>HG995240.1:7853412-10353412 GCA_905332985.1 Mimas tiliae | reverse complement strand
ATATCAATTATTGGCTGTCCATGTAGTAAGTTTTAAAATAAAGCTGTGGTTAGGGTTCCCTAGTTGTTGCTATAAACGATCAAAAATCAAGAAGAAGAAGTGGCGCAGTTGGCGAGTAGCCGGCTGCAAAGCGTGAGGCCATGGGTTCGATTCCCACACCGAGACGAATGTTTGTCTAATCCACAAATATTTGTTTCGGGTCTGAGTGTTGTGGGACCGCAAGGCCCTCGTAGTTCTTGATACCCACGATACAGGTTAACCTAGTGTGGGGTTAGGACTATGTGTGTGACTGTTGGGTGTATTTATTTATTTCTGAATTTTAACATATACATTTTTCAATGAAAAATCACCATTATATCTGCATTAGATTTAAACTGCGTGCAGCTATTAGGTCCTCCACAGAACAATGAGGTACATGTGTAGGTATATTTAAAAATATTTTATCATATATATACTATCCTCGTATTATAAACGTCCCACTGTTGGGTACGGGCTTCCTCTATTGAATGAGAGGGGTAAGACCTTAGTTCGTCACGCTGGCCTAATGCGGGTTGGCAGACTAATGCTTAATGCTTTTTAATGTGTCATGACAAAACGGTGTGATGTCAATACGTTTCACGCTTATCGAGGTATTGCTTGATAAACATTTTGATTATTTCCTTAAATACCGGATGACATGACAGCTATCGAATAACTCACAAAAACTTAAACTACGGGCATTGCTCTAGGGAGTCAATAGTCATTCAACAAAAAAGCTGTTGTATTTTAATTTTTTTAAAGTGCTTAGTTCAGGTTTCTAAGTTTTCCCATATCCAATTTACAATATTATAAAAAATAATTAAATATACTTTGAAATTATATACATAAAAAAATCAATTATCCACCAATACATACATACATACATACGCACTCACGCCTGTAATCCCCGAAGGGGTAGGCAGAGGTGTAACCAGTACACCCACATTTCGCCGAGCGTATCTCCGTCCCCCGATGTGATAGGGGGCGAGCCTATCGCCATACCAGGCACAAATTCCAGACTCCGGGCTGATACTGAGCATTTCGTAATAGAAAAACCCAATACCACTTTACCCGACCCGGGGATCGAACCCGAGACCTCAGCTTTGGACTCAGTCGTAACGCGTACGCATTACAACTGCGCCACCGAGGCAGTATCCAGGATCCCCCAATAGTCTAGTGTAATGCATAAAGGGAGTTATTAAAGTGGTAGAGCCACGCTATACTTAGACAAAACTGTGCTGGCAAAAATGGGGCGGCTCGACCAGATTGTTACCGGTGTCCCACAGAAAACCAATGTGAAGTAGCAACTTGCTGTTGCGTTTTGTACGGTGAGTAAGATATCCGGAGGACCAATTATTCCCCTCCTCTTCCCAATCCCTTGATTACCCTTTTCGTTTAAGGTTGCCAACATGGCCACAATTCTTCTGGTATTGTGGGCGTTCATGAGCGGTGGAGATCACTTACCATCAGGTGACCTACTTGCACGTTTGCCGGCCTAAGGTATAAAAAAATAATTAACATAATATACACATCATATTACATCAGCACAGTGGTTATACAGTACTTTTTTAACATTCTTTCACCATATTCTCCGTATTAGAGGATATTGATATTGAAAGCCTCCGTGGCGCAGCGGGCGAGTCGCCGGCTGCGGAACGATAGGCTGTGGGTTCGATTCCCGCAAATGTTAATGTAATGTAGATCACTACATTTGATCCATATTTGTTTCGGTTATAGGTGTCGTGAGACAATTTCCTGATAGTTATTCCTGATACCCACGATACAGGTGAACTTTCTTTTTTTTACATGGGGAAATCCTCTTGTATTCCCGCCCACCTTGAAAGAGTCTCTGAAAAACTCTACATATTATAAGTAGCGATTTTTCAAATGCGTCTGTTCTACTTTTCGCTTTATACACGTCAAGTTTAGCACTCCTGTGCTCCTTAACGTTCTGGAACGCCATTAGTATCTCTATACTGAAGGTTACTTTAGTATCCAATAAAAAAAATAAGAAAATTGAACTGGTATGTAGTTACCCCAATAATAGGCTAACCTGACATTCATATTATATTTTTGCCAGGCCACCTATTAAAACTGCTCAGAAGTATTACGTTCGAAGCATAGTGAAAATGGAGTATACATTACTTCGTTTGCTTTTACTAACTTATTCCAATAGATGGCGCCGCTATGCATAGTTTTTCTGATTTGGCATAGATGGCACCACTGAAATAAACCCGAGAACTTACAACATCGCAGCCGAAGCCATCCGACGAGCTTTTTCTCTCCCACGCCACGATGGCTACTCACGTACTATTTTATCTATTACATTTTACATTGCTCGTTTAGTATGGATAACGGTTTCGTTGTGCTGTTGTGGAGCGATCGTGTATGTAAATGGTACAAACGTATCGTTCCGCTTGGCCTCGCCTTGAGCTCTTGGTGAGCTGGAATTGGGTACGCGGGACCGGCATCCACTAACCGGCAGGCGGCGGCATTAGAGTCGTGTTCGCTATACTGACAGGCGGCACGCCGCCCTTCTCAGTCAACTTACGCTCGCGAAACCATCCCTTTTGTTTATAACACTTGTTGTGCTCCCGGTTTAGTGTTATCTTTGAAGATTATTATTTACTTATTGTTTAAACAAAGTTTTATTAAGCTTTAAAGATGTGGACAAATCGAAATAAAAGTGTCGTGAAGTGTTCCTAGAAATACCGGCCCTGTCATTCATATTGTTGTCAAGTACGATTTAAGTGCAAAATATATCTGGGATTTGTTTGACAATGTTTTTATACTCTGCATTCTACTATTTTGTGTGTATAACAATAAATATAGAAGTGCAAGTTTAGTTTATACAGTAAGTAAATATATTTTTTTTAGTTATGAATAGTCTTTGGTATACTTTCCTATTTTATATACTTGTATACCTATTTATATAAAAATTGGGTTATATAACCAAGTAACATATAATACAAAAATGTGCGTTTTGTCTACTTGTTGATTTGAAATTAACTAATTCTATACTTAAAGGAATTTGAATTTTAGCGTAAATCTTTTAATAAGCTGCTTACTTCTCTCTCTTGAGATAAAGATTCTCTTGTTAATATGAAAACTATGAATAATTATAAGTTATAACATTGAAAATTCGTACTTCGTAGTATAGGTTTGGGCAGACATAGCCGGGCCGGAGCAGCCGGAGCTGCCGGCTACCGGCCGCCGCGCCGGCACGGGCGGCACGGACACCGCGAGGCCACGGCTGGGTTGAATGCCCGACGACGTCGCGGTCGCTGTGCATCCATCGTACTTACCTCACCTTGGCAATAATCTCATTTGTTTCTTAGCGGAACTGATTGCTATTCAGAAGCATCGCTTACATTAAGTACTTCTACCTAATGGTGTACGCAGAGCCTACACAAATGTTCGGATGCCAACAAGAAACAAACTTACACTTACAGTTAGTAGCGAAAGTGTGTATGAACGTTTCATATTCGAACATGTGAAACATATTATGAGTCACTTTCTAGTTTTGACATCACTTGCTTTAGATATGCGTGTTAAGAAATTATCTTTTGTACCTACATAGGTTACATATGTAGACATGGTCATTACATAATCTTTGTCCCAAAAACTACTATAAAGGTGCGTATTAAATAATAACGTATGACATATTCTACTTATTTCTATGTTATTATTAAGATAATTGTTTACGCTCTGTTGAAAGTTCCAGAGAATGTAGGAAATATTTCTATCTAACTTGTACATAATAAGGTCGATCTACACAGTTAGTTCGTAGCAGTCGCCTCTAAACACGTCTTATTGGAAATTGTCTACAGGTTTTTATTGCAACTTGCTCTATCCTTTAGTAATCTAAATTTTGATTTTTGATATTTTATACCGTACGGTAAATTTTTCGGTCTAACAGTAATTCCACTTGTTAATTGTACCATATTATATATTATGTTCATTTTGATTAGTAGACTTGAAACAGGCTGCGGGTGATACCTTGAAGAGAGGGTCAAGTGACCACTTGCCCCCGATATTTTTTAATGGCGCGGCGGCGTTCTGCTGGTCGTAGCGTAATTCACAGCTTGATTTTCATCACAAATACTAACTCCATCAGAAGCTGTTCAGAATTTTTGAGCCTTGTTATCGCTACATTTTAATAAACACAATATTATAATATTCATCCTACTACTATTATATAAATGTGAAAGTTTGGATGTCTATGATTTTGTGAACGTGGATGTTTGTAAGTCAATCACGACTTATCGACTGAACGGTTATGCATGGAATTTGGCACACAGATAGACCATGACCTGGATTAGGACATAAGCCACTTTTTATCCCAGAACAAGCCGGCGGGCGGAGCCGCGAGCAAAAGCTAGTGTACAATAATAAAGGTCCTCTTGAAATATTCTTCATTGCGTATCAAAAACAGCTACACTGTATTCATTTTGTCAATTATGTGATATACCTATAGAACATAATGTCTGTAATGACGAATGACTGAATGAGGCGCTGACGCGTTGTCTCCCTCGCTGGTAACAGTGGACAATGGAGCCTTTGTTGCACAATGTCCATTTCCGATTACCAGATTGAACTGTGCCCATCAAAGTATTCTGTGGTCCCATTCCAATAGTCGTGTTCGCGGAACGAGTGTTTACTCTTGGGTTATGTTTTTTTATTAATGTACTTATATATGCCGACAAGCTTATTTCTTTCTTATACGAGGAAAATAGACATCAGCATACATAGTTGACAAAACCGTATAATAATTCTATCAAGCGAAATAACACTAAAATGAGCTTTTTAATATCTGCAGTGGTATAATTGATGAAAAAACATACTTATTGCTTTTTGTGTTTTTAAACGCCTGAAAAAAAGACAAAGGTTCTCAATTCGTCCGTATATATTTTTTTTACGATGTTCACGCATAACTCCGCCATATATGGCCTAATTTGCATGATTATTTTTGTATTCGATAGGGTTTACTTCGGTGTTCCATTTAAATTTGAAGAAATCCTTCCACCACTAAGGGAGTGAAATAGTAAAATAAAAACTTTTTAACAAAACATAAAACCGAATGAAAAAAACTAAAATAAACAAATAAAAAATTGAGTTTGTAGTATCAATTATTGACTTATAATTTATAAACTAGATATAGTGGACCACCAACTCAACATTGTTTACTTTTATTTTTTTACTATATTTAGTAAAATAATCATCAAAATCGACGCATAAATGACGAAGTTTGAATCTATCATGTCCGATTTCACCCCCTTAGGGGTGGAATTTCTTCTTTAAATGGGACCACCACCGCAGTAAACCCTATCAAATACAAATCATCCAAATCGGTCCACATTTGGCGGAGTCATAGGAACATATTTAAAAATATATGTTTACAGACAAATTGAAAATATCTTTGGTTTTTAGCGTGGATTAAATATAGGCATATATTTAAGTTGTCCAACAGACTAAACACAAATATTACAATAATTTTAACATGTATAATTAACTTTTATGGTAATATGCAAGTCCATTTCAGGAAAAATTACCATGCATATAATATTATAATGATACATAATGAACAATGCAATAGAAGCAACGAATAAAGCATACAAATCTTGATTCAATTTTATGGTTCTTATGTTACGAGTCAGATTTTATAGGATTGATAATGATACGTTGTAGTTAGATGATCCTACTCTCAACTCTATCCTTAAATAATACATTCACAGTACCTACCTATATTTTTGAATGCTCCAGAAATGCGTTTAATAGTTATAATAATAGCGTCCGGAAATTAAGGCAAGAATTTGTTTATAACCGGTAAAAAAAAGATAATAAGTTAACAATACATATCCGACCAAGTTCTGCTTATCAACTGACTTAAAAAAAGAGGATAGATTGCAAACCATGCAAAATATTACACTAGGAAAAACGCAATAATTAAGATGTGTAACAAAAGTAGTTTCCGAATTCGTTTGTTTTTTGTTTTTTATGTATGTTACATCTCCGCCGAATATCGACCGATTTTTAAACGGACTTCGTGATGGTTCGTCTTGTATACAATAGGGTTTATCCCGAGGGTGGTGTTATATATAAGTTTGGTTAATATTTGATCACAGAGTACAGGGGAGAATATGAAAAGCTCAAGGAGTACGATCGCACCGCGATTCAGGTTTAGAAGTCAGATTTTTTAGACCATAATAGGTACTTAAAACGCTCAGACTTCTGTAATATTGTCAATAAAAAAAATATCAACAGAACATAAAATCGCCTCGAAAAAGTTGAAAACACAAAGGGTGTGAATTGTGTACATTTTACATTATTTTAATTTTGAGCCGGTGCTGTCGATCATTAACTTAATGCTGCAATTGTACCGAAAAATTAATAGGTTAGTGACGATAAAATTACATGTAATATTTATTTTTAAACTTCAGTACCTTTTTTAAACAGTAATATTATTTCGTTAAAACTCTAAATGTTATTTGTAATAATTATTATGCATCGTGTAAAAGCGCGGTAAACTGTATACATAGGACTTAATATCAAAATAAGACATAAGAGGCGGATGGAAACGAGCTGTTTGTGGCGAGAGTATTTCATTGTGAATCAAACTAATATCTATATTGCTCCACCGTCGGTGCCCAAGTTCTCTAAACTGGAGATTGTCAAAGTTTCAATATTAATATAATTTAATCTGCCGTTATGCGGGTAAGTGTGTAATGCGTAGTCTGCGAAATGGTGACGACACGACGCCTGCTGTATTCATTGTTGCGGAAATTTAGACAAATTTGCGACGATTGCGTTTCATTAAAGGACGTTTTAGTGTGAAAGGAGCTCCGCTTTTAATTCACAAAGCGAACGCGGTGCGAACATAAAACAAAGTTTTAGAGGGGTTCTTCGTTAGTTACTCACTCATACAAGGAAAAGCGAGTTTAGTAGCGCCCTGCGCCATCTCAACTCAGTATGTTAATCGTGAATGTGTTTCAAGTCTCAACTTTGCGCTGGAATATATAGGCATTCGCTTATTGTACCTAGGCGCTTGGTTCATTATATAAAATACTACATAAGAAGTTTCATTGCTGTTTTGAAGCCACCTAACCACGTTTGTATCGCTGTGGTTTCAAAATACTGTAAGATATTTCGGTAGTGTGTAATTTATTTAATGGAGCTCACCATTAAACAAATTAAGATTTTGTTATATTATAAAAATAAATTAAGCGCCTTGCTAGTTGGGTAATGAATTTGTAAGGTTTTGTATTCTGAGAGACAGTGGTACTAACTTATCAAGCTGGCATGGTTCATGATGTAGATAAAAATGTCTGCTGGGAGCGTCTCTCTACCTATCGTCTCTATTAGTAATAAATTAGAAAGGTTTGTTTTGATACAAATACCTGAATTTATCCTGTCTAGCCGTTGTTGTGGTAGTAATGCTGATTGGTCATTCCGCATAACAAATTATCATTTATTTATTGTGTCATCTATATTCTTAACATTAATCGAATAAAACGTAGTTGCTTAATATAATTTATGCAAATAATAAGGTCGATGAGTCAAACTATATATTTAATTACGAACATAACCCTACCCATAAAACATAATCATCTTTAGTATACTAGTTTGAAAGTTCGACAACGGCAAAATCATTAATCCTAATATTATTCGTACCTTCCGCATTTATAATGAAGAATGAAATGTTTTATGAATTAACTGCATTTCCATTTATATTATTACGTTGTCTCATATAATAAGTATCAAGATCAATTTATTCTAGAATCTTCGTGACAATGTTTCATTAATTTCAAAAAGTGTTTATAAATAACTATACCAATACAAAGAGCAAAGTAATTATAAATAAATAACAATGTTCAGATTTACTTGTCTTTATACCTACCTACTACAAATATTTACATTAGAGGGAGGTACCTTCATAATTTATTACTTATTCAAAATAGAAACAAAATAAATAAATTAATTGTATGAATAATAATACCACTCAATGACATACTTCTATATTAAAAAAATAATATTATAGAGAAATAGTAAAGTCATTAATTCAAAGCGATTCAAAGGCTCTCCATAGAGTTTGGACTCTATACTTAGGAAGAGATAATGACAATATAATTATTATTCTTCAGAATAGGCAATGCAATATAACTCTTAGGCCAGTCGAAAATGTTAAACTGTGGGCGGGACCGAACCATATAAAGGTGAGCCTTCACATGTCCAAGCTACTCAACCTCTCTACTGATTGTGGCCGAGAGCGGGACCGCCGCGGGCTACCTGCCGTAATTTGAGACTGGAAAAATTACTCATAATAATAAATGTACCTACTAATTTTAAAAAGAAAAATAAAAACAATTTTAAACTTCTTCGTTGAACCGACCGAGAGCTCAAACTTAAAGCAAATTAACTATGAGTCAGTCTCGATTTAGTGTGTTCTACAATGCTTGTTATCCTTAAGCCGGTTATTTTGTACTGGTTTCTTATTATCAAGGACTGAGGTGTATGCTCCGGCTTAGGAAGTTTTTATGGACAACATACTACGAGCATATTCTTTTACGGCATAACTTTTACTATTCGTTTGTTCTTCCAGCACAAACTGCTTAGTACTTTGAGACTTGTTGTTTACGCCATACTCATTAGATTTTATAGGAAAAAGTGAGGCCATTTCCAGTGCGGTTGACCTTCAAAACAACCGTTTTTGTTCATACAAAAACTCTATTGGATCTGTCTGTAAATGGTATAAAAGAACGAATCTACGCCGCATAAAACAATTTCCGCTGCCTTCTTTTGTAGCTTTAGACGTGAGTGGCCTATTTAGGTACATCTGTAATAAAAAATGTGTACGCGCAATGGGCAGGTATTTTATCGAGGTGATATTTTTACATGTCCTGAAAGTTTATCAAGCTGGAGCGTGAAAAGTACGGTGTGTGTTGCGCAAACTTTACGAGGTCCGACCGTCGAGATACGAGCCTCGCTCAATTTATTTCTTAACGTTTTACATGAACAACTAACGTAGTAGAGTTGTTCTGTCGTATGTACGTACAACATGCAACTCACGAGCACTGCGTGCGCGTTATTGCCGTATAAAATTGGAGCTGGGTCATTTGACTTAATTCGAAAACGTATAACGGAGCTCGTTAAATTTCGTAATTCCAAACAATAATAGTGCTCAGATTAAGCAATAATCTTACTTTTATAGACTTTCATTAGATTTGTTCTTAATTCCATATGTAGAAGGTTATATATTAAATATCATATCGACTCTGTATACTGAATCACTGCTGGGCGCAGTACTTCTTTACTAATGAGAGGAGTAAGAGCTTAGTTCACCATCGGGTTGGTAGACGCCATATGTCTTTGAAATTCTCAGGTTTGCAGGATTTCTCACGTTGTTTTTTTATCATCACACATGTATCTTCGAAAAGGCAGTTGTAAGTACTCCGAGAGCTGGAATTCAGTCCAACTTCCAGCCGCCTATTGCTGCTTATACAGTGACATAACTCTTCTTCTTCGATCTGCCCTTATCCCACTCGCAGTGAGATCGACATGCTTTTTAACACATGTTATAGAAAGATTTGGCTTGTAGTTTTTACGACCGGTCGCCTACCTAGCGTCAACTCCTCCGGGGAGAAAACACCGAGACCCGAAACAAATATTTGTAGATCACACAAACATTTGTCACAGTGCGGGAATCCAACCCGCTGCCTCTCGCTTTACAGCTGGCTCGCCCACTGCGCCACGTAGGAAATAATATTTTATTTTATAACTGCTGAACATCGTTAGTTATCTTTACAATGTAATAAGTCTACATCGCTCCACAATACCTATTTCAGACATAGGTACTATATGGTACATGTATATTATAGTGAAACACCACAAACCAAAGCTTGTCATTACGATTGCACAAAGCCTGCTCGTACAAAGTCATTCATTCATATAGTGAAACCAGACGAAATATTCACGTTCCGTTAGTCAAACGCACCAGTACACAGTAATAAATAATTACCATGTGTATGGTATAGGTTACCTATGTCTACGTGCTCGTCAAATAGCGTGGTTGTTTTGTTTGCTTGTCATTCATTTATTCGTGGCTCGGTGTCCGGATCGATAGAACTGTATACAGAATAACGTTCATTTAAAAGGTAAATAATGTATTCAGAATAATGTTCATTTAAAACGTAAATAACAAACCCTTATATCACCCTTTTGGCTAAGTTCACAAATGACAAATTGTTTTCTAACTTCACATGCCACAAAATCTTTTGATGAAAATAGTTGATTTGAGTTGTCTGCGAAGGCCTTTGTTGCAAGTTGTCGGAATCCATTGTCCTGGAATGCCTTATCGATGAGCCAATAAGCAATATTTACTATTATAAAGCTTTGTTAGATTGTGTCGGGGCGGTCACGATAGCAGGCGTCACACGACTCACACGTCGCCATCAGTATGCGCGAGGCAGGTGCGTGTCGGCATGCGCCGGCGTCCGCTCGCACCTACGAGTACTCTGTTTATTCACCATATCTAGAAACAATTTGAGAAGAAATTATATGTCTATTGTCCTATTAATGCAATTATTTTCACAAAAAATATTTGATATCTATACCAAATAATAGGCTTTAAATAATATCGGAACGATGTTGGTGATTACGGCTTTCTTTTACAACCATTAAAAATACTTGATTGCGTATATTAAAAAGTTCTCAGAAGGATTATGAGGTAATTTTATATGATTTGTTTAAAGAATATTGTTTTAAAAAAAGAAATCTTTTCTACGATTAGTAAAGTTCGGGTATAGTTGAGTATACACGATTTAAATCATATAACATATTAAATTGGTGTTGTTGGTTTTAGTTACAACAAGTCCATGATAGGACATATTATCATAACCACGTTTCGCAACTTTGTGCATCATGCTTTAAAACGATTTTATGTGTTAACTACATTATTTCTCGTATATCGAAGCTCTTGTATGCGGTGCATCGATTGACATGCACGTAGACACGATGACTACATTTTAAAATGCAAAGTTCTAAAAGCATACTGTTATTTCTTGTGCCATTGCATGCTTTGCTGCTGCATATTCAAGTTTACCAATATAACTTTATAAATATCTTTACTACACTAAGTGCCAGTTTCGCCACCTCTGAGTACCTAAATGCTACTTACCAAAGTATAAAGTATGACATGTTCAAATAAAAAACCATAGTCTGACAAAGTTAAATACTTAAATAAATATTTGTACTAGATACTTTAAGAAATAGTTGTCTTAATAGTTGTTAATCAGTGGTCAAATCTTACTTGAGTATTGTGGAATAAGGCCTAAGTAATTTAATTTAATAAAAATATTGTAATATAATTATTTTAATCTAATTGGTCAGTCCTGATTTTCATTTGGAGACATTAGTCTAGAAGTAATGTTTTTAGGCCGAGAAACCGTGAGATCTTGGGTTTAAATCTCAAGTCGGTCATTAGGTCCAATTTATGTTTTAATTCTCGATTTGAAAAATCACACATTTGGAATGTATGCCCGGTATGACGATAGGGTCGTTTAATATTTTGGGGCGAAAATAAGCTTGGCAAATCGTGAACATACCAGTTGCACCTCTGGCTACCTCTTCGAAGTTACAAGTGTACATGTACTGTATATACTGTACATGTAATTTTACTTGTAGTTCTTAAACTACAAGTAATAAGCATAAATAATATACAGTATTATTTAATTAAATAAATAAATGACAAGACGAGTGAGTCACTCGTCTAATAGTAAATATCGCCCTGCCCATAAACAGGAACAACATCACACTTTTAAATGTACAAATTACAGCATGGTACTGTAATGCGCTATTCACCTTAAAACATTAGGTGTTAAGTCTTAATTTCACTGGGTTCAATGTCCTTCAAACCTTGTCCTTCGAACCGGAACACACTGCAGTGCTTATATTGCATTGCTTCCAACAGCAGCAATAGGTGCTTCCTACCGACACGGCCTCTCACATACGAGGGACTTACCACGTAGTAAGTGTAAGCAATTAGGAATCTTAGACTTAAAAAGGGAGGTCGCTCGCACAAACAGGCAACACCACATATAACTTTTAGTGTATGTAGAAACACGTATAACTCGGCCAAATGTGGTCCAATGTTTTGTATGATTCTTTATTTGATTCGAAAGAGTTGTCCAGCTCAAAGTTGGTTTTTATGAAGAAAGACTAAAATTCCGTAATTTATATACCGATTTTGATAATTCTTTCATTCACTTAAAAAAGAAAACCTTATAACAAAAATAAACCCAAAAAATAAAAAACTAAAAAGGTAAAATAAAAATAATCATTACTGCCTTGGTGGCGCAGTTGTAATGCGTACTCGTTACGACTGAGGCTGACGCTGAGGTTTCGGGTTCGATCCCCGGTCGGGTAAAAGTGATATTGGGTTTTTCTAATAAGAAATGCTTAGTATCAGACCGGAGTCTGGAATTGTGCCCGGTATGGTGATAGGCTATCCTCCTATAGGCGTCCCCTATCACATCATGGGACAGAGATAAGCTCGGCGAATTATAGTACTGGTTACACCTCTGCCTACCCCTTCGGGAGTTACAGGCGTGAGTACGTACGTGCGTAAAAATAACCAATGTTGAGTCGGTGCTATGAATAACCATTAAAATCTATTTATGGTAAAGTCGGTTTTATTTTTGTTCTATTTCAATTTCAAAAATCCTTTAATAACAATAATAAAAACTAGTTTACATTTTATATAAATTACGACATCGATAAAATTAATTTACAGCTACATTATTTTGCTTTCCAGCATATACTCCTCTCCCAGAAAGTTCCAAAGCTTCCGATCTTGCGCTTTCCTCTTTTATTATTCTTAACATGTTTTAAAGTCGGTTAAAATATTTGCGTTAGATGGTATTCTTTTATACAAGAAATAGAAAAGTAAGCATTGCAGCTGTGTCTCTCTTACGTCATTGGTATGAATTCAATTGTATCAAAGATGTTCCTGTTTGCCACAGGGGTCACGATATGACGTTCAGAATGAAGTTAATTTGTTCAATGAGTCAAAATATTTTGTAGCTAACAATCTTCTTCTTCCACCTGCCCTTATTTCACCCGTAGTGGAGTCGGCGCAACATGCTTTTTAACACATGTTACAGTAAGATTCGGCTAGTAGTTTTTACGACCGGCCGCCTGCCTGACGTCACCCCCTCTTTCTTTTGTAGCTAACAATATGCTACTAATATTAATAAAGCTAGGATGTTTGTTAATTAAATGGAGACCAAGACCAGACCCGCAGCTGGGAATGGGCCTCCTTTATTAGGTATGTTTTAAATAGTCATAATCATAATCATTTATTTGCATAAAACATTAGGTTTAAAAAGTGAGGTTTAAAAACAAAACATCTACGTACTAAATTCAGTAATAAATAATCGCTATTTAGATGACGCGTTAGTGGAAACGAAATAAACGACAAAGTATGGTACATACGTTCGAAAAACACTTTATAGTGACTCAGAAATGTTAACGTAGCACTTTATCAACTGCTTAAATTCACTGTACCGGGCGCCTATCTAGAAAATAAAGGGGGAAAATTGCTCACAAAAATACGTTCCAGCGGAGTGTACGAACAATTCACGCTATTCGCTTTCCCCTTGCGCCTGTCGTAGAACTACGATGTCAATCTCTACTTTTCTTTTTGCTTCCTGTTCAGTCAGACAATGGCGGGAAAATGTTTTCTACGTGTGGGGAAATCGAGGGGTGTGGGGTCAATAGCGGGAGCACTAATCTCTGTCGGGATCGTTCGGATTAATGGTTCGTATTGGCAAGTTCGTTGTTTGTTTCCACAATTATTGGTTTGTCTTGTTTTTAGAAGTTTATTGATACGGTACGTTTGTGGAAGCACACGTTCTTGTGACTTGTTGTTATGTTTGTAACACAATCTTCAAATTTATTTCAAGATTAACAGCACGATTACTAGGTATCTCACTTTAATTAAAATATTTAATTTGTCCGTATTACAGTATGTACCTACTCGAATTCTAGGCAATATATATAGTAGATACTCTTTATTTTAAAAGTTTTTTATTAAATTTTTAAATGTATATCATTAAAATAAAATACATTTAAAAATATAAAAAACACTCTCCGATGGTGAGGCCCAGGACCCAAGCCACCGGCGCGGCGGTTAGGGCCCCAAAGTGAGGAACCGCCTCACAATGTGTGCCGTGTCCAATAATACTGCCTTGATAAGATTTTATTATTATTTCTCGTAGGAATCGTATAAATGCTGACTATTATTGACGTAATTAGCTCATATTGTGAAAAGAGATTACTTAAAATGATATTATTACTTATACTTAATGATATTCACTTACTAGACGGCTCATTTATTTTAGTCCGTATTTCATTATCTAGAAATCCTGTTTCGAGCCTACCGGGACATTGAAAAACAATGAAAATGAAAAGCCATCGAATCAGTTTAAGCGCTCTTGACTGACTTGGAATGAACGCAACGTGGGAAATTGGAATAAATTCTTTTCATTAAGTCCATCCAGATTTTTATAGCAAACGAACAAGTGGTTCACGTTTTGGTAAGTGATATCCACTACCCCTGTACACCCAGAATCATGAACGTGTTGCCAACCTTTAAAGGGATAATTATGGGACCCAACCAGATGTGGTCATTTTTATAGTAATTGTATTATTTTCAAATTTAATAGGATAATGAATTGATATTTTAAATAAAAATCCAATATTATTTATACAAATCTACATATTAGGCTAA
The DNA here is from genome assembly GCA_905332985.1 of Mimas tiliae. NCBI lineage: Eukaryota > Metazoa > Arthropoda > Insecta > Lepidoptera > Sphingidae > Mimas > Mimas tiliae. The sequence continues at coordinate 10,338,609 of HG995240.1, read as the reverse complement.
TCTATGATAAATTATTTTCGGCAAACAGCTAAATTAGTTTACATGGATATAAAAATATTGTTTTAAACTTATTTTCTAAAATGACCATACCTACACCGTTTTGTTGCTTAGCCGCGTGTGTGTGTTTGAGATTACTGCAGTAGCATTGGTTCAAGGTAAAATTTCAACACCGAAATACTTTTTCTGCATAAACAAATCCGTAGAACCAAATCCGCCTATTAGAGACCGTGGTGCTACTAATTAAAACAAAATTGTTAAAACACACCCCACGTTGCGCTCTCGTTCTCCCTCCACCCAGACGAACTTTTAACGAGAATATATTTGGTTTCGACCAACCCTTTGGTGATTTTACCATTGAGTCTGACTGCAAATAACTCCTTAATTGACTTCAAACAACTTTTGGCTTTGTAGATGGAATACCGCTGATGTTAGACTACCTTAATATCTATAGATGTCCTGAAGTGTAAACTTCTGAATTTATTGGGTATTCAAACTCAATTTATCGTCTTATTGGTCTAGTGGGAACGTATTAAGGCTGAGATTCGTGGGGTCTTGGGTTGTATTCCCAGGTCGGGCAATCACAATCTGTGTTTGAGTTTTCGATTCGAAAAATCGTGATTGGAATTTGAGCTCGGTATGGCGATAAGCTCGCCATCCATTACATCATGGGACGGAAATAAGCTCAGCGAAACGTGAGTGCAGTACTAGTTGTACCTTTGCATACCCTTTCGGGGATAAAGGCGTAGACATAAGTATGTATGTAAAATTTAATTTTAATCCGCTGTAATGAATATAATCAGTAAATTTAACACGCTATAAACAAGCTGAAATGTAAATTTTGCGGCCGACGGAGTAGGCTTCCATGGCATGTATTGTTATTGTAACAGTTAAAGGGTCTGTTACATAAATTTATTAAACCTCTGCTTCATTTTACGTAAGAGACCCGTCTTATATACGAAGCTGATAATTCCTTAACGTGATATTTATCTGACTGCCTCGGTGGCACAGTTGTAATGCGTACGCGTTACGATTGAGGCTAACGCTGAGGTCTCGGGTTCGATCCCCGGGTCGGGTAAAGTGGTATTGGGTTTTTCTATTACGAAATGCTCAATATCTGCCCGGAGTCTGGGATTTGTGCCCGGTATGGCGATAGGCTCGCCCCCTATCACATCGTGGGATGGAGATACGCTCGGCGAAATGAGGGTGTACTGGTTACACCTCTGCCTACCCCTTCGGGGATTACAGGCGTGAGTACGTATGTATGTATGTGATATTTATGTAGTGAAGATGAACAAATTGTTTACAGTAATATGTGTGGTATTAAACATTGAGGCTTATATTGAATATTTTATGAAACAAAAGTAAAATCAACTTAAATAATATCTGCCCATTAAAAACCGCCGACGTCAGTTGAAAAACATTTGTAACGCTTAAACGGCTTTTAATTATTTTAGTCGGTGTTTCAAAAATAAGAATCAACACTTTTCCAAATTGTATGAAATTTGTCCTATTTTTAACCAACGCCGAAAAACAAAGAAGATTTCAATTTGTCTGAATAGTATATATTTTTTACATAATTCCGCTAAACATGGATTGATTTGGATAATTATTTTTGTATTCGACAGGGTTTACTTCGGTAGTGGGTGAAATCGGTTGAAAGACTAAAACTTCATTTGAAATAAATACTTTTTAACAAAAATAACACTGACTCAAAGAAATAAACAGCTAAAAATAGAACTAATCAAATATGGAAATCGAACCCAGGACCTCGTCGGTTTCATAGCGCAAGTGCGCTGCACTTTGACCAGTGAGGCAGCCAACCTTTAATTCCGTTCAATAAAATAAATGATCACATAAAATCATGTTTATTAATGCTTATGGTCATTCTAAAATTTTATTGCTGAAAAAAGAATAAAATGACGAGATATCGTAAACTTTGCGTTCAATTATGATGTTTAGTGCTCAAACTAATTGATATCTTGAAAGTCATTCGCCCATTTCTCGCTGGATAAAACGTGGACAAGATTTTATGGTATAAAACTGGAAAATAAAACCACTACAAGCATGTAGAACTCGCTAACGAAGCAGTTTTAATGGTTGCAAACGCATCGCTGTACCCAGCTTACCATAAGTGCAACGCGTATTAGAAAGTTCAGTAGAAATGTAAGAGAATTTCTGGAAATCGGATTGGTGGAGGTTAACTAGCACAGATCGGATTAAAGGGCTGCAGGAGCCGTTAAATCCACAAAATGATGCACAAAAAATATGCGCACCCGACAGATCAGGTGCTTATGAATAAACTAGTACATAGCCTTAGTCGAAAAGTATATAATGATGAATGGGCGGGCTTGACCACATGGCCACTTCTCGTAATTAAAAAAATTCTAAATATAATTCTGATCTAGTCTCAGTGTTAAAAACTGGCAAATGGTATTCTCGTAGACTAATCATCAACGTCAAATGTGTGGTGCTCCGTGCTGCTCCAACGAAATCCAGAAACAGTTTTAATGTTGCCACTTGTCTAGTCATTGTTTCACTAACAATATTAACAGTCCCCTGACAATGTTCAGACGCCACAGTTTCTGTAAATATTTTCCGTGCATATTAGTTACTGGGTTTTGCTCGCGGCTCTGCGCGTGTGAACATCGAATTAAATTATTGTTGAACGAATTGACATCATATCGCAACTATACCGAGATGATATTGAAACCGGACTAAACTTTTAAAGAACTTTTAAGAACTTTTATTTATTTTTTATTTTTTTATTGCATAGTCCGGCAAACGAGCCAGTGGGTCACCTGATGGTAAGTGATCTCCACCGCCCATGTACGCCCATAATACCAAAAGAATCATGGGTGCGTTGCCGGCCGTAAAGGAAAGGGATAATTAAAGGATTGGGAAGGGGAGGGGTTTTGGGCCTCCGGATATCTCACTCACCGTACGAAACAAGCTGCTACTTTACGCCGGTTTTCTGTGAGACAGTGGTAATGATCCGGAAGAGCCGACCCATACATGCTGTAGACAAAAGTATCTACAGCGTGGCTCTACCACTCATAAAATCTAATCACAATCTAATCTCAATTCGGTTAAAATTCAGTCGCAATGTCAGGTTACCATTATCTCCCAGCAAACCTTAGAATAACTACTTCAGAAAACTAACATGAAGTTGCAGCTTACTGTTGCATTACCTACGATGAGCGAGATATCCGAAGGGCTAAATCCCCTTCTAAAGAGGATTGTTTAATCATCCTTTTCCTTTAAGGTCGGCAACGCATCCATTATTCTTCAGGTATTGTAGATGTTCATGGGCGGTGGAGATCACTTAACATTAGGTGACCCATTTGTACGATTGCCAGATTTTGCTATAAAATAAATAGGTTATGTAATTATTATAATTGTTATAAATATTATACAAGTCTCGAAAACACACAATACACCATTTATAAAATATCGTATATTTTGAGTCATAGACTTTTATGGTATCACAAACAAGCGTTTTAGTTTTCAAAGGAAAAGAAAGGGATATGACTAAACATCGGAAACCACTCGGCGTCATAGTTTGGTAAAAGTACGAGGACACTATCCAGTATTGAGACTCCAATATTCAAGTTATTTATCACGTATACATTCGTATCGCCTATAGTACGTCGCGTCGTCGCTGTAATCCATCTCAAGCATGGTCCATGCCGCATGAAAAAAAAGGATTATTCCAAAAATTATAACCAAAAATATATCTTTCCTTTTTAATTAGCTTGAATGACAAAACTAGCAGGTCGCTCGCCTGATGATAAACGGAAGCAACCACACAGAACTTTTAATTATAAAGCACTGTATGACACTGGACTGCGCTCGTCACCCCGAGACTTAAGATGTATAGTCTCATAATGCCCAGTACTTTCACGGGCTTTAATGTCCTTCAAACTGAAACACAATAGTGCTTAGACCTACCACCTAATACATATACTCGTATGCAGATAATCTGAATCGGCTAGCTAGCTGGCAGCTGCGTGATTGTAGTTTGGATGTGGTTTTAGTTTAGTTGACATAACTGCAAAATCGAACCTGCACCCGCACAGTCTGCTTGCAGACAAAACAACTTTGTAGAGCAACCAGTAACACGATGGTAAATTTTATTAGATTACTGTTTTCCTATTCGAGATCTCCGATAATATGAAAGAATTCGCTCATGTTGTCTGCATTGAAATCTTCTGCACTCGCCATCTAACCAGCAATAATAAACGGCAACAGTTAGTAAGTTAATTTGATTGTTTGCAGGTTTTGTGGAGCGGGTCGGTGTCGCGCTGCGGTGGCAGTATGATGGACTGTCTGTGCCCCGCGCCGCGCACGCTGGCCTGCCGCGTCGTATTGCTCGACGAGAGAGAACTCTTTCATGAGTTGCAGGTATATATCCTCCTACTATGATGAATGTTTGTGAGTATGTGAATTTAGACGTTTGTTAGTCAATCTTGCCTTAATAGCTGAACGATTTTTCGTGAAATTTGGCAATCAGGTAGACCGTGACCTGGATTAGGACATAAACTACTTTTTATCCCGGAAAAGGCTGTATTCGCGAGCAAAAGCTATTTTAAAAATATTGATGTGTTGATTTGTAGTCGAATCAATCAGTACCTCACGTAGGTAATATAAGTATTTCATTTTAATCTTAATCCTTTAATGTTATTCTTAATTCAGCTTCACAGATGAAACACTTGTGCTCTAATTTTTTATATGTAATAAACGCCGATCAAAAAATTGTATTACTTTTACCAACATTATTTAATATAAGCGAGAAGAAAGAAAGTACATCTTCTTCCTAATACAGTCGATTATATGATATTTATAATCAATATACACCATTGCACCAGCACCACTGTTTTGGCAGGCGATGATAACATATTTCAATATTCTCATATCTACGACTCAACACTTGGATTCTTTTTCCTGAACCTCATTTTTGAAGTGCAGTTATTCCGAGGCGAATTATTTGAAGTATACCCAGGGGCTCTAGGAAGGTCTTTTATATGCGGAGCTCGGATCCAAGGTGCGGACGATGAATTCACTGAATCGTCGGTTCTATGAATATTAACTTCTATTTGGCTCGTATTGTCGCCGCGTGGTGAATGTGAGAGTGGTTCGCGAGTGCTGAGCTGCCCACGCTATTTCCACAGCTATTCACTGATGTTTACCCAGTCAATCGTGCAACAACTGTCTGTTCTGTATTTTTAAGACTGTTCCCCATGCCACCACCTTGCCTATTTGCATCATATTTTATTTACCGGAATGGTGGTTTTGCGAGGCCAAATGCTGCATGGCGGTAAATTATTTAAGGATTTTGCAAAGTAATACCTCGCGTGTTTTATTCGATTACAATGTTTCAAGATTGTATCACATGATTTTAGTTAAGGATTAATTTGAATCGATATGTCGAGTTAAATATTTCGTCAAAGATTACAAAATAGCGGTATTTCATTAAAACTTTTCACATAAGTTGAGCGCGCTTATACAAATTCTGCTTCGACAGAAAGTTCCGTATTGAAGCTCTATTACATATATACTTTTTGTACCGCAATTAATTCAGCAGATTTCTTAGATTTGTCTTGGAACCCGACGTCATTTTTATGATATAGAGTTAATTACAGCCAAGTAGGCCATTTGCACACTCCTACTGAGTTCTGCAAGTTGTTTCTGTATGTTATACCTTAATTTCGGTATTTGTACTGACTATAACATACTCTTCTTCTTCCACCTGTCCTTATCCCACTCGCATTGGGCGCAACATGCTTTGTAACACATGTTACAGAAAGATTAACGTTACGTGGTAGTTTTTACGACCGGACACCTGCCTGGCGTCTACCCCTCTGGGAAGAAAACATTCAGATCCGAAACAAATATTTGTGGATCACTCAATCATTTTGTCTCGATGCAGGAATCGAAACCGCGGCTTCTCGCTTCACAGCCGACTACACCCACTGCTCCACGTCGGCTGTCATACGAATAATCAAATTGTTATAAATAAATGAGAATAAAAGCCTCGCTCAACTCAGTGAAGAATAATGGCGGTCGTTATCTTTACTACACGCACACAATCTCTGTTGTCTCGGAAACTCCCCCAATTTGAAAACACATAAGGCTGTAGGTCGCTGTAGGTATTCATACAAGTCAACTTATTCAGATATGTGTTGCAAGTTTGTATCATAACTGTCAACATTGGAAACATTCTTTCCCTAACGCTATTATTTGCCGTATACATTTCGTCACACAAATTCCAAAGATATATTGGGCCAGAATCGTCCAATTTGGATAAAGTGGTAGGAGCGATTTTTCGAAGGTTTTTTTCCTAAATTGTATGGATATTTTAGATGAATTGCGGTCCTTTCGCAGCAGTTTCCGTATCTACAAAGGGACATTTGTCTTAAAAGGTCACAGGAAAAACTTTATCGTTACAATAACTGAAATATCGCGATTTCTACACCAAGAAATTCAAATTAATTGTTACATTTATTTATTATGATACAATGTTTAATTTATCTATATTTTCAATATATCTGTCAAATAATATTTTATTAGCTTGAATAACGCGACGAGCATAGCCGTCACGCCTGCCTATAAACAGTAGTAACATCACACACAACTTCGCAATACAAAATACTGTGTGGCACTGGTCTGCGCTCGTCACCCCGAGACACAAAATGTTAAGTCTCATAATGCCCAGTAATTTCACTAGCTTCAATGTCCTTCAAACCGGAAAACAACAGTGCTTGTACACTGCTCCTTGGCGGCAGAAATAGACGGCGCGGCGGTACCAACCCAGACGGCCTCTCGCATACGAGGCGTGCCCAATATTGCGGTAGGCTCGCCGTTTATCGCACCATAAGACGGAAATAACGTTGATACTTGGAGAAAAGTGAATGCATTCTGTTTTATCTTTGAGGATAAAGTCGTGACGGTACGTTATATTATTCTATACAAAATGGCCCCGGTCTCAGTTTATTTTTTATTAGTAAGGTAGTTATTGTAAAGCATGACCCATGATGTCCTTGTTTTTTTTATAGCTTAGGCCGAGAAACGAGCAAGTGGGTCACCTAATGATAGGTGATCTCCACCGCCCATGTACACCCACAATAACAGAAGAATCATGGTCGCGTCGCCGATCTTTAAAAGAAAGGGATAATTATTAAGGGATTGGGAAGGGGAGGGGAATTGGGCCTCCGGATACCTCACTCACAGTACGAAACGCAGCAGCAAGCCGCTACTTTACGTAGGTTTCCTGTGAGGCAGTGGTAACGATCCGGTCGAGCCGGCCCATTCGTGCTGTACACAAAACTGTCTGCAGGATGGCTCTACCACTCACAGAAGTTCAGTTTAAATAAACATTTTACCTAATATGTCAGCAGCTATTTATGATTGTAATTCATGATGTGGATTTTAAATAACTTCATCATATTCTTTATTAAAATACTAATTCAATACACTGTAAATACTATTGAAAAATACTTAAGTTACAATATTTTCACATTGCAGACAGTTTTTCGTTGTTGGTTGTTACCACTGTCTCACAAACAATTGACGTCAAGTAATAGCCAGCTGTTGCGTTTCGTATGGGGAGTGAGATACCCGGAGGCTTAAATCCACTTCCCCTTATTAATCCCTAATCATTCCTTTCTTTTAAGATCGACGATGCGATCATCATTTTCAGGTATTGTGGATGTTCATTCGCGGTGGAGATCATTTACAGTCAGGTGACACAAGGTGGTAGGTCCCTCGTATGCGGGAGGCCGTCTGGGTTGCTACCACCGCTTTGTCTATTTATACCGCCAAGTAGCAGTATGCAAGCACTGTTGTGTTCCGGTTTATAGTACATTGCAGCCAGTGAAATTACTGGACATTATGAAACTTAACACCTCATGTCTCGGGGTGACGAGCACAATCCAATGCCATGCAGTACTTTGTAATTCAAAGCTATGTGTGGTGTTGCTTTTGTTTATGGGCAGGTGTGACGTTTACCATCAGCCGAACGACCTGCTCGTTTCGTCATTCAAACTTATAAAAAAATGACCCAAGTGCTTGTATGCAGTCTTCTGCTATAAAAAAAATTACAGATTTTATAGAAACAACTTTATAAACACCTGTAAACTTTTTTACTTTGTAATCCTTTGTCGTTCTTTATAAACCACCCACAACTTTTGCACTTTGTTTTTTATTACTCTTGAGTTAAATAATCGTTTGTGCTACCTTGCTTTAATTTTCTTATTTAATTAACTAGCGTTTACTCGCGGGTTTCCCCACGTGAAAGTCTTTCTTGGATAAAAGAGGGCAAGACTTTGGAAAATGCCGAAATATGTTTTTTTTTCATTGAAGAACATTAATACCATGTTTCAAGTAAATTTAATAAGAAAAAAAATATTTCTCATCAAAGCTCTGCAAAACCCATTTCTCCCTTTAGGAATTGAATTTTGAACTGTGATTGAATCTGAAAAATATTATTTCTCATATAAACTCTTCCATCCCTTTCTATTCTTTTAGGGATGGGATATCAATTGATTCTCATTTTTTTTCGTTATTTATTGTTTGGTCTAGGCGCTGATTAAACAGTCAATTAGGACATGTGGTTTAGATTTTACATAGACAAGAGTTTTATAATAAACGTCTTAATGAAAATTCACATACACCAGAGGAATTCCAATTTCAAGATAACAACATAAAAAAAATCTACTAACAGTTCTATGTTACTTAATTTTGTACAAACATTAAAGGGAGAATAAAAATAAACGGCGGATGGTGCTCCGAAACGTTGTATGTATTATATTATTATCGCGGCGGCAGATTATACCGTGGAATTGCTCCGGAAGACATCGTCACAGTCCTTCGCGCCAATTCTCGCTTGTATAAAATATTAAAATGGTGTTACGTTTTAAGAATAATTCAGTTACATTTGTAAAGAGTGTTTGACCTGGTTACTTGTTGTTATGAACAAGTGTAGGCTTATGCTCTGGTTAAAGGATGTGATAAGTTGTATAGTCATGTTATTCTTTTCTTAATTTTAATACGTACCCGTATTAATACATACATACATACGTACTCAGGCCTGTAATCCCCGATGGGGTAGGCAGAGGCGTAACTGGAATACCTACATTACGCCAAGCTTATCTCCGTCCCATGATGTGATAGGCGGCGAGCCTATCGCCATACCGGACACAATTCCAGACTCCGGGCTGATACTAATAATTTCGTGACAGAACCACCCAATATCAATTTTACTCGACCCGGGAATCAAAGCCGAGACATTAGCACGACAGTCAAACCACGTACGTAATAGTCGTGTTATTCACTTTAATACGGTTAATATATATTAATAAAAGCTATAATTTAATTTTTTTATTTACTTATAAGAATTGCCAGTGACTTAATTGATTGTTGTGGCCACCACTACCTTTACATACCATAGTACGATTGATAAAATATATTAGACAAGCCGAGTAAGTATGGGGTCGCCGTTCAATGTTGGCTGACTACAGTGGAGTGTCCAATGGTGGACCAAATGGCCCGGGGCACGGATCGCGTGCGTCTGCCGTACATCCACAGTCGACACACACCGACTACTGCCAGATTTTGAAATCGTTTGTTATTTTTTGAGCTTCACGTACGCTGTTGGGAGCAAACACGCTCTGTTATTAAATCATTTATTATTCAGCTCAACGAACTGTTTCGCAATTTTCCCACAAGCCGGCGGACGTTTCTACACCTAAATGTGCCGGCACTTATTGAAGTTACGAATGCTAGTAGAAGTTATTTTTGTAAATTAATAAATAAATTATTTTTGCATTTACTTTTGTTGTAGTTGAGACTATAGTACTTTTTTTTATAAAACTTATATTTTTTAGAGATATTTCTATATTTACCGTTTTCGATAAATCCCTGGAAATTGCGATTGTCTTTTCAGAGACATAAGTCGGGAATGTCCAGAAAGTTTGGGAATGAATTACTATAAGCGAAATGGAAATTGACGTCGGCGGTGACGTATAGTACCGATTCATTTCAAACATTGATAAAAGGGTCTACAAGCAGTGTAAGAAAAACCACATTCATGCCAAATGTCAAGATTGTAGGTCACCGATTAGCAACATTTAATATGTCTTTACCAAGAAGTTACTCAAAGATTTTAATAATCAGTCAGACTTGTTTAACAATCAGAGATCAATTGAATTTATTATAAAACTTTTCAAAGGCTGTATCATTTTATTGCGTCAAATTAGACATTTAATTTTTACAGAAGTTTGAGACTCAATTAGACCTTAGTATTCTATATTCATTTCAACAAGTCATTTCTCACAAAAAGGTACGGGTAATCAGATGGACATGTAATTGGACACAAAAAGGGAAATATTACAAATAGAAATTACTGGCGGAGTTCTGAAAATGGAATTAGACCGCCAAAATAACGAGCAAGTGGGTTATCTGATAGTAAATAAGTTCCACCGCCCATAAATATTCACTATATTGTGAAATCATAGATGCATTGCAGACTTTAAAGGAAAGGGAGGATTAAGGGATTGAGAAGGGAAAGGTATTTGGACCTCTGGATATCTCACTCACCGTACGAAACACAACAGATGAATCGGTTTTCTGAGGTTGTGCCGAGTGGTCAACCCGGTCGATTCATTCTGTATACAAAACAGTGTGACTCTACCACTTGTGGATATACTTCACTGCTCATACTAATGATCCTTAAAGACTGACTCATCATAACCCAAACCATTAAGGATAGAACTTTTAAATAGTTGTTGATTTTTTTTTATTTATTTTTTTATACACCCAACAGTCACACACATAGTCCTGACCCCACACTAGGTAAACCTGTGTCGTGGGTATCAAGAACTACGAGGAACTTGCGGTCCCACAACACCCAGACCCGAGACCAATATTTGTGGTACACACAAACATTTGTCTCGGTGTGGGAATCCAACCCACGGCCTCTCGCTTCGCAGCCGACTACTCGCCCGCTGCGCCACGGAGCTGTCAATTTTATACTATAAGCATCGTTTAAGAAGGGATTTTTCGAAATGCAACGCCTAAGGTGAGAAAAAGGGTATTTTTTTTATGTATCTCATAGATATATAAAAATTGTATATCGTAACGGTGAAACGAGCCGAAAGCTAGTTAGGTATATATAATTATGTACTCAAATACCTATGCAATGCAGTGGCTGCATGTCTTGTGTAAATAATGAAAATAAAATGACACGAACAACAATAATTCCGAGTTACAATAATGAGTCTCATTTGGTTTTTTGAGTAAATTATTAGGCATTTAAATCAGCGCGTACCTACGATTATCGGTTCACGCGCAGCCCTCCCTCAACACGCGAGGAGCGCGTTCCGCCACAAATCTCCGTGAGAGCCAACCAACCTCGCAACCCAATCATTATATTGCCAATAGCGTATCACTGCAGACTACTGGTATTACTGGTCTGAACCCCTGTGTAATCTAATTGTAGAAAGTCCAACACGAAGGTTTGCAAATTAGGGTTAGCCGCAGGATTCACGTGGGAACTTCTTTTTGTGTCGCTTTATGTAATCACGCAAATTATTTTGATTTCACCTTCAAATGTGTGAAAGACAGGTGCGACCTTTATCTTTTTTATTTGCTTGGTTATCTTTTTATTCGTTGAATTGCACACTTGTTTGTGTAAAACTTACGAATTGTTTTTCTTTTTTATCTCGCATATATAAAAATCATATTATTTACCAGTTACGAGTAGCTCTACAAATACATTTACTATGGCTGTACAGTTTTACGGACGCGACGCAGCTTACATTCGAACGCGCATTATTTATACGAAGGCTAGTTTTCAACGCGTGGCCCGCGTTACATGATACAAACTTTTCTACCTCCTTTCTCCTCTTAGGGGTTGAATATTGTAAAATCCTTTCTTATATTAATATAGATATATGCTATCCCAAAACCGATTGCTTATTAAAAATTAAACTATACCTAGATTTATTTAGAATTTAAGATTATTTGCTTTTGCTGAGGACTGGGTAAGGGTGATGATAAGTCAGCACGGACTCGCAACTTTATTTATCGTACTCATGAGGATCATGCACTTTTTCTTTTTGCCTATGGTTCTCCCGGCTTTATGCCAGGGTCCATCTTCTCGAATCATAGGTTTGACGGTATTATGTTATAATTTTCTGGATTGGCTGTTAATGATGTGCTTTTATTCTGCTTAAAGCCAGGGTCCGCCTTCTCATCATGACTTGACTTAATTATAATTCATAGATAAAAGTGTAAACTATTTCAATTAAATCAGCACAATTTTCAATGTCTTTATAACATAGCCTTTTAAATAGGTTTTCATCAATTTTACTTTTTGTAAATATTTGAACATATTTACAAAAAGTAAATATATAAATGTATATAAGTTTTGTAAATACTTTAACAAGATTGAAAATAGCATTTTTTCTTTAATTATGTTTTCGCATTTCCATGCATATATTACATTATAATATATATATAATATATAATATATATATATATGCATATATATACATATATATACATATATATATATATATATATGCATATATATACATATATATATATATATATGTACAATGTAATAACAAGCCAATAACAATTACTTAATATATTTTCAAGTGTTCACAAGAACGATGAAACATCGATTTGTATGTTTTTAAAGTCTTGTTGGAGTTTGTTAATTCCTTCCAATACGATGCTTCATAGACGATTTACTCCAAGCGGATCAAACGCCCAAGGTCGAACAATACACTTGATCAAAAATTACTTAGATTCACCAATTTCAATAATTTCATAAGCTATTTATCACAGTCAGTGTTTATTGCATAAATGTTACCACTTACAACAAGTAACAAAACACAAACTAGTTTAGGAGTTAATTAAAATTCGAGGTTGACCGCACTGTCAGAATTTCCGCCAAAACTCATAAAAAGATATGCACGTAAATACAATCGCAAAAATATAATATAAAAACAAATGCTTGATTTTAGAAGTGTTCCATTTTCAAATAGCTGTTACTTTATTCCGGTCTTTCAAAATATCCCTGGCCACATATTGATATTTAAATATAAATAAATAAAACTAAAGCCGGAGACAGACTGAGCACATTTACGCAACGTATGCAATGAATTATGACATCTGGATACTTTATTTATATGAAAATCTAATGATCCAATTTAACGACGCGTGATAGAGCCACGGACGAAATGCAACCTTATTTTACCTTTATAAGACCGCGGCATACTTACATACGTGGGCTCAATCTTTGATTTTAAGAAATAACTTAACGTAGGTACTGGCCACATTAATATTAGTAATGGGATTAAATATTTAAGTGTTCCAATCTTAGAGTTCCAATATTCGTTAGCGCAGGAATGTCATCCAAAGTATTTTCGAGTCAAAAGAATACTTAAAAAATCTTCAGTGTTGGCGACAGTTGGCGGAAGTTCTGACAGCGCGGTTGATCTCTTCTTCTTCTTTCACCTGCCCTTATTCCACTCTCCCAATCGGTTCAACTCACAGCGGACGTTCAAACCACTTATTTCGTACTTTTCTAGAATTTAAAAATACAATCTGTTTACATAGCATCAAAAAATGTTATAGTGGAATTGAGCCCCGTCGTGTATCTGCTAACAAGTAACAATGAGAGCGGTTCTGTGAAGGCATATTTGCTTTCAGGATAACAACACGGGGCAAGCGCTGCTCGACGTCGTGTTTAAACACCTGGACCTGCTCGAAACTGCTTATTTTGGCCTACGTTACGTCGATCAAGATAATCAGACGGTTAGTATAGCTTTTTGTTATAAAATATACTTATTTATACGTAGTTGTAATGCGTACACGGTACGACTGCTGTGTTGAGATCTCGGGTTCGATCCCTGGGTCGGGTAAAGAGTTATTGGGGTTTACTATCATGAAATGCTTAGTATCAACTCGGAGTCTGGAATTGTGCCCGATATGGCGATACGCTCGCCTCTATCACATCATGGGACAGCAACAAGCTCGGCGAAATGTGGGTGTACTAGTTACACCTCTGCCTACTCCTTCGGGGAGTATAGGCCCGAGTGCGTATATATGTATAAATAAATACACCCAACAGTCACACACATAGTGACCCCACACTAGGTTAACCTGTATTGTGGGTATCAGAAACTACGAGGGGCTTGCGGTCCCACAACACCCAGACCCGAAACAAATATTTGTGGTTCACATAATTTATTTCGGTGTGGAAATCGAACCCACGGCCTCTCCCTTCGCAGACGGCTACTCGCTCACTGCGCCACGGACTTATCTTGTTAGATATTTGAGTATGAGATATACGACCAAGTAATTATTTTTTATAGCTTTGGCCGACAACTGAGTAAATGAGGCATTTCATGCTAAGTAATCCCCACCATTATTAACATACACAGTAACAAACGTATAATGTGTTGCTGACCTTAAATGAGAGGAATGGGGGTTGGCCCTCCGGATGAAACGTAATAGTAAGCTGCAACTTCATGTCAGTTTTGTATGAGATCCTGGTCGCAATTCATACTGTAAACTATGTCTAGAGCGTGACTGTACCACTTTTGCTAATCATCTTTTTTAATCTTCTATTGACATAATAAATCTACTGTAAGTACTTGTCTTGTCACCTATATAATGTTCTGCAATTTTTAGCATTGGTTGGATGCTGGCAAGAGACTTCGTCGACAGCTTCGAGGCAATGATCCGCACACGTTCTACTTTGGCGTGAAATTCTATGCTGCAGATCCTTGCAAGCTATTGGAAGAAATCACTCGGTAAATATAATGCAATCTATCAGATTATTTCCCTAATTTTCTGTAACACTTCTAGGATTAGTTAATAAGAACGACAAAAAAAGATTAAAATAAATGAAATATAATAGAATGCAAATAAAGTAAACATGAATAGTCAGGGTCGCGGTTAGGCTACAACCTAGAACCGAAATGAACCGTTACATTTTCAACTACAACCCCTACGCATACAATCGTTAAAAACTCCCTAAATCAATTTGAATAATCCAACCAACATAGAAACCTATACAAAGAGAGCAAACATATCTAGCTATTAATTATCGAAGGGTAGAAATTTGCAAACGCCTGGGTTGCAGCATCACGTGAACATTAACCAGCTAAGAACACTCCTAAATAAGTTATTTTCAAAATAAAAGAACCGCATCCAATTTAATATATTCGTTTAGGCGCTACGATTCCACAGACATGTACATAAATAGGTAAAAGCATCAAACTTGTAACACCCCTGTTTATGTCGGGGGGTTAAAAGGGTAGGTTTTTTCACGGTTGTTCATAAACATGATCTGAGGGAAGAAATTAATAGCTGCTATAAAACAAGCTACTGGATTTTATTACATAAATAATATGAAGCTTGGCGGTTACAAGTCTGAGGTCCCGTTACACGTAATATGCCCTCAATCGTTTTTTTTTGTTAGCTAGAGTGACGAAACGAGTAGGTTGTTCGCCTGATGGTAAGCGCCACGCCGGCTCATAAACAGAAGCAATACCACACAAAACTTTAAATTATAAAGCACTGCATGACATTGGACTGCGCTCGTCACCCCGAGATATAAGATGTTAAGTCTCATAAAGCCCAGTAATTTCATTGGCTTCTATGTCCTTCAAACCGAAACACAACAGTGCTTACACACCAAGTAAGTTGCTGCTTGGCGGCAGAAATAGACAAAGGGGTGATACCAACCCAGACGGCCTCTCGCATACAAAGGACCTACCACCTTGTTGCACCGTTGCTGCGTCACTAACGCGTCTTATGCGTCCACAGTGGGCGGCACAGAGCGCCACACACTCAGACATACACAGTCGAATGTTAAAATTTGTTATTATAATGAGTTACAACAAAACCGCTAACTGCATGTGAAAATCAAATTAACGGTCGGTTTAACAAATTATACGCAACGATATTTATGAATGTGGTTTTCCATCAAAGCGCTGAGTGCGTCGTATGTAGTGCACGTGTTGGCTACGTATTAATATAAGTAATGCTTTCATAATGTGGATCATATCATAGCGCATTAAGTCGCGAGTGAGCGGGGAGGAATAGGAAGTGATACTAAAACACATCTGTGTTCATAACCTGTGCATGCTCAGCGATTCGCCAGCGTTTTCTCTCTACACTATTATTTTCTATCACCATTACGCACAGTATCTGATGCTCTTACTAGCATTGTCACGAAATAGTTCTACGTTATATTTAGGTACCGAACTTTCAGTTAGCGTAAAAAGTAATATTAGGTAGCATCCTAAAAAAATCATACATACTTAATGTTTTTTTTATTAGCTTGAATGACGAAACGAGCAGGTCGCTCGACCGATGGTAAACGCCAACCGCCCATAAACAGAAGCAACGCCATATAGAAATTTGAATCACAAAGCACTACGTGGCACTGGACTGCGCTCGTCACCCCTAGACATAAGATGTTAAGTCACATAAAGTCCAGTAACTTCACTGGCTTCAATATTCTTCAAACCGAAATATAACAGTGCTTACACACTGTTGCTTGGCGGTAGAAATAGACAAAACGGTGGTACCAACCCAGACGGCCTTTCGCATACGAGAGACCCACCACCTTGTATTGTCATCCATTCCGGCGTTAATTTATAGACCACAATTTTGCAGTCAAAAGTGACGGTACTTTATGATTTGATTCACGATGAGCCTCATACACTTAATGGAACGAAGTATGAAACGTTTGTAAGTGAAGCATAAATGCGAGTGAAGCGGTAACATTTTAACTTTATTAAAACAGTTAAAATTCATGACCATAAAATAAAATGAAGTGAAACCGGGTAAACGAACAAAGGCAGGTGTAGTACCCTCGCTGTAAACCCAGTGAGCGCGCTCATAAACTCGCACCACTGATGAAATGAATACTCGTAGCGGCAGGGGCTGCCAGGCTCTGAACTGTCATCGCTAAAATGAAAATAGTTCGAGGTCATTCCGCAGACAGTTTTAATTGGACACCTTTTGCAAAATAGGGCTACAAAATTATTCGTGACGATTCCTGTAGGCTGCAAATTTTTCCTTAAACAAACGCGAGTTCGTTTGCGAAACTGAAATTGTTTCTTTTGAAAATCATCAAGAAACTTTCACTTCTTCTTCCTTTAAAGTTTATAACAATAGCAAGAATTGAAACCTGTTAAGTAAGTGAATTTTTAAGAGCTTCCATTTATTTTTATTTTATTCCCTTTGGGTACGGAGATGTTTTATTAAAATTTTGTTATTACGGTCTCGATGCTTCGTAGTCGGCACAAATTCACCCGCATCTCAGACTCCTTCCTACAACCGGGCAACATCTGCTTTTAGTATAAAAATACGCCATTAAATACTTGTAATTTTTCCCCTTTGCTTTTTAAATATTTGATTTTGTTTTACGAGCAACCTTTTGCAGTCCATCATTTTGTTTTCCTGCTTGAATGTAAATAGTTCTTTAACTAAAATCTTATACAATTTGTTCAGGTTATGAAAATATAATGATTATTATCATGTGTAACATAAAACACCGTTTTATCAGGTGGTATGCTAGAGGCCGTCTGGGTTGGTACCACCGCTTTGTCTATTTCTGCCAACAAGCAGCAGTATGTAAGCACTGTTATATTTCGGTTTAAAGGATATTGAGCCAGTGAATTACTGGGTATTATGAGACTTAACCCTTATGTCTCAGGGAGACGAACGCAGTCCAGTTCCATGCAGTACTTTGTAATTCATAGTTCTGTGTGGTGTTGCTTTTGTTTATGGGCAGGCGTGTGGCTTATCATCATGCGAGCGACCTGGTCGTTTCGTCGTTCAAACTCATATTTTTTTTTTATAATTTATCCTCAATTTTACATTAGTGTTTAGTGTAATACTCACACTTATGTATATGAACAGGTACCAGTTATTCTTGCAACTGAAACAAGATGTGCTGCGTGGCCGACTTCCAGTCAACTTCGATCTTGCCGCTGAACTTGCTGCCTACGTCTTACAATGTGAGTACCTATCGCTCCCCTACCCTCTTATAACCATGTCAACCTCTAGCTTTAAGCCAATAAATTGAAAACTATTGTATAAATAAATATTATTGTTGTTTATACACGATTCAGAATTAATATAATAAATCATAAACTGTTGTTCAGAGTTAGTTCGTGTATATGAAACCTATGTTGACTACAGTTTGGTTTTTGAATGATTTACTATGCCGCTCTATCTCTCATCCGCGTATAGTAACTCTACCATGAGTATTTAACGTATAAACGGGTCAAATAAACACAAGTTACAAATTTTATAACGTGGTGTCAGTAACATTTTTATAGATAGTTTCTATTATGTATT
The DNA here is from genome assembly GCA_905332985.1 of Mimas tiliae. Classification (NCBI taxonomy): domain Eukaryota; kingdom Metazoa; phylum Arthropoda; class Insecta; order Lepidoptera; family Sphingidae; genus Mimas; species Mimas tiliae. Next base: position 10,320,222 of record HG995240.1, on the reverse strand, counting down.
AATTTATTTTGCTAATATTTGTGCTGTGGATTTAGCATTTTTAAGTCTATTTTATCTTTAAAAAAATAACGCAGGGAATCCCACAACAATTAACTGGTGGCAAAGTTATTTTTAATTGATACAGTAATATTATGAATGGTCACTTTCGAACGGTACTAAAGTCTTGTTTTATGTTTAAACGGTCGTCAAAAACTGTAGATTATAACGGTAAACGCCGCGAACACATCCGTGTAGTGGTACTAGAGATAAGCGGAGTCGGATAGACATGAGTCGGGGACTTCCTTTTATAACATTTAGTGTCTATCACTAGGTCAAATCAGATTATGCTACATAACAAATAGCGTATTCTACATGTAAATGCATAGCTAAATATTTTAATGCATAATTACATTATAATAAAAAAACCGGCCAAGTGCGTGTCTGGCCACGCAAAGTAAAGGGTTCCGTAGTGTAACCGATAAAATCCCATATCACAAAAACTTTACAACCTAGCTTATTGAAACCAATTTTCGATAAAAGTACCTTTTAAGTACACTACCTTGACGTTTTTCTGAATTTGCCCACTCGTAGTTTAAAAGTTAAGCGACATATTTTTCACGACTGGACACGCATATCTCACAAACTACTTAATGAGTTAAGTAAAAAAGTCGTTTAGCAACCATTTTTAAAAGATTTATCTAATGATACCATACATGCCTATGTGCAATGGAAAAAATCAACCATGTATGGAGATCCACCTCAATTCTTTTTTCTTAATTTCATAACTCCTTTTGTATAGCGGTTCTAAGAAACCCCTACCATTCAAATTTCATCCATATAGTGATAATGGTCTCCGAGTAAAATGGCTGTGACTTACGGACGGACAGACGGATATGACGAAATTATAAGGGTTCCCTTTTGGCCATTTGACTACGGAACCCTAAAACGGCGATGACTTGGCGTCGAGACTTCAGAGTTCGGAATGTCGAGAATGAGGTTCGAAACTAGCCCCAGGGCATACACCTGACTTCCCGAAGTTACGTGTGTACTCATTGTTAATTATCACTTGCTTTAGCGGAGAAGGAAATTCAATACGAATTTCGTAGGTATGTGATCATGTATATCAATCTGCACTAAGCCAGCGTGATGGACTAAGGCGTTATACTTCTCATTAGTTGATGGGTCGTGCCCAGCAGTGGGGTCTAAATGATGCAGGCCTGTTATCATTATCATAATAATTATTAATCTTTCGACAATAACAACAGTGTCTGGATAAAATTTCTTGTAATAACACCTGTGTTATTAGCGTAATTACAACAGCTAGACGGTGAACGGTCCCGGAAATGTCTTTACTTTAGGAAAATAAATAAACTCACAGAACATATTCCTGTTTTCTGATTAGCTACTACTAATGTTATAATTAATAATGATAAGTGTTTCAAGAGAGGTTTACCGATAGACCTATGCTAATAAAATATATTTAATTTAATCTGTATTAGCCATGTATAATACACATCCCACTACTGGGCATGGATCTCCTCTACTGAATGAGAGGTGTTAGGCCTTAGTCTACCGCGCTGGCTTGATGCGGATTGGCAGTCTTCACATACATTCGAAATTCTGATGAAGAACTCCTCAGGTATGCAAATATCTTCACGATGTATCCTTCACTATTAAATCAAGCGATAATTAATACACACTTATCATATGATAGTCAGAGGGGTATGCTTTTAGGGCTGGTTTTACTTGTTTTAACGACTTTGCTGGTGCTGCTTTTTATGTTTCGTCTCAACAGTCCGTACCACTCCCTGTTGAGCAATCGCTGCTTTTTTATTAGGGATAAGACGTTTATTAATGTGAAAAGAAAATTATAGATATGAAATGACATGCTCTGACTGACTGACTGTTACATCAACGCCCTGACCAAACCGATGGACCCACAGAACAAGTTTAGATGGGTATAATTGTTTGAATTATTATAAACTAGCCGTCCGGCGCGGTTTCACCCGCAACATATAATTGATAGTTAGAACCCGATTGCACCGCCACCTACCGGGTCTAATTGTGAATATAAACCATCCAGGGACCCACTTACACACACAAAAAAAACATCAATATCGGTTCAGCCGTTCTCGAGTTTAGCGATTAGCAATTTAGCCATACATTTTTATTAATATAGATAGATAGATGGATAAATCAGCTGTCAACTTGATTTAGTATTGTAAATACATAACATGGTGAAAATGAATTAAAAAATCTTATTTTTAATTAGTCTAATCGGGTGTAAATGGCGTATAACTATAATGGAACACCGACTAAATTAAGATTGCGGACCCACAACACCCACACTCGAAATAAATATTTGTGGATTACACAAACATTTATTTCGGTGCGGGAATCGAACCTGCGGTCTCTCATTTCACAGCCGGCTACTCGCCCGCTGCGTCACGGAGGTTGTCGCCTAATGTTAAACATCTTAATCCATTTATCTACTTCATAATAAACTTAAACAGATGTTTCAAAAAGTTTTGGGTGCACATAACTTCTCAGATAAAAACGATTTTTTCCGTAATGTAATAAACTTGTACAGTATGCATGTAAGAATAATAATGCGATGTCCATATGAGGACATTGACTCAGCGCTAGGTGCCGTATAATGTACTCTTTACTAATATCATACATACCTATATACACAGATTTACGCCTGTTTCCTATAGGGGTAGGTAGAGACAACTGATTTCCAATTGCTAAGATGCATGCACACCTCTTTAGTCTCCTTCATACATACATACATACGCACTCCGGCCTGTAATCCCCGAAGGGGTAGGCAGAGGTATAATTAGTACACCCACATTTCGCCGAGCGTATATCCGTCCCATGATGTGATAGAGGGCGAGCCTATCGCCATACCGGACACAATTCCAGACTCCGGACTGATACTGAGCATTTTCGTAATAGAAAAACCCAATATCACTTTTACCCTACCGGGGATCGATCCCGAGACCTCAGAGTCAGCCTCAGTCGTAACGCGTACACATTGCGCCACCGAGGCAGTCGTCCTCCACTTTTATTAAATACTTCATACATGCTCGTATACTAGTATCAACCTATGTGAAATTTGATAATATATGATTTATAATATAATAATACTATAAACTACGTATATCGTGGACCGCCATGAGGACTAATGACTCCATACTGAAAGAGCTCAACATCACAAAGAGGCTGTCGGCTGTCAGGAACGGGTGCTTAGTTTTGTCGGACACATTGTGCGGTTTCCTAGACATAACTTGGAAAGAGTCTTAATATTGGGCCAAATAGAAGGGAAACCCCCAGGGGAAGAGCGCCATCTAGATGGTCAGATGCCATGAAAAGGACTGTTGGTGGCAGCATATACCAAGCGGTCCAGACATCTTATGAACGCTTAGCTTGGAGGCACATATGTGGTCGCGATCCTCAGCACTGAGGGAGCGACGAAGAAAAAAAATAGGCAAAAGTTACTAAAAAGTACGTAAAGTAAGTAAGGTTTTTATATTTTTTGTTACTGAAATCAGTATTTTTATCTGTGTACCGCTGTCCGTACACGAACGTTCAAACAACTTTATTCTCTTAAAAACGTTTAAAATCAATATTCTATTCAAATTTACACAAAAATTGGAAATTTTAAACGAACGTCTCATGCGTCGAATGTACAATGATTTTGAATTTTATTATGCCTAGCATGTTAACTTGTTACCTTACCACAAAACATTCCATTGCATTTTTTCTGAAGGAGCAGAATAATTTACCAAATCCACAAAAAAACCGGCCAAGTATTTATTGTTTATAACTTAGACCGGCACACGAGCAAGTGGGTCACTTTATGGTAAGTGATCTCCAACGCCCTTGTACGCCCACAATACCAAAAGCCAACCTTAAAGGAAAGGCATAATTAAGAAATTGGGAAGGAGAGAGGGGATTTGGGCCTCCGGATATCTCACTCACTGTACGAAACGCAGCAGCAAGCTGCTACTTTACGCCGGGTTTCTGTGACACAATGGTAACGACTCGGACGAGCTGGCCCATGCATGCTGTACACAAAACTGTCTACAGCGTGGCTCTACCACTCAAAAAAGTGCAGGTCGGACTTGTGCACTGAGGGTTCCGTTCAACCTCCTGAAATTTACGCTTAAGTGTTTTGATTATAACAAATAATATACTTAACAACTTTAATAACACTTATTCTATGATTTTTTTTGCCGGTTACCTCTTACGGTTCTGAAGATAGAAACAGCAAGATTAAATGCAGGACAAGCAGACTGCGTAGGCTTAGTAATAGTCCTATTAGCACCATTTAGGTACGAAACCCTAAAAATGGCAGGGACAATGAACTTTCATATTTCCCATTCTATTTCACGAAGCCTTAATAAAATCTGGAATATTATGATCGAGCTAGGCTCTACTCCCCCAGCAGTAATAGTGCTATTCTTTTTCGAGTCTCGACAACTTTAAATGGCGCACTCTAGATGAGGCGCAATCCTACCACAGACACAGTAAAATTATTATCAGACATTACGCTTCGCTAGTTATGCTCAGTAACTAGTCAGCTTGTTAAATTTCTTTAGACACAGTTTTTGTTGATATATTTTATAAGATAAAATACAATTGTTGCTCTTATGTTTTGGATACCAATTTTATGAACATTATGAGATAATTAAAGGCTCCCTTCCCTTTGAAGTCTTCCGTAATTAATTATTTGCTTGTCTTACCTGATATTCACGTCAATATTTATAATTACTTTCAGAGTATAATAATTAACGTTTATTATAACATCTTTGATGCTTTTTCGTTCCGGCCATGTAATTGAAGATGTTGTATTTAGAATATGTATTTAGCTGAATAATTTTATGTATTCTGTTTGTTTATTTTTATTATAATAAATTAAAAATTACTTCTTGCGATAGTGAAATGACTAATTATATGTTTCTAGTATATGCTTTCCTAATATCTTACTTAATATTTAATATTTTTGATTTTGTGAATTTGGATGTATTTTAACCAAGCACGCCTTAACGGCTGAACATATTTGCATCAAATTTGGCACATAGAAGGACCATGATTAGGACATGGGGTACTTTTTATTCTGGAAAACGACATTCATGCACGCGGAGCTGCGAGCAAAAGCTAGTAACAAAAATAAAAATGTTTAAATAAGGTAACGCAGTAAGCAAGGGAAATGAACAACTTGGAATACATTATGCATGTTATTCAAGAAGTAAACGAGCCATCAACGGCGGAGCATCATTTGCATCTAATCTCGTCAACAACACCCGCGGCACACGGCCCACGGGACACATAGACGCGCTACTGCTCAGTGCTCAAGAATCACGGTTATTATATAGCATATACCAAACATGATGACTTGTCGGTCTCCGCATTTTTTGGTCATTCAATTCTCTCTAACCTCTTTTCAACCGACCAAAAAAACGGGGCCCGTTCTTAATTCGACGCGTTTTTTTGTATAACCACGCATAACTCCGCCAAATGTGAAGCGATTTGCATGATGATTTTTTCCATTCGTATAGCTCAAAGTTGTCCGATTTTTCATTTAAAATGAAATTTCACTCCCTTCAGTGTTGAAACCTTTTTGGGACCATTTATGTGATAATTCTTTCTCTAAAAATAGTGAACTAAAACCTTTTTTAAAATATAAAACCGACACAAAAAAATAAACAATTTTGAGTCGGTGCTTCCTACCTACAATTACAACCATTATATTGAAATAGCACCAACTCTATATAGATCATTTTTATTTATAGCATTTTAGTTTTTTTAATTTATTACCTGATTACTTTATATTATTTCCTAACGGCCTCGTGAGTAAACCTCTAAACGCTTATCAGTTATCTTTAATCTGTTTTACTAGAAAGTAGAGGCTAATGCCACGTTTATGGTAAGATATAAGTACACAAACATCCTCCGTGGCGCAGTGGGCGAGTAGCCGGCTGCGAAGCGTGAAGCCGTAAATTCGATTCCCGCACCTAGACAAATGTTTGTGTGATCCACAAATATTTGTTTCATGTCTGGGTGTTGTGAGATCGCAAGACCCTCGTAATTCCTGATACCCACGATACAGGTGAACCTAGTGTGGAGTCAGGACTATGTGTGTGACTGTTGGGTGTAATTATTTATTTGAATACGTGAATACAATTTGCATTATTATATTTCTATACAGATAAAAACTTTCTTGCACTATTTAATGTATACCTTTTTCGACTATTTTGACCAGTCATATACCAATGTAAAGTAGGCATGTCAAGAAGATAATTATTAATAAAATTGAATTTACGTGATGAATCATCACGTAAAACATAAAACTATTCATCGATCATAGCAAATTTATTGGATCATTTCACGTTGTATACCATCACTAAATAAATAATAATTTATCAATAATTAGATTACTTGTATAGTAATTACTCTATAATTTATAGTTAAGTACTTGCGTTTTAAGTATTATGAATCTGTGAGACTTCTTAAAGCATCTCTAAAAATACACAACGAACCGGATTTGAAGTAACAAAACAACGAAGTATCTCTATTAATCACTGCTGGATAAGTTCTATTTTTAGTCATGTGCTTGAAACAACGTCGGGTGTACTCGTAAGACGCGGTGCGAGATGGCCCGTCCTTCGCAACAAGTTAACGGACTTGGGTAACTCGCCTCACATAAATCACCAAGATGGGCAATCGTACAGGCGCTAGGCGCCGCACCGCACCGCGCCGCGCCGCACCAAATGAGATGTAACCGCGGAATGGGTGGGATACCTAAATTTATATCTACAAAATTCACAATAATTTCAAGTAGTTCACGTTGAGCGTGCTTAGAATACTAATTTTTATAAAATCTTCAAATGAAACATTTTGATTTGTAAATTTATTTTCTCTAAAGTAACAGCCATTCTGCGGTAGTTGGTTTGACATTTTACACATGTATCAAGATAGGACTGCCTCGGTGGCGCAGTTGTAATGCGTACGCGTTACAATTGAGGCTAACTCTGAGGTCTCGGGTTCGATCCCCAGGTCGGGTAAAGTGGTATTGGGTTTTTCTATTTCGAAATTCTCAGTATCAGCCCGGAGTCTGGAATTTGTGCCCGGTATGGCGATAGGCTCGCCCCCTATCACATCGTGGGACGGAGATACGCTCGGCGAAATGTGGGTGTACTAGTTACACCTCTGCCTACCCCTTCGGGGATTACAGGCGTGAGTGCGTATATCAAGATAGGAGACGGCCAAAAGTATCTGATTGTAAGTAGTAACCGCCGCCTATGAAAACCAATTATTTTATACAATTGTATGACGAGACCAGCAAGTCTCTCACCTGATCGTATATTTATAAACGGAAGCAATAACTTGAAATTACATAGTACTGTAAGGAACTGCATTACGATCATCAAGACATAAGATGTCTAGATGTATAAGTCTCATAATTCTATGTAATTTCACTTGCTTTAATGTCTTTTAATGCAACTGTTCTTACTCGATGTTACTTGACGGCACAAATAGACTATACGGTGGTAACTAAAATCTATGTCTCTCATCACACTTTAGACCCAAAAAAATATCGCGGCGAAGTAAAAGCGCTCGTGGGCAGGTTTATTGAACTTGTTATAATCTCACTGACCAAACAAAACATAGCAGAATACCTGTTAATTCATGTCGAGTTTCAAAGAAACTATTCTTAAAATGAAAGTTCCATGCTCGGCCACAAGAGCCGAATGCAATAGGGTAGTTGACTAGATTTTTTTTATTATTTAAATCAATAAGTTATGTTACTCAAAATCTATTGCAGAAAGAATTTTATAAATCGGACCAAAAATAAATAAGATAGAAGCCATTCAAATCCTGTAGAAGGGGTAATTGTCAAATGACAGACGATGCAACCTTTGACGTCACTGTGTAAAATGTTCATTATAGTGCACGCGTGCAAGCGAGATAGTGAGATATCCCTACTACGCACCCACTTTTCCTCATACCAACATTTAAAATCATAACTGCGTGCACATTTCTGAACCAATTTTGATTGTGTTTTAATAAAATCGTTTCTTTTGCGTATCATTTTCTGTTGCTTATAAAATAATGTATAAAATTCAATATAGGAAACTACCCTATTGGAGAGGTGGACCAGGTGCTTGATGCTTATCACTTAGTGGGAGCTCGAAGATAGTATTATCAGACTGGGTAGCATCCGAAAACGGTGGCGCGACAATATTGATAGTTTCGACAATGACTGGCCAACAACAGTTTTAAATAGAGAAAATTGGAAGGAGTTGAGGAAGACGTTTGCCCAGCAGTAGGACAATTGAAGTTAAATAAAAAATATACTGTAAATGAAGGCACGTCGCGTCGTAAAGAAAGTTTATAAAGGCCTTAGCCTTCGGGAGTAAAATAGCGTTCCTGTCAATACACATCGAACCATTTGGCGTGTGATCAATGTTATCTTTACGCATCATTCACGCGTACGTATTAACACAAAACAGAATCGGAAACATCTAATTTATATCCTACGGTGTAAGATGAAAATCCACCACGAAATGCTTTGATCTCTTTGATATAACACTGGCATGTGGAACAGGGAACATATTAATACTAACATTAATGTAAAAATCGCCTCATTAATCTATTAGCATTGTACTTATAGGGCGAGAAACCGTGAGGTTTTTGATTCAAATCCTAGGTCGACAACCATAATTTGTGTTTTTGATTTGTAAAATTATATATGAATTGCCCGGGACTGTGCCTACTTATATTTACTGAAAATGGGTGCTACTAATATATTAACAATATTTATGTATCGTGAATTATGATGCTGATCCAAATATAGAATTGAGTAGGTGTAAGAAAACACGACCCTCTTAATAAATCGCAATTAGCACACACACACAAAGTAAATGTTTTTGTATTATAATAATAATAGCTTGTAGTTATCTACATAATCCTGGATAGCACCCTGACAAATTTACTTTTGATTTATTGATTAAGTATAATTCTATTACCATTTTCTAAACATGTAAACAATTGGAAGGGTGTTTAAAAATAATCTGATTTATGCGCGCTCCCAGCTACTTACTCTGTAATTAAACGTCAAACATAAAACATACTTATACAAAAATAAATGTAGCGTCTCAAATATACGAGGCTACACAGTTTTTTTTTGAATTTTTTACTCATCTACGAACATATTAATTTATTTGATATAGACTGTATTTGACATAAGGCATTGTAAATTCTGCATCGTCAAACTATTTATTTGTCTAACCAGTTTTATGTCTCTTAAGGCACATATTAGACACAAACAGTGTTAAAAATTTACATAATTATGTTCCATAAAAGTTATTAACATATTATCAACATTCCGTTAATATTTTTTTTACACGGTCGTAATATGACGCTTTTGTGATGTATGTGAATACATAAATATGTTATTATTGATGTTAGCTTCAGAGAGGCGTAAAAGCAAAAATCCAAACTGCGAGCTCTTTTGTGTATGTTCTCGCGTGCGTGCCATATGTTGCGACTTTCGACAAAAAATATATATGACGGGAAATGACTGCCGACACTATTCCCAAGTGTTAGTTTATCTAAGTTTAATCTATCGGGTCAATAGCAGTCTTCGTTGACAATAGGTACATTCGAATTTCATCTAAGTTCATGAGAAACTTTTAAATCGATATAATTCGTGAGTTGTATTTGTGCTACAATAATAATTGTTTAGTAATGTTTATGAATCTTAACATATTTAGACCTATTCTTTTAGAGAGTATAATATTTTGATTCCTAAGAATTTATGAGCAATCTTAGATAGTCTGTCATACGTACTCACACCACAGTATACCAATACTATCGTTATCAGGTTGTGATCTCGAAACAGTTATTCTGAGATCCACCATACAGATTTTCATATATATATTCTATGTTAATTATAATTTTAACTTTCTTATCTTACTCACAATACGCATTCAGCGTTTATTGGGGCGTGTTATGCATACTTGTGAAACAGTAGCTATGAGGCTGAACGCAACTTAAATCGGCAGAGCATTTGCATTATCTGCCCACGTACTATACCCTCGTAGCGAGGGTTGGCAAGGGCTAATCTATGTCGTAATACGGCCGGAATTGGGTAAAAAGTACAATATGATGATACATTTGTACAGCGGAGCTGGGCGACTATGACCCGAGGCGTCACGCGCCGGGCTACGTGTCCGAGTTTAGGCTGCTGGCGCACCAGACACCGGAGCTGGAGTCGCGCGCCGCCGAGATACATCGTACGCTCATGTAAGTTTGTTTTATGGGTTACATGCATTTATATTTTAAGTATTTTTAAGAGAAGCCTGGTAAAGGAGTAAGTGGTTCATTGTGTTCTGGAGTATACTAATAGTTGTGAGGAATATAAGTGAAAAAACATATAATAGTAATATGAGACATTAGATATAAATGATACTTCAATTTTAATCAACTGTTTCGTAAATCGCTTACCAACATATTCATATGAAAAAATATCACTTTTATTACGAAGAAGTACAGTGTCAGGGGCTTTATCTGGCGTTTCCGGGATCTTATGATAAGGCTTCTTTTTTCCACATCGTTTAACATATAATGTACGAGAGTTGAGATTGACGCAATATTTCGCGTAAATATTGTTATCTCGGTGGCTCAGTTGTAATGCGTATGCGGTACAACTGCTGTGCTGAGGTCTCGGGTTCGATCCCCGGGTTAGTTAAAAGTGATATTGGGTTTTCTATTACTAAATGCTTAGTATCAGCCTTGAGTCTGGAATTATGTCCGGTATGACGATGACCTCGCCCTCTGTCACATTATGGAGGTAGACTCGGCGACAAGTAGGTGCATACTAGTTGCACCTCTGCCTACCTATTCGGGGACTACGGGCGTGAGTGCGTATGTATGTATGTATATTGTTGTAGTTCTTAGTAGGGTAGGTATTATGATTTTCATATTTTGCAGTATATGTCTCATGATTAAATTCGAGAGAATGTACCTTATATAACTACGAATGAAGTATAATAAAGATGGAGAATAATGAACGCATTGTGAATGTTGAAGAATCTGACTGCCTAAAAAACTTGTTTCCTCTCTAACAGTACACAAGTCTCGTCAAAGTAACTGTCGAGAAATAAAGATTTCAAATGAACAATTTAACGCCAAAAGTGTCGCTGGCCTTGCGGAAATTAAACTGCGACTTTGTCGTCTAATTGAATGAATTTTTAACTGCGCAAAGATGCAGTCTGCGGCCGTTGGCGCGTCACAAAGCCGCAATTACATGCAAATTATGTGTACCTACCCACTTAACACCGGGTGAGCCGGACTTAGGGAGGGCCAAAGTATGAGCAGCCGCGACGACGGGATTATTCATTGTTGCTTAGCCTTTTGTGGCCTTCTGTGCATAATACCTCTTATTAATCATTAAAGATAACATTTTAATTGACTCTTAACTCTCAACGTTAGCTGCTGAAGAAAGTTTAATTACTCCTTTGTTCCAGCGGCATTTCTCCCGCGCAAGCTGAATTGAGCTATTTAGATAAAATGAAATGGCTAGATATGTATGGCGTAGATTTACATCCCGTTTTGGTAAGTACACTTTAACTTTAATGGATGCTTATTACAGTAATGTAATTTATTTTCGGATCGTAATTGTGTGTAATAAATTGTTCCCGGACAGGGTGAAGACAGCGTTGAATATTTCCTAGGATTAGCGCCGAGCGGATTGTTACTGCTACGAGGGAAACACACTGTCGCTAATTACTACTGGCCTCGAGTTTCCAAACTATATTACAAGGGACGGTACTTCATGCTTCGAGTGGCGGATAAAAACGTAAGAGCTCACTTTTATAACACAAAACTGTTGAAACACAGCAGGAAACATATTCCCGCAGATAAATAAACATTGAAATCTGGCAAAACACTTGACCCGGTTCTTGGTCCGGATCGCTTCTACTGATAGTGGGTGCGGCATGAATAGTGGTGTAAGACGGAGTCCACCTTGTGAGCTTTTCTTGAAAGACATTCGCAGGCAGGCAATTACAGATAAGTCCCGTAGAACTGAGCGTAGTATTTACAGCGGCGCTGTGAGCTTGGCGATAACAGCGCGACGCCACGCCTTACGGGAGATGAGAGTGGCACCTCATGGTCCGGCCATTGCGTGTCGCCTCGGTGCGGCGCACTCGTCGCCGTCCCTAGTTGGCGAATTGCCGGATTTTTACACATATTTGTCATTTTATAATGTTAAAAATATGCTAATCTTTAAGTATATTGCACACTGTCGGGGAAGAAATATTTTGTTAGTGCCGCAATATTGGTAGTTGTAAAGATTATATGCAATCTATATGTACATTATTTAGCATAAGTCTGCAGGGTATATACCAATACAAATAAAACAAATTAAGAATATAGATTTCACACTACAAATTTATGTGATAGTTGTGTGGACTTTATGAAGAATATAATTACAAGGTGGTAGGTGCCTCGCAAGCGAGAGGCCGTCTAGGTTGGTACCACTGATTTGTCTATTTTTGCCACCAAGTAAAAGTGTGTAAGCATTGTTGTGTTCCGATTTGAAGCACATTGAATCCAATAAATTACTGGGCATTGTGAGACTTAACAACTTATGTATCGGCTTGACGAGCGCAGTCCCGTGTCATGCAGTGCTTTGTAATTACAATTCTGTGTGGCGTTGCTTCTATTTATGAGCAGGCGCGGGCGTGACGCTAACCATCAGGCAAGTGACCTGCTCGTCTCATCATTCAAGCTAATAAAAACAATGAACCCTTTTTAATGTGAAACTCTAATTAATATTATTACATTCGTCGTTTCCTTGTTATCGTTGTCTACCTTTGGGTTTTCTATATTGGGATAATTTTACAAAATATATTAAGATGTGATTTTTAGTGTTAGTATAGCTGGTGGCAAACGAGAAAGTGGGTCACCTAGTGGTAATTATTACTGCTCATGAACACCCCCAGTACCAAAAGAATCATGGACGCGTTGCCGACGTTAAAAGTACGCGATAATAAAGTGTTTAGGGATGGGGAAATTGGGCCTCCGGATATCTCACGCACCGTACGAAATGCGACAGCAAGATAGATAGATAGATAGATAGATAGTGTTACTTTACGCCGGTTTTCTGTGAGACAGTGGTAACAATCACGTCAAGCCGGCTTATTAATGTTGTAAACAAAACAGTCTCCAGCGCGGCTCTACCACTTGTTTTGAAAGGGCTTTAACTAGAAAAATGTGTTTCTTATTAGACACGACTCAACTTTTATTACTATTTTCTTGGCTTTGTTATGCTGTAAAATATCGAATATAGTTTTTTTTTCTTTTACCTTTATACAACATGGGTCCGCGTAAAATATTTTGTTTGCATTCTCGCAGAAAAGTTTTTGGGTATGTTTACGATCGACCACTTCCCTGTGGTCACTCATTTTAGGAGTGTATAGGTACCTAATCTGGCCAAAGTATGTCAATGTCTATCATAAACTGAAAACCCTCAAGAAAGTATTGTTAACATTGAATAAGTAACGTGATAAAGTTATAATACCTACTACGCTTAAAATCATCTTCTGAAATCTTTGTTTTTTAACAAATCAGTCAGAATCCTACTACTAATATAAATGTGCAAGTTTGGATGTTTGTTAGTCAATGTATAGCTCAGCGATGGCTCAGCAGGGAGTGGTACGAACTGTCGAGATGAAAGGCGCAGGTTCCTAATTAGCCACAAGAGCATGCATCTCTGACTCATATAAGTTACGTGTGTATTAATTGTTGATTATCTGTTCTTTTAACGGTGAATGAAACATTCTGAGGAAATCTCAGTAGTTCTCTATAAGAATTACGAAGGTACGTGAAGTCTGCCAACCCGCATTGGGCCAGCGTGGTGGACGAAAGCCTAACCCCTGTCATTCAGTAGAGGAGGCCCGTGTCCAGCAGTGGGATGTGTGTAATACAGGGCTAGTATTGTTATACTGTTAATTAGTGATGTCTTAACGGCTGACCGGTTTTAGATGAAATTTGGCACATAAGTAGGCCATAACCTGGATTACGACATAATCTACGTTTTATCCCGGTAAAGGCCGTACACGCGGGGGAGGCGCGAGCTAGAACTCTTTTTCTTTCTTTGTCTTTCAATGTCGAGTCATAGCCGAAAGCAGTTACGAAATAAAAATAGTTCATAATAGTAATAGTTCTGTATCAGGTCAATAGTATAATTATCATAACGTATTTTCTAAATAGACGAACTGTTTGTTTAACAGAATGACACATCAACATACGGTTTCGAATCGCCGACGCGAGCGGCGTGTCGTCACTTGTGGCGATGTTGTTCTGATCATCACACCTTCTTCCGTCTGCAACAGACTTCGCCTGCTTCAGCCGACATGTTCTCGTTGGGATCAAGGCTCAGGAACAGGTAATATTATTTTATTGATATTGTTTCTTTTTGAGGCAAATTTGTATTGTTAAAATGCCCCTACAATTTTCATTAAATAATCCTAACTAATATTGTAAATGAGAAAGTGAGTTTGTTTGTTTGTCATGGTTTCATGCCTAACCCGCTCAACCGATTTTGATGAATTTTGGTACAAAGATAGATGGCACACTGAAGACGGTTATAGGCTACTTTTTATTCCGCAAAAGGCTATTTACGCGGGTGGAGCCGCTAGCAAAAGCTATTTTATATAAAAATGTAAAGTTAGTAAACTTGTTTTACTTGTAATGTTGTATTTCTCGGGTAAGGAAATAAATATTATAAGTTTTTTTCTCGTAGAATGTTTACGGTTTTTTTCTTTATGTTTATACTCTACATCCTAATCTCTACCGGTTTAGAGATTCATAGTGATTTACATTGAATACCGTAGCAATGGAATTTGCTGTTCTCCGAGGCCACAACAACTTGTGGCGGATCCCAGGTATTTCCTGAATGTTTATGTGAAGGCAGTGAAAGTGTGTTTACTAGGTAGTTGGTCCCTCGTATGCGAGAGGGCGTTTGCGTAGGATCCACCGCTTTGTCTATTTCTGCCGCCGAGCAGTACTAGGAAACAGGGCTTTATTATTAATGTTTGTGGACAGCGGTCGCGGCGCGAGGCCTCGTCCGCCTCCTGC
This sequence comes from Mimas tiliae, assembly GCA_905332985.1. Taxonomy (NCBI): domain Eukaryota; kingdom Metazoa; phylum Arthropoda; class Insecta; order Lepidoptera; family Sphingidae; genus Mimas; species Mimas tiliae. Next base: position 10,305,090 of record HG995240.1, on the reverse strand, counting down.
CTTCACGCGGACACCGTCGCGACGCAACGCGCGACCTCACGCCTCGCATGCCTCATTACATGATGGTTCGTATTGGATTTACTTATCATAATAAATGTAGAAACAAAATCTATACACTGATTCATCAACGCAGAGCCTAAGCCACTATGGCTATAAACTTGAAATTTCGTACAGAGGATCCTTTAATTAATGACGTAAGTGAGCACTAAGAAAGATTTTTTGAAAACTCACCCCTAAAGGGGTAAAATAAGTATGTAAGTATGTATGGAGAAAAAAAAATACATTTTAACTCAAAACTTCGTAGGGGTACTCCTAAATATAAATAATGATTTGGCCCTCCAGATATTTCATTCATCGTACAAAACACAACAGCAAGCTGCTACTTCACGTCGGTTTTCTGTGAGACAGTGGTAACAACTACCATCCCAGTCGATACATGCTGGACACAAAACTGCCTACAGCTTAGCTCTACCACAATAGTTAAAGTTGATTATAAAACTTATAGACGTTGTTAAATTTAAAAGTTTATTAGACAATATCTATCGATAATATCGAGTACATCGTTCGGATTTCGTTTAGAACTTCTCAAACTATACTATGATTTTGAAGTTAAATGGCAAGTTGAAGCTTCCTTGAGGTTGAAATTACATTTGAAACGAATACAGATACAATTGAATCTAAACTAGATGTTTATAAAGAACATTACATTACTTGTGTTGTTTTAGTACCAAAACTAGAAGACTTGAGAATAAAAGACTGTCCAGAAGTTAAGCAACCTACCTCAGTACACCGGCCGAGCTCGTGAGTATAGAATATTCGTTAAAGTTCAAATATCAACATATTCTCCTACTTGTACATGTGTTCATGATCCCACAGTAAAGAAATAACTAAATAAATTATAAATTTTCTTAAATCTCTATGAATCTCAAAATACAAAAAACACTGTATAATATTTCAACCTAATTTAATGTAAACTTTTTGCTTTTGGTATTTCAATTTTATAACAGCCCAGAGCAGTTGAGTTTTCTCTTAAGCAAACAAGCCAGTGAAAAAGAACCTACAATTCCCGTAATTATTTTCTGTTATTATTTTCTTTTGTATAACCCTCCAGCCGTAACGTGTAAGTATAATAAAATTTCTTTAACAGATATTAATTTCTTAATTTGACTTAATTTATTCCTTTTAACATTAGGATAAAGAATTTTATTTTTAAATCTCGTTTGCCTGCGTTAAATGTATATTTCTGTGCATTCAATATTCATTGCAATTATTTTCAATGTCTAGCCTAAAATCCGCTCAAATCGTCTCTGTACAATCATAATACAAAATATCACATACTATAGAAGCCCGTTCTGCAATGCTGCATCCCAACATAATGTGCGCTTACCTTTAAGACCGAAGATATCAATGTTTTTAACTGTACTCAGAGCCTAAATTCTAAAGGCGTTCGTAAACGGGCTAGCTTTGTGATAATTTCTAATTGTAATTGTATAGCCGTAGAGTTGCCGTCAATATCGCGTAACAGTTGCATCAATCTCAAGATATAGCTCTATAATATTATAGATATAATTATAGGGATTTTGATGTAGCCAAATCGTGTCCATGTCTAGTGGATTATATTACCGGTTCTTCTACAATAACATTGTAGCAAGAGAATATTGCTGGAAATATTGCTAAGCAAGATTTAAATTTTCATAGCTGATTTCCGAGCCCTTTTAAAATATATACGCCTAGCATGAGTGTCTGCGCACATGATGATCATATCTAGATCCAAATTACTTCACTATAATCAATTATATCAATTCCTTACTTAGAAACCAAGGTTTTGCTCTCTTTCTGGGGTATTTTTGAGGTTGGTGATGTTCAGAATAACAGTCCATGTGGTTTGTAGAATTATTATTTAGGCAATCGTAATGCTATAGGAATATATTCATTAGGATTAGTGGTGAAGTGGTGGGATGTGAGGGTGTGAGTGGTGGGGGACCGGGTGGTTCCCCGCGTTCTACTCGCTCTGCGCCCGCGCGCCGCCCCGGCCTCTACTCCGCCTCGCCGACCGCCACTCGGCCGCCGCCCGCACCTCGACATCGCTCAGCCTCCGTAGACTCGCAGAGCTCTAATGACTCCAGGTCTAATCGGAAGTTAGTATTCTATTTCTATACGTTGATGATATACCTTCATCATACTGCTAAACCTAATACGAGTAAGTTCATTGCATTGAAAAATAAATGACCACGTAGTTCACCAGTCGAAATTCACTGTTAAAAATGTAAGAAAATAGCCACTCAAAACTTGAACTGTTATCTAATATTATTATACCATGTATTGATTTACAACATTCATAATAGCAATATTGCTTTAATACATCAACTTTGTTCAGGCACAAACATCGTTCGCGAAGGCAACAATCCGACGCGGAGAGCGAACTATCCCGCGGCTCGGGTCGATCCGGTCGCCGACATCGACGTCACCGCTCTCGGCACAAGCACGAGTCCGGCTCGGAGAGAGACGATTCACAACCAGATACCAAGTCAGTGGACACCTCATTATTCAGGGATTCGAAGTTTGATCCAATAAGACTATTCTAGCAATGTGTTTTTATATCATATTTGCATTTCAGAGAATACGAGCTGGTTGAATCAGAATCACAATGGAAAGAAGTATTACGACAGACGACAGCTGGTGGTGGCGTTCAAGTAAGTGCATAAACACCATCGGTTAAACGAAATTAGGAAGATATACCAGTGTTAGTACTAACCACATTCTAAATAATTGTAGGTGGCAAACGTTAGGCGTTCACAACTAGAGCCAGACACAGGAACTCATCGTTCTTCTCATAGGCATAGGAAACATCGAAAACATCGGTAAGAGTTGCAAATGGTTACAAAACTATCAAAGTTATCTTTGTGTAAATCCCAAAAGTGTCTCAAGAGTTGTGTTTGAATAGATCTCGTTCCGGATCTCCTAATGAGAAAAAGTGGCTGCCAAGTGAAGTAAAGCAACATCTAGAATTCTCGTTAGTGGATACAACAGGCATGACAGAGGAACAACTGAAGGAGATACCGTACACAGTGGTGCAGACCAGCCATGCGCGCCAAACGAAGCTTCGTACCTCATCCAAACACCGACAGTAAGTTATCATTTTTATCGACATAATATTATCTACATTTTGGTAAACCCAAAAAGTAACTTCTATGTTTTTCCTTAGAGCTGAACACGGGTCTCTCGCAAGACGAGAAAAGAGTTCCTCCTCACACAAGCTAACGCTTGATAGTCATAATCAAGGGTCTCTTAGGTCTATTTCGAGCACGCTCAGCTCACAAAGAAATGACAACGAAAAACATGGACGGTGAGTATTTTTATAAAGTAGTTTAACATGTAACAGACCCGATCAATCATTCATTTAATTCCAAATTTTCAGACGTGTTTACCCAAGCTACGATGAAACAATCGGTGTGACTGATGATATATTCTTATCAAACAATGAGTACAAAGGGAACGTCACCCCGGCGTTGAATAACAATAACCCGTATAGTCCAGTGACAAACAGTAATAGCAACAGTTCAAGCGGCGAACTGATATCAGGCAGCGCTAGAGTCTCTCATGAGCACACTGACTCGGGGCTGGGAGCTGACCAGGATTATGCATATTCTTCTGAGAGGTGATCATTTTTTTATAAGAAAATGCCTGACTTGTTCCTAGTTCGTTAGAGTTCGTTAAGCAATGCAGAAGTGAACGCAATGCAAATTTTAATACTTGAGGTAACCTTCTTCTTTACTTAAGATGGTTCTTCCGAGATAAAGAAACGATGGTTGCATGGATAGATATTTGGAGTTACACGAGTTTTGAAGTTCGCTAAGACCTGCAAAATCGTACTCTCTCAAAGAAAAAGACATATATTATTGAGATAAACAAATGACTTCAATGTATAAAAACTTCTAGCCAAGCTGCGCGGAATAGAAATAGAAATTGAGCTATTAAGTTACGGGCAATTGACCGTAACACAATATTACCATCACGCTTAATCTTAACCAGAATCCATCTCCCGCTCTCTGTCTGTTGTTGTGTGTAAGCACTGTTGTGTTCCGGTTTGAAGTACATTGAAGCCAGTGAAATTACTGGACATTATGAGACTTAACACCAATATCTCGGGGTGACGAGCGCAGTCCAGTATCATGCAGTGCTTTGTTATTTAAAGTTGTGTGGCGTTGCTTCTGTTTATGAGCAGGCGTTGCGCTTACCATCAGCGACCTGCTCGTCACGTCATTCAAGTTATTAAAAAAAAGTGGCGCAATTTTGTTTTTTATTATATAATTTAAAAAAAGATACATTGAAGTCTGGTGTAAGAATTTGGTGTTTGTTGGACAGGTCGAGCGACAGCGCGAAGTGTGGAGCAGGCGGCTCCGTGGCTCCAGTGAGTAAGCAGCGGCCGGGTGGCGGGGGCGGTCGGTCAACGCGCGATGTGGCGGGTGTGCGGGGCGCGGGGTACGGCACGGGGTACGGTGCGGGTTACGGCGCGGGGTACGGCACAGGGTTCGGCGCGGGAAGCGGCGCGAGCGCTCGCCGTCCGCCCACAGCGCCGCGTGCAGTGTCAGGCTCTCAGCGCTCGCTGCTGTCGGTGGCCAGCGACAGCGCCACAGCTCGCCGCCCGCGTGACCTCGCGCCCCGCTCCTACCATTACGCGCCGGACGGTGGCTTTTCTCTCTTTGTGAGTGGGCGCTTTGCTTTCTAACATTCTTCCGCCTCCGAGCGGCCCTCGTCCTCCGGATGTATCTGTGGGCTAGTTTGACTCAACCTGTCTACCAGATGATGTCTGAATGACATGATACTCAATGTTTTTCCGACATTTTTGCAGACGTAGGTTCAACAGAGATCTCAGGAAACTACTTACTAGGTTTACTAGGTGGTAGATCAAGCTTCCTTTTTTCGCATACTAATGCGAGAAGCCGTCTGCCAAATTTCAAAACTGGAACAATTTTGATATCTTCTCGGGGGGGAGGGATGGTTATGCTGCACTCGCTGGTCTTCACCGGTCCACATCCAGGTGTATGCTAGATCAGGCTCGAGGTATCCTAAGTAAACTTTGAATAACTGCCGGCACTGCTCCTGCGCAGTGCCTTTGCGGCCAATTTAATCTGCGATCAGAAGTCCCTAACAATAAAGACATACTTGGCGTCTACGACAGCCCGAGGATTTTGTGCTCACTTTACTTTCGAGGTCACACCAAGAAAATGTACAGAATGTAGAAAAGGGGAACTCTCGTTTTTTTTTTGGAGATGCCAAAGACTTTACTTGTATACTACTACTAGACTACTAAAGAATTTGAGCACTAAGTTACTGCAGTAGCTCTTCCACGTCACTCCCGCCGTAATTTCACTTCTACATAGCTTGTCTATGATAATAAAGTCTTTGACAGAAGCTCGTAAACAGGTAAGTGGTCACGTGATATTAAGTGATTTCCACGGTTCATGTACACCCACAGTACCAGAACCGTACGAAATGCAATAGAAGGTGCCATTTCACGTCGGTCTTATGGGAGATAGTGACTAGTACCCAGTCGAGCCGGCCAATTCATGCTGTAGACAACATTTTCTACAGCGTGGCGCTACCAATTACAAAGTGTGTTGCCACGGGCATCGTAATACCCAAAATCTTTTGTTTATTCTACTAAGTAGGTATATTTTACACCCCTGGTACATGAGTGTAAAAAATGCCAGTACAACATAAATCACGTTGGAGGAGTTAAAGTTTACGAGGGCCCTCGGTGTAATCAGCAGCTCCTGTTTCTGGGTCGCGGAAAAATCTAACCGTGTACAGACTGCTGTTAAAGTGAAAAAACATTTTCATAATCATAAAATCTGTATACATTAATTTTAATAAAATTAAATACCTACGGACTTACAGTAGATACTATATGCGTCATATAGTTTAATTTCACTGACAAACAGTTCATTTATATTTCAATAAACGTAATGAGTATTTTGTAAGATGTTTGCTTGAGGGGCTTATAATTTTACAATGCGCTAAAATGGTCTATTGTAAAAATACCATTATCATTTAAAGCTCAGATCAAAATTGAAACTATAGAACATTGTTCGTTATGATCAATTATGTTTGTTTAGCACGACTAATGGTCCACTTTAGTCCATTGTTTTGCGCCATAGGTAAAAGGTATTTCCAAACTGCATAGGCATATTAATAAATTGACTTGTTTATTATATAGTATAAGCTTGTGTTAAATAATGTAGGAGGCTACTGCACATTGCGTCGGTAGTTTGACTGTTGACTAGCGTATGTGATTGTTGGGATACGCAGAGACATGCTAGCAACAACAACATATTGGTGGGTGAGAGCGGTTCGCTGGCGCGGAGGTACGCGCGTCCGTCGCGAGAGTTGCGAGAGTTGCGCGAGCCGCGTGAGCCGCGCGAGCCGCGTGACTACAACGCGAACGCGAACATGAATATGAACGTGAACGTGAACACGACCACGCGCGCACACACGCGCCTCGTGCACCAACACATGCGACACGACAACACTCTCGACATTATCCTTAAACCTCTAATAGAAAGCACGCAGTAAGTACGCCACGCTCCGAGGAATCACCATTTTTGTGTCGCAACCTGTAGCTGAATGGACTGTATTGCTGCACGCACCCCTTGGTTTGTGCTCTCCCGTGGAGATTTGTGTTTTCAGTGACTTGTGCATGATGGTTATGGATTAGTTGCATGTTATCGGTTCAGTAGACTAACACCTGTTGACTAACTTGTCTTCCCGACATTTCTAATTAAAGTGTTTGTGTTGTCTCTAATATGATGTGGATTGTTTTATGCCACTTTATGTTTTTGTCCGTGATTTATTTTATTTAGTTCAGTAAAACAATTATAAATATTTCATAATGCTTATCATTCGAATAGCAAAACATTTAATTTCGTTATTAAAGTTTATTTATAGAAATTAAATCATATACGTTTAAAATAGTGATTTCTTATGTTTACGCGAATATTACACATTGAAATAAAACTACTTTATACGGATTTTATCGCGGTTTAATTTTATTTTATTCGAAGTCTGCAGTTGCTGAACATTCAGAGGAAGGCTCCAAACATTACCTTAGATTTGACAAACCACAAATCCTTGCTAAAGAACACCGATTCCTACCTAGGATGATTCGCGAGGCTATTGAAATTAAAAAGCACCCAAATTTCAATAGAGAACATGGTTGGAAGCTTGCACAAGCCTGGGATCCAATCATACACTTAATTAAATCGGACTAGTATCAAATAACATTTGTAATAATTAAAAAATAAATGTATAATTTTAAAATGAAGGTAGCCCATGTAACATTAACTTTTCGAGACGACCTACACCTCAGTCTCTCCCGTGACCACGAAGGCTGAAAAGCTTTCGAAACGTCGGGAATAAAATAAAATTAAACCGCGATAAAATCCGTATAAAGTAGTTTTATTTCAATAAGTTTAAAATATTAAAAAATATAAATGTAATTCGAAATAATTTCCAATTTAGATTACAGAGCAATTGAACAGTTCAAGGGAAACAAATGGAACATCTGCTGATGCATCAGGCAAGACATCCAGCAACGGAACTACTACTAGGTCTGCTGAAATGAGCACCGAACTCTGATTAGTCTCAATATTTAGCAACCTTTAATTAAGTACTACCAATGAGATTAGATTAAAATGGAATACTCATTATAGTTTAAATTATTCTGTAGCTTTAAGTTCTTTGACGACGTGATTTCCAATTAGCTTAGCAATTAGATTAAACTCATCATTTTGTATAATTAATAATAAACGTGTACATTTCTTTAACAGTTTGTATATAAAATTAAATGTACATAAATTGTTTTGACATTGTTATCTATTCATCAATTAAGTATATAATAATCAAAAGTAATCTTGAGGTCGACGTTACAGAAATGTAATAGCTTGTGCCAAAGAATTTTCTAATAAAATGTTTAGAGTCAAATCATAACACAATGTAATATTGTTTATGTAATAAATACATCTAATTTATTTTTTATCATACTTTTGTAACACATACATTGTAAACAAACTAAGAATATGTGCCAATTTTTGGCACTAGCAATATACCCTTACAATCTACCGTACGCAAGTGCTAGTCACCTACAACTGGCAAGGGCAGGAAGGGGGAGGGCAGGGACCTCCCTCCCTCCCTCGACGTTTGAATGGCGTACTCCCCCAGCTTCTTTCCGCGTATGCCACAGAAGGAGACTAATACTTACGCGAGAACGATCAAGGTCTGTTTTGTGGTACGCGACCGAGACAGGTAGACCGCGACGAGTATCACGAATCACGATTCAGGCGACAAGCCCGCTTTGCACGGAAAAGGCCGCGCGTTCGTCACAGTGCCTAGTCTCGGTCGCATACTTCAAAACGCACCTAAACAATTGCATACAAAGTGGGCGTGTCACTTGACGCGTGTGTCGCGGTCTCTTGTCTCGGTCGCGCACCTCAAAACAGGCCTAACAGAACATCATTATTAATATATACCTATTTCAAAGAACAGAAGGTAAACCTCTACTAATTTGTATAACTGATATCAAAGAAATTAATATATTTTTCCATAATTTCTAAAATACTACTTTACTGTATAGCTGTTATGTAGGTTAGGTGTTTTATATTTTTTTATAAGAATTGTAAAAAGTTTCCAAAAAGCTACATATTACATTTTACAATCCGTCTATTACTGCCAATTTGTGGTATCTTCAAGAATATCTAATTAAATGGATAACCAATGATTTTTCACTTAAATATTTAAAATCTACCTACATTTTCTATTTTATTTTTTACATCGCTTATATAATTCGGTATCTACATAAGAAATGAAAGTTCATAATATCCATTATATCCAGGAAAATAATATCACAAGGTGTAAACATTATGAACGCACCATTTGAAATGATTCGAGTAGGTGTACCTAATGCCAACTCTATTCTATATTGAAGGTACATTTTCGAAGCAAAGTCGCGTGGGAAATGAGAGACAAAAATCCACGTGCAGGCGATTTACGTGTTTAATAATTTTTATATATAATGGATACATGTTATTTTTGACATGCAGCTGTCGGTTAAATAGAATAAAATAATTCTTGTTTGCAAACATAGGAGTCGCTGTAAATATTAAGATATAAGCTTATTATACTAATCGAATGTATATAAGAAGATGAATACAATTGTATTTTACGGGATATTCAAATTGAATATCATTTTCTCCTATCTTTGCGACGATAGTTGATTCCGTATAAAACTTAACTCAAAATACAGTTCCAAATTAAAACATTTGTCGGTAATTTACTGAAATGGGTAACGAAGAAAATATATTTAATTTGAATTTTCCTGCTTCTTTCATATTATAAATAATTTTGGTAGTTACGATTTTATGAATATTTTCGAGATAATTCTTTATAGACGAGAAGCAATTCTAAAATATTGTATTAAAATTCAAACAAAAACGACGTGGTTACCAAGTCAATAAAAATAACACATTTTTATACTGGGAAAGACTGAAATATTTCGACTAATTCCTTAACATCCTCAACTTTTGTAAACAGTACCAATTTCGTATGTATTTTTTCAAAACTGTTTCGATTGTTCACATTAAACAATCTATTGCAAATCCGTCTATTATTTTTCCTGCTAACTGCTAGCTGCTTTTTCCTTTTTATGAAGGAATAAGTTTAGTAACATCGACATTGGATAACGACGTTGTTCTTTTGTTCAGCAGTCGGCACACAAAATCATAATCCGACATCATAAAAGCCGTTTATTAATCTACTTATTATTAACGAGCGCCATACAATATCACAAGCGATTTATCGATTATCTGACAAAGAGTCTGGCTTCATTATTAATTAAGCCGTTCTGTCTCAGATATCGGTTGTGTCCGACCGCCATTAACACTAATGAGGAGGGCTTGGAACCCTTCCCGGTAGGTATAGAGCGCCCATAAGTAAAACTTACATTATAGCATTTGGTGAAAATATATCATGAAAAATATCAATGCGCTATTCCATCGTTGATCATTTTTCAATTTATAATATCACTTACATCTAATTAAACATCATTCATTCATATTCTGCAATTCATAAGCATGAATACTGTGTTATTGGTATAATTTGCAAAATACAACACATTAAAAGATAAACAATAATAAATACACCTAACAGTCACACACATAGTCCTGACCCCACACTAGGTAAACCTGTATCGTGGGTATCAGGAACTACGACTGACTTGCGGTCCCACAACACCCAGACCCGAGACAAATATTTGTGAATCAGACAAACATTTGTCTAGGTGCGGGAATCGAACCCACGACCTCACGCTTCGCAACCGGCTACTCGCCCGCTGCGCCACGGAGGCTGTCCCAATAGATACATTCTATTTATCATTTTTTATTGAATTATCATGGTATATTTATTTAAAGCATTGAAAACAAACAGACAATTGAAACAACCCTACTAGTTGTCACAACTGTATAAATTGCCACAGACAATATGGATGAGTGTGAGGTGAAATTGTGATTTTTTGCAGCCCCGTCCACACAATTAGCTGGAAACTTAATTGAGTGGACGCCTCACTAAGGCCCAATTTGTCTGTATAAAAGGGAAAATAAGGTGTGAGTCAGACTGTCAAAGCTCGGATGTCCACTATTCGGCGAAGGGTGAAAACTCATTAGGTACCAGTTTTAATGAAAGGGTTCCCGGGGCTTGTATGATTACTAGTTAATTGAAAGGCGGAAAATCGGAGGGCGACGATGAACATTTCCCTTATTTATCGGCTCTTTTTTAATGGTTCGCAATCGTAGTACAAGCTTATGGTTTGCAATCACCCACACCACTGAGTTTACAGGTATATCTCATGGTATTCTCATGTTTTATACTAAATTAACTAATTTGGATGTAAGTAATACAAATATATATGAGTTTTACAAGTAAATCTCAACAATTTGCATGTTGAAAAAATAATTGGAAGTCGGTCAGTCATTGTTTTGTTTGCCAAAAATAATAAAAACGCAATGTTTGTCATATTAAGATCCCTTTGTGAATATCATAACCATGTTATGTTTTATTTTGGCTGGGTTTTATTTCGTTACATGCTGAATGTTGTACAGTGGTAAGTACAAGAAGTCTGACAGAAATTAGCCTATTTTCAGTACGCACTGGTATGTCTCGTTTCGTAATCATGCTGAGTGCTTGTCGTCATATATTTTGTTCGAAGGGGAGGCTTATCAAACGTATCTAAAGCATTTGAAAACAGAATTCAGAAAGAAACTAGTAATAAGATGAATATTGTACTGCTTTCAATGTGTATGAATTACAGACGAATCCATATTAATAGAGATACAAAATCTATAATTTCATCTGATTCTTTAATATTTTGAACATAACACTCACAATAAAAGCTTCTCATTACGATTTACGGGACAACCATGGTAAGTGCCTGCCCATAAACAGAAGCAACGCCACACAGAACTTCGAATTACAAAGCACTGCATGGCACTGGACTGCGCTCGTCACCCCGACACATTACTTACGACAAATTAATTAATTAACTTAAGATAAGTTGTTAAGTCTCATAATGCCCTATAATTTTACTGGCTTCAAACCGGAGCACAACAATGCTTACACATTGCTGCTTGGTGACAGAAAATAGTATTGTGCAATTAAGCTTTGATCTAACTCATCGTTAAATCACATTTAACAGAGCGTTTCACCCGTTGTAGGCAATTTATTCGGCTAATATTGAGACTGAAATGAATTACTTTGTGCGAGTATTTCATACTCGTTGGGCTAAATGATTTATAGCCTTTGATGTAATATAGGTAGCGTAGTTTCTAAATAGAGACAGCAATCTTTTTTATAGCTGATTGCCGACAATAAAGCAAGTGAGTCACATGAGTTCCATACATTCTGTCTAGATCCACGTACCTCAAGTAGAATGAATTTCAGGATGTTATTTCCCCCACGCACTTCCATACTAGAATAAACTTCCATCTACAGGCTTTACGCTACTTCCTCAGCGCGGTACAGTACTTCCTAAGGTATGGTATTATATGCTTAATTAAGCTTAAAAAACTATAACATGGTAGACAACGGCTTGGCTGTGCCTCTAGCATTACTGAAGCGCCGTCATCTCGTAGGCTTTCGAAGGCCATTAAAAACCTGATGATAAATTATATCACCGCTCATTACTACCCACACATCCAAAATGGATCCACTGCCGTACCCAAGAGAAGTTTTTGGCATCTGACAATCTCACGGACTGTAAGAAATGCGATAGCATAGCTAAATCACGTGTGTTTTCTGTGAGATAGTGGTACTTTTCCGGTAGTCACTCATGCTGTAGATAAAACTAATTATAGCTGGTCTTTAAAAATCTACAAATAGTCTCCCTATTTCGTCAAAGCGTTGATCAAGCAGTTAATGTAGGTTCTTTATACTATAAATATACTATAAATCAAGTGTGGTGGTTATTCATAAATTATGTCTAAAAGAAAGTCGGATGCAATCAAAATAAATATTATCTGTCGTAGTAAAGAAGCGAAATACGATAAAGGAAATAGAGCAGTTGGTCACGTTGTAGCAGTCTTGAAATGTTGTAAGAAAGTAGGCGTAGATCTATATAGAATGTTTTCTCTATAAACTGGTTTACCCCGGCCCATAGCGCACTGTGTTCAACGAGTAAAATAGAAAAAAAATATATTCCGGTATCATAAACAAATACAGTTAAAAGCAAGTTTTGTCGTGTTTGATATAAAAACCAGAAGAATTTCTCTAAACATGAAGTAAACACATAAAAATGATACTATGCAAAGTATCGCAAAGCAAAGTTAAGAGGTAAAAGAATTTAAAGTAATGTAAACACGAAAAGTTTGCTTTCGAGAGTTGGGGCAACTCAAGCCGGAAGCGCATTCGAACTCAACTGCCTGGAAAAATTAATTCGAAGCTGCGGCGACGACGAGGGCGCTCTCTCCCAGCCTCCGAGCAAACTGCGCACAGCCTTCCCTTTTTAGGATCATTTTCGCTCTACACAAACGAAATAAACAGTCTTTAAAATATCATACTACTATTCCTTTGTGAGTAAACCGCCTCTATAATATTTTCCCAACAATCTCGCTAAAATATGTACGAGTAAATATTGCCTCGTATGTCATTAAAGTTTCAATCTGCTAGCGTAGTTGTATGAAAAGCCGAGATTGCATATTCACAGGAAATAGACAGGTATTATAAATGTATGTAGATGTAGGCAGAGAGACACCGCATCGTGTGGGTTGCGTAGTTGGTGGCAATTAGCACGGTGACAATGACATTCAAAATTTGTGCAAATAAAGCGCACGCCTGGCGCCGGCAGTGGGCCGTGGCCACTGTCCACTGACGTACATTCTACTCACATATTCTGCATGATTAGAACAAATTAGTGCATCGGGGCCTTTAAAACTCAATAGTGCTGTGCACATAGGAATCATTAGGTATCAATCACTCTTCGGTGAAACGGTGGTAGAGCCACGCTGTATGCAGTTTTGTCATTAACTTAATCATGGGAATCGACCCAACCGGGATAGTATCACTGTCCCATAAACAAAAAAGGACTGACTTAAAAATCAGAAAATAAAAAATCTATGTTTTGATAACATAAGCCGGTTAACGAGCAAATATGTCACCTGATGGTAAGTGATTTCCGGCGCCCATGAACGCCCACAATACCAGAGGGCCAATTCTCGTAATTTTAATTGTTCAAAATATCATTCCGATCTAATCTCAGCGACAAGAAAGTTGCAAATGGTATTCTGCTAAACCAATATTCAAGAACTTAGAACGCAATGATATCGAAAGTAGAATACAAGTTGACTGAACCAAAACGGCATTCTGGTAACAATTTTGACACTTAACTATCTTCTTCTTCTTTTAATTGTGTTTGGCTCCACCGTAGATTGGTGATTTCGCCAGTGTCCATTGTGAGACACTTAACTATATAAAATGCATTTCGTCTACAGACAAACGTCAAAATATTGAGAACGAAATGTGACTGAAGGTGAAGCAGTGTTGCCAAGTGCACTGAATTTACAGCAGATCTGCCGTATTTTCATGCCATCTACTGGACACGGTATTTTTATAAATACCTTATATGGAGAGACAGTATTTTTTTACAGTAAAAATTTCGTAGTATTATTGTATACTACTAGACAGGTTATTTAGAAGTAAAACTGCGTCACATAACGCGGGAGTTTGACAGTTCACAAACAGGGAGCGCAATAGGGGTTCTAGTTGAGAGTAAGCGAGATGATAATATTGAGTTACGGTCAATTGACTGCAACTTAGTAATACAACTAATTTACTATACTACAATTTATTATACTACAATTTCTATGTACCGCGCAGCTTGTCTAGTAGTATACATAAAACTCTTTGATTAAACACATAAAAAAAAACCGATATCATCATCATCATCATCGCAGCCATCCATTTCTGCAGCGATCGATATATACAAATAAAATGTTAAGTTAGTTTAGGATATAAAGTTTAAAATAAATTTATATTTTTTTTAATAATTTAATTATTTCCTTTTTTGTATGACATTTTATTGCACTGTAAAATAGACTGTATTTTTTCCCATCAAGCACTGTATTTTTGACGCAAATGCCGTATTTTAATGTGGACAACACGGTATTTTCAAAAATCTGACTTGGCAACACTGAGGTGAAGTGACTGTGAGTTAACTGCAGACAAATTCAGTTAACTTTATTCTCTTTTACTGCAAGCAACTAAAAGTAGTCAAAATTGTGCGACTTTGTGTGCTCGTTATTCCAGTAAAGTATTAGAAATGAGTTTACAGCCTATGTTACTCAGTGATAATGTAGCTTTCTAACGGCCAAATTATTTTTGAAATCGGTCCAGTAGTTTTTAACTTTATTTGTTACATACAAAAATAGAAAAAAATCTTTCCTCTCTAGAATATTAGTGTAGATTAAATTATGAGAGCAATCGCACTGTCAAAATTCCCGCCAAAACTCTCGCACAATTTTTATTTAGTATAGATATGTCCTCAGCAGTGTTGCAAAATAAAAAAAACCGCAATTCGGTAGAATTTCAAATTTCAATACAATAATCGCGATTGTGGTTATTTCCGGAAAGGACTGCCTGAGTGGTGCTGTTGTGCCGTTTTCCTTCAGTTATGCCATGGAATAGATAAATTAATGAAATAAATAAAATACATGGAATTAGTCAAATCAATTAATTAAAAAATCATAACCTCCAGTTACGTAATTTTTTAATCACTGAAATTAGACATATTTTGGGTATTTTATTGTGAGTTGGTAACATTGATTTTGTCGCTTAGGTCATTTTTAATTTCTAGAATTTAGTCTATGGCAGCTGATACGTAAAATTCGGTAAAATACTTGTCATTGGCGAAATGCATAATAATGCGAAGCCATATTTTCAACAAAAGAAAGACATTGAAAGTTGATCGAATTGACAGTTTATATGCAATTTAACTGAGATGATATCGAATTTTTAAAGGAGCAGAATGCCATATTTTTAATTAATTCAAAATGTAATCTCAGTTCGGTTAAAATTCATTCGCAGTGTCAGTTAAAATAGCAGAATTGGCCCTCAGATGTATCATGGATGCGTTGCCGACATTAAAGGAAAGGGATAATTAAGTGATTGGAAAGGAGGGGGGAGGTGATAGGCCTTCCGAATATCTCACTCCTCGTATGAAACGCAGCAGCAAGGCGGTACTTTACGTGGGTTTTCTGTGAAACAGTGGTAACAACCCAGTCGCGACATTCATGCTGTAGGCAAAACTATCTACAGCGTGGCTCTACCACTCAAAAATGTCTTACCAATTTGAGTCGGTGCTGTAAGCTATAGCAGTTTTATTTTTCTTCTTCCACCTGCCCTTATCCCACTCGCAGTGGGGTCGGTACAACATGCATTTTAACACATGTTATAGAATGATTTAACTTGTAGTTTTTACCGGCCACCTGTCTGCCGTCAACCCCTCTCGGGAGAAAATACCCAGACTAGAAACAAATATTTGTGGATCACACAAAACCTGCGGCAATCGAACTTGCGGCCTCTCACTTCACAGCCGTCTAATCAAGGTCTTAAATTATAGACTATTTCATAACAAACATACAATATGCTATCTCTATAATTGTGGTCTATAATTCCATAGAGACCACTCTTATTTTGAAGAAAGTAAACATAGAAATGTTTACCGATTTGTGTAAATTAGCACCTTTCTTTACTTGCGAAAGTCATCTACTAAAGAAAATCGAAAGCTAAAGAAATCAATATCGGCCGCGAGGAGTGCTAAAATTTTAATCCAATTAACACGGGCTCGTACCTCCCGTGCCCATAAAATATTTTGCCATCGACAGTAAACCAACAATCAAATCTCGTCTATTCCATATTTCTTGAGATTAAATTCAATACAATTTCTTATATCTATTTCTTCTATAAAATGTTCAGCTATAGAACTGCAAACACTATGTTCCGAGAAATTAAAGTACTTAATAAATTCGCTTCCATAATGGGACCTTCGAAACGTATCATTTAAGTTGAGTTTTGGTAGACAAAGTTTCTAGACTAGAAGCCTCATACGAGACCTGAACGTCGTAGGTACTTGTATCGGTAAAGTATTTCAGGAACGTATAAATATGGCAAATGGTTGTAACAATATTATAATATAATTATTATCTTTGTTCTTTTAATGTTATGTACCTATGTTAAAATCCACATTTCAAAATATGCAAGTTAAAAAATTACATATTTTTGCCGCCATATAGAGATACTCTATAGTAGGCTACACCAAGTTGTACGCCTGGTGGGGCGACAGATACATTATAAGAGCGCTTCGCAATTGGGAGCTGAATTCTGTGTGGTCAGTCGATAGTCCAAGAGTAGATTACGCGGTAACTCTGATGGTTTACTATTCAATCCTAGTTATGTCTTAGCTATAATAATTCATAATTAGAGAGCGCTCTCTAGATAATCCTGACATAGGGTTCTGTAAAGCAATAACATTGTAAAAGTAATTATTAAACCATTAGTAGAATTCACAACCGTGGTTTGGTATTTTGGAAATAATAGGTATTCGTCTCGCGTAACTTTTAACAATATGATATATAGGTTTGCGGCTGATTCTGAGAACGACACAATTGAATACCTACATAACATTCATACCTAGCCTGAAAGTACGCAAGTACAATAAGAATATATTGTCTTGGGTATTAGGAACTATGAGAAACTTTCGGTCTCACAATACACAAAACAGATATTTGTGGTTACATAAAAGATTAAGCGGGGATCAAAGCTTTCGTTTCACAGTCGCTTCTCCACTCCGCCACGATCATTGTCAATTTTGCAATTCATAGTAATTTAAGTTTTATATTTAGGAATATATATAATAACTGACCATTGCAACGTTTAATTTAATTAAAAATATAAAGCTAAGGGTGGGCGCCGATCATAAATCAGTTTCTCTTTTATTCGATGGTTGTTTTGTTCATGACCAGTCACCTGTTAAAACTAAAAACATTTCAATAAAATGAAACAATTCTTATCACGCGTTTCCGGTGCTGTGTGTATAATGTTTTGTATATCACTGTTTTAACACATAAGTGCTATCTAATAATCGACATTAGCCATATTCTAAAATTAGAATAGAATACACTTAAACACCGAACTATAAATAATAAATTTCCCTTTATTTACCGTATTTCATAAAGCAATTCCTTTTGTTGTATAAAACCTAAAATTTCTTTATTTATCTTGCTACTACAAGTTAATAACTTCATTAAACATAACAAAGACTAATAACAGTAGAATAAAGTACATATAAGTACAGATAAGTGTGTTAATTATAATTATAATTAATGTTTGCAACTTCATTTGCTATTTCCTTTTATATCACGCTTATATATCACCTCTGTTACAGGCTCAGTTTATCAAAGGCTTGCTGGGTGATTAAGGGCTTCAATGAATATGACGTTTGATTTAGCTTTGTGGTAAACGTACGGTAATGCTGAAACCTGAAACTATGCTCGTCTTACCTTAACGGGATACATGGGTATACGTTAGTAGACCGTAATTGGTTTTGTATTGCATTATATATTAAGTGGACATAAGGAGAGTACAAAAATCTGTTCAATTAATTATTAAATGAACATAATGCGAACGTCGAGAGACGCAATGTCTCTCGGCGGTCGATATTACATTTGAACTGAACTATACTTGCCATCAGATCCAGTGTAGTGACACTTTGCCGTGCCAGTATAAAACAGAACCTACCCTAAACCCTAAAACCGTAAAACCTAAACCCTACCGTTAAAACACCTGACGTCAATTAGCGCCTGAAACGCCACCTTTGAGTAAATGCTACTTTCCAAAAATATGAGAAGTCTATATACAAATTCGCACTATGATGTGTAATTTCGGAAGGAAAACGTCTACTGCGTACTTTCAATAACAGCTCTCTTATACGTTAATTGGTGGTTAAAACTTTAATCTTTAACTAAACATTGCTAAATAGTCGCTTAGAATAACATCAGCTGTAAGTTTGAATGACTGCACAGATTTTATTCAAATATAGCTAAGAACCTCTAAAACACACACACACAGAGACAAAATAAAAAATTAATAACCTATGAACCTATTTCACGGTCATCCTCTCAGCCTGCTGCTGTCCATTGTTGGACGTAAGCCTCCCCAAGTTCTCACTTGGCTCTCGCCAACCATTCCGGTCTCGCTAGTCGCCATCTTTTTCAAGTCGTCGGTCCACCGTGCAGCATGGCGCCCTACACTACGTCTGCCTAAACGCGGTCTCCACTCCAGTACATGTCTGCTCCTCCGACCATCGATCCGTCTGCAGACATGACCGGTCCACTTCCACTTCAGCATGCAATTTTTTCGAGCAATATCGATGACTTTGGCTTTCTGGCGGATGACTTCATACCGAGTTTGTCCACCAGAGAAAATCCAAGCATTGCTCGCTCCATAGCACGCTGAGCGACTTTGAACTTGCGGACCAGTCCGCTGGTCAGTGTCCACGTTTCAGCTCCATAGGTTATGACGGGTACGCACTGGTTAAAAACTCTAAATACTAAGGGACGACTCGAAAATATTACGTAGTTTCTCGAATGCCAACCAGCCCAAGTGAATTCTACTATCTGCCTCCTTCTCGAAGTTGTGCCTGCCCAGTTGGATAGTTAGACAGTATGCAATTAAAATTTTAACCGTCCCTCGTATGCGAGAGGCCGTCTGGGTTGGTACCACCGCTTTGTCTATTTCTGCCGCCAAGCAACATTGTGTAAACACTGTTGTGTTCAGGTTTGAAGGAAATTGAAGCCAGTGAAATTACTGGACATTATGAGACTTAACAACTTATGTCTCGGGGTGACCAACACACTCCAACGCACGCAGTGCTTTGTAATTCAAAGTTCTATGTAGCGTTGCTTCTGTTTATGGACAGGCGTGACGCTTACCATCAGGCGAGCGACCTGCTCGTCTCGTCATTCAATCTAATAAAAAAAGTCAATTTAAGAAGTACGAATTTGACATACTGTAGGTACTGACAGCGTGATAATTGTATTTTGCTGTCTTATAATTATCAATTATTGTAACGTTTACTTGGAGATTGTGAATCAGTATTTTACTACTGCTCGTAAATTATTGTGATATAATAAATGGACATCACAAACCACCGCGTCGCGCCCCGTGACAGTTGAATTAGGTTACGTCGTCACTTCAGTGTGAATCTCAATCGCTACCTGTAACGATTTTCCTTAATAATATTACGGAGCAACGGGCGTATCGTGTAACTTTATTACCATTTCCCTGTTTCGGATAATATAACCAGCAGCAGGGGTTCCGTGCCGTCGCGTCTAATAGGTATCTGTTTTGTTATTAATGTCCTTATACGGATCTCCAATTATATTATAGCCGCGTGCTCGCCACGCTTCAGTAAGCGTCACGGATTTCTGTATTTACTATCACTAACCAGAATATAATTATTATAATTCTATTATTTATTAAGCACTTCGATGGAAGTCTCGTAGTCCCGACAGAAATCTCTATTTCTGTGTTCTGTGGAAATCTCTGTACTGAAGTTAGCAGTATTAAAGTTGACATACATGGAAGGTGTAGTAAAAAGAAGTGCAACCGTTTCTCTAGTTAACTAGTAAAATAATATACAATATTTGTTGTTATCTAAATCAAGAGTCAACATTGTGTTGGTAAGAGGGCCTCGGAAGCCTTTTTCACCCCAGAAATTTTAACCTCCATAATTATATAACATTAAGTGTGAATTGCACCACCCGTCGGTCAAAGTTAAATTTATCGTAGCCAGCAAGCAAGTTATTGTTATTTTAGTTATATCATTTGTACCCGGTATGGCGATAGGCTCGCACATCACTGGATGAAAAGCTCGGCGAAAGGTAGATGCAGCACTAGTTGCACCTATGCCTACGGCTTCGGGGATAAAGGCGTGAGCTTGAGCTTTATGTGAATGTTTTATTAGATTATATTTTTATATTGCTATTTTATATTTACCGGGTCTATAACCGATACATACTCTATCATGATCACATTATCATCACGTAACTCATTTTAATAAAACAACTTCATAATAGGTATTATTTTTAGTTTGAGTCCTTCTTTTGTAATACCAGTTCGTAACATCTATATAATTAACGCCTACTAGCTTTATACTAGCTACATTTACACATGATATTTTGATAGTACTGTAAACAATAATCCAACCTTTAAATAACATAAACCATTGCTTTTTACAATAACTTTCACTTTAATCGACTGATAGTGCCACTCACACTAAGCATAGGCTGGCAAATCTTGTAAACAAATAACAAAGTCTGTTTCGGCCGACGTTTTATTTGTAATCTTTGAACAAATGTAGTAGATAATCCCACTTAAATATAATCCCTATTAAAGCATGTTTAGTTTTAGTGTAAAAAATCATATCTACAGGTTTTTTGTTGAAATTTTACTCTCACAATGTAGGTACCTAATTTAAAATACGATACTTATTAAAAATTTATTCAAAGGAAGTTCTACAAAATGTATTCATAATCCTTGAACATCAAGCTCAAGGATAAAGCACGTAGCGGCAGTTCTGATAACTTTAAAACTTCTAATGAGGTAGTTGAATTTATTTTACAGTTATGAAAGCTAGAATATATTTTTAATTATAAAACATATTAAGACTAAATTAAAATTTATATGTTAAAAGTAACTAAAGGTCTTGAGTATATTGAACGAAATACGGTTTTATGGTCTTCATAAAGCTAAACAACTTTTTAGCAACTTTTTTGCAGACATAAAAAAAACTAAAAAATATACAATTTTGAGTCTGTTCTATTGCAGTTTAATGGCCAATGATTGATAGCACATATTTCTCTGTCCGCGCACCGATATAACAATTTTCGTATTTTCAGTCGGTTTTTTTGGCAACTAGTTTGTTTAACTCTGATATTTACATATATTACGAACGTCTTCAGTTTCTTTTCATGGATTAAAAATACGTACCAATAAATTTTCGATAGTTTATGATTCTATGAATAGCAAATTTTCATATTCATTAAACGTGAACATATTGCTATAACTCACGAGCCAATCAGTAGGTCTGACTGAAGGAACATCTAAATTGATGTGTATCTAACAAAGTCGTCTGCAATTTGTCTCGCAGACTCCGTTGCTAGTGATTGAAATTCTTCCCGCTCCTTCAGCTATGTTGTGACGTGACTACACGACGATAGATAACAGCAAGTATATTTTGCCATTGGACCTCGCAAGAACTTAAATCTTTTCTCGCATTCCTTAAAAACGGTATAGGCAATGCACCAATATTTTGATCTATTTATATTACGTGAATCTGTCTTAACTTACGTTCTTAGGCCAACTTGCACGACGATCCTAAATCGAAATTTACCACTAAACTTATGGCAAATTTTCATACCTACGATTTGACGTTTCTCAAACTGGTTTAGTGGGTTAAACTCGATTTAGGATCGTCGTACAAGTGGGCCTTAGTAATTCATAAAGGACATTAATTTAAAAACTTATCATTAAAATTAACAAAGAACACGGATATAATGAATATTAAAAGATTGAAATATGTATGAAAGAGAGTTATTTCCATTTCCAATTCGCATCAGCTCGTAAAACAAAGCGGACTTTGGAACTGGCCAAACAGTAATAAATAATTTACAAAAGCGGTCATGTGAAAGAGGATCCCCTCTTCAGTGGGAGTAGCCATGCGGTGGTTAGGTATTTGAATTGCTAATGAGTTTCCCGGTCGAATAACTTGGATAGCGACGATAACTGCTTTCTGAAACACTAGATACATATCCGCGAGTTGTTTCAGTGCCATGGGCGCTTAGAGATCTCAGACTCTTCAAGAAACAGCTGTTGCGACGCAGACATCATGCATTTCATGTCTGATTGTATTTGACACGCATTATGCTGTTGTATTAGATTGTAGACAGTACCTATCAATATTCCTACTACTATTATAAATCTCAAATCTGGATGATTGTGAGTTTGCGAATTTGGATGTTTGTTAATCAATCACACCTAAACAGGTGAACAGTTTTGGATGATATGCACACAGGGAGACCATGACCTGGATTAAGGCATAAACCACTTTTTATCCTGGAAAAGGCAATTCACGCGGGCGGAGCCGCATGCAAAAGATAGTAATATATAAAAGGTAACAACTCATAAACTATGATCAACATAATAATAATGGCGCTTACGGATATTGTGGTAGTAGACCGATTAGCTCGCCGGACATTTTTGTTGATGTCAGTCACCATTCCGCATGAAGAAAACCTCGTTTAAGCCGAAAAAGACAAAGTGTCCAAATATTTAGACGTGGTACACGATATTTCTGACATGTGAGATCTGGACTCGACAATCATTGTCCCGATTTTCGTTTCCGCTAACGGGTTGATACCAAAGAGGCTCGACCAACATTTCCAGAGGCTCTCGATTGGTGGTTGGTGTCAAAAGCCCAATTCAAAAAGCGGTGTTATTGAACACGGCACGCACCGTGAGAAGGTTCCTCATTCTGGGGTCCATCGGTCACCATCGGTGACATAGGTTCTAGGCCTTTAGGTTAATATTTTTTGTCTGCCCATGTGTCAGTGAAAAAAGAAGAAGAAAGAACACAAGAAGATTACCAGCTGGGCGGTATTATAAAAATCATATTGACGGTTGCTGATCAGCTACTTCTCCTTAAGGGCTGAACATTTAGGTACTACCCGCTCCATCATCATGGAGAACAAGGTTGTGATATAGTTCTGTAGTTTGAAGAGTCTGACCGGCCTAAGTTCTAAATTTGACGTTTGTATTAGTAATTTAAGTGCGTGTGAATAAACAAGTTACATGAATGGAGGGCGGTGTTCAGTGCCACGGTGTAATTAATTGCAAATTGTAGTAATTGCTCAGTCTCCGGCCGCGAGCCGCCTCGGACCGACCCACTCAATGGAATGCTTAACACCAACCATTGTATACATACGCTTTCCACTTTACCTACCGAATTCACATAGCAATATTAGGTGTTGTATAGGATTATATAATGTTTACGTAGGTTTACTAATTACATACATAAATACTCACGCCTGTCATCCCCGCAGGGATAGACAGAGGTGTAACCGGTACACCCACATTTCGCCGAGCGTATATCCGTCCCATGATGTGATAAGGGGCGAGCCAATTGCCATACCGGGCATAATTCCAGACTCCAGGCTGATACTGAGCATTTCGTAATAGAATAACCCAATATCACTTTTACCCGACCCGGGGATCGAACCCAAGACCTCAGTAGTCACGTGTACGAATTACATCTGCGCCACCGAGGCAGTTCCTAATTACGTAGGTCTATTAAATATCGCTCATGTCATTACCAATAAATTAAGGGATATATGTAATTACTTCAGCCTCATTGGTCATAACGGAGTGTAATAAATTAAACTTATTGTATCATTTACATCCCATACTTAATACATAAAACATCATCTGCTGTTAAAATTATATAATAACTAGGTAAAAAGTAAATTTTCCTGTGATGAAAATATACCCCGTGATATTATCATAGATTAATGTAATGTAGCGATAGATCTATTAAGTTATCGGCAATTTGCGTTCAGATAAAGCCATAAAAGTGATCATAAAGACCGAAAGATGGCTGCTAACAATGTGTAAATGGTTCAAAAGGACAAAAACAAAGTAATAGACGAGATGTGGGAGTATGGTGTAAAATACATTGTACATAGTCTTTGCGGAGATTGCTTACATAATTTTAGGTGTTTGATATTATGCAATATTGTTTACGGACAAGCTTTCCCCAGAGGGGTTGACACCAGGCAGGAGGCCGGTCGTAAAAACTACAAGCCAAATCTTTATGTAACGTGTATTAAAAAGCATGTTGCGTCGACCCCACTGCGAGTTGGATAAATGCTGGTGGAAGAAGAAGCTTACGGAAAAGCTAAAGGAAGTTCAAAGACTATTTACTTAAGTATACCTACCTTCCAATTAAAACGTAGACATCAGAAACATTACATAAATTATCAAGCCAAATCAAAAGTTTGGCTAAAGAGTTTCATTTCTATTGAATAATTTTAAAGACATGAAAATGTTTGTACGTGAATCAATAATTTTCATTACGTTACATAATGTCGTTCAATTAAAATTTATATTATACCTCAAACCCGCCGAAATTCTGCAGATGAAGAGGAAAGCTTCAATTACAAGAAGGGTCCAATAAAGAAATGTGAAATTGGAAATTTTAAACGACACGCACACGCAGAGAGCACGGCGACAGCGCTAACTAGCGGTCGAAAGTCACCACTATCGCCATAGTAAGAAGAATAAAAAGAAACCTAAGTAAACTAATAGTTTTATTATACTAAGTAGTAGACAGTTTTGTCTACAACATGAATGGGCTGATTCGATCGGTTCGTTACCACTGTCTCACAGAAAACAGACGTAAAGTAGCAGCTTGCTACTTTACGTCTACGGTTTACGGCTTTATGCGTTTCGTAAGATGAGTGAGATATCCGGGGTCCCAAATCCCCGTCCCTTTCCCAATCCCTTAATTATTCCTTTCCTTTAAGGTCGGCAACCATATCGTCAGCGCCTATGATTCTTCTGGTATTTTGGGGTGGTCGTGGTGGTATTGGATTGGGTGATGGATATCACTTACCATCAGGTGATCAACTTGCTGGTTTGCCGGCCTATACGCACAATATCAAAAGAATCATGGACACGTTGTCGAACTTAAAGGAAAGGGATTATTAAGGAAAGATAGGGGATTTGGGCCTTCGGATATCTCATTCATCGTACGAAACGCAACAGCAAGCTGCTACTTTACGTTGGTTTTATGTGAGACAGTAGTTAAACAACACGGAAGAGCCGGGCCATGCATGTTGTAGACAAAACTGTCTACAGCGTGGCTCTATATCACAGTGTTCATACGAAACAATGTGACATCCGCATTATAAAATGGGTTCAATTGAGTTCAATTTGTCCGCTATCAGCGTGCCTACGTCTAGTGTATATTAAAATAACACAGATTAGCTCAACGGCTATGCAATTTAGTTCGTAGTTTGTCATAATCAATAAATTAACGTACAAAATTAGTTGCGTAAATATGTGTTGTCATCCAAATTGACAAGCAACAACAATAATTATCCGTAACATAAACAAAATTACTCGGTAACGTCATGTCATCGTCATGCCCTTGTAAAAGGTTTGTTTGCCCGGATCATGAACCAAACTTCCCTCGGGTGCGACGAGGGAAGTGGAGCTCTGTCTCCGTAGTTGCCTGGAGGGCCATTATGTATGTATGCTGAAGATATTATGATAACGCTTGCAAGTTGCAATTATCACGAGATAGCTTAAAAAATAAATTCTACTTTCACGCGCAAAGGAGTTTTCATTAAATGATTATTATAAAATTCGACACTTTTAATCAGGCAGCGCTGTAATAAAATAAAATTTGCTTTCATCCGGAGAAATATTGCAGCGATGAAAAGTGAAAGGGACTCTGCGGCCGCGGTCCGAGCGGAAAATTGAATCGTTACAACGGCCCTCGCACTTATCTAGACGCTGCGACTTTTCCCTCACCGCCTCCCTCACGATCCCCAGATATTTATTTTTATAGATTAATTAAATTACATACATGATATTGTAAAACGTCACAAACTTATACTCGTATGGACAGTCGGTAGAATTTTTATTTCTTAATTTCTTGTTTAAAAAAATACTTTACGTACTTAAAAATATGATTATTAATGGCCTGTATACAGACAATTCACATTCCATACAAAACCTATGCAATGCACTAACAACGTTAATAATAATTACGTTAATAAATATCATATCATGTAATAAGATATCAGATATCGTAATTATATCTAAGTGGCCTTACAAAATTAGGGCTCGGGTCTTAACGCCTAGTGATTATTAGAAAATTGATTCCTTGTTTTGAAACGGCAGCGAATCCAAATGGACATAGACAACGTTTGCATCTACGACGTTTTAACAAAGTCTTGGAAACAACAAGGCATGAATAAAATCATTAATCGAGGTACAGCACGGTGCACAGTGAGTAAATGTAAGGTTCATCGTGAAACTTATTGCAACTTGTTTACTTAGCCCGTCTTCAACGCCCTTTGTTCGGCTAGAACTTCGCAGACGCCCGCGGACGGTTACTCCCTATAAATACAATTTACATTCATTACTCCGGGAACTACGAACAAAATAATACCTATAATAATAGGTAGATGGCAAACATTACACAACTTTTAAGTTCGCAATGCAATTTGTCTCACAAAATGCTTTGCGTTCTTTTCACTGCTCACTCGCGCTACGAAAAATCGATATAATAGCCTGAAATACTCTTCAAAAACTACTGTCGGTGAAAGCGCCATTACACGGCGACACGAAGTGGTCGTAAAAACACTCCAGACAATTCCAGTATTAGACAACGACTCTCGTCAAAATATACTACGTACTGTTCAATTTACTCGGCTAAATAACATTTTGAACGACTCTAAGAGAATCCAATTCATTGAAATAGAAACGTAATAATATAAAAGTATCACTAAATATAAGTACTAAACATATTAAAGGAACTCTGTAACGATCAATGAGGAGTAAATTTATTACCAGCCATAAAGCTAAATCAATCGTAGCGGAGCAAGGGGAGTTCAATCAGCCCCTATCAGCCACATCTCACGACGTAGACGTCCCTAACTGGCCTAATACGTGTTTACTATTGCTGTACCGCTATTCGTACGGACCGTGATTTATGTCGAATGCAATCTGTTAACGTATGAGCATCCATTAATTGTATTTGCAGTGCCGGTGTACTCGGATATTAGATTTTACTTTTAATGAAAACCTCATCACGACTCTACAAAATATATTCATATTGAATAATATCAGTTCAAATATAACATTGTTGCACTGGTATTCCCAAGAGTTTAGGCAGATATGTAATGAATGCATCTGTTTTCCGCGAATAGTACTTCTAGATGATAGAAATTGTCTTGCTATGGTTGTTACAAATCCAATACCCACAAATATTTTTTTTAAGTAGAAAATTTCTAACTGCCGACACAGGTACGCTACTAGATTAGTTTATTCTAAAAATAAACTCGTATTATATATATTCTCGTATGTATGCTATAAGTATATTGTACTGTATAAAGCAAGTAACAGGTACTTGTGTACGGAAATATCCAACAACAAAAAATCTTTATAAGAGCTATTTCGCGGTACGGTGCTCATTGGATATCGACTTAATGAGGAACTCTTCGCGCCATCACGCGATGTGCCTCGACTATTTAAAAGGATGGTAGGCTATTTACTCAGATTAACCCTTGGGATCTATTGGGAGACGACATTTTTCAGTGAAAGCTAGAATAATTTAAATCTTTATTTACTTATCTACGAAACGTTATCGATTGCTTTTTTTTAACCAGGTCCGTAAAAAAAATATTAAAAAATCTTGTCTTACTAAGAATTTAAAAACCAATTTTGGATGGGACCAGTTTTTGTCTGCATAAATAACCTATTGTTCCGTACGTCAGTCAAAACGTTAAGTGAGATAACAGAACTTAACTTTTCTTAATAACAAAAAATTGTACGAAACAATTTCACAAATTGCTACATTAATGAGATATACATACTTACGATAATTAAATTGTTGACATAAGCCTATTTTCATGTAAGTATTCAGTGTACCGTGTTTTACGCTAATTAGAAACGGTTCAGTTGACTAACGATATAATGAGCGTTTTGGATTGGAAGTCCAAACTCTAAATTGAGAGAAAATTTGTGTTCGAAGTTTATCGTTGTACATAAAAAAGAAAACATATAATTAAGTGCTTTGAAATCTCAAAGTTTCGTAGCTGATTTTGATAAGATTTGTAGTTATTCTATGCATGATAATGTTAGTTTTATCCTATCTCTCTGCACCAGTATGAAAATTCACTGCGCTTAGACGCCATGACGACGCTATAAAATAATATACGTATGCAAAATTTTAAGAAAACACACTGTAATGTTTTTGCTTTGCATGAATTTATTGTATAGTTTGCTATACTAAGTTTTAATAAACAGGATATTTTCGTTGTCGCTTTGCGTCGTAAAATAAAAATGTTAGAATACTCTACCACTGGAACATAAACTGTCGTATATTTTTGAATGTGTATTCATTAAGTTCACTATTAGGGCTTTATTTATTTTTCACTAAACTGCATTTATTTGTCGACTCACTCGTCTAAAATTCATTAACTTCCTGTCGCACACGTACTCGTGTGTGCCTTCCCATTAACGATTTAAACTTTAATGTTGGAAATGGCAATGTCAATAAATAAATTACACGCTTTTTTATCATTTAAACAAATATTTGCACTACAAAATTCAGCCAAAATGAACAAATTTATTCTGAAGAGAAAATTATTCTGACCTTGCGAAAGTAGTTCTGTTTACTACAGTATGATTTTGAGAGTAAATTATTATTAGCGGATCGTCTTTATGGACGAGCACCATTATTTTCGAATGACAATGGGTTTTTCTCTTTACTTACTGCAACTTTATAATGAATTCATAACAATTGTTACAATATTAAGGTAACAATAATGGCATACGTCACGGAGATTACTACTAGATGTTGTTAAAAAGGTAGTGCTACGAACTACCTAACCAACGCTACGTAACCATGTGTTTTTCTTCACTAAGGCACAAACAACTTTAACCCTAATAACTACATACAGATAACGTCACAATTAATGGTCCAAACTTCGAATAGTCCGTTTACGTTAATGCCTACGTATGTGTGTAAATATTTGTGACCAAACAGGTATCCACAATAGCGCGTAGCTCCGTCCATATTGTAAAAAGCAAAACGTTAGGAGAATTTATCAGTATGAAAATGCAATATATTTTCAACATATTTCATTCATCAACTTATCATTATGGATGTTAGAGTATATTTGAATAAATTTTATGAACGCATTAAAATACATTAGGTAATAACAAAAACTCAAGAACTCCTATGAATTAACGTAAATCATTTCTCGATACCTTTTCCATACCAAAACACCTATCGTACTTATAGATAGAGGGTACTGTTGTACCTATGACAAATGCCTGCGGAAAATACATTAATGCGGAAAAAAGGAAATATTTTTTCGGGCTTATCATGTTCTTGGGGATTCGGGGAAGCAAGGGGCGAGAGATAGCGCTCGCAAATTAATTCCGGTAGCGGTCTTTGATCTCGCCGGCATTGTTGGCTTGTTGTACAAATAAACGGGCAGCCCGGCCGAGCCGAGCAGTCTTCATAATTCCCGCCTCTAGAGACTCCCACGGTGGGTTTAAAAGCCATTTATGCCATTACATGGTGGATTATTTAGTTTTGTTTAGAACTCTATCATGCCGTAAACATTTGACAGACACTAATAAAATGCTAATAGATTTCTTCAAATAAGAAATTTTCATGATATAAGACAAATAAAAATAATGTAGGTACATACATTATGGGACCTAGTTTTATTACTAACAAGAGTGAGTAATAAAAGGATAGGATCTATAAGGTAGCGCCTGGATTAGGAAATAGGCTACTTTTATCCCGGAAAAACCATTCACGCGGGCGGAGCCACGAGCAAAAGCTAGTATATAAAATAAATATCTCAACAAAAAAGCCGTTCACGCGGGCGGAGCCACGAGCAAAAGCTAGTAAATAAAAGAAATATCTCAACAAAAAAGCCGTTCACGCGGGCGGAGCCACGAGCAAAAGCTAGTAAATAAGATAAATATCACAACAATAAAAGGCGTTCACGCGGGCGTAACCACGAGCAAAAGCTAGTAAATAAAATAAATTCGACTATACTCTCGACAACTTTGGATTTGCTACATTTTAGTTTGGTTGACTAAATTAGGTTAATTTAACGAAAGACATATTGTTATCACTGAACTAGATCTCAGAATCCGCATAAAAATACTGAAATATTTGTAACACGGCGACAAAGGGGCAGCTTTCAATTCACCGCACTATCTCTACGAGCCACTAAAACTTCGTTGAATGTGCTCGGAGTATACCTATACTCGAAGAAATGGCACCTATCTTTTGTACACTGCGGTTTATATTTCCACTTTAACAAAGCTTTGGTATCCCCGGGGTTACACCCGCGTAATGCATCGTATTTTTCTTGGAAATAATAATTATGAGCGAGTTAAAAGCGTTACCAGTGAGATAGTATTTTACAACCCAAGGTACAAACTATCCGAAACGGCGTAAGTACAAAAACCAAACTGGTTTATGTTTACACTCTATACCAAGGCGTGTAATGTAATATTATGTGTTTAATAAATAAATAAATGAAATAATTCAAAGAGTAAAAGTACAAGTACGATCTTCATCGCGCAGTAGCCGACTGACTTCTTGAGTTTCACTCAAGAAAAGTCTGCGGATTCGATCCGCACACCAAAACACAAGTTGATGTTTGTGTGATCAACAAACATTTGTTTTGTATTTACCTATTTAGGTGTTTTTTTAAAACCGCAAATTCAGGATGCTTAAACTACATTCTTCCTTAAGCTGACAATATATATATACTTACATAACAAAGAAATTTTGCTGTGTGCTTTAGACTGATAGCCTAAATTATTATAATAAGTGAATCCGGATATTTATAAAATAAAGCCAAAGGATTGGAAATTCATGAGGCAAAAATCACGATTCAGCATACCCCATTTATCCAATATTCGACACATTTACTAAAGTGACTGAATAAAATATTCTAACATTGGAATTTGCAGAAGCAAGTTTTTCTAAATCTCAGCAATAGTCCGAAATATCATAACCGAAGCGATTCTATTTGGGTAATACGTAATAGAGAGAAGTTCGCCGCCAGGCAGGCGCTCACCAAACGAGAATGCGTGTTCATTTCGCCCTATTTGCTAGAATGGCGTCGATATCCTGCCGATGAATTGGCGGCTGGACGATAGGCGCGTGATCCCGCATTTCATTTAAAACTCAGAGTCGAAGGTAATAAGGGAAAATGTAACAACCACCAATTACCGACGGAAACATTCCATTTTCTTTCTACTTATGTATTGTAGTTATTATATTTGACGGTATTGGTTAGGTAATTGCTATAAAAAAAGAGTCTAGTAAGTAAAAGTTTAGACGCATAGAGCCCAGATACTCAACCAACCAGAAGTCAACTCCATTGTTATCGGAACGCCCAATGAGCCCTCGAGGATGGCTCGGCTGTCCCCGCAGAGGAAAGTAGCTCTGTGTGTTTCCGTAGTGATCATAATAGGTAGGTATTTACCTATGAAATTGCCGTTCTGTACGAAAAAAGGTAAAGTATGTTTTCCATCTTTTTTATTTCTATTTATCGATGTTTCTATTAATCAAAGTAACCATCCATGCTATCGATGCGTCTTTGCCAACGCAGTGGTAATTTATCGATGCCTTGTTGAAGAAATCGGGTGGACGGGAAGCAACAAACTCTTTAAAGGCATTTACATACTTTGATAATTAGAATTAAATAATATGGAAAAAAAACTTTACCTTTTTTCGTACAGAACGTAATTTCATAGGTAAAGACCTATTATAATAACTTTGTTGTCATGTCCTGATAGAACTTCCTCTTCGAGATCGTTTGATGTCTTGAAGTGGGTATTTAATTTGTTTACCTTTACTGCACAAAGTGCGGCGACATAATGAGAATTTTCACTACAAAATAACGTTAGTAATTTGTTAATGTCATTCTATTTCTGGTACGCAGAAATCACGTTAACATTAAAGCAGAACACATAAAGTGTCTTCTATAATTTATTTAAAATCTGCCAGTGTAAAAATAATGAGACGCTGAGGGTGTAATAGGAAAAGGTAGGTTCAACCGCTCTATATCGTAGAGGGCGGAAAGTAGTCGCTTCTCTACCGGAACCGGATGCACGCCATCTCCCATCCAGATTGAAAACTGTACAACATTCTTGTTGCTATGTGTATAATGTTTTGACATTTATTTCGAATAATAAAACCTTATTATTATTATCATCTTGTCCTTGTAATATTACAGACAAATAAATATGTTGTCTTTTTAACTGACTAACAAGGAAGTTCTGTATTCAACCAACGTATGTTTGTATGTCCGCGATTATCTCGAAAAATAATTAATTATTTTTTATGATTCTTTCCCTTAAGTAGTCAACATACTACCAGGAAGGTTATAGTATATAAAACATAACATACATACATAAGCTAACGTCTTTATCCCCAAAGGAATATGCAGAGGTGCAACTAATGCTGCACCCACTTTTCGACGAGTTTATTTCCGTCCCATGATTTGATAGGGAGCGAGCCTATCACCATACCGGGTACAGATTCCAATCCCAGTCAATTCATGTGTGACTTTACAAACCAAAAACTCAAACACAAATTGTAATTGCCCCACCTGGGAATTGAACCCAGGACAGACCTCACACCTAGCACCTCACACGCTGCACCTAGACCAATGAGGCGATAATTGCTACAGGTGTATACTTAATTCCCAGATTGGGTCATCGCCCAAAAAACCACACATACATTTCCCAGGATTGGAATATATCTCCGGTATGGCGATAGGCTCGCCCCCTATCACATCATGAGACGAAGATAAGCTCGCCGAAATGTGGGTGCAATAGTTGCGACTCTGGCTACCCCTTCATGGCGTGGGGTTATTTTATGTAGCAATTTTTAGTGCATAGGTAAATCGACTTTAGTTTTCGAGTACAAATATAGTAGGACACGTAAATTCATTCATGGTCCATCGGCGATCGGATATGTTCGTTATGCGTTCAATTTGCTGTGTCCTTTGATGCATATTTCAACAAGTTTCATGGCCGCCATGTCGCCGCTCCATCGAGGAACGCTTAAATTTTACCTTAATTAAAGCGTCATGCGACACGCTACGGACAGCCATATCTCATAAAAACGTCATTTGCTTTATTTTAAGTCCTTTGTAGTACACGTAAACGATTTTTATTGAAATTATAGTTTCATTTTACTGTGTTTCATGATCGATTGGGTAACTGGTATTTTACGTCGTATACTTGTAATATACAGGTATTTTTAGGAAAGTATCAAAATCAAAAGTAATAATGAAATAATAATATCTACGTATAGACTTTAAAAAAAATAAGTTAGGCGCTAACAATATTCGGTTTATTTAAAATATGCGAGAGGCCGTCTGGGTGCCACCGCTTTGTCTATTTCTGCCGCCAAACAGCAGTGTGTAAGCACTGTTGTGTTTCGGTTTGAAGGACATTGAAGCTAGTGAAATTACTGGGCATTATGAGATTTAACATCTTATGTCTCGGGGTGACGAGCGCAGTCAAATGCCATGCAGTGCTTTGTGATTAAAGTTCTGTGTTGTGTTGCTACTGTTTATGGGGAGGCGTGGCGCTTACCATCAGGCGAGCGACCTGCACGTTTCGTCACTCAAGCTAATAAAAAAAATAGGTACATATACATTTATATTCTCAAATATCAAGTCCATTAGCTAAGCTTGTGACAGCGCGGGGTCGGTAAGCGGATCAAAATGAAGGTTTATACTCCGGATAAGACGTTGAAATGGTCTTGACTTAATGCACTTTCTAATACCTACAACAAGAAGCTTCCCTTAAGTTAAATAATATCGGAGAG
Organism: Mimas tiliae; assembly: GCA_905332985.1. Taxonomy (NCBI): domain Eukaryota; kingdom Metazoa; phylum Arthropoda; class Insecta; order Lepidoptera; family Sphingidae; genus Mimas; species Mimas tiliae. Next base: position 10,270,823 of record HG995240.1, on the reverse strand, counting down.
CCCCCATTAAAAAATAATAATAATTAAAGGTACGAAATTTTATTTTGTAGCAAAATTTGCCAAATAATATACTATAATATGATGTATTATACGAAATTAAAAATAATCATATGCCCAGTTATTAAAAAAAAATACTTGAACATACTAACTACGCTTTCAAAATCACTTACTCAAACATTCATTTTTTTGAAAGAAAAACAAAATATCGGATAAATTGTTTACGTGCCTACAAGAATGTTAGAATCACACAGATTTTCTCTTATGATTTCCCATGGGCCATCACAGGCCACTTTAGGTGTTTCATGTTAGTCTTATTTTATTTTTCCATCGCTGATTCTTTTTGTGTAAATACATTCTACACTAACCTACAGGTATACTCGCTAAGCAAAAGTCCGTCCCAGGAGAATATTCTAATATTACTTTAGATTTTCAATTTATGGATAGGGATTATATAGAAATCCTAAAAGGTAAGATAGATACGAATTCACTCACGCCTGCAATCCCCGAAAAGGGTAGGCAGAGGTAGAAGTAGGCAGTACACTCACATTTCGCTATTTCCGCCCCATGATATGATGGAGGCGACCCCAACGCGATACCGGACACAATTCCAAATACTGAGCAACTCTGGGCTGATACTGAGCATTTCTTAATAGAAAACCCGATATCACATTTACCCGATCCGGGGATCGAACCCGAGACCCCAACACAGTAGTCGTAACTCGTAACGCGTACCAATTACAATTTCGCCACGGAAGCAGTGAGATATTCGTAATATTAATTAGAAAGTACATACGCACTCACGCCTGTAATCCCCGAAGGGGTAGGCAGAGATGTAACCAGTACACCCACATTTCGCCGAGCGTATCTCCGTCCCTTATGTGATAGGGGGCGAGCCTATCGCCATTAATCAGAAATTATTATTAATCATTAATTAGAAAGTTTTGAGTTAAATAAAATATCTGAGATTGTGGCTGTAGTGCTGCAGTTTCATTATACCTACAATGTTTTAATACCCATCTTCTCTTACTTAAATACACCTAAATATTTTTAACGTGTTACTACTCGATGAGTAAATGGAATAAATGAAATAAATGAATTATTCTCGGATAACAGACAAACGAATTGTGTAGTGAGTAATAAAACTTCAAAGAAACTCTAGTTAATGAAGACGGTACCTACGCAATAAAGTTTGTAAGACGACAGGTGCGGTGGAAACAAGCGTCGCGTCGCGTCGCGTCGTTTCAATTCCGGTTTCAGAGTGTGTTTGCGATGTGGCCGGGGCCGGGATGGAGCTGAGACGGGGAAGAGACCGTTCACGGTGTGCGTGGCTCGGCAGGTCAGGTGGCAATCGCTGTTTATTTTTGGCACCCTGACAATTTATAAGCCCGGATTTCCTCCACAATTGAATGTCGAGAACAACCGACAATTTGTCACCTTACTCACCTCTAGTGAAAGTAAATATGTACGCTACAGTATTTAGGATTACCCGAACATATTAATGTTTACGTAGGTATAAATTAAGTAAATATATATTTAGTAACTCACAACAAATTAATGTAGAGACGCTTAACGATGGTTTAGCGCTCTTTTGTTATTTTCAACGTCTTAATTAACCGATTCAAAAAAGGAGTTTCTGTATTCGACCCGTATGTATACTTACACATATTTTATGTCTTCATTATTTTATATTTATTTTCTCCGTTTCTCTGGCATTTCTCAACAGATTTTGATGATTATATGCTCATAATAGTCATTAATTTCAAAGATTAAATAACGAATAAAAACTATTACAAATATTTACGTTATAAAGTTTGGAATAGCTCAGTGATAATCAAACTATCGAGACGAAAGTCACCCATTGGAAATCAGTTTCAAGAACATGCACCTTTGACTTTTCAAAGTTACATCATCGGTTGCTATAACGGTGAAGGAATCAATAAACAGCGTGAGGACACGAAGAATAATCCCCATAAGAACTTCGAAGGTGTGTGAAGTCTGCCAACCTGCATTAGGCCACTAAGGCCTAACCCCTCGCATTCAGTAGACGCCCACACCCAGCAGTCGACGTGTATAATACAGGGCTAGTATTATTATTTAATCACGGTTGAATAAATAGGGATACAATTCACTGTGTTTGTTGCCATATATCGATGATTCTTTATGCCAGACTACATTTCCGAGGCTATAAAGCACTTCACTTATTGGAAAATCCGAGCTTAGCCTAAGAAAATTCAATAAATCGGAGGGTTGTGGGGACACAGTTAGCGGCGCGGTCCTGAATCCGACACCGCACCGCTTATTGGAAGATATTCGAAAAACATCTGCGGTCATCTGTTTATTAGATTTCTTTTTTTTATCGATATAATAAGGCAGCGGAATCTGCAATTTTATAACAACCTTCAGAATCTTCTTTCAATAGAAAGTTAGTTAATTAAAATCGTTCTTACACTTGCCTTTCTGTTGAATATTTTATTATTATAAGGGTCTGGGTGGTCTCCCCAGAGGGGTTGAAGCCAGGCAGATGGCCGGTCGTAAAAGCTACATCCAAATAACATGTAACTGTAACATGTGTTAAAAAATATTTTGCGACAGCCCCAATGCGACTGGGATAAGGGCAGGTGGAAGATGAAAACTGAAAAACCCTACTTTATTGTGTATCACGCTTAAATATTATATACTAAAGAGAGCTATATAAATTCTTTGTTAAATTACAATCAATCTTTCACAATAAAATAATATCATCGTCACGATGAACAACCTGATAAGAGACTAGATACCTACTTCAAGAATCTTTGTTACTTCTCTTACCAAGTTTATACCGCATTGTTTAAAAAGTTGCTCTTAATATTGTGTTTTGTCTCGAACCAACAATTCTTCACCCGGTCCACGCTTGCTAATCAATAGTTTTGTACTTCAATAAATACACCCAACAGTCACACACAAAGTCCTGACCTCACACTAGATTAAACCTGTATCGTAGGTATCAAGAACTACAAAGAACTTACGGTGCCACAACACCCAGACCCGAAACAAATATTTGTGGATCACATAGACATTTATCCTGGTACGGGAACCCGCGGCCTCTCGCTTCAAAGCCGACTACTCACCCACTACGCAACGGAGGCTGTCAAATTCAATGTTGGTCTCCTATACGCGGGCATTGCTTAATTCTGTGCTAGTGTGGAGTCGTGACTACTTTCCTAGCAACGTCAGATATTCGCTATTTCCTGCCCTATAGACATTATTTCTGACTTGCATTATCTCGGCTTATTATCAGGGTCCACCTTCCCATTATAATTTCACGGTGGATTTGGTATTATGTGGAACAACCCGCAACGGGAACCAAGTTTCGCTATTGCTTCGTCCGTTTATCAGCAGAGTGTACAACGTGCAGGTGAGGTGGGCTTAGAGCCAATGATGTTGGTGGCCCACTTGCTCTCTCTTATTGTTGATAATAAATATAGACTGACCGAATATTTTGCACGTCGAGCATAGAAATAGGTGTATCTGAAGCCTAGTTGAGACCCTCAAAGTCCGAGGGTATAAGGAATCCGAAGCTGGACTTTAATAAATTTGTTACAGTTGTTAAGCCTTATTTTATATTTTCTCTTCTCTTCCGCCAACCCTTATCCCATTGTTCTTTCTTCTTAGTAAGAAACATAGTTGATATAATCACATGACGGTCACGTAACACGGAAAATTTGTCGCGCCCCAAGTACAGAAGCATGTAAAATGTGAAATTGCTTATAACCCGTCGTGGGAGCTAAATCAAACGACGAATGGCTTTATTTTTATTACCTGAGAGTGTTGATTAGACGAAGCCAGCCGGCGGGACGTGTCGTATTGTTCGCAGCTCGCAGCGGGCGCTGCGCGCTAGGCGACAGGCGACGTGACTGCATCGAGCAAATTGTGTTCGTACACGCTCTAAACGATACACACACGTACCATATGACAAACGTGAGTTAGGTACCTCTATATGCTACTCTGTATGAGGGATCAGGACGAGTGAAAATTCAACTACAATATTCTGTTACGCCTCCGTTTGTGATGTTGAATTTTCATTCACAAACGTTTTTTTGTGAGAATTTGAAGTTTCATTTTTGATAGTACGATATCGATCTAGATATCGTACTAAAGAGATAGAGTTAGATATAGGTATATAGTTTGATTATGTACATCTATGGGTCGATTCTTCAATCTCCAAGTAAACATTATTATATAATAAATATAAGGTGGCATACGAAGATGGCGCAATACAAAATTAACAACATAGATATATGAAGAAGCGTATGTCAAATTGGTACTTCTTATTGTATCTGTGCAGATAAAATTTATTCGGGCATTGAAATATCGGCCATTAGATATTCCAACTTGGGAATAGAACACAGCTTTCGCATGCTGCAATTAGATCAATGAGTCGATTAATTAACGAGACTCTAACACTGTTATCTAACAATGTCATAACAATGTATGCGAGGAAACAATCTAACGATTATTACATAATATGTTAAGTCGTAATTATAGCTGTCTGCAACACTAGAAACCACGCACATCAGCGGAACATGAAACAATATTACTACGTAATATGTAATATCATTATGTAACTTATTACCATACTATCTTTAACCCGTTGCTCCACTTCCATGATTAGGTATAAAGGTTTGCTTCTCTTTCATAAAAAGTTACTTAAGGGATTTTCCTCGATACAATAAATAAGTAGGTAGGTACACCCAATCCTCCACAAATATAATTTCAACGCCGCGAGAATAAAACCGGCCACTGGGATAAAAAACATCCTAGGTTTTATTTCAAGTCATGTATAATCTCTATGTGTGGTTTATTTGATTTAAATCGGTTCAGCCGTTTTTAAATTGTTGCTCAAATTAAAACGGAATTCGCCGTTCCGTTCTATACCGCCATTATTCGCCAAGTTCTATAATCTCTGTCTTCTGGTAGAATTATTTAATCGAAATTAATAATTACCGTTGAAGTATATACAGTGTTGATAAATATTTAATGATCGTGATTATTATAAACATTAACTTAACTTAACTTACTTAACAATCAGTTGATAATTACGTACTTATTTAAAATTGCTTAACGATAGCCTTGCCTTACACGCGTACAATATACATAAAACATATTTATTTTGTTCCCAGATGCTACTTTGTTTTACTTTTATTAACTTTGTCAATATTACTACATGGTGCATTTATTTATCTTCAAATCAAATTAATAAGATACCAATATTTACCATTTGATGGCGGTGGTGCAGTAGCAGCACCCTTTTTAATGTTTAGGAAATGTTTTTATATAGGTATATCAGTAAATTAGAGCACGTATTTAAGTGAAAATGCACTCCTTAAATTCCTTTAAGACGAGCTCGTCAATTAATTAAACACATACATCACCACAATACCTAATAAGGCTGTAAGTCTCCGCAGAACTGACTGGCTATCATTCGAATTTGTGCTTAAACCTTTGCAGCAGGAGGCATTGTAAAAGCTGACTGCTGCTGGCCATTAGTAAGCTCGTTAATTACAGATAAACCAGCCAAATCCTGCAACGCCGAACATCCTGTTTGCAGACACACTCACTTACTATATTCCACGCTGATAAAGGCGAATCTACTACATATCTCTTTATACCTTGCATTATGTATTTATGATATGGCTGTAAACCGCGCTATAAAAATAAACTGTTGAAACTTATGACACTTGAAGCCTGGCTCTTATGGGAGTTGTCATAAAACCGTAGAATTTCGCTGTTGTACTAATCTTAACTGAAAACTTTTTGTGCTTCAAAAAACTCGTAAGTGTATGTTACGTGTTATTTCACAAGAAAAGTCTTAAACTTAGGTGCTACACAATAGTGTTAATAAAGTAAGTTGGACTTGTAACTTTTTAATAGCAAAAGCCGGCAACCGAACCAGTGGGTCATCTGATGGTAAGTGATCTCCACCGCCCCTGAACATCCACAATAGCTGAAGAATCATGGATGTTTTGCCGACCTTAAAGGTAAGGGACGATTAAGGAATTGAGAAGGGGAAGGGGAATAGGGCCTCCGGATATCGCACTCACCGTACGAGACTAAAAAGCAAGTTGTTTTCTGTGAAACAGTGGTAACAACCTGATTGAGCCCGGTTCCACATGGTAAAGTGTAAATCAAAACCAAGTTTAACATGAATGCATTATCATTGAACAAAATCGCATTTTCAAAGTCTCTAGTTTTCATCAGAGGGCAGAGTAGGTACTGTCAATAATTTTTCAATCATTTGTCACTCACTATACCTTTGTTGTTATGTTATTTAAACATTTATGTAACTAATTATCGTTTTGAATTATTAAAGTAACTAACACCATAAATCTAGTAAAAATATTAAATACGAGTATATTTAAAACGCTTAGTTGTTCTTTATATGAAACTTTTTTATGGAACAGAATACGGTTGTGAAATTAACTACAAATATTTCTTAATGAAAATAATGAGACATGGGTTTCATATTATGTACCTATTATAATTGTGAAAACTTTACAGGTAGATCAAGATATAGCTTAGAATATAGGCAACTTTTATAGACGTAGCCGCAGGTAACTGCTATACTTTACATTACGTTCTCTATATTATTTCAAAATATACAACCAAGTAACTTGTAACTTAGTAGATATTTCATTCTAATATATCTATAAACATTATTACAGAATAGAATTACCTACGCTGCAAGAGGCTCTTGAGAGTCGGTGCTTTGATGTGTTAGCACAAAGCATTTCTGTGCATTCCACGTTACTCAGTTGACAGAGAAGTTACCAAGCTTAGACAGACCCTCTCCTAGATAGACGTTTGAAACTTGCAACTCGCAGTTGCGCCTCGTTGATTAACAGCTCTACCGCTGCGGGCAGATAAGTCTTATTATACCAACAATCGTCACCTGTCACGTTGTTGTCTCCCTGATAATTCAGATAAGATAACTTTATCTTAACCATGCGGTGTATGGAAATCATTTGACGTAATCTAAATTGAACCTACCTCCTAGTCCCTAGATAATAAATCAACTCGAGACGCTATAAGCTCACGCATTCAATTTGCATTGAGGTTTTTCCCAAGAAAAAATATCACTATGTAAGTCCGTTCTTATAGCACGAAATAACTTTCAGTACAATATTGCCATTTATTTTTATTTTTGTACCTTCTCTCTAATAAAATACGATATCCACGGACCTGGGTCATAGATCTATGAAAACTCCATAAGCATATTGAAATTGATACTATAACCCGAAAATATATTTATTATATACCTACAGTCACATATGAAATAATAAAAAAGTCACACTTTGTACTATATGGGACACAACAATTTGGCCAATTTGTGTGTTGTCGTTTCACAGCTGAGTGAGAGACGTCGTTTGTTGCAGAGACAAGTCCGGTCTTATTGTTGGAATAAGACCCTCCGACTACGAAACCAAGTCGTTTCCTCGTAGAGGGTCGATTTCCTTTTGTTGTCAGCAATAAATTCCTTTGCTTCCTTGCACTCAGCAAATAAACATTCAATAGATACTCTCTAACTGGATATGAGATGCTAGTCTAATAAAGTATTCAATGATTATGATAGCTATTTTTTTATAATAATTAGTCTAATTCTGAAATAAAAATGTTTATATTAACGATAGCGTCGACAGATCAAACATAATGGAGCTTATAAAATACAAAAGCAATGTATAGGTACGTACTTATACAGGTAGTATAAATAAGTAAAAGCGTTTATAAGTTAGTTTGTAAATGTTTTACACTTTATAACTTTCATGACTTTGTAACATTTTTAAATAAATAATATTAAGTAAATCTCGATAAACTCTCAATCTTTCCTATTTTGATAACACACGTAAACTAAACACCACTTATTATTTCAAAACGTAGGTACAAATCTCTAAATCGTTGGTTTACGAAGCGACATTTAAACATGGTGATTCAATTTTCTTGGGCGTAAGGTAGGAGACAGCACGCTGAGTTCAGGCCGCCCCCCGCGGTACCCAATCTACCGCAAAGGAAATTAAACTGCTGAATGTATTAACCACTGAAATAATAATCCTTTGTAACTACTTCCAATACCATTAAATTGCACAGGAACGATCCGTACTGAATAATAAATACCTAATCTTACCCCAAATATATGGACGTAATCTTATTTATAGAGGTAATTCTGTGGAGCAAATATACGAGTAGTGTTCCAACGTAGCTTAGGACAATTGTATGTTACGTAGGTACTAAGTAGAATAAAAGCAAGTAAAGAAATGAGAGTCTGTGGTAGTGCACTGTAATAAACTAACACTATTTGTTGGGATACAGAAGGTAAATAAAGTAGTTAACATTTATTTAGCCAATTAACCAACAACACCCATTCCCTCCCACCTTTAAAAGTGCGGACAATTTATCACGGGATCGTTACAAAAGTTTTGTAGAAAGAGTTTTCGGAGTGGACCCCTGCGTCATCCCTCCTCAAGATTGATGGTTTCCCTCACTCAACTGGTTGTTTAGTTGCCCATTCTTACCGCACTTACCCTTTGTTTTCATTATTGTTGTGAGTTTTACAATTCTCATTAGGATCCTTGTCGTGCATTGCGTGACCCCCCGTTAATGAAGTTAACTAGGTAAACCAATAAATCCTTGCAACAGCTAGCAGGTACGTGCTTCTAAAAGAAATACAAAAGCGCACTCATTCCTTTTGCCTCGTGAATGTGTTTTAGATGTTTGGGTAATCACTTTGTTTACTGCCGTTTTCACTTGAAACTTCGTTGTTATAGGTACGTTTTTATGATAAAATTTGTTATAATAAGTAAAATATATCCTACCTTTTAACGGACATTAAGAAAGAGTAATTATATCCTGGGATTTATAAACAGCAAGAAGAGTTTTAATCAACTGTAAATAGCTGCATTTTATACACTAGCCAAATATATTGAAAAATATCACTATACCATGAACTATATACCTAGAAGAGCAGCTTAGTTCCGTCAGCTTTTAAAGTCTTACTTACGTATCGATTTCAACTACGATGTTCGATTTCACAGATATTTGCCGTGAATATGAATAATTCAAACGGAGAGTGTGGTGTGAAAGAGTCTCAAAGGAAATACAAGCACCTTTGCAGTTTAAAATTGACGGCTCTGTCTGTCGAGTTCGCCTAGCCACCTCGTATATTTCTATTCGTGACGTATTATTAAACACATACCTAAAACAATATTTTTTTAACTTAACAGTATAATAATATTGTACAAAAAAATTACAAAACAAAAACAAACATAGTATTTAATTTAAATGCATAAAAGAAAACAGTTAAGAGAGACTATTATCAGAAAATTTTGATTTAAGAACGTATGGAATACGAGCATATAGGTTCCATTTGAAACTCTACAAGAGTATGTAATACTAGATACTTAATTGTTATTTTCTGATGTTCGTGTTGATATTATACGAAGTTGTGAGTGTATCTAGTTACACATAGGCCGTACTACCACACTTTTCTTTTATAGTATATTCACGTATTTTTTTTAATAGCAGTGCCGGCTAATTAGCAAATGGGTCCCCTAATGGTAGGTGAGTTCTACCGTCCATGAACATCCACAATACCTGAAGAATCATGCATGTGATGCCAACCATAAAGGAAAAGAATAATTAAGGGATTAGGAAGGGGAGGGAGAATTAGGCCTCTAGGTATTTCTCGCACCCTACGAAACGCAACTTCAAGCTGCTACTTAACGCCGGTTTTCTGTGAGACGATGGTACCAATCAGGTCGAGCCAGCCCATTCCTGCTGTAGACGAAACTATCTACAGCGCGGCTCTAGCATTTTAAAAATACTTATGTGGGTACAATACAGTCACGCACAATTATTCAGTGACAAATCGTTTATAGTAATACATGCACACGTCCTTATGGTCGTATTTATGTGGTTTATTTTTATCCCTGAGTTTACCAACCAAGAGTTCGGAAGAAGGCTGCTTTATAAAATAATCTAAATATAAACTCTGATACAAAATGACGCAAAAGAAAAAACTATTGCAAATGTTATCTTTCACCAAATACAGCCCACATACTAAAATAAATAACACTACTTATCTTTCACCAAAAAATAAACTCACTTATTAAAAATAAACAATCGACTAGTAAGTAATAGTACCTATCTAGTGAAACTTCTAAATCAATCACTCCAAACACCGTATCGCGTAAAATTTTATTCGAACCACGTACAGGAGCTTTCATTGAAACGGATGTGTTGAGTTTTTGAAGAATTCCAATACTTTATCACATCGTTAAGATATATTACACTACGGTGCTGTAAAATCTAAATACACCGTTGAATGGAAAACTCGTTACGTATTTTCCAGTTTCTTAACGATAGGAAATTGAACATTTACATTATTTATTCAATGTTTTACTCTGTGCGTGTAGCTGCGCGGAGATTCATTTATAGTTGTAAGTATATTATTTAATCGATATAAATGTAGCTTTCTCCCTAATGTGCGACGCCCTACGAATTTATAAAAATGCTTTGTACATTCCGATTACTATCTTGTTAGGGTTCCGTAGCCAAATGGCAAAAATGGAATCCTTATGATTTCGTCATGTTCATCTGTCCGTCCGTATGTCACAGCCATTTTACTCGCAGACTATTAGCACCATATACGTAGACTATATGTCTTAAATTTTAACAGTAGGTGTATTGTGTGTCACACAAATGTATAGTGAAATTAATTGGAATTGGATATATAGGTGTGTGTGGTATCATTGGATAGGTTCTTAAAAAAATGAGGTTTCTAAATGACTATATACAACGTGTTATAGAAAGGGGCGGGCAAATTTAAGCAATGTATAATTTAGGGTATAAGTATTTTATCTCCCATAGTACCAAATCCGATTGCATTGCTAGTACAATAAATTATAGAATTTTCTTTTTTATCGAATGAGTAACATGTCGATATCGACATTCAACTTTGGACAACACTAAATGATAAACAATGATACTATAGACCTCCTTTCATTTATTTATTTTATAATTAAGAAAACATTAATCAGTTGTCAAATGTCAATATTTATTTGAAGCAGTCAGTTCGGAAAGTTCTGATTTTATGAAGTATGATTACGAGTTCAAAAATATGTTGTATTTGACTAAAAACAAGTACTTTGTGTTGGTGTAACTGATAACAGTGTTTAAGAGGATTGTCAACTGTATTTAAGCTAAATTCATAGATGGAAGTCCCGAGAATGAAGTCTTTAAAATGCCTCTAGAGGATGGTACCTATTTGTCTTCAACACACAATCTCTTTCAGGTGTTCATTTGTGTTTAAATTACAAGTTACGTATGTATGCTCGTAGACTTATGTACATCTTATTTAAGTTAATTAAAAAGTGAGTGTCGTAAATAACAATTAATAATGATGTCATCAATCTTATCGATCTTAATAAACGAGTGATTAAAAATAACGTGGAATTTTTGGATGTCTTGGTTTTGAAAAGATCCGGTACATAAGTACTAATTGTAAGGTGTATGTAATGACCCTAAAATATGACCACACCTTTCTGTAACACGTTGTATATAAGTTAATTAAGTTAATTTGTGAGAAATGCGTATCCAAAATCCGTGAAAAATGTATCCCGTCTCTAACTTTTTAACTACGGGGTGGATAATTCTAAAAATTTAAATTTAGTATAACTTCAAGCGTACTACCAACGAAAATAGATTTAAATAAGCTACGTTGTATAAATTTTGAGATATGGGATATTTTCGGTTACACAATATTTTAGTCTAGCGACTGCAAAAATAACATTTTTTTTTACACTAAACTAAATTAATATTGTAAGTATTTACCTAGTATATAATTATATTTTGTTTTAATCCGAAGTATTTTTTAGATATCTTGTATTTGTTTCAAACTTTGAACGTTCATGTTGAGTACGGAACCCTTCACTGTGCGTGGTTCAACACGCACTTAGCCAGTAATTATTTTTATTTCTAAGAATGCATATAGAGTAATTAGCGTAAAACATGCATAGTATATGAAATATACATGTTTGAAATATACTAGTGATATATAAGTACAAGATGTAACAAGAAGGTAAAATAAGTAATACGGAAAGTTAAATTAAGTCAACCTACTTCAGTCGTTACGTTCAAAGACCATTAAAGATAACAAAATAAAAAATCTAGAAATGTGTCATTGTTTAGTTAGAGAATCATCTCATTTAAATGCCGTGGAACCAGTACGGTACTGGAATCGATTTTCAGGTCCCAAAAATGTTTATTATTAGCTTTTTAGTTTTATTTTTGCTAAAAAGTTTTTGTTTGAATAAAATCTGTTTAACCATTTAAAAGTTACAGATATTCTAATTAACGTCGGGGGGATTTAACGGTTGGGTTATTTTCTTTATGTTTTAAAGTTCAACATTCGGATACAATTCTAAATTTGATTAAAAATCATTATTGAACAAATGCTTATAAATACAATAGCATTTTTTACTAGATGGTAGGTCGGCTGGGGTAGGTTCCCAACTGTTTCTGGGAAGCTGGTAGGTCACTCATATGCGTTAGGCCATCTGGGATACCACTGCGATGTCTATTTCTGCCGCCAAGTAGCAGTGTGTAAGCACTGTTGTGTGCCGGTTTGAAGGACATTGAAGCCAATGGACTGGGCATTATGAGACTTAACATCTTATGTCTCGGGCTGACGAGCGCAGTCCAAAACTATGCAGTGCTTTGTAATTCAAAATTCTGTTTGGTGTTGCTTCTGTTTATGGGAAGGCGTGGCGCTTACCATCAGGCGAGCGGCCTGCTCGTTTCCTCACTCAAGCTAATAAAATATTTATTATATATTATTTTTCTATTGAATTATTCGTACGTATTCGCTAAAACCGAACATTGCAGAAGCGCATCATTAATGTCGTCGTACTGTATATGTATATAGGTACTTATAGGTAATTTACTTTAACGACGTAGAGATTGCAAAATTTATAAAACCCTAGTTAAAATAAATTTGTCTGCTGAACACATTTTTATTCCGCCAGCAAACACTTAGGTACTTTTACGATTTTCCCACTATAAAATGTTAATATAGCGGAGCGTATTTTCACACGTCTTGAAGCTCTATGGCCCGCCCTCACAACTCGTAACGACACCTATAATGCATAAATTCGCTGACAATAAATATTGCTTGTACGTGCTCACTCTCGCTTTTGTCGAAAATTATTTATTTTTTCTTAAGCTCGTGAATAAGTTCAGTTCAACAGAATACTAGCTTACTTATACCGCTCTGTGCACTATAATTGAAATATATAAACTTTATATTCCGCACTGTATCACTAATAAGTTTATACATACATACGCACTCACGCCTCTAATCTTCGAAGGGGTGGGCAGAGATGTAATTAGTACACCCACATTTCGCCGAGCTTATTTCTGTCCCATGATATATAGGGGAGGGTCAATCGCGATACCGGGCACAATTCCTGACTCCGGGCTGATAGTGAGCATTTGTTATTAATAGAAAAACCAATATCACTGTTAGCCGACCTTGGCAACGAACCTGAGACCTCAGCACAACATTCGTACCACGTCTGTAGTACAAGTACGCCATGAAAGCAGTGTAAGTTTATACAAATATATCATATAATTCTGGTTATTGTTCATCTGAAAAACGATCTTTTTATTATAGGTACTTATGTACATTTGTAAGAACGAAGCATATGCAGCGTTTCGTTTGCCAAATGGCTCTTTTAGAATAAAACATAAACTCGAAGCTACAAATGTTTACATATATTTAGATACATTATCGATTTCGTGAGAAAATTTATATGTATAAGATTCCATTTTATTTATGAGTCTGAGTATTGAAATAAGTAAACAAAAAGACTAGTCTCTACAAATACCTACCTTCCTTAGATGCATTTACTGACTCATAATAGCTGTCTTATACGCTAATTTGTATTTAAATCTTACTCCAATATTGTGAAATAGGTCCTAAGTCATGAAACTTTACATATAGATTTTCATTTACGACTTCCATTTAACCCAACTAATTGCAATGCTTTCAGCGATTACATATACTCATCCATACGTATACATAGTAATAAAATGAATTAGATTAGGGTAAGGTAGCGTTGTGCCGTACAATGTAAAGTAATTCAAAATAGAGTCTATCAATTTGCGACACGCTATAAAGCCGACTTGATTAATTTAATTGTGTCTGTTACCTTCGCACGAGCCACGCACACGAGCCCTAACGTATTATTGCAAGCTCAAATATTAACTTTTAGTCCTATGGGTTTAACGCTAATTAACATTTTTTCAGCATTTACCTGTTGGTTTACTTTATTTGTAAAGTATATTTACCTTATCTGATCCTTATCCAAATAGCGTGTCGGAATCTCGGTTGAACCGCACCATTCTTGGTGAGTGTATCCACATTCGTCCCAAAATGACAGTATAAATCCGTTTACCAATCACAAATCACATGCGTTTGTGATAAGTAACTATTTTCTTTCTCCATTACCGAAAGTCTACGCGCCCACTAGTATAGATTATTACATTACAGATTTAGATTTAGCCGCAACAAAATAAATTACTTACGTGAAGAGACGACTACATATTACAATCTTACTATACTATTATAAATGTGAAGTCTGGATGTATGTCAGTCAATTACGCCTTAACGGAATTGGATGAGACATGGATTATAGGACATGTCTACTTTAAATCCCGGAATAAGACTTTCACGCGGGCAAAAGTCGCGAGCAAAAGATAGTATTATTATATTATACTATAGCTACGTGTATAACGGGTTTCATAGATATATTCTAAATATTCGTATTTCATTATACCACCATCGTGGCGACGGATATGTCAAATAAAACTGTAAACTGTTACTATCGTTAAACAGCACCAACAAAGAATATGAACGCTAAGCATCCTACTACTATTACAAATGTGAAAGTTTGGATGTGTGTGAGTTTATGAATTTAGATGTTTGTTAGTCAATCACGCCCTAACGGCTGAACGGTTGGATGAAATGACCTGGATTAGGATATAGACTAATTTTAATCCTGGAAAAGGCCGTTCACGCAGGTGGAGCCATGAGCAAAAACTAGTATTAAAATAAGAATTACAATAATTTTTCACACAAAAACTACTTTGTTTAAGGAGTAAAAGCCTTCAACGGAGACTTTAAGTGCAAAATTCTTATTACCGGCTATTGTAAAGCTATGCATAATTTATGAGAGCTACCTACGCACAACAGGGGTGTGCCTAGGTAAAAGGGTGGTATCCATCACGACTGCGTTCGACGCTCTGACATGTCGGGAATCGTAACAATTCCACTTTATATTAGTTTATATTGATTGGACTCAAGTTGGACTAATTTTGTTGTGATTATTCCTATGTTTAAGATATTCTAAATTAGAATATTCTATTAGACGTAATCAAAACATGACTTTTAATGACAAAAGTATATGCAGGATCGCAATGAAGTGTGAGAGGATAATTAATTATTGTCACACACTAATAATTATCACTAATCCAAAACTGTAATTTAGTAAAACTAGTCATTCTATATCGAGACGCTTACCACTGTATCATATGAAAGTTTACTATAGATAAATGTTAATATAGTAAAATAAACATAACTGAAGGACCTTAAATAGCTTATTTCTGATTTCCTCATACAGATAATATTTACCGTAACATCTAATTCCATTTCCTAAACATGCGAAACGATAATGCCGGAAAAATTGGGAAATGTGTTATTGCCCGTCTATAACCCTAAAATGTAAATCGAATCTATTTTCGCATGGGGAAATGTTTGCGTGCTGGAAGTCTGAAATGAGCTTAGCGGAAAGTACGAAATTGGCTCGGATATGTCGATATTATTTAATGTAGCGAACCCCGGAGCTTGTTTGTCGACTAGAAAATATTTATTACAGTTTACCTAATTTAGAATAATGTCATATGTTGCAGGCGCTTGACGCTTTTTCACGGTTGGCTTATTTTAGGTATCTATATTGCAAAAACTATATTTATTTACTTTATTTTTATACCAGTGAGAATCAAATGGAATAAATCGATCAGATACTAGTATACTAGTTGTAGTTTTTTACAACCAAAAACGTCAACCCCTCTGGGGAAAATATTTCCAATACGAATAGATATTCGAAATTAATCTGGTAAATTCAGTAGCTTAATTAATGTTCATTTTAACTACGGATATTTCATGTAGCTTTTATTTATAAATATTGTGAAGCGATGATACCTACAGGTTTTCAAAAAAATCTTATATAAAATGTTCGTATACAAAAGAATACGCTAATAAAACTAAAGAGCTTAGAGCTGTATCAAATTAGCCAACAGGAATTCCGCCTTGCATCAAAAATATTTGTCTCGTCATTTAAACTAATAAAGAAAGTCTCCGTGGCGCACTGAGTGCTGGGTGTTGTGAGCGCGAAAATCTCTCGTACTCGTAGTTCCTGATACCCACGACATAAGATTCGTATCTTAATGTAGGATTAGGACTATGTATGTGACTGTTAGGCGTATTTATTTATTAAGAACTTTTATTTTCTCAATTATACCTATGCTAGTTCTATGGTGATCTTGGTAATGATTTACACTACTAATATAATGTAAAACTAATTTAAAGTAATCTAGACTGATCCTTTACAGAACGTAATAATTTTTATTACTATTTAAAACATTTCAGCCACGTTTGTAATCCACGTTAGATCGGCATTAAAATTAGTAACTTGGTAAGTCCAAGCATGAAAAGTAGACTCTTTACCCACGAAGATAACCTCAAAGAACTTGGAAACTTTATTTGTTTATAATGAAGACTTGACGTGTTCCAGTTTTAATCAATTTGCATAAAAGACGCAGAAACGAATAATATTGCTGATATTGGCAAACTTGGAGGTTGTGTTTTGAGCTACGCACAAAGCTAATAACATCCGCCGAGACGTTCGATATTTGCAGCTTTTGTAGGGTTGCCAAATTAAATTCGTTTAACTTTTGTCAATTTTTAGTTACACTCTGAATATTTTTCAGACCCGTTATTATACTTTGGAATCGAAACAAACGTCAAACAATTAAAAAGTTCAAAAATGGTTTCGACTTTACCTAAAGGTTTTTTTATAAGATAAATTTCATAATATTCGAGTAAGTTTTAACCTTCAATGAACGTACAAAACAGCTATTTTATAAAATAACTACAAGACATCTTTCTTTGGGAAGGTGTATATCTGAGTATATACAATATAGGTACATGTCAGGACATGACTTTTGTGTTTGACCGTGTCATATTTAATTTGGCAACTAGCATTTAATCAGTGGTGAAATAGACAACTAGATTCCACAATATTCAAGTAACATTCATAAAAAATAGCTGTCTCATAAAATATAAAACAGCAATTTTTTAAATGTACTTAATATACATATTTATTCCGGTATATATGTCAAAGTGTGACTTTTGTATTTGAACGCGTTATAGTTTGTTCGGGAAGTAGCTTTTACTCAGAAGTTGTGAAAGAGGCACTAAAACAGTACAAAGCCTAATAATTCTATGTCATAGAGTTGTCATAGGGCTTATATTATGTTATTTGAGTGGTACAACCACGCTGTAGACAGTTTTGTCTACAGCTTAAATAGGCCGGCTCGTCCGGGTCGTTACCACTGTCTCACAGAAAACCGGCGTAAAGTAGCAGCTTGCTGCTGCGTTTCCTACGGTGAGTGAGATATCCCAAATCCCCCTGCCCTTACCAATCCCTTAATTATCCCTTTCCTTTAAAGTCGGCAACGCGCCCATGATTCTTTTGGTATTGTGGGCTTACATGGGTGGTAGAGGTCACTTACCATCAGGTGACCCACTTGCTCGTTTACTGGCATGAGATATAAAAAAAAGAAAAAACTATTTTAGAACTTGTTGCTGAAGATATGCGTTTTGAGGACCGATTTCGATGGTTTTTTTGTACTTGTTTCATAGTTTTCCTCTAATTATTCACGATTTGGTTAAGATCTAATGACGGAGTGACAGTATAAAATTGAAACGGAGGTTGTCCGTGTGCGGTATGTCCACGGAGGTTACATTTAGTAGCTGTTCATAAAACTAAAATCTGTATTATATAAAAAAGCAAAAGAAAAGCACGCCGAATTGAGAACCTCCCCTCCTTTTTGAAATCGGTTACAAAATGAGTTCAACTGAAACTAAAAACCAACTTCGAAAATAGATGTTTACTACATAATTTTATAAAATTTATTTAACCTATAGGTAGTATTTGCGGAGTCGGTAAAATTTCATTCGACAGGCACCGACACTTAAAAATGTCTCTAGCCGAGGATAATATAAGGAATAAATAAAAACTACTACCTACCTATGTCTGCCACGGTGGCGCAATTGTAATGCGTGCGCAGTACGACTGCTGTTGAGGTCTCGGGTTCGATCAGCGGGTCGGGTAAAAGTGATATTGGGTTTTCTATTACGAAATGCTCAGTATAAACCCGGAGTCTGGAATTGTGCCCGACACGACGATAGGCTTGACCAATATTTGTGGATCACACAAACATTTGTCTCGGTGTGGAAATCGAACCCACGGCCTCTCGCTTCGCAGCCGGCTACTCGCCCACTGCGCCACGGAGCCGTCAAATACATAAATAAAAACTAATTTGTGAGTTGAGTGTTAAGATCTGTCTGTCGTTTAGTTAAACTTATTGCATTTGCTGTTCAGCCCTGTCCTATACGATACGTTGTCGTCCGCTGTTTGCCAAGAGGAACCGTTCAACTGCCATGTACAGCGCGGGCTAATACAAATATTTTGCATCAAGGAAACGAGAATGATCCAATATTTCAATAAACTTTTTTTATGAGAAAGCGAGCAAACAAACAGTGGAACAGATGATGGTAAGTGATCACCGCTACTCATGGATAGCTATAATTATACCTATATGCTGCTGACCTTTGAGGTAAAAAAATACTTTACATAACATGACATAAGCTCACGTCTTTATCCAGAGGTAGGCAGAGGTGTATTTAGTGCACTCATGGTTCACTGAGCTTATTTTAGTCCCATGATGGGCGGTCTATCGCCATATTGGGTACGAATTCTAATCCCGAGCAATTCATGTGTGATTTTTCGAATCGAAAACTCAAACACAAATTATTGTGATTTGAGAATTGAACCCTGAAACTCACGGTTTTCAGCCTTATTACGTCACTAGACTAATGAGGAGAAACTCCTACTTCCTAGTGCTATTATAAATGTGAAAGTTTGTATGTTTGTGAGTTTGTGAATTAGAATTTTTGTTAGTATCTCACGCCTAACAGGTGTACGGTTTTCGATGAAATTTGGCACAAAGGTAGACCATGAGCTGGATTAGGGCATACGCTTGTTATCCTAAAACAGGTAATCCACGCGTGCGAAGACGCGAGCAAAAGCTAGTACTTTATATGAGTTTAAATCAAGTTTATGTCCATCAACTATATATTACAATAGGTTTATTGATTTTGAAAATTAAAAAAAGATAATTTACGAGTATTTACAAATACCGCTCTCACTCCTACCATGTATGAGACGCCGACGATATTTCAGTTTCACAAAAATGGGAAACGAGTTGCAAATGTGACATCATTGATGATCGTGGGTGTCAGTCACTGATCAGTCGTTGTATTGTAGCGCGAGCCCAAATAGTTTTCGGTTCCGGAATACAGACAAAATCTCCAATTTTTTTTACAAATATATTGTACCTAAAGCGATACAGTTATTCGGTACAAGTGTTTCTGTTGAATAATTGGTACCAGATGCTTTATATAAATTGCTCTCGTAACTTAGACTTTGGATAAATATTTGCAGCTTATACAAATATTTGTTACGACTTTCAACGAACCCACATGCTTAGCTGCGCTAACAAAAAGAAAGTTTTCAAATAATTATTGCTTCTCTTCGAAAATTCTGAATCAAGGGTTGGTGCAATGAACAATTATCCTCTATAAGTTCTTTAGCACTTCCAAACTTTGCTAGGGTAGAACTAAAGTTCATGTTCTTTAAACATCATTTTATACATTAGAGGGATCTACAGAAATCATTGTTTTTATATTGAGTTTTGAAATTGCTTTGATAATTGAAACGTATACGCAATTAGAGGCCATTCACACCCAGACTTCATATTTTAATAAAGGTGTGCAGTTAGCACATCAAAACAAGGCTCGGGCTTGTTGCGAAGCTTTTACAGTTGTGAACATGAAATATATCCATTTTCAATAAAGCCTTTACGGCACCTGTGTCACAAAGCGAAGAATGCTTTTGCACCGTTGACAACTGAATGCAGACACTTAGTTGGGACTAATGTTTTGTACAAGGCGTACATCGTGACGTACATTCATCCATGTAACGAACACCTCTGCAGGAAGATACGGTTATCTGCGGGAAACATATTAAAACATAATTTAACGACATTAAAACACAAAGCGGCCCTTTTGCTGCTCATAACGGACTCGCATAACTTAGAAGTTAGCAAGAGACCTATACGTTTGCATTCGTAACTTTACCTAATTTTGCTTAGCCTCATTGTTTTGCGTAACGCTTTGGAGTAATTCTACTGAATATAAATGAAGTTTCCCTTGTTCTATGAATAACATTTCCTAAGAGCGCAATTTACATTTTAACAGCAATATATATGTGAAATGCTGGATTTTTAAAATATCGCAATTTGTTAATCGAAATGCTAGAATTTGTACTTTACGTGGTTTCCATATTGTACATAGTAAAAAAAGATCAAAGATATAAGAATTAAACGTATAAATTTAATTTTAACATTGGCTACGTTTTCTTTTATGAAGTCTTTATAAAACAATATCACGAAGAAAAATCTGAGGAGTTCCTGAGAGCAAAAATTACTCGTTTGAATAATGTTCCGCTTTTATTAACCGCTAAAAATATTGTTGGGTGAAGTGAACACCCCGTGATGAGACCAACGAGATTACCTGTGACGTTTCCGAGGGAGAAATAAGAATACATTTATTTTGGTTATGGCAGAGATAGCTTTTAGAAACATGACGAAATTCATAAAAGTTAAGCCTTATGGTTTTATCTTATAAAGGCACTTAAAGGCAATAATAATTACCATTTAATACCTATTTAATTTTATATAAGTAATATGATTGGACAAAATGCATGACACGTGATAGTTTTAAAGTTCATGAAAATGGGTGTATTTTAAAGCAGTTTTATAGAAACGTAATTCACTTTCTAAATTTAATTTATTTCACAATTATATAAAATAAGTCAATTTCAGTGACGTGCTCACATCTTTCTACGTAACAAGTTTTAACTTTGTCTAATGTTATTTTAAAGACGATCACCTGCATCCAAATTATAAGCCCCGTCGTAGCACTCACTTAGAAATTGAAAATTTAATGCTAAAATATTTTTTGCAAAATCTCTTTTCAACGAGGGCACTCAAATTTCTTTGACGAGAAGTGGAAGTTGAAATATTTCTTTGCTTGGAGATAAATTAATTTTGGGTTTATAACGCCTTGCCTAACAGGGTTCTTTAATACATATTTAAAATTAATTTATACACGACATTAAGGTTTTTAGTAATAAGTTTTAAATCTGTATCTGTAAACCTACTACTATTATAAACGTGAAAGTTTGTATGTTTGTGAATTTGGATGTTTGTTAGTCAATCACGCTTTAACAGGTGAACAGTTTTGTATGAAATTTGGTACACAGGTAGATCATGATTATATTAGGACATAGACTTTTTATCATGAAAAATGTAATGCACGCGGGCGGCGGAAAAGCTAGTGTGTAATATATATATATCTGTTTTTCATTTTGCAAAGTATTAATTACTAGTGAACACTACAAGTAATCGTTCTTGTCTACTTTTTATAGCTGAAAGTGGCAAACAAACAAGTGAGTCACCTGATGTTAAGTTATCTCCATCGCTTGTGAACACCCACAATACCCGAGGAATCAAGGACGCCAGGCCTTCCATATAGGAAAAGGATATTTAATTAAGGCATTAAGAAGGGAAGAAGGGATTTGGGCCTCTGGATATCTCACTCACCGTACGAAAGAGAAGATCAAGCTGCCAGTGGTACTGAGCCGGTCCATTCATGCTGTAGACAAAAGTGTCTACGGCGCAGCTCTACCACTTAGACCACTCTACTTCTTTGTACAATTCTCTAAAAAAAAACAGCCTTGTATCATATACGTACCACTGTTGGGCACGGGCCTCCTCTACGAATGAGAGTGCTAAGGTCTTAGTCCACCACGCTAGCGTAATGTATGTAGGCTGGCAGACAATTCTCAGGTATATCGGTTTCCTCACGATGTTTCCTTCACCGTTATAGCTAGCTATAATTCACAATTAATACACAAGTAACTTAGAAAAGTCAGAGATGCATGCTCTTAATTTCGAATCTGCGACTTTAGACTATATAGTTGTGTCACTCCCCGTTGAGCTATCGCTGCTTGACTTTGTACATACCTGTTTTAATAAAGAATATTATCTATTCTACTGCCTCGGTGGTGCAGTTGTACGCGATAGCGTCTCGGGTTCGATCCCCGAGTCGGGTAAAAGTGATATTGGGTTTTTCCATTACAAAATGCTCAGTATCAGCTCAGAATCTGGAATTATGACCGGTGTGGCGATAGGCTCGCCCCCTATTACACTATGGGACGGAAATAACCTCGGCGAAATGTGGGTGTACTGGTTACACCTCTGCCTACCTTTGGGGATTACAGGCGTGAGTGCGCATGTATTATCTATTCACGTTGATAACGACTCCGTTTGAAACAATCGGCTGATATTAAGGCATTAAGATAGTGATACCGAATAATAATAATTTTACTGCGTATTTCTGAGATGTTATTGCGAAATTCAAATTCATGAATTATTCACATGGGAAAGGTTACCGACTACGAACAACTGGTATAACGAGCAATTCCTAACAAAAACTTTAAGTACGGTTCTAAAGGTAGTCAAGTACCTACCGAAGGTTTACGAATAATATTGCGTGATAACCAATCGGGAATACGACGTTCAATACTGGGCAGTTATAGTTCCAGATTTTGTTTATAAAAGTATTTCAAATGACAATCATTTCCCCGGGATAAAAAGTAGGCTATAGCCAGTCATTCATGGTACGAGTTAGGTACTTACATACTTCATTAGCCAAGTCGAGTTAGCGGTTGGCCGTGAAATTGTACAACATACCTAGTTATTTTCTACATAAGTAAATATAAAAGCTGTTGCGAAATGGTGGTACCAATAAAAACTGTAACTGTAAAATAAATGACATTTTCTGAATAATTTAAATTCAAGATTTTTATCAAGAAACCAGGCAGGCGGTCAGTCGTAAAAACTATAAGCCAAATCTTTCTTTATCATGTGTTAAAAAACATGTTGCAGTGAAACACTGCTAGTGGGATAAGGCCAGGTACAAAAATAAGAAGAAGAATATTCGAAGTATAAACAACGACCACGATTAATTTCATGAAAATCCCGTCACAGATCAGCAATAAAAGTAAATAAGTAAAACGAATGTACTCACCATCTGCCAATTGAAGGCTTTATTGTAACTTAGTAGAGCAAAGCCGACGACCCGAGCATGAAGTGTTTTGTCGCAACTCGCAATGATAAACCTTTGTTCCCTGTGACGAGTTTTTAGAATTGTTATCGAGTCTATTGTGGGCGTTAATGAACGACGTTTCACGGGAAATCCTGTACAGCGAGATAAACGTGGGGCGTGGGGGGTGAAAATTGACGATAATTATCACGTCATTGTGTTCACTTATCTGCCGGACTAGGACTCGGTTGCTCTTTACGGGTATATTTCATTTAATCTCGTCTATTGTATCTTGCTTAATACAATCAGATTTATATCAAAGCTTTGCCTTTGTGTGTAACGAAAGTTATGTCACAGTTTTTACGGTACATTTTGCATTTCTTAAATAATCTATTCAATAGAGACGATTAGACTATTTTTATGTTAAATGCCTTCACACGAACATAATTCATAGCTTTAATATTCAAATTGAAAATCCAAACGTTTCTTACGAAAGACTTTTTATTTTATGTAGTAGAATTTTAAAACATTACAATCGGTATTGAACCATTATATTACATAAGTTACTTTAAATATATAAAATGAATTTACCTCAGGCACATCGATTGTTATATTAAAAAACTGGTTACTTTTGCTTAAATTAACGATAAATTAAATAGGTCTAAATAACATTAAACGCTCCATTCTAAATCTTATAAAAATGGAAAATAAGCAATTTAAATACAGTGAACAGAGAGGTTTTCAAAGGGTGACCACGAATTTAATGCGAATAAATCCCCTATTAAGATTTTTTTCCCGAATATAAAAATATTTGAACCCAAAGTATTAAGTTAAATAATATGCTAACAAAGATAACACCATTATACCAGTCAAAAAATTAACATAAATTTACCTAGTTACATATTTGTTGCCACTATTAGAATGTGCGTTCTCGATGGGACACCCGTCATGTATAAATATACCTAAGCTCCACTTACACACATAGTAAGCAGACAGGACGAGTAGAAAATACATTGTTTTCTTAAGCCTCAATGTGACTATCCCATTAAAAGCTGGAAACAAAAGGCAACCGAAGCAAAGTAATAAAGTTGGTATGAAACCAAAAAGGTACTCGTTTCTCCACAAAGGAACCGATCCTAAATCTGGAGAGTTCAGTTAAACAACCGGTGCACAAAGAACATGCCGCGTGCACCTACAAGCAAGCGTAGCGCAGGAAAAGTGGCCCACTATACTGCGACAGAGTTTTCTAACTACAAGTTACGTGTTTCGCATCCCATAGCTCCACTTACACCGGAGGCCGAGTGTCGCCGCTCTTAGAAGATATTAGTTGTACTTACCGTTTGCCTTTTCACAGAGCCAAAGTATCGACTGTAGAAAAACTGCAGCTAGCTGACCACGAGCAATTCTTTTAAAAAGTATTTTCCCTCCATTCTGCTATTTAAGTAACATGTAAGTGTTGTGTGTTTTTAATTGCATTCTGTTCATTACGGATTCCACATGCGTAAACTTACCACCGTCGTAAAGCTAGACTAATTAAATTTTCATAATACCTCAAGAATTCTACTCGAGTAAACTAAACGAACTTGTTTGCGACATCCGTGCCAGACAGAAACATGTTAAAGTTTTATAGAAATAGACAAGTTAAGACTGATTCATCCTTTTCATAACTTCAAATGAAATAAAATAAATTAACAGTAATATAGTATTACTTTTTACATATTTTATTGGTGCTTTAAATTACTGTATAATAATTGTGTAATACTTTAAACAAATTGGCAATGTAACATCGCAAAGTTTGTTCCGTTTCTTTCCGTTTTGGCTTCTCTACTTGTTAGAAAAAAAAATACACTTTTGACTAAAAAGTTTTCTCTTATACCTAAAGAGATCATAAAAGCAGATAACATGAATCCACATTGAAATGAAAAACTCATGAATGAAGATATAAAGAGAGTTAACGAAAAGGAATACGTCGACGCGGCGCGGCGGCTCAATAGTTATCCGAACCTTTTTTTTTTTGTCAAAATATCAACAAAAAATCGTTTCAAAGAAATAAGCCCAATACTGAAATGTTTTCCATACATTCGTAACGGTAACTGAAATTTCGACCCTGACATTTTGATATTTATTTCATTGCAAGATTTTTAGCGCATCTCAATATTGTATAATATTAGGTATTACATACATACATACGCATTCACGCCTATAATCTCCGAAGGGGTAGACAGAGGTGTAATCAGTACACCCACATTTTGCCGAGATTATTTCCGTCCAATAATTATAGGAGGCGGTAATTATATTATTTGTTACGGTTAGGCCAACTAAGTCAGGTACTATAATAGGTCTCCTCAGAGGGGTTTACATAAAGCAGGCGGCCGGTCGTAAAAACTACAAGTCAAATCTTTCTGCAACATGTGTTAAAAACCATATAAAATTTAAGAGGTTCTGTAAACGAAACAAGATCCAATTTATGCGCTTCTGTATTCTTAGTTTATTGTGAGAAGCACGAAAAGCGACGAAGATCCAACATTTATAATATATCTATAGGTATCTACTTATTTGGTGTAAATGAGGCCCAGAAAGTCCAGACATTGTTTGCATATTCGTATTAAAATTTAATAAGTAATGAAGATTGCCGAAACGCATAACTTGTATGTGGTATTGCAGGTAATATTAAATAAATAAATAAATAAATAAATACACCCAACAGTCACACACATAGTCCTGACCCCACACTAGGTAAACCTGTGTCGTGGGTATCAGGAACTACGAGGGACTTGCGGTCCCACAACATATTGTAACGACTATATGTTTAAAAAACAAATGAGCTATTCCATATGCCTTTGGAGTTCGGGTACATGGTGGCAGGTTTGTGTTATTAGATTCTCAAGTAATTTTCCTCATTCTATTATTACGGATCTTTAATTACTTCCTTATAACAGTGAATGTTGATTAACTGTCTTAGTTTGGGCACATAATTAATAGGTTTTTGTACTAATAGAGAAATACGCCCGAATTCCCTACTCAACAGCCGACTGTCTAACGGCTGCTTATACATAAAATTTTAACAGATAAGAGCGTCTTAACATGTTTAACACCATCTTAAATGCTTAAGTTACGTTTCAGAATTCGGGCCATAGGGAAATGTAACAATAGATTTGCTCACTTTATATAAAAAAAGAGAACTTCAAATTTTGTAAAAGTCTTTGCTACTCATTGCTACTATAAGTAGATACTTTTGATAGACAATTTAAATTTTCCATATTAGAAAAACAACTAATATTTACTATGGCTTGCAAAACAACACCCGCGACACTCCATACAAGGGTCCACCTTCTCATATCATTTGACGGTATTTGGTATTATATGGGGAACCCACCCCATATTCGTATGGGAAGGCCCGTTTCATTTCTGTATCCGGAGGCCCAAATCTCCCTCCCCTTCTCAATCCCTTTTCTTTAAGGTTGGCAAAGCGTCCATGATTCTTCTTGCATTATGGGCGTACATGGGCGGTAGAGATCTGTAATTAGATCTGATGGGTCTGTAATTAGAGCAATCGTCTCTCTTCTCTTTTTTGTGGAGTAGGATTATAGTTCAGGTTGTCCATTGACGCTAGATATTATGTATTCCGAGATAATTATTTCATTATTTTATAGCTGGAGCCGGCAAACGACCAAGTGGATCATCTCTAAGTAAAATATACATATCTCGTATTTCTATTTCTCAAACACACGAAGATTACCAAAGCGCATAATTTAAATCGTAGTGGGTACCTATTCTACGTCTGGATGCGTCATAGTAATTTCGCCACAATATTCATGGTCACTTTAGATCAATTCTTATAACGAGAGCTATGACTTATTCATGTTCTCCAAGGCAAATACAATAAGTTCGTAGACTTCAACTGACGAGCCGTATAATAAACGAGGCAGTAACGAACGTAGGATTGTGAATCTCTCGGCGACGAAACTAGAGTCGAGACTCGAGACCTCAACCACGCGGCTCTCTGCTTACTGAACACATTTTTATTTGTAAGTAGTTTCCTATTCACCATTAACCATTACAAATATCTATTTGCATAGGTTTTTGTTTTTTTATTAGCTAGAGTGACGATACAAGCAAGTCGCTCGCCTGATGGTAAGCGCCACGCCTGCCCAAAAACAGAAGCAACACATTACAAAGCACTGCATGGCATTGGACTGTGCTCGTTACCCCGAGACATAAGATGTAAGTCTCATAGTCTCATAATGCCCAATAATTACACTGGCTTCAATGGCTGACTGGCTTCAAACCGGAACAAACAGTGCTTACACACTGCTGCTTGACGGCAGAAATAGACAAAGCGGTGGTACCAACTCAGACGGCCTCTCGCATACGAGGGACCTTCCAAGTTGCTTTAGTAAATTGAACAACAATGTACATTATTAAAATAAAACTAATTGATACGGATTTTATCGCGATTTAATTTTATTTTAAATGTGTTTTCCGGGTTAAAAATGAGCCTATATTCTAATCCAGATTCATTACGTGAGCCAAATTTCATCTAAAACCGTTTAGTGGTTAAGTAAACATCTAAAATTATGAACTCCCAAACATTAAATCTTCCACATTTATAATATCAATAGGATTATAACTGAATGTTATATAAATACCTAGTTGTAGATGTTTAGAAAATATCACAGAATTTTTCATTCATTAATTTTTTTTATTTATATTTTTCTCACTTTATTGCTAATGGTATTAAGAACCATATCAATAAGACCAATACGCAAGCAAGGTTTTACTCGGAACTCTGAGTGAGAGCGTCATCGTAAATTGCACAAAAAAAGAAAAAGAATTTAATCTGTGCGTTTTTTTAAAAAGAACATTTTCAATTAATTATTTCCCTGAAAAATAGCATCAGTGCCTATTTTCAACTGTTATATTTAAATAAATAAAAAAGACGCTGCAGGAACAAATAACAAATGTGTTTTAATGTTTTCAAACACTCTATAATATATTTTCTCATTTAACTAGCTATGGGTGTATAAATTTGCCATATATTATTTGGTAATTCACGTCCATACACATCAAGGCAAGTCTTCATTACAGGAGCGCATATCTGCAATATAACATTTTGTGAGTAAAGCTTATGGTTGTAATTTTAATTGGAAATAAAACGTTTTTTTACGCTGTTACCTGAAGACAAAACTAGCGAAAGACAATACTTATTCTTATACATGTTATAACGACACGGAGTTAAAATTTAATCTCTTGTTAGCCGTACTAGGCAACGGTTGAAGGTGTAATATTTGTTTGCAATAAATTATAGTTTTTCATTCTGCCTGAATGCCAGGGTCCAGCAGGTCCGCCTGCTCATACCATAAATTTTACAGTATTTAGTATTATATGGAGCGACTCGCTGTCCGACCCCCACGACCCGCAACGGGAACAAAGTTTTGCCATTATTAAAGGAATAAATTATAGTTACGTTTCTATAAATACTAACTTTCCCGTAAAATCCCATCGCCCAAACGCCAACATTTATGCCTAGGTTAATGTTTGTCGCACAATGATTTATTACCAAATCTGTGTTTACCTACAAATAAAGAAAATTAAAGTAGGTAAACCAACATATTTATAATGCTCACCTAAACATACTTTTTGAAAATTGAACACATCATTACTTCATTATGAAATCTTTTAAAGGTTTAATGCATCAATGAAAAAAAATATAAAATGTAGCTCTGTAAAGAATGATAAGAAATGATAATGTAAGTAAATTAAGTACATACATTCGCACTCACGCCTGTAATCCCCGAAGCGGTAGGCAGAGGTGTAACCAGTATACCCACATTTCGCCGAACGTTATCTCCGTCCCATGATGTAATAAGGGACGAGCCTATCACCATACCGGGCACAATTCCAGACTCCGGGTTAATACTCAACATTTCGTAACAGAAAACCCCATATCACTATTACCCGACCCGCGGATCGAACCTGTGACCTCAGCGTCAGCCTCAACAGTAACGCGTACGTATTACAAATTCAATTAGTTCAGTCAAATTAAGTCCATCAAAATATTCATTGTGAATATGACATATTCGATAATTTTGGATGTAATAATGAATCTCCCGACTAAACATCTCACATATATAATACGTTTCCCAGGAGTGCATTAATTTAATGTTACGTAGAGTACTTGTTCCCCAAACTATAGATATGAATGTCTTCATGTAATCTTACACTAATAGGATTTCCTTCTTGCTCGAATCTGGTTATGTTTGGCGTCTGGACAGGTAGCAACCGCCAACGCGAATTTGATACAAAATGCTCACTCAAGTACAAAGGAAACTTGCCGCACAAGCCAGGTATCGGATTTGGATCATAACGTATATAAAGAGGCTGAAACACCATGGGATTTTTAAATAACGATATAAGTTCGTCACAGTTCAAGTATAAGGTTTAAATCACGTTTAAATATATCACCGCAGATACTACTTAGATATTTCTGATTCGAGCGACCTTGATTAAAACAAATAAAGTTCTTATGCAGATAAATACATAAACCTCAATGTTGAACATTGTAAACCTTCTGTACACGTTTTGATTACGGTGTGTATGAGGCAAATACGTGAAGAGGGACAGAGTTTATCGACATGAATGGAATTTTCCCTAACAAAATATATGGTTCTTTTACCAAGATTAAATTTTTGCGAACCCTAGCAACTTTTTCTTCCCTGTGTTTTTTGTTATTATGTTTTTGTCATATTGTAGATATACGTATATCAATAAAGTATATTTTACAGATCCTGAAAAGGGTTAATCAGTATAAAAAGAGACTAGAGTTAAAATTGTATTACACATTTGTAATAATTACGACACCTTTTTATTAGCCGATGAAGAGAGCATTAAAATAAATTCTTGATTGTATTTTAATTGTTCTCCCTCTCTGTTACAGTAATCCGCACTCGTTATAATGAACGTACTCCTTTCAGCAGGCTGCAGGTCGGGGATACCAGCGAGAGAGCACCCGTCCACGAGCTCTTGAGAGTAGGTGATATCGTTGGACGAGATACGGCCACACAATAGTAGCCCCTTCTTGTCTTTTACAGGTGGATCAGATGCTAATACATATAGATCAATATTTTGTAGGTAAAATATATACAAGACAGCCTCCGTGGCGCAGTGGGTGAGCTGTCGGCTGTGAAGCGAGAGGCCGCGGTTTCAATTCCCACACCGAGACAACAATGTTTGTGTGATCCACTAATGTTGGTTTCGGGTCTTGGGTTGGGTTGTTTTCTCCCCAGAGGGGTTGACGTCAAGCGGGCGGCCGATCGAAAAAACTAAAAGCTTAATATTTCTGTAACATGTGTTGTTGTTTTTGCATGTTGCGTCGATCCCACTGCGAGTAGGATAAGGGCAGGTGGAAGAAGAACAAATTACATACAGTACTCCGATTTAAAGTAAGATATTCTACAATTATTATTATTTAGTACGAACATGCAATGTCCGGCTTTCTGCTCCTATAAAGGCACTCAAGAGAAAGTAAAAAAAAAACTTATATTCATAATGCTTTTTATTGGATCATCATCATCATCATCATCGTTCTTCGTATTTACCAAGATAACCATTTTTTTTTAATCTGGTTCGTAACTACAATGTACCTGGTGGTAAGTACAATGCAGTCCAAATACAATGTCAACGTCAAAAGACACTGCGTCCCTCGTCAGTCGAAAGAGTTATTGAAAATCGCCGAAGCGCATAATTTAAATCGAAGTACTGTATTTTTTTAAAATGGAATGGCAAGGAGACGAATATTTGGGCCTCCTAATATCTCACTCACCGTACGAAACGCAACAGCTCGCTGCTACTTCAAGTCGGTTTTCTGTGAGACAGTGGTAAACCCGGTTGAGCCGGCCCATTCATGCTGTAGACAAAAATGTCTACAGCGAGGCTCTACTACTTGACAAATGTGTATGTTTATATCACAGCTGTTTGTACCAAAAAATGAGAAATATACTTAACATGGTTACTAAACGTATTATAAAATACGAAATTGTATTGTTGGTCATCACATTTTTTACCTGGAACATAAGGAGCAAGAAGCGATATTCTTGCGCCAAAGCCAATGCTCCAAGAAGACTGAGTTAAAACAGTCGGTTTGTTAAGATTTTCTGTCATTTTACGGAATCTAGCTAACATCAAATCGCCTTTTTTCATTTGCTCCAAAAACATGTTTAATTTATACTGCAAAAATATTTAAAACAATACTAATATTCTTTCAGTCTGGCACTATCCCAGCTTAATACCAGGATCCGCCTTCCTATGATGATTTAACGGTGGATTTGGTATTA
This sequence comes from Mimas tiliae, assembly GCA_905332985.1. Lineage (NCBI taxonomy): Eukaryota > Metazoa > Arthropoda > Insecta > Lepidoptera > Sphingidae > Mimas > Mimas tiliae. Next base: position 10,238,888 of record HG995240.1, on the reverse strand, counting down.
TAAACTGTCAACGGGAACAAAGTTTCGCCATTACCTCATCAAAATCAGCAGAGTATACCACGTGCTGGTGAGGTTGGCTTTGGTCCTAATATCTTGGTGACCCACTGACTCTAAAACTCAAAACAATACTACATTACATAAATAAAATTACGATTTTTATAAATATAAATTTCATTTACCGAATAGAGCAACGTAATTTTTATGCTTAGATTTGCAAAATGTAGAGTCGCGTGGAAGCCACTTTTGTCTTCAGAGTACAGTATGAACATGACCACCTCAACCGGTGTAGTAAAATAGCGTTACTGAAAGTCGATGTAAAGTAACAGCTTTGCTGTTGTTTGTTACCGATAGCCAGAGGCTTATGTAAAACTTCATCTTCTAAAGGAGCGCTAACATACTTTTAATATTTGGGCCTTGGGTGTCTCCATACGCACCCACAATATAAGATTCTGATATTAGTCGCAGGTAACGGCGATGATAATATGATACCTATTTTTTTTTTGTTTTAGTCTGTATAACGAGACTTGCAGGTCGCTCGCCTGATGATAAGCGTAGATGGGCATGCTTAAACAATAAAACCGCCTAAGTTAGTTCCCCTGATAATTCTGATGTCTATTTTTAAATAATAATACACCCGTAATACACCCAACAGTAACACACATAGCCCTGACCCAATACTAGGTTAACCTGTATCATGGGTATCGGGAACTACGAGGGACTTGCGGTCCCACAACACCCAGACCCGAAACAAATATTTGTGGATTAGACAAACATTTGTCTCGGTGTGGGAATCGATCCCACGGCCTTTCACTTCGCAGCCGGCTACTCGCTCACTGCGCCACGGAGGCTGTCAAATGGCCCATTAAGAATTATATCAATAGAAAATACGCAAGCTGTTGCCATGAACGATGTCAGTTGGTAGTGTAACTAAATTATACATTAAATAGCTAAGGTTAATCGAATAATTACGAATGACTTCCAGAATTGCACTTATTGAATTTACTCGTCAGCTTGCAGATAGCTTCTATCGTTTGACAAAGTTCGAAAATAATTATTACGCGCTTCCTACAAAGATTGCATTCGAGATTCTAGGGCATAATTTAATCTCAGTTGAATTACCGAACACCAGGAAATACAGAGAAATAAATTGGGTATTCTTTACCTCCTCCAATTTAGTAGATTCATACCAATTACCAAGGCGTACGCGGTTGCTGTAAACAATGCCTTTATCTTCATCAACCTTTGGCATTTTGAATATAAATTGCTAAAATTGTACAAAATAAAAATCAAGACAACCACGCCAGCTTGACTTCGCATTATTAAATGTCAAATCAATACAAATATACCAAATGGCCTGTCGTATTTGGTTACATACTTTTTATATATTTTTTTCATACCAACTGCCTGTAAACTTTCGTGTATCATATTAATATTATGAATGTGAATGTAAGTTTGTTTGTTACGCTTTCACGCAAAAACTACTTAACCGATCATCATGAAACTTTGTACACATATTCTTGGAGGTATAAGAAGGATAGGATACTTTTTAAAAATCTATTTGTTTGTTACACTTTCACGCCTAAATCACTGAACCGATTTTGATGAATTTTGATGTAGAGATAGATGGGACCCTAGAGACGGTTATAGGCTACGTTTTATTTCGGAAAAGTCTATTCACGCGGACGGAGCCGCGAGCAAAAGCTAGGAAGTTATAACTCATAAAAATAACGTACGTTTCCATCGTAAACATACAAAAGTAGACACTAAACCGCAGAATACTTGTACATAAGCATATTGTGGAGGTTGCTAAAGGCCAAGGGCGTCTGGAGAATTCGGGATACGAGCCCAAAGAATGTTAACTACGTACATAAACCGAATATTGTCTTGTATACGAGAATGTATAAATAACAACGCATGTACCTATATTGGATTTTGGGCATTTATTTATAAATCTATGTTACAGTTATAATTTTCTACTATTGATCCGCGATGTGGTGACAACTCGTCACATTTATAGCTATTTCGTCTTATTCCGTGATACGCCATTTAGTCTAACTGACTGACTAGTTTCCCTATTCCACTTATATTTTGTCTCAATCCCAACTGAATCCCATCTGAAGCACAAATGAAAGTTTTTTTATTACGAAATGAGCAAGTCGCTCGCATGATGGTTAACGCAACGCCTACCCATAAATACAAACATCACACAGAACTTTGATTTATGAAACACTCCATGATATCGGATTGCGCGATACAGAACTGTGCTCGTTACCCCAAGACATAATATGTTTAGTCTCATAATGCCCAATAATTTCACTGGCTTCAATGTCCTTCAAACTGAAACAACAGTAATTAGACACTGCTCGTTGGCGGCAGATTTAGAAAAAGCGGTGGTACCAACCCAGATGGCCTCTCGCATACGAGGGACCTACCAATCTAGTAAAAAGTAGAAAGTAGTCATATTTTGTTATTAATTACTCAGTAAACTTGTTTTGTTTAACAATACACAATAAGGTGATTAGGAGTTTTAAAATAACTTATTATGAATTGCTGTTTAGTATCGGTGCAGCTCATAAATAGCTTACAAGAGGCTCGACGACTGTATTAAGCCAAGTTCATGGAAGACACGAGAATTAAGTCTTTAAAGTGCTTCTAGAAGATGGTATATCGTCTTCAGCATACCGGCTCTTTCCATGTTGATTTGTGTTTACATTAAAAGTTACGTACATAAAACATAATACGTACATAAGTTATGTCCGTAGAATAACGTACACTTTATCCACGTTTCTTAAAAAAGTAAGTGTTCATAATAAATAATAGTGATGTGATCGATCTTATCTATCTTAATAAACGAATGATTAAAATCAACGTGAAATTTTAGGCTGTATAATTTGTCTGTAGAGCAATGACAATTAATAAAATCATAACCTTAATAATCCTTTATTATACGAGTATATCAAAATTTAATTAGAAATTTTAAACATTAAAGCAACAATAAATAATAAATATAATAGTAATTTAGGTAGATACATCCAAGACAAAATTTAATAAAAAATTTACGTAATCTGTGCAAAACATCGCAAGTTTAAAACAGTCACATTTAATCCTTGGTTTTAGTCTCGACGTCGCTCACTAACGTGAAAATATTTTCAGCCGTATGCCTCATATGTACGTCGATGTAATTCCGGCAAGTGACTCCACATTCCTGTTTCAAAAGAAATAATATATTTAGGAAAACTCTGACATTTCACATTTATTAAAATTTTATTTTACATTTCTGCTTGTTTTAAAATAACGGAGTTACGTATAAATATATAATCGCCTGCAATGTGATTTTGTATATTTAGCAGAGATCGGCAAACGAGCAAGTGGGTCACGTGATGGCAAATGAATTCCCCCGCCCATGAACATCTACAGTATCTGAAGCATAATGAATGGCGTTGCCGACCTTAAAATAAAGGTATCATTATTGGGGGACTTGGGGATTTGGGCCTCCGAATATCTCGTTTACCGTGCAGTCTGCTACTTCACGTCGATTCTCTGTAAGACGGTGGTGACGACCCGGTCGAGCCGGCCCATTCGTGCTTTAGACAAAACAGTCACCAGCGTGGCTCTACCACTTGTGGAATTGTGAAAGTTTGTACTAGTATTGTTTTCTGTGAACTTATGCATATTGTACTCGTAAGCTGCACTTTTAAATATAATATCGTGGTTTAGTAGTGTAATAAACAAAAAAAAAATTAACAACAGAAACTATTGTTAATGTACCTAAAGCATTACAATCGAAAATTCAATATTCTAATAAATTTATTTTGGTGTCCTCTAAAGTAGCTACATTATGAGAAACAACTCGTGTTTATAAAAGTAAACTTACCGGACCGAAAAACGTCTGCATCCAGTTTTGATTCATAACACACAAACTCTTATCCGCGACACAGTTCTTGACAATAAGTTTAGCACTAGTCTGAAATTTATGAAGAGGTTCACTTACACTAAAACTAAACAATTATATGTACCAAAAACTAAGACTTCCTTACTTTGAACACATTTAAATGTATAAAACCAGGGCACCCACTATTCACCGAGTTGATTCCAGTTCTATGAAGTGATAGGCAAGCATACGCCATCAACTATCCATTATTTATCAGCCTGAATTCGTCAACTGCGGGACATAGGCCTTTCCAAGTTCGCTGTTGTCTTGCGTATCGAATGTTTCACCACCTCGAAGTAAATGTAACTAGCATTTACTTAGAGATACTTACCACAAAACACTATTACTCTCACGAGAACAACAGGTTCATACATACGAAATGCTTACACGGGCGCATACTAGCGCTCTCGACCATGCCATTACCAACTATCGGTAGCGCGGGGTATTCAAAATGTGTATTATATAAAATAGGCGTAGTTTCGCAAAATGGATCCATCCAACAAGTAGTAAAAATGGCGATATTGATTTTAATTTTTAAATTTAGCGAAATGAAACCAGTACATATCTCCATTTTAACTAGTTGTTGGTTGAATCTTTTTTGCGAAACTACCAAATGTGCGTAGACATATATGTATATATTGTTACGTATCCCAACTCCTTTTCGACTTCAAGGTACCAATAAAACCACATATGAAACATTCTTTAATATTTTTATTTTATTGGAAAACGATAATTTTGAAGCTTCCTCCACAAACTCTCGATTTTTTAAAATACAAAAGCACTTCATGCATATTGCCATGGTGTTTTGAATTATTTTATTCTTATTATTGTCTTGATGTGTTTCACACTCTTTCAGCCAGTTAAAATTCAATTCTTGACATATCTTCCTAAGTTTCTCTTTAACGTTTTGTGTGTTCGAGTACTTTTTTAAATAATCATTGATTAAAGTTGCAGCATTTTCAACCAGTCCACAGAAACTGGGCTGGATATAATTAAGACTTGCCTTTTCATCATATTCCTTGAATGAAGTGAACAAATGACACACTTCAGTATAGAATCTCTGTCTCGTAATGCGGAACACAGAAATAGCATATAAATTCATCAAATTCACCAATATACAAACTTGTTGCACAAACCAGCAAACGGAAAAACAACAGTCAACAACACCATATAAACAACACTGTCAACAATTAAATCAGCCAGTATCGGTGTTGCCATTTCATAAAAGAATATCCTACCATCCAGTAAATATTGATTACTATTAAATATCTGATTTCGGGTGTTAAATTTAGACATAATGTTATCGATATTCAGAATTCAACGCGCAAACATTAACTATTTAGCAAATTTTTGTTCTCGACGAATTTCGTCATCCATGATCCATAAATAAAATCTATCTATATAGTTTTTTTTTTATTAGATTGAATGACAAGACGAGCAGGTCGCTCGCCTGATGGTAAGCGCCACGCCTGCCCATAAACAGAAGCAACGCCACACAGAACTTTAAATAAAGCACTGCATGACACTGGACTGCGCTCGTCACCCCAAGACATAAGGTGTTAAGTCTCATAATGCCCAGTAATTACACTAGTAGTTCTACTTGAATGGTAACACAGTCGAGGAGGAAATATTACTTTCTCAGTCTTTTGTGGAACGTTATCCCTTTTCTAACAATCCTGCCTTTGCTGGCATTCGTCGATTCAACAGTTGCCGCCCCCTGTACTTAACGAACTTAAAACTTTGCAACTTACCAAACAAAATATGACACATGCAAGTACATGTCACACTCTGACATAATAACTATGGACCGAAAGAAAGATGTAGTAATAAGGTACGTAGTAAGTAAGTGATAAGGTACTTTCAAGAACAGCTACCTTACACCTTGATTTGTGGTTAAATGTTAGTCGAACATTGTGAAATAGGCCCTTAATTATGTAATTTATCAAAAGAAATAACCTTTACTGGGCTGCCAATGCCCTCTAGACGGTCGCAGGGTAATTGCGGTGTGGTCGTCCATCGACAGTTACTGTCTTTTATAGCACTGAGACGAATGGGCATACGGTCTGCCGGACCTGGCGTGCCCTCTGGTGTGTACCTCACGTACAAGGGAGCGGCCTAAACCAAATTAAATATTTAGATTTATTTAGTGAGACAGACTGAATCTCTGAGAAAAAAATGAGATAGATCGATATGAAAACTTCAGGATTGAACTTCCCTTTTTTTATTGCATAGACCGACAAACGAGCAAGGTCACGGGCGCGTTACCGACCTTAAAAGAAAGGGATAATTAAGGGATTGGGAAGGGGAAGGGATTTGGGCCTCCGGATATCTCACTCACCGTACGAAACTACTTTACGACGGTATTCTGTGAGACAGTGGTAACGACCCGGACGAGCCGGCTCATTCATGCTGTAACAAAATTGTTTACAGCGTGGCTCTACTACTCGTAAATGCGTACCTGCACAATACTTCATCATATTTGATTAAAATATCAACAGTCATAATTTACTTAAAAAAGTAGGAGGAGTACAATACAGTTTTTAAAAAAACTTTGCGAGGTTTTAAATAGATAAGGGTATTTAGGTATAAAAATTACTAATGAAAAATACTAATGAATCAATTTCATGGATGTTTCACTAACGTAATCTACACACCTTTATTGAAAGAAGGTTTTAGCAAACCTTCGGCATATATGCACCGATTTTCATGATTCTTTCACTAAAAGGTGTAAACAATACTTTTTTTTATACTACAAAAATAGAAAACACTTAAAAATTAAAAAGAAAGGAATAAAAATATATTCAAATTTGAGTCGGTGCTATTATCATAGGTCCCGACCACACACTAGGTTAACCTGTATCATGGTTATCAGAATCTACGAGGGACTTACGAACCTACAACACGCAGACACGAAACAAATATTTGTAGATCACACAAACATTAATTGTCTCAGTGCGGGAATCGAACGAATGCGCGGTTTCTCGTTTCACAGCCCGCTGCGCCACGGAAGTTGTCATTATATGTACATCATTTTTTTAATGAATTTATTTTAAACTTCATCGTGTTTTTGAATTGACATCATTTTTCAAGATTTTATCACGATACGGTCATGATAAGGTTTTAAATTTGTCATATAACATTACGTTACCTCCGGGTCACCGTAGTTTTCGGCTCGCAATAAGAATTCGTCGCCGTATTTCATTTTCTCTCCGTGCAAGCTTTCATCCGTAGCACTATGACACAAAATGAGCTTTGTTACTCAGCTACAGTCATATCAGAGCTCATATTTTAGGTGATATATATTATGTGGCTGTAGGAGTGTAATATATTATATATCATCCCTTGTATTTTTAGCCAACAATAGGAAATTTTGAACGGTAGTAGGTGACTAAATTATATGCAAATTTTTTATTTAATTTTTTTATATCATAGGCCGGCAAACGAGCAAGTAGGTCACCTGATGGTAAGAGATCTCCACCGCCCATGTACGCCCTCAATACCAAAAGAATTATGGCGTGTAGGAAAGGAATAATTAAGGGTTTGGGAAGGGGAGGGGGATTTGGGTCTCCAGATATCTCACTCACCGTACGAACCGCAGCAGCAGCAAGCTGCTACTTTACGTCGGTTTTCTGTAAGATAGTGGTAAAAACCCGGGCGGCCCATTCATGCTGTAGACAAAAGTGTCTACAGTGTGGCTCTACCACTCAAAAATATAATTGTCTTTATAGCTAACTATATGAAATGTTGAAAGTTTTGGATGACTAAACTATTTTGCTAAATATAATTTAATTATGTTGATGTATCTACAATCTACGTCAAATTGGAGAATGTTATAGGCGATGGCTGAAAACAAGACATTAATTAGAACTTACACTTTGCAAGGAGTCTCAAAAGGCCATTATTGCTGATCATAATATCGCGGGTTTACGAGTAAAATTCATTATATATGTACAACTATTTACTTATTATATTTTACCATTTATTTCCTGTAAGTACTTAATAAGGTTTTAATTATTTTAATCCAGGAGTAGGTATTCTATTTTAATAGGCATCAAGTGATTTGAAATGTTCAAGAACTTAGCGGTATTTTGATTTGTCTTACTTTATGATGAGGTGAGGGTGCATGCCATTGAGTAAATAATTCATTCGTCAAATATAATATAGCTGATGGAGCTACCTATTTGTTGAAAAAATCGATGATGTGCTCATATTTTATCAAAGTAACACAATATACACTAAGCACACGTCAAATGATCAAAAAATTAGACCATGATAGTGGTAGGCAGGTAGGTACTTAATAAGTTTTACCCATAGAATGGTTATTAATCTGTTTTGCCTGTTTCATGTATAATAGGTCAAAGTGCAAACGTTTCTTACCTAACATGCTATCATATGGCATAAGTTATGTATATATGAAGTTTTTTTAATGTAGGCAACGTGGTATCTTTCCTATTATAATTCAGCAAAAGTGATCTTTAGCCTCGCTGGTCATCAACAATTACTTATGCAAAATACCGGATGAAACGAAGTTTATGTGTAAACCCTACCACCGTCAGAAACAACGCTAAGAAAGTTTCATAATGCCCAATAAAATGATTAACAGATATAATGTAAGAGACAGAAATACAAAATTACAACGCTGTCAGCACGTACGGAGACGCGTATGTCAAATGGGTACATCAAATTGGTTAGGGTTGCAGTATCTGGTGGATAAAATTTAAACGGACATTTATAATTAAGCTTTACGCAAAACAGGAACCTGACTATGACAAAAGTGTTCCGGCAACATGGCGATGTTATTGGCGAGAGAGTCATGAAACATCCGTCGTTTATAGTCTGCATATAATCCACCTGGCGCTCGCTGACTAGACTGGACAAAGCCAAGCCGTACTGCGGCTTTCCACTCCCCGGAGATGATTTTGCTATAATACACCGAGAACGTTTAAATACCTAAAGACGAATAAATGTTTAATCGTAATGGTGGTTGTTAATTAAAATGATATTAAAATGTGCTCGTGGCTCCGCCGACGTGGTTATTTTGTCCCGTCATAGTTCCGGGAGAAAAAAATTATTAATGTCATTCTCCGGCCCACAACATATGTCTATGTGATAAATCAAGGAAATTAGCAACATCAGCAACCAAGTGAGAGAAGGACAACCCAAAAAATACATACACTTTCGCATTTAAATTAAGTAGGTACTTGTGATACTTCCAATTACTTTAATTCAAAAAGTGGCAATTAAAACAAGAAAGTTCAACACGAATTTTTTTCTCTCCAGAGAGTTTGACATCAGACAGGCGGCCGGTCGTAAAAACTACAAGCCAAATCTTTCTTTAACATGTGTTAAAAACCATGTTGCGCCGACCACACTGCGAGTGGGATAGGGGCAGGTGGAAGGAAGGAGGACTAATTGCCTTTATTATTAATGTTACTTATCCAACTTTTTCGATAGGCTCTTTTTTATTGAAAATTTATATCATAATATTATAGGGCATTGAGTTCATTCTATGTCGAATAGCAATAAATTAACGGTTTGCTTATAACATTTATTTTCAATAAAGCATAAAATATACAGAAGTACCTGGCATATCAGAGGCGACCACTTGCACATTGTATCCGAAAAGCACCAATGTTCCGCTTATTGCTAAAGGTCTCTGAAATTATTGATTCAATATCATAGTTAAACTTTATTAACACTGTAAAAATGGTCATAGCATCATATATTTATCAAATAACTAGACTTGCAGGCTTAGCATATGCAACACGACATATCTCGCGCGCAAGAGAGATAACTAACAACGACAAATATCTCGGAAGAATCTGTCAAAATTGCGTAGTCATGTAAGGGTTCGTAGACAAAATACCACAGAGAGATTGAAATTACTATTTGCTCTACTTTATCTCTTGACATCTTTTGACATAGTTGTACGAGTAAGTGGTAGAGCCATGCTGTAGACAGTTTTGTCTATAACATGAATAGGCCGGCTCGTTACCACTCTCTCACAGAAAACCGGCGTAAAGTAGCAGCTAGCTGCTGTGTTTCGTACGGTGAGTAAGATACCCGGAGGCCCAAATCCCCTTCCCAATCTCTTAAATATCCCTTTCCTTTACAACGCGCCCATGATGTATTGTGTGCGTACATGAGCGATGGATATCATTGACCATCAGGTGACCCACTTGCTCGTTTACCGGCCTTTTAAATAAAAAAAGGTCGTGGATTCTATCGTCGATAGACATATACAAATAACCAAATAAATCTGGTATTTCATTAAAAAACGAGTCAAAATCATCTTGTGTTGCATATGCTACTATTATTTGTATTATTATTTTCACATACTTGTACTTTTAGCGTTGTATAATAAAAAATTATAAATAAAAAAATGCTAAGCCCATTGGTGTAAGTTCTGTTGCTTCTATTTATGGGCAAGCGTGCGCCAGGCGAGCGACCTCCCGTCTCGTCATCAAAAGCTAATAAAAAAAACTATTAGTCGGTAGAAAAGCCTGATATAGCGAGTGACTCCCGTAATTTCCTTGAGGCGTCTCGTGGGACCGACAAGTGTTATTCCGATTATATTATAATGGTTCCTACGTATTATTTGAAGGATGTCACGATGATTGCGAATTACTAGTAGTCGTGGCTATTATTGAAATTTCATTGATGGTTGGCGTCTCCAACTGGACTGCACTGGCCTTTTTTATTATCTTGAGTGACGAAACGAGCAGGTCGTTCGCCTGATGGTAAGCGTCACGCCTGCCCATAAGCAGAAGCAACACCACACATAATTTTGAATTACAAAGCCCTGCGTGGCTTTTGACTGCGCTCGTTAGCCCGAGACAGAAGATGTTGTCTCATAATAACCAGTAATTTCACTGGCTTCAACCTGTAGGTACCTAAACAGCATGTAGTTGGGTTTTCATCATTTATAATTATTAGCACAACAAAGTACTCACTATCCAGTCGCACTGGGCTTAATAGTTGACTGACTGATTGTGTGCAGTGCAATCCAATGTAATGTAAAACGTCGAGAGACATTGCAGCCCTCGACGTTCGCCAGAATGTTGCCAACCTAAAGTTCCTGGAATATACACTGGGTGACCACGCAACGCTTGAACGAGCAACCAGGGCGGGTTTTTACCATATGTAGGTACGATGGTTGCTATCCAGTCGGGTACCTACCCTTCCACCAGCTTTAGCAATTCCCAGCAGCTTTGCTTGTAGGAAACAAGGAAAACGCACATTTATAGCACTATGAACAACCTTAATTTGTAACAATGCAAATTTACCTCCATGAGAAGATTACTAAACAGTGTTCTCGATCTTTGCAATAGCAGCTCCCTTCGATCGCGCTTTCGCAGAAACAATTTAAATTCGAACTGAAACAAAACGAAAGGTTGTCTCTAAATGTTTACGTAATGAACACGCTATAATTCCGAGTTTCGGCGCAAAGTAAGTAATGAATATTGTAATATCTTAGCAAATATTTATGCATGAGAATATATATTATGTGATAATGATCGCTATAATATGGAAAATAACCCCTCATCTATGGAATAAAGTTATGCATTAGGTAGGCACTAGGTACGATTGCCTACGCTCATTAGAAAACATAGAAATAAGAATTGTTTATCACACATTGATTGTATTTTTGTCGGCGTTTGTCGTATTTACTAACTGGGTACCGAATACCTATTATCTCGATGACAATGCAACTGTTTTTTGTAATCAGCTGTATAGAATAATAGATTTTTTGCAATATAACAATATACTTATGTGTACCCTGGTGTTCTATTATTGGATACGGGGTCTACTTATGAATAAGTGGGGTTAGGACTTTAGTCCACCATCGTTGAAATTTTTATGGAGGATTTTCAGATATGCAGGATGTTTATATTAACCGTTTAAGCTAGTAATAAATAACAATGATTACACATATAGATGTTTCCCCAGATCCTGCGACATCCATCTCAGAAATTCTCGCTAGAATTTACTTGTTGTAAGAGACTATCCCCACACCCGTTACTGTAACTCTTGTAAGGCAGGATTGACAGTGATACGCATATTTTGACACCGAGCAATGCAGTAAGTAGCAGTACTGCAAAGGCGATAGCTTAGCAGGGACGGGACCATTTTACCGGGATGGTGGTTGCGGATTCCATTCAGGCCCCCTTGCTTTTAATCTCTGACTTTTTTAAGTTGCACGTGTATTTCATTTTTACCAATTATATGTTAACTATGATACATTCTACCTATTTACATTTTATATAGGCTAATTTATAAAATGTGCCTTAGTAAATTATGGACAGTCACCGTGGCGGCGCGGGTGAATAGCAGCAGGCTGTGAATTGAGAGGCCGCGGGTTCGATTCCCGCACCAAGACAAATGTTTGTGTGATCCACAAATATTGGTTTCGAGTCTGGGTATTGTAGGACCACAAGTCCCTCTTAGTTCTCGACACTACGATACAGATTAAGAGTTCGCCATATGGTAGAGCCGGCCCTGATACTTGTGACAATAATTAGGTAGTCTATACTACTATTTATGTATTATTTATACACAATATACGTACTAAACGAAAACTTTTACTACCGGGCACCGGCAGATAGTCGCACCAGGTCGCACCTACCTCATTTTTTAGTCTTTCTTCACTCCAATTACCAATTAAAACAGAATTACTATATGACATTTATAATAATTTAATAAGGTACTTTTTATTTACTTTAGAGTTCCATCCAAGAATAAACTATTATCATCGAAATAATTTCGATGATTATTATACAATTACAATTTCGAATATTATACTCAAAGAGTAATATACTATTTAAGGAAATAGAGAGACCACTTATTGCGTTTCTATGCCAACCACATAAGTTTGTCAAATTATTTCCTTGCCCAACTGATAGACGGCGTTAACGGCAGTTTAATGCTACTATAAATCCGATAGATGGCAGCACAACCTCTATTTACCTGGTGATGGCGGTATAATTTAATAATGTAACAAAACTATAAACTAATAGTTCTAAAAGAGTATACGGCTGCAAAGCAGTTAAAACATCTGCACATGCCGTCGTATAATATTTTAAAACTATTAATTTAATTTTAGTTCGGATACACATACATCAATTGGAATAAATGATGATGATAGTGGAACAGAAAAGTGCAGTATTTAAAATAAGGTATAATTTATTACATGTTCATACAATGTAATAACAATATTATGGGTAAAAAAACCATAGTCAAAAGTACAACACAGTACAGTACTTAACATTGGGACAATTAAAATAAAACATATATTTTATGTTAACTTTTAGAAGACACAGAAACTTACGAACAAATAACGATTAACCTAACAGTACTCTAATAATGTTCTTTTCTTTACATTATATTTTTTTAAACATCTCTTAAGCTGTGAGTTGTGGGCTGTGGCTGACCACAATCAAAATAGAAAAATGGCATATTACATTTAAAATGTAAAGTTCTGAACTCTTGAAAAAATAAACTAACTTTTAACCATGCACAAATTATCTATGAACTTTTTACATATTATTGGGCATTATAGCACACAGCTATTGCAGTTTAGTAGTCAGTGATTGATATCAGACTTAAAAATATTTAATTTTTAGCGTTTACCTAGTTTTTTTTGGATCGCATTTTATTTGCAGTTTTTATTGTAATAAATTTATTGAAAGAATCGACAATATCGATGATTAACATCGAAGGTTTAGTCATTTATACTCAGAGATGAATTATTAGTACAAAAAGAATCATCCAAATCGGCCCATATTTAGCGGAATTAGGAATGAAAATACACCTAAAATATATATACCTACAGAAAACAAGCATTACTTCTACCGTAACTCCCTTACTAGTGAACCAGCCTATTGATTCACATAAATCCTAAACAAAATAATCCGTGATTATCGAATATACATACGTTATCCATTATTTTTACACCATTGTTATCAAAAAATTAAAATAACAAATAAAAACCAACACTACTGCCAGGATGACCGCGACTCTCGAAGCTACGCGCACAGAGCTCAAATCATTTTGCGGATCATTGCGGTGGGGAACAGCCTTAACATTTGACGTAGTATTTCTGAAATAGTAAACAATTGGGAAAGGTAGTAAAATAAACATAGTAAATAATTAAGTCATGTTTGTGGCAATAATCTTTTAAATTAATATGCAAACATCAATAGTTGTTATCACAAACAATAAACATCCAAACTTTTACATTTATTATTGTATAAATTATTATTGTATTAATAGTACCTATATTATAGTAATCTCCACTACTTCGTGACAGACAACAGGTATTCCTATAAATGAAGACTTTCTTACTGTATTCAATTCATTCAATACATTTATAGAAGTTTAACTTCAGAAATAGGTGGGATTTATAACTAAATTACCTAATTATCTATTACCCAGGACTTCACAGTTCTCAGCCTAAGTACGCTGCCACTAGACCAAGAAGGCGATTATATTCTAAACCGCCTAACAATATTTTTTATTGCATAGACCGGCAGTTGAACAAGTGGGTCACCTGATGGCAAGTGATCTCCGCCGCCGCCAATACTAAGAGAAACACGGGCGCGTTGACCTTAAAGGGTTTGGGAAGGGGAGAGGAGGGAGATTTGGGCCTCCAGATATCTCGCTCACCGTACGAAAACGCAACAGCAAGCAGCTACTTTACGCCGGTTTTCTGTGAGATAGCAGTGGTAACGATCCGGTCGAGCCAGCCCATTTGTGCTGTAGACAAAACTGAATTCAATTAAAAATAACATTTTTGTAATTCATATTAGATAGACATATTTCTTTGTATTATAAAATTTGTCACAAGCAAATATATGATATTTAAATCACAAAGACCGTATTTGCTGTACTGTTAAGTGATATTTATATTAAGTAATAACTCATTTTATTTAAGATTTAAATGCATTTATACATAGGCAGTATGTGAATAGCATATAATGTGAACAATCTAGGTACATATTTTGTTTATATACGTACATTTTCAGAGTGGCTCTTTATATAATAATAATGTGGCAGTTGATTTCGGCGGTCCACTTTTTGTTTCTCTTCTAATTTCCCGATATGATTATTGCCAATCCAATAGATGGGTAAACCTATATTATTAGTACTAAAATACAAAATGGATATATTAAAGATAGCTGGAATTGGTATGTACTTACCACGGATTAGGATTAGGAAAAATAAATATTGTGTAAGGACTGCTTGTTAGGTATTCGTGGTAGGACATTTGTAAAACACTTAATTACCTAATAATTACAATATAATATTAATCAATTACGTACTATTAAATACAGATAGGTGAAATAAAGCTTTTGTTAAAACTTATTAAAATTCAATGGCGGATCAGTGCTAGTTTACATGACATAAAATTATAAAGGAATCAATTTCAAATACTATTATTCACTTGCCACATTTTAATACACACATTTACATACATACTATGTTTTACAGGCTTTGTGCATTGGTATAGCTAATGAAATTCAAGCATTAGTTATTTATTAAAGAAACAGTTTATATATTGCGTTTATGAAAATTTCAATTTGTACAAAATTTGAAAATTTGACAAACGGAAAAAGGAAATGCTGAAATTGCCATTGCATACAATTTTTATTCTAACATGTATAAGAAAAGAGTTTTTATTATTTTTTCTATTGAAAAAGATTATAATAATATGTGATTATTAAGTATGACAAAATTCATCGAATATATATGAAATAGTTAATTTATTTGGATTAGCAAAGCCGATACTTTTATCTTATCTTGACTATTCTTCGACTTAATAAAAATAAAAACCTACCACTATCATTTTATTTCTTACGATGTGGCAACTTCTGCTTGAGTTGGCGTTGTCATTCTTTGATGTCTGTTTACGCAAGATGTATTGTGTTTTTCTATATATTTTGTATTTTATAGAAATTTACTGTGCTGAATTTAATTTAATTGTGTTAAAATGTGTAAATTAATTATGTTATAGCTATTGTTACAAATAAAGCATTTTTTTTTTTGTAATTTTGACAAATATCGTTTTATGGGTCATCTTGTAATAAGAGATTTAAACTATTTTAAATTTAGGACGAAAATGACAAAATGTTCTAAGTGGCACCCCCCTGATTATACTTCTAACCACTGACCAATAATAACTTCCAACACTGTCAAATTATATTCTCGCAGTCAAATCACAGTCTGTGCCTTGTACGTTTAATTACTTATACCCAAAGAGGATAATATAACTACTAGGTACGTTTTAACTATACCTAAAAAATATATTATGAACAGTGCATGGAAACATTGAATTAAGTGAATCAAGATGATTTTTGAAGTAGAGTATTGATCGACTTCGGACGTTCGATCCGCTTGGTGAAAATAGTCTGTGAAGCATCGTGCTGGAAAGAATTGACACCAAAACTCCGACAAGACTTTGAAATCGGCGACACCTAATAATCTAAGGCGACACCGGTGCGCCGGTATTGCATCGTTCTTGTGAAAAAAATAAAAATATATTACATACGTCGTTGGCGAAATGGTTAATAATGCGAAGCCACAAATAAACAAAAGAAAGAACAAGGGATTTTTTTACGCTGGCAAGCGCTTGAGAGAGCGGGCACACCACATCCACACGCTTGCGTTTGTTTAATAGCATTTGGCAAGCAGGTTGACCAATCATGTAAATGAAGCTTTAAATGTTCACAAAATATTATGTCAAAGTTCACCAGGGGTCAGTATATTTAGGTTATTGTTTAATTTACTAAAAAAATTACAGTTATCAGTATCACAGTGGTTTTCTTCGTTAAAAATAATTCTTAACCAGCAATAAATATAGGTACTTAATATATTACCTGGACACAAAATATTATAATGTTATCATTTAATTTTTTTATACTTTTGATATCATCAGCAATATTAAGTGATTGCTTGAAACTAAAATTATTAGACAAAACGTATAAAAAAGCAGTGAAAGCTTATACACAAGAAAGATGGTCCGAATGTATCGCTCAGTTCGAAGAATCGCTACATTTATACAAATTGTATAAATCACTAATGACAAACTGCAGAATTAAGTGTAACAATCAAGAACACTCAATTGATGTAGAAGACCATATAGAAGATCTAAAAGTTATTGAAATCTATTTTAAAAGGAGAAATTGTCTCGAACAATGTCAAGACCAAGCTTTTGAGGATCATAAGGTAGAAGGTGACATTGATGATTCTCTTCTCCGGGACATGCAAAACAGAAAGCCTTATGAATACTTACACATGTGCTACTTTGAGATGTATGCTCTTCCCAAGGCCGCATCTGCTGCTTACACATTTCTCTCAGGAAACCCAGATGATGAAGCCATGCAAGGAAACTTCCTATACTATTCACAACAGCCTGAAATTGACATGAAAGAGGTGGTAGATCTACAAAGTGATGATTATGTACTACTGTACAAACTTGGTATAAAAGCATACAGACAAAACAATTGGGCAGACACTATTGCTAACATGGAGGAAGTATTAAGTGATTATTTCTCAGCAGAAAACATCTGTCGTGTGGAGTGTGAAAGACAGAGGGACCAAGAGTGGTCAACAGAATATGTAATCTCAGTATCTAATGAAATGGCTTCCCTTCTTCATTGCCGTCAACAATGCCAGAATATTCTCAAATCACTGGGTTATAACTCAGGTGTTGAGTTCCTTGCTGATGTACTCAATTATTTGCAAATCTCTTACTACCATGTAGAAAGGTATAATGATGCAGCAAAAATAGTTGCAACCTATTTGGTACTGATGCCTAAAGATGAAGATATGCTGGAAAATAAAAATATTTACAGTACATTAGTTGATGGTAAAGCATTCATAGAGAGATCTGATATTGTTTACTATAATAAACGTGATAGTTATGAAAAGAAGCTGTTAAATATTTTTTATCCGGGCCAAAGTGACAATAGTATTGACTCTCACTTCACTTAATTACATAAACATATTTGAATAACCAGTACAAATGAAAATGCAGAAAGTAGTTTAACATAGTTCATAAGATTAACTATAATTACCTACGTAATGATCTTATTTTTATACATTTGCATTTATATCAATGTTATACCATGTGCCATATTTTATACCAAGGTTTTATTGTCTAAATAAATAATTTTACCATTGTGATATTATTTCTTGTGACCTAATATAAAAATAATGTACCTATATATTTTTCTTTTTTGTCATTGGCCGGCAAACTGGCAAGTGGGTCACCTGATCTCCACCGCCCGTGTACGCCCACAATACTAAAATAATTATGGGCGCGTTGCTGACCTTAAAGGAAAGGGATTGGGAAGGGGAGGGTGATTTGGGCCTCTGGATATCTCACTCACCGCACGAAACGGAGCAGCACGCTGCTACTTTACGTCGGTTTTCTGTAAGACAGTGGTAACGACCCGGGCGAGCCGGCCCATTCATGCTGTAGACAAATGTCTACAGCGTGGCTCTACCACTCAAAAACTTTAACATATTTATTTTACAGTGAATATATTTATATTCATAGATAATCTTCTGTTTATAATTAGAAATGGGGTACTTTTGCAATCAAATAACGAGTTCTTAGTTTTTAAGACAGGCTGCTTATCTGACGTCAAGTATCTAGACTATCCGTCCCGGGCAAATCAAGTTTGAAAAACTCTGACCAATAGCAATCTGTTTTATAATTTCACAACAAGCATGCAAGACATTTACATTAACTTTGTTATAAATTCAGGTAAATAACCACAAGGCCACAACAACGGACATCCAAAGGTTTTTTCATAAATAACAGCATATAAAAAGTGGATATGCTCGTCTAAAGGCAGGAATACACACGCCTGTAATTTGTGCAATGGCAAACAGCTCTTTGACAATTCCAGCTATTATCATGTGTATAAACTGTTCATATATGTCAAATGGCATAATTTTTTGGCATGCGGGGTTGGTGGGAGGCTGCAAACTCATAAACTCGTTCTGGCATTCAAGCTAACAAAAGAAACTGAGAGAAAGAATTCAAGAATGTGGCCTGATGCCAGCAACTAATAAGCTGCCGCCGAATGTGCTAACACACTGCTATTTGGTGGCAGAAATATAGACAAAGCGGTGGTACCAACAGAGAGCTTCTCGCATACGAGGGACCTATCACCTAGTAATCATGTCTCGATGGGGAAATGAGAAAACTATCAGTTGGTAGCATGCAAGTAACATTGTAATGACTCATGTAGGTACCTCTTGCAAGTTACATGCAACATGCATGCACGAAGCAAATTGCATGTATTGTTAGGTACTACCAAATATATCCTCAGTGTACCATTTAGGTAGGTAGGTACCTACTGGCGCATGGCATTTTCGCCAGTTGGCATGCAAGCCACTTCGCTAATTTGATGGCGTGTGTATTCCAACCTTTATCTGCGAAATAAATCTTTGCACCACTCATTAGTTTTGATTACAAGATTCAAAGTCTTGTGGCGTGAAACGTCATAGACGTTGTTTAGATGATCTTTAATTACTGTGTATTAGCCGAGCTACTGTGTAGAAGCTGTACCTATATTTTGATACTTCATCGTTATTCATTCATTCAAACACTTTCACATACTGCTGTTTCACATATACCTATTTATTATATTATTATGTATCTATTGTTATACCCGATATACATATTTACAAAAAAACTAAAAATTATACGTTTACGGGTATGGACCATTTTCTATTCCTAATAACCATTTAAAAGGCAAAACAATAATAATAAAGGAAAAGTGATAATTATGAAAATGTCCTATATTTATATTGCTACACAATTAATAATAAACAGATTTATGGATTTAGTTTTTGTGAAAATAGCTTAAATTATATTTTGGTTTCTTTTGAAGAATGGCGACACATAATTATTTTTCTATAATGGCGATACTCTCATAAAATGTTTTACATGTAGAGGGCGTCTCATTGCAAAAATGTCAAGTGAAAAATAAAATGTTGTAGACCCAATCCACAATTCGCAAGATATAAAGTGTTTTAATCGAAAAGGTAGGTGTTATTGTCATTTGTCACTGTTTTTATTAGAGCTAGTACGACTTGTGTTGTACGAACAAAAATAGCTATGCATGTCATTGTCTTACTCGTCCTCATCAATCCGCGTAGGCAAAGTACTACGATAATAAATTTAATAACTATTAAAGTTAATTTAGCCGAACACATAATATAGAGCTCAAACAAACAGTTACCTTGATTATTTCAACTTTTGTTTTTATTTAAATCTATCAAGACATATATGTGTTCCAGTAAAATATTAAATCAGTCGAGGGTTACCAGCTCTTGATTAAAAAAACCATGGTACTCTGGCTTATGCTAGGTACTTACGAAATATTTTTTAAATACAATTTATCGAGTTAAAATAATGTCTAACTCTTGCCTTTTTATGATGAGACTTTAATAATTATCTTTTCTCTTTTAATTGATTTGGTCTTCTGTGAATTTTTTTAATATTATTTTCAAATTCATATTGTAAATAGTGTGTGAGTGGCAAAGTCTCGCATCACGGCTGCTAGCAGTGGTCATTCCTAACTTTCGTCGTTTGACAAATTTGTCCATTCCAACAAGAAATGCTTGAACTAGGTAACATAATAAATTGTGGGCAGTTTTATATTTTTACATTTAGGGTAATGTAAGCTACTAACAAATAATAAAAAAAAACCACTACATACCTACCTACCTCATTTTAAACAACAATTAAATTTAAATCACCTAAAAATAAGAAATAGTATTTTCATGTCATACCATACATACTGGCCCATCTGAGTTAATAAAACTTTTAAAAAAATATTAAATATATATCCCTAAAAACACATCACATTTAGGTATTGGTCATCATCATCATTTATTGGTCAAAGTAGCTTTATCAGTGGAATTTGTTGTACTGTGGTGTTTCTAGTACTGTCAAGTCTCAAATAAGTAATGTGGTATTGCATGTATAATTTTTTGTGTATTTTGGTACAAAACACATATCTAAACATGTTATTCAGTAGTTTATAGGTATAAACCCAATAAAAAGTTCACATTTTATAATTTTATTGTGTTTATTACTCTATTTTAAAATGTTTTTTTATATTTTTAATTTAAAAATGTAAAAAAAACATTTTACATAATTATTAAATTTTATTCATTATTAGTCTTTCCTGCAACTATCTTTAAATTTTCTTTGGTACTCATAATCTTACAGTGTTCATTTAAAATTTATGTAATAATCACTATGAATTTTATCTTAAATTCCAGATCTGGAACGAAACACGGTGACAATGGATTTTGTCAATGATAAACTCAGCATCAAAAATTTGCTTTTCACAAAAGCTATTCCAAACCATGTGATACCAACGCCTACCTATGGATATAAATTTTTTTCATGTACTGATTGTGGAGACAAGTAAGTGTTAATAATTTTAATTCACATATTAAAAACATATTAAATATTGGATAATCTATTATTTTATTAAATATTTATACGACATGCTACAGAAATGTGTGGTCAAATTTTAGCAATGTGTAAGATATAAATATTTCACCACCCCATAGTATCAAATACATTTTACACAATTGCATTACTAGGGCATAGGTAAATAAAGCATTTTCTTTTTTTTCTTTTTTACATGTCAATATTCGACTTGTAACTTAGGACAACACTAGATGATAAAACAGCTGAGCTTTTGTCTCACTCCAGCATTGTATTCGCGCTCACGCCAAACCAGTGCCAAATTTCATATTAAAGTACCAGGACAACAGAAATTTTAGGAAGTGTCGTTTAAAAGAAATCACCAGGTTATTAAAAATATTCCTGGTTTGTTTCAGGTTATTATTTATTTATTTATTTATTTAGATGGCAAGGTCGCTCGCTTGATGGTAAGCATCACACCTACCCGTAAACAAAAGCAACACCAATTAGAACTTTTAATGATGAAGTACTGAATGGCACTAAACTATGCTCGTCACTCTGACACATAAGGTGTTAAGTCTCATAATGCCCTATAATTTCATGTCCTTCAAACCGGAACACAACAGTGTTTACACACTGCTGATTGACGGCAGAAATAGACAAAGCGGTGGTACATATTTAGACGGCCTCTCGCCTACGAGGGACCTACTACTTAGTAAATGTTTCATTTAACTTATGTAAAACAGCTGTTATCAAATGTAAACAATCCTATGCCGCACTCTGTTAGTTCGGTATTTTCTCAATTTATGGAGTGAACTTCGAGAAAAAGAAATGTATATTTGACTAATAGCGAGTTATATGAAATTATGGTTTGTGATGGTGCACCTGATGTTAGCTTACGAGAGGCTTCTGCGGCTGTATTAAGCCAAAATCATGGATGGAAAACCCGAGGATGAAGGCTTTAGGGTTCCTAAAAGGTGTTATAATATATAATTTGCACTCCACAGGCTCTTGCCGTGTTAACTTCCGAAGCCCAAACGGTATGCTTTTACATAAATGGATAACCCTATTCATTTGCCATTTTATTTTTTTAGAACATTTTAGAATTGTAAGCCTGCAAAGTAAAGCGTACTAAATGCTTAATATGGGGTCAATGATCCGCGCGAAAATACTCCGTAGGTACATCGCGCCGCGCCATACAGTTGATTCTGAGCGACCACGTCTACAAATTTTTTATGGGTTTCATACATATACATACGCACTTACGCTTGTAATCTCCGAAGGAGTAGGCAGAGGTGTAACCAGTACACCCACATTTCGCCGAGCGTATCTCCGTCCCATGATGTGATAGGGGGCGAGCTTAACGCCAAACCGATTATTATTACAATATTTATTGGCTTTTCAGAAAAAATAGATTTAATTATTATTTTAATTAAACGTCATTGAATTTATTAAAAATTAAAAATAAATGGTACTTATTTCCCGATTTTTTTTAGTGGAGGTATCGTGTCTGCAAACACCAGCACTACCACCTGTTTGTGTTTCCCTTACATCCGGTATAACAACCCTTAAATAAGACCATACTTCTCTGTAACACGTTGTATATGATGCTTAATACACATTTTTACTATTTGTTTGAAGCAAATTTAAGTGTCTGAACTGTTCTGCAAAATGATTTATGGAATAGTATTAAAAACTACGATTGTATTGTCTCCATAATATATTGAACTATCGAATTGTGTCTATTTAATTTCAGGTTTATATTTGAATCCAGTTATGAACATCATATCAACCGTAAATCAGTTGTAATAAGTTACTTATGTCGGCTTTGTGGTCAAATGAAAATATTCTTTAACAGATGCAATTTACTTTGCCATATAAGATCGCATTCTTTCAAAACTGCTACAATTAATGTAGTTGATTTAAAAATTGATCCACTACCGTTGTGTCATTTTAAAATGAATTTGTTATCACCACAAAAAAACATTACATCTACAAAAAATACAAAATTAGCTGAGAAACTACAAAAAGGAACAGCAGCAACATCATCAACCTGTTATGAATGCAAAGAAGATATCACTAGTACTGGACCAATATATAAGGACAGAGCCAACCATTTTATGAGATTTACAAATGAGGTATATACATGTCCTGTATGTTTATTTGCATTACCAACAGACTGTGGGCTTAAATCGCATATTCGTCTCCACATGAAAATGCCTCCATATTATTGTCCAGAATGCGGGTGCCATTTACCCAACAGAAATGTTAACTACCCTTATAACCATGACTGTGAGGGCTTCAAGATGATGAGGGTTACTGCTAGGCTTCAATGTCCTGTGACAAAATCTCATAATTTTCATCCAAATGATTATAAAGAACACATGAAAAACAACCACTTGAAAAAAGTATATAAATGTCCCTTATGTGTGGTAGCATGTTTTAATGAAACAACAATGATGAAACATCTTAAAATTCATAAGAATAATATGAAAGCATTAATATTATATCAATGTGAAATGTGTCCGGGTAGGCTAGTTCTCCAGAACCATATGGACCCTCATTTAAAGAACCATGTTAAAACTACTGTGTACCCATGCTGGACGTGTGGCGCGATCTGTCATGATATAGTTGGCCTGATTACACATAATACAAAAGAACATAGTGAATCGGTCGGCGCAATTCAAAACCTTTTTTCTGCTCTTATGGCTGAACATAATACTCAATATGGAAAACAGAGAATTTATCGAGTAGTTAAGAGATGCGACCAATGCCAAAGGAGCTTTATATATAAATGTAAATATGACGAAATAGGTGTACTTCCTAATTTGTGTCCATATAAATGTTCTTCTAATTTACAATCCAATATTGAATCTGAAGTTTTAGAAAACACCAATACCTATTTGATTTGCCACCTTTGTAAAAATGAAATGTCTCAAGAATGGGTACAAATTAAAGAACATTATGCCACCCACCACAAAAAATACAAATGCTTAGATGTCAAAATAGTTGTTACAAAATTAGACATAAAAAAGTATCTCACAGAAGACAAAACCAAACATACTAAAGCTGCTACTAGCATAATTAAAAAAAAATTAAGACCCAAAAAACGTAATTTGAACAAAGACAAAATAAAAATTATTGATGGTCCTGAGTATGCAGGTTCCACTAGTACAGCTACAGATTCACATATTTGTAAGAAATGTGGTCACATAAGTGAAAATAAAGAATCTTTAGAAAATCATTTAGTGACTCATAGAGATCCATGTATGGCCTACCAATGTTTGGAGTGTGGACAGAGCTTTGTTGTGAAACCGTCATTTTCAACTCATTTACTTTTAGAGCATAGCATTACAAATGTTGAGGATTATATAAAAATCAAGCACTGTTATAATGAGAATGCTTTGTCAAAATACCAACAAAATGAAGATAATAATGAACCAGTAGGAGAAAATCAATGTAATATTTGCAGAGAACAGTTTGAAAACTCTGAAGATTTGGAAAAACATTACAGGGTTCATGGTATGGCATTTTTAAAGAAAAATACACCCAAAAAAGTAGAACATAACCTTTCTCAATAATATGTAGGCAGGTACTATTTTGTTTTAAAACTATGTTGTATAATATGTATATAGTATAATATTACATCATTAGTATATTAATCGTAATTGAAGATATTTGGTTCAGAAAGAGACAGTTTTTGGTGTCCCCCATACTCACAAACGGAATACTAATGCAACTAATTGAATGGTGTGATGGGACTGTGGGAGGGTACCCAGTTTGTAATCAACTAGATACCAACCATACACTTAATGAAATGATCGCCACAGTGGCTCGTTCCGGCAAGTTGCGTACTATGGGACAGTTACATCCAGTTAACGACAAGTCGGCATATTTGGCATATGGGCGACCACCGAGTGGTGCAACATCCCTTTTACATTTAAATGAAAGAAAATGTATCAAGTATTAAATATTCTATTGGACTACAGTTTAGCAGAATCGTAATAAAATAAGCTTATTTATTTGTAGGCGGTAATTTGGTTTTCCATTCAAAATCAACCACACAATCTATAAGTAGTGTCATATTATGTTACGACTCGATGAAAGAAAACACTCATTGAGCGAAAAACAGCCCACAACGCGTTGTGCACATCTACCACTTTATCCGTTATGCGTTACAACGCAAACAGCAAATGTTTGCTACAGCAAACACGAAAAGACCCACATATAATATTCGTGGCGTGGCTATTACATTAATTTTTCTGTACGCATCTCTGGAAGCTTAAAACAACGATGAACATTTTAATTTCACTAATTTAGCAATGTGGAACATCCAAAGAAATCACAATTTATTTACAAGTTTATTCGGTTTTTTCGCCTCATTGGTCTAGACTAGTCTAGAGGAAGCGTCAGGTAATCACAATTTGTCATAGATTCTATATTTATAGCTAGCACATAGGTAATGTTAAATATTCTTGCGGCATAAAGCCTCTCCTAATTCGAATTATAATATTACAATGTGCGGGGGACGGTTTATGCGTGGCAGTATGCCACAGTTGATTTTCAAGTAACATGTTAAACGGTCACGTTAGTCACATAAATAATATGTCAATAGTTGTAGACCAATAACAATGTCCAATTAAATTTTAACTCCTAGATAACGTAGTAGGTAGTCGGTTTGGAACCATTTTGGAGCGAGATAATTTTGTATTCTGCTGTCTTATATTTTATATGTTAAATAATGTTTAACTGGGCACTGAAACCGGCTATTAGTGTTGTAATTAGGTTTAAAGTTTGACTAGCCATCCGTATTGCAAATTTTCAAGTTACTTTCTCACTCATTTATTTATTGTAATTTTAATATTATAATGTGGGTTAGATACAAACCGAGGAAGTTAAATTGAAAAAAGGAGACTTTCTAATTTCAAAGTTTTTATTAAGATCATCTAACATAACATTCATTCAACATTCATAAATATAAATATATAAATACACCCAACAGTCACACATATAGTCCTGACTCCGCACTAGTTTGAACTTGTATGGTGGGTATCCGGAACTACGAGAATCTTACGGTCCCACAACACCCAGACCCAAAACAAATATTTATTATGAATCCACAAACATTTGTCTCGGTACGGGGATCGAACACGTGGCCTTTCGTTTAACAGCCGGCTACTCGCCTACTGCGCCACGGAGGCTGTCGAAATATAAAATATCAATTAAGACTCCATAATAGCTCAACTTGGGAGTTAAATTTCGCGATCACTACCGAACTCTATCCCGCTCGCACACTAGCATGGTCACACGAGTGCAAAAGCCGAAGCTAGTCTGAGTGGGGTTCGGTCCGGGCGCAGCGGGGGCGGTCTAAGCGTGAATGGTATTTTATTTTAAAACGGTTATATCAAGAACATGGTTATTTTCAAAGTTAAAAAACATAGCGGCTGCGTAATATTTAGTTCAGTTACTATGCGAAGTTTCAAAATCTTCTATAAACTATATATTGAATAATAGGGATTTATTATAACCGGATATTCTCAATCATAAAGTAAATTTGCAGTTTATTTCGATAGAAAAGCTTTTGGAATCGTTTTTTCGCCAAACATAGTACTTAAATAGCAATAAAATAAATAGCAATAATTCTCAACTTTACCACATATTTATTACAAAGTGAAAGCTGCAGTATTGTTGATATAATACAGTATCATGCTCAGCCATTTGAGGTATTATGGAGTCTTATAAATGTATATTTTACTTTATAATGTAAACAAAACATTGTGTAGTTATAATTATACAGTTTTGTAGTTAGTTTAGCACACCAAAAGGTAACATTATAATCATATCAAAACATCTCAAAATGTAAAACTCACTGTATATTGTCATATTTTAAACAAAATACTTAGCGCTTTTTTCACAATATTCAAATAAAATTTAACTACCAATCACATATGTGACAGCTATTTATGAAAGGTCTTAGAAGACATCTTTCTTCCGGTGTAAATGTATTGCAACATGTCATATTTTAACTGGCAAGTAGCATATAAACGGAGATGGTGAAACAGGCGCTTAGTCTACATATTTATATCCACATAAAAATAATTATCACAGAATTTGTTAGTCTGTACAGCTTACGTCAAATTATAATACAAAAAGTAAGTGTCATTTATAGTTTTTTTTTAATGATATGGCTTACTCATATCATAGGAAAAACTGAATTATTTGTTTAATAAAAACTTTGTTAAACAAATTCGATATAGTTTTATTTCTGCTTGTACTGACATTCAATATATTAAATATTTCATTATAGGCATGGGCACTTGGGAACCACCTCCACTTGGAGGTGGTTTGTGGGAAGTGGAGAGGATAGCTTCACAGTTTATATGGTTTAACTCCATTTCCAATGACAATTAGCTGAGCCCATTGCACTCCATTCCACATACTAAACATACCTCTAAACATCTTTAAATTTCGCACTCAAGATCACCTATAGTAATCATTCTTATTATTTCTTAAGTGACACAAAAAAAAACATATTATTATAATAGTGTGAATAAATATTTATTTAAAAGTTTATGGATATTTACAAAAAAAATAAGTAAAAAATTTGCAAAATGGAAACCTGTCAAAAAAATCAAATATAGATAGCAGAAAGCCAGCATGCAAGACAAATGGTTCACTTGATGATAATTGATAAGACACGATCTCCATCGTCCATAGACAGTAGAGATGCGCGGTTATAACATTTCCCATGCTAAGGTGTGGAAGGCCGGATATTGTTTACATATTCGTACTAAATTGAAAAAACAATGATTGCCGAACCGCATCACTTTAATCGTAGCACTTTATTATCATTTATGAGTGGTAGGACCACACTTTAGACACTTTTGTCTTTAGCATGAATGGACCATCTAAACCAGAAGGCCAATTCTCGTAATTTTAAACGTTCAAAATATCATTCCGATCTAGTCTCAGCGTCAAGAAAGTTGCAAATAGCATTTTCTTAAACCGGAATGCTATTTTGAACGTTTAAAATTACGAGGATTGGCCTTCAGATTAATAGCATGAAAAGCATCGTGAATTGGCAGCTTTCGTTTGGTTTCGTAGCACTCCTTTCTTTTAGGATCAGCTCACAAGGAAACAAAGCGCGCACTTTTCGGGATGTATCGCTACATGCAAAGAACTCTCACATGAAAGCATACGTCTCACCAATCACGAAAAGAGACTTGACATGGTGCGCAGATACTTAAGGGAACTTGCGCTGTTACAAGCAGCTTCGCCAGAGCCAATGAGACGCACACGGCTACGCCACCACGGTTGCTTAGTTCCACCAATTGGATCGACCTACGAGCCCGGCGGCGAGGCGGAAGGTACTCGTAGTGACCGATGATGGATTGAGATACATCACGCTGCCTTCGCACTTTTTCTTTTGAGAGCAACTAGCTTCTCCACGAACGCCTCGTCTAATCACGTCACGTCTCGGTTTAGACCAACCCTAAAGATCAGCAACCCATCCATGATTCTTCTGGTGTTATGGGTGATTAAAAGCGATAGAGATAATTTACTATCAAGTGACATCGTGTTAATTTACCATCAGGTGACCCATTTACTTGTTCACTGAATTGCTAAATTATTAGTCATAACCAAATCACAAGGAATGTTATGGACATTTACTTGGCCCATGGGAAATCTCGTCATTGGATTTTTTATACAGGTAAGTACAATGGATGATAGGCATTTTTACCTTTTAAAATGCTTCTGCATGTGGGACACCTTTTTTCTAAACACAGATACCTCTCAAGACATTTGAGGCAATAAACATGACCACATTTAGTTGAAACTAAAGGATTTTTGCCAAGTTCATCCCAACAAATAGGACAGCTACCAAATTTATATAATTCTGGATTAGTAGATTCCCGCGAGGACAGCTTCTGAAACAAATTAGGAAATGTGGATATTTATCCACATTATACATTTATATAGGTTCAATTTCAATTCAATTCTTATTTTGATGGCCTTTGTATGATGGTATTGCCATTCCACAATTTTCTTAGTGTCAAGTACATATTTGATGAAAATAATGCCTCAATGACCAAAGTAAACAAGTTGATTTCCAAGGACCCAAAACAAGACATTAACAGACAAATACATAAAACATACCTACAGTTAGATTATCAATATTATTAAAGCATCCTAAATAATCAATTAGTCAGAGTTAGTAGTTATCAAAGTATAATTTTGTTCATATTTTTATAATTACTTAGGGATAACACAAAAGTAAGACCGGCCTTCATATAACTAGGCTGGGGAATTTCAGGAGGAAAGATTTATATAATGACTATTGCACATAAAGAAATCTAAGGTTTGGAGGGTATTTGTGGTTGAGTATTGCTGTAAAATTTTGCCCTTAATATCCCTCGTAATCTGCCACTCCCGATTCCACACATCCATCATCTGCCTATTAAATTGAGCAAAGGTCAAGTGGAATAATCTGAAAATGTTCCAGAGTACCTACCTACAATAATTGTTTCGCTCAAAATATATAGGTATAATGGCAATAAAATGTATGTCCATAAACAGGAAGGTAGTCTTAAAAGATTCGGTTTTTTTCTTTCACTCGCAAGTAGGTACCTAAGATTCATATGGGACAAAAACAGGAATTGTAGCAATGTGCTGATAGAATAAATTAATGAGTATGGTATGAATTATATACTAACTTTGTTCTGGGTTATTTTCTGTTTAGGATTTGGTTGTTTATTGGCTAATCCCTCAGTATGATGAATACTGTCTCTGTGTGACTGTGATGTATTTGTTGTCCTTAGATGTAATGGACTTTCAGGTATCACATTGTCTTCAACTGTAATGATAATTATAAGAAATATCACAAGGTTGGAAGCTTTTTGAAATGTTAAAGCCACACTGTAGACAGTTTTGTCTACAACATAAACGGGCCGACTCGACCGGGTTGTTACCACTGTCTCCCAAAAAACGATGTCAAGTAGCAGATTGCTGTTGCATTTCATAAGGTGTATGAAATATTCGGAAGCCTTAGCCCTTCCCAATCCTATAATTACCCCTTACCTTTAAGGTCTGCAACATACCCATGATTCTTTGGGTATTGTTGATGTTGATGGGTGGTGGAGATCACTTACCATCAGGTGAATCCCTTACTCATTTCCCGACCTCTGCTATAAAAAAATTGCCAAGGTTTAACTGGTGTGCGTACAGTTTACTAAGTTTATTTCTACACTATAATGTAATTGGGGGCTAATTTCGGTGCATTAACAAAACCGGGTTACCAGTAAGTACATAGTTTATATAATTATGTGATCACAAAAAAGAAGTTTATGTTGTTTAATATGCAAATCAAATATATATACTTAATCGTACATATATCTATAAAGGTATTTATATATCACGGGATATAACACTCCTAGAATGTGGAAAAGACAATTCTTTTACTTACTGATAGAATCATCTGTGTCCAAGTCAATTACAATATTTGCTATAGCACAATGGTCAACAAGCGTGAATGAATTAGTTAGGTCCACAAAATCAGTGACATCGTAATTATTCATCTTCCTTCTTTAGAATCACAATACAGATAAAATTATAAGTTTTATTTTGATGAGAAAGTTTGAACAAAACAACACGCTTTAGGTATATAATATATCAAATTAGCACTCAGTACATTAAAATATAAACATAATATATATAACGAGAGACGGAGAATTGGCACATACTATTACGAACAGCTACCGATTTTAGCTTTGATCACTGACCAATATTAATCCAATCCAATCGTTTTTTTTTATAAAACTGTTAAATAAATCTGAACAGATGATTTTGAGTGGAACAATTTTTACAAGATCAAGTTCAAATTGCGAAAGCCGTTACATACAGTGTTGCCAAATAATTAATCATCTGCATTTGGTCAGTGTTAGTCACAATAAAACGAGTGGACAAAATTTTCTCAAGGCGTTTATATAATTTATGTCGGCAGGTTAATCTAATTTATCGTGATTTATGTAAGTGTTATTGCTATATTATAAAACGATTATTTTCCAAGAGCGAACTCCGTGTCTATTATCGACATATTAACGTAGACAGAATAGTATTGCCAGATAACCATTTATTGATGACCACTTAGCCTCGAGTCAGTGCTGCCAACTCTTTCAAGCAAAAACGCACAGTTAGAGTCTAGAAGCATAGCAAATGGCAAAAATCTTATACAGTAAAAAACAAAAACCCTGTTGACTGTTTTTGGGTCGTAAAGCCTAAAGAAAACTTTATTTTTACAAGGTTTATTATATTTTATTCACTTGACACATTTGACAAGCTAACAAGAAACAACGAGGAAATATTTGAGGATTTTTGAACTCAACCTGGAAACACTAAGTTTGACGTAAACAAAAATATTTTCATTTTTCAGTCTTTGATTTTTAGGAAATAATTCCATTCCTTAGATAGTTTAATACTCTGATAATTCCTGAGGTCCCTGAAGTTTGAGCAGGTTTGAGGGTGGTGTACCTACGGTGGTCTAATTCTATAATTTGACTATTAGTTACAACTGGATCATTTACAAAAATACTTTTGTGAAAAATAGACACACCCATTGTGATTTCAAAGATAAATCTTATAGTTCTGTTTAGTCTTTGAGTAACAAATCTTGAGACAGGTGATGGTGTAAATGGTGTAAACAATAATAATAGTGATAGCTATACATGCTGTTGAATATTATATTTGTTAACTGTAAATTGGTTTCCAGAATGCATCTCGGGGTTAACATTTCAAATGCGTTACAACAACTGGAGAGTGTAAAAGCTGCTGTTGATCTAAGTGACGATCCTAAGTTGAAGGTATGTAACTCTTCTGGGGAAAGGCTCAACTAATCCTAAAATTTGTTTGCATGCAACAAATACAACCATTCACATTTATGGAATATTAATTCCACGAATTTACATGACTAAATATCAGAATGTTATGCATAAAAAAAATGTATCTTTATTACAACCGGTATTTCAACCGGAAGAATCATTGATGTGTTGCCGTCCTAAAATGAAAAGGATGATCCCCAGATCGGGTAAAAGTGATATTGGGTTTTTTCTATTATGAATTGCTCAGTATCAGTCTGGAATTGTGCATGATATCGCGATAGGCTATGATGGGACGATTTGTATCACATCATGGGACGGAAATACACTTGCCAAAATGTGGGTTACAGCACTGCCTACCACTTCGGAGTGAGTGTGTGTAGTAGTAGTAGTAATAATACTTACCTATTTCTAGCTATGAGTATGCGCTGGTATTATTTAGTTATACCGGGTACAGTATAACTAAATAATACCGTAATACCGTAACTTTGTGTGCAAGTTCAATGTACCATGTGCCTGGTTACATACATTAAAGCATTTGAATACATAATGCATATTATTTATTAAAATTACCACATTTTATTTTTATAATATTCCACCAGGCTGCAACTAGTGATGACTTAAACATGCTAATAAGCTTACTAGAGAGTCCTATACTGAAGAGTATAGCCACTCTCCATGACTCTGTGGACATGCTCTCGACTCAAGTGGCACATCACCCTTCCATATTGCCAGGAGACTTTGACATCACACCTGCTGGTAAGATAACGAACAGTCAAATTTATGCTAAAACTGAAAGTTGCTCATTATCATTTCTAATAAAAACTAGACATGCCAAAAAAAGAACACTAACAATATGATGTTAGTATTCTTTTCCATCACTGTTCTTTAAGACACTAGTGGATCCAGGGGCTAAGGGGCTCAAGCCTTCCCCAAAAGCATTTGAGTCCACTGACAAATCTCAAATTAATCCTGATATCCTACTTTCTTAGTTCCACAATATACTACCTACAATATAATTTTCATCACTTATCCTTATTTAATTTATTATAATAAGTAAGAATAGTATATTCTCAATTTTTTTTTATTAAAATTTTGGTTCACTCAATTTTCTGAGTGGTGTTATGTTTGTTTATGATTATGTGTGGTGCTTACGATCAGGCGAGTGACCTATTTGGTTCGTTATTCAAGCCCATAAAAGAAAACTAATTATTATCATAAAACTAGATACTTAGGATGTGCTGAACACTGGCTCAAGAATAAATTGCACTTGTCTGGTTTTTTTATAGGTGACCTGGCGTTGCAGGCAAGAAATCTATATGGAACTCATGAGGGTGAGGAGGAACAACGAGTGCCACAAGTGTCCCCACCTCATAGTCTTGAATTTGCTTCAAGCTCTGACAATGAACGCATTTTAGGCCTTGACAGTGGGTCTGTGGATTCAAATATGTCACCTAAACAGGTAAGTTATTGTCAGTAGCGCAATCATTTAAATTATTATTCATTAAAAATGGAAACTGCAACAAACTGGATGGTATTATTTAGCTGACAGCCCATATTGTTTAAATATAATATTACAATGTGAGCATTCATATAGTCAGTATAGCGAGGTGAACCGCTCGCTGTGAGGCTGTGAGGTCGAACTGCACATTTTAACAGACGCGACGCCGTAACGTTACTCGCCTATTATGTATGTTACGTTATTCAACATTTTCAGATCAGGCACCAGCTGTAAAATGCCGTTTTTCCGTAAGAAAATATTTACTTCTATTGATGTTATTTATAATATTGTGATTGGCAGAGTCGAGGTTTATTGGAGAGTTCTCGTAATGAAGATTCACTTGTATCTGGATCCCACAACATAGTGGCAGGAGATTGGGCACAAGTGGAAATTATCAATCTCGTTAATGATGGCACAGGACTTGGATTTGGTAATGTTATGATTATTGTATTATTATTTTATTAAAACACTGTCCTCACTGTTATAAAGGTAATATTACATATTTATAAAATATGAACATTAAAACAGACATAATAAATAAAAAAGTCTTTCATACTCATTCATAGTGAAAACTTCCGACAGTTAACGCTAACGCCGCCACTGATTACTGTACTCATTCCTTTAAGATGTTTTTCTTTTTAAATTAGGCATCATTGGAGCTCGAACAAGTGGAGTTATTGTTAAGACGATTCTCGCTGGTGGTGTAGCTGACCGTGATGGTCGCCTTAAGTCTGGTGACCATATTCTTCAGATTGGAGATGTGAGTTCATGTTCATTATTAAAATTAATTAATATAAATTGCCTCATTGCACCATACGAAGGCTGAGAACCGTGAGCTCCTGGGTTTAATTGCTAGGTCGGGCAATCACAATTTGTGTTTGCATGAGCTTATGTTTGTATTACTTACAGTATAGTACTTTATAATATTTAATTTGACTGCCTTGGTGGCGCAGTTGTAAGCGTAAGCGTTACGATTGAGGTCAACGCTGAGGTCTCGGGTTCGATCCCCGGGTCGGGTAAAGTGGTATTGGGTTTTTCTATTACAATATGCTCAGTATCAGCCCGGAGTCTGGAATTTGTGCCCGGTATGGCAATAGGCTCGCCCCCTATCACATAAGGGACGGAAATACGCTCGGCGAAATGTGGGTGTACTGGTTACACCTCTGCTTACCCCTTCGGGGATTACAAGCGTGATGCGTATGTATGTATGTAATATTTAATTTATATTTTATGTACTGACTTTATGACTGCCTCTGTGGCGCAGTTGTAATGCGTACGCGGTACGAGTTAGGACGAACGAATTTGACGGGGTCAATATTTGTCATGCATTGTATTCTGTCATTCTCTAATAATTCGTTATAATAATCCCTTTCGCCGTATATCAATAGTATCTAACTTAATTGTTATTAAGTGTACTTACCAAGTTGTTTTAATAAAAATGAAACTTATTTACATACATTTTTAATTATTTAATGAAAAAAGGAGTGTTTTTTTATCAGCTTGAGTGACGAAACGAGCAAGTCTCTCGTCTGATAATAAGCGCCACACTAGCCCATAAACAGAAGCAACTGACTTTTTGACCCCACAAAACTTTGAATTACAAAGCACTGCGCTCGTCACCCTGATACATAAGATGTTAAGTCTCATAATGCCCAGTAATTTCACTGGCTTCAATGTCCTTCAAACCGGAACACAACAGTACTTACACATTGCTGCTTGCGTGGTACCAACCCAGACGGCCTCTCGCATATCAGGGACCAACCACCTTGTATAAAGTACCCGTTATGCAGAGGTGGTATGTTTGTTGTTCAGGTGAGCCTGGTGGAGATGGGTTCTGAGCAGGTTGCGGGCGTGTTGCGTGCGTCGGGTTCGCGAGTGCGGTTGGTGGTGGCGCGCGCCGCTGATCCCGCCGCCGCGCATCCCTCGCCGGCGCCGCTCGTGCCTGCCAGGTCAGTACATATTGCCTATTTCTAGTGTTGAGCAAATCATACAAGAGGTACTACATTTATCCCGTACATGACGAAATTAAATGGAGTGGCTCGTGTACTTTTTCATGTACTTCTTCAAATTTTATGTTGCGTTACTCTTTTACTATTGCCATGACTCGGACTGCGGGTGTGCGTGAAAGAGTTGTGAGAACGAGTTAGTCACATGCTTCGCTTCAATAGTAGACGCGCTTTTTTTAATGTCAATCAAACTTGTAAGGTATATGGCAATACAAACCACAACATATTTCAAATGAACCGCCGAGCTTTAAGAAGCCTCGCGTCATTTGAAATGAGACATTGTACTGGCTCAGTACAAAAAGAGGCTACTCTTACAACATCTTTTAGCATTATTTATACATTCTTGCATCATTTAAAAATGATTTCCTACATGTTTAACTATCTATTTTATTTATTTTTCCGTGCGTGACTTCAAAAGTAAACAAAATTTTCACTTGTTTTCGTTATTACATCTTAAGTGACCCATTATAGTGTATATAATTTTCCAGAGATTATATTATGTTTCATAGGATTAATAATCCATTATTATTATAATTATAATGGGATCAAATCATTAACCTGTACTTACACGATGTGTTAAAAATCATGTTGCGCCGACCCCGCTCGAGTGGGCTAAGGGCAGGTGGAAGAAGTAGATCTTTCATTATACTCGTCCTTATATGCGCAACACACCCATTGATCCCAATTATTTGAATTAAATAAGTCCAAATGGAGAACACAATGAATCGATCTGAGTATAAAGTAATCTGTAAAAAGCGCCCTAATAAAATGGAACTCAAATAGTTTTTGTTTCAATGGTTCTATTTTACGTTTTTCTAAGTTTTTAAGTACATATCTAAAATTCATAGTTAATGAGTATGTTTCTCATAGCAAACAAAAACATAAAATTACAAATACACAATACAAATATGGCGCGTTTCTGTATAAAATTACTATTGTCAATAATGTATTATAATTCAAGGAAACTATGTGAGACAACACCTAATCTGTGAAATTCTACAATAGCGATGTGAACATTTCTCAGGCTTCTGTCGGATCCGGAAGATTTGGATCGCTATCTGATGGAGGCCGGTTTTGAGCAGGTGTTCCACACTCAGCCCACGACCTTGCCCGTCAACACACTCAATACTTCCGCGTCGAGATTTGTGTTCGACAAACCGATCACACCGCCGCCTGAATCCGGTATGGCCATAGTATGAAAACGACGATTGTGTTAAGTAATAGATATAGCGTTGTTCATACGGTTTTTATATTTTTTTATTGTACATACACTGTTAAATAATGGATAGAGTTCTATAAATCTGTCATTCAAAACTGGTGGAAGTGGTAATTAAGTGCTAGAGGCACGATGTGGGCAGTTTTGTCTACGGCATGAATGGTCTCCCTTTCTTTTAAGAGTCGGCAAAGCGCCCATGATTCTTCTGGTGGGCGTTCATGGGCGGCGAAGATCACTGACCATCAAGTGAGCCACTATAAAGGCAAAAGCAGCCATGTCATGGTAAAAAAGAATACATGACGTGTATGGTGACGTCACCGCTCGTGATGACCAATAAGCGATACTGGCGTGTGAGGGAGATAGTGAGATGTTCTTACTTCGTATCCACATTTTAATAAATTGCGTTTAATTAAAATAAAATATATAATAATATGTTGACATAATGGTTTGATTTTTTATATTCGTTACCTTTGCTTACAAATAATTTACTAATTCAAGCAGAGGCAATAAGCCTGTTGGGTCAATTTTTTATTTCTTTTGCAGATGCAGAGTCACCAGAAGTTGATAGGTTCACCGTTCAGTTGAAGAAAGATGAAAACGGCCTTGGTATCACCATTGCAGGTATAATTTCTTACTTTTTTATTTCAATTGGAACATAAACAGTCTTCACGTATCTAGATATAGCCCGCTAAATGGAATGTCAAATTGACAAGTGCAATACGTTAGCTACGTTTGTTGAATTTATGTAAAGATATCAAAAGTAAATTGTTTGAATTTATCCCTTTCCTTTAAGGTCGGCAACGCGCTCATAATTCTTTTGGTAGGTACTGTGGACGTACATGGACGGTGGATATCACTTACCATTAGGTGACCCACTTGCTCGTTTACTATAAAATTTTAATAAATAAAAATTATTCAATCTTACATAATTATCATACAGTAGTAGGATAAAATTAGTAACCAACTGAATAGTGACCATAAACATGGAAAACAATTAGAAATAGTGGCCCTTTTCATTTGCGGCCATCCGGTACTTTAAAGTGATATAATTTTAGAACCGTCGAGGGAAGCGACGAACGGTTGACATTATATTCAAATTCAAATTATTTATTGAATCCATAAAATGTTATACATCATTTAGATTCAGTCAAATTTTAACTCTACCGCCAGTTCGGAATGCTGTTTCGCTAGAGAAGAACAGACAAGAAACTCTAACGTTGCTCTTTTCAAATATATATGAATAATAATATATTTGGACTACATTGTGCTTACCATCAGGTGCCGTAAAAATCCTATGTTTTAATTTCAGGATACGTATGCGAGAAGGAAGAGTTGTCGGGTATATTCGTGAAGTCTGTGACGGCGGGCAGTGCGGCGGCGCTGAGCGGGGCGGTGCGCGTTAACGATCGCATCGTGGCCGTGGACGGCGTGTCGCTCGCCGGCAAGTCCAACCAGCGAGCCGTCGATGCGCTCAAGCAGAGCGGGAACAAAGTCACGCTTGAGCTAGAGAGGTGGGACCGTGGGACCGTGGGACCGTGGGACTGCACACTCCTCTATACTATTTACTGACCAGCCTGCTCAGCATGACTCCACGAATAAGTGCAACGGTAGGCAGCGGCTTGGCTGTGCTCTGGCATTGCTGAGGTCCATGGGCAGCGGTAACCACTTACCATCAGGTGGTCCATCTGTTCGCATGCCTATCTAGGCAATAAAAAAAAGCGCGAGAGAGAAAAGTTTCTCGTTCGTGTCGTACGAAAAAGAGAGCGATAGAGATAGCGATATCGATATTAGGAACCCATAGTATCACTCAAGTTTTTCTATATCTAAATGCCAAATATCTTGTGTACAACGTGTTACAAAAGGTGTGGTCCTAGTCAAATTAAAGGTCATAAGATACACCTGACAGCGAGTTTTATGTGCCGGATCTTATCTTAAAACCTAGACAACCTAAATTTTCACGCTAATTTAAATCACTCGTTTATTACGATGGATAAGATCACATCCTAATAAATTAAGTAAAGTGTGTGAGCGAGAATAACAATGTTGGAGTGAGGCAAAAGTTCAACTTTTTACCATTTAGTGTTGTCCAAAGCTGCAAGTCGAATATATCGTACATTATTAATATTATACGTTGCTTAAATTGGACCACACGTTTCTGTAACATATTGTATATGTGTTATTGTTTGGCGGTCAGATACCTGCGCGGCCCGAAGTATGAGCAGTTGCAACAGGCGATAGCGGCGGGTGAAGGCGCCGCGCCCGCCGCCACGCACAACCCCTTCCTGCACATGCACAAGGCAGACGCCGACACCGACCGCGACATACCCATGCACCAGATACACGCGCCGTGAGTATACGACACAATATGGATCCAAATAGACCACGTAAAGTCTTACGATTACAATTATTTGCTTCGGCCAAAGTATGTCCGCCCACTTGGGGCTGGACAGTTGCACAAGGGTAAAATAAGTAGAATTGGTCTGGATTTAGTAATTATCACACGTTCGTATTCCACAAATGTACGATGATTATCGTATTCGTAGTACTGAACTTCGATCTGTATAAAAACCAAGCATGCCACATTTTTATAAAACAGTTAAAAGTTTTATATTATCATGTACTCTACCCATTTCATATTGTTCTAATGAGTCTCTCATGAACTTTTAGTACTGAAACCGTGGTCGAAGAGACTAAACCGTTAGCACCACCATTCGATATGCCACGTACACCAGAGCAAAAAGAAGCCATTCGAAGAAAATGGCAAGCTTTACTAGGTAAGTATTAGCATTTAGGATTTAACTCGATCAATTTTGTAGCCAATTATTAGCTAAAACAGAAAATAAAATGTTAGCCATTTTTCATCCAATATTACATTTTCGATTTGTGGCCACCGCATATCGATTTTGTATTCAATCGATCGTAAAACAAAGTTAAATAACATTTACTTATGCTTACAAAACAAAACAACTTTTTTAAGGTGACGACGTGGAAATCGTGGTGGGCGTGGTAATGCGCGGCGGCGGAGGGTTGGGCATCTCTCTGGAAGGAACTGTCGATGTCGAGGGAGGACGCGAGGTGAGGCCACATCACTACGTACGCTCCGTCTTACCCGAGGGACCGGTCGGACGCGCCGGTGTACATCGACCGGGAGATGAGTTGCTCGGTGAGGTTTCATAATATAAACTAAGTATAATATCAACTAGAAATACTACTATATTAAACTACCATGTACTGTAGTTATATAATAAGAGTTCAGATAAGATAAAATGTTAGAACATTGATAATCTCATAGGAATGTGAAATCTTTATTTTGCCAATCTTTAGTATGTTTTATTTATAATGTATAAAAATATTTGGTATATAAGTAATGTTTTTTCGCGTAGAGGTGAACGGACACCGTCTCCTGGGCATGAACCACTTGGAGGTGGTGTCGATACTGAAGGAGCTGTCGAGCGAGGTGTGCATGGTGTGCGCGCGCCCGCGCCCCGCGCCGCCCCTCGACCTCGCGCCGCCCGCAGCCACGCTCGTCAAGGTACTACATACTACATACTGTACTGAGCATGAAACACTTGGAGGTGGTGTCGATACTGAAGGAGCTGTCGAGCGAGGTGTGCATGGTGTGCGCGCGCCCGCGCCCCGCGCCGCCCCTCGACCTCGCGCCGCCCGCAGCCACGCTCGTCAAGGTACTACATACTACATACTGTACTGAGCATGAAACACTTGGAGGTGGTGTCGATACTGAAGGAGCTGTCGAGCGAGGTGTGCATGGTGTGCGCGCGCCCGCGCCCCGCGCCGCCCCTCGACCTCGCGCCGTCCGCAGCCACGCTCGTCAAGGTACTACATACTACATACTGTACTGAGCATGAAACACTTGGAGGTGGTGTCGATACTGAAGGAGCTGTCGAGCGAGGTGTGCATGGTGTGCGCGCGCCCGCGCCCCGCGCCGCCCCTCGACCTCGCGCCGCCCGCAGCCACGCTCGTCAAGGTACTACATACTACATACTGTACTGAGCATGAAACACTTGGAGGTGGTGTCGATACTGAAGGAGCTGTCGAGCGAGGTGTGCATGGTGTGCGCGCGCCCGCGCCCCGCGCCGCCCCTCGACCTCGCGCCGTCCGCAGCCACGCTCGTCAAGGTACTACATACTACATACTGTACTGAGCATGAAACACTTGGAGGTGGTGTCGATACTGAAGGAGCTGTCGAGCGAGGTGTGCATGGTGTGCGCGCGCCCGCGCCCCGCGCCGCCCCTCGACCTCGCGCCGCCCGCAGCCACGCTCGTCAAGGTACTACATACTACATACTGTACTGAGCATGAAACACTTGGAGGTGGTGTCGATACTGAAGGAGCTGTCGAGCGAGGTGTGCATGGTGTGCGCGCGCCCGCGCCCCGCGCCGCCCCTCGACCTCGCGCCGTCCGCAGCCACGCTCGTCAAGGTACTACATACTACATACTGTACTGAGCATGAAACACTTGGAGGTGGTGTCGATACTGAAGGAGCTGTCGAGCGAGGTGTGCATGGTGTGCGCGCGCCCGCGCCCCGCGCCGCCCCTCGACCTCGCGCCGCCCGCAGCCACGCTCGTCAAGGTACTACATACTACATACTGTACTGAGCATGAAACACTTGGAGGTGGTGTCGATACTGAAGGAGCTGTCGAGCGAGGTGTGCATGGTGTGCGCGCGCCCGCGCCCCGCGCCGCCCCTCGACCTCGCGCCGCCCGCAGCCACGCTCGTCAAGGTACTACATACTACATACTGTACTGAGCATGAAACACTTGGAGGTGGTGTCGATACTGAAGGAGCTGTCGAGCGAGGTGTGCATGGTGTGCGCGCGCCCGCGCCCCGCGCCGTCCCTCGACCTCGCGCCGCCCGCAGCCACGCTCGTCAAGGTACTACATACTACATACTGTACTGAGCATGAAACACTTGGAGGTGGTGTCGATACTGAAGGAGCTGTCGAGCGAGGTGTGCATGGTGTGCGCGCGCCCGCGCCCCGCGCCGCCCCTCGACCTCGCGCCGCCCGCAGCCACGCTCGTCAAGGTACTACATACTACATACTGTACTGAGCATGAAACACTTGGAGGTGGTGTCGATACTGAAGGAGCTGTCGAGCGAGGTGTGCATGGTGTGCGCGCGCCCGCGCCCCGCGCCGCCCCTCGACCTCGCGCCGCCCGCAGCCACGCTCGTCAAGGTACTACATACTACATACTGTACTGAGCATGAAACACTTGGAGGTGGTGTCGATACTGAAGGAGCTGTCGAGCGAGGTGTGCATGGTGTGCGCGCGCCCGCGCCCCGCGCCGCCCCTCGACCTCGCGCCGTCCGCAGCCACGCTCGTCAAGGTACTACATACTACATACTGTACTGAGCATGAAACACTTGGAGGTGGTGTCGATACTGAAGGAGCTGTCGAGCGAGGTGTGCATGGTGTGCGCGCGCCCGCGCCCCGCGCCGTCCCTCGACCTCGCGCCGCCCGCAGCCACGCTCGTCAAGGTGCTACATACTCCGCGATGGTCCCGTACGGCAAGTTAGAGTGATGCACAGTACAACTTCCCTGGGTTCCCGAGACGAGAAACGGCCCGGCTTCTACAGAAACTGTCCTCGCGCGGTGCCTCTACCTCTACTCGCACCGAAGGATGTCCTCAATCTCTATGGCAGCAACGAGATCACTCGCATGCTATCGTCTATTTCGTGGTCGCACAATTTACAAAAGTATTATGAGTCCAGTACGAAGAGCGCTACGAAAACCTCTCGCTGTGCGCTTGCCCACCACGGCCCAAATGGATCCGTCAGTCGCCTTTTATGACAGACAGGGGATACCGTGGTGATCAATCCAAACGCCCTCAAAACTTTTGGGCGGATCCCATTCCACAAGCATGTCAGACTGGAGTTGTTCAAACCGGGTGTAAGGAAAACGATTCCGTAAATATAAACAGGTGATAGTGCTGCTGATTACAGACACGATACCACTAAAAATCGCGAAACGAGTCTACATATTTTTTTACGCCGTTTAATTACAAAGTTTATTTAATAAATACAAAGATGTTTTGTCCAAATAATAAATTAAATTATAATAATCGCCAGCCTCCGTGGCGATGTGGGCAAGTAGCCGGCTGTGAAACGAGAGCTCCCGGGTTCGATTCCCGAACCGAGGCAAGAATGTTTGTGATTTACAAATATTTGTTTCGGATCTGGGTGTTTTCTCCTGAGAGGCTTTGACGTCAGGCAGGCGTCCGGTCGTAAAATTACAAGCCAAATCATTCTGAAATATGTGTTAAAACGCATGTTCCGCCGACCCCACTGCAAGTGGGATAAGAGCAGGTGGAAGAAGAAGCAGAATAATTAAAATC
The DNA here is from genome assembly GCA_905332985.1 of Mimas tiliae. Taxonomy (NCBI): domain Eukaryota; kingdom Metazoa; phylum Arthropoda; class Insecta; order Lepidoptera; family Sphingidae; genus Mimas; species Mimas tiliae. The sequence continues at coordinate 10,195,553 of HG995240.1, read as the reverse complement.
GTATTTTCTTAATAATGTCTAAATCCAATAAAGAAATCAACTGACGCTCGGAATCAACTACGCGGCGTGGAGCGCGGCGTTATATACCTACTGAGTATTGGCGAGCGAGTTAGTTTGACCCCATCTTAGCATTAGTACGCTTTACATTACGGGCTTACGTTTCCGAAATGGCAAGTAAACAGCAAAAGAATTGCGATTTCCGTTTATGTAAAGGTCGTTATTACTGTTTCGGCTTCGGAAGCGTTACCCTTACACTAGGTATAATAGCAGATTCGATATTTTTATATACCGACATCGACCCTAGCCCCTTTAGTATTTTTAGATGGGTATGTGCATAGTGTATCCGGAATATGGATTGGTAAATATTTTTATTTTAACGTCATGCCAACCATGGTATACCGACTACCGAGTATCTAGTTGGACAGCAGGACCTTTAAAATAATGATTACAAGCCGATTTTTTTTGAATCTTTTCTATCTCCTTCCCATTAGTATAAAGTATAAAATAATGATATTTAATATTGTGAACGTTTAAAAGACGTTCGTTGTGATGTTAATATATTGTGGGTATTACTTGTCTTTTTCAGTGACCTTTTAGAATGCTCATGAGATACGGGATACCTAGTAATAAAGTGCCTATAATGATTAACCAGGTATTTTATAACACTGAGAAATCACGTTCTGTTTACTTGCATGGACGTAAATGCTCCTATGACTCTTTGTAAGAAATATGTACATTACGCAAGTATGATTAGAGACGTTTTTTTCATAACGATAGATGTAGTACTATCTAAACTAAGAATGGTACGAAATACAGTATTTTTGTTCCCCGTATTTTAACTGACTTCTGATTAATCAATTTATTATTAATTGTTTATTATAAGTAATTAATGTAATTCTAGACATTCATCTTTACTTTATATTATGAAAAAATCCACATTTCTTTTCCAATTGGGTCTCTATTATATTATGCTTTAACTCATAGTAATTATGTAAGTAACTATAGTATGTATCTTTGTATTTATTCATCTTGTATATCTCTTCGTAAGACTCATTATAAGATTTAAATTGCATTATATCTTCAATGTCACATTAGTTATAGTTTTCGAAATCATTAAGTGAGCGAAAGTGCTTATATTTTTCGTCCAAGTTATGTTACCACTTTAAAGAAGATTCAATATTACTCCATATTTGTGGGAAATGCCCATAGCGTTTTGTACGCACTTGTAATTTAGACCCCTAATATTAATATTTTATGAATGCAGTGTCGGTGTTTGGTAGAAAATTTATTTTTAGTCGATTTTTATCACATATACGGGCATAAGATTCTTCAATTACATAAATCACATTATAGTAATATGGTGTTTTAATTTGTTATTGACAGAGTTAGATATGTAAAAATCATAAAAAGTATATGTACCTATATGTGAAATAAGTATTTTTCTACAATAACCCAAGATTTGTATTATTTATATACAATAAATCCATAAAACACAAATTAAAATATCACTCATTTTTGCATTTACATTTTAACTCACACAGTCAAACAAATATTCATAACTGTGATACTATCTACTACTCCATTGAAAATATTATGTCCAATTTTGTCTTTTTTCACTGTGATTGTTATCAGGTTGACAAACGAATTATTATTATTATGTATTAAGGTTTTTTACATTGTCTATAACAATAATTGTAGGCTAGGTTTGTCGCAACTGGCAGCTAAGTGTGAATGTATGTGCAGGCGAAGTCAGACGGCAGCCTGGCGGGAGCGGGCGCGGAGGAGGGCGGGTCGTTGTCTGCGGCCGGTAAGGTGCGCTCGCGCAGTCTCGAACCCCTCACCGGACTCGCTATGTGGTCCTCAGAACCACAAATTATTGGTAATATAACTATTTTATTATTATTGATGTGTACATAACTCTTTATTTTAAAGGGTATTTTAACAATTTTATAAAATACATGTATAAAAAATTAAACATTCGTAAATATATAAAATATCACCCTCCAATGGCAAGGCCTAGGACCCAAATTACCGGTGGTTAGTACCCCAGAGTGAGGAACCTCCTCACAATGCGTGCTGTGTCCTGTACTTGGCTTTTAACCCAACGACCAATGGAGAAGCTGTGAAGGTGTTGGTCTAGGCTCTTTGGTATCAGCCCATTAGCAGAAACGGCTACCATGACAAAAATGTTTTCATATTAAGATTTGTTTGAGACGAAGGCGACAAATTCAAATCGTAATGTTACAAGTCAATTTGCGGTTATGCAGAAAAAGGAAGAAAGATTTCCTCCAAAAACTTTTACCAATTAGCATATTCATTTAGAAATTTATCAACCAATTTTAACTATTTATTTAATGTTTCAGTATTTTTTTTGTAATAAAATAGGAAGCGCTATTTTTCACAAGCATTACGGAAATACATAATCGAGACTGCATCTCAATTAAAGCGTAACATTAGAGAAGTTATTATTTAATTGATAAGCAATTTAAACACTTGCAGAGTTGGTGAAGGGTGAGCGCGGTCTCGGTTTCTCGATCCTGGACTACCAGGACCCGCTGCGTCCGTCGCACACGCTGGTGGTGATCCGCTCGCTGGTGCCGGGCGGAGTCGCGCAGCAAGACGGACGCCTCATACCTGGAGATAGGCTGCTCTTCGTCAATGATCAGGTAACATTTCATATTTCCTAGAGAATATGATCAACATGTTCTGGTGCTTGACGGTCAGTTGAAATTGTTGCAAATGACCGTTGCCGTATGACCGTATATGTATGTGGTATGTACAGAACCTAGAGGACGCGAGCCTGGAGCAGGCGGTGGCTGCGCTGAAGGGAGCCGCGCGCGGTGTCGTGCGCATCGGCGTCGCCAAGCCCTTACCGCTCGCTGACGCACCGCCCCCGCCGCTACCCACCACACCCGCACCCGCACCACATACACCCGCACCTACACCCACACACACACCCGCACCCGCACCCGCACCCGCACCCGCACCCGCACCTACACACTGAGCCCGCGCACACCTCGACGACATGCACACCTACACCTACCCACACACGCACACGCTCGAGGTCTATTCACGCATCTTATACATAATCGACTCTACTATCTGAGATATTACCACGAACAACTTCACTAAAATTATTCCTATCCAAACATCAAAAAAACTGTTTCATATTTCATACAAATGATAGCGTTCTAGATTCGAATACAAAACGAGCAAGTCGGTCACCTGGTGGTAAGTGATGAGCGCACTTTGAATCCGTTTTCGCTCGGATTTTTCATCACATGATACTTTTTGAAGCGCTTGAAGGGCTCGCGTATACTTAATACGCAACGCAGAGCATACGCGTGCAATTTTCTAAACATGACACACATTAGGTGACAAAAATGAGAAATGCGTCCAAGCAATCTTGCGCGAAATCAGACATATAGTTTGACACTAATTCGTTTTGCAATTGTTAGAGAATTCAGTAAAATTGTGACACACGACTTTTAACTTCGAATGTCTTCGATGCTCTCGGGGACTAGTCGTTGTGTTTATTAAATTTCGATATAATTCCAACGCTAGCAACGTTGATAATATTTTGATGGTGAAAAATGGTCTGTGCTGCGTTTTAACCTATAGTAGTACAGCTATTACATGGTCCTATAATCTCTGTAATAAAAAAATATATGTTGACAAAAGTGGACTTTTAAAACGTTTTTACATCAGTCAACTGTGTGATAAGAATATATATTAATAATTTTTAAAGCAACCATATTATTGTTTGCTTCTATACAGTATGTAAAAAAACCCTTTGGCCCTTTCTAGGTCGTAAATGCATATATAGGCAGCATAATAAAAATAGTTAAATTAAAAAATATATACAGAAGCGAGATATTATCCTTACACAGGCAACTATATAAATGGACATATTTAAAAAATGATATTTTCATCTGAAAAATGATGAACAGCTGACTGATGTGTCGTACTGACGTAGTCGATCACAGTTAAAACGCCCAACAGGGATTTTATTACATATTGTATATTGCCAATGAAGATTCTACAAACAGAATTGGGTATTACGTATTTAATTTTAATGATATCATCAAAATAATGGTCTATCTTTTATAGTATTTAAATAATGCATATCACGCATTACTCCCGTCCTTCATACGACCTTTGATGTGTGAATAAATCTTTATTGGATGCGACCTATTCGATGACCTTGTTAACGCATTTCAAAGTTTATTCAAGTGCACGATTGACGTATTTTAATGTATTTTTGCACGTGTGACTTTTAGTACGATAATAAAACTTTTTCATTATCGTAACTAAAAATTTTAAGGTTACGAATGATTACCGCTCTAGATAAAATGACAATATTAGAAAACACATTCTAGGAGTTTGTTGTAAAAAAATATCGAATTTATAGGACAATATATTTTATTATGGCCGTTCCCTATATTCTATCTATCGACAGATTTTCTTACTGTCAATAGTGTTTTGACAGATCTTCCATACAAAATGTATCAAAATTTTACTGTAAGCAAATCTGTCGATAGACAGAATATTGGGAACGGCCATTAGTCATTATAGTTTGTTTGAAGAATTATCATTAATCTTCAATGTTATGCAGTGCAGAGACATTTAAATATTCCGTACGTACTATAATAACGTTCGGAAATTGACTGATAGTACTACCGGTAGTGATGCTGATTTAAGTACAAAACGAGTGTCCGGTTTTACTGACAGTGCTGTATCTACTTATACAAACCGAAGTTAGTAATTCCATAGCACCAATAGTCAATACCCAACATAAAGTTGTTATTTTTCAGTCCCACGCTCCCCAGCCGTACTGGGTAGTTTTTAGAACCAAAATCCTGTATTGCCAGTACCTTCAGTCAATTTTCGAACGCTCCCTATGTAGTGAAACTATTCCAATAACTCAATGTGATAATATTATTGCTTTTGACTATGGAATGTGTACTTACTTAACTCATTGTTTTCTTGACGCAAAATAATCATATTATTATGGAATTTTTGTCATGCAAATGTCATAAAACCTAACAATACACTGAGTTCATAAGAAGTTATTATACTTCAATTTATCTATATAGTATTAAAAAGCTGTAGAGAAGATGAAGCCCGAATACTGAATCGCAACTCAAGCATTTAAGATCGTGTAAAAAGACATCCGAAGACTCGTATCTGTCAAAATTTTATGAAAATCTTATAAGCAAACGTTACGACATATAATCTAAGGTTACGACAGTCAGTGATTGAGTGGCGTATTGGGACGTAAAAGTATTATTGTGAAATCCCCATATAGGTATTGTATATTCAAGCCCTATTTACACGGAGAGTTTCGCTTACAACATACACGAGAATAACAAAATATAACAGTCGCCTACAAAACCGATATGATTCTCGATTTCATTTTACATAATGCGGCGATAAACTCACCGTGTAAATGGGGCTTTAGAGGCATTCCAAATGTACCTACTATTTAAGTGTTTAATCATCTTTTATTATTAAAACATTACAATTGATATTATTGAGATTTACGAGTACTTAATAAAGTTTAGTTATTATGTTAATAAAAGTCCTTGTTTTATAAAATTATATATTTTTTGTAACAAAAATATAACCTATTTACACCTTTACGTAAATTACTAATAATCACAATGAATCCGCGCTAGCCCCTAGTTGAGCAATAACAACATTACAATAATTTATGAACGGTAACCCTCTCCCTAGCCAGTAGAACTATTTGTTGAATCATTCTTTGTAGAAGTCTTCTATGATGTCTTTATATTTCTCGTAAACCACATTTCTCTTGATCTTTAGCGTTGGCCCTGTGGAAAATAAATATCCAATCAGTATAAAACTAAGATCATGATGGATTTTGATGCAGGTTTCACCATAAATTTTCATCATTTTTGGAATTAATGAATCTGGTGTGGTTGTTCATATGTGTAAAGTGGCTGCTTTGGTGTATTAGAAGGAGTCATAGGAGCTATATGGTCTCACTACGGAGGATCTCAGGAACGAGAGAAGTCAAACCATTAAAGTAGGAAGGTGGGATAATTTTTGTATTTTTATACTGGCATCTCTTGTCGCGCTCTAGTCAAATCCCATATAATAGCAACACTACCGTTAAAAAGCTGGCATTTCCCATAAAAGAAGCTTTCATATATTATAGGTACAATAGAAATAACCATGAGTTTTATTTTGTATAGAGTTATTGCCACTCTGTTATACTTGTATGTATACACTGTACACTGGTGGGCATATAATTAGAAACAACAAATATGTTACTTTTACTATAAATTAACTTGATGATAATACATTGTTTATCAAATAGGGCAAATACCTTTTTATAATCATGATCATCATCATCTTATCAATAGTGTATCATTTTCTTTATGCACTGTCAGTTTTGATTTACCTACAGTGTAGTTTTTAAATACAGAGGAAAAAAACGGGGTTCATGGAAGTTCGACTATGGTTGGACGTTACATACCATCAGATGCACACTATCCTTGCAAAGGTTTTGTGCCCAATGTGACAATTGACATCCCCCTAGCACATTATAACAAGGAAATACCGATTACGAAATATGGGTTTATGATAATGGAATAAAAAATTGGTGGTATTGAAATGATTGTTGCCCTGAGAAATTGTATTGAAATTTCAATGAAATTGACAAACTTACCTAATTCCCCAGTGTGTACGGAGAAGTCTGACGGTAGTACTGCGAACTTCTGTACCTTCTGCGCGTTCGAGATGGCGTGCTTGTTGGCGCGACCGATACCCGCCTCCAATGCTTTGTACACCTGATATAATCAAATATATTTATTTATTTAAATCTTTATTGTACACCAGAACATACACAGTATGATAAAAACAAAAAAAACATAAATAGGTACAATTGGCGGTCTTATATTAATTATTTACTTACACGATAATATACCTACATTGGAAAAACTCTAAATGAAAAAAACCGGTCAAATGCGTGTCAACCGGTCAAAAACTTAGTCATTTTTTTATGGTATAGGCCGGCAAACGAGCAAGTGGGACACCTGATGGTAAGTGATCTCCACCGCCTATGCACGCCCACAATACCAAAAGAATCATGGGTGCGTTGCCGACCTTAAAGGAAAGGGAAAATTAAGGGATTGGGAAGGGGAGGGGGTTTGGGCCTCTGGATATTTAACTCACCGTACGAAACGCAGCAGCAAGCTGCTACTTTACGCCGGTTTTCTGTGAGATAGTGGTAATGACCCGAACGAGCCGGCCCATACATGCTGTAGACAAGTGTCTACAGTGTGGCTCTACCACTCATTTGTCAACATTCACATTATTTATATGGACCTATCCATGGAATAGAAACAAATTTAACCCCTACGAATAATAATTAGGTTTATCCCTCAGTTACATGTATGGAGAGCCCCAAAACAATTTAACTACCAACACCTTTGTGTAGTGGTTCATAGAATGCACTTACCACCCAAATTTCATCCATATAGTGCTAATAGTCTGAATAAAATGGCTTTGATATACAGACGGACATGACGATATTATATGGGTTCCGTTCTTGCCATTTGGCTACGGAACCCTAAAAAGTATAATCGTCAGTGTTGTCGCTAAAGGCAGTCTCTTACAGACAGATACCCATGGGGTGGGGATAACAGCAGGAGAAACAAAGTTCAATTTAGGGCGTACATTTGACAAAATTTATAACATTTTAAAATTCAAATGTATAGGAGCTTTCAAATTTTCATTGGTATGTTAAGAATCAGGCCACCCAGGTATTGTTCCACAAGCGACTTCACTTGACAGATTTGAGCTAACTGCATATTGGCACCTCTGCTTACTCCTTCGGGAATATAGACGGGAACTTATGATATAGTTTTTTATCATACATAATTGATTAATACTTGTAAATACATACATATACGCACTCACGCCTGTAATCCCCGAAGGGGTAGGCAGATGTGTAACCAGTATACCCACATTTCGCCGAGCGTATCTCCGTCCCACAATGTGATAGGGGACGAGCCTATCGCCATACCGGGCACAAATTCCAGGCTCCGGGCTGATACTGAGCATTTCATAATAGAAAAACCCAATATCACTTTACCCGATCGAACCCGAGATCTCAGCGTTATCCTCAATCGTAACGCGTACGCATTACAACTGCGCCACCGAGGCAGTCACTTGTAAATGTAGGTAGTTGTTTATAATGAGTACGTACCGCTTGGTCCTTAGTTTTGACAATTTCACTAATGGTGGTGGCTTTGCTGCCGAGACTCTCCACCCATCTTCTGCCTTCTGACTCCAATTCATCGAGTGGTTCGCCTGTCTCTCCGTTCACTTTGCACTAGAAAAATAAATTCCTCAATTTATTACTTACTAGCTTTTGCTCGCGGCTCCGCCCGCGTGAATCGACTTTTCCGAAATAAAACGTAGCCTATAACCGTCTCCAAGGTCCCATCTATCTCTACGTCAAAATTAATCAAAATCGGTTCAGTGATTTAGGCGTGAAAGCGTAACAAACAAGTAGTTTTTTTTTTTTTAAGTATCCTATGTTACTTCTTATACCTCTAAGAATATGTGTACAAAGTTTCATGATGATCGGTTAAGTAGTTTTCGCGTGAAAGCGTAACAAACAAACTTACATTCACATTTATAATAGGTATTAGTATAATAGTATGATGATTACCAAAGACTAATGTATACTACTAGACGGGCAGTTTAGAAGTAAAATTGCGTCACATAACGCGGGAGTTTGACGGCTCACAAACAAGGAGCGCGATAGGAGTTCTAGTTGAGAGTAAGCGAGACTGTAATATTGAGTTACGGTCAATTGACCGAAACTAAGTGGTACATTTTCTATGTACCGCGCAGCTTGTCTAGTAGTATACAGTAAAGTCTTGGATGATTACTATAAAATGTATATTAATATAAGCCTTGTATTAGGTATGAGTCCCAATGATACTGGGCACGCGCTTACTCATGATAGAGGTTAGGTCGGTCGCGTACGATTCTGAATGTACACTGGCGTACCACAGACTAGGTACGCATAATATATTATGGTCTTCATAATATATGAACTCCAGCGATAGCTCAGCGGTAAGTGGTACGAACTACCAAGACGATAGTCGCAGGTTCGAAACCACCCCCAAGAGCACGCACCTTTGTCTTTTCCAAGTTACGTGTGTATTAATTGTTAATTATCGCTTGCTTTGACGGTGAAGGAAACACCAAATCCTCCTCTTCCCAATCCCTTAATAGGTAATCCCTAGCCAGTAGCCTTCTTTTGGTATAGTGGGTACGTGGGCGATGGAGGTCACTCCATCAGGTGACCCACTTGCTCGTATTATGTTATACAAAAAGAATATGAAATTTACATAAATTGTAATGTAAAACGCCTTGAACCAGGAGCTAGTCTTTTGGACAATCGCCAGACGCTAAATGTAAGAAGTACAAGACGCCTGCCAATAGGAATTATGTAAAATTAGGGCGAATCATTATTCTTATGACATTGTCATGATCGTCGATTTCTTAAGGCGTTCGTCCCATAGAGAGTAGAGTTGGGAATTCAGATTCCGCGTTCATTATAATGTATGTAACGGCATGGACAATAACACAAGTCTTACATAAGTAGTTGAGAGCAGGGGTTGGAACGAGTAACAACTGCTTGGTAAATGCCGAAATTTTAGTCTTTAATTTTTCATTTATTCTACGGACAATTGTTTTTCTTCAAATGGTGGTCCCATTTGGTTACATTGTGGTTTAGCTAACAAATAAAAAAGGATTAATCTAAATCGGGTTACTCTGTGAAATATATACTATGCGTGCGTTTCGGGTTGGATCCCCGGGTCGCCTAAAAGTGATATTAGGTTCTTCTATCATGGAAAGCTTAGTATCAGCCCGGAGTCTGGAATTGTGTCCGGAAAGGCGATAGACTCGCCCCCTATTACATCATGAGACGGAAGTAAGCTCTGTGAAATGTGGGTGCACCTATTGGCTACACCTCTGCCTATCCCTTCGGAGAATACAGGCGTCGTATATATGTATGTTACCTTTAGAGTAAGCAGGGCGGAGAGGAACTTGCGTCGGTCTCCAATAAGTACCACGTAACCAACTTGAAGTAACTCTGCCTGTATCGCCTGCTCGATTATAACTGGCGCTACATTCTCACCGCCCGCTGTGATTATTAGCTCCTGAAACAAGTAAAACAAGTAAAAAATATCGCTTTGGTCTAGTGGCAGCGTGCTAAGCCTGAGAACTGTGAGATCCTGGCTTAGATTCTAGCGTTGGCTGATCATAATGTGTTTAAATTTTCGATTCGATTTTTAAACATCGGTTGCCCGGGTTTGCGCCCTATATAATAGGCTTGACCCCTATTACATAATGGGAAGAAAATAAGCTCAGTGAAAGAGAGAGAGAGAGAGAGAGAGCAAAGCAGAGCGTGAAAGTTTGAGAAACTGCGAGGTTCTGAGTTCAAATCCCAGGACGGGCAATCACAAATTGTCGGTGCACTTGTCTACAGCGTGACTAGTAATTATAAAACCTTTACGCCTTTGGAGATACGGGCGTGAGCTTATGTAAGATATGAAAGAAAGTTATATTAAATACTAGCTTTTGCTAATGGCTCCTCCCAGCCTTTTCCGGGATTCCGGAAAAAGTAGCTTATAACCGTCTTCAAGGTCCCATCTATCTATACCAGAATTCATCAAAATCGGATCAGACATGAAAGCATAACAAACAAACAAACTCAGTATCGCATTTATGGTATTAGTAAGGATGCCTCACCTTTATCCTGCCAGTGATGTAAAGCAAGTTGTTGGAGTCAGTCCTGCCGATATCTCCGGAGTGAAGCCATCCGTCCTGGTCGATGGCGCCGCCAGTCTTCTCAGGGTCGCTTAAGTATCCCATGAACACATGACGACCTCGCATCATGATCTCACCCGGACCGTTCGGACTCACCGAGTCGCCGAACTTAGTCTCCGTACCTTCTAGAAGTTCTCCCGCTGAGTCTAGAGAGAACCTGAAACGATCGATGATATCTTACTATAGTTTGGATGATTGTTTGTGATTGGACAATCAAACATGGTATTAGATACAACTTTCTTTTATTATCCTATTATATCTATACTTACAAAACGTAATGATACTTGGATGTTTGTTCAATCACCCCTTAACGGCTGAACGGTTTTGGATGAAATTTGGTACACAGGTAGACCATGACCTGGGTTAGTACTTTTTATCCCGGAAAAGATCGTTCACGTGGCCGTAACCGCAAGCAAAAAGCTAGTAATTCTATAAGACCAACTCTTCTTTATCCATACATTTATCAACCTGGACTCGTCCACGATGAGACATATCCCATAAGCCTTTCCGACAGACAGATAAAGGAGTTAAACTCATAAAACTCCCGTTTTTTGCTGTTAAGTCAATTGTTTTTGCCAATCTCAGTTAAAATATGTCTGACTAGCGAGGGCAAATCAGCAAGTGGATCTGATTGCAAGTGATTGTCCATAAGCACAGACATCACCAGAGGAGTCGTATATGCGTAATCAGAGTTTAAGGATTCTTAGGCCTCCAGCATTTTCACTGACCGCTACAACAAAGTCGATACTTCACAATAGTATTATGTAAAATACTGGTATAGTTACCGGAACGAGTCATCAAGGGCACTTGTTTATTTAAAATTCTAATTGGCGAAATGAAAGAGCATGAGGCACGGACGCTTCACGCCATTGGGTCATCAGTAGATGCTCGAAGTCTATTAGACCCTCAACTGCCCCTACTACTGTCCATCTTTGCTTACGACTCGTGCCGGTAATTATACCCCTATAGAAGAAGAGACCCCTAAGAAATGCGCTGGATTTCTGTTGAAGAGAAAACTAGGTATAGCACGGCTCTAATTGTAAAGATTGTAATTTGTAAATGTGCTAGTTAAAACCCCTAAGTTAAATAAAACATCAAACTAAGAAAACATATGTCGTTAAATTATTGAACAGATATTATTCAAACATAGCTAAGAATCATCTCGATTAAACCATCTTTAAACCAAAAAATAAAACCGGATTGAAATGGGCCCACAGGCCATATAGAAACACACGTACGCATGCACGCTCGCACGCACACACGCACAAACTCACCCACTGATGACAGACTCAACGGTCAACTCTTATTTGTCGGGTAAAAATGTATACTTACTTGGGGTATATACTAAGTGTATGAGCACCAGCGGCCTCGCTCATGCCGAACGCGTCGACGATCGGTATGTCCAGCGACAGGAAGAACTTCTTGACGTCAGGCGACAGCGGCGCCGCGGCCGTCACGAATGTCTTGCACTTGTCCAGCCCCAGCGACTCGTGAACTTTGTCGAACACTAGCGACTTCGCCATCTTGTAGCCAAACGATGACCCTTCCAACCTACATTTTATATTTCATTATTTATTTACAACCTATATTACATTGAATATCTCTTAAATCTATTACTAATAAACTTCTAATTATAGGTAGTGTTTTATATCTAAATTTTCATGTCATTAAAAGAAGTCTTACATGCATAATCTGTATGGTACAGAGAGTGATTCATATAGTATTGGCGGTATGGCGAGCGAGTTGTAGAGTAAGTAGATGATGTTAATTAGTACTTTGCCAATCGTTTAGCATTTGCAATAAGGCGAAGGAGTCGTAGAGTTAGTAGAGAATATTCTATCTTTGCCATTCATTTTGCATTCGCGGTACATCGCGTGAATGGTAGTGATTAAAAAATATTTCATCTTGCCATTCATTTAGTATTCGGGGTACGGCGAGTGAATGGTAGAGTCAGTGGAGAATATTCAATGTTTGCCATTCATTTAACATTCACAGTACGCCAAGCGAGGGGTAGAGTAAAGTAGAGAATATTCAATGTTTGCCATTCTTATAGTATATGTGGCTAGGCGAGCGAGTAGTAAATTAGAGAACATTAAATCTTTGTTATTTATTATATATGGACCGAGTAAGTGTTAAAAGTGTCGATAGAATTGCGTCTTAAGTACTCAATAAGGTTACATGGTAATACGAGGTGTTAAGTATGTGACCAAAGTTCATTGTAGTATAAAACACAGATGCAGATTGTAAGTCTTTAGTGTTATGTTTTCTCTACTCTGTCGTCAGTTTATTTGTTTTTGTCATTGTCTAATAATAATTACTGTGCTGATTTGACCTTTGTTTCGTAGTCGTGACGTAAGTTCAGTGAACGGTCATTGTTTAGGATTTTTTTGCAAACCTACATATTTGTTTTACTGTAATAAAGTTTTATATAAATACATTATTATTAATAAAATAACTTTTCAAGCACTACAACATGTAAACACATTTATCTGTATATTTTTATGCATTGAGAAACAAACTCAAAATTGTGTTCAAACAAAATATGCTTACATTACTACATGTAAATATCAATAAAATATACTACACGCTCAAATGGGAGCAAGCAAGCCATACGCTTATATATTAAGGATAATAAATATAGTACTTTATTTTCTAAAATGAGTGTAGGTTATTATCTAAAGACTAAAGGACTAGACTAAAGGTTTTGAAATACTGAAACGTATTACAAATTCACCACATGCACGAGCAGAACTAAATATAGCAACACGTTTATGAGTAATAAATTAAAAATGTTTAACGAAAGCTAGTTTTAACTAACATTCTCTATACGAGGTCGCTACATACCAGAACCACATCATTTCGAGACTTGTGAAATCAATCGGAAGGCCGTACATCCCGGCTGATAAAGCGCTGATTGGGAGAATTAATAAATTCATTAATTAAGTGATCTTGTCATAGAATAATTTTATTCTGGCCGAAAATAATAGTGATTAAATTTGGAGCGCATGCTGAAGCCCCAAAAGTGATAAATCACTTTCGAAAGGCAGAGTCGGCCCTACCGTGTGTATATAGTGATAAGACACTCGGCCCAGTGATCGTCCGGATGTTTACCTTCTCTCGCGGGCGGCTTAACGTTGGGTTGTAAGACCGGTAGAGCCCAACATAACCGTCCCTCCTCCCCCCAGGACTGGTGGTAGTAATAAAGCGCTTTTTCCCGAGAAAACAAAATAGAGCTGGCCCTACTGTACTTATAGCTCACGGATTAGTCGTTTCAGGCTCCACCGATCCGGAGTAGAGGCACCGTCCTCTGCGTTACTGGTGCCTCCGAATGAACATTTCTTGAGTTCTGACTTTACATATTTTAAACTAAACCAAGGGCAAGGATAGCTCTATTTTAATTTTGCTGCATACTAAAATTAGTCTAAATCCGGTATTGTTGAAAGCGCACTTTAATAACCATAACGCGCAAACGGTGGTTTGTATTCATATTGATACAAATACCCTATTCCCAAGATATGCCCTAATTCTTACGCTTCCATAGAGTCGTAACAAATACTCTATAGCGATACCTAATACCGACGGGCGGTAAGTATTGGTACGATTATAGGTCAAATGGCCAATTTTATTCCGTAAAAATATAGTAGGTACATACTCGTAAGTGCTCATCTACTATAGAGCAAGATTGAACATAACTTATAGACGTAATGTGTGACATTCATAATGAATGTAATGATTCATTACAATGTAAACATTACCTTACTATCTATTATGATAAAGTAAGACATAGTTTCAGGTTAATTAATGTATTTTGCCGAGTCCTTTCACTTATAAATCATTTACGTACAAGAACATTTTGTTATGTTTTTTTTATTCCTATACCTACGTATTATTTATGTAATAAAATTAACACATACCCATTAATCCTTGCTAAATGATACTTCATTCCCTTGTCTTTAGCCCACAATGCGATTTGGCGTTTCAAGGACCCGCTTTGAGCTCCCACCGCCATAATTTTTTCATACATTTTCTCCCAGACGCGAGGTACTCCTAAGAATCTGTAAAAATATTATATTCATCAACTAGCAGTTAAAAGATTTTCTTCTTGCACCTGCTCTTATCCCACTTGCAGTGGGGTCGGCGCATCATGCTTTTCAACACATGTTACAGAAAGATTTGGCTTGTAGTTTTACGACTGCCTGACATCAACCCCAGAGGGGTTATTTATTTTATTTTATTCTTTATTTCTAAACTCTTAACTATGAGTTAAAAGATGATTTGAAATAAAGGCGATAGACATTGATATATATTGGTACGCTAGATATTGCACCGTTTTGCACTTATAAAATTTAGTTGTTGAGTTTCTGTATTTAGTTCTTTATTTGATAGGTAAACTCCTTGAAAAATCGAATGAAAAATCCAATTTCTTTAATCAAATGTGTAATCACGCTTGCACATAAACGCAATCAACCCTAAACAGAACTTTTTTATAGCATAGGCAAGCAAACGAGCGAGTGGGACACCTTATGGTAAGTGATCTCCACCGCCCCTGTACGCCCAAGGCAAAATAAATACAATACCAAAAGAATCATAGGCGCGTTACCGATCTAAAAAGAAAGGCATAATTATCGGAATTGGGGAATAGATAAGGATTTGGGCCTCCGGAGAAAAGTTGAAAAATCGGTTTAAGTGGACCACCAACATCTTAGGCTCAAACCCAACCTTGCCTGCTCGTGGTACACTCTGCTGATTAACAGACGAGGCAATGACGAAACTTAGTTCCTGTTGTGGGAGTTAGACGACGCATATAATACCAAATCTATAGTCAAATCATGATGGGAAGGCAGACTGGCATTAAGCCGGAATAACGCCAAGCAAAAAGAATGGTAGAAAACTATTGATACGATATTGAACGCCGCATGCATTTACTTATACGGGCAGTAGGTATTTATAATAATAATTATATACGCCCTGTATTAAATACGTCCCACTGCTGGGCACAGGCCCCCTCTACTGATTTGTGAAGAGTTAGGCCTTTGTCCACCATGCTGGCCTAATGCAGATTAGCAGACTTGACATACCTTGGAAATTCTTATGAAGAACTGCTCAGGTATGCAGATTTCCTCACGATGTTTCCTTCACCGTTAAAGCAAGCGATAATTCATATCTAATACACACGTTAGAAAAGTCAGAGGTGCATGCTCTTGGAGTTGGTTTCCAACCTGCGACTTTCGTCTCGACAGTCCGTACCACTCCCCGCTGAGCTATCGTGCTATAAGTAGGTATTTAGGTACATTTTAATACCTACTAATAATTTATAACTATTTACTTGTTACCTATTGATAACTAATGATAAGAATTAAAAACAAATATTTAATTCAAATTATTATTAAATAATTTATGCCTTGTAGGTTAAGAGTGTAATCTATTGGCATTAAAGTTTATTTATGATGCCTTTGATTAACATTATCATTAATAATTTATGGTTAAATGTTTACTTATATTACATAATAACAATACTGAGGTATACTAGTATCTTCTAAATACCCGACTTTAGATAAGAGAAGCAAAACAAACGAACATTTTTTATTATACTGTATGACGTAACAAGCAGTTCGCTCGCCTGGATCTGACATTCAAAGAATTGCATGGTATTGGACTGCGCTCAACACCCCGACTTAAGATGTTAAGTCTCATAATGCTCAGTAGTTTCATTGGATTCAATGAAACCTTCCTTCAAATCAGAATACAACGGTGCTTACACATTGTTATTTGGCAGCAGAAATACACATATTGGCCTTACCTACTCAGACGGCCTTTCGCATACGAGGGACCTACCACCAAGTAAAAATAATAAGAAATACAAAGCCCGTGTGAACTAGGTATTACACCAATTATAAGGACATATATAAAACAAGTCAAAGTTACACCGAGGGCCAATGGCGGATCCAAGATTTTGGTTTGAACCGAAACTAGAATTAGAAAAATTGAGAATATACTATACCTACTTAAAATGGAATAAGTAAGGATAAGCGATGAAAATTATATTGTAGGCAGTACTAAGAAAGTACGATAATAGCAAGATTAATTTGAGATTTGGCAGTAGACCCAAATTCTTTGGGGGGGGAGGTTGAGCCCCTTAGCCCCCCCCCTGGATCCAAGGGCACCCTTAGTCCTTAATATAATGTTATGTCATAATGACTCTACCTAGAGTCATAGCTGTGAAACGTCATTAAACTTTGTACATATCATAAAGATTTACCTGGTTGGTCGCACTTCTTTCAGTGTTTCCACAAGGCTTCCCTTCAGCGCATCAGGTTGTGCGAAGAATATAGGTATTGCGTTTGACATAGTGGCGTAAATGTCCACAACCTGCAATAAATTACAAAAACAATCAACCTTTACCTCTTCGACCTCGTCATTTGACGTTTACATAAAATTAATTATGGACTATGTTCAAGGGTTTTTAAATCATTGAATTGCAGATAAACATCTGATTGTAGTCTTTTTATTCATTCAAAATATATGTTATTAGTGATTTCTTATGTTTACGCGAATATTACACATTGAAATAAAACTAGTTTATACGGATTTTATCGGACTAAAATAAAATTGAACCGCGATAAAATCCGTATAAACTAGTTTTATTTCAATATATGTTATTATTTTTTAATTCAAGTTCTACCAGCTGCAAGATTTAAGTCAGAGTTAAAATAAATAAAATTGTCAGCATTTATTATTGAAATACATTTGAGTTGTGGGTCAATGAAACAGGAGGGACGGAGAACGAGTAACACGAATACAATTCTTAATATATAATTTTAATGATAGTTTCCCAACATTTGTTGGGCATGGAACAATAAAAAAATTGTTTTTATATAAAGTAAACTGAGACATTATTTCGGAGATATATAATTGTTATTATTTAGTCTTCTTCTACTTCTTCCACCTGTCCTTATCCCATTCGCAGTGGGGTCGGCGCAACATGCTTTTTAACACATGTTACACAAAGGTTTCGCTTGTAGTTTTTATGGCCGACCGACTGCCTGACGTCAACCCCTCTGATCGGAGGATAATTGTTACTATTTAGTAACAAACCAATTGGAATACTTCAGTGAATAAGAATAAATTATTTAAGCAGTCCACCGTTACTATGACATAATGTGCTATGATGTCCACACTAGACACAGCCTGTATCGTGGTTATCAGCGCATGAAGGCGTTTTAGTCTTCTACCCCCGATTTCACCCCCTTAAGAGAGGAATTATTTCTTCACGTAAATGGGACCACCACCGCAGTAAACCCTACTGAATACAAAAATAAATATCCTAATCGGTTCACATTTGACGGAAATATGCGTGAATATACAAAATATATACAGATGAATTAGGACTTCTTTATTTTTTATGTCGGTTAATAAAAGTCATCTACAAGGCTGCATCATTCTCGTTTTCAGATTGCATGATGCGGCCTCATTTATAACGGTTTTTTGTTTTATTGTCACCTCGGTTCTACAATAAACTCTATCCGTATAAACGGGGCTTGTTTGTATATGTCTGCTTGTCCAGGCTAATCTGCGAAACGGCTGAACCAATTTCGACGGGACTTTCATTGGCAGATTCATAAATACTCAGAGAGTAATTTAGGCTATCTCGTAAATATTTTGGACTTTTGCAAGAGCAGAGGAGTAAAATGCACGTGAGTGAAACCGCGAGGGACAACTAGGCAATAATATAATGAATCATTTTGTAACAAAACAATAGTTCATTAAGCACATAATATTTTAACAATTGTACGTTTTCTCATACAATTTTTCTCAGTTAATTGTTTTGCTAAGTAAGTAAGCTATTTAGCATAAATTGTACGTATTATATAATATAACGTCAGACTGTTATTTGCATGAATAATAGTTTAGGATTTTTATAAGTTTACAAGTTATAAGTTGTAGCTGTGAAGCGAAAGGTCACGGGTTCGAATTCCGCACCGAGACAAAAAAATGTGAATTGTGTGATCCACAAAAATCTGGGTTATTTCTCGCCAATGGAATTGACGCCAGAAAGGCAGCCGCGACCGGTCGTAAAAACTACATGAACACAGCATGTTGCGCCGACCCCACTGCGAGTGAGATAAAGGCATGTGGCAGAAGAAGACGTCAATTAAATTTGGACATATTGGATCCATTTCCATGTGTATGGTCCGGTAATAAGACACTTTTCACTAGGGGATAGGTCCCTCGTGTAAGAAAGGCCGTTCTGGTTAGATACCACCGCTTTGACTATTACAGCCGCCAAGTAGCAGTTTATAAGCACTGTTGTGTTTCGGTTTGAAGGACATTGAAGTCAGTGAAATTACTGTGCACTATGAGACTAAACATCTTATGTCTCGGGGTGACTAGCGCAGTCCAGTACCATGCATTACTTGATAATTTGAAATTCTGATTGATGTGGCTTCTGTTCAAAGCAAGCGTGACGTTAACCATTAGGCGAGTGACGATGGTAGAGTCAGAGATATATCTCGAACTCTTACTAGCTTATATAATTAGCAGATCAACTAAAAATAGTATCTATTATAATCCCTTGAAACATGGATTTGCTTCTGCAAATGGAATGGATGGAGTCTATGAAGTAGAATTCTATTCTATTGCGAATGGTTAGTGGCCAACCTAGTGTCAAAAGGTTTCAAGCCGCCCGAAGGCCTCAGAAGTGGCTTAACGACTGCTGTTGATAAAAGCCGGGACCGACTTTTTACATGCCCTCTGAAGTGCGGAGACGCTCAGTTGAAATACCACTAGTTCATAAACAGACCGCGCCAAGGGGTAACTCTCTAATCGTTTACCGATTACCTAGTAAGTGCAAATGGTTATGAACACCTCAATGGGAAATCGGATCACTGCGCGTAACGTATAGGTAATTATATGGAGTGGTGACGACATACTTAAAACCACATATTGGGGATCATGCCAGTAGTTTAAGTATACCAAAAATTACGCGAATTGTATCCATCGGTACAGCTACTGGACCTAAATAACACTTAGATGGACCAAAATAATACAGATTTACCTACATAATGCCTACATGCGTAAAATTATTTTCGCATTAACTTAATTTATTTGATTACTTTTGATTTTGGAATATGAATGTAACACACATTTTAATAATTCTAGAGTAGGTAATTGGATTCACTAGTAATCATCATGTTTTAGTTTAAACCACTGGATATAATTTAATGTTTTTTTATATTTCCCCTAGGTAATGTTAGAGAGCAAAAATATATTAACCATAGTACATACATACGCACTCACGCCTGTAATCCCCGAAGGGGTAGGCAGAGGCGTAACCAGTAGACTCATATTTCGCCGAGCGTATCTCCATCCCATGATGTTATAGGGGGCGAGCCTATCGCCATACCGGGCACAATTCCAGACTCCGGGCTGATACTGAGCATTTCGTAATAGTAAAACCCAGTATCACTTTTTCTTGAGTCGGGGATCGCACCCGAGACCTCATCGTCAGGCTCAGTCGCAACGCGTACGCATTACAACTGCGCCACCGAGGCTTTCAATTATACTAACCATAGTATTATTGAAAGTACAAGAACTAGACAAAATGGCGGAGGGGAGGTGGAGCTGAAATATAATTACCTGTGCAGCGACGTGGCTGAGCGGCAAGAAGGAGACGACGCGGTCGCGTGTGGGCTGCAGGTCGCCGCAACGCTCGCTGATCGAGAACGCGTCCCACGTGAGGTTGTCGTGCGACAACATCACAGCTTTCGGAGGACCCACTGTGCCAGACTTACAACAACAACAAAAATGGTTTTGCACTTAATAATAGCGACATTTCACTTGGCGTGTATGTGTCAATATTTGCACAACTATAAACTATTTTATTGTAAGCAAAGAAATCTAAAAAAAATATTAGTTATTAATTACTTTTAATAAATGCTTACTTTTATGTAACATACAGAAAAAAAATCGTATTGCTTTTCTATATTTGGACATTTTAGGGATTATTTTATCAAAGAATAATGATAAAACTGATGGATTTTGCATCGTCATTTTGACATTACTTCTAAATAATTCGAGATAAGCATGACCACCTATACCTATACTTATGTTTAATTAGATTAGTATGTTGATACATTTCTAATAATACAGGAATATATTATTATTACTCACGGTATAGACTAGAGTACAACATTCGTTAACTGCGAGGCTCTTGAGGATGTTGTTGAGTTCTGTGTCGGATTCCTTTGTACCCATTTCCATTACTTGCTCCCACTGGAAATTAAATAAATATTCTTTGGGCCTATATAAAAAAAAACTAAATGATATATTTGCAGTGGTTTCTTTTATTAAATTATTTACTTTTAGGAGAACCAACAAATAATATACAATATAACAGTAAGATAAAAAGATATAGAGTCCTAATAATAAGTTCTCACGGATAACGGATTTTTCCCGCCACATCGTGTTCGGTCATGGATTTTGACCAGTTCGTCTGTGATCTTAGATAGACGTAGATAGATAGATCACGTCATAGCTTGTGGCATGCGATACCTATGTATGTATGTGGTAGATTTTTATTACTTGACTTTGTTTTATAATATAAATAATTTAACGGCTATTAAATACATTCATAGACATCGTAATAAAAAAATGACAACTTTCCAGTATATTTTTTTACATTACATTCTACTCAGGTGTTATCAATTTTGTACATCAACACCTAGAACTAGTTAATGAATCGAATATATTTGAAATAAATAACAGTAAAACTATAGATGTCCAAAATACTCTATCTTTGTATTCTTGAAAATTCGTCTTTCTTCAACGATAGTTTCGAGTAAGTACTCGAAAGCAAGTTTTAATCTATTATTATTAAAAGAAAAGTTCTTACACTGTAAACTCCTGGTATAGATGTATCGACGGGACCCTCCCATTGTACAATTGCTTTGAGATTTTCTAACTTGTCGCGTACTGATAGGATTTTGTCTAGCAGTTTCTTGTCCTGGACCACACAGATGTTTGCTCGGGATGACAGCAGGCAGTGGTAGCACGCGTCCGCCGAGTTGGTGGTATATATACCCGCAGCATACCCTCTGAAAAACCAACATAATGATAAAATTCAAAACTAAAACTGATTTTATATGTTACAATAAGACCCTTTTAGATATCGAGCTTCTCATATGGACATAGGCGAGAATATAAACACCGTCATTTATCCCAATTCACATTCACATTACTCAGTTCACACGATTTTATTTTAGATCATCAACTACAAGATTTTGAACAGTCTGAACAGATTTTCAATCGAATTGATTAACAAACCCCTTACAGCTTTTGTTGATTCAAGTCAGTTGATTAACTAAAATTTAACTGTGTGAACCCGCTACGCAGCGGCGTCATACGATTCTTTTTTCAAAATGTATAAACGAGACTGTTGTATTCTCATAATATATGTTTCAAGGTTGTTTCATGCAATAATGCATCTCTCCATCATGACTCGTGCGTATTAATTTAGTCATAGGATTTCCGGTTTCAAATCCGATATCTCATCATTACCGATAGACATTAGGGAAAATTCATAGATAACTGATAAGCCATGACACATCATATACCTCATAGTCATAATAAAATTTGGTTGATATGCTGGTTGAAGTAGATACGATAAGATAAGGGCATTTAGTAAAAAAAGGCCTATGGCATCGCCTATGCTGACATTGGAATTAGGGGTAGTTTAATATTTATTGACGACATTAATTGTCATTAACTATTAATAAGTTAATGACAATTGTTATGTTATTCCATTGCGAACCAAAATAACTACTACCATTTTTTTAAACAATTTTACCTTGTCATTTTCATATTCGAGAGTGTAAACTCGAAAAACCCGAATAACCCGGGTTATTTTTCAGCCGGTTTTTGCATGCTCTGCTCGCAGTGGAGTCGGTGCAACATGTTTTTTAACACAATATGTTAAAGAAAGTAACAGTTAGCTTGCAGTTTTTACGACCGGCTCGCCTGATGTCAACCCCTCTAGGGAGTTGCTGTATTTACTAGATAAAAGGTAAATTTATTTTAGCTACCTACAAGCGTGATGTAATTTTATAATGTACAAAGTACAAAAATATCCAGAAATAAAATCTATTATTTATTATCGAGGGCAGATAACATTCATTTTTTGGTCATAAAGCTCGCTTTGATTTAAACACCGCCATTAACAATTATTTCAGAAGTTGTCTGTTTTCCAGCAGAGTCTTTGTACTCAAAGACTTCTGAGTAAAATCCAATTGTCGTATATTAATTTTAGTATAATAAGATAAAGATTTTGAAAGATTGCACTACAATACGCTCTATATCGGTTGTTTTATAACAAATTTTTTGAACAATATCAACAATTTGTGGTTTAGCTGCTTTTAAAGCTTCCTGCCATTAAAGTCTTTGCTTCCTGCACATAAAAATATTGATTTCTTCAAAGAGCATTGATTGCGCTTCTTATAGCAATTGTGTATAAGCACCGCTATGTGTTGGTTTGAAGGACATTGCCACCAGTGAAATTATGAGATGTCTCGGGGTGACGAGCGTAGTGCAATGTCCAGCATCGCTTTGTGGTTCAAGGTTCTGTGTGGTGTTGCTTATATAATAACATCCATAATTCATCATAAAAAATCATGATTAAAATGCCATTTTAAAGATTATGCTTGCCGCTATTGATGAAAAATAGCAGTTAAAACGCCCAACAGGGTTTTTGTTACATATTATGTATAGGAAGATTGATCATAAATTATATACGTGTGATCCAAAGACTACTACTAGACCGGTACATAGAAATTGTGCACTAAGTTACGGTCAATTTAATTTTACCATTTCGCTTATTCTTAACTAGAATTAGGTTAGATTTCTTCTCCCACTCCCCTTTCTCAACCTTCATCCCGCGTTATGTGGCACAATTTTACTTCTAAACAACCCGTCTAGTAGACACATAGAAGTTATTGGTTTGATCTGATAATTTGTTAACTACCCATATTGTCTTGTTCTTTACTCTAATACACATACACAAATATAATAAAATATTGCTATTGAATGATAAAGTAAACAATGCAAACAAAATATTCGTTTGTTCCTTGTGAATTTCATTAATTAAGCACAATTAAGTATAAAAATGTTCGTATTTTATTTGAGTCCATAATCTTGATTAGCATTGCATATCTAAATAACCGACCTATTGTTCTGCATTCCTGACGTCACAGAGGAACATCGCCTATGTAGGTACAAGATGAATTGCAAGTAACCTAACGACGACACGACGTGACGCGGACGTATAATTAAAAACAGGTATAATTTAATGCCAGTTTTAGAGCGTAAGTGACGCACATGTTATGCAAGTGTTTCGAATTATGAAAATGTTCAAATATCACGAATGTCAACCTCCACCACGCCACGCAGTGGGCGAGTAGCCGGCTGCGGAGCGTGAGGGCAGAGGGTTCGATTCCTGCATCTAGACTAATGTTTATGTGATCCACAAATATTTGTTTCGGGTCTGGGTGTTGCGGGACCGCAAGTCCCTCTTGATTTCTTGATAGCCGCGATACAGGTTATCCTAGTGTGGGGTCAGGAATATGTATGTGACTGTTGGGTGAGTTTATTTATTTTATTGATTATTTAAATGTATCTAATTATTAAAAATTGGATGGTTGGCGCTCACTTAGGGAGGCTTACGTCCAATAGTGGACGGCAACAGGCTGAGATAATAAAATAACTTATAAAAAATGGTATCCGTTGCTGGTCACAATTGCAAATTAGTATTCCGTGTCGACAGGGTACATCACTGATGATAAAAGCAACTATTTATTGATAGTTTTATTAACTCTGACTGCCTCGGTGGCGCAGTTGTAATGCGTACGCGTTACGATTGAGGCTGCCGCTGAGGTCTCGGGTTCGATCCCCGGGTCGGATAAAAGTGATATTGGGTTTTTCTATTACGAAATGCTCATTATCGGCCCGGAGTCAGGAATTGTGCCCGGTATGGCGATAGGCTCGCCCCCTATCACATCATGGGACGGAGATACGATTGGCGAAATGCGCGTGTACTGGTTACACCTCTGCCTACCCCTTCGGGGATTACAGGCGTGAATGCGTATTTTATTAACTCCCTAGGTAATATTGTAGTGCCCTATTATTATTTAAAAAACTGGGATATTTTATTAGGCACGTTATCATGTGTTCTGTGTAATATACATAATATTATTATATAGGTACTTATTAATGTATCTAGTCGACTGCGAAGTTAAAATATAATTGTTATTATCGCTTACTTTCATGATGAAGAAAACATCATGAGGAAACCATTTCTCCATAAGAATACCGAAGGTATGTATAGTCTGCCAACCCGCATTAGGCCAGCGTGGTGGACTAACGGCTAACACCTCTCATTAAATAGAGGAGGCCCGTGGCCAGCAGTCGGACGTGTATTATACAAAGCTACTATTACCTACATTACAATAAGACAGAAAAACACTAAATCACCACGCTGACATTATATCTAACTATAAATTATGTACCTACACATGCGAGTATGTTAATTCACTACTTCCTAAATTGGCTGTCTAATGTATTGTCTTTTAAAGTGTAATAGCACATTGTGAAACAGCTCTGTAATCTACCTTTAAATTTATAAACTACATACTATCTTTTAACTATAATAAAACAGTAGAGCCCCTGCTGTTTGTCTGTTAACTTATTTGAGCATCACGTATAAACTGCTGAACGAATTTCGATGCAAGGAATGCTTTCTATGCTGTAAAAACTACCTTGTATCCCAGAAAAACACGGAGGCTCCCGCGAGCTTATCTATAAGTTATTTATAGCTATATCTAAAACATACATAATATATACACAATCAGTTATAATCCCCGAAGGGTAAGCATAGGTGTAAGTAAACAGTACACCCAAATTTCGCCTAACTTATTTCCGTCCTATAACGTCATAGGGGTCCCGTATAACGATAGGCTCTATCGCTACACTGGGCATAATTCCAGACACCGGGCTGATACTAAGCATTTCGTGATAGAAAACCCAATATCACTTTTACTCGACCCGGTGATCGAACCCGAGACCTTAGCATAGCAGTCGTAACGCGTACCTACACATTACAACTGCGCTAGTGAGGCAGTCATAAAATATACATAATATAAGAGTATTTTCAACATATTACAAGGGCAGGTAGTGACTGTAATCACATTTTGTCTTGTAATAATATTTTAACTGGTATCAAAAGCAATTATTATGTAAGTATTTCTTGAATTTTAACTCACCCGGCATGTATAGCGGCGAGATCTGAAATAAACCATTGTTCCGAGTTGAATCCGAGAATTCCCACAGAATGGAATCTTTCCAGTCCAAGTTTCAGAAATCCTTTTGCTATAATCCTAATACGTTCTTGGTATTGTCTGAAATTAAATAATCACTTAAATTTTGTGGGAAGTGTCATAAATTATGTATGTTAGTTTTATTAGGTACTAAAAGTAACTAAAGTTATTGTATTACATGCATTAAGTATACATTTTATTTAAGTAAGATAGTATACTAAATCTGACAATGTATTCATATTTCATTTAACCATAATTCGTTCTCTAGGACAAAAACATTTTATATTTTATAACATCAATTAACTAACTATATTAAAATATACTATATTGGCAATTGCTTACTTATAAGTTATTTTGTGCCATTTTCCATCTGATTTCTTTGTGGCTAGAGCGATAGCGTCAGGATATCTAGCGACCGTGCGGTTCAACAAGCCGGGTACAGAGATTGGCGGTTCCGCGGCGAGACCACGAGCTTCTATTCGGAGCTTCACGTAAGATCCAGGCGCTGTCGCTACATAGTCATCAGCTGGTATCACCTGATCCGGGCCTGTTACCATAACATATGCATAACGTCAATATTATTTACTTATTTCATCCTCAAACACATCGAGGCAGGAAGTGTGTACATTATTATTCGTGCGACGCGGTTTTGTGCTGCAGGATGTTTAACCAATCTTTGGGCGAAGAGAGAATAAACAAAAAGGAATGTCTATATTATGTCTACATGTTGAAACTTATGTTCGTTTTACATATTATAGGTAATGACGCTAAAATGTTTTTAGCAGGTCTGTACACCCGACCAATTTGATAAACTTTTCTGGTTAGATAAAATTCTGCGAAATGGCTAAACCGCTCTACTGATGATGATGTTTGGTATACGTACCTATTACATAGGAAAGCATAAATATACAATACAGCATATGTATATGCATATATACATGCATATACAATATAGCATATGTATATGCATATATATTATGTATATATTATATACATAATATTACAATGATTCCAATCCTGTTTTATTCGATACTAAATTAAATTATTTCTAACATTTTTGAAATCTTATGCTATTAGATTGTTGCATCGGAATAAAATTTTAATACAGTACGACAACACATAGCCTCAGTATTAGACCCTAATAAAAGGCAAACGACCAAGAGGAAGGAGCCCGAAACGCTGCACAGACCAGGTGTCGGAACAGCTGGAGACACCAGTTCACGTCGCCATCCATCAAGCCGAAGACCGTAGCAAATGGAGAAAATCCATTAATAGAATGCTTTCACGGAATCACGATCCTCAACAATAAGGGATCGATATGGGAGGAGAAGGAGGAGACCATAATAATCTCATTAAATCCAGTTTGTACTAAACATGCCATTAAACAATCAATAAAGTAAACCAATGATGGTAATTACATTGTGGGCAATACTATCGCAGCCGCAGTCGCCGAGGAGCGGCGTCAATTAGTTCCGCGGTCCGCCCTGCCACGCATAAAAATCTTTGTAATTAGGTATGACTTGTGTTTATAATTATTTATAATTTTATAATTTATAATTTTAGAATACTTGAGAAACGTTTGAACCCCTTGGCTTCCAGAATAGGAGAATTAAGGCAAGATACTAGTGTTGATAAGGAAACAATTTTTAAATGAGTTTGTAAAGACTAGCCTCTTTTTTGTACTAAGCCAGAAAAAAGTCCCTCTTCAAATGATTCGAGGCGTCTTGAAACTCAGTGGTATATTTGATGCATGCTATGATTAGGTAGTATTGCCTTATCTTACAAGTGTGATTGTCGTAATATCCAAAAAGACCTGCCTACTAATTGAAAGTAGAACATGCAAAAATGTCGAGCCGCTCTTACTTTATTTCATCATGTACCTACGGGACAAATGTGTTGTCTCTTGTAGGTCCTACTCAACACTAAAAGATACACCCATTTTAATACATCATGTTAAAGGTCTAGTTAAGTTTAAGTATTAATTATGGTTTAGAGATGGGTAACGGAATTCTGATTCGTGGCTTACATCGTAATCGTGAATTCTCCGGATATTTACATACACACTAAGCCTGTAATTCCCGAAGGGGTCGGCAGAGGTGTAACCAGTAGGTATATGCACTCACGCCTATAATCCCCGAAGGGGTAGGCAGAGGTATAACCAGCACACCCACATTTCACCCAGATTATTTCCATCCCATGATGTGGGGGCGAGCCTATCGCCATACCGGAACAATTTCAGACTTCAGGGTGATACTAAGCATTTTGAAAAAGAAAAACCCAATACATATTAGTTTTACCCAACCCGGGGATCGAACCCGAGACCTCAGCACAGTAGTTGCACCGCGTAGGTACGCATTACACCGAGGCAGTTTTCTGGATTTTTGGAAACATAATTCCGGTGTAGAAGGAGGAAAAGAAATCATATTACTCATAATCCTGTTTGCGAATTACATATAACTTAATATCATTATAGTCCTTATCATTTTATATGGATTGTAGTCTACAATTGTTTGCAAAATATATTATAATCGAGGGCAACAGCAGCTGTCGGATTAAAATGTATTTATCTTTTACTTATCTGATATAATATGACTATTACAACATATATATTTAGGTTTTCTTTTAATTTTACTTTAAAATAAACTGTTAGTCATAATTCAAACATAAAGTATCAATGTTCTGTAATAAATACTAGGATTTTTTGAACTTATGCAAAAATCTGTTTATAATTAATGTACCTACTAAATACTTATGAAGTATTACAACATAATTTCATATAGGTATACGATTGTAATATTTACCATCCATATATTTTTGATGACTGACTCCGTTAGGTACTTGCATGTTATTGACGTGTACTATTTCTTCTCCGTTTAGCACAATTACTGTAGAATTTTCCTAAAACAAAAATATTTTATTTGAATATTATGTTTTTCAAATTAATATCAAAGATGCTTTTTTTTTATAACTTTGTCTATACTTATACGAAACATTTCTTTTTATATATGTAAGACTTGTTTTATTACTAAGAAACACTTCATTATTTCAATGTGCTTGGGGAACTGCCTAACGGATTATGAACAATCCTCTTGAATTATAAAATAGTTTAGGTATCTACGGATTATCTAGCTGAATTTAAATCTATTAGGGTTCGATAGCCAAATGGCAAAAACGGACCCCTTATAATTTCGTCATGTCCTTCCGTCCGTCTGACCGTGCGATCTGTCCGTATGTCACAGCCATTTTACTCGGAGACTATTAGGACTATATGGATGTAAATTGGGTGGTAGCTATATTCTATGAACCGCTACACATAGGTGGAACAAAACTAATTAATAAAATGGTGTAATTCTCCATACATGTAACAGAGATGGTTTTTTCCATTTGTAATAAGCTTGTGTATCATGGAATAGGTACTTTTTTATGCCATAGGCCGGTAAACGAGCAAGTGGGTCACCTGATGGTAAGTGATCGCCACCGCCCATGTACACCCACAACACCAAAAGGGTCATGGGTGCGTTGGAAAGGGATAATTAAGGGATTGGGAAGGGGAGGGGGTTTGGGCCTCCGAATATCTCACTCACCGTACGAAACGCAGCAGCAAGCTGTTACTTTACGCCAGTTTTCTGTGAGACAGTGGTAATGACCCGAACGAGGTGGCTCATACATGCTGTAGACAAGTGTCTACAGCGTGGCTCTACCACTTATAATGATGAAATGACTGATGAATGATGTTGCCAAATGACGTTTTTATATACAACATATTACAGAAAGGTGTGATCATATTTAAGTGTCGTTACATACACCCGGAATTAAGTCTTTAAGTGTGTCCCTTATCAAAACATAGATATCCTAAAATTTCACGCTAATTTTTATCACTCGTTTATTATGACCGATAAAAGCGATCACATCGCTTTAAATTATGTGAAGTAGTACGTCTTTAATTTGCGTAAATGATTAGACGAACAGGTCGCTCACCTGATGTTCATCGTCACACCTGTCCATAAACAGAAGCAATGTCACACAGAGCTTTGGATTACAGAACACTGCATGGCATTGAACTGCGCTCGTCATCCCGAGACATAAGATGTTAAGTCTCATAATGCCTAGTGATATCACTGGCTTCAATGTCCTTCAAACCGAAACACAACAGTGCTTACACACTGTTGCTTGGCAGCAGACATAGACAAAGCGGTGGTACCAACCCAGATGCCTCTCGCATACGAGGGACCTACCACCTTGTAGATGTAACCGAGAATAACAATGCTGGAGGGAGCCAAAGCTCGGCTGTAATCATTTAGTGTTGTCCAAATTTGCAAGTCGAGTATCGCCATCTTACTCATTCGATGAAGAAGAAAATTCTTTATTTATGTCCTAGCAATGCATTTCTAGGATAGTCCTAGGATTTGGTACTACAGGGAGTGAAAAACTTATATCGTACAATATATGTACGTTGCTTAAATTTTACCACACCTTTCTGTAACACGTTGTATTTAAGTTATTAGTTTGTGAAATATGTGTGTCCAAATTCGTGAAAAATGTGTCCCCTACCCTCCAACTGTTAAGCTACGGGTTGATAAAGACTGAAATAATAAAGGTAGCATAACTTAAAAGGTACTTCCTACAAGAATTGATTTCAAGAAGCCAGTTTGTATAGTTTTTGAAATATGGGATATTTTCTGACTACGGGACCCTTCACTGTGCGTGGTCGGACACGCACTTGGCCGGTTTTTTTCTTTGAATGCTGATATCGTTATCACTTTAATGAATTGTACAAATTCACTTATGAACATTTTGGTTTTTCCACATACGAATTTTCAGCATGGGGATTAAAAACAAATCAATTACAGAATAAAGTAGTATTTATATAATCTAAGGAAAAACGATATGTAGGTAGGTTCGCCTTCGAAGTTGACAACAGTTTAAACGCAATTATAACGTTATTATTGACGTAGATACTATGTTTTGCTCGCGGCTCCGCCGACGTGAAAGTCTTTTCCGTCATATTTCTGGGTTTAAAATAGCATAGGTGATATACTATTTCCGATCCATAAACTGTCTCTATGCAAAAAAAAACATGTGGATCCATTGCTGAGTAACATATGGACAAAACAACAAACACACATTTGCATTTATAATATTACCGAGTTCTTCTTCCACCTGTTAATGTTAAAAAAAGGGAAACACCCAGACCCGAAACATAATATGGATGTGGGAATCGAACCCGGGACCTCTCGCTTCACAGCCGGCTACTCGCCTACTGCCCTACGGAGACGGTGTATTATATTACCGAATAGTACCTATAGGTAAATTATTATTGTACACAAGTGTTGAGATACCATTCAGTAATGGGAAACAAGGTAAATGTAATTAGCAAGTCTGCTGGAGTGCAAAACCATTTGACTCCTCGTGTCTCTGCATGTAATATATTTTTGCTACCGTACAATATAGGTACGATTTCCCTCGCGTATACCGAATAATCATTGCATATTTCTTTATTTTTGAAATTAGTATTATTATAATTACCTAGATTATGGATATCGTAATCCAATCCAGTCTGTTCCAAAAATGTTAAGATTTCACAATCATTACCTACTTTATTATCATATGTTATCGAGATGTTGATAAGTTGATAAGAACCATTTCAAGATGCCTATGATTGTGAATTAGGTATATTAACACCTGAATTTAAAGAAACACTTTGCACGATTATTATTATCATTCGTAAATAATATTCTGCGCCATGCGATATACGATAGACAAGCCTAGCAACAGCAAACGCGGAAGTTCAGATGTCCTCCGACCATCCTTGCGTTAATAGGAGGTTCTCACGGTTCGATTTTAGTTGAACATCTGTTAAATCGCATGCGATTTCAGTCTGAACAGACTTACAATCGGATTTAAATTTCAATTGAAGCTTTTGTTGCATCAAATCTATTGATTAAACTAAAATCGAATCGTGTGAACCAACTATAAGTAGTTGTCTTCAATAACTTCATGGTTTAACAGACGCACTCACGACAATCAACTTGAATTATCAAATGGTAATTTCTTAGAATTTTATAATTTTTCAAAGATGTGTACTAAGAATATTTCTATACCCAGTAACGTAGCACAAAGCATGGAAACTGGATCTTAGATCTAAATAATGGAATTCTAGGAAATTACTAATTGACAACTTAAGTTTATAGAAGTATCTGACTATGGTAGATAGAGCTATAAGCTCTCGTTAAAAGCTTTCCTAGTAAAGCTTTTTTTTGTCGCGGGGAAAAGTGTGGGATCAGGACTATATGTGTGACTATGTATTATCAGCTCTCTCCCACACATTATATTATATAGGGAAATTATATAAATATGTACTCGTAGTGTCGTGATGGTTTAAATGAAACGACGATTATTGTAGGATACTTAAAGGCTTCGGTAGCATTATGTAATTTGTGTTCATTATGTAATAAAATGTTAAGACTTATGTAAGATTATCGCAATAAATATAATCATCGGTATCAGGGAAATTCAAAATTAACTACCCGGGGGCTCAATATCAGGCGCTTAAATGTATTTACAATACTTCCATAATATCGTCTTATCTTAAAAAATATTATGTTGATAACGTTTTATGTATACATACAATATCTTTAGAGATAAATAAAAGTGTACAACTTCAGAATTTTAATGTTTGCTCTTGGTATACGTGTATAAATTACCGGTATTATTGGTTAAACTACCTATAGTATATTATGTAATTTTAGTATGACTACACTCTTTCTTGGACTGCCTTAGACATATGAGAAAAGTATTTATTTATTATTAGATAATGCCCGGCATGGGTAACAAAGCCTTTAAAAAAAACAATGGCAGATACTTTCATGCAAGTGCCAACAACTGTACAAAGTTTTAACTTTACTGATTTTTATTTATTTAAGCTTTAGATTTCATATTTGAATAATTTTATAAGTTATAACTTAAATGGTATTTTAGGCTATAGTGAACGGCTTATTTGGAACATAAGACACCGTTGTAATTAACTTGAATGATTAATTAACTTGAAGATGTTTAGTCTCATAATTAATATGTATATGTATGTCCAGTAATTGAATGTCCTTTAAACCAAAACACAACAGTATTTAAATACAAAGCCTAGTACTAACCCAGACAGTCCCCCGGTGGCTTTAACGGTTAGGTTAGATAGAGATCCAAGTTTTACAGACTTAAAATATTATATATGACAGCTTGTTACGATAAAATAATTAATTATAGTAATTGTGTTAAAACCTTGAATGAATTGTCTTGGGAAAACTGCTAACAATAGAAGTAGTTAACATTTTATCAACACTAAAAGATACTTACCTACCTAGATAGGTACCTACATTCAAAGCAGTAGGTAACTTTAACAGTTATATGACTTGTTTATATGTACAATAGATAGATCTGTAAAATATTTCAGTAACTGATTGTAATTTTGTACTATCGTAACAAAACGTTTTAGAGAAAAATCATATTATATGCACTCCAAGGTTGAAGTCAAAATACGATAAGAGTCCATCCGTAAAATATATGATAGCGAAATATGTACCTAATTTATTTATTACTTGCCAGAGTTTAAGAATAAGACATACATACTCACACACGCCTGTAATTACAGAAAGGGTAGGCAGAAGCGTAACCAGTACACCCACATTTCGCCGAGCTTATTTCCGGCCCATAATGTGATAGGGAGCGAGCCCAATTCCAGACTCCGGGCTGATATTTAAGCATTTCATGGTCGAGAACCCCAATAAAACAAATAAATAAATATCACTTTATATAAATAATATAAATATGATCCTTGTAAAGAATGAATGTAAACTAAAATCGTTATGTATTTACCTATTCTTATTCTAACTGCTTCGGTAGCGCAGTTGTAATGCATACGAGGTACGACTGCTGTGCGGAGGTCTCGGGTTCGATCCCCGGGTCGCGTAAAGTGATATTGAATTTTTCTTAGATTACGAAATGCTCAGTATCAGCCCGGAGTCTGGAATTGTGCACGGTTTAGAGATAGGCTCACCGCCTATCATATCATGGGACGAAAATGTGCGTATTTATAAATGTTTGTAAGGTTGTCTGGAAGAAATCGCTGTTTGCGATAAGACCGCCCATTGTATCACCCTTACTGTATGATTCTCGTTTAGAAGCTACCTACTTCATTGTGCAATAAAGAATATTCTATCTATCTATGTAAAATCGACTCAAAAAAATTATAACTAAAAATAACCAATTTTGAGTGATTAATTAATGCTCCCTTACAATTCTACCATTAAATTGGAATATTACCA
The DNA here is from genome assembly GCA_905332985.1 of Mimas tiliae. Taxonomy (NCBI): domain Eukaryota; kingdom Metazoa; phylum Arthropoda; class Insecta; order Lepidoptera; family Sphingidae; genus Mimas; species Mimas tiliae. The sequence continues at coordinate 10,160,998 of HG995240.1, read as the reverse complement.
GCTCAAAATCGTTTGTATTTATTTTTAGCTGTTTTTATAATTACTTAAATATTAGCTATACAGTAGTTATCGCAAATGAGCCAGTATTCTTTGTATAATAAGCTTATGTAATCCATACTTTATTTAATAAAACAGATTCTCAGTTTAATGTTATTTGTAGGTACTTTATACCTACTGAGTTGTTATGCACGCTCTACAGTTCTCACGTTGTAAAAAGTTCATTTTAGACAATATTTATCCTCTTATTGGAAGTTGATATTAATTTATCGTTACTAGTTTTTACGACTAATATTAAACTAGTACAAGTTCTTATATGTAAATAGATTATATTTAGGTAATTGAAATTGTAATTTTAAGAAACGTGCGAAGTTATTTCAGAGAATGTTGCGTTCCAAATTATATACAGATTTTGGTTTTTTATAGGTATGTGTTGGAAAAAATTTACTGAATGAAAATAAAGTGTTGATTCTTCATTAGGTCGAGGTTGATACATATATCCTATATTCAATTATTATCCTAATTATTGTACGCACTTCGCCGATTATTCTAGATAATCAATTATATTATTATAATTTTGACGTAAAACGTATATGTATATTAGGTATTTTAAGTTGTAATTGGATCGATCGTTCAGTTAGCCGACTTTACTCTAGATCTAGAAGCATTACATAGTGCTATAGTGCTAGTATCATAGGACTGTCATCGTTTTTTTAATTATTTCCAGTATAGCAAACGTGCAGGCGGTAAGCAGCATCTGATGGTAAGCGGCTGCCGTCGCCCATGGACTTCAGCAATACCAGAGCACAGCCAAATCGCTTGTCTGTACCGTCGCTTTATACGTTCATAGGGTCATTGGAGCCCACGACGAAATTCTGCTATTGCGCCCTTTCAAGGTCGAATATGATTATGCTCATTATTACTTAAATGTACGATTGATCAAAATTAACAAGATATATGGGCGGCAAAAAATACGGTATCTGTAAATATGTAAGTATTCTAAGGACCCGGGGTTTGTGCCCCTGTTGCCAGGTTCTAGACACGGCGGTGGACTGATGCGGTTATCGTATAATCCCTTAAGATTTTAACACTATTCAAAGCCGCTCATTATTATTCTTTCTTTATTTATCCCTTAATCGCAATGGCTGTATATTATGATACATGTAACATGTTATAATATATGTAGGTATTTACTTAATTAGTGGCACTATACGATAAGAGAGTATAATACCAGAACACAGCATAGTATGTAAACGAGTGAAGTGTTTTGTTTCCAAATGTCAAGTAATATCATATTTTCATTCTACTAGTAAGGTCACAACGTTCAATCGCTTATCGTACCTATAGGTAGATACTCGTATGTCTAGATGTACATTTAAATAAAAACAAGCATTATTACAATAATACCAGTTAATTATATTTAAAAATACTAGCAGTTTATATTATTTTTACTGTATAGTATTTTATTACTCTAAGACTGTTTTCCGGAACTTGTCCCTGTAACGATCCACAACCATTTATTTTTTATAAACAGTAACAGATTATAGACACAAGCCATTCATTACAGGGTACATATAAGTACAAGGTGGAAATTATGTTTAAAGATGCATTTTTTTCTTTAATAGGTGTTTGGTACATCAATCATCGTCGACACTACTGTGTTATTAAAAAAGTACAAATAACATATAAGTATGGCTAGGTATCTATCTATGTATTTAAAAATAGAAAATACTTAGACTATGTGGTCAGAATGTTGTTTTTGTCCTGCTTCGACATAAAAATAGTATAACTTTATGTAATTCCAAAATGCCTCTTACACTAGACTGCCTCGGTGGCGCAGTTGTAAAGCGTACACGGTACGATTGCTGTGCTGATATCTCGGATTCGATCCCCGGGACGGGTAAAGTGATATTGGGTTTTTACCCGACTGCCAAAGAAGGTTTATGTTATTCGCGCGTATCTTGTGCGCGTACATGTTTGTTTGTAAATTTCTTTCTTACGTCGTATCTTCCAAACGGATGGATGGATTTCGACAGTTAAGGTATCGTTATATTCGTCTTAAAAACCCAAGTATCCTTAGATAGATGGATGAAAAAAAGGCGGATTTAAGGCGCGAAATAGTACGTTACGTACGACGTTAATTTAAAAAAAATAAACTAACCTATCGAGTATCGAGTAGGGTATCAAAATTTAAAATAAGGCGGGACCCAATTGCAAATTATAAACAGTAAGAAAATTAATGGGTTCCGTTTGCAACTTGGGTGGGCTTGCAACTCAAATGTGGGTGTACTAGTTACACTTCTGCCTAACCCTTCGGGGAGTACAAGCGTGAGTGCATGTGTATGTATGTATTCTAAAATGTTGATAAACATATACTTAAACTTTACCCCTTAGCAATCCAGATAAGCAAATAACGCATGATACGACATCACTTATCACTTTATCTGTATATGGTGTGGTACTGTTATCAGAGGAAATTATCTTCAACTAGCTGTTGTCCGCAGCTCTGCCCACGTTTTTTCCTCTTTAAAATGTAAGTTTTCAAAAATTCTTTCTTAACGGGTCCCTACATTAAACAAACTATCATCTGATCAAATTCATGATCCTAGCTTTAGTAGTTTTTGAGATATATCGTGATTTATCAGTGAGTAAGTGTTTAGCTTTTATACACACACACATTCTAAATGTGCCAAATAATGTTATACTCTTAATTAGAGTGCTATATTTATATTTATTATAGTACCTATGGATTTCGATTATCCTCATCGTAGGTACGTACAACAAAATTGTGCAGGATAAGAAATGAAAACACACATTTCTATTACTAACTTATATGCTAATCATTAATTATTTTATTTTATGTACATAATTTATAGGTAATTACACTGTCGTGCGTGTGGCGGCAGCACCATCGCTGCCGCGCCGCCCGCGCACCTCACTCCGCGAGCGACACTACAGAATCGGCGGGCGCGCTCCTATTGGCCGAGCCGCGCACGCCTACTCGCTCTCCCGGTGCCCCGAGTCAACAAGGATTCGGAAATAAATGGAGGGCTCCTGGCCGCTACAAATCAGTTCGCTCCAGTTCGCCTCAAGAAAGAAATAGTAACCTCAAGAAAGAAATAGTAACCTCAAGAAAGAAATAGTAACCTCAAGAAAGAAATAATAAATGCAAGAAAGAATAACGGTCCTGCAAGAAAGAATAACGATTCCTGCAAGAAAGAATAACGTTCGAACTGCGAAACTGCGCCTGTATATATTTTGGTCATTGAATATACGATTGTTTGTCTATTTACTGGTTTTCACTCTCTCGCAATCCAGCAACCCTCACATTGTCTGGTCCTTCGAGCCGGATTAACGAGAGAGAGATGCCGGTAACTAGATCAATCGGGCGCAGAACCGCTTCGGCAACGAATACAACAAGCGTCACTGGTACCGCAACGGAGGTCACAGGTACCTCCGGTACTGCGGGCACCTCCGGTACTACGGGTACCACGGGTACGACGACTGACGTCACAGGTACCTCCGGTACTATGACTGACGTCACAGGAACAACGGGCACCGCAACGACAACTGAAAAGTCGACCGCCGTGTCAAAAACACCAACACCCGCAAGAATTCAACCGGAAGAACCGGAACCGAAGCCCGCCGACCCGGAAACGCAGAAACCTATAGTCCGAAGCGGACCACCGTCGAAGAAAAGCAGAAATCCTTCAAAATCGCGCCGATTGGCGGCGGCTCGGGCCGAACTAGCCCGACTCAAGATGGAGTTAGCTGCCGCCCGTATCGCCGCAATAGAAGCGGAGTCCGAGAGCGAAGAGGACGTGAACTCTATCGTCACCGAAGGAGATCAGGAACTGCGAGTACACAGCTGGTTAGAAAACAGCCGACTACTCGCTATCGAATGCCAGCCGCATCAAGCTCAAGATACGCAACCTGAACCACAGCCGCCGGTGGAACCTGCAGCTCCAGAGATCACCGCCGCATCCTGGGGCATACCGACGTCTGCACCGGCGGGAGTCACCGCCGCACTCCCGCCGCCCATGCGTGCTTCAGCTACCGAACCGACGACGCTACTGGCATCGGGAATTTCCGCAACTCCACTCGTACCTACAAATAGATACGAAATCAAGAACTCGACTGCGCAGTTACTTCCGCCCACGATCTCCGCCGCATCGTGGCAACCGAACACTGCAACTGCGCCGCCGCCTCCGCCAGTGGTCACAACAGTGCCATGGCCTACGAACACGACTGTGCACCCGCCAACGCCAGTGATCACCGCCGCATCCTGGCAACCGAACCTCGGGCCTGCACAGCCGCAACAGAACACCGGTCCAAGATTGAACCCTACGCCTTGGGACCTCCCGGCTTCAGACTTACGTCAAGATCATAATGAAGCAATAGCAGTCCGACAATCAAGATCGACGGAAATTCAGGAACTTGCGTCAGCCATAACGCATGCAGTGCAGACCGCACAACACCGCCAACCGTTGAAGTACAGCGATCTACCGACATTCAACGGGGCTCACCAGGACTGGCTGACTTACAGAGCCGCCTACTACGAGACGGCACATCACTTCTCCACTTTAGAGAACATGTCCCGGTTGCGCCGCAGCCTCCGGGGAACAGCGAAGGAAGCAGTCCTAGGACTACTTATCACCAACGCGGACCCGAGCAACGTGATGAAGACTTTGGAAACAAGATTTGGACGCCCCGACTCAATAGCTATGGCCGAAGTCGAACGCCTCCGATCTTTGCCACGCCTCACGGAGTCACCGCGGGAACTCTGCACCTTCGCGACAAAAGTGGAAAACATAGTTGGAACCTTGCAGGCACTCGACTGCATCTTTTACCTCTACAACCCAGAGGTTACGAAGAACATGGTTGAGAAATTAACCCCGACCTTGAGAAGGCAGTGGTATGAGTTCGCTGCCGCACAATCAAGGACAGAACCGGATCTCATGAAGTTTAGCCGCTTCATGCAAAGGGAAGCAGAGATCTGCAGCCCGTACGCCCAGCCAGAATCAATCGTCGACCGGACCCCGAACAAGCCGAACAACGAGGGACGAGAACGTCGTCAACGGGTTCATGCGGTCAGCGAAAACCGAAAACCGAACTGCGGACTCTGCAACCAAGAACACAGCATCGTAGAGTGCGCTCGTTTCAAACAGGCTGACACCGACGCCAGATGGGACATAGCGAAAAAACATCGTCTGTGTTTTAGGTGCCTTCGGTACAGATCAAAGCAACACAGCTGCAAACCGAAGAAATGTGAGATCGACGGCTGCGTTCACTTCCACAACAAGCTCCTTCACTCGTCTAGAAGCAAGAAGGAAGTCGTCGAAGAAGTGGCCAAGGAAGAAAAGGTTAACGCAGCGTGGGCTCCTAAGGTATCTTTTTTAAAAATAATACCTGTGAATATTTCAGGACCGGCGGGAGCCGCAGACACGTTGGCCTTGTTGGACGACGGATCCACTATAACGCTCGTCGACGCCGACCTAGCAAAGAAGATAGGAGCCGACGGCCCGGACGATCCTCTGCACATCACGACTTACGATGGGGAGACAGGCAGCGAACTCAAATCCCGTCGAGTCAGTTTCAACATAAAAGGAACGAACCAACAAGAGGATCAGATTCAAGCACGCACCGTGGATAATCTCCGACTGGCAGCGCAGCATATACCGAAGGCGGCGGTCGAGAACTGCGACCACCTGAGGGACATACTCTCCGAACTTCAGCCAAGCGACGCAACGCCGAAGATCCTCATAGGTCAAGATAACTGGCATTTACTTCTCGCAAAGGAAGTAAAAACTGGGAAGAGAAGCCAACCGGTCGCATCACTGACACCGCTCGGCTGGGTGGTACATGGAAGCCACACAAGAACATTGGGTCACCGAGTCAACTTCATTAATCACACGGAAGCAGACGACGACCTACATGAAGCAATGAAGCAATTCATCACACTGGACAACATGTACATCGACCCCAGACAACCCAACAGCGACCCGGGAGAGAAAGCGCTTCGAATCCTGCGACTGCACACAAAGATGACCAACGGGGGCAGATATCAAACAGCCCTACTGTGGAAAAGCGAGGAGGTAGTTATGCCTAATAACTATGACAACACGTTGAACAGGCTTCATAACATAGAAAAAAAGTTGGATCGGAACCCGGAACTCAGGAGAAGATACAACGAACAAATGGAGGCTCTTGTGACCAAGGGTTACGCCGAACCTGCACCTCCAGCGACAGGGAACCGAACCTGGTATCTACCTCACTTCGCGGTCTTCAATCCACTGAAGCCAGACAAGTTAAGAGTCGTCCACGATGCAGCCGCTAAGACAAGGGGAACATCACTGAACGACCAGCTGTTGACCGGTCCAGATCTCCTGCAGCCACTGCCGGGAATCATAATGAGGTTCAGACAGCATCCTATTGCAGTAACCGCCGACATAGCAGAAATGTTCATGCAGGTGGAACTACGAGAGGAGGACCGCGACGCACTCCGTTACCTCTGGCGAGGTGATAGGCGGGACGAACATCCGCCTGAACAGTATCGGATGAGGTCACTCATCTTCGGTGCATCGAGCTCACCTGCAACCGCCATCTACGTCATGAACCACAACGCGGAGAAGCATCAACACGAGTCCCCGGAAGCGGTCGAAGCGATCAAGACAAAACACTACATGGACGACTACTTGGACAGCTTCGCGACATTCGACGACGCAGTGAACACAACGAAGCAAGTTCGTGAAATTCACAGGGGAGCTCACTTCGAACTAAGAAAGTGGTCTTCAAACTCAACAGAGCTGCTACAGGCGCTAGGAGAAACCGCCGAACAAGAACGCGCTATCACTCTCGAAGATGAGAAAACTGAAAGAGTGCTCGGCCTCATATGGAAGCCGCAAGAGGACCGACTCGCCTTCAATTTGGAATTAGCCCACATACCGCAGGCTATTTTATGCAATGAGAGGCCAACCAAGAGACAAGCACTTAAGATAGTCATGTCTCTATTTGATCCGCTCGGTTTAGTCTCTCCGATCACCATAGCAGCCAAGCAGATACTACAAGAAGTCTGGAGGCGCGGAACTACGTGGGATGATCCGCTAGAACCCGACTTGGCCGCGAGTTGGGCCAAGTGGATGACAAGCTTAAAAAACTTACGTTTTATTTCAGTACCGAGAAGTTACCCGAACTACAGCTCAGCAGCGTCCTTGCAGCTGCATGTCTTCACCGACGCTAGCGAGTCAGCGTACGCGACGGCCCTGTACTGGCGTGCAGTAAACGAAGAGGGTGAAGTCAGCGTGACACTCGTCGCCGCGAAGGCTAAGGTAGCCCCACTAAAGGTAACATCAATACCTAGGATGGAGCTGCAAGCCGCAGTACTGGGTGCCCGCATGGCTGCCGCGGTGAGGAAGGAACACACAAAGAAACCCGACGCAACTGTCTATTGGACAGACAGTCGCACAACCTTGGCGTGGATCAGAACGGGGTCAAGATCCTACAAGGCGTACGTCGCTCATCGGGTCGCTGCGATAGAGGAACATAGCCAAACAAGTGAGTGGCGGTGGATACCGACAAAGCTCAACGTAGCGGATGACGCCACACGCGACGTACCGGACAACTTCGGACAAGATCATCGTTGGTTCCACGGACCGGAATTTTTGTTAAAGGAACCGGAAACATGGCCTCCGGACGACAAAAACACCATTACAGCAACAGGTGAGGAGAGAACGTGTCATGTAAGCAGCCAACGGTCACCGCAACTCAAAGAAGCCCTACCAGACGTGAATCGCTTCTCTAAGTGGTCTCGGTACGTACGCGCAACGGCCAGAACTCTGCAAGCAGTGGAAATGTTTCGCCGAAGTTTACACAAGGTCAACTACAAGAGGAGCAAACGGAACCCGAGCGCGGACCCAAGTTGGCAACGTCAAGCTACCAAGACCCCAACGGTAACGAAGACACCGGTTTCGAGCATCAAAGATCAATATTCACTGATTTCAGCTCCATGTCAGCGTCGGGCCGAGGTTCTCATCCTACGCGCGTCTCAAGAGGATTCCTTTCAAGAGGAACTTCAAGCACTCAGAAAAGGGAAAACGGTTTCGCTCAACAGTCGTCTCTATCCGCTGAGTGTAATACTCGCGGAGGAACAAATTAAGTTAAAGGGTCGAGTAGGTGCCGCCCCCGGGATCACAGAGGAATTCAAGAATCCTATGGTATTGGACGGCGATCATCGAGCGACCAGACTGTGGATACAACATGTGCATCAACAGTTGCATCACGCCGGCGTCGAGGCAATAGTGAATGAGTGTCGTCAACAACACTGGGTATTGCGCTTACGACCGACCGTTAAGAACATCGTACGTCAGTGCCAACGATGCCGACTGAGGACAGCGTCTCCCCCGCAGCCTATGACCGGGGATCTACCACTCTGTCGTCTGGCGCACCACAACCGACCATTCACCTACACAGGATTGGACTATTTTGGACCATTGAACATCACTGTGGGAAGAGCACATCAAAAGAGGTATGTGGCACTATTTACTTGTCTAACCACACGTGCTATTCACTTAGAATTGGTGCCCTCCCTCAACACGGCCTCGGCAGTCATGGCGCTGAGACGAATGATCGCCCGGCGAGGATGTCCAACGCAATTGTGGTCGGACAACGGCACGAGTTTCCACGGCGCCGAAAAGGAGCTTCGCGACGCGATCTACTCAGCCACACGGGAGGAAGCCTCGAAGAGAACGATAGAATGGCGATTCATACCTCCGGGAGCTCCCTTCATGGGGGGGGCGTGGGAACGCATGGTGCGTTCCGTGAAGACGGCCCTCGCATCGGTCCTGCACGAGAGGTATCCGACGGAAGAAGTCCTGCAAACTCTGTTGGCTGAAGCGGAGTACACAGTCAACAGTCGCCCACTCACCCACGTGTCGGTGGACCCACGTGACCCGGAAGCTCTCACGCCCAATCACTTCCTTTTGGGCGGACCGGGCCGAGTGGCCCCACCCGGAGAATTCACCGAGCAAGATTTGAACCTGCGAGCCGGCTGGCGCGCCTCACAGCGCCTAGCCGACATGTTTTGGGCAAGATGGCTCAAAGAGTACCTGCCGGAGCTACGCAACCGGCGGGAGCCGCACGGGAAAGGCCCCGAAATACAACTCGGGGACTTAGTGCAAATCGTGGATGGGAACCTACCGCGCAACATGTGGGTGCGCGGGAAAATCTGCGCCACGCATCCCGGACCAGATGGCATCATAAGAACAGTCGACATCACCACAAGGAGTGGAACACTGCGACGTCCAGTCAAGAAGGTCATCGTGCTCCTGAAACAAGAACCTGCACTACCTCTAGTTGCATCGCCAGCGGCGGGCGATGCACGGCGGGAGAAATGTGCAGGATAAGAAATGAAAACACACATTTCTATTACTAACTTATATGCTAATCATTAATTATTTTATTTTATGTACATAATTTATAGGTAATTACACTGTCGTGCGTGTGGCGGCAGCACCATCGCTGCCGCGCCGCCCGCGCACCTCACTCCGCGAGCGACACTACAGAATCGGCGGGCGCGCTCCTATTGGCCGAGCCGCGCACGCCTACTCGCTCTCCCGGTGCCCCGAGTCAACAAGGATTCGGAAATAAATGGAGGGCTCCTGGCCGCTACAAATCAGTTCGCTCCAGTTCGCCTCAAGAAAGAAATAGTAACCTCAAGAAAGAAATAGTAACCTCAAGAAAGAAATAGTAACCTCAAGAAAGAAATAATAAATGCAAGAAAGAATAACGGTCCTGCAAGAAAGAATAACGATTCCTGCAAGAAAGAATAACGTTCGAACTGCGAAACTGCGCCTGTATATATTTTGGTCATTGAATATACGATTGTTTGTCTATTTACTGGTTTTCACTCTCTCGCAATCCAGCAACCCTCACAAAAATCTTATTTCTCACATTCTGACGCTACTTCCGTGCATTTTCTTTACGTAAGTAAAAGCGGGTCACACACGGCCCGCTCCGGACCGGCTGCTTACTCACTATAGTTCTTTGTAAAATGTAAAGCACGACTTATCAGTGAATCATATTACAAAAACGCGTTACAAATTTTGTAATGTATTTAATATATTACAGAGTTAAAATAAGAGTATCATTCATAAGGAAAACAATGTCATTAGGTACGAGTATATGTACATTGTACATATGACTTGGTTGCACTATATCGTATAAAGATGACTTTCAAAACATTTCCTTAAAATAAAGAGGTGTATGCATCGGGTGTATTTATAAATATAAACAAACATAATATTTCAAACTGATAGCTACGAATTTGGAACTCCTTTAGAGTATGTTAATTTACGTAGACAGTCATACGAGCGAGAATAACGGGTTTTTGGCCTGCTATCTTTCGCCAATCAAGAGGTAACCACGTTGTATTCAAAATTTTTAACTTATTATATTGTGTAGATATTAGGTCGGTACTATAAATATATAATTAAACATCTAGAGACTAAACGTTATCAATGTGGGGCATAGGTAATCACGCCATACATTTTATAGCATTGGTTGGCAAAGACGTAATCAGTGTTGATGTATTAGGTATGTTGTGCCACATCTGCTAAAGGCCAAAAAAAATCTGCAGTAGATTCTGACTGTATTTACAATTGGTCACTTCAACACTTTACGCTCTGCAGATTTGGGTTAATTTTAACTATTTCATTATTTCAGCTTACCTGAATAAGGAACAGCTACAAACTATAATTATTACTTTTCAAGGTCCTGTTTTATTTTTAATCTTATGTTGCACTTTTCTAAGTCACACTGTTTAATCATTTCACATGTTCTGGAAAATGTTATATCGGTAATACCTTTAAATATGTATAGTGTATGGTTTAACCGCGATGTCTGACCCCGTATATGTCGATGCCAGACGGAAAATTATGTATTGCTACGACCGCGACGACGCGAGCACCGCAGCCAACTGGCGTCTTGCCCTAGTGCGCGACCACGTAGTACGTACAGCTCAAGTATAAAGTTCAATTCACTATTTGCGAAGCCATGGTAAACACCTTAACTTTTCGCGCGTTCATTCGGCTGCAGTGTTCGCGGCATTAAAGCAATGATGCGTGGCTGACGCGGACGGTCGAAGATAGAGTTGCGTACTCAATAAGGCAGAACAAGTGCAAAGCATATAATATGAAAACGGTGATGCGTACCGTAACATTTTTCTGTTCCTGTTTTACGTCCATGTCGCGGTCGGTTCGATGTTCGGTCGCACTCAACAGTGCACGTGCTCACTGGCGCTCGCGGACTTCACCAAGTGTGCGTGTTATACGTACGACTGATGTTTTTCTGCTCCCGCCGATAACAGCCGGGCTTGTGCTAATCGGTTGTCCGATATGTTATTAGGAATTTATTTCACCTATTATTTATAAAGTAAAGGGTAATCTAATCTCTTCTTCGTGTCAACGATGATAAAGGTGCATTTCGTGCAAATGAAATGACACCGGGTAATTAAACGATGTGGGTGGTAGCAAGTAGAGCATGAGCAGGCCTAACGTCACTTCAACTTGCTGATACCGGACGAAACCGTAAAAAATCTTGGACATCCAGGGGCAATAGAATACTTTATACCTACTTATTGTTTATTTCCTACATAGAGAATACAGTAACATTTAAACTTCAAATTGTACTGTCTACAAAAAGATTGATCTCTAGACAACTCTATTTATTACGTATGGAAAGGAATTAAATACGTCTTATACCTAGTTCCCTAGTACAATAATAATTATATTTTTGTAATAATTCAGTCAATAACAATTAAATAATTGTTAAACTACAAGAGTTATTATGTACTGTATATTTATAAAATCACTGCTCAAAATTTATTAATTTGTCACAGCACACATAGACCTGACCCCACACTACGTTAGCCTACAGGCTAACTTGCGGTCACACAACACCCAGACCCGAAACAAATATTTATGGATTACACAAACATGTGACTCGTTGCGGGAATCGAACCCACGATGTCTCGCTTCGCAGCCGGCTACAATTACTCGCCCAATACGCCACGGAGGCCATAGCAAATTAAAAACAATCTTTAAGTTTATTATGGATAAAATTAAAATATTTCTCACGTTGTGTAGTGTTGTTTTACCAAGTATTAAAGAATACTAGGTGGTAGTTCCCTCGTATGCGAGAGGCCGCCTGGGGTGGTACCACTGCTTTGTCTATTTCTGCCGCCAAGCAGCAATGTTGTGCTTCGGTTTGAAGGACATTGAAGCCAATGAAGTTACTGGGCATTATGAGACTTAACATCTTATGTCTCGGGGTGACGAGCGCAGTCCAATGACATGCAGTGCTCTGTAACTCCAAGATCTGTGTGGTGTTGCTTCTTTTTATGGGCAGGCGTTGCGCTTACCATCAGGCGAGCTACCTGCTCGTTTCATCATTCTAATAAAAAAGGACGAGTCACGAAAAACTTCACAAAAAATGTCCAATCGCGTGATTAATTGATAAAAGACTAACGCACGCTCTGTCTCAAGTTCAGTGTTGGTGAACCGCTTATCGTTCGCGTGGAATTATTTTATGAACATACATAAAATAATTTGAGTAATTAGGTATATATTACCTATCCTTAATATTCGTGCAATGCGTGTCAAGAAAGTACACTAAAGTAAAGTGTACTGTAGTTTGGGATTAAAGCGGTAACCCGATTTATAGTTAAGGTACCTACACTTCTAAAAAAATAATGTTCCTAATACAATGCGTACTATAATTCATCAATATCTTCTCTTATATATAAATCAATTGGTGTTCGTCTGTCTCTTAAAAACGGCTTGACCGATTTTGATGATTTTTGTTGTGTGTCTAGTCACTGGATGGTTTATATTCACAATTGAACCCTGTAGTAGTTGCTGGAGAAACCCCGCTGGACTGCTAGTATTACTTTATATATATAATTCTACTGTCCGTGTGTATGTGACTGAACTCCTCCTAAACGGCTGGACCGATTTTAATGATTGTTTTGTATGCGTTTGGGTGGCGCCCTGGATGGTTTAGATTCACAATTGGACCCGGAAGGCGGCGCTGCTGTAGTTGCGGCTGAAACCGCGCGGGACAGCTAGTATAGTATAAAATTAAGTCACTATCTGAGTCTGTCTGTCTGTTTGTGCGCTTATTTCTCCTAAACTATGCAACAGATTTAGATTATGTGTTCACTATCATTTAGGGAATTTATTCTGGAAGGTTTATATAACGTTTTGACTAATGGGAGCAGGACAGGATCGTGCCTGCGGTAAAACTGCGAGGAAGATCTAGTAAATCATAATACAAAAACTCTTTACCTTTACGGATCAGTTGTTATGCCTCGTCAACCCAGGTGTAAGTTGGAACAGGTCATTTAACCTATACAAAAGATTGTATCTGAATTTAGAACTTAAACATAAATAAATAAATGTACCCAACACTCAATACAAGTCTTGGTTCGTAGATTTAATTGATTTTGGATCATACAATTGGTCTCGGTGCGGGAAATCGAACTCGGGCTCCTCGTTTCACAGCAGGCTACTCGCTCACTACGCCAATGCCCATGACAATACGAGAAAAAGCTAAAAAACTTAGGCCTTTATTTTAACCTTCTGAATAAGGTATGGGCAACCTTCTAGGCATTAAAACCCAACCACAGACCAAAGATATAAAACCAACCACTGCGCTTTCAACGGGCGTTCGGCAATCTCAGGGATGGCACGAGACAACAGAATATAATTCATTCATGGAAATATGTACCTATGGACAAAAAAACAGCGGTAGCCTTGCAGGGATGGACCGTCGAGACAGAAGTCGCAGGTTCGAAATCAAACCCAGGCACACACCTTTAACTTTGCGAAATTATGTGCGTATTCATGTTACGATCAAAGATTATCGCTCGCTTTAATGGTGAAGGAATTAGTGTACTTACATTAATTATTATGCCTATAAGTTATAAGTTTGGTATTGATGGTGTCCATGGGCGGCGGTGATCACTTATCATAAGGCGACCCACTTGCTCGATTTTCTTCGAACGCGTCGTGACACAGTAGGAGAACGCAAAAGGGATTGGAAACATACCGATCCCGCTCCAACGTTTGAGATAAATTACTTGCCCCGAATTCCCCCCCCCCCCCCCGATCCAGGACTGGCCACAACACCAGAAGAAGACCCTGTCTAGAGACGCAGGCCCTGTGAATTTTGACTTTTGGAAAATTCGACCATGGTCCACGGTACTCCTTATACATAGATATACATAGGTATTCTAGAGTTGTACATTTTCATGGTGTAATCTCGAGATAGACGACAACAAGAAAACATCGTGCTGCTGTAGACGCCGAGGGTGCGAGAGATATCCAATCTCTCCATGATCTCCCTTAAAATAAAAATGTCACTTTGTATTTCCCTAATTATTTTGGATTGAAAAACCGGACCAAAACCAAGCCCACTGAGTTTGACTAGCTGGATCTTCTCAGGACTGGGTCGCGCCGCGTAAAATCCAGTGGTAAAGTAAGCCAGCCCACTGAGTTTGTTTCTCCGGGTCTTCTCAGGCTGGGTCGTTTTGGATCCGGTGGTAGTTTTAAAACACGTGCCGTTTCGGTAATGCCTATGCTCCATATCGACCCCTATAAATAAAGAAAAAATTAAATAATACTTAACAATTCTGGACTATTCCATAATAAGAATATTGTTAAATTTATAGATGCCCAGTGTATTTTTATGATGCTATTTAAGTTATGTATACGTTAGTTGATATGATTCCTATATATAAGTTTCTTTATTTTGTACTGACGTCATAATATTATAAACATACTAGCTGTTGCCCGCGGCTCCGCCCGCGTGAATGCCTATTTCCAGGATTAAAGTAGCCTAGTGGGCGCCCCCGGTGAGAAACGCGCTTGACAAAAATACTAAAATGACTATTAATAAATAGGGGTTGATCGTAGAGGGTTAAAAATTTAGCGTTGTATATATTTTTTTATGCTGCATCATAAAAAAATAAAAACAAAAAAAATTAATATTAAAATTTAGGGGTGGACCACCCTTAACATTTAGAGGGATGAAAAATAGATGTTGGCTGATTCTCAGACCTACCCGATATGCACACAAAATTTCATACAAATCGATCCAGCCGTTTCGGAGGAGTATGGGAACGAACATTGTGACACGTGAATTTTATATATTAGATATACCTAACTTAACAATAATATTATTTTACCATTGTAGACTCAGTATGTACATACGCACGCACGCCTGTAATCCCCGAAGGGGTAGGCAGAGGTGTAACCAGAACACCCACATTTCGCCGAGCGTATCTCCGTCCCTCGATGTGATAGGGGGCGAGCCTATCGCCATACCGGGTACAAATTCCAGACTCCGGGTTGATACTGAGCATTTCGTAATAGAAAAACCCAATACCACTTTATCCGACCCGGCATCGAACCCGAGACCTCAGCGTTGGCCTCAATCGTAACGCGTACGCATTACAACTGCGCCACCGAGGCAGTCAGTATGTAACCCGCAAATAAATATATAAATAAATAAGCGCTATTTCTATTGCATATATGATTAATAAAACTTTCATTTCATTTAAGACGGTCTGCAAAGGCTCCACGCAGGGCCGGTTCGGGTAGCAATCTAAATTTTACTAGAGATCTTTTAGTCTGTATGCTTTCGTAGTGTAAGTAAATTGGATAGGGCCCCGGTGCAGCAATCGCTCAGTCGACATTAAATCGAAAGGCCGGCGAGTCCTATATAAGCATCCCTCCTCCCCCTGGGTTGGAAAGGTATCACTAAATTTGAACTTCCCAGTGGGTAAAAAAACGGCAGTAGCATAAGTTATGTTTTAGATACCCAATGATCTATTACTATGAATTCTTAGTTCACAGGTTTTATACATAATCGTTTTATGTACGCAAATCCTTACATAGCCAACCTCACATTCATAGTAGGTACTTCAAAAAAGGAGGAAGTTTAATTTCAATTTTAAGTTTTAATTCTCTTTGATGTATAGGTAAGTGTAGAATAATTTTAAAGATTTCAATACTTTTATATTTACTATAATTGATATTACCTTTTGTGATTTTAGAATCTTGGTTCCCGCAACTCTGGTACCTATCTCTTTTTTAAAAACTCGCGCTAATTCTGTAACGTCGTTTTTTTTATATTTCTTCAGGCGCTTGAGTATTAAGTATACAGCCAAACTTAATTTGCCAAAACATTTATGACTTGTACAGAAGGCACACGTCATAATAAAATGCAAGAAATAATTTTTTTTCCGCTTATAAAAAAATAACATGTGTGCAATTCACACGTGGTAGAAGTGAAACCTTCAAAAATGGTGGCTTCAAGATAATGAGACGAATGTAAATTTTCGGGAAATGTATAATGCTTCCTATCTCATTTTCTCCCACATTAAATCTTATGAATTAATGTGTCTGTCTCTTTTTACTGCATACCCGTATACAAAACACCACGGTTGTTGTGATGCCTTTTCTCAAGCTTTGTACTAAGCATGCGCGCACAACTCTATAATGCTTCCTATCTCATTTTCTCCCACGTTAAATCTTATGAATTTATGTGTCTGTCTCTTTTTCATTTTACTTTTTCGTTTCATCGATTTTCAATTCACAACGATGCTAAAGAAGTTTTCACATAAAAATGTTTAGATTTTTTTATTTGTTTTTTTTTGGAATAATCGGTAAATACCTACTAAGGCTGAAGTCATGGGATCAGTTGTCATGGGATGGGATCAGGCGGACCTGGAGCAATCACAATTTATGTCTGAGTTTTCAATTCGAAAAATCACATAAGTACTGGGCATTATTAGAGCTAACATATTATGTATGTCAGAGTTATGTGTGACATTGCTTCTGTTTATGGGCAGGCGTAACGTTTAACATCAGGCAATCGACCAGTTCAGGCAAATAAAAAAGACCTACGAATATTGTCCGAGATTAAAATGTATTCCCTGTATGGAAATAGCTGTATGCTGAGCTGAAATAAGCTCCGCGAAATGTTGTTGCTCTAGTTGCACCTCTGCCTACTGCCTCGGAGGTAAATACGTGAACATATCTTTATATTAAGTGGAAGAACCAGTGTAAAAATAGTACAGACACCAAAACAGACACTCATTTACTCGAACATCGTCGAGTCCCTCATTTATGCACAGTTGCTGATAGAAAATTAAATACAATTTTAGAAAAACAACATTTATTTTCCCCAATAGGGTATTTGACTATGTCTAATTTTTTAAATTATTTTATAAATGCAACCGACCACAATACGAAATAGAAACTGTTTTGTGGGTTTTGTGAAACAGATGACCCGAGTGGTCAAAGGAGAACGTGGTAAATAAGTATTTAATTTCAGGAGGCTTTTCCATGGCTCTAATTTCGCAAAAATACCTGAATACGTCGGTAATGAACACTCCAGAACTAATTAATACATAGCTTATGAAATATGTTAAAACTACCCACTCTAAATGTTACTTTAGTTTTTCAAAAATACAACATAGTTTTGCATAATATGATATTCCATAATAGGCACGTATTCCATAATCGGTACTATTCCTCTGGAAAGTTTTACCTACATAAAACTTTCTTTGTGTATCGGAGTGTAATTAACGTCGGCCATGTTTTCCACAACAACACCCGTACGTCGCACAGTAAACGTCAACTAATCGTTTATAAATTTAATATTCGCTTTTATTGAAATCTTTTTGTTTTAAATCTCGTAAATATTTTAAATGATAAAATGAATCGATCCGACGGATTGGTACAACGAAGAAATGTTCTAAAGGACAGCAATGCAGATGGATTGAAGGAAAATCCCGACATTGACGATAAGAAAAATGATAAAAATTATGATGACGGAGACTCCAAGGAAACTAGACTAACACTGATGGAAGAAGTGCTTCTATTAGGATTAAAAGATAAAGAGGTAACAGGCGAAAAGTATGTCGTATTGACGGAATGTATACGAATGTCGTCATACTCATAGGTGATGGTCGTTTCAGGGTTACACATCGTTTTGGAACGATTGCATATCAAGCGGTTTGAGAGGATGCATATTGATTGAGCTCGGATTAAGGGGTCGTGTAGAATTAGAGCGAGCTGGCATGCGGCGAAAAGGATTGTTGTCCAGAAAAGTGATAGTAAAATCGGGTATGGATACCGTGGGCTCACTGCTCATTAAAATACCTAATTAATTGTAAATTACGATGACGCAGTAATTGTCTAGATAATAATCTGTGATGTTACTACTCTAAATGTGTTTTTAATAATTTCATCAATTTGCCAAAATTAATATAATAAATAAATACACCAAACAGTCACACACATAGTCCTGACCCCACACTAGGTTAACCTGTATTGTGGGTGTCAGGAACTACGAGGGACTTGCGGTCCCATAACACCCAGACCCGAAACAAATATTTGTAGATTAGACAAACATTTGTCTCGGTGTGGGAATCGAACCCACCCAACTATATAACCCAAGTTATAAATATTAAAATGCATACCTATTTCCATATCTAAATGAATTGTATAATATTTTAAATGCTAGTAATAAATAGACATCAAGCCATCAACAAACATCAGTGCAATCTATAGTAGTAGTAGCTTAGCCATCCAGGTCTGGTCCGTTAACCAAGTGTTTTTTTGTGTTCTAACAGGTCTGTACTCTCATACCTCACATATATCAAAATAGAGGATGATTACTGCAACACATAATTAGAATAATTGTAGTACTGTAACAATATTTTGACGTATCTTTCTTTGTTCCACCTGCCCTTATCCCACTCGTAGTGGAGTTGGCACAACATGCTTTTTTAACACATGATTTGGCTTGTAGTTTTTATGACCGGCCTGCCTAATGTCAACCCAATAACTACAAAAAGTCATATACTACTTTTCTCAGCATTATAATAATGTGGTATTTCTAAGTATGCTAGACCATTTTTTAGAAAGTGTATCAGCTTGTACTGTATTATTTAATATAATATTCATGATGGATATTGGTTTTAAAACCCAACTCAATTGTATAAGTTGATATAGAAGTGCACACAACCTCTCCAAGGCCGGACAATGTGGCACTGAAGTGATCAAGGTCGGCGTGATTAATACTGACCGTTCGGGCCTGGGTACAGTGTGGGCAAAAATGCCTATAAAGGCAGCCCAAAGAGTCAAGGGAGCCGACCGAATTTTAATCGGTTGGGTTTCAGCTAAAGTCACCGTACTCGAGACACGCCCACTGCGTTGCTTCCGATGCCTTGAGTCAGGGCACGTGCGGGTGTAGTGTGATTGTGCAGTGGACCGCAGTGGCCTCTGTTACCGCTGCGGTCAACCGGGTCACAAAGCCCGGCAGTGTGAAGCGGAGCCAAACTGCCCAATATGTGTAGCGGCGGGCAAGCCCGCTGGGCACTTGGCCGGAGGGAAGACGTGTCCTGCCTCCTCTCGGAAGTACCGACGTCCGCCCCGTAATTCTAATAGACCAACTGCCATTGAGGCTGCGGCCCAGTTGCAGCCACAGAGCCCACCGCAGGCCGAGATGGAAGTGGAGGAGATTGCCCAATAATGGCTTTAAAGTTCCTCCAGGCGAACATCAACCACTGCGCCCGTGCTCAGGATCTTTTAGCTCAGAGTCTGGCGCAGTGGTCGTTGCAAGTGGCCGTGGTCGCCGAGCCCTATTTTATCCCTCCCCGCGATAACTGGGCGGGGGATCTCGACGGGTTGGTGGCCATTATTACCCAGGGTGCCGCTAACTCTCCCCCTTTCGCGCGAATATCGAAGGGCCGGGGATGTGTCGCGGCTCTGTTGGGAAATATTTGGGTTGTCGGAGTATATTTTTCTCCCAACAGACCCCTTGCTGAATTCGAAACTTTTCTCGTTCAGCTGGGGACCCTGGTAGTGCAAGGTCAACCTCACCCGGCAATCGTGGCCGGCGACTTCAATGCCAAGTCCGTGGCCTGGGGTTCGTCGGCGACTAATGCACGTGGTGAGGTCGCCTCGTCGAGCACCTCGAGGGGGTCGGCCCGGACTTTCCAGTTCGGTTTCCGGAAGCGCCGATCCACCATCCACGCGATTCTGCGGGTGAAGGGACAAGCAGAGGAAGCAGTGGCTCAGGGCAAAGTAGTTATTGCGGTGTCGTTGGACATCTCCAACGCATTCAATTCCCTGCCCTGGGCCTGCATTCATGAGGCACTGCGGTACCACGAGGTGCCGCCCTATCTTCGGCGTCTGGTGCACTCGTACCTCTCTAATAGGGACGTAGTGTATCCGGGCGCTGATGGGTGGCATCGTAGAGAAATGACTTGCGGTGTTCCACAGGGGTCAGTCTTGGGCCCACTCCTGTGGAACATCGGTTATGATTGGGTTCTCCGTGGTGCCAACCTCTGGGGCGTCGGCGTCACTTGCTACGCCGACGACACGCTAGTTACAGCAAATGGCAGGACTTTCCGAGATGCCGCAATTTTGGCGGCGGTCGGCACCGGCCACGTCGTGAGCCGCATCCAGCAGCTGGGTTTGAAGGTGGCCCTTGAGAAAACCGAGGCCATTTGTTTCCATGGGCCTCGGAAGGGGCCACCGGCCGGTGCCCACATTGTTGTGAACGGGGTGCGGATTCCCATCGGCTCCACTATGAAATATTTGGGTTTGATTTTGGATAGCCGGTGGGATTTCCGTGCCCACTTCAAAAGTTTGGGGACAAAATTGTCCCGGGCAGCGGGTGCGCTCTCAAGCCTGCTGCCCAACTTGGAAGGTCCTGGCATCCCTTGCCGAAGGCTGTACGCCGGAGTCGTGCGGTCTATGGGCCTGAAATGAAATGAAATGAAATGAAATGAAATGAAATAGTTTTATTCATCATGTAGGCAATTAAAATAGCGCTTATGACAAGTCAGTACAAAATAAAGAAACTTATGTAAGTACAGAAATCATATCAGCTAATATATACATAACATACATAGCATCGTCAAAATACACTGGGCAACTATAAAGTTTACAATATTTTTATATTAGTCCAGGATTGTTAAGTATTATTATTATTATTGTTATTTTTTCTCTGTTTTAAAGGTCGATATGGACCATAGGCATTACCGAAACGGCACGTGGTTTAAAACTACCACCGGATCCAAAACGACCCAACCTGAGAAGACCCGGCGAAACAAACTCAGTGGGCTTACTTTACCACTGGATTTTACGCGGCGCGACCCAGTCCTGAGAAGATCCAGCTAGTCAAACTCAGTGGGCTTGTTTTTGGTCCGATTTATCATACCAAAATAAATTAGGGAAATAAAAAGTCCTATTTTTATTTTAAGGTGATTGATACGGACCATGTGTACCTCTAAATTGTTGTTTTAAAACTGCCACCGGATCCAAACGCGACCCTGTCTGAGAAGACCCGGCGAAACAAACTCAGTGGGCTTGTTTTTGGTCCAATTTCTATAATCTCAACAATAATGACTTGTCAATTTAAAATTGCCAATTTTTATTTTACGTGATCGGTCGTCTTTCTTATTTGGTATTTAAATTTTATTGATACATTTATTTAATATATTGTTTTAGTGTAGGTATTTAATATTATTGTGCAATTTATTTATATCGTACTTACTTGAACATATCATATATTATTTACATTTATTAAATTAAATTAAATTATTCCCTACATTGTCTACAAGCTACAGGGCCCCAGGAGGTCACAGTATGCAAGGAGGAACCGAACGCCAAACATCTCTATCCTCTAGATATTGCTTAACATTATAATAGCCCCTAGTCATAAGCACACGTTTAATGTGTGCTTTGAACATTTTTTCGGGCATATCGATCACACTATTTGGGAGCTTGTTATAAAATTTAACGCTGTTACCCATAAATGACTTTTTAGTCTTAACTATTCTAAAAGCGGGTACTACGAGTTTATTTTTGTTTCTTGTATTAATATTATGAACGTCACTATTTTTACAAAATTTACAAAGATTTTTACGAACATACATAATATTTTGATAGATGTATTCAGACGGCACAGTCAGTATATTACCTTCCTTAAATACAGATCGTAAGGAATCGCGGCTACCCAGGTCATAAATAGCACGAACTGCTCTTTTTTGTAGTATAAATATAGTGTCTATATCAGCAGCTGGTCCCCACAATAGAATGCCGTAGGACACAATACTGTGAAAGTATGCGAAATATACTAACCTAGCCGTTGAAACATCAGTCAAGCGTCTAATTTTCCGGACAGCAAAAGCTGCAGCACTAAGTTTACCAGATAATCTTTCTATTTGTGGATCCCATTGCAATTTACTGTCTAAAGTGATTCCTAAGAAAACTGATGAGGAGACTAGATCCAATGTTTCTCCGTTTAATTCTATGCGTGAATTTACTTTTGCAACATTTGGTAATGCAAATCGAATACATTTTGTCTTCCCTGCATTTAACAAAAGGTTATTTGCAGAGAACCAATTTAAGATTAAATTAAGAATATTGTTGGGTGTAACCAGATCTTCCTCCTTACGGTTTACTTTAAATATTAACGACGTGTCGTCAGCAAACAACACTATGTCTGTCATTTTTTCTACCATGTAAGGGAGATCATTTAAATAAACTAAGAATAGAAAAGGGCCCAGAATGGAACCCTGTGGAACCCCTATTTTGACTGAAGATCCTACTGAAGTGACACCGTCAATATATACCCTTTGTTCCCGACCTGATAAGTAGGATATTACAAGATCAAGTGATGTGCCACAAATTCCGTAATATTTGAGTTTAGCAATAAGGGTTTGGTGGTCGACACAGTCAAATGCCTTGGAGAGATCACAGAACACCCCTAGAGCATCCTGCGATCCCTCCCAGGCCTCCAACACAGATGTCATTAAAGCTGATCCAGCATCTTGAGTAGACCGATTTTTTGTAAACCCAAATTGATTCTTATGTAATATCCTATTTCTATCAAAATGCGCCAGCATTTGGTCCAGCATGATTTTTTCAAAAACCTTACTAAGAGCTGGTAATATAGATATAGGTCTATAATTTGAGGCGCTGTTTACACTGCCCTTCTTAAAAATTGGCACAATTTTGCTTATTTTCATTAAATCGGGAAAAATACCGTCACTCACACAAGAATTAAAAATATCTGCCAATATGGGAGCAATATTTACTATAATAGCTTCTATAGCTTTAACAGATAGCCCCCATAAATCTTCAGTACCTTTTATTTTAAGTTTCTTAAATGCTTTGATTATTTCACTATGAGATACCATGACAAAGTTAAAATTAGGCATATTTCGTTTAACATTTTCAATTAATAAAGATTTTGCTAAAGTCGCTGATGACTGCAACCATTTTGTTGTCTCTATAGGTATGTTAGTGAAGAAGTTCTCTAAATAATTGGCAACAGAGAGCTTATCTGAAACTAGTTCGTCATTTACATTTAAAGCTATCGAGTTGTCACATAATCTATTTTTACCAGTTTCAGTATTAATTATTTGCCAGGTAGTTTTCATTTTATTATTTGATTGTCTTAACTTTTCACTAATATGTGCGGCTTTAGCATGCCTACATACTTTTTTAAATATTTTAGAATAATTCTTAACGTAGTTAGAAAAATTGACATCAGGTGTATAGGACCTTCTGTCGTACAAGTCATATAAAACATCTCTACTACGCCGTATGCCTTTAGTAGCCCAAGCTGCAAAGCTAATTTTAGGGGTATATTTTAATATTTTTGGTTTACAAGTTTTATTAAATTCATTGCAAATGTTACTAAATAAGGCATTATACATATCATTAGGACTGGCAGAATCTGGGGTAAAAGAATACAAAAATGAATTTAAATTATTACTAAATTTCTGTAAATTGGTTTTTGACAGAGGCCTTAATGTAATGGGTTTATGTTTATTACATACATTTTTATTAAGTTTGACCATCTGACATTTATGATCTGACCGAACACCTGTTGTTACACACCTATCTTTTATATTAAAATTTGATAATATATTGTCAATGCATGTTGCCGACGCACATGTAATTCTAGTTGGCTCAGTAAACAAACAATTGAAATTAAATGAGCCAAATAATGATATAAATTTACATTTGTCTGGAGAATCAACCAGAGTATTAACATTAAAGTCACCGCACACTATAATTTTTTTATCATTTTTAAATTTCTTAAGAATATCCTCCATTATAGAAATAAAACTTAATAGATTAGATGAAGGAGGTCTATATACGCATAATATAATGTATAAGTCGGCTTCTGCACATGCGACCTCACATACTCGTTCAACAGAAAGGTGAGAGATGTCCTTTCTTTCCTTAAATGTAATATTATCTGCCTGTACGGAAGTCCCGTTTGGGTCGAGTCCCTGGGCGGCCAATGCGTCGCTCTGCTGCGCAAGCCACAGCGTATAGTAGTGCAGCGGGCGATCAGGGGCTACCGCACGGTCTCATTCGAGGCGGCATGCGTATTGGCCGGTTTCGTCCCGTGGGATCTGGACGCTAAGGCCCTCTCCGCCATCTTTCACTGGCGGGAGGAGGCGTTCAGACGCGGGCAGAGACCGGCACCAAGAGAGGTGGACGCCGTACGTGGCTCCCTACGCAGAGCCGCCGTGGAGGAGTGGCGTCTCAGGCTGGAGAACCCGTCAGCGGGTCATCGGGCCGTCGCGGCAGTGCGC
The DNA here is from genome assembly GCA_905332985.1 of Mimas tiliae. Taxonomy (NCBI): domain Eukaryota; kingdom Metazoa; phylum Arthropoda; class Insecta; order Lepidoptera; family Sphingidae; genus Mimas; species Mimas tiliae. Next base: position 10,136,310 of record HG995240.1, on the reverse strand, counting down.
CCTGTCTTTCACCAGTGGCTGGACAGGCGCCACGGCGCGGCGACGTTCCGACTGACACAGGTCCTGACTGGCCATGGCAGTTTCGGCCGGTACCTGTGTCAAATAGCCGGCACAGAGGAGTCGGCCGTATGTCACCACTGTGACAACTGTCCGCAGGATACGGCCCAACATACATTGGAGGAATGCCCAGCCTGGGACGAGGAACGCAGCGCTCTCGTTGCAGTCGTCGGAGGAGACCACTCACTGCCGGCAGTGGTGTCCGCCATGGTCGACAGTCGGAGGTCCTGGCGTGCGGTGGCCCACTTCTGCGAGGCCGTAATGTTGCAGAAGGAGAGTGCCGAGAGGGATCGGGAACGAGCCGATCCCTCCCGCCGCCAGAGGAGACGTAGGAGACGCCGGGGTGACGACTGACCGGCGTCTCCCGCCCTGTGGATTGGGGGCGTTTGGAGAATTCCGCCACGGTATCCCCTGCCTGTCGTAAGAGGCGACTAATAGGGGCCATCGGGGGTCGCGGGCGCGCAGCGGGGGGCTGTTGTAGCGCCCTTTATATTTAACATTCTTGTATGTGTGACCCCAGGATGGACGGCAGCACGGGTGGTTGGCCTCGTTGCTGCCGTTGACGCCGAGAGCGTCCTTCGGTGGCGGGGGCTTCTGAGCCCCCCATATTTGAAGACGGGCCGCAAGGCGGCACCGCGCAGGGACGGTACCGGCTGAAGCCGGGGCGCTTCTCGCCTCGGGAACCCGGGGCCGTTCCTAATGCGCCGAAGATGGCCACCGCGGGGTTTTTAGTTGGTATGCCGGTGTCAGGGACTCGGCCCAGCGGTCGCCTGGATGTTTACCATCTCTCCCGGGCGGCTTAACGTTGGGTCGTAAGGCCGGTGAACCCAACATAACCGTTCCGCTTCCCCCCGGGGCGGGCGGCAGCAATAAGTCGCTTTTCCCCGCGACAACAAAAAACAAGTGCACACAACAGTACAAATATTTATTTTTCACTACATGTGTAACACAAACTTGAATATGTACAAGTATAGCAATGAGAAGTTTTGATAATATGTCACATACATACACAATACTATGATTTAGAAAATATGGTCATATTGTGATGATGACCTAATACAAACCTAGTATAATATTAAATTATGTACTTGTTTTTCTATTGAGTGACTGATCAGAACAGCAGGTGAGTAGTTCTCTGTGAAACACGAGGCTGTGGGTTTAATTCCTACTCCGAGACAAATGTTTGTGTGATCCACGAATATCGGTTTCAGGTCTGGATGTTGTGGGACCGTAAGTCCCTTGTAGTTCTCGATACTCATGACACAGGTTAACTTAGTTTGGAGTCAGTACTATGTGTGTGACTTTTGGATGTATTTATTTATTATTTATACTAATTCATAATTTACTTAGTCAGATTGTATTTTAACCCCCTTTGTTAGGTTATAATTTTGGACATGGGTGTATTGATGAAGTTGTTTATGTTTAATGTACATCACCTAACAAAATGTTTAAAGATAAAATTGTTAAGATTAAGATTTTGTTACAGACACACCCACAGGAGATGTGTTGTTAGATGAAGCCCTTAAGCACATGAAGGATACTGATCCTCCAGAGTCTGTGCAGAGTTGGATAGAATACCTCAGTGGTACGTATTAATATCGCAATATAAACAAACAGCAGCGTGACTGCTGTGCTGAGGTCCCAGGGTCAATCCCGGGTAAAGTGATATTTCTATCATAAAAATGCTTAGTATCAACTCTGAGTCTGGAATTGTGCCCGATATGGCGATAGATTCGCTCCTTATCACATCAAGGGAGGGAAATAAGCTCGGCGAAATGTGGGTGTACTAGTTACACCTCTGCCTTACCCTTGGGGGGCACAGGCGTGAATGCGTATGTATGATGGAATAATAAGTTGGTTAAAAACTGCATAAACATTTTCTCAGTTTAATCTGATAAGGACATTGTTTGTTACGCTTTGAATACACTATATTTCCATTACAGTGTTAAACATAAGTTTAATTTAAATTTATGTCCATATGTATTTTGCTGTTGTTTTTCATTGAGTCCAAAAAGTAATTAGAATAAAAATGAGTAGTTGGTTAATTGGTTTATGTTAGATAAGAAAAGTACCTTTTTGATATTGTGTATTAGATTGCCTTGTATTTAACATTCTGCAAATTTAATAGTATTATAACAGCATTATATTTTTTCAACATTCATGTACAAATACCTTACTTAAAGCTCACTCACTTACTGGCAGATGCATGTGTAGTCACTTTGCCATGCCAGGGAAAAAACAAAGCTCTTAATGTATTTATAGATATAATTTCTGAACAGCCTTTGTGGACGGGTAAAGCAAGCGTCCGCGGGTTCGATTTCCGCGCCGAGACACCGCCCATATACACCCATAATACCTAGAATCCTGGGTGTGTTGCCAACTTTAAAGGAAAGGGATTGGGAAGGGGAGGGGATTTGGGCTTCCGGATGTCTCACTCACTGTATTAAAAGCAGCAGCAAGCTGCTACTTTACACCAGTTTACTGTGAGACAGCGGTAACAACCCGTACGAGCTGGCCCATTCATGCTGTAGACCAAACTGTCTACTGAAATAGATGAAAATATGAAATACTTATATTGTACACTATATATTGCTTAAATTTTACTACACCTTTCTATAAGACATTCATATTTGAAGATTGCATGCAATTGTTTGTGTTTGTTTGCAGGTGAGACATGGAATCCTATGAAGTTGAAATACCAATTGAAAAATGTCCGTGAAAGACTTGCCAAGAACCTTGTGGAGAAAGGAGTCTTAACAACTGAAAAACAGAATTTCTTGCTCTTTGACATGACCACACATCCTCTAACTGATAATGTCGTTAAATGTCGTCTAGTCAAGAAGGTAATCAAATCTATTTTATTTTTATAATAGCTTATGCTTATGCTTATTTTACTGCCACTTCTAAAAGTGCTACTTACAAAAGTATGAACCTTATAAGCAAAGATAAGTCAGCCATTGTGTTGATTAGATGTTCATGACGTTAGTGTGTTCTATTTACTTTATACCATTTGTATACTTTTTTATTTTATTTATTCAGTATTATAGACATCCCAACTATGTAAATATGTTCATTGGCAATTTATAATGAAAATAATACAGTGACATTCTGCTAGAGGATATCAAAACAACACATTCACTTTGCCATAATGGTATTCATAACAATAGTATACATGTTACATTGCAAAATATAAACATTATAGATGATGTAGCATATTATGAATACTCTTATTATACATTATATTAGTATCAATTGTGTTGTTAACTGACTAAACTAAAAATTTGTTGTTTTAGTTTACTATAGTTTTAGTCTACTGTCAATCTACAGTGTCCTGTGTATGTAAGTCATGTTAAACTAAAATAACCTAGTTAAGTCCTGTCATTTTAGTAAATTACAATCCATTTGTCAGGAGGAAACTTAATTTTATAGTTCATGACAACAAAATTGATAACTTTTTCATTAATTTTTCTCTCTTTTTGATTTAGATTGTGATAATTATTATTAGTTATAAGTTGGCTGTTGTAACTAATTGAAATTGTATATTGAATAATTTATCAATACGCGTTTGACAAAAGCGCCATTTATTTCATCAAATTATAGTTATATCTATAGAGTATTTCGATAATTGTCAAATAACGTTTTTGTCTACATTTTCAACCGACTAGTAGATAGTTAGGTCTTTGATGGCATTCTGTCGCGACTCGCGCTGCAGCTGGTGGATGAGCAGCTCACCTAGTAATTATACTGGTTAGATAGTAGATCGGCCGTAGCCCGTAATGATATGTGCGAGCCGGTTACAGGTGCAGGAAGCTGCTTTGCGTCGTTCGATATCAGACGTGGCGCACGCCGACAAGCGGTCGCTGGCGCTGTTGATGTTGGCGCACTCTGCCGATGTGCTGGAGAACGCGTTCGCGCCGCTGTCTGACGAGGACTACGAGCTCGCGACGCGGCGAGTGCGGGCCCTCCTCGATCTGGACTTCGAGGCCGAGGCCATGCGACCAGACGCTTGCGAAATCATGTGGGCGGTGTTCGCCGCATTCACTAAATAGCGGTAACTTGCGTTATCACTTCCGATAACTAGACAAAAATATTAATTCGAGACCGATCACCCTCATGAAATCCCGTTTCGGCCCGTTTTAACGTTTAACAAGTACGACTAACTAAAGGAATTTATCAATGTACTCAATGTCGTTGAAAAATTGGTGAACAGAGGACTTTGTAGACTAATTTGTATTTAATGAATTGATCATGTACCATAGAATAATGAATTGGTATTCGAAGAGCTTGTACAGACACTGGACCTACTGTATATGAGAAATTAATTTAACCAGTATTAAATTGTCCCAATTCAGTTTGTGACTTTATTTTGAAAACAGCGTTAAATATTTCAGTAATGTAGAGAAAGGGTGTTTGCTTGATCTTATAGCCCTATAATGTAGGTTTAATTTAAATTCATATGGTAGGTATAAGATGATAATTATGGCACAAATAATTTAGGAGTGTCTAAATTGATGTTTCATATCTGTTAGGGGTTATATTTGTATAATCTTGTGCAGTTGGGGTTTTAAGGAATGGACATCATGAGTATATATTTTTAATAGCCAATTAGTCCAAATATAACTTTTGAATAAAACACATACTAGAGTGATTCTTCCAGATATTATGTGTAATCCATATTAGCAAATTACATAGTTTCTAATACTCAACATATATGGTTACTTCCAAGTGAGAAGAATGACTGAATGTATGTGAAATATTATTAAATAGCAGCTTTGATCCATATTTCTCAACTATACCAGCTTATACATAAATAAATATGTATTATTTTCAACTTTTACTTTTATGATAATGTAATATGTCTTATTTTGTGTATGTATGTATGTAATATATGTTTTACTTTTCCACATAAATCGTGATAATAAGTATGTATATATACATTGCAAAGTATAAATAATTAGGGCTTATATTTTTATTTTTATTCGCTTCTAATGTTGATTTTAACATTTTATTGTTTTAGTAGAATTATACATAGTTGCCTTAAATATGTGTGTAGTTTCTTACTGACAGTCACAGATATATAAATCTAAAAGACGCCTTTATACAAGATACTTCTGATCATAAAGTTTTTTTATGGAGTGTTACAGCTCAAGATGTTAGTTGTCAAATGCCACCAATGGTTAATTTACATTGTCAATGTGTTTTACACGTACATTTTACATACACAATTACGTAGAATTTTTAGGTTGTATAAATTAATCTACCCGCCTCCGCCTCCACCAATTTATTTTGATTGAGTTTTAGTGTAAAAATAACTATGTGGCGTCTTTATGGTTATTTGTTTATGGCAACAGTGAACATGTATAGAAAATATAATCAGAATATTGTATGTTTAAAAATTATGACAAAATTCCAATGAAGCAGTATACAATTCGTGCAAATAAAGAATGTGTTGAAAATGACGACAATTTTTATTAAAAGTAATTTTATATAAATGAGAAACGAATAAACTATGTTGCCATTTTGAGCCCATTTTTATCTGTATGGATAAGAAGTGTATTGTAATAATCAAATTAAATATAAACACGATTAAAATCGTTTGCTTAAGTAGGACATTGATTGTAAATTACAGATAATTTGTAACAAAAACGTTATATGTGTTTTGATAAAGGTCTGAAGGATGTGAGATAGGTAACGTTCGCATTGGTTGTTGTGCCATGGACATGCTACATTCGTAAAAAAATGTCGAACTGATAATGTAAATTTCCAGAAGAATATTAAGTTTAGAAACTACGTCGCGTGTGAGTTATGACGAGGTACATACGCGCAACATAACTTTGCTGGTCTGAAGTTACTCACGAGTGGCGTCGGAACTATTGTTTTCAGAGACTTAGGTCAAACATCACCACTAGGCCGCGAAAATATTTTGGAGCTCGATATTTCGACATAATATTATATCGATATTAATAAATCTTGTGGAAATAATCATATTTACTGAACAAAGCTTTTATAAACCATAATTGCCGATTTTTTTTAAATTTCCAAATTGTACATTTTGGATTCTAGAAACAATATTTATAGTTTTCATTATTATTATTTCGTGTATCCATTGTGATTTTGCGTAGAGGGGATGAAGTGACTTAAGTTCGGGCTGGCCAAGTTATTTACATGTTTTGTACAAACAACTTGATGAGTGTCAACTGTGTGGCCAGTGACTATTCGATAGATCGTTGAAATCCAATACGCATGCGTCGTTATATTAATTATTTTACGCGGTGATTTTTATTAGTTCCTGAATGTATTTTTATGGTACTTGACTAACATGGGATGCATTTAATTTGCACTTTTCTGTTATAATATTTTTTTTCTTATACATTGAAATTATTAGGTTTTTATTTAGTATTTGTATGTTGTTCGTATGTTAGTTGGTATTGTAATGGTATAATTTTTTTAAGTACTTATATCTTTATCATTCATCCTTTTGTGATTTTTGATAATTTCGTATGTACGTTAGGAATAAACATGATTAAATTTTTAGTCGAAATAATTTGTTGACATTCTAAAAAACACTAATTATGAAATCATTTTTTTAATAGCCTGACTGACAGGTCGCTCCCTTGATGGTGAGGGACACAACTACGCATAAACAGAACGAATCAAAACACTACATGGCATTGGACTGCGTTCGTCACCCCGAGACATAGGATGTTAAGTTTCAATGTCCAGTAATTTCACTGGTTTCCATGTCCTTCAAACGGAAATAACAGTGCTTACACATTGCTGCTTGGCGACAGAAATAAGCCAACCCAGATTGCCTCTCGCATACGAAGGACCTACTACCTAGTATCTTTCTATGAATAACTAAATTGTATCTAATTTATTAGAGTGTAACATAAGTTGTAAAATAGGGTTGCCACCATTCTTTTCTATGTGGACAAAAGGTAGTGATTACAAACCTATTTATTTTTCTTAATATCAGGATAAATAATAAAAACTACGATTGCATAAATTGTATGCTGTTATACGGTAGCGCTTAAATTTTGGTTTGTATATAATATGTATTGGTTTATGTAAAAACAATAACAGCAGCCCTACTAATGCGATAAGAAAATCAAAAGTGATGGATAATGTATAAAGAAATTATAAACAGTTATGTATCATACACATAGGTATTATGAAATAAAAATTATTCAAATATATTCGTTAGTAATAAAAAATGTCGTGTTACTCTTAACATAAAAATCCTTGAGATTAATTTCGAAAGTGAATTTATAGACTCGTTTTACCAGACTACTGAAAAAAGGAATTAAATATTGATGAATCTAAATCTAAGTAATATGCAAATTTCTTCCTATTTTATATAAGAACTAAGATGCGTGAGTCCGAACCCTAAGTAATTATGCTTAGGTACTGTAGGGGCTATTGCATAATTTGGATACTGTAACATGAAGATCTGCAATTTGACAGCTTCCGTGGCGCAGTGGGCGAGTAGCCGGCTGTGAAGCGAGAGGCCGCGGGTTCGATTCCCGCACAGAGATAAAATGTTTGTGTGATCCACAAATATTTGGTTCTGGTCTGGGTGTTTTCTCCCCAGAGGGGTTGACGTTAGGCAGGCCGGTCGTAATAACTCCAAGTCAAATCTTTCTGTAACATATGTTATAAAGCATGTTGTGCCGACCCCACTGCTAGTGGGATAAGGGAAGGTGGAAAGAAAAAGAACATGAGGATCTACAATTTAACTTCTTTTCGAAACCTTATAGTGACTAAGCTTTAAAAACACACGATACTTTTCACATCCGAAATCCAGGGTATCTACTCCATTCGGCGGTTTTTTTTGTAGTACATCAATTTCTCCGATTTGGTTGAAAAAAAAATTCAATTGGTCTCGTATAATTTCGGTTATCTAAGGTCGAACGAGGAAGAGGAAGGAACTTTTACAGAGGAAAAAATGAAACACGAAAGATAACGGCACACTCGTTTGTAAGTTCACACAACCAAAATGCCAAAAGTAGGTACTATGGGCATTTGTGTGGCAGTCACGCTGTAGACAGTTTTGTCTACAGCATGAGTGGGCCGGCTCGTTCCGGGTTGTTGTCACTGTGTTTCGTACGGTGAATGTGATATCCCGAAGCTTAAATTCCCTCCCCTTATCAATCCCATAATTATCCCTTTCCTTTAAAGTTAGAAACGCGGCTACGATTCTTCTGGTATTATGAGCGTTCATGAGCGCTGAAGATTACTTACCATCAGGTGACCCACTTGCTCGTTTACCGGTTTCTGCTATATACAATAAAGCCTACAACTTTAGGGCGTAGCTCTCTATTATTAAATTCTACACGACCCGTGGAAGAAGGGTCGGTCGTTGGGAGTGTTGACTCGGTGAGAGAGGTGAAAGGCACAAGGTTCGAGAAGAAAGTGGTAAAGCAGCAGCAGTAGCAGTGTGGAAACGGCGGGATGCCGTGGGACTCTCGTGATGTTTCCAAACTCACCCAGGTGGAACCCATTGGAGAAGCCCAGTTTAGGCGATCAGCAGCAGATGGCGGCGACGGATGACAAGATCCTCGAAGCATAGAACACCCATTAGTCAAAGAGGCTAGATGGCATCCCTACAGTGGTTCTAAAGACATGCGGCTCTGAGTTAACTCCTGTACTTACACGTTTCCATCATCTCCTGTAGTACCAGTATGATTCCATCTTCGTGGAAGGTGGCTCACATCCACCCAATTCCCAAAAAGGGTGACTGGTCAGATCCAAACTACAGACCTATAGCCATCAAGTACTTGCTCTCTAAGGTGATAGAGCAGGTAGTTAATGCCTGATTCTTACGGTACTTTGAAAATAACCAGCTGATCAGCTACGGCCAATCGATTTTCGTCATGGCCGCTCAGTTGATGATCTTTTATATCTCACTTACACCTGGGCATAAGCTGCAGAGAACAAGGACGAGGCTCTAGCTGTGAGCTTCGACATCGCAAAGACCTTCAACAGGGTATGGCATATTATAGAGCTCCTCTATCAAAGCTTCCATCGTATGGAATCCCCGAGGGACTTTGCATGTGGATCGCTAGCTTTCTGGATGGTGGAGCTAAAAAGTCGTCGTTGACGGTATATCCGAGGTTTGGTTTTCTCATCTACGCTTTTCATCCTCCATGCCAATAATACGCTCTCAATCGAGAAGATACATTGCTATGCTGATGATAGAGCAGGTGATACACGTTATACCAACCACCTGAGTATCTACCCTTCGGAATTTAATATATTGCAGGAGAGATTATCAAAACTTGTGCATGAAGTAGAGATCTCTCTGGGGCAGGTCTCCGAGTGGGGTCGTCTGAACTTAGTTCATTTCAATCCTACGAAGACGTATAGGATTACAGCTATTGCACGTTTGCATTATATCGGCATAACTATTATGGAGATCTCCGGGAACCCTACCATAGTGTAAAAAGAGTACATATGTATGTCGTTGAATGTATGTAGATGACGCAAGTTTACCGACTATGTAGTCTGTAACTCTGTACTAACAACACTTTTGTACACACACTCGTCTGCTTTAGTATTACACTTTATGGTTAGAATTATTTCATTAAATTTTCTCCAAAACTGTATTACTAAGCAATAAGGGCACCGTGAAGAGGAATCATAACATCACCAGTATCAGCTGTTTTAGTTCCAAAATCCTGTTGCGTTAGTCTATATTATTACTGTCAATTATTTTAATAATCGGTTGTTTTGATTGACCCATTATCAAAGTAATCGATTGTTATTGATAATCAATTATATCACTAATAATACCTACCTGATTGGGTTTCTAAATATAAAAGCTTATCAACTAAAACAAAAAAATATTTTCCATTTTTTATTATAAACTCATACTTCACATATTGGATAAGTCTTGTATCTCTTCATGACTTTAAATTCAATAACAATTTAATACTCGGATAATTTAGACAGTCCTGTAAGATTAAACTTTTATAATAATTCAACTTTAACCGGTAGGTACAGAGGCTACTGCCTTAAGTTTTAGATTTTTTTTTGACAATATATGTTAACGTATCGCCTGTTTCCAAAAGATTACTTATTTTCATTGACGCTTTACATTTTGCTATAGATACTTGATGAATGGTTCATGCTTGAAGGGCAAGGATGTAACAGAATCATCCTGAATTAGCTTTTCTTAATAAAAGCTACATGGTATAGTGTAAAAGTGATGTAATTTCAAGCACCACACGATCCTTTTGTATGGACAAAATGTAATATGTCTTATGCAGGACACAATTGATAGCTACGAATCTAAAATAGGTCCATACTTATAACACCATTTGTGCTAAATACGTGCCTTACATCATAATATTATGAGTATAGTGAATCTTAAAGTATAACAATTTAAAATTCAAATAATATTAAATAATAATAAATAGAAGCCACTATTCATAAAAGCTTATAAGCAGCATTTTAACTCAATATAATTATGGATTGCGTGTTTTGTCTATTAAATTGGCCGAATATTGGCTTTCTATCTATGACGCGTAATATTGGGATTTGTACGGGACTCGTGATGCCGTCGATTTACTAAAAGGCCATTAAGTGAATATACCTAATTGTTAGTAAATAATAGTCAAAAACGTGGAAACTAATGTTCCTAAAACTTTATGATTCCTAATACATTTTTAGGGGGATATAAAATAAAAAGTGGGCGATAATGTCCGTAAAAATTTACGTCAAAACATGAATAATTTTATGGACATTATCTCTCGACCTTTTTGACGATTATTCTTATATACGACGTTTTTGACGATTAATCAAATTTAGGTTTATTCACTTAACGGCCTTTTATTAAACGGACTGCAGCATCAGCAGAAGAAGCTCGTCCGTAGTAACGCAGACGCATCCGTAGGCCGTAGCGGTGCGCCCGCGTCCACTGAGCAACAAGAGCCTCGGTGCGGTGTGTGACTGTTCGTGGTCGTTGGCTATGTGTTTTGCGTGGTATCATCTGTAAAACCACGCACTCTAGGTGGCGGAGAGTGACGAAACCATAAAATAGCTAAAATTCTGTTAATAATCATTTATGAATAAGAGGATAAAAATATATTTCGTACATACTATGAGACGATCGAATAATAAAACGATTTTAATCTAGGTAATAGTACTTAAGTGTAAATTACTTATTGTGCTAAGTAATCATATTATACTCAGCTACATGTAAATTCTTATATATTCCCAAAGATCACCTTTCAGGTGTTCACATACTCTTTAAAACTCCCAACGTTGGTTCTTCATCTCACAGCCCATTCATTATAAATTACAAAGAACAATACCTACTATAATCTATATACAATATAAAAGAGAATGTATGTGTGAACCGTTAGCCCAATTGATATGAAACTTTGCACACATATAAAGAGCGACATGACCACTCCGACGAATATAGTTACGTAAGTGCCGGATAGGTGGCGCTGGTGGTGTATATGCGTATTGTATATTCACCTTTCTCGAGAACCGTTAGCCCAATTGATATAAAACTTTGCACACATATAAAGGGCGACATGACCACCCCGACGAACATAGTTACTTTAGTGCCGGATAGGTGGCGCTGGTGGCAGTGGTTTTTATCTTTTGAACCATAGCTTAGGTCGAATTGGTATGAAATTTTGTAGGTATATATATGCATGTGGCAATATTGGAACACCAACTAATATGGTTACACTGGTAACTGATATATGGCGTTAGTGCCGTTTAGTTTAATTAATTAAATTTTGAGGGAGTGTTTGTCGTCTTTAGGTAGATGGATAATATGCTCTACTTTGAATATAATGTGACACACTTTTCTCATTTTTGTATTTCCACATAGGCTAGGTACATTTTATCTCTGAAAAAGACATTCACGCAGGCGGAGCCGCGGGCAAAAGGTAGTTGTTATAATATTTAAGCTTACTTTAATTCGATTAACTACTATATTTAAGATCATCTGTATAGTTGTATAAACTATCGCCTTAAATATAAATAAATTGTAATAATAAATAGTTCAGTATTAAAAATGCGACAATCTCAAACTTCCAAAGCGTTCCATGGCAGGCCTTGATTTTGTTTGGATTAAGCTGGAATTTTGGTTTCCTACCTAATTACTTCTAATTGTAATTAAATCTAAGTAAATTAAAATATTAATTCCTTATTCAATTAAATACTATACCGACAAAAGCATGTTACTAGCGAAATAGAATGTAAGAATTATTAATTTATTACACATTTCAGTATTCAATTCAATAGAAACAGTACGAAACAACACGTTCTCTTTGAACACCGCAGAATAAAACGCTGTGGCCTGTAGGTGTAGACAATTCGGCACATTTTTGCATATTTTGCTATGCGTGCGTTAGCTTATAATTGTAGTGTAGATATGTGTGACAGTGACGCGTCACCCTTTTCCTATTGACAAGTACACAGACACACACACACACACACAGTCATTGTATTACAAAGAACAAACACATCACGCAAAATATATAGCAAGACTGCACAAATGAGCCGAATTATCTGTATCTTTATGTATTGGTATGTCGACTAAGGTTCCAGAGAGACTGATTCAGGGAAATATGGATTATTTAGTGCCTCTACTATTAGAGGGACTTTTTAAAACCTATGTTCTTAAACATTATATTATTACATTATCCGCCTTACTTAAAATAACATACCGTGTTGTTTACACTGACGCGGCCATGACGTGCAAATTGACTGAAGACGCGCAGCCAATTTGTTTTATAGAGTATTAATTGAATCCTCGACTGAGGTATTAAATTAGAAGACTAGCGTGAAATGCATTGGTGTCGATTCTCGCCTGAAGATCGATTTGCACATCCATAAGAACAAAAGTAAGTAAGTAAATATCTCAATTTAACTTATCTCTGTGTAGCCTCATGTAACTAGGATTTACCAAACTCGTATACTTTATTGGACAGATGTTCAAGAAGGTGGCAAGTTTAAAGGAGTTTTTTCGAAAGACAGTAATTTGCGTCTTCTACACATATCGCTTTAACCAGGTAAAAATGGCTCTGGAATACCTAAGATTTTTGAGATACCGATTTTAAGACTCGGTCTCCAAAAATAGAGATAGTTATAGTATAGGTAATAAAGTTAGTGAGTTTCTGGGGTAGGCCAGGAACATTCATCCCTTACTATGCGCAAGGCCGTAGCATTAACTCCTTGCTGTACTTGTGGATGTGACAATCAGCCTTAATGGAATATTAGAACTAAGATAATGTAATACTGGTGCAGGTGGCTTGAGATCGAACGTGGCGACTGGCGACTGTCGAGTTATATAGTGCAGGAGGAGAGTCGGGGCACGGAGGTGTGCTGTCACCACGCTTCCGTGTACCTGATGTCGTACTCTTGCAGTTGGGGCAGCTTCTGACGCAGTATCTCAAATGCCTCCGCCGATAACTTGGTACTGTTTAAGTTCAACCGTCGCAAATTGGACAGACCTGAAAGTTTAACGTGAGTCTTAGAAATACTTGGTTCCGTATAGCCCACTATACCACTGAGAAGCGATGGCCGTGCAACCAGGTCGCGCTGCCAACAAAAAGTATATCTAGATATAAACCTCTACCACGGACATGGCGTCCTATTGGTATATACTTTTTGTTGGCAGCACGGTCTGGTTGCAGCGCCAACAGTCGCCAACAGTGCTGTTTAACGCCTCATTTAAACGATGCTGTCATAGCATAGTCAAGACGTGTGTCTAATTATGATTACGCATGCATTACACTATGCTGTTTCTCGTGTTTTTTATCCTGACCCGGCAAAGTGACCACACGACTGATGTTAAGTACAGAGCAGTTATTATATTTACAGAATATTATCTCCCATCGTATTCTAACTATTAAGATCATTATTAGCTATGTACATATTAATGGAAATAGAATATAGACACTGGTGAAACCAGACATTGTTTTTATTGTTAACGTTGTAATCGTAGTACCTGACAAAGCCTCGATTCCCTTGTCTGAAACTGGCGTCTCGCAAAGGTTTAGTACTTGAAGTTTGGTCAGGTGTTCTGCTATTAACTGCACTCCGGTGTCGCCAAATTTTGTAGCCCACAAGTTTAAGTAGCGAAGTGACGGTAACTGTACAACAAAGGAGACAATTATGATTATTTAGGACGTCGCGTCATATTGTAACTCGTTAACAATCATAAATCAAATAGTAAAAACTGAAACTGTCTGTTCGAGCATAACGCACTACTAGAACGATTTTATGGAAATTAGACACACAGATAGACTATGAACTGGATTACAACATAGGGTAACTTTTATCTTAGTAGCGAGTTCGACTCTTGCACTGGGGGAAATATTTTCAAGGAGGAAGATATTTGATTTATTATGTAGATTGTAGAGCACAACCTGTTCACGCATGGGGAGTTGTGGACTAAAACTAATGTAGTGCATAGTTATAAACTTAGCGTTGTACTATAGCGATGAGACCGCAATTTTACAATTTTTTTATTATTATTATTTCTTTTTATAAATAATATTTCGTATATTTTTATAGTTAAATTTATAATTTATTTTTTGTCTTTTTTTTGTTTGTTGTAGTTTATGTGAGCGGAAATAAATTTATTTTATTTTTTTCTTTCTTTCTCAATTTGTACTTAATTTTTTATCTAGTTAATTTTGTATATTTAAGGTTTATAGTAGTGCTCTTTTAATCCACTGCCCATTGATGAGCAATTCTCTCTCAATTCTTCCCAATATGTAAGCCTGTTATCCACCAGTTTTTTTCAAAGCTGTCAAGTTCGTCCCACCATCTTATTCGAGGTCCCATAGCATACCATCTTCAGGTACCCATTGAATGTGAGTCTTGCCTCACTTTTCGGCATCCGACTTACGTGACATTTTAGGTTAGTATAGAGGGCGTTACAATAATGTAAGTGGTGTATGTTTACAATGTAGAGTGTAATACAGTAAGTGACGTTGACCTTGATGAGATGTTGTGCGCAGGCGCTGGTGACGCTGGTGAAGGCGAGCGAGAGACACTCGAGGTTGCCGAGCGCGCCGGCGGCGAGCAGCGCGGCCACGTCCGCGTCCGTCGCACGCACCGGCAGCGCCAGCCGACGCGGACCGCCTTCCGCTTGCTGCACCGTGCACGTACAGTATACACAGTTACATTTTTTCATAGCAGAGGCATAGACACATTAGAAAAGCATATGTATCTATGGCAGAGGATAGTGGGAGGGTTATTTTAGGCCCAAAGCCAACTTGACCTGCACGTCACTCTGCTGATTAACGAACGAGCCAATGGCAAAACTTGGTTCCTGTTGCGGGTTGTGGTCAGATGGCGGGTAGCCCCATATAATACCGTCAAATCGAGATGAGATGAATTGAACTAATGACATGGTACGAGAACGCGGACCATGGCATTAAGCCAGGATAATGCCAGACAGAAAGAAAGAGGCTAGTAGTGGGAGGGTAACTGATTATTTTTGTACTCAATTGGAATTATGTCCAGTAACTTGAGCTGGTATAATTCTACTGACCGTCGAGTGATGCAGTGTCTTTTGACGGTCATCATTTTATTTGGACTACACTGCACTTAACAACTGCAGGTCCAGTGTAATTAATTACAGGATAAACAAAGAGCCTCAAAGAGGCCGGCAAAACAATAACGGCCATTTAAACGATCTAAGTTTGACTATTTGGATAGATGCCGTAAATCAACCAATCAAACTAAAGCATTTGAACGCGTGACCTTCACACTGCATTCTCATTGGCTCATTTGTGCAATCTATCCCGAAGATAAGATACTTAGTTGAAAATGGCCGTTAGTCGGTCAGCTGTTGGTAAGTTATCATAGTTAATACTAGGTAGAAAAAATGTTTTGGCCTTATATAATGGATTTCACCCGACCAGGGGAGTACCACTGCCTCACAGAAAATCGACATGAAGTAGCGGATTGCTGTTGCATTTGGTATGGCATGATTCCCGGAGGTGTTAATCCTAAAATCCCATTATGGTCGGCAACGAACCCATTCTCTAGTGTTGTGGGTGTTCGTGGATGGTGAAGATTGCTATTAGCTAATTTACCGGTTGATGATATTAAGAAAAGACAGAATTTCTTATCGACACTTACCAGTCGTTGGAGATTTTTTTGCCTCTCACACAAATCTTCGTAATACTTCTGACCGAGCTCGGTACCCTGTAGCGCCGCGATAATTTCTAGCTGCGTTTGTTCACCACTTGTGACCTCCCACTCCAGCATGAGACATAAAGCCTCTAATGCAGCAGGCTGAAACATATACGCGAAATATATTCTCTATAAACGAAATAAAAGCATTATACAGACCATCTTAGAAAATGGTGTTAAGGTGGCAACAGGGGCAAGTTCTAATGAGGACGGTACGGACGATAAATTGTCTCAGAGAGATGAACCTAGTAACAATCTGGTAGGTACATAACTAAACTCTACAAACTTGGCACTTGGCTGCTAAGTATCATCTCGCACGTTTGCTTTTTTTACACAGGCTGAGACGTTGCTGATTTGATTAGTACCTAATATCTATTTTGATTGCAAAACTGGTAATGTCCTCATCCGATTTTTATGCATCTTTCGATTGTATTCAAGTTGTAAAGAGTAGTTTGCATGAAACTATAAATTTATCCATTATCAGACCTAGGTTCAAATCTCAGGCCGGGATTTTGTGTATTAGTTTTCGATTTGAAAAATTACATGAGTTGTTTGGGATTGGAATTTGTGCTCATTGGAAATAAGCTCAGCGAAATATGCGGGTAGGTACTAGTTGTAACTTAGCCTACCCCTTCGGGTATACAGGCGTGAGCATAAATATGTAATATAAATATAAAATATGTTAATAAGTAACATTAAATATTTCAACTCACGTGTTCAGTTAAAGCGACCAGTACAAAATCAGGTAGTTGTTTGCTCAAGCTCTGTAGAAAACTTTTCCTTTTGCTGCAACAGTTTAATAGGCTTCCGAGCTGAAAATTTAACATATTTCATTGTTTTTCGCATCGAGTTAGTATTGGCGGTAAATAAAAAATATTATACTGTCAGCCTACGTCATTCTAAGACCAAGATTATATTTATACTGTAATCCATTGTTGTATTTCATTACTGTCAAGTTTTTTTCCCAGATTGCTTTATCAGTCCAAATGACGTCAGTGCGTTTATATTTAATTACAGATACAAAAACATGCCAGATAATCACCATATCTCCCCAGAGTTGACAGAGCTGTTTATTCGGTAAGGAAAGTAGCGGGTCGGAGGGGGCCGCGGCTCTGAGCCACGATGGTGGGTATAGCCTCGCTGCCCTAGCTGCAGCCACACAGCTGTGGGCCGCGCAGCGAGAGTCCAGTGCTAGTTGGTGGAGCACATTGCTAAGCCGCTTGGCAACTCGAGGGCACCCCATAGCAGCTGCACAAACCGGTACCGGCTGTAGTACTGCGCCCACCACTAACAACCAGTCTTCGTATTCACACCTGGAAAGTTGATGCAATCGGTCCAGAAAAGTCTCATCGAAGATTCTACACTGAGTACACAGTTAAGGTTACGAGTAATAAAGGCTATAATAGACCAGTCTCCAGACGATTGAAAGTAATAACTCTCCTAAACCGGAAGTCGCATGGAATCCCTCGACTTATGTAAGTATTTAATGTACTTATCGTTAAGCAAATATAAACATTTACAAACGGGACTTACATGTATTCTAATATATCAGCAAAGCAGAGGACTTCGTCTTCATTATCAGCGCAGAGGTGGGGCGAGGTGGTTTGGTTGCGAAAGTGGTCGTCGAGCGCCGCGAGGGCGACGGCGGCGAGGTTGGGCGCGGCGCGGGGGTACGGACACGTGGCGCGCCCGCCGTGCGTCACCTCCACGAACCGACGCACCAGCGCCTCGCCAGAGTTGTGCGCGCTCACGGCACTACAATAACATCGCTTTTATTTACTACGCTCCTGTGGGTTGCGGCCGCGGCCCGTGGATCACTTACTTCCATTATTTTACAGACGATTTATAGTAAACGTTACATTGTTTTGTAATAGAAATTTCAGTAATATGTAATTGTAAACATACTGATCTATGATTAAGACGTATTTGTGTCTTTAAGGCTAAATTCAGTATTATCGGAATTTGAACATATTAAAAAATGATTGAAACCATTGTTGATGTCCGTGCTATGCAATCACGGTATGATATTGAGTAAAAGGTTTTGCGTACACTGTCTGTTTATAACGCTGCAGACGTGTGTTTTGTTTCCTCTGACGTGAATACCACATAACTGTACGTTGGTTAATGGTTATACCACGTTTATCGGTGAATCGATAAAATATACCTTGGTAAGGTGGAACGAATAACATTTTGCAGCACCCGAATGCATCATAATTCTTAATAAGAGTCGAGTTTCTGTCTAAATGGCATGTTGTGGGATAATATACTGGATTTTATTATGTTTATACCTAGCATGTACTTACACTGGAGTGAATGGGTAAGACAACAGAGATACATAAGTCAATTCAAATAAATAAATTGGAATATTTTGGCCACATAATGAGAAATAACAAATATGAACTCCTTCAGCTAATAATTTCAAGGGAAAATAAAGGGCAGGAGGAGGCCCCGTCGTAGGAGGATATCATGGCTAAAAAATCTTCGCCAACGGTTTAACATGAGCACAAGATTAGTGTTCCAAGCAGAGCTTCCAAAATTAAGATACACTGTATGATCGCCGTCCTCCGATAGGTGCCATCTAGTTGAAGAATAAGAAGTACCTACACATACTACAATGAACAGAAATAAGGTGATAAAGATTGAGATATGTAAGTAAACTATGTTTTTACCAAATTCACATTCAATTCCCTTAGGCTCTAAGGAATTAACCTTTAAGTATCTCCTTTACGGTCATTACGAGACATTAATATAATTATATATAGGTTAAGGTTATCATTGAATTGACTGACTGGAATCAAATTATTCCCCTAAGCAAAGAAATCACCAATTACCAAAGACTTTAATGTATACTACTATAGGGGCTGTTTAGAAGTAAAATTGCGTCACATAATGCGGGAGTTTGACAGCTCACAGATAGGGACCGCGGTAGGGTTCTGGTTAAGAGTAAGCGAGATGGTAATATTGACCACAACTAAATTTATATGTACCTATCGCGCAGCTTTTCTAGTAGTATTCATTAAAGTCTTTGCGAATTACGTAGTTATGTTTATCCGTAGTAACACTTAAGTATTATATTATCAATTGTACTTGTACTATTATTTGTATTGTTTTTTTTCTTTACATGTACTTTAAGTGTTGTACAATAAAGAATTATAAATAAAATAAATAAATTAATATATTTTTAAAAAAGTAAAAAGGTGCATAGAATAAATAAATAAATTATTAATTCTTCTCTGGCGTCCTTGAGAGTTTAAAAAGCACAAACGCCATGTAAGGTGGCGCAATTTGTGGATTGACGTCATCTCACTTCGACTGAATCCAACGTGCTAGGTCTTAATGCCCCGTGCATACCACGACTCACTTAGTAATTTACTTATGTACATAATAAACACGTTATGCACCTGTTCAGCAAATTAAATGCCATCGAAAATAATAGGTTTTTTTTTTAAATAAATGTAATGCTCTACATGGCTCTATATTAATAATAAGTGGGTATGTATGATTTGTTAAATATTGTCATTCCTCAATATTTTCTTTACTATATCTGTTTTAAAATATATTTATATAAAGCAAATCTGTATTAAAAAATAAATAACTATAAAATTTTACAATATTTATGATAAAAGAAATCGTGGGTGCGTTGAGGGGGATTAAGAAACGGTTTTTTTTTCGGGCATCCAGTAAAGTCACTAACCACTTTATCACATTCTTCGCCGTATCAAAGGTACCCCAGTGGGTACTGAAAGGTATGGAAGCTATTGAACGGGGTGCAGCCACCCCGTTCAATTCCTTCCATTCTTAGATAAAACTACCTACTAATCAACAATATAATTACCAAACTATGGTTAAAAGTGAATATATATTTATCCTACTCTATCTAGCATATGATGACATAAACGAATACTTATTGTGTATCTCTACAAACTTATTTACTTGTAGATACCTATACTAACCACAAGAGTATGTAGTATATTTTCTTTACGTATATTTTCCTATATAGACAATAAGTCTCATTACTTGAAGTATCTTCTTTATTGATCGGCGCCCACCTTTATGAATGAGAATACATTATACCTATAGCTTTGCACAAATTAGAAAACATCATAATTTGGTAGTCAGTAAAAAAAATAAAAAAAATATGTACGAAACTACCTCAATTAATATAATATGTTTGAGATTGTGTTTATAAATAAAATACGGAGGTTGATGTACCTTATGTAATCCCTAACAAGTCGTCGTGCGTCAGGTGCTCTTGCAAAATCAACGTTTCGTGTGAGGACCCTGCGTACAGGCGGCGCGAGCGCGGGCAGCGGAGCAGCGCGCGGTCGCCGTCGGCACAACCTGGCTAGCAACGCGCACAGCTCGCCGGACGCACAACGCTCCGCCAGCAGTGGAGCTGCCGCGCTAATCACATTCTCAGCCCACTCTTCCCAGTCGTTACTGTCTTTCTTCTGAAATTCAATCAAGTCGTATTATTAACTCATCAATAAAAATGTGCTATTCATCCATATGTTATGTAAGTCATTGATGCTATTCGCCACTTTCAAACAGGATACAATGTGAAAGGTTAGGTAATGTAATTCCTTCATGATTCACTTATGTTAAGTAAAAAAAAAAGAATCATCAAAATCAGTTCACCCAGCCCAAAGTTATGAGGCAACAAACATAAAAAAAATACAGTCGAATTGAGAACCTCCTCCTTTTTTTTGAAGTCGTTTAAAAAGGTGAAAGCATATGTGAGTGTGTTTTCACGTGAAATCCTATTTCATGCATTTTTCCGTGCCCTTCTCGCTTATCAGCGTGCAAATCCAACGTAAATACTTGAGCACGTGGCGGGAGCATGTTTTATGATAACAAATAACATACAGCAATACTTTTCCGTTATGAATGATTTGTTTGTTTGTTATTCAAATTGATTATAATGCACAATAATGATTGTGTATATTAGCGATGCTTATTCATATGTACTACGATAGTAAAAATTGTTTGCACTCGTTACATTTCAATTAACAAGTGGCTAAGTAAGCAGCTGAATAAGTGTAAAGGTACATTATAAATGTGATTTATACGTCATTCGATACATGTGAACGTCACGAATCACGATACACTTATGGCCGTTCCCTATATTCTGTCTGTCTCTAGTTTTGCTATACCGGCGATAGAAATTTTTATCTATTTTCCGTTTTACCGTCCCAATAAACTTATTAATGATAGGTAATCCTATTCTTCATTGCTGTCTACTGATGAGAGGACTGATAGCTGACTACAGATATACAACACTATGAAAATGACAGTTCAAGCGTCCCAATATTTTTTATGTGCTATCTGTCGATAAAGTTATTTAGTTTTTTCTTTATCGGTAGATTTTGACCGATAAACAGATATCTCGGCTGTAAAAAAACGAAATAAATAACACATTTTGAAGAAATAGCCATGAGTATACAAGGCTTACATGGCACTTGCACTGCAATACAAAAAACTAAATAAATTATGTAAAAACCTAAAAGAAAATATAAAAAAAATCTAAAATTCCCATAAATAAAAATAATGCACCGTTTTGATAATTAAATTAAGTGCAAGAGACTTAAAAATATTTGTTAATGCGAACAAAATAATTCCCCACTTCAGTAAAATCCCCCAAATTCGCTTGGGATTTTTGTTCAAAGGACTTGTATTCAGAGCCGTAATGTATTGACAGTAAAACGTTTCGTTATTACATTGTGTTTTGCAACATAATAAATATTTCTCGTTATTATTATTTCATTTACAGTGGTAAAAAATAAGAAATATAGAGAAATGTTAAATTAAAAACTTATATTTCTAATCTAAATCATATCTTCATATTTTCTAACATAAATTAAACAATAGTTCCTCTTTCTCAGCTTGTATGAACATAACGCACAAGAGGGCCCAGATAGACTGCCTATCTATTGCTATCATAGTATCCGACGTGCATATCTAAAAAATGGGGACGATTCCAAGCAGTAGATAGAACAATACGGATGTTTGACGATAGCTATCTATCGTGAAATTGAAGATTAATATTGGGAACGGCCATTAGGCAATACATACTCAGGAATATTACACAACTGGCTCTATATTTAAATTGAAGATGTCCTACCTCAGACAACAAATCAGTTAATATTTGCAATGGAGCCCGCGTAACGCTTTCATCTTGAAGCGGTGTCGTCATCACGAAATCAACCATATTCTGGAAATAACAAAATAAGTTTATGACTTAGTTTATAACTCAGAAATGCACGTCTATAAAAGAGAGAATAAAACACGTTTTTTTTACCTTCAATTCTTTCAAAACCACCTCCTTTCTTACAGTCTTTGTAAGAAAATTACGATATCTTATGATGTTTCTCTGGGAACAAAAGAAGATAGTGAGTTTTTAAGGATTATAACCATAGTAGAGCAAATAAAATTTTATCAAATAAAATGTTATCACAGCTTGAATACTTACTCTCCAAATAATTGAATGATACCATTGGTCCCTAGTGTAAGCATCACTTGCCTGAAAATTAAAGTGTGTTTTCATTCATGTTCAAATTAATACCTCACACATTGTTTTAAATAAGGAAAGTCCGACGTCAGTTTACTTTAAATTAGCGGCTCACCAATACTGTGACAATGTAACAATTGTACAATATAAAAGTACATACTTGTAAGAGTAGAGATCCATGAGGCATAACTATACGGAGGCAATATTTCCGAGCCGGATCCCACCGTGAGATACAGTACACTTCTTGCATGCAGCTGTACGAAAGCGGATGCTCCAGCAGACCGGAAGGCTGAAACAAACAGAAATATCCTCTTTACAATGCCACATGTGTTTGAACCTAGCTAAATATTTTCAGTATTAATATTGTAATTAAAAAAACTCATCTCCAATTGAGCTACAAAAACACAATCCATTTTAATAATATAGTAAGATATACCTAGAATTTTTAATTCTCATTATTTTTAGATGTTAATTTCGTAAATAATTTACTTTTTTTTTCAATTAAGTACTATTAGTTAACTAAATAATGTAAATGGAAGAATAACCTCATATTATAATAGTATAAGAATCCCACTAAACTTTAGGAGCTACAATAATGAGATGATTCTTAGCGGGTTAGCAGACAGACAGACATAATATAAAAAATTCGTATAATATGCAAGTTTTCAACTATCTACTCCTTCTGCATATGTATGTATGTATTTTAAGTAATTTCAACTATCTTAGCCATCGATTGCGACAATAAAAGTGATGAATAACGCACAATTTATTTCAGACTTGCATTCTAAGTGTTAGAAGTGTTTTTCTAATTTTAAACTTCAACACATTTACATTACAACGGTCGCCGGTCGCTCCCTCGTTATCAAAAATACTAAAATATACGAGGGACATTATAATATGTATAATATGTATTCTTCTCACATGATGTGCATTGCTGTAAATAGAAAACATCATTATGCTAAATGGTCATCTGCATTTATTTAATTTATACAGCCTCTGTGGCGCAGCGGGCGAGTAGCCGGCTACGAAGCGAGAGGCCGTGGGTTCGATTCCCGCACTGAGACAAATGTTTGTGTGATCCACAAAAATTTGTTTCGGGTCTGGGTGTTGTGGGACCGCAAGTCCCTCGTAGTTCCTGATACCCACGATACAGGTTTTACCTAGTGTGGGGTCAGGACTATATGTGTGACTGTTGGGTGTATTTATTTATTATTTATTTATTTATGTGTTTGACCGGTATCCTTCCATGTCCAAAAACGTTGCATAACTGATGACACACACAGATGTTAGTGAGCTCCAACACATCTAGTGCTTTATTCTTGCCACACCTTTTGTGTAATGTTTATACAGAGAAATCTTTAGAGAAACGTCTGTGGAGATTTCAAAGATGCGTAATATGTTACATGATTATTATTTTCTATACTTCCAATAATTCAAAATCAAATCTGTTCAAAAACATTTACGAAGAATTTTGAATATCTATTTATCATATCTCTATTTTATCATCATAACCTATCGTCATGAATATCGCTATCTAACATCATCATCATAATATTCTCTACGTATCATCATTAACAACACGCCCCACTTAATATTAAATAGTTCTTAATATAACATTGAGTAGAAGGGCATGTCATTTTAGTTTTGTGGTACTATATCCATAGTTTATTATGTAACTTATATATATCATTTCTTTACTACAATTTGGTCTGGTCTAATGGTCTGAATCTTACAATAATAATTCATACTTATATTGACAAGTGTAAATAATTACTAGAGAGCTTAAAATGCAATGTTTATTACTGTTGCATTCTTTTTAATGTAAGTAAAGTAATCATAATCGTGTAATATAA
The DNA here is from genome assembly GCA_905332985.1 of Mimas tiliae. Taxonomy (NCBI): domain Eukaryota; kingdom Metazoa; phylum Arthropoda; class Insecta; order Lepidoptera; family Sphingidae; genus Mimas; species Mimas tiliae. The sequence goes on along the minus strand of HG995240.1, from coordinate 10,111,719 downwards.
ATAATGTTATGTAGCTTTAAATAACACCGCCTATTTTCGTATCAACTTATTGTACAGATTCAACGGAAATTAGGTCAACGATAGAGAAGGCGCAGCTATTGCCTTGTGTGAAGAATAGTTTGTAGGCGGGGCAATATACATGAATGTGCCGATGACGTAGCAGAGCAATGCCCCTGCGCGTGCCGCAGCCGCAGCTCGTGAGAGTCTCCAGCTCAGCTGTGACGTCAGCCTCACAGTATGAAACACCCTGTTGCCTGCTGCATCCTCTATCTAGTACTTGAAAAGCGGTTTGACCTGGCTTTCGCTTACGTCAGACGGACTCCGGCGTAGTTTTATTACATACTTATTACTAGAATCGATGTTTTATTCATAATAATTATTATAGGTATTCGTGTATATAGCGTGATTTTTATTCTTTATTTTCTTAAAGCTTACGTTGTCACTTCTCGTTTAGAAACATTAACATGAAAATAAGTATGTGTGTGACTGTTGGGGGGTGTATAATGAATAGATAAACACTTAACAATAGTGAAATTAAGTATAACACAGTTATTTCGTAGGTACGAGAATTTTGATAACTCTAGGTATTATAGACTACCCAAGTATTCTGTAACTATATTATTGTTGTAGTATAAAGGAGATAGTGCGAGAATATTATGTTACGTAATAGTAACTATTTATTTGTAGTTGTCGATCGATAGTAGATTTTGGACTGAGTAAGTACATTGTGTACATAAAATAAATAAATACACCCAAAAGTCACGAACATAGTCTTGACCCCACACTAGGTTAACCTGTATCGTGGATATCAGGAACTACGTGGGACTTGCGATCCCACAACACTCAGAACCAAGACAATATTAGTGGATCACACAAACATTTGTCTCGCTGTGGGAATCGAACCCACGGCCTCTCGCTTCGCAGCCGGCTACTCGCCCACTGCAACACGGAGCTGTCAATAATACATTTCAAGAAGATCAAGTCAAATAGCATCGTATAAATACTGGGTACTAAATTGATGAATAAAAATTAGATATGCATACGTATTTCGCTCGTAAAAGTCATACATACAAAGAATTATTAAATTAGGTTCTTAACACAACGTTAAATAAAGATATGGCTCGTGCTATTGGATCTATTTGTAACGTATTACTACAGTTATGATTTACCCATCATTTAAGCGATATGAATTAAATTGGTTTCTTGCCATTAGGCCAATATAAACTAAATTACAATTTGATACTTTGATAAAGCAGGTAGGTAATTAAGTAGGTAAGTCATCATTCGATACTATTAGGACATTGACGTCAATGAGGCATTGTTGTTAATTAAAATAATGAAATATAAAATATTCTCAAAACCAGATTTGCAATAATGAAATATAACGCCTATCTTATTATCATTATTCCGGGAACAACCGGGATATCCGCGACTTATTTACTAAAGATTAACTTTTGAAAACACAACTTATAATGATATCAGTATGTATTTTAAGAAGACGCTATTATTCCTATTCTAAATCAAGATCAATCCATTGAACATTGACTCACTTCGACGTATATTCAAAACATGTTTTGATTCAAGATTGGCCGTCTCTAGTCTTATACTCGTAGGTATATCCTAAAATATTTGCGCGCCGAACATCTGTTACTAGAAGGCAAAAGCGGAGCGGAATTAACTAATCTCATGTTTATGTTTATGTTTTAGTATTATCACCTTTGTACTTAGCAATCGGTAGAACATAGGAGTTAAAACAAATAACAACACCTTTATACCTATGTTTCAAAGAAATTTGCAATAGTAGCTACATAAATAAAACGTTTATAGGACGACTAAAATAGCTGACATAATTACATCGTTTCGGATTGTTTATTAGCGCTGGTTTGTTTCAGGTTTTCCCGGCAAGTAGGAAGAAAAAAAGTAATTAGTCAATGTAAAAAATATAGATTTTTATAATAAATTTTCATAAATATTATACTTAAAATTATAAGGGAAGTTTATTATTTTTTTTCCATTATCAAATGATCTTACGTAATGATAAAACGCTGCAAGACGTAAGCTAGCTTTAACGTAAGTTTAATGTCAATATTAATTAAATAAATTTTATATCGGTGCTATTACAGTTTAATGGTAAACGATTGAATCCACCGAATCATTTTTTTTACATTTTATTTTAAACTTTATAGTTTTATGAGTCCGTTTTGTTTTATGTTTTTTTACAGCATAGGCCGGCAAATGAGCGTGTGGGTCACCTGATGGTAAGTGATCTCCACCGCCCATGCACACCCAAAACACAAGAAAAATCGCGTTGCCGAACTTAAAGGAAAGGAATAATTAAGGGATTGGGAAGGAGAGGGGGCTTTGGACCTCCGGATATCTCTCACCGTACGAAACGCAGCAGCAAGCCGCTGTTTACGTCGTTTTTCTGTGAGACAGTGGTAACGACCTGGTAAGCCGGCCCATTCGTGCTGTAGACAAAACTAGCTACAGTGTGGCTCTACCACTCACAAATGTTCGATTTTTATTTCATTATTTTTAGTGAAAAAGGAGTGTAAATGGTCTACTAACATCTAAAACCCAAAGCTGGGCACTACTGAATGAGAGAGGTCTGGCCATAGTCCACCACGTTGGCCTAATGCGAGTTAGCAGGCTTCTCATATCTTTGAAATTCTTATGGAGATCTTTTAAGGTATGTAAGTTTCCTCGCAATGTTTCCTTCACCTTTATAGTAAGTGATAATTAACAATTAATACACGTTACTTAGAACAGTCAGTGGTTTCGGACCTGCGACTTTCGTCTCGACAGTCCGTACCACTCCTCGCTGTTACATGTTAAGGTAGTTTTTAATTAACTTTTTGGATGAATTGAAAACTTCAAATGTTGTAACGTACAAACGCACATTTCGCCGAGCTTATTTCCGTCCCATAATGTTATAGGGGGCAAGTCTATCGCCATACCGGCCACAGTTCGGGATGATACTAAGCACTTTGTAATAGAAAACACCAATATAACTTCCCGGGGATCGAACCCGAGACCTCAGCGTCAGCTTGTCGTAACGCGTACGCATTTCAACAGCGCCACCGAGGCATTCGAGGCATAATACTGTAATGTATTATGAAATACAACTTTTATTTAATACATTAATTTGATAAATGATAATGTTCTGTTTGTTGTATGTATGTTTTGCACCTACTTCAATTATCTCTGCATCACCCAAACGTCGGCAGGTTGAGAATGCCTCAGGCATGATGTCCACCTTGATACGAAATTGTCTAGAAGTGTCAATAAATAAATAAATTATGAATTATGAATTAATGTATTCCAAGCATAATTTTTCTTTGTATACATACCAGTGTATGTATACAAAGAATGCAAAACAGTAAACACTGTACCAAACTTACATAAATAGAATGACAAATCTGATTAAGTATTCGGACGCTAAATATTTTTGGAGCCTACGTAAATCACAATTATGTACGACGTTTTGAGTAATTTGTTTGTATTGTATAAAAGCGATAATCCACTACGAAGGGTTGTGTGACGTATATTGAGTTAATCTCCGTATGTATTGACTGCTGGACCGACGTTAAATATGAACTCTACAAAGTCCGGGTCGAACAACGTGTTCATCTGTAGGGGTAAAATTTAAATATCATGTGACATTTATTTATTACTCACTGCGTTAATTCACGGAATTTCCGCGTTTTTCACAATACATTTTCTAGACGGTGACGCAGAACGTGTTTTTGTAAAAATTGCTAGTTATGTGTATTTTGGAATTTGGAAGTGGTGGAGCCACGCTGTAGATAGTCTCGTATAGACATGAATGGGCCGGCTCGACCGGGTTGTTATCATTGTCTCACAGAAAACCGACGTAAAGTAGCGGCTTGATGCTGCTTTCTTACGGTGAGTGAGTTATCCAGAGGCCCAAATGCTCCACCCCTTAATTATTCCTTTCCTTTAAAGTCGGCAACGCATCCATTATTCTTTTAGTATTGTTCACGGGCGGTGGAGATCACTTACCATCAGGTGAACCACTTGCTGTTTTGCCGGCCTATGCTATAAAATAACTTGTCACGTGCAATAGGTACAAATCATATATCAGCTATTATTGCTTCTACATAATTGAGGAACACACAATGTTTCTACAAGGAATATAATTTTTGTATTTTCCATAACTATGGACAGACTCTCCTATGTTTTAAATATTAAACGCCGAACATAATGAATATTGCAGTTTACTTGTTATATAATGTTCTTGCTAAATTAATATTATCTATGTTAACGCTAAATTAAAAGCAAAAGCTAAATATTTGTTACATTGCTAATATATAATGTGCTTGTAGTTAGTAGGAATATTATTATTATGATAATGTAATAACACATTTCTGAGTGGTAGAGCCACGCTGTAGACAATTTTGTCTACAGCATGAATGGGCCGGCTCGTCCGGGTCGTTACCACTGTCTCACAGAAAACCGGCGTAAAGTAGCAGCTTGCTGCTGCGTTTCGTACGGTGAGTGAGATATCCGGAGGCCCAAATAACCCTCCCCTTCCCAATCTCTTACTTATCCCTTTCCTTTAAGGTCGGCAACGCGCCCATGATTATTTTAGTATTGTGGGCGTACATGGGCGGTGGAGATCACTTACCATCAGGTGACCCACTTGATCGTTTGCCGGCCTATACTATAAAAAAAAAACACATCGAGTGTCGTTGTCATGTGGATGCAGCGATGTTTGGTCAAACACCTATACGCATCGCAAGAGCCACACACGCCACAATGGTCAAATTTTATAATGTTGAGTTTGCATGAAATTATATGCAACCTCGCACACCTATCCGGTTAGCATACTAGTCGCATTGGGTTGATGCTAAGCGGCGCGTTTAGATGTAGGTTCACTCTAAAGTCTAAAGTATTAGGTAGTAATAGTGTACATACGAACAAAATGACACGATTAAGCTTCCTCAGGTTTATCAAGAGTAGAAAGTACGCGATAATACGTCAAATAAACCCTGACCTCTACAAAATGAGGAAGAAATTAACGATACCTTTTATTCTTCAAGAAGAAATTAATGTCATAATTTTTTAAATAAAAGGTTACCATGTAGGTATTTCACAGTCAAGAATTGTTTTCAATGAGTACCTACTATTTTGTAATGTATTCAGTACCTATGTGTATTTACTACAAGTACACTCTCATGTGATGTAATAAGATGTTACGAAATGTATATCAACATTACAAAACATTGGAAGTGGTCCAAGGGTGTAATAGGCGGCAGTCGAAAATGTTTTGTCTAACATCGGGCGACCTCTGACATTAATTACTACAGTAGCGCATCGCGTCTGGCCGATCCACTGCAGATAATAATCTTTATGCAGACGTCTCTTAATGGCAGCTATTTTTTAAATTTTCCTATGCAAAGTTGATTTAAGTATATAAATAGATGTTGTTTGCTATCATATTTGAGTAAATTTTCCGAGCAATACTTAAGAACATAAAAGGTTTTTTTCAAGGCGTAGGTTGTTTCACTTTGAAACAACCTACGCCTTTCAAATTAATCTGTAACCGTAAAACCTTTCGTAAGAAGCAATGATTCATGATAAAAGGTTGTTTCATTTGTTGTTAATACCAAAATACGACGAAACCAATTATTTTCATTAAACATTACTTCTTACGAACGCTTTTTTTATACATGTAGAAAATATTTAGCAGCTGTATAAGTATTATTTTATTACGGTCACATACTGGATACATTCTATACTATACTAAGGCTGTTTTACACGATGGCATCGAAAAACTTTGGGTAGAGGGAGACTTAATCCGCAATCAATTAATAGTAAAAGAATTTAGCCTAAATTAAACGTACATACCTGACAACTGTATAGCTCTACGACTAGATCTGCGTCTTAGATAGCTATTAAATGGACCTACAGTTATAAAGAGCAAAGGTACTGATGCACAATATGATACTTGGTTACAACTCACAGTATAGGTACCTAAAAGGATTAAACCCATTATAATCGTATTTGGACGATGCGCGTAAATGTTTTCCTAATGAACATGACGTCAAGAGGAACTGTTTTGTGCGCTGAAAGGTGTTTATAGTAGAGGTAAACATTTGTGTTCTCTACCAGCCAGGGCAGACGAGTTTGATGTTAATGCATTTCTAAAAGATACTTGTTTAACAATCGCGTGGTTTTTTACGAGAACGACAAAAATGTAAGCATCCTTTTACATCTTACACCAAGGGAACCGTAGGGTTGTGACGCACGAACATTCTCTTATCTTTGATTGACCTCGTAATGGAGTTCAAGATAAAGTTACAATCGTCTAATGTGTATAATTAAAAGGAATCAACGAAAATAATTAATGGTAATTAATGACATCATGCTTGCCATTAGAAGATATGTATTTAAGTGACTTGTGACGATAACAGAATAGTAATTCAGGTACGTACTCATGGGCTGCATGTGAAACTTGTACAAATATTGAGAACGTATAGAAATATTTTTATACGTGGTAAAGCCACGTTGTATCAGTTTTATTTACAGGCATGAATGAGTCAAGCCGATCAGGTTGTCAGGTTGTCAGCCGGGGTTGGTAACACAATAGAAAAGCAATTTGAATTTACACTAATCTTTGCTGTAACTGTTGCATTCATACAGTCAGTGAGGTTACCGGAGATCCTCCCACAATCCTATACCTAAGATCGGCAACGCAGTCATGAATTGTGGGGTTTCACGGACAGTGGTATCTCTTATCAGGGACTAACTTGTTCGTTTGCCAGTTTTTCTATAAAAATATACTTAATGTTGTAACTTATTCTTAGTTGTAATTTACGCAAAAATTATGCAGTAATAGTAAAATAATCAAATACAAATATACGCGTGGAATTGAGAACTTGCTCCGTTTATTTTCGTCGGTTTAAAATACACAGATGTAGTCCTACTCGCGAATAATACAAGTATTGTTGGAGTCGGTCAAATAAAAGCAGACATATTAATATCAAACACTCAAATAGATAAATAAATACTTGTATGTACAAGTACCTAACTGAAACAGGAAATCATTTTATTAGCGGTCCGTGTTGCATCGTTGCTCGTGGAATTTACGCGATACGTAACTAAACATTATCGCCCCATTTGTCTAGTCTAGAATCTAGTGGCAATGTAGTTAGGCTTTGAAATCAATATGGTCTTGGATTCAAATCTCAAAATTCGGACAAATACGATATGCATTTACGTTTTTCGATTCGAAACATCACACATTAATTGCGCAGAATTGGAATTTGTATTTAATATGACGATAGCCTCACCTCATGCAACTCAAATAGATAGCAAATAGGCTTAGCGTACCGTGGGTACACTATTTGCACATTATTAATTACTTTTTAATTTCATTTTAGTGATGTGAAAGCATAAACTACTGGGTGTCGGAAGACAATCGCGCTCTATCCTGATCAAGGGCTACGGCCGGTGCTGATCATGAACCTGACGGGCACACCAAATAAGGGGAGAGGTAGAAACTTTGTTCTAATGGGATAGCAACTAAATTGTATTTTTTTATACTATTTCCAAACCTAACTAAGTATATGTATGTCATATGAATATATTTTATGATTGGTTAATTTCACTTATAGTAATTTTATACATATTATATATATGTACATGTATACATCTTATTAGCCCTTTAGCCTTCCCTATGGATACATGTGTGAGCTTAAATTTTGTAACTTCTTTCATTCTACCTGGCGCCATCGCGGCCCAGAGTCCGCCTTCTTATAAGGATTTGATGGTATTTGGTATTATATAGGGCAACCCGCTGTCTGATTCCCACAACCCGCAACGGGAACCAAGATTTGTCATTGCGTTTATGTTTCATAGCTAAACAATAAAAATGCGAACTAGAAGTTACCTTTCATGAATATACTCGTACAACAAAGATATCTGTTTAATCTATATTAACTAAAATATACCACGATAAATCGCAGCTATAAAAATACTTTAATATTGTACGTTCGCATATTTGAATATTTCTTCGCATAACAAATAATAATTTTGCATTACAAAAGAACTCTAAATAGCCTATCATTTGGATGCGCTGTTAATGTTCAACGTCATACTTTATTTCCTGTTTACTTTGTAGAAGCTACGAAGACATTTCCATTACTTAGTTCCAGTGACAAAGTCTACTCTTAATTAATATCAGGATCGAATAATTAAACTTTTGTAGGTCATGTTCACAGAACCGTTACACTGGTCACCGGAGGTTGTATTGCTCTGACAACATACACTATATGGTTTCCAGTTGAGAGACGAGTCCCCTCAATAGAACACAATAGCACATTAACATTGATTACAAATGCGCATTACAATAATATTAGGTAGATGTCTACATTATGTGATCCTTGTCATAGTTAACAATACTACTTTAATAAAGTATTCAACTCCTGCGTAGCAAATAATACGTGATAAAACTAAATAACATCTATGTATTTGTTTTAAGATTCATAATTAATCTATTCTCACTGTAATATAAGAATTTTGTTAACTAGGTACTTATTTCTTTATTATACGCTCCTATAGAAATATATTCTTCAAGAATATAAATTACGTATCGACAGAATGCAACTAATTAAAATTTAAGGCGCGGTCACACCTCAAATTAAAGAAAAATATAGTCTTTAAATATCGTTTGTGACGTGAGAAAAGAATACAGTGTAAAAAAGAACTGAAAATGTTAACCGATGGTATTTTTCAAGTCCTTTTACTTCTTAAAAATAAAAAATAGTATTGCAATTCTCTGCATTTCAAGTGATAAAACCTACATTTTATAAGAAATCGATAGAGATATAGATTTTAAGTAAAATGTTAATCATTAAAAAAATTAAATATTTTCATCCATAAATCTAAGGAAAAGGTTTTAAAATTCCCATTGTTAAATCCGAGTTGTTATGCAATAATTATTAGCAACCGTATTGTATTGTGTTCCAAATCCTACCCGGACCGCGCCTTAAACTCTAGATAGCTCTACATATTATAGGTATATATATATCTTTTACATTGCTCTTTAAAATATTTTTAAATGGAAAGTTATTTCTTAAGCTTGATAATTCAGAAACATAAACCGTAAATTATATTTTTTATATTATTTGAATAATACCGAGAAAAGTGTTGAATGGAAAATTTGATGTAAGATAACAAAATAAACTAACATTTCATCATAAAGTTATATTAAGTTATTATTAAAAATGGGAGTAAAAGCGGCGTTAGGCGGGGATTAACACGGAGTGTTGAGTCTTCAGACTCACAGACATACGTGGGTTGGAAATCAATCCCAGGGCAGACAACTCTGACATTTTCGGAGTAACGATTGAATCGATTGTTACTAAGAAATATATCGTGAGAAAATGTCATGTGTGAGTCTGGGTATGTCATGCTCGCTCTAATGTCTGTGCTTGCGACGTGACGCGACGAGTCGTGTGCTGGGTCGGCGATGTGGGTGCTGGTCTACTTGGACTGTTATTGTTTTGTCTGCACTCTTTTATTATGGTCCATTTATTCATCATACTTATTGAGGTCATGCATGCTGATGCGTAGATATCATTTCTAGAGGTATGATTTTGCTCATTAATATACATTGAGCTGTTCTAATTCCAATCAAATATTATAAAACCTTAATGCTTTCAATAATAATTGTAAACTAGTATTGAAAAGAGCAACGCTGGAGTTTCTTGCACGTTCTTCTCTAGCGAAACAGCCCTCCGAACTGGTGGTAGAGTTTTGACGGAATGTAAATTGTGTAACATTCTATGGATTCAATAAATATTTTGAATATGATATTTTTACATTTTTTGTTAATGATGGGCCATACACATTAATTGATTTTTTTTTGTTCATTTTTGACATTTTAGGCGTTAATTTACCTGTAATTATGGTTTAGTGCTAAGATAATACCTTCTTCAATGTACAAAAACCTTCAGAACTTGCGAAAACATTGAGTATTTGCTTGTATGGGCCGATATAAGTAATGAAAATTCAACAGGTATCTACTAACTATTATCAAAATACGTTAAAGTCAAATCAAACATTTCTATATTATGTACAGTACGTAATGTATACAGCAAACTTTTTTATTACCCTGAATATCGAAACGAGCAGGTTGCTCGCCTAATGATAAGCGCCAAACGCCTACCCATAAATAGAAACAACACCTTTCAGAAGTTTGAATTACAAAGTACTTACTGCCTGCGCTTGTCACACCGATACATTAGATGTTAAGTCTCATCAGGTTTACAAAATATAGTAAGATTTAAGAATTATTCGCTACCGGTTACGATATCATTGAATCTTAATTGTTATTTTGGTACAAAATAAATACATAGCACAAACCATTGTTCATTGATGTCATCAACGAGTTCCATTAAATAGGCAGATACATAATATAAATATCTCAATAATTACGCATTATCATGTTATGAATTGAATTGACGTAGGAATATTTTGTAAACGTATGTACAGGTGTGAGAATAATTAAAAGCTATTTAAATGTGTAGTACGTGCATTAGCAAATGAACAATCACATGATGAAAAAGTAAAAATCAAATTCCTTAGGTGTCAATATTTGGTTAAGTCTGTTTAACAGTTATCGATATCATAAATCCATATGATTAGTTAAGACTGCCCCACGCCAATGACTTCGACGATTTGCGCCAAACAAAAATCTACCGGAATGAAGGTTTCACGTGACTGATATGCGGCGCGACGCGACGACGCGACGGTAGCGTGTTTGTTATTTTAACTTTTAAAGAAACACGTCGCGTTTTTCATTCTATTACAAGGATTATTTTGGTTAAGGATTTATTTGTAGCTATATGTCGATTAATATATATATGTCTCAGATTATAAAATTGCCATAAGTATAACTTTATTTTACAGTATTTGAGCGCACTTAAACAAATTCTGCTTCGACAGAAATTTCCGTACTGAAACTATATTATGCCTAATATATTTTTATACAGCGATTAATTCAGCAGGTTGTTGAATTTTCTTGTAACCTAAAACCATCTTTACAATTTAGTTCATAGTTACAGTATTAAATCAATATAATGTGAAAAATAATTTAATGCGTCCAATCACTTCCCTCTAAATTATACCGTTACAATTTTAACAACAACATGATAAATCGGCACCAATCAATACGAGCACCTACATGTTTGTTACTCTAATATAATTAAAAAACATAGACCACAGAAATGATAGGTTTATGACGGACCACTTAAAATTCTTTGATAACAGATATTCCTTGAGTAAACGTCTATTATTTTTAATAAATCAGGCACTTTGTTATTCCAGCAATCTGCTGTTGTTTATATATTTCCAATTTGATTTACGCGTCTTTTAGTTTTCTGAGTATACACTACCTAGATATCTCATGTCCGTTTTTAAAAACGAAACTTATATAATGTAAGTATCATTTCATAAAAGGCAAATCTCATTGAACCACGGCGTCTTCCTGTCGCACTGGACAATTAGGAATCTCGAACTCCTCAAAAATTATAGGCACTACCGAAATTATAATAAAAAAATAATTTCTGCAATGCAATATTTTATTTATGTTTTATATAATGTTGACTTTTTAAGTGTCTCAGTAGGGCATAAAATGAAATAAAGAATGCTATGCTAGGCTATGAAATAAAAAAAATTTGATTGATTTTGTAAACACAAACAAACAATACAGGATATATATATATATATATATATATATGTATTGTGTAGACAATACAATACAGAAGTCAATCATTTCATAGAACGCAGTCTATCATCAATTATATATATACTTTTAATAATGACTGTTTACAATAAATTATAGAAGTTTCATTATAAATGGGTTTACCGACAAGTTGTAGAAAATTTGCGTCACTAGCGGTAGAGACTTAAAACCACCTCTGCTTAATCTTTTTAATTTATAATTATATTTAATTACACAATATTATTATTATTTCATGATGCCGAATTTGCAAGCCGACCTTACTAACAAATTTATAGCATCCGCTGAATGATAAGTACCTATTTAATATTAAAATTTGTTGATTGGTCTTTGAAGTATATTGAATGAATTTATTCTTATCCACTTTTAGCAGCTAAGTTTTAGCTACAACTTCGATCGTCATTACGAATGTATTTAGTAGTTGTTACCTATATTTTACTACTATCGGCAAGAAAAAAATTGTTTACGAGGGGAGAACTATTCATGCTACTAATTTAGTTGGCAATGCCTTACGTGCCATTGACGCATTCGAATACGTAGTTACCGAATGTGTTAAATTCTAGATAGGTAACTATCACAAAACTCAAGATAAACAATGTTTATATTAGCCTTCAGATTATAAGTAACAAGAAAGAAAATACATAGTTCTTACCGTCTTAGAAACGACATGATGTTCTTGTAAGCACAGCACGTGTGTCTCCCATCGCCTTAGAAATTTAGCGGCGAGAATTTTATCCACTACTGTTCTCGTGTGTTGGAAACAGCAAACCCTCAAGGTTCCTTCAGTCCCCAGTTTGTACCGCGGTCCAGGCGGGGGCACCGGTGCACCAGGCACGTTGGAACTGTCGAAACTGACGTTGTCCGCGCAGCACTCGGGGCTTGAACCCTGTCAACAATATAACTTTATGAGTAAATTGGTTCAGTATTCAATCACAAATTAACACCTAACAATAGGTATGGAATCTACACAGAGGAGTTGAGGTCAGGCAGGAGGCCAGTCGTAAAAACCAATCCAAATCTTTCTGTAACATATGTTAAAAAACATGTTGCACCGATCCAACTGCGAGTGGGATAAGGGTAGGTGGAAGAAGAGAAGAATACGTATGGGATCTGGTGATATATTTACACAGGTTTTGTAGAGTCTATACAGATGTGCCCGAGTATTACGAAAATATTTCTACTATTTTCGCACTATATTATTATGGCTAGCTGTCATAGAATCATCGAAATAAGATGACAAGAAACGTGACTCAAGCAAAAAAATTACCCCACCAAAACTCTGTGCAAATCTCTAGTTGACACTTGATACATCTATTTTTTTGCGCGCTGCAGAACGTCGTATCTTGATCTAGAAATTTTATATTTATATTAACTTTTATGAAATAAAGTTGATTTTGAACGTTCATTAATTTTAATTGCGTGTATGAGTGTTACGTGTGAACCTGTACATGTGTAAGTATGTAGAGCCGTATTTATAGGTAGATTCATATGAAAGTTATCATTCTAGTCATCTTATTTCGATGCATAGAATGACATAAAGTCGTCACTGTTGGAGGATTGGTAGAGTCTATACAAACGTGCGCGAGTAGTACGAGAATATTTCTCTATTGTAGCAAAATATAATTTACGTGCTTTATTTGAACTACCATAGTATGAAATCAGTACACGCCAAATGTTTTCGTACGCTTAGTTTTATCGCTGTTGGAGGTTTGGTAGAGTCAATACAATCGTGCCTGAAGTGAACGAGAATGTTTCTATAATGCAGCAAAACACTATTTTCGCTCTCGGTTTAAACCTAGCTCTGGTTTAAAATAAAATATACACTAAAGCCTTTATATGAGTTCATAGGACTGACCACTGCAAAATGTCCGTATTCCTTCATTTGAAACTTCCTGTTAATGCTTTTCAGCACAATGAATCGTTTTATAGTTTTCCAAAATTCAACCCCTAGGAGGGCAGAAATGCGGTGTGAATTTTTAAGTATGAGTAAACTACTTTTTATCCCAGAAAATACTTTCACGCGGGTGAAGTTGCGGGCAAAATCTAGTTATTAACAAAAATATGGAGGAAGTTCTCAATTCGTCTCTTATTTCGATGGTTCACGCATACCATCGCCAATAATTGGGGATCGAATTGGTTGTTTTTTGTTTCGATAGTGTTAACTTTGACGGATGTCCCATTTAAATTGGAAAATTAACCACTAAGGGGGAAATCGGGGATGAAAGACAAAAAAATCGCCTTTAATACACTGATTTTGATGATTCTTTCATTAATAATAGTAATATAAAAGCTTTTCACAAAAAAACCGACTCAAACAAACTAAAGAGCTATTAAAAATTTAACCATTTTGAGTCATGGGAATCAATAAGTGAATATTAGGTACGCTGCAACGCTGCATAGACGCGTGTCTTTTGTCTCTCGGCTGAAATGATTTAAGGATTGCATTGTACTTGACATCAGGCCCAGTGTATTCAAGTTGTGGTGCCAGGATAAAAAATAGCACATTGTATATGATTGTTATTGTTAAACATTTGACATCAATCAATCGGGTTTACATTACCCATGTCTACTTACAACCGCCGATATGTCTGTAGTGTTCAAATGACTCAGGTTACAGTATCAGTTAATTGGTATCAGTATCTATTCGACGAGTATTATTTGGAAATTGTATTACAAAAGGAATTAGTATTTGTTATATAGTGTGTATAACAAACGACCTAAAAGGAAAATCATGACCTTGAAGCAAGAGGTGAAACTGGGCAAGACGAGGTCCGACTGACTACAATTCGAAACATAATAGAATCTCCTCTTCTTCTTCCACCTGCCCTTATCCCACTCGCAGTGGGGTCGACGCAACATGCTTTTTATCACATATTACAGAAAGATTTGGCTTGTAGTTTGTACGACCGGCCGCCTGCCTGACGTCAACCCCTCTGGGGAGAACATAATAGACTAAGGTTCCTAATTGCACCTCCAGGTTGGCGGTAAGAGTTTTGGAGGTTTTTCTTAGATTTATCAATTAAAACCATAAATGTAAATTCATTTATATTATGAATATTTGCTCGGTTAATATATTAGTTTAATGCGCATCTATCGAATTCTGAGAAAAATGAGGTTGTTATAGCTCAAAAGACACGAGTTTCGAAGGCAAAATTTATTTTTAATGGGTAATTGGGATGATTTTAATGGAAAACAAACCAACTTTAAAAAAATATTCACATATTGCTTCAAATCTGCTTCCATACGTTGTATTTTTTGCGACACTATAAGTTCAATCATTTCGCCACACTCGGAGTTCAATTATAGCCTTTTTCTTCAATGTGAGGCGCGACATCGCCTTAAGGAAATGATGTGGTTTAAATAATATTATAGTTTATTAATGTATTGGGTAAATCCTCTGAACAGATTAATTGCCACCAGGTATATTTCGTATTTTCCTCTCGTTATTACAAAAAAAACCCCGACGTCAATGAGAAAAACATCTGTAACTTCTTAACGATTACTCAGATCTTCTTCAAACATAGCTAATAACCGTCTATATTAAACCAGCTCTAATAAAAACCGTATTCGTATCGGTCCATGCGTTCAAGTCATAAGGTGCAATCTTAAAACATCATTGTTTGGTCGGGAGTTAAATAATGTGGAAGTGAAATGAAATTACCTACTATATTTTATAACAGTGGTCAGCAAACTAACAAGGGGGTCAGCTGATAGTAAGTGATCTCCATCGCCCATGAGCATCCACAATACCTAAGGAATAATGGACGCGTTGCCGACCATAAAGGAACGGGATGCTTAAGGGATTGATATGGCCCTCTGGATATCTCACTCAAAATACGAAACGCAACAACAAGCTGTTACTTTACGTCGGTTTTCGGTGAAACAGTGGTAACGACCCGGTCGGTCCATTCATGCTGTAGACATCCTACACTGGCAATAAATCATGCTACGTAAATTAAAAATTACTATTCCAGTGGCATGCGGGTTTCCTTAAGATGATCTTGACTTGATACCGTGTGTCACATCACATATGGCAGCAATGAGCGCTTTTGTTTATGTTATTTGAATTAATTTGAATATTTCATTATATTCTGCGTTTGTTCTAAAATGTCCAATTAAACATTACATATCAGTTATAATATAAGATTGGGTGTAATGCGTTATTTGGCGAATACCATTTAAACATTGTGAAACAGGCCCTTTGAGCTTCAATTAAATATCGTATAATGTCCTATTTATACATACACACGCACTCACGCCTGTAATCTCCAAAGGGGTAGGCAGAGGTGTAACCAGTACACACACATTTCGCCGAGTCTATCGCCATACCCGGCACAAATTCCAGATTCCGGGCTGATATTGTGCATTTCGTAATAGAAAAACCCCATACCACTTTACCCGACTCGGGGATCGAACCCGAGATCTCATCGTTAGCCTCAATCGTAACGTGCACGCATTACAACTGCGCCACCGAGGCAGTCAGTTTATACCTTTTGTAAAAATCAGTAGTAGTATACAGGTATTGATGACTTTAAATGCCAATGTGTACCTACTCAAAAAATAAAGTAAGTACCTACTTAAATATGTATCATTAGCTTTTCCTTGTCCCAGGTTCGATCCCAGTCTTCAGGGTATAACACACGTTTTAGCCTAAATAAAGAAACGAGCAGATCGTTCGCGTTATGGTAAGCGCCACGCCTGCACATAAACAGAAGCAACACCACATAGACCTTGGAGTTACAAAGCACTACATGACATTCGACTGCGCTCGTTACCCCGAGACATAAAATGTTAAGTCTCATCGTGCCCAGTAATTTCACTGGCTTCAATATTCTTCAAACCGAAAAACAACAGTGCTTACATAATGCGGTAGGCGGCAGAAATAGACAAAGCGGTAGTACCTGGACTAATGATTTTGGAAATTACGTGTCCATTTGTTATTTTTGTTTGCAACTTCCATATTGCTTTCTAGGAACACTTTTTCTATGAGCATAGTTGCCATACGCGACCTTGCTAATAAACTCACTCCGTAAGTTTTAGATATTATTTAATATTAAAAAAGCGTAATATAAACCATAATATATAATATGAAAACTAAATGTCCGCGGGCAATGCCAACCACTACATGCCACTACACGGCTTGACGTCACAAAAGTCCTCGTTGAGGAATATGTATTTTATTCAAGGACAACAGACAACGCTATAAAATTTTAAATAATGTAAACATTTATATAGAAGATGTTTAAAATCTTTTCTTCGTATCCGATCAGTTATCAGTTTATAAACAGTATGAACAACGTCTGGAACATTGAAAAAAAGTACAACGGTTATATTATTGAACTGTGACCAAGCACAATGCACATTGTGTAATCAAAATACAAATTTTTACACAATCTATATGAGTGTTGCCGCGCCCACCGACCGGTAAACGGCACAAAACAGGATTCATGTAAAGATAAACACGCGATAAAACTCCGTAAAAGTGGAATATCACAAATAACATTTCATATTTAGGTTAACGTGCTGAATAACAGTAAACGGTGTTTCTTGATTTAAGCACTGATGCGAACAAATTCTTACTATTTTAAATAGGTCGAAACCGTATAACGCTATTTATACTGATGATATATTAAAGGGTTTAAGACTATCGGTAGATCAGCAGAAGCAGTTCGATAGAGGACCTCAATATCCATCAATTAAATCCCCATGAATGTCGCACGAAAAAGCGTGATTCAAAAATTATTTGGAGTTTTATGAAATTTTAGGAAAAATCGAATTCTTGACTAAACTTCGCGACCGCTCCTTCTTCCATCTACTCTTATCCCACTCGCTGACTGACGTCAACCCCTCTGGAGAGAGACTAAGCTTCGTGACTACAGGTGATATATTAGGTGTGCAATCGTGATTATATTCTAAAATATAGCCAATAATCGGCCTTTTTATTATATTAAAGTGCATGTTTGAAATGATTGATAATATTTGCAAATAAACACGTCTGTTGACCTAAGAGTTTAGCTCCAGTCACGAAGTTTAATTAAAATTATAAATATCCAAATTATTCTTGAACACGTGTTTTCGATCAGGGTTATTGAGGCTCTTTAATCACCTACTTCAGTTTATCCGCCGTTCGTATTACTCCCATCCATCTTGGTGCAGGAATGGGACCCACGGCCACTGCGCCACGCAGGTTGTCATAAGTAGGTACTATATTGTCTTATTACTCTATGATTATATTACTATCTGTGCATCTTCTTGTTCAGCGATTATTAACTAATTCTAAGTGGGCTCTTTAAACAAATGATTCATTAATATCACAATTCTTCATCTTCCACCTGCCTTTATCACACTCGCAGTGGAGGTCGACGCAATATCCTTTTTAACACATGTTACAGAAAGATTTGGCTTGTAGTTTTTACGACCTGCCTGACGTCAACCTCTCTGGGGGGATTATCACAATTATTGTGTAAAAATACAATGCGTTAATTTTATGGTAGTATTATAGAAGTGTTATTCTAACAATGAGCAGTTTGTGATAGAGAAGTGTGATGGAACACAACATGGATAACTATTGACGTTTTGATAATAATTTTTAATACAGCTGATAAATTGAGTTTTAATGTTTACATACGAGTCTAGCAGAATATTATATCGCGTGTGGCGATACAATAATTTGATAGATATTTATTTTTGGAATTGCATGGCATGTTTTCAATAGATTAACATACATAATCACGTTAATTGGAAATTAATGGCTGTTTGCGCAAGCACCGGTCTATGTCTACGTTAGGCGGGTTATGAATTTAGTATCAGCAATGGATCACAATTTAATATCTGCAATCCACATTATTCAATAAAATATTATAATCGTGACTTACGTCGTGAGTTGATAAAGCGTAAATTGAGTTTGGGATTTCCTACTTCCTCATCAAAAAGTCGTAATTTCAACCCACTGGCTGATGAGTAACACTTAGGTAAGTAGAAACCTATAATGTATTGATTATCTCGGTGACCTATAGTCTTGAAATTTGGGATAAAAACTAAAGAAGGTCTTTTGGTAGAACAAGCGAAAGAATAAATTCATAAATCATTAATTTCAATTCTTATGGGGAATTACTTGTAAGACAAACTAACAATTTTTTTACACCTCCGACTGCCTCCGATCTTATTTTTCGATATTAATTTCAATTAGATATTATACATGTACTTATGTAACAAACGGTACCCTCCCAAGGCACGAGTCCTACTTACACATGACCGGTTTTATTTACATATTATCTTAAACGCATTCCTGTAAACGATCCATGTTTCATGTAAGTGCGTTTATAAGGAAAACATTACAATAATTTTAAATTAATTACATACAGTTAAAGCAAGCGATAATTAACAATTAATACACACATAACTAAGAAAAGTCAGAGGTGTATGCTCTTGAGGCTGGTTTCGAACCTGCGACTTTAGTCTCGACAGTCCGTACCAAAATATTATAATATTTACAATTAAAATATATTTTATAAAATACAAAGTTTGAATTGGTCATATTTTTTGTCAAAGCGAGCGAGCTAAGCTGCGATCATAAGCTAGTATTTCACATTTATTTCTTTAAAAGGAGTTCCATAACTTTTGGTAAAATGTTATGAAGTTATTTAAGAATACGTACTTATAACTTTAGAGATAAACATATTTTCTAAAATATCTGTACAAGTAACGGAGTTTCAACTCGCGTTTTATGTTTCTAGGCAGGGCTCGTCTTGTATAATATATTATGGCGTACGAAGCGGCCGCTCCACGAGCCAGACCGGTGAGTGGCATCCCTATGTTTATTCTCAGAGATGAGGCTTAAACATAAAAAAACACCTGCAAAGGATATTTTGATCTCGATCCATTCTCGAAGTACCCTCGTATTCATATAGGTTGCAAAGTGGTCTCATAGTGCGAGCAAAAGCATAATGGCAATTTCCGTATACAGGGTTGGCGCTAAACACAAACGGGCCAATCAGATATACAGAAATCTATATTTAGCTAAGAGTTCACTTATAGATTGTTCTTGATTAATGACTTTTATTAATCAATTCTGAAATCAAATCATCTCCCCTATCGGTTTAGCGTGATGTAGGCGACCGGTCGCAAAAGCCAAATCTTTCTGTAAAATACGTTATAAAGCATGTTGCGTCGACCCCACTGCGAGTAGGATAAGGACAGGTGGAAGAAGAATCCGACTGATTTTTTTTCAGACGATTCAGATTGTATGAGATTTAGTAGATGATGAACAAAAATTTAACCGTGCGAACCCACTATTAGGTTTTTTCTAAGAGTGAATCGCAACTACGTGACGCAAGTGCCTCGTTTTATGAATAATAACAAATGATTTATGACGTTTTGTCTCGAATGCTACAACAATTATTTATGTGACATTAGAACTTGGAAGCCTATTCCGTTTAGAGTGGGATAAGGGTAGCTGTAAGAAGATGTTCTTTATGTATATGTGTGTATCACTTGCTAAATTAGGATAGCATTTAAATTATTTTTAACCCCCGACAAAAAAGAGAGGATAATTTTAGCCAATGACCCTTTTGTCTGTTTGTGGGTATCTGTGTATGGTATCATAGCGGCCAAACAAATGGACAGATTTGAATGCTGATTTTCTTTCTTGAAAAGTTTTGTTTAATCGAGACGCTTCTTAGGTATGTTTGAATAGAATCTGCTCAGCCATATTTATGATGAGAATCTATACAGATGTGTTTCTAAGTTTCTTATTTTTTTTTGCAATAAGAGGTTTTTTTTTATAGTATAGGCCGGCAAACGAGCAAGTGGGTCACCGATAAGTGGTCACCGTAAGCGATCTCCACCACCCATGTACGCCCACAATACAAAAGAATTATGGGCGCGTTACCGACCTTAAAGGAAAGGGATAATTAGGGATTGGGAAGGGGAGGGGGATTTGTGCCTCCGGATTTTATCGGTAGGTTATTTTATTGTAGAAACACTGTGACTGTGAAAAATATTGATGGGATATTGTGTACTCATTCACTACACGTATTGAACAACAGAATAAAAAAATACTAAAACAAAAATATTTTAACCAAAACTCAAACTGACTCTAAATACAAAAAATAAACATTTTTGACGGTTTTTATTACTGTAGAAAAGGTTTACTATTTTTTTAAAGAATCATCAAAATCGGTGCATAAAGATGTTTTAGTTTTTCATTCTCGATTTCACTGACACAGGGGTGGAATTATTTCTTTCTAATTCTAAATAGGAACACCACCGTAGTAAACCCTATCGAATATAAGAAGAATGTTATATGTAGACATATAGTTATGCATAAACATTTAATTAGATGTAAACATACATTAAAAAAATATACTAACGAATTGAGAACCTCTATTTTTTGAATCGGTTTAACCAAATATTATGTGCATTCACATGACGTCCCATGATGGTCCCATGCCACCTTCAGTTAATGTTAGTTATGCAAGCAATTATGGTTGACTACAGTTAAATATTTGACATTTTGATAGTCCTGATAATAATTAATAGAACTTTCAAATATCATGAACCATTGCGTTACAATAGCTTTAACACTAGCCGAAACATGGTACAATTCACACTTATTGTTGTAATAAATCAACAGGTAAATAATTATTTTTAATAACAGTTTTATAAAATATATTAGATGTTTTTATTTATAAATTTGTAATGTAAAAGCGACATTGCATAATTATGTATGTACTTCATAAAGCACAAAACAAATCTTCCTGTTATTAAAACGTTTTTTTTCGCTTTTATCGTCCCTTTTATAGTGTAATAGTATTATATATGTAGTTTGCATGGGGACCGCCTTGTTACGTGAAAAAGCGTGTTGTTTTCCGTGTTTATTTATGATTTACGTCATTACCTTTATGTTGCGGTTATAGTTTTAGCGAATGTACGTGACTGTACACTCGTCCTAGAAAATGTGATTTTAATAAATATTATACTTATGTATGCCTACTTCAGTGGCGAAGTTGTAATGCGTACGCGGTACGACTGCTGTGCTGAGGCCTCGGTTCGAAGTAAAAGAGGTCGGGTAAAAGTGATATTAGGTTTTTCTATTGGAGAGTGCTCAGTATCAGCCCGGAGTCTGGAATTATGCCCGGTGTAGCGTTGGGCTCGCCCCTATCACATCATAGGATGAAGGTAGGCTCGCCGAAATGTGGGTGTACTGGTTACACCTCTGTCTATCCCTTTGGAAATTACAGGCGTGAATGCGTATGTATGTAATATATATATGTCTCTCGAGCCTCGAGTCATACGTGTGTATCGTTCGTTAGTGGTAAGCTCAACTAAGTACCTACATTTTTGAGTTGTATCAATTCCCAAAATCTTTAAGATTTATACGTTCATTGTTTTTAATTGCACAGAATAAATAGACAATAGTTTTTTAAGGTATATTTTTCCGGTTTTTGGTTTACTAATCGTGTTTTAGTACAGCAACGGTCGCGTTTTAGCTGTGATGTGAGTTTTCGATAGTTATCACGTTCTTCGTATATGTATGTAGTCGAAGGTATACGAGAAATATGCATGAAGCTAATCCGTTTCCAATACGTTCCGCTAGAGGCACTTTAAGGATTTGCATACATATCTTCGTATATACCAGCACCGACTTCATACTAGGTACAACGAATTAAAAATCTTTTATCAATATGATAAACAAAAGCCACGGCCGTAGGCATACATGCAAGAACCCGGTTTCAGCGGCATGTAGGTAAGGCGAACTATTTGTAGAAGTTGAATGTGAATTAAAGCATAATTTGGGAAATGATGTTTCAGTTCCACTTTCGTTGTTATCTTATCTGTTACAGGCTAGATGTAGAAAGGAAGGCGGACTACTCGCCGTATGGCATGACACACATACTGGTTGATGTTCGATGACGTCATGGCGATAATTTGGGTCATGAGGTCAAACTCCGAGGTACCTCTGCCGTCGCCCGCTCCATCGCTTCAAGAGGTCGACCTGAATAGCACATCTAGTCAGTAGTCAACGACTTTGAATAAAACTACACTGAATGTTAATTGTGTTTTACATAGTTGTAATTTATTTTAGATAAGTGTAACGAAACATATCGTTGAGGATGCTATTTATATTACATCACAAATAATTCACGATTTCTAATAATAACATCAGCTCCCTTGTATCCCCTAAGGGGTAGGCAGTGGTGCATCTATTGCATCTACATTTCGCTGAACTTATCTGCTACCCATAATGTGATATGCGACTCTATCGACGTACTGGGAATAAATTCCAATCTCGGGCAATTCAAGCGTGATTTTTTAAACGATAACTCAAACATAAGTAAAATTGAGATCGCCCAACCTGAGAATTGAACCCAGACCCTCACGGTTTACCTTAGTACGCTGCCACTAGACTAATGAGGCGATAATGGCACCAAAACAAATTTATACTTCATCGTTTTGCGACATATAGTTGCATGTAATAATACAATTATAATATCCCCTATGTATACATTACAATATCTTATATATATACATTATAATATCCCATTATATATATTAATATTGTGTGAAAGTTTGGTTAGTGATTTTTAAGTATATGGAAACGAGCTAGTGGGTCATCTGATGGTCAGTGACCTCCACCACTCATAAACATCTACAAAATCAGAACCGTCCATGATTGGGTAATTTCAGGGGTTGGAAAGGCGAGCGGGGAATTGGGCCTCCGGGTATCTGTTTTTAGCATAACTGGCAACCAAGCAAGTAGATCACCTGATGTTAAGTGGTCTCCACTGCTCATATACGCCCACAATACCAATAGAATCATGGGCGCAATACTGACCTTAAAGCAAAGCTATAATTAAGGGATTGGGAAGGGGAGGAGGATTTGGGGCTCCGGATATCTCACTCACCGTACGAAACGCAAAAACAAGCTGCTTTTACGTCGCGTCGGCTTCCTATGAGACAGTGGTAACAACCGGTCGAGCCGGTCCATTCATGCTGTAGACAAAACTGACTCTACCACTTTAAAAATTGGATATTTGTTTATTAATCACGGCTTAACAGCTGAACTGAATTCAGCTGAAATGTCGTATACAGGTAGATCTTAACCTGAATAAGGATGTAAGCTTCTTTGATTCTAGAAGAAAACTCGTTACGTATGTGGAGCCGCGAACAAAAGCTTGTACGTAACTACTACTTATTAGATACAGCAAATAAAAAATTAATATAGCACAGTGGTACGCTATTTTTATTAGCTTGAATGACGAGACGAGTAGGTCATTCCCCTGATGGTAAGCGTCACGCCTGCCAATAAACAGAAGCAACACCAGCCAGAACTTCGAATTATGAAGTACTGCATGGCACTGGACTGCGCTCATCATCCCGGCACATCATTTACATAATAGTTTCACTGGTTTCAATGTCAAAACCACAACAGTGCTTACACACTGCTGCTTGGAGGCAGAAATAGAAAAAGCAGTTCAACATGTTCAACTCTCAAACACAAAATAACTATTTCGGTAATGTTTTTCCGCCTCAAACTTCAAATCAAATATCAAAAAATAATAATGTTGACGCTGAAACACCAAATGCGTCATAACTCATAGGTAAAGAACTGAATATTACCCATTAAAGCTGAAAGCCGCTTATGAACTAAAAATAGCGGACTCAATTGTTTGCATAGGAACATTTATGATAAACACAACAACAAAAAACAATACCCGAGAGGCAGTATAAAATGCCTTTGAGGAGTTTGTAAGATGGAAAAAATACTTTAACTTACAGAACGACAATTTCATAAGTAAAGACCTATTAAAATGCTTTAAAAACATTCATGTAGGCGGAGCCGCAAGGAGGTAAAAGCTGACAAAAGAAGAAAGATCTTACCAATTAATTGTATGACTAACAAATATGTTTATTATTTGTAACATAAGCACCTAAGTATTTAAACAGAATTGGAATTGGTATAACCTGTTGGAGAATATGAATGTTGTATGAAATAATTATTTATTTTATATAAGCGCCTGATATTATGTAGGTACTGAAGTGAAGCGAATGGTCAAGATTAATTTCAATCATTGAGTCGAACCAATCGATGTAGCTAGTATACATACCACATGTCACTCGCGTCTCGCCGCGTGCACTTCATGTTGACAACACGTGAAACACTATCGGGTTAGATGTTAAAATCCTGTTTTTAATTATACTTTGAGACTTGAGGTGTAAATAAACTGATAAGTATTTAATTAATGAACAGAGCTTCAGAACAGAATTTCGAATTATTAGTAGTAGATATCAATCACCTTTAACGGTGTCTGTGTGCAATATACAAAGACTAGGATCAGTACATTACATGATAGATCCGTGAACGCAGACCAACCGATGATAGCCGATAATAGTAGGTGCCAACTGCCGATTATCATATTGTGTTATATTTGGTTTACCATTTCCAGTTCAAACTTCGACAAGAATAGCTTATTCTTACACATTCTTGACAAACTTAGTCTTATATAAATACAAATACATAGTAGAAATATTTCGGTAATAATGACGTACATGACACCGTGAATAATAAATAGTTTCGTGTCAATGTAAATTCAATGCCATGTTATGATTTGCGTATATTGCGCTGATAGGCACTTACCTAAACAAGCGCATCTTAATTTTTAGGTTTACAAATATTTCAACAGTAAGTATATTGAAACTAAAATGGTAGTACGTAATACAAAAATGCCGTAAGACAACTTCTTTAATTTGATTTCTAACCTCATTCATTCAAATAACAAACAAGTACCATATACTCAGACTAGAAAAGAAGCATACACAAGAACATAATTTAAATACCTTAAAGCCGTTACTTATACATAGTATATTGGATTGATGTAAATATATAAATATTTAAAGCGGCGGCAACCAACGCACATCATGACGTCAGGAACTTGATTTATTCAATAAATATTCTGACTGTTGAACTGCGAATGATTTTATTGGTGAAAGAGTAAAGCGTATTTTACAATACACGCGTTAAAGTCAAATGGCCATATTAAATCAATCCCTTATAGTTCGCGCACAAGTGCCAGTCACCTCTTGCCATCGAAATAAGATTGCGATGCCTCTTGCGGTATACAGGGGTACGCTACGTCTCCAATCCCCCCTTTCCTTTTTTTTTCCTTTCCTAACGCATTCATGCCGCCTAGCAATCACCCCTGCCGTTGACATGTCGAAAGAAGTGACTATCAATTGCGTGTGAGCTATACATATTATGACAGCGACACTGGAACATTTCGAGCAAAGAGATTCGTTTACAAGGTTATTCGAAAGCAACCTTCTAACAGGCGGCTGAGGCTTAATGTCTTACTTTTTCCGCTAAACTGATGCTTCACATTGAGATTTAATCTCAGTAGTCTGTAGTATTATAGTTATAACTGTTTATAAATGTTTACACGCATATATTCGAGTTGAGTTTGAGTCGGATCTGTTTCAAAAAGTAGTTATGTGATTAAGGAGTTTTAAAATACCTATTCTTGTTTATACTCTTCTTCCACCTGCCCTTATCACACTCGCAGTGAGGTCGGCGCAACATGCTTTTTAACACATATTACAGAATGATTTGGCTTGTAGTTTTTACGACGGGCCGCCTGCCCAACGTCAACCCCTCTGGGGCAAAACACCCAGACCCAAAATAAATAGTTGTAGAACACACAGACATTTTGTCTCAGTGCGGGAATCGAACCCGCGGCCTTGCGTTTCACAACCAGCCGGAGGCTGTCGATTCTTCTTTTAATAACAAAAAGAACAAATTAAACCCTTTTGCAATTAAAACGGGCAGCTTTATGATTGAAACGTTATTAATGAAAATATAAAAAAAACGTAAACACCTATTTATAGGTGAAATATATTTCTTTATTCATTATTGATCTAATAGCATCATATTTTGATTGTATGAGAATGGGATGTCCCTATGTCAGTAATTCAAAATTTGCAAGTTTTTCAATTCGAAATTGATCCTGATTTGCGTGGGATTTGTGGGAGATATCGAGCTAGTCTTACCCCCTATTACATCATGTAAGAACATTATACTAAAACTGTTGATATACAGTCAACACTAAAAGTCGACGAACACATCCATCGTACATACATCGTAAGGAGTATACAACTCGCTCAACAAGATTAGCGCTAAATTGGATGAACATAGTAAAAGCCAAAAGTTCGAAATTGACAGAAGTAACTGAACATAAGCTGAACATTAAGCTTACGAGCATGAGCTACAGTTCCAACTATATTTGTTGTTGGGTTTTGAGAAATTGTTGCTATATTGACATTGACAATTAAAATTGAATATGATTTTAAAATTCAATGTATACAATATGTAAGAAAATCCCTATTGGGCGTTTTAAGTGTAATATCCATCGAAATAAGATGACTAGAACGATAACTCTCATATGAATCTGCCAAAAATACGGCCACTTACCCACTTACTTACACATGCAAAGGTAATCACACGTAACACTCATACACTGAACAAAAATTAATGAACGTTCAAAATCAACTTTATTTCATAAAAGTTTATGTCTAAATATTAAATTTCTAGATCGAGATACGACGTTCTGCACCGCGCATAAATTAAACGTATTAAGTGTCAACTAGAGATTATGAATCCATTTATATGGATTGATGAATGAACGAGCTGCACAGCCCCGCCCCCTTGCACAGAGTTTTGGTGGGGTAATTTTTTGCATGACTTACGTTTCTTGTCATCATAATTCCATGGTGATATCAGAATAGATATTCAAGTGTAATGAAATAACTCATTAATGAGACTATAAAAATAATCATATTTATTTTTTATACTTTAAGTTTTTGTTTGTTTGTAACCCGTATTTCGATTGATTACCTCTGCAAGAGCGATTACTCGGAGCCAGAGCGAGATAGCAAGTTGCGACGTCTACGTGCATCAAACGCGTCGTGCCGCGCCGCGTACACGGCTAGCTTCGTCAAAACGTCAAATCAGTCAGCTGATCATCACTTTTCAGATGAAAACAACATTTTTAAATATGTTCTTTTTTCTAAACTACCTGTGTAAGGATAATATCTAGCTTCTGTTTATTTTTATATAACTATTTTTATTAAGCTGTTTCTATGTCTATCTTCACGACCTAGAAAGGGTCAACAGATTTTTTTTACATACTGCATATATATTTATAGTTGCAATATAGGTATAGTGCGTTAGTGTAGAGCTACTTTTGGCATTCTGGTATTCACCGAGATTTTGACCTTTTACAATGATCATTCAATTTTGGCACTAGTCTTGTTACGCGATAGTATCCTACGATTAATGTTGAGACCGAGACCGAGACAATGGAAAACAATGAAAAATTCATTTTAGTTTTAATGTATATTTAATATGTACGAGTCCATATACTCGTACACACTGACTCCATAATCAATTGACAATAATTAAAGTTAACTAATTTCTGCGTACAGCAGAATTTATCATAACAAATTGTTTGCCAAAAAAAATAATTTTATGTCAAATGTAAGAAAATTGTCTATTACCGCTTTGATAATATCTTGTATCTCGCTATAGTTAACTTTACCTGCTTGATATCCTACCAGTTTCTTTCTAGGATAAAAATAAATATCAAAAATATTGTAAACTAGTAAACCGATGTTGAACGATCGATGTTGTGTTGAAAGGCTACAATAAAAAATAGAGAACCATCCAGATTTGTAGTCTAACATATTATAAGCTCACGCAGGTTTCCCCGTTGAGGTAGGCAGAGGTGCAACTAATGCTGTACCACGCCGAGCTTATTTCTGTCTCATTATGTAATACGTGGCGAGCTAAATGTATCAGCGTAAGTAGGTTGCCATTAGACCAATGAGGCGATTTTAGTACTAATAATCAATTGAATAGATTCAGATCAGATTCAAAATGAATAAGATAAGGCATGCTCCCATACAAACACGTGAAAATGATCAGAACATTTTGTGCGTAGTTGTAAGCGTGACCTTGTTCCGAGTGATGTGCGTATGTATTATCGCCTAATTCAATCAGATAATAACTTAATTTGATTTACATTAATTAAAGTTTGCATTTAAATAACGAAGGAAATTATTATAATGGCATGAAATAATATTTTTCATTTTTGTAATAATTGGGCAAACCAGCAGTAAAGGTTATGTGATGGTAAGTGATACCACGGCCCGTGAAAAAAATGCTTCAGACAAAACTTTTCTAGTAATCATAATTTAACTTTTAACTAACTCTATTGAGTATGGACCAACTTAACTGTGAAAGGACAGAAAATGGAACTACAGACAGTGTTCCCAACTTAGTGGAATTATCCATAGATTTAGCGGGTTGAACCCGCCGCAAGTCTATAAATTTTGATATCTAGTTAACTACTCAGTTAGTGGAAGTGTCATCCACTAAATAAACAAATTAAAGTGTCTAGGTTTTTGGACCATGGGTATACAATTTCACTGTTTATAAAAATAATGACGATTTTTTTTTAAGAAATTACGATGCCTGACGTTGAAGATATATACCTATATATTTTAGTATCCTGAAAGTCACATTGATAATTTCTGGAACTTGGCTGAAAATAAACGAATTACTTGATCTGATATATGTGGGTCACACCTGACATATCCCTCATAATGAATGATTATTCGTAAAATGGCAATACTGGAGCGAATAGAGCGACGCTCTTCAATTCAGAGGTAAGTTGATACATCTATATTTAACGCCAATTGACACCCCAGCCCGAAAATAACGAGACTTCCTTGAAATAATACAATTATTTAACTGTCTAACTCCTTTTTTCTTTTTAATGTCGCGGGGAAAAGCGACTTATTGCTACCGCCCCGCCCCGAGGGGAAGCGGAACGGTTATGGTGGGTTCACCGGCCTTACGACCGCTGGGCCGAGTCCCTAACACTATATACACCCTATACCTGCATACCAACTAAAAACCCCGCGGTGGCCATTTTCGCCGCATTAGGAACGGCCCCGGGTGCCCGATGCGAGAACCGCCCCGGCTTCAGCAGGGACCTTCCCT
The DNA here is from genome assembly GCA_905332985.1 of Mimas tiliae. Lineage (NCBI taxonomy): Eukaryota > Metazoa > Arthropoda > Insecta > Lepidoptera > Sphingidae > Mimas > Mimas tiliae. Next base: position 10,081,891 of record HG995240.1, on the reverse strand, counting down.
GCACGGTGCCGCCTTGCGGCCCTTCTCCAAATATGGGGGGCTCAGAAGCCCCCGCCACCGAAGGACGCTCTCGGCGTCAACGGCAGCCACGAGGCCAACCACCCGTGCTGCCGTCCATCCCGGGGTCACTCGTACAAGAATTTTAAATATAAAGGGCGCTACAACAGCCCTCCGCTGCGCGCCCGCGACCCCCGATGGCCCATATTAATCGCCTCTTACGACAGGCAGGGGATACCGTGGCGGAATTCTCCAAACGCCCTCAATCCACAGGCCGGAACTGTCTAAGAACTCCTAAATCACTTCACTATACTATTTGATAATTTTAATTTAGTTATATATTAATAAAGAAGCTTTTTGGCAACAAAGTACCTAAGTAATATATAATTTGTCTACAAAAATCTCCGATGCTAATCAGAAATAATATCTGTATTTTATATCATATATTCTGATATACTTCTAACATAGCTAGGGACTATATCGATTAAACCAGCTTCCGAATAACAAAACTGCATTCAAATCGGTCCATTTAGGAGCCACGATGTCATAGACAAGTTGTTTCTAAACTTTCAAGGTTACTTGAACTTGAAACATTCCCTTGTATTTATAAACGTTACTACTATGAGGCCTCATAGTGAGCGCGAAAGAATAATATTTCTCTAAACGTAATTGGTTAGCTTTGGCGCCAAATAAAAACAGACCAATTATGTACACATAAATCTACACTTAGCAAAGAGCTCACTTAAGTTTGTTTGTGAATACGGGTCTTATTATTGTGGACTTGTTTAATACTAAGTATACCTAGTAATTTCTTAGGTTTACACGAAACCCAAATATACATTTAATTAAATCAGAACCCAAAAGACCAACTGCCAGACCTCAAGATACCGTGAGCTCTTTCTGTGTAGATCGGACTAGTGTCAACTAACTTTTTTAAATAATTAAAAAATAAATGTATAATTTTAAAATGAAGGTAGCCCATGTAACATTAACTTTTCGAGACGACCTACACCTCAGTCTCTCCCGTGACCACGAAGGCTGAAAAGCTTTCGAAACGTCGGGACTAAAATAAAAATTAAACCGCGATAAATCCGTATAAACTAGTTTTATTTCACTAAGTATACCTATTAAGTAATATTGTTTAATCAATCACATTTGACGGCCGTCATTATATTTCGACTGCACTATGTTTAGCATTAGGTTCAATATAGCCATTTTGTCGAGCCTTAAACCCTTGGGAAAAATAACCCTTGGGGTTCCGCGGAACCACTTTAGGAATCGCTGGCGTAGACTAATACACACACACACATACACGCACATACGCACACACACATGCACGCCCGCGTACCACGCGCACCGTCACTCAATTTTGAATCTTATGCACATATCGCTTGCGTGCGCTCAGTTGGCATACGGTTCACACGGTTCAGTAGTTAATCAATCAACCAGTCAATCAATTTCAATGAATTAGTTGGTCAATTCGAATCGCATGCGATTTAGCATAGTCTGAACAGACTTTCAATCGAATTGATCAATAAAAACCATATAGCTTTTATTGATTCACGTTTGTTGATCAAGTAAAATTGTATCATGTTAACCCGCTATAACTAGTGAGATAAAAGTGTGTTTGAAAATTAACTACTTTTAATGCTGGATTTTCATCTAAAGTATATTCAGTGATTTGTGTTTGTCGTATCATCACATACGTGAGGATTGAAATTTGTGACATAGGTATATAGCGATAGATCGCATCATTGGTTTAGTGAGAGCATAATTTTGGTAGAACCACGATGTATATTGTTTTGTCTACAGCGTGAATGGGCCGACTCGCCCGGGTTGTTACCACTGTCTCACAAGATAACTGACGTAAAGTAGCGGCTTGCTGCTGCGCTTCGTACGGGGGGGAGATATCCGGTGGCTCAAATCCCCTCACCTTCTCAATCCCTTAATTTTCTCTTTTCTGAAAGGCCGGCGACTCGTCCACATTTCTTCTGGTATTGTGAGCGTTCATGGGCCGTGGGGATCACTTACCATCAGGCCGGTACTCGTTTGCCGGCCTATGCTATAAAAAATTTAAAAGGTAATAATTTCTTAGGACCTACACCTTAGTCTCTCCCGTGACCACTAAGACTGAAAAGCTTTCGAAACGTCCGGACTAAATTAAAAATTAAACCGCGATAAAATCCGTATAAACTACCTACTTAATTTTATTTCAAAATAAAAAGGTACTTGGTCTGACAAACCATAAAGTCTTAGGTGTGAATCGTGTTTAAGTTTAGTATTCGAAAAATAATACATGAGTTACACAGGATTAGAATTCGTGTCCGGTATGGCAACAGGCTGGGACTGTCACATCATGGGATGGAAATAAGCTGGAAGAATCTTGAGTACCTATACTAGGTGCACATATGCCTAATCAATAATCATAGTTTAAAAAGTGTCTTTTTTTATTAGCTTTAGATTATGCGATGTCGCTCGCCTGATGGTAAGTGTCAACGCTTGCCCATAAACAGAAGGAACAGCAATCAGAACTTATGAAGTACTGTATGGCACTGAACTGCGCTCGTGGGCATTATGAGACATAAGATGTTAAGTTCTCATGATGCCCAGTAAGTTCACTGGCTTCAATTTCCGTCATACCAGAACATAAAAGTGTTTACTTGGCGGCAGAAATAGACAAAGTGGTGGTACCTACCCAGACGGCCTCTAGGATACGAGGAACCTTCCACCTAGTCTCTACATAAATATTAATAGTATCAGCTCAAAATAAACTTTTAGAATTGAGTATTATGGTTTATGAAGTTATGACCACATTATAAATTTTATTAAGTTTATTTTAGAGGATTGTGGATTGCGTGTGATAAAATAACATGTTAATATTTTATGAAGTCAAATAGGGTAGACAAACGAGCAGCCGGCTCACCTACTGTACAACAAAGTAAGTGGTAACAGCCCATGCACCGCAGCCAGAGCTCAGCCAAGCCGCTGCCTACCGTTATATCTTACGTTCAACCTATTGCAGATTATTTTTTATAAATTCGTCCTAAAATAAATAAGTTAGAATTAATTCAAATCTGATGGAAGGGCTACTTGTCAAATGGCAGTCGACGAAAACCTTGACGTCACCACTCACCGTGCAAAATGGCCATTAGGGCCTTGTGTGCGAGCGAGATGGTGAGATGTCCCCAGTCCCCACTACGCGCCTGCCTTTGCTCATACCAATATTAAAAATCATAATTGCGGACTCATTTTTAACACCTTAACAAATGAGTTTTTTTTCATATTATTTTCTATTTCACATCTATAGCATTCATTAAGTGTGGCACCAGAATATCATTATAGCATTTTACAATAAACACATTTTCAGTTTAATGAATGTTATTAATATAAGTATACGCATTTTTTTGCCCGATTAAACGACAAACACGACAGCAATCGGGTAACGTTTTAGAAATGGGTAACTTTATTTGGCTGTTTGCTTGCCTTTCTCTTTCCACTCGGCGCACTGGGAACACGATCGCGATCCCCACTGTTGTCTATGTTCTTACCTTATTAAAGATATTATTATACATATACATAGTATATATATGTGTATATATATGTACAATCAATTATCTTATTTAATACAAGTGTGTAGGTATTATCATGTCCGTATAAATGCCTAAGTGTGATATTTGTTTAGGCATCAGTATTATAATATTTTCTGAAGTTAGATTATGATTTGGTTATGAATAGTTCATATTTTAATAACCTCTTATTTATATTATTACTTAATTGTAGATACTTAGTAGGTTGTGAGTAGATCTTAAGTTACGTTTCTCCGTTTTTGTATCAAATTATTCGTATGTTGCACGACAACGATATTGTATGTAATGTTGTTTAATAAGGTAGGCAGGTAGGTGTTTTGTGTGTCGACCTTTAAGTTGTGGCTTAGTAAAACCGCAAACTGAACTGTAGCTAATAGGTATTCATAGGTAAGTATCGCGTGGATAGATCTACATGAAGCTTAGACTGAGGGCTGCGTAAACAATTTGATTCGCTACATATTACTATCAAACCAAACGAAAATAGGTAGGTAGATATCCAGTGTTATTTTTAATCCACCTTACTACGTTATAAAGTAGCACACCTACGAATGCCTTTAATCATGTTAGAAATTGCTGTGAAGTGTGTGTTTAATGTACATAAATGTACAATATACTAGTGTACCATCTGCTATCAAATAACCTTGTAGCACACAAAGATACAAATCAGATCAAACGTTATGGTTTATTAGGTACCACGCAATGCGTGCATCTTTCAAATCAAATAACTACCTAATATATATACTTATATGTGTCTACCTACTCAGGTACCTATATGTTTGGACGCTGCAATGCACGCTCATTCATAAGAAGGTGGTAAATACCTACTTGTTTAATAGTTTTGTTACGCGTGTTTTGATAATAATGTAAACTTACAAAATATTCCGCCGAACTCTGATCAGCGAGTGAGGGTGACAAAAGACATCCTGGCGACGGCGGGGCAGTGGCTGCAGGTGGAGGTGGCGCCAGCGACAGCAGTTCTATAGAAGATGCAGACATACTGCCGGCTGCCGCTAAGTTGCGCAATCTGTCTGCCAAATCAGTGTGGCCTCCGTTGCAAGCTTTGCTGGAATTGCCGTCTTTCTCAATATTAGTGCACAAATTGTCAATGATTCTAGGCCTGCGAAGTCTCCGTGATGCTGCGCGCCATCGCCTTAGTCGGCATGCCGCATTATTTAACACCTCCTCAGTATCCCTACACTGCAGATTTTCTTCGTCAGACTGCGTGGCGTCCTCTACGTCTAGTTGCTCATCAATATATGGTAGCGTCTGACCTAGAGTTGAGGGCGCCGATCCACTGTCGTCTAATGTCACTTCTGACGAACCCAAAAAATCACGCAGAGCGAAAGCAAAGCCAATATCAGTATTTAATGTCGGCAATATATTGTTAGAAACTTGCCCATTCTGCTCAAATCTGCCATCGACGTCATTGGTACTTTCTTTATTTTCATTATTTAAGGTACCATTTTCGTTAGAATTCAAATCCACATTGATTTCCTGACTAAACGAAGGCATTCTGAATAATGAAGTAAGTACTGACAAAATTCATCAAATTAAATTTTTTCAAAATATTAATCATTTAGGTAATTGTGTAATTTATTTTTTATTTTATTTTGTGTCGAACACTTCATAGTTTCGTTCATATGAAAATATTTAAAACATACGCAGCAGAGGAACAGCACATTTTGATTAATAATATTATGGTAACTACACACTACCAGCGCCTAAAGACATCATTTTATAAATTTTTATTGTAAAATCGATTATTTTACTGGGCACGACCTCACTGCTTTACGCGTAACGTTAGCGCACTGAATTTAAACAAAACATTATTCGTAATTTAATATGTACGTAGAAAACGGTCATTATTAAAAACGCACGGTAATAGTACAGGTTTGCTATGAGCCGCATTCACAGGCGGCCTCGAATTACACAAGCAATGTACGCAAACTGAACAGAGCACTACTGGCTGGCGCTATCATCCTAAGCTATACATATACGATACGTTCTCGATTGTAGACTTTTTGTTTGTATTGACGTATGCCAAGCTTGCGCAAAAGAGCCTGTTGTACACAGCGAACTCTAACGGCGTAATAATAAACTACGTATACATTTCAACAGCGCCATCTCTTTACACAGCTATGAGTTTCACGCACTTGCTAATAATTTCCAAATCTTATGTATGTAGTTAACGTTGGATGGCTCTCTTTTCAAAACTAAAACAATACTAGCTCAACAAGGTCAATGAAGAAGGTAGATTCGGTAAATTCTGTCGTCATCACGACCATCGCTCACAACTACTATCAATATCAAATGTCCCCTTTTTTTTGTTGTTGGAAAAGCGACTTATTGTTACCGCTCCGCCCCGGGGGGAAGCGGAACGGTTATGTTGAGTTTACTGGCCTTACGACCCACGTTAAACCGCCCGGGAGAGATGGTAAAAATCCCGGCGACCGCCGGGCCGCGTCCCTAACACTATATACACCCTATACCGACATACCAACTAAAACCCCGCGATGGCCTTCTTCGGCGCATTAGGAACGGCCCCGGGTTCCCGAGGTGAGAAGCGCCCCGGCTTCAGCCGGAACCGTCCCTGCGCGGTGCCGCCTTGCGGCCCGTCTCTAAATAGGGGGGACTCAAAAGCTCCCGGGACCGAAGGACGCTCTCGGCGTCAACGGCAGCAATGAGGCCAACCACCCGTTCTGCCCTGCATCCCGGGGTACAAGAACAAGGTACAAGAATGTTAAATATAATATAAAGGGCGCTACAACAGCCCCCGCTGCGCGCCCGCGACCCCCGATGGCCCCTATTAGTCGCCTCTTACGACAGGCAGGGGATACCATGGCGGAATTCTCCAAACGCCCCCAATCCTCTGGTGGCGGGAGGGATCGGCTCGTTCCCAATCCCTCCCGGCACTATCGTTCTGTAAGATTATGGCCTCGCAGAAGTGGTCCACCGCACGCCAGGACCTCCGACTGTCGACCATGGCGGAAACCATCAAATGTACCCTGGCGCAACCTCGCCCCATCCTTAGACGAGATCGGCCTTACCATAAATATTTTTTCCAATTGCCACTGATTGTTTCATTAAAACCCACACACAGAGAGAAAGGATTTTAAAATTATGTATGCCAGTTGTGACGCCATCACATAACAGGGAATTTTAAATATTTTATGTATTCTGATTTACTTGAACTTTGGTACAATAAAAACTAATTTTCTCTACCAACTACTCGTTAAATCAATCTAACGAGTTCAAATTCGGCCAAACTTAGTAAAGCTAAGACCTATGACCCCTTTCCTGCTCGTTTAATAGACCTATGTCACCATCTGATAAGACAGCCTCCGTGGATTCGATTCCCGCACCTAGACAAATGTTTGTCTGATCCACATATATTTGTCACGGGTCTGGGTGTTGTGGGACCGGAATTCCCTCCTATAGTATATATATATATAGATGAACTCTGGGGTATACATCGGGGTATACCCAATTCCAAGTCATTAAAACGTTGGATAAGAAACTAGGAAGTCATAGAATAGCTTATCAGCGTTTCTTTAACTCAGCTGCTGCTACTCAATTATTTTGCATCCAATTCTATCTCGGATAATTACGTGTGTAAAAGACGTTAAAACCTGCCAACTTAGAGACGGTTCATCAAGGGTTTCGTTTTTTTTTAATTATTGCATAGGTCGACAAACGAGCAAGTGGGTCACCTGATGGTAAGTGATCACCACCAACCATTTACGCCCATAATACCAAAAGAGTCACGGGCGCGTTGCCGACCTTAAAGGAATAGGATAATTAAGGGATTGAGACGGGAGGGGATTTGGGCCTCAGGATATCTCACTCACCATACGAAACGCAGCAACAAGCGGCTACTTTAACCCTATACTTGGCACAATATTTTTTTTTTTTTAATTTCTTTCTCTTGTTGTTTTTCTTTTATAGAATTGAGTTCCTTGGGTTCTAAATTAGGGCAGAAAAATATTTTAAAAAATAATTTTATTTCCTATGTATATATTTTTTAATGTATCTTTATGTGCACATTGCCAGGTGTACAACAATCAACTATAAAATTTAAGTGTATCTTATAAGGCTCACTGCCAAGAGTGAGGAGTAGTTTAAAATAAATAAAAAAAAGCTTTCTACTTCGAAATAATACAAAAATCTATGCCACTTTTGCACTATACTTATAAATATTTACTAATTAATGTTTTATTTGTATAATTTACACTGTAATGTCACATTTAAATTACAATTGAACAAAAAACATGCAAAAATCTTTGCCTCATTTGCAATATAAATCAAAATATATACTTAGTAACTATTATTTTTAATGTAATTTGCATTGCAATGAATCATTTAAATATAATATGTTGTTTTATAATTATCGAACTATTAAAATTACTTTTCTAAAACCAACTAGCTGATACCTATAATCACAATATATATTATCTTAACTGACTCTATTGTCACAAACATACATAAATTATATTAAAAAACTTATAAACTCGCCACATATTATTAAGGTAAATAAAAAAATAACAAAATTGAAATCAATCACGAGTATTTATGAATTAATTGATATATATTTAAAATATTGTTATCTACGAGTTAGTGATAAGCAAGGAAAGTGTTTTGTGTAGACTTTAGGAAAAAACATTAGCAGGAGACCCAGCTTAAACAAAACACTGTTTAGCTACGCAATTTTGCTGACGAAACTTTTGTTTTGTGTAGATGTTAACAATATTTTTGCTTTCCATGCCTGATGAAAAATATTTACACAATTCGCATCTGTGCGGGTAGAGGAGCGGAGTTACTGTAAAAAGCGTCGCATCTAATTGAAAACATCTAATAAAAATCCCTGGGCAGGAGACGTGTGTATATAATGCTGGGTCTCTTGCACATGTTTTTCCCTACACGCTGTACAAAAACCATCTACACAAAACAAATATTTAATTTCATTGATACATCTATATGTCGAATGAAAAAGCTGCATATTATAAAAACTAAAAAACACTTATTAAAATGTGTGAAACAAGTATTTTATTTCAAAAACGTATCTAGAAATGACGTATTTTGTAACCAATACCTATCTCAAATAATATTTCCAAAAGTATCTTGTATCTGTTATTTCAACTACATTAGTTACAAGTATCTTGTTTTCCAGATACTTTATGAGGCATAGATCTCTGTTGAAAACTGAGTAGTGCCTAAAAATAAAATGTTGATATTATAAACACCTAAAAATACTAAATTTGTTATATTTTAATATTAAAATATTATAAAACAATAATATAAACAATAGATACATAGCTGGCAGTGTATCTATATAGTCAAATCGGGCGACGGCTCGAGGAGCTTTTTAAAAGACTGTTCAGAGTGAAGATCTTTATTAGACTTCATTTTCATGTACAATTTCCTTATTTATATGGTCGAGAGTTGTAAACAATACGCATTACTTATTCTAGAAGCTTCGACATATTTACGATAAAAGTGTTGAGGTAGCGTCTGGAGCACACCTGTGATGTCTCAAATTACATAAAAACAACATGTACTTGTTCTAAGAACTGTTTACTGTTTTACAAAATGTGCTTAGCTTGCGTCTGTGGTACATCCTGTGATGCGACGCCATCAGATCGTACACATACTCTAGGATACGTAACTCCTCCCTCCTTAAGTTCGAAATCATCTGGAGTATTAATTTTCGGCAGATGATTTTGAAAAATTAACATTTTTAATTTCTTAAATTTATACAAAATAATAAAAATTACACTTAATATTACAATAATATATAAAACTATTGTTGCGACACTAATTGATTTCACATTCACCATATTTTCACTATTTTTGTCACTATTTTCCAAAGCGTAATTTATTAACTGCAAGTTTGACAGGTCAGTTCCTCGCAGATTCAAGGGTTTCAACTCCGGCATCCTTGTTATGGACATCGTCTCTGGTATGCTGATTATAGGTAATTTATTATAGAGTATTTCTCCGAATTTCGTTTGATGTTGGCGGAGGTGATAATTCTGGATTTTCAATTCGCAATAATCATCTATGGTTATTACGTAAGTATCCATAACTTCATGATGAAATGTTTCATCCTTGCAGGATCTTGTGATTTTTATGGATTTCTTCGAATAAAGTATCCATCGATTAGTCTGAATTGCTTCTAATTTGACGTCATCTATTTCGACGGGAACTTGAACGCAAGAAGCGTTTGTGGAGTATCGCATTAAATCTGCAACACAAGTATCTTCGGCAACAAGGAACTCGTCCTTTTCATTACATAAATAAGTATCAGCATCGATTACATTACAGGGCTTTGATAGAGATTTCGTTTTCGACCCATTCACTATAAGGTAAGGGTGTTTTGGAATTATAATTAAGGTATTCTGGGTAAAGGGTTCGGTAATAGGTAAGGGAACAATTCTATAATAAAAATAAGATTGCTTATATACCAAAGGTATTTCCATAATAAAATTAATCTGCTTATCTCTAACATATGATTTCATACTAATCGTCTGTTCTATTTTCACTAAATTTTCAGGTTTTGATGGATAAATTAGTTTTTCAGTTTCCTCAATATTTTTTAATATAGTAAGTAATTCCTTACTATCCACAATTGACTGGTGTAATACGCCTATTTTACTGAATGCTATAGCGGATTCAACCTCATCTAATTTTATACATATTAATTGAAAATTATGAATGAATAGATTGCAAGCATGAATAACATGATATAATAATTCTTGAAGTTTTAATTCATTCACATTTTTATTTAAATTTGAAATTTTATTTAAATAATTTATCCATTTGAAAAAAATTCAACTATACATTATTAGAGATGTTCATAATTTCTACCTTACCATTTTTTAAATATAAGTTGCTTCCTGTCTAATACAGATTATGAGGATTTTAATCCATTTATTAATTTGTAATATTCCAGTTAAGTTAATTAGCTTTATTAATTAACCAAGAGAATTCAAGAGACCTCTTTTTATTCTGAGCGTTGGAACTCATTGACTGTATTGCTCTGTAACAACATTTATAATGTGCTCTACCTGACTCTATCTGACTCTATCTGACTATTTAACTCTATCTACCTCTATCCGACTCTATCTGATTATCTGAATTATGAATAGACTCTAAATATGTTTCATTAATTCTTATTAGTATTAATGTATGCAATTCCTGATATCTATTAATATTCGTGTTTAAATCTAAATTAAATTTATCTAAATATAATATCTTAATAACTATCCACTTATTAGAACTAACTTATACCTGTATTTAAAATTCTGTTTGGTTTTTTTTTATCTCTGGCTTTTTGTTTTCTATGTGCGTTTTCTTCATAATAAATGGGATATTTAAATTTGGGCTTAATGTACTCTTTTGAGAACTTCAAAATCTGATTCAAATTTGGTATATTTATAGGTTTATTCAAGATTGGGACACTATCAATGTCAATAGGGGAGTACGCTCTTTCCGTACTGCTCTTTGATTGACCTTTGGTAGCTGTCATAGTACTAGATGAGGATGGTATAGAAAAGGGTGAACGACATCGAACTGAGATAATGCTCTCAGTTTTTTCAGTATCTGAAGAAATTGACATGGGACATGCTGGACGAGATTCGTTACTCTGTAAGTCTCTGTCACTAACATTTACGGCTAAAGAAATATTATCTTCGCCTTTACCATCGACAGCGTTTAATCCAATTTGTGAAAAGGTATCCGCATTTGTATCTGGTAAACTATCTGAACTATCAAGAGTAATTGTATGATCTCTATAAGCGATTACCTTACTAAGAAATTCGGTTTTATCTAGCTGAATTTCAGCTGGTGAACTATACATTATAGGTATTTGTGTGATAGATGTACTTAATAACTGATTATTCATGTCTATGTTTGCGCCAAGTTGTTTTAATAAATCGGAACCTATCAATCCATCATATAGACTATCAACTTCATAAATATGAAATTTGTGAAATTTCGAACTTTTAAAGATTTTTAATAGCGGTATGTAAAGAACCTCATTATGAGTACTGTGGGCATGAGTGCTAATAACTTCAAACTGTTCCTTGTATGTAGAGTCGGGAAAATATTCGAATGCTTTAGCTGGGCTTATAAAGGACCTTGATGAACCTGTGTCTATGATAAATCGTGATTTGATTTCCGGAATAATAATATGAGGTAATTTTAGAGTTTTATCATAATTTAAATGTATTCTATTTTTGGGATCCTCGGGGGAGGCTGCTCGACAAACATTTTCAATTTGTTGTGCAGCATCTTGTGAGTTTTCTGAATTATCAGGTTCTACCTGATTTTCATCCTCATTATTGGATATATCATCATCGTAATATTTCTCGGGATAACTTTCACAAGTTTCCTGATAATATTCCCGTTCATCATTAAAAAATTGATGATTAGTTGGCTGTGTATTCTTCAAAGGAACTGCGGTGCGCATAGAAACATCTGAGTCTAATTTGTACGATGGTCTATGATGTTGAGCGTTTGGCGGAATGCCAAAACGGAATTGTCCCAGTTGATTCCTACAGAATCCTGATTGGGGTTTATGGGGTTGCATAAAATTTGGCTTGAAGGCTTGGTTTGGGTAACCAAATTTAAAATTCTGTTGTGGTTGTGGAACACCGAATTTAAATTGTCCATAATTGTTCGGCTGTGAAAATCTATTCATTGGAGAATGTTGTTGTATGGGCATACCGAATTTAAAATTATTGTTGGGTTGAGTAAATTTCTGGTTTGGTATGAATTGTGGTCTGTTAACAGCAATATTTGGTTGATAACCAAATTTTAAATTTTGTGGTGTCATGTTATTCGACATCATCGGTTTATAATTACTCTGAATGAAAGGCTTAGGTTGCTGAGTGGGTTTAGTTTTTCTAGAATTGTATTGATTCTGGAAGTTTACTTCTTCCGTCACAATACTAAGTGCCATTCCAAGAGTGGTACATCCCTTAAGACGTACGATTCGTATTAAATCTTCAGGGAGATTAAACAAGAAAACATTCATTGCCATATTATTATAAATAATAATTTTGGCATTACGAACACCAGTATCATTCAACAAGTTCACTTTTGAAAATAGAGTACTACGCATGTACTGTATTCTATTGCAAAAATCAATAAATGATTCACCGTTATTAATCTTTAGTGACTCTAGCTCTATGGCTATGCATTCTTCCGAACGCGGATCACCAAAGTGTTGCGTTAGCAAACTCTTAAGTGCGGACCATGTCTCTATATCTTCACGCTCGCTTATTAATTTCGCGGCACGACCGACCAGTCTACTTGTGATAATATGGAATACGTATAATTCCTGTGCTGGATTATTTAATCCTCTATAATGACTTATAACATATTCACACTTCTTAATAAATAAATTAATTAATTTTCCATCACCTTCAAATTTAGGTATAATGGATACCATTTCCTTTGGTATTATCGTAATAACATTATCCACTTTGTGGCTTTCCATTTTTATTTAATTATTATATTATTTAAAATTCTTCAATAAAAAAAAATGATTACTTCAAAGTAATTCAATATTTAAAATAATAATAATAATAATCTTAAATTAAATACAGCAATCTAGGATAAGACGGGACACAGAGGGAAAGTGAAAAGGTCTACTCACATTATGTCCGTGGCCATTCTCCCAAATGTAGCTGCTTGAGTCTTGCGTCCTCGGCTATGTCGCTGCGTAGACTTATTTGTTTGATGGTTCGCGATACCCGTAACAACGTTAAAACGTTCGCCGATAATTTCCGCGGACAGACCGATTTTTGTGTCTTCAAGGGCACGGTTTCTCGACGCGAGTATCCTACCGGCTGCGCCAGTCAAATCGGGCGACGGCTCGAGGAGCTTTTTAAAAGACTGTTCAGAGTGAAGATCTTTATTAGACTTCATTTTCATGTACAATTTCCTTATTTATATGGTCGAGAGTTGTAAACAATACGCATTACTTATTCTAGAAGCTTCGACATATTTACGATAAAAGTGCTGAGGTAGCGTCTGGAGCACACCTGTGATGTCTCAAATTACATAAAAACAACATGTACTTGTTCTAAGAACTGTTTACTGTTTTACAAAATGTGCTTAGCTTGCGTCTGTGGTACATCCTGTGATGCGACGCCATCAGATCGTACACATACTCTAGGATACGTAACTATATAGATACATATCAAATTTAACTTTGTACGCTATGAAGCGAGCGGTGTGCATTTAAAGATACATACGTAAAACTGGTTCAAGAAAACTCATAGTAAAGCATAACAATGTCCAAAAATATTTATTATGAACGGGAAATATTATCATTAGTATTATATCAGTTAGTTATTAGAATAAACTCTAAATATCTTATTACAATTAATTATTTTTACTATGCAACGTGTAGACGCCTGGGTTCGGTTCGATATATTGTGATCTACTGCCGATACCATGTTGCCAAGAACATCAGATTATTGTTTTCTCAATTAGTAGAATATTTATCAAAGTAAGAACAAATAAATTAACTTGTGCAATAATTCGTTTACTCTCTAGATTTTCATAAAGAGATACGTGCATAACAATGCACACTGCCAAGAAAAGGGTTAAGTCGGTTAGTGGTAATGACCCGGACGAGCCGGCCCATTCATGCGGTAGACAACATTGTCTACAGCGTGGCTCTACCACTTAAAAAGCACTTTCGTAGCACCACACGCTAAAATGTTTACTTATTGCTTTGTTTTATTATTTGTTAGGATATTCGTCATAATATATTCTTTGGAAATTACAGCCTGCTACATATTTTACTTCAAAAAATAGAGCCCTTCAAAGGTAGGACAGAGAGACAGACATAGACTCTACCAAACTAGTACGATCCTTTTGACTGAAGATGTACATGATAAAGACCAAGACTATGACCAATGATACGAGGAAAACAATTATGGTAGATGAGGAAAGTTGTATAATGTTCTAGAATACAGTTATCATGTTTATGATATTTCATATTAACGTATTGCAAACGCTTAAACTAGCCTTTCGAGGGATAGGTACAGGTGTGAGCTTAGGCAGACTACTGAGGGGCTAGCACGGAAAACTTGCGAAAAGTTATTCGAGCTGTCATCGACAACAATTTCTATGAGATTTTGGTACAGCGCCTCTATCGTACGTAAAATAAACTAATATATATGGAATATATACGAATGCCGAAGCCGTGAGGGCGCCACTGTGCCATTGTTCATATCGTGCTCGCATAAATAAAAACAGTTAAAATAAACCAGTGCATAAATCCAGTGCAAAAGTGAAAAAACATACTATTAGAACTATAATACAGCTAAATAAATAATAATCTCAGTGTATACATAAGTGATTATCCAAAAATAAAGTGTTAAACCGCGGACAGCTGAGACTCTTCTAATACAAAGTACGCGAAAGAATAATGCGAAAATGAAACAAAATTTGGATAATAATACTCAGAAACAATACCACAAACAGTGTTTTACGTGTAAAATATAAACGCTCCACGATATTCAAAGACATAAGAGTTATAACCTCAAAGTGCTTAGCCGTTAAATTAAACTGTGTCGGTAAAAAAAAAAAACCAGTAACACCATCTATCGAAATTTACTAGCAACAATTGCTTGACGTTTAGCAATCAAATAGCCTATTTTCATGTATATACCAATGCCATCTGGCGTATTTATCTGACACTAGCTGCGATAAATCATTGAAATAAATACCGAAGTGAAAGTAAGTTTTAAAAACTGATACCAGACGTAACCAAAAGAGGTCGCTCTATTAAAATCAACAATGGAAGAGATAAAAACCCTTTTAGAAAACATGCAACAAGAAATAAGGCAACAAAAACTGGACCTGGTAGATATGAAAGAAGATATTAAAAATACAATCATCAACAACATCAATGATAAGTTTATTAGTTTGGAAATAAAAAATGATCTGCTTGAGAAAAAATTAGAGGAACAAGGGACAATAATACACAACTTGGAGAGAAAGAATAGACGCAAAAATCTAATTATGTTCGGAGTAGAGGAATCAGAAAAATCTTACCATGAATTAGAAGATATAATAATAAATATAATAACGACATATTTCAAACTCCAGTGTGATAATACAGCCATAGAATTCGTCCGAAGATTGGGGAGGAAAGGTAAGAGTATAAGACCTGTAATAATAACGTTTAGTACAATGGGTTTCAAGATAAAAATACAGAGTAATAAACATTGTCTAACAAACAGTCCATATTACATAAAACAAGATTATCCCTTAGAAGTTCTTAATAAGCGCAAGGAGTTACAAGCCCAACTCAAAAAAGAAAAGGATTTAGGCAAAATAGCCTTCATCAAATATGACAAACTCATTATACTAGAGAACAACAGACAAAATGCTTCCCGAAATCACACAAATAAAAGAAATTTATCAGAATCTCCAGAACCAGATTATCAAAAAATCTATACCCCAACAGCTCAACAAGATAAAAAACAACCACAAAAGAAAAGTAAGTCGACTAACATGAAAGATTTTATTTTACAAAAACCAAAACCGTTGTACATACAAAAAGACAATACCTATAACCAATCACAAAGCTCACAGATCAATGCATCATAGCAACCACATATGGACCCCTCACTTACATATCTCCCAGTACGGTTGGTCACCGCGGGAGAGTTCGACCAAAACCCTCCAAATAAAACAAAAAATATGAAAACAATGCTACATATCTGCTCTCTTAATGTCAGGACACTATCCTCTACTAGACATCTCCTTGAACTGAAGATAGCTCTTCGGAATGTTGACTGCGACATATTGGGACTTTGCGAAGTTCGGCGCTTAGGGGAAGGGATTATAGAGGAGGACGATTACATTATGTACTATATAGGCCAAACGAAAGGCCTGTATGGTGTCGGTTTTCTAGTAAAAAAGAAACATAAAAATAAAATTATAAATTTTAAAGGGATATCGGAAAGAGTCTGCATACTAGAAATAAAACTGGATAACCAACTTTTCGTCATAATACAGGCATATGCACCAACTGTGAGCTCTTCCCAGGATGACATAGATGCCTTTTATAAAGATCTAGCAGAGGCTCATAGTACTATCCATACAAATTATATAATATCAATGGGAGACTTCAACGCTCAGATTGGTAAACCCAAGACATATGAAAACCATATTACCGGTAATTTTGGCCACGGAAAAAGGAACAAACGAGGAGAGAGACTGATCCAATATGCCCACGAATATAACCTAAAGATATTAAACACTATGTTTAAAATAAAAGAAAAAAATAGATGGACTTGGATCTCACCTGATAAGAGCACACGAAATGAAATAGACTATATAATGACAACAAAACCACAGTTATTCTCAAATTACAAGGTATTAACATCTTTTTCCTTCGGATCAGATCACAGATTAATCAGAGCAACATTAAAGTCATCGACAGAGAGGAAAAGTAGACGAAACTTTAATAATCAGCCAGCCACATTAAAAACATCAAAAGAAAAAGAGATGTATCTTAGACACTTAAATAACCATTTACCCAGCTTGTCAACAGAACATAAAAGATTCACAACGCAGGAATACTATCAGAAGATCCTGAATGCCATAAAAAGCAGCCTAAAAAATATAAAAAAGAACCCGTATCAAAATATTTTAACTGACAGAGCTATGGAACTTATAAAGAAAAGAAGCTGCCTACAAAATAAACCTACTCTGAATAAAATTGAAAAAGAAGATCTGAAGAGACTATACAAAGAAACAAACAAAGAAATTAAAAAATGTTATAAGTCGTACAGATTAAGCACATTGAAAAAGCACTTGGAAACCTCAAGAAGCGCCAAAAAAGCATTTAAAGAATTAGATAGAACAAAGATTTGGATACCATCCCTCCGGGCTGGATCTAGCATAAGTAAATCTCGTACAGAGATTATCAACATAGCTACAGATTTCTATACCAAATTATACTACCAACCCAAATTGGTACCAGACCCGGTGAAAATCAGCAAGATAAGCTCATCACAAGCAACCGTACAAATGTTCCACGAATCCGAAATTCTAAAACAAATACAAAAACTAAAAACTAACAAATGTCCAGGGCTGGATGGTATCACAAGTGAACATATACAATACGCCAAAATGCTTTTATTGAAACCACTGACATACCTATTTAATAAAATTCTAGACAAAGGCGTTGTTCCGCAGAACTGGACTGAATCAGAAATTATATTACTCTACAAAAAAGGAGATCCAGCCGATATAGGAAACTATCGACCTATAAGCCTTATGCCCTGTTTCTATAAACTTTTCGCTTCTTGCATACTCGACAGAATAACACCCGTCATCGATAGCCACCAGCCATACGAACAAGCTGGCTTTAGAAAAGGCTTCAGCACTATAGATCATATCCAGGTACTGGAGCAAACAATAGAAAAATATTTGGAATTCCGTAGACCGCTTTACTTAGTCTTTATAGACTACAAAAAAGCCTTTGACTCCATCTCACATAACAGCATTTGGGAAGCTTTACATAATCAGAACATAAATGTCAAATACATTAACATCTTACAAGACATTTACTCCAAAAGCACAAGCAGAGTTAGACTAGAAAGAACAGGCAAAAGTATTAATATAAATCGTGGAGTAAGACAGGGCGATCCAATTTCACCCAAACTATTTATAGCCGTCTTACAAAATATCATGAAAGATTTACCCTGGGAAACTCAAGGAATCTGTGTGGACGGAAAGTTCATGAGTCATTTGAGGTTTGCGGACGACATCGTTTTGTTATCAGAAAATCCAAAAAAATTGAATACTATGATAAACGAACTCCAAACAACAAGTAAAAATGTAGGGCTGGAGATGAATCTAGAAAAAACAAAAATTATGACCAACGACAAGACAGTACCAATGTTCGTAGATAATAACCAACTTGAGTATGTACAGGAATACATTTATCTAGGAAAACAAATATCATTTAAAACAAAGAGAAATGTGGAAGAAATTGATAGAAGGATAGCCATAACTTGGAAAAAGTTTTGGGCTCATAAAGAAATATTAAAATCACAGCTCCCAATAAAAACTAAATCAATAGTTATGGATACAGCTATACTACCTTGCCTTACCTACGGCTGCCAGACGTGGACGTTTGATCAAAGAACAAAATTAAAGATACAGTCTACACAAAGACGATGGAGAGAAGCTGTTTAGGTATCAGTCTAAGAGACAGAGTAAAAATCACTGAAATAAGAAATAAAACAAATATAACTGATGCCTTACTCTTCGCACAAATTATGAAATGGAAATGGGCTGGTCATATATCAAGATATACAGACAACAGATGGACGATAAACGTAACAAAATGGATGGGACCACATGGATTCAGAGGAAGAGGTAGGCCCAATATCAGATGGCAGGATGATATAACTGCAACTATAGGCAGTAACTGGCTCAACATTGCAAAAGATAGAGACACCTGGCACTCTTTGGAGGAGGCTTTTACCCGTCAGGGGTCCACACAAACTTCGACCTTAACGTTGTAATTTAATTTATATTTCAATTGTAATTTAAATCTTATTTTAATTTCTAATTAATCCATTTACAAAATTATAAATCATAATAAAAAATTAAAAACTAAATTAATTATTAAATCTTTAAAAAAAAAAAAAAAAAAAAAATGTTTACTAAAAAATATCATAATATAAATCAATTAGAATGTATTAACCTAAATATAATTTATGAAATATCTTTTAATAACTAAATTGTAATCATGCAAGTTTGTTGGAATAAATAAGCTTTATTATTATTATTATTATATACGAATGATATATATGGAATTATCTATCGAGCCCTACCTTTACATTACGATTTCGATAATTTTCAGTGCTAGCCCTCTGATCATAACGCCCTAAATAAGCCAAAATTGTTTGCAATAATAATATAATAACCCAACTTCACACATTTGGATCACGGCAGGAAGGGAAATAATGATGATGACGTAATATTATCTATACATACCATAATAAACGGACGTGTAAACTTGTTTGGTAATCGTTTATAATGCATATTTCCCAATTCTCATGTATTTGTCGTACGTAACTTTACATTTTATAATAGACCAGCAAACTGTGTACAATGTATGTTGCACCAATTATATTCCGCTTTATATGTGGAACTATGTCATGGAACATACCTACATGTACGAAAAAATACCTACATGTTGTTAAATTAACTCAATTTAATTTTGTTGACTAGATTGTAATTAATAGAGTATTTATCTTCACTCTGATACAACTGCTTCGGCTAAATCGCGCTTTTTGATCACCAGTATCATACGTTCTGTTCGGTCTTTCCTCACAACCTAATACAAAAACATGTCATCGTGTTATAGTCGGTACCTATATTAACGATTTTATAGGAATGATATCACAGACCCACAGATAGGTATAATTTCAAATTCAAAAGGGTTTTATAGGCGATTTGAAGTAATTAGTTCCTTTATATGGCAGTGAAAATTACAATATTTATGTACAGTCAACGCCAAAAGTTAATGAACATGGACAAAGCTCCACAAATCGTGTACTCCATAAGCATCAAAAGTAGCTGATCAACTACTGCAACATAACGCGGTGTACAACTAAAAGTTACAATTATCAGTGAACGCCATAGTAACGAATTTGCTGAACACGCTCATTATACATAATTTGGTGAACTTTTATAAAATTTGGATTGTAGCTTCACAATCCCATGTCGGGCAATCACAATTTGTTTGAGTTTTCGATTTTAAAAAATCACTCATGAGTTGTTCGTGCCTGGAATTCATGTCAGGTGTGGCGATAGGCTCACCCCTTAACACATTATTATAATAATGAGATTGAAATAAGCTTGGTGAAATGTGTGTGCAGCATTAGTTGCATCTCTGCCTACTCTTTTGGGGATACAGATGCGAGCTTAAGTTATTTACAATTTTTTGCGCTGGGAACATGTATTGTATGTGTTCTTCAATACAATTACCTACCGCGATGTGTTTGCTGTTATCCGTTAAGAAGTTTCTATTTCTTGCCTGGTCCACCGTCATCAGATCTTAACCAAATTTGAATGGAATAATTCTTGGAGTAAACCCTATCGAATAGAAAAATAATCATAAAAATCGGTCAAGATTTGGGTGAGATGTCGCGTATCATATACTTGTAATAAAAGCAACAAAATCACATGAACACGGCAATTTAACAAAAGTCCGTGAACTTGAAGCTAGAATCCACATTTTATAAAAGTTCACCAAATTATGTATTATGAGCGTGTTCACCAAATTCGTTACTATGGCGTGAACTGATATTTGTAACTTAAGTTGCACACCGCGTTATGTTGCAGTAGTTGATCAACTACTTTTGATGCTTATGAGTATGGATACGATTTGTGGAGTTTTGTCCACGTTCATTGACTTTTGGCGTTGACTATACCTGATAACAAAAGTTTTGTAATCCACATTTCGTTGATTCCAACAATTTATCGCCGTATGACCATGCGCATTATACCATGAAGGCTGTAATTACTAGGGAAATCCATCTATCACAACACTAAGGACGTATTTAATACACGGCTTTTAACCATGTCCAACTAAATTCATGTCAAATACTCTTTGGACGCTCTACGGATTGGTTGGTTTATCGATATGTGTCTGTGGCTATTAACGGCTTGCTTGGGATTACTGCCTGGAAATGCTCCCCCGTCTATCGTGGTAGTACCTGGCGTGCCGGCACCAATATTACTACCCACAACAGCAGCTACAACAGCGGCGACAATGGCTACAACAACAACGCCTAGACCAGCAAATGTGACCGTACCTCCACCTTCACCTTCCCCCACAACAGTACCTCCTACGCCTGCCCCTACACCTGCTCCTACGCCGACCCCTACACCTGCTCCTACGCCTGCACCTACACCTGCTCCTACGCCTGCCCCTACACCTGCTCCTACATCAGCACCAACACCAGCTCCAACGCCAGCTCCAACGCCAGCTCCGACCCCAGCTCCAGGTAATATGACTACCACTACTCCACGTCCACCTGGAACTAATGCAACAATGCTACCAGCTCCAACTACAGCAGTGACCACGCCACCAACAAATACAACACCACGACCTATGACGACAGCACCTCCAGTGACAACTTCAGCAGGTGGTGCTATTTTGCAACTCATATTTTGTAACGATCCAGATACAGTATGTGTATTTAATCCCGATGAAAATGCTACAGGGCCACTTCCAATTGACCCGAGAGTTGGCACCACCCCTGGATCATCAGCGGCATTCCGATCGGACGTAGATTCTCAAGTGCCGTCGTATGACACAGCGGTCAAATTTCCAAGGCAACGAAGGGACGTAAAAGTCATAAGTATAAAAGATTTCTTGACCGAACTTTCAAAGACTGACAACGAACATAAAATTAGTAAAAGGCAAAGTTGTCGGTGCGTTACCGCAGGCACGTGCATTAATAACGGAAACACTTTACCCGCTGGCATGATCGATGTCAGAATAGTAACACCTGTAAGGCGTGGTTATATATTTTTTGTTAATAATGTTGTAAAGTTTGAGATGATACATATGATACAAGTAAAATCCTTTTCAGGGAGGAGCTCAATGTCCGTCGGGTCAAGAATATTGTTGTGGTAATACTACTACCCCTATCACTAACACAACGCAGGTTGCTTGTGGCACTCTACAAACCGTACCGCCAACAGCTGTTACTCCGACAACCGGACAAGCTAACTTCGGAGAATTTCCATGGCAGGTAATTCTCGGTTTATTATAGACTATTTTTTATTGACAAAATCATGAACACATATTGTTTGTTAAATTACTAATGTCATTGCAGGCTCTCATACTTACTAGACAAAACGATTACGTAGCTGGTGGAGTTCTCATAGACAGCTTGAATGTTATTACAGTGACGCATAGACTAGCATCTTATGTGTAAGTAAATCCATTTACCTTTTATTATTTTATTGATTTTCATAATAAAAAAATATTTACTTTATAAATAGTTTTAATAAGTGTTTCAGGCACAGCACCTAATTTAAAAGTTCGTCTTGGAGAATGGGACGCTGCCGGTACTTACGAACCAATACCTTATCAAGAATACATAGTACAGAGGGTATTTAGCCATCCTTCGTACAACGTTAATACATTACAGTTTGACATAACTATCCTTAGGCTTGCGGCTACCGTGCCGTTTACGCCGGCAGCTGGTGCAGCAAAAACCATAAACAAAGCTTGTCTACCGCCCGCTTCTAATGCAACTTATACAGGACAAAGGTAAAATAAATCTAAATGTTATTTCTAAATAAATATCATAACGGAGTGTAAGGCCACCAACATCTTAGACCCAAAACCAACAACACTTGCACATAGTATACTGATGATTAACGGACGAGGCAATGCCGAAATTTGGTTCCCGTTGCGGGCTGTGGGGGGTCAGATGGCGGGTTGCTCCATATAATACCAAATTCCATATTATCTACGGTACTAGAAAACCAGGCAGAAAGAAAGGATATCATAATGGACCGTTCCAGATATTTGTCTATATTCAGCATTTGACTCAAATATAGGTCTAGGTGGTATCATTTATTGTATTATATATTTTTTTTAAATATGATACACTTAATACTTGACTGCCGACCGTACGTTTTAATCCTTGGCACGGCAAAGTGATGTTACATCTGATGGTAAATACAGTGCGGTACAAATAAAATGTCGCTAAACTTATACTGGCCAGCAATAACTGGATAACGGCTGACCCCAAAATATTACACGCTGAAAGGAGCCAATATGTTGGTCGTTATCGAGTTGGGCACAAGGTAGGGCATTAGGTACACCTCCTACTAGCAAAAAAGAACGTGGGAAGACCGAGGCCTGAGTTCTCTCCCTAAGGCGAACCAGTATGGCGTGGGCGGCTCTGCTTTTTGTTCAATTGTAGTTTTACGAGTGGTAGAGCCACATTGTAAACAGTTTTGTCTACAGCATGAATGGGCCGTCTCGTCCATGTCCTTACCACTGTCACGCAAAAAACCGACGTAAAATAGCTGCTTGCTGCTTGCATTATATTATTAATAATAAAGTCGTGTATTGGACTATTGTTGCCAATTAGCCTGATATTGTGGTAGTAGATCGATTAGCGCGCCGAGCAATAGGTATTGATGTCACCATTCCACATGACGAAAACCTCGTTAAAGCCGAAAAAGATAAAATAATCGAATATTTAGACCTGGCACACGAGGTTACTGACATGTGGGATGTGGACTCAACAATGATTGTCCCGATAGTCGTTTCTGCTAATGGGATGATACCAAAGAGCCTCGATCAACACCTCCAGAGGCTCTCAATTGGTCGTTGGGTCAAGAGCCAGATTCAGAAAGTAGTATTATTGGACACTGCAAGCATTGTGAGGAGGTTACTCACTATGGGGTCCTAAGCACCGGTGGCTTGGGTCCTAGGCCTCGCCATTGGAGGGTGATACTTTTTATATTTTCAAATGTTTTATTTTTTTTAAGTAATTTAATATTTAAAAATGTAAAAAAAACTTTTAAAATAAAGAGTACTGTACAAGTCGTGTATTATATACGTCCCACTGCTGGGCACCGGCTTCCTCTACTGAATGAGAGGCGTTAGGCTTTAGTCCACCACGCTGATCAAAGGTGAGGTGTCAGACTTCACATACCTTCGAAATTTTTATGGAATACTTCTCAGTTATGCAGATTTCTATACGATGTTTCCGTTGCCGTTGAAGCAAGCAAATAAATAACAATTATTACACCAGTAAATTAGAAAAACCAGAAGTGCATGCTCTTGGAGCTGGTTTGGAACCTGCGAATTTCGTCTCGACAGTCCGTAGGTACTACTTCCCGCTGAACCATCGTAGCTTTCATATTATTTTTATTTCAGATGCTTGGTGTCCGGATGGGGTAAAGATATATTTGGTATTAGCGGTCAATACCAACAGATATTGAAGAAAGTACAAGTGCCGATTGTCGCCCCCGATGATTGTCAAAATCAGCTCAGAAGCGCGCGTTTGGGTCCAACTTATGTACTCGATACTACATCATTTGTTTGTGCTGGAGGTGAAGCCAATAAAGACTCTTGTACTGTACGTATGATACCAGATTTGAATAAGCGTAGAGATTTTTAGGGTTCCATAGCCGTAAATAGCAACAATGTAATCCTTATAATTAAATCATGTCCGTCCGTATGTCACAACCATTTTACTCGGAGACTATAGATGACTATAGACTACATAGATGAAATTTGGATGGTATGTGTTTTCTATGAACTTTAAAATAAAATTAGGGTGGCCCTCAATACATGTAACTGAGTTATGTTTTTTTTCCATTGCACATGGTATTTAATAATTTTTATACCTAGGTGGATAGCGACCACCGAGTTACGAGGCCAGTCAGTGTACATATTATAGTAACTTCAGACAGGTATAATTCTGCCGGCCTTCGTGGGACACAATGTCTCGTGACGGTCGACATTATATTTGAACTGCACTGTACTTACCATCAGGCCCAGTGAAGGCACTTTGCCGTGCCAGGATAAAAAAAAACAGATATATACGTCATACACATATTTCAGTATTACGCCAGAATATTTATAATAACGTAGGTATTGCGTACCTGTGCTATTACGTCATCTTGTTATTACATCTTTTTAATACCGCACAAACTACATATCGAAAAACATTACTATTAAAGTGCCTAGGCAATTAGTTTCATAAATATGTTTAAATATAATAATATTACCTATTGAATTACTGTTTGTTTTAGGGTGATGGAGGCTCAGGAATGGTGTGCCAGGTCAACGGACAGTGGGTTGTTGTGGGTCTAGTAGCATGGGGACTAGGATGCGCCAGTGCAAACGTATCTGGCGTTTACGTAAACATTGCTGGATTATTGCCATGGATTCAAACACAAGTGGCTACACCATAATCCAATCTCAATCAAGAAACAATTTTCAAGTGGGAATTATGGATAAAATTAAAATTGCACACAACATATGTTAAGCTTAATGTAATAATTTATTAATTTAACAGTCTATACAAATAGCCATGTAAATATTATAAAACTTACCATGTGTAATCAACATAAACGATATGGTACGATCTACGTAATTACAAGAAATGCGCGTTCTAAACGCAAAATCAACGATAATATTTAACATTTAACGTAACTGGCTACATACATAGCATTTACGGACGTAATCTAGTATTGCAACGGGCTGACACCCGCGTCTCGGACGATAATGTACTCTAATCCATTCAGTCTTCATCGGGCTTCTCTTGCTTCACAACCGCCGGTGGTGTCGGCGCGGTAGAGCCCGGTGCCGGTGGCGGCGGCCCCGGGGGTGGAGGGGATGATACTTCAATATATTCATCGTTACGTTCTTCCTTAATCTCGGGTTCTTGCTTCACCTCGGGAGGTGGGGGAGCCGGTGTAGCCACTGACGCTGGAGCCTCAGGTGGTGCTAGCGCAGCCCAAGCAGTGGCCGCCCCTCGTGCGTACGCTTCGTAAAACGCTCGCTGCGCTATCTCTGCTTCCTCCAAATGGACAAAGGCATGATTGTCTAATTCAGCTCTAAAAAAGAACTTTAACCCACATCGTCCACAGTCGTAGGGTCGTGGCGCAGAAGCGTGTTCGGGCAAATGTCGCTGCAGTCCAGCCGCACTTGTGAACACTGCCGAACACAAATAACACGTGAAGGCTCCGATACCAGCGAAAGTGTGTTCGATGAGATGTGCTTGTAGTCTTGTGGGTGAGCCCAGTGCTCGGCGACAGAGTCTACAGTCGTGGTCGGCTGGAGGAGGGGGACGAGGAGCTGCGTGTCGAGCGTAGCATGTAGAACAAGCTCTTGCTCCATCACCCCCTTCGCCCTCGGGAAGAGCCCTGAGGCATATCGCACATCGCTGCTCATCTTCACTAGGGCGTAGGTGGAACCGCGCGTGCAAACGTGCTTCTGCCTCTGATGCAAGGGTCTGCCTGCAAACTACACATGGTGCAGGGAGAGCAGGATGATGTCGCGCCATATGATTTAGGAAGGATTCTTCAGATGAGAGACGAGCACGACAACGGGAACATGTATCACCGGCCACCACCTGTAATGTAATTAAATGGTTGTGGTATTTGACTGCCTCGGTGGTGCAAATGTTAATCTTACGTATTACAACTGCTGTGTTCAGGTCTCTGGTTCGATCCCCGGGTCCAGTAAAAGTGATATTGGGTTTTTCTATAACGAAATGCTCAGTATCAATCCGCGGTCTAGATTTATGCCCGGTATGGCGATAGATTTACTCCTTATCACATCATGGAACGGAAATAAGCTCGGCGAAATGTGAGCGTACTAGTTACACCTCTATCTACCCCTTCGGGGATTAAAGGTGTGAGTGCGTATGTATGTATTGTAATGGCAAATATGTATTCTAATTTGAAATTATGAATATTTATTGGATAAAAAAATATATAAAAATAATAAGCTAGGCTGTGTATCCCTCGCTAACGAAGAACGTGACACGTGTACCAATTATCCATTCTCACTACCCTCTCCTCGCCCCTTCGTACCTTCGCACCCCTACTTCCAGTTTACTCCTCATTCCTGTTGCTCTACTGTTACTCTATCTGATTCAACCGTTCACTATCTTATTCCTGCCCCCAAATCTAGAATGTTCCTACCGTCTCCTGATTAATCCGACCTCTATTTCTAATTAACTTTTCCTTTTTTGGATTCTTCCTTTTCGTATTTTTATTGTAAATGGTCTCTTAAGTAGGTAAAAGGGTTAGCCCTACCGACTTTCTCCACTATTACCTACCCTGATAATTGATCGTAAGTTTCCTCATAGTAACAAATAAAAAATAAAAAAAACGCACCGAATTCAGAACCTCCTCCTTTTTGAAGTTGGTTAAAAATAAACCTAATCCATCCTCAGGTGTCTGTTGCTGCTAAGTACATATTAAATGTCGGACTCCCTTTGTGTTTGTCGAACAAAAATTATAAAAACAAAATAAATTGAATTAGAAACGAATTTCGTATTTTTTGACCCCATTCACACATTTTGTCATAACGCAATTAGAGCAGTATTTTTTACCTGAAAATCGAAATGACATGAATAATGCAACTTGGACGGTAAATACAAGGTGCTAAGTCCCTCGTAGGCGAGAGGCAGACGGCCAACCAAAACGGTTGGTACCACCGCTTTCTGTATTTCTGCCGCCTATCAATAGTGTGTAACCACTGTTTCGGTTTGAAG
This sequence comes from Mimas tiliae, assembly GCA_905332985.1. Lineage (NCBI taxonomy): Eukaryota > Metazoa > Arthropoda > Insecta > Lepidoptera > Sphingidae > Mimas > Mimas tiliae. Next base: position 10,053,993 of record HG995240.1, on the reverse strand, counting down.
GACATTGAAGCCAGTGAAATTACTAGGCTTTAACAATTTATGTCTCGGGGTGACGAAGGCAGTCCAATGTTATGCAGTGCTTTGCAATTCAAAGTGTTGTGTGGTGTTGTCAGCTCCGAATCTAGGAAGGGGTAAACCGGGGCACCCGCCCCGGACGGTAGTTTCAGGGAGCGCCAAAATTATAATATACAATGATAAAAATAAAAAACTTGCGCCACAATGCGCCTAGCATACGAAAGCCTGGTCGGCTCACCGTCGACTTGTAAGAAAAAAGCTCCACATAGACCCACACCACAAGTGAAAAGTACAAATTTATTAAAGAGTTCTTATTGTCCCATTCACGAAAAATGCCAACCATTATATATTTGTGAGTTTGTTTAAGTAATTTATCTCAAACGCTGGGCGCCACTATCAAGTTTCTGCCCCGGTTCGAAAACTCGTAGATCCGGGGCTGGGAGTTGTTTTTGTTTATGGTTAGGCGCGAGGCTTACCATCGACGAGCGACATGCTCATTTCGATATTCAAGCAAATAAAATAATTGAACTACCTTGCAATGAGTGAGCTTATGCTCGGCAAGTACAGCAGCGGAGGGCAGCACTTCGTCGCAGATGAGGCATTTGTGTCGAGCGGCGGCGGCTCCGGAGTGTGCGCGAGTGTGCGCCTCCAGCTCGGCGCGGCTGCGCGTGCGCTCGCCACAATACGCGCACTGCAACGCAACTGCACCGTTTTTCCGCCGTCTTTCTTCGGTACCGCCAGGCGCGTTACTGACGCCTGCATTTTCATTTCCCGTGATACACGGAGAGCATGCCTCGTCAGCACCTTCGCTGCTATTATTATTTTCAATGCGTTTTCCTCTAGTAATTTCACCATTTATTACCTGAAAATATAAATTAAAAGATTTAGGATAACAAACAGTAATATCTGTTAAGTACCTAGTTTAAATATCTAATGATACTTTAATAGCCTGTACAGGGGTATAGTATCACATCATGGGACAGAAATAAGTTCCATGAACCGTGGGTGCAATAGTAGGTATATAAGCAACTCTGCTTTTTATTTGTCTGAACAATGAGACGAGCAGATCGTTCGCCTGATTGGAATGCCTGCCCATAGACAGTACCTACATCAATCAAAATTTCGATATTTTTCGCACTCCGTTCGCCCGAGAAAAAAAGATGGTAAATCTTACAATGTCACAACAATGCTTACACATTGCTACTTGGCGCCAGATAGATACAAAGCGATAGTACCTACCCAGACAGCCTCTCAGATACGAGGGTCCCACCCCTCTTGGGATAGGTAGATATAGGCATGAGCAAATATTAATGTATGGTGTATTAAATATGACAAGCTCAAATATCAAATTTTTATTAATAATCACACCAGCCCCGTATTTTTTTTTATGGCATAGGCCGGCAAATTAGCAAGTGGGTCACCCGATGGAAAGTGATCCCCACCGCCCATGTACGCCCACAATACCAAAAGTATCATGGGTGCGTTGCTGACCTTAAAGGAAAGGGATAATTAAGGAATTAGGAAGCGGAGGGGGTTTGGGCCTCCGGATATCTCACTCACCGTACGAAACGCAGCAGCAAGCTGCTACTTTACGCCGGTTTTCTGTGAGACAGTGGTAATGACCCGGACGAACCGGCCCATCATGCTGTAGACAAAAGTGTCTACAGCGTGGCTCTGCCACTTACAAATATATACACATCCTATTGCTGGGTAAGAGCTTCCTCTACTAATGAGAATTGAGAGGGTTTAAGCCTTAGGACTGACTAATGCGGGTTGGCAGATTTCACATATATTCGAAAATTTTATGGAGAACTCAGCTATGCTGTTTCCTTGTATTTTTTATGGTGGAGACGTCTGCGAATACCATAGACGGGTGATCAGCTCACTTAGCGCCAGTCGAGGGGTTAAGTTGAACCATTTCACCCTTAATGCTAACCCCTTAATGTAATGTCATTAATTTAGTTTAATACCTGATGAGGTACAGCATGGTGCATCTGCATGTGGCGCTCAAGCAGATACTGCACAGCGAAGGTGTCGGTGCAAGTAGGTACTGGGCAGCGGTAGGGTCGTGTGGGACGCGCATGCCGCGGGCCCGCCAGCAACGCACCGCAAGCACATCTCGCAGCGCCGGCCGCGTGACGCGACCGCACGTGCGCTGCACCCTCCGCCTCCGACCGCAGCGAGCCTGCACTCGCACCGCACGAACGGCACACCCACACCTTGTTCTCACCACTATGTGCCACTGCGAAGTGTACCTGAACACAAATACATTGCTAATACATATTTTGATTGCAATGATTGCATATAAATACACCCCGCTTTATCCTAAAATGTTGCAGCAGCATTTGCGTGTCCGACTCACCTGTATAGCAACTTTAGAATCAAATATCTCCTTGCACAACGAACAGCGGTAAAGATGATGAGCATGTAGATCAAAGAGATGCTTTTGAAGATCGTCAGGTGCAGAGAAACTGCGGGCGCAGCTGTGACAAGTGTACTCGCAGGAGACAGCCAGGTAGTGCGAGGTGAGGTAGCGTTCGGAGGCGGTGGCATCCGCAAATGTTGATCCGCAGTGCACGCATGGAGCTGGACTCGACCGGGTCAACTCGCCACCCTCCTCGATATGAGCTTTCAAATGAGTACGAAATGCTTCGAAGTCTGGTAATGCTGCGTCACACTGGTTACATAGAAGTGTACTAGGTGACAACGTAGTCTGAGGAGTTCCAGAGCCTGACCGTGGACGCTTCACAGCTGGGCCGTCATCTGTCGCCCGTCTACTAAGGTCCGTAGGTGCGGGCTGATCTATGCCTTGTATAGGCGATTCGCCATTTAACAATGCCGAGTGGGCCGTTCTGACGTGTAATTGAAGTTGCTCCATGCTAGTGAATGTGTCTCTGGTGCAATAAATACAGGCGAGTAGCGTGGGTGGCGGCTGGGAAGCGACGCGTTGTGGCGGAGACAGAGCGGTCGCGTCAACTCCGTGCGCACTCGCCATGTGAGCCTGTATACAATTAATTATATCAAAATCTAATATATAAAATTCTCGTGTGACAATGTTCGTTCCCATACTCCTCCGAAACGGTTCAACCGATTTTTAAGAAATTTTATATGCATATTCAGTAGGTCTGAGAATCGACTACTATTTATTTTTCATCCCACTAAATGTTAAGGGTGGTCAGCCCCTAAATTTTAATTTTTATTTCTTAGACAAACATTTTTGTTTTAATTTTTTTATGATACAGCATTAAAAAATACATACAACCCTAAATTTTCACCCTTCTACCATCAACCCCTATTTTTTGATAGTCATTTTAGTATTTTTGTCAAGCGCGTTTCTCACACCGATCGCGATGACGGGACTCGCTTGATGCGATCACCCCCCACGCCGCGCCCCCCATTCACGCGGGCTGAGTCGCGGGCAACAGCTAGTAATATATAAATACCTTCACCTCTAATTACATAATACTCTCATAGTACAACTGGTACCTCATCTGCACGTGGTATATTCTGTTGATTAACGGACGGGGAACTTGAACCTTGGTTCCCGTTGCGGGTTGTGGGGTCAGACGACGGATCGCCCCACATAATACCAAATCCACCGTCAAATCATGATGGGAATACGGACCCTGGCATTACGTTGGGAAAACGCCACGCAGAAAGAAAAAGTACAACTGGGATGTCACCCTCAACACTCGTTTTCAAAAGATAATTCAGAGATTAAATCCTTTCTGTCGTACATGTTGAGAACAGGCTTAATTAAATAAGATCGCATAATATCCATGACTTTCTCAATCAAAATTATATAATTTTTAAATTATTGTAGTATTTATAAATGGTTAAATAAGAGTTACCTGCAGAAGATCAGGGTGTCGAAAAACTTCCCCGCATCGTAGACAGCGCAGTGGTCGGCGACGTTCAGTCTCGCGCCCCTCTCTATCGCGCTTGTGTCCCTGCATGTGAGAAGTCAGTGCTGCTGCGGTGTTGTACCCTCGGTTGCATACCGTGCATTGAAATGGTTTCTGGTTGTCGTGAGTCTTCATGTGAATCTTCAAATGATCGCTAAAAGTAAAAGTTATATAAAATTTCAACAAACTATTCGACTGTTTAGTGTTAAAGTCAATCATTACCAACAATAAAGAATTAAGTACAAAGTCTGCCTAGTTTTTAATATCATTATTATAAGTTATAAATTTTGTAGCATAATATTTGTAATAAAGATACTCCTTGTTCAAAAGATTGTGTAAAATAAGAAATGTAAATCTGCATAGTATGTACATAACAAAATACATATGAATTTACATAGGTATATACAAAACATCATACAGTAAATCATAATATGCATTTTTGTATGACAAGGGACAACAATTTGTCATATTAAGCATAAGTAAGCACATAAAGCGCGGCCCAAACAGAACCAACAAAGAGCCTTTTCACGCAAACTATAGAATAGATGCGTTCTCCCAAACATCTCCACTAATGGCCGCGCTCGCCGCGTCGGTTTAGGTACGGCCATTATTTTATTTTTGTCAAACTCAACGCCATTTGTCAGTGCATCATCTCTTTTTACTAGACGACGGTTCGTTGGGACGACAAATTGCGTAGAATTAGTCACGTGACCGCGGTGTGGTGACGAAAAAGGTGACGCGTCGCATCGTGGCCGCTAGCTTGCTTTGTGATCACGGCTCTGGTGATCAATCTTACTCGTCGGCTATTGTGCAGCGCGCACCTCTTCAGCATCCGCTTAACTGTGCACTCACTCATATTTAGCCTTCAATTGCTTGGGATTAAGATCATTAATACGTCTCAGATGTACAACTCTATTCACAGCTTTAATGTTTTCAGCTTTAGTAATAAAGATTTGTCTCACGCCTATAGTACATTTTTATTTTATAATAAGTTTAAGAGCTCACCTTCTGGAGAAGGCGGACTCGCAATGTGAGCAGCGATATTTGCGATCTCCCGTGTGGAGCTTGACGTGTCGATCTCTTGACCGTTTGTGCTTGAACAGTCTTGAACAGAATTCGCAGCGGAATGGCATCTGGTCTGAGTGCGTCTGCAAAAAAGGGGTTTTATATCTTACTTCTTGTAATAATAATTTTAGTACAGATTTAAATACTGCCTCGGTGGCCCAGTTGTAATGCGTACGCGGTACGACTGCTGTGCTGAGGCCTCGGGTTCGATCCCCGGGTCGGGTAAAAGTGATATTGGGTTTTTTCTATTTCAAAATGCTCAGTATTAGCAAGAAGTTTGGAACTGTGCCCGGTATAGCGATAGGTTCGCCCCTATGACATCATGAGAAGGAAATAAGCTCAGCGAAATGTGGGTGTACTGGTTACACCTCTGCCTACCCCTTCGGGGATTACAAGCGTAAGGACGTATGTATGTAAGTATTAATTAATAATATATTAAAATATTAATTGATTATTGAGCACAATGCAGGTGTTACTTAGGTAATATACCTGCCAATACGTTTAATTTGACTTAGGTACTGTGACCGTAGAAAATTTGTAAAATTTACGGTATGTGTAATGATTAAAATATTTGTAAACCGCAGAATGATTGAAACGAAATAACTTCGGGTGCATTGGTCACAAAAAGCATCGTGAGAATCATCTTTGAACAATGGCTCGACTACCGCTGACTCTGCGTGAGCTGGCCACCTCAACTACCGGCATTTTGTGTCAATAGAGAGAAAAAAATGAGCGGGATCAATACTGTGGGCTGGTCGTGACGTTCAAATAAAATATCAACTGGGTCGCATCGGTTCACCTGACGATTGATCGATTAGAGCCGATAACCGTCGGTACACTTAATTATTTGTCGGTAATTCCTCCATTCAACTTTTATCTCCTTATTTCAATCCTAACACGTGAGGTCGACGAATTGGTTTTTAGATAAATTACAGACCAAGTTGGACTGTTTTATTTACCAGCTGCCTAACGTTAAAGTTTGGAATCTAATCAAGATTTACAAACTGAAAATTAAGTTATTGAATTTTAAGTATGTTTTTAGGGCATTTAAGTTTGTCTTATATGTTTTAACGAGTACATTAAATGTCGATGTGGTCATTTATACATTGTTAAAGTCATTGCGCACATCAAGCTGATAGCTAGGGCCGATAACATAGCCGCTCGGGAGCGCCGAATCTATCAAGTAACGAGATGGATCTCCCATCTGATTGGTAATGTTCTAGAACTTGCTTGCCGAGAACAAGTATTTCGGTTTATTTATAACGAGAACGAATACAAAATAACAAACCAGACTCTACTACGTAATATTTGAGACTAGCTCTTTCAAATATTATAGCGACACACATTTCATGAGCAAGTTAAGCGGTAGAGCCACGCTGTAGACAGTTTTGTCTACAGCCTGAATGTACCGACTCGACCGGGTTGTTACCACTGTTTCACAGAAAACCAACGTGAAGTAGCAGCTTACTATTGCGTTTCGTACGGTGCGTAAGATATCCGGAGACCCAAATCCTCTTTCCCTTCCCAATACCTTAATCATCCCTTTTCTTTAAAGTAGGCAATTGTGTTCACAATTGCCTACTTTATGGCCCAAGGACGTTCGTCCATGGGCGATGGAGATCACTTACCATCAAGTGACCCACTTGCTCGTTGGCCGACCTCAGCTATAAAAAAATACACTACAGGAGATTAAGTTTTTCCTATCAAATCTCTTAGTATGGCTTTGTGAAGTAGGTATTTATGTTTTCATAATGATATTATAAGAAGCACACACTCTTAGATCGCATCGATTTATATGACTCATCAGATTATATCGCGAATAATAATTATTAATAATTGTCTCTATATTTTTTTGTGCTCAAGTAGTTTTAGAATTGAAAGATAATTTAAAAAAATATGCATTCATATCTATAACGGCAAAGTTGAAATGCTTTCCTGATGTTATGTACATGATATTTTGCCAACCGAATTTCTGTCCCAAGTAAGTAAAGGAAGCTTCGCCCATTGCCATTTTAAATTTAATAAATGAATCCAGAATACACCGACCTCAAAACCCGAATCACGGTGCGTTTGCTGCTATTCGTCGAGCAGTTTCTCATTTTTCATCGTACCCCGTCATTTAATTTTATAAGGGGCTACCCTTGGGGTTAACCCTATCGAATACAAAAAGCATGATCAAATTCAGTCTTCATTTATAGCCGGAGCGCCGCGTAATATCTCTAAAAAATACCCGACCAATTAAGAACCTCTTCCTTTTTTGAAGTTGGTTGAAAGAAATATTACCTGGCTTTATTCTTTCTACCTAGCGTTATCCCGGCATATGCGAGGGTCTTCTCATACCATAAATTTGACGGTATTTGGTATGGTATATTGGTATTATATGGGGCGACCCGCCGTTTAACCCCCACGACCCGCAAGGAACCAAGTATCGCCATTGCCTCGTCCGTCAATCAGCAAAGTGTAAAACTACGTGCTGTTAAAGTTGGCTTTAGGCCTAAGATGTTGGTGGGCTACTTAAACTCCATCTGACTTTATTGAACCCAGTAAATCGCAGGACATTAGTTCAATTCATAGATAAGTGATTGAAGACAAAACCGTATTCTTACTGACACTAATTCGGTATATAAGGTCAAATATTAATGAACGTTGACGGTCAACAGTGAAAAGTATTATCAGAAGAATGTTCGCCAGACCAGTTATTCAGTTTAAGGTTTCGTGACATGCTAATGAACATTCTATTATTTGTTTGTACTTTATAAATATAACTGTACCCTATACTGCATCGTGTATGCTATTAAAGCAACACATTTTGACAACGATTTTCGTACAGGTATAAAGATCTCGATTAAATAAGTAAACTAGTTTGAAGTATTTTACATGTGCTTGTAAAAAAACTATTATCAGGTACGCTGAAAAGATTATTCATGAGCGGAACAATGAGCATGCTAATGTAATGCTTATGAATAGATGCTGGCAGCGACATAATGAGAGCCTTTGAAACGTTCGGCCTTCGCACCACCATGAACTAGAGACGCGACATGCTTCATCACAAGCAACATAATAGACTCTCAAACTGACAACCAGTTCACGCTTTTACTAATTGCCCACCTGGGCAACATTCATTAAGAGTGACGCTAAACAAATGTTACGAATGATGATTGACTAGTTGACTCTTTAGTCAATATGCTAATATTTTTTACTAAACATGCTGACATGCACATTTAAACTTGAAGTAGTATACGGGCCGTATTTTTGGAACTGTTAGTGAGTAGTGGTTGAAGTATTTATTAGAAATATATTGTAGTGTCGTTTGTTTAGTGAAGGGTTTGCGGCTTCGTGCGCCCTCAATTACCGACCGAAGGCTAGTCGAAGCCATTAGCGCCGCATCTCAATTTGTTAGCGTGGCTTTAAGGTATGGGGAGATAAACTAGACACAGATATCTGTGCATACACCGGATTTATAAATTAAAAACTGTATTTGTTGTTATTAATATATGTGTATGGAAGGTAAGCATCTGAGTAAAACATAAAACTCGTTTATAAAACACTGTGAATGATGTGTGTTCCTGCAAAATATCTATACATATTATTAAATTACAATTCGGAAAAATACCTTCAATAATTAATTTTGGATTATACAATATAAGTACGAATAAAAAAAATATACTACCGATTCGCTTGTAAATATAGAGCAGACTGAATGATCATGAGCCCATATATATTTTGAAACATTTCAACGGCCGATAAACATACATAATTTAACAAATATTAAACACATAACAAGGCAGTTAGTAATCGATCAACGGGTCCAGTAAACTTTTGTCATAAAACATGTCTGAAACAAGTGGCGACAGGAAGAGTGGTGTGGATCCCGGGCCCGGCGGAAGAGCCGTCACTTAGCACAATTAAACGGGACTTCTGTGATGTTCGTAATTGCCGTTGGTGCCACCACCTACTCCACTATACATTGCGTAGGTATATTGGCATAATGTCTTATGAACATATGAAAAATATGGAATGTCCCTATAGTGTAAAATTAACACTACATCACGTTACAAAAGCAAAAATTCATGCTATGGATGCGATGACACAACACAATAATAAAATTCTGTGTGCCCGAAAATCCAAACGTATTAATAGCTGTTATTTAAATAACACCTATACTTTCATAAATCCACCAATTTGATGTGTGACACAATATTTTTTAAACACATCTTTATCTAGCTAATTAGACCTAGCGTCAGTGTTACATTAATTGTCTACTAAAATAATATTGACTTGTTACATGGATTATTACCCTTGTTGTGAATTAAATGTGACGCGGGCGGCAGTAGTGGTAGAGTGGTTTGAAAGCGCCTGTAACGTACGAGCAACACATAAACATGGCAGCGGTATGTTTACCTCGCTCACTTAATTGGAGCAATCGGCCCCTGACAGAATTAATAAATCCAATCGTCCGTATGCGATAAATCGTGTCAACCAGCACAATCGTGTTTCCCGTAGCTCGTTACATAACATAAACCGTATTTTTATATCATTCAAAATGTATGCGATATTTGCACGTAATCATTTCACAAAGTTACATTAACATGAAGACACGAATATGTCACAAATCAATTGACACGGGTACTTGACAGCAAACATCCCTACTCCATACTGCGAATAAAATACATGAATATACAAATTAACGGGTTTGCAGATCGGATTGTTATAAGTTTTATTCACAACTTTTGTCGATATCACGCTTAGTATGAAAATTCAACAAGCAGAGTGAACGTGCTCACCGCAGGGGCCAGGCCCCTGGGTGCATCGCGGTGCCCTGCTGGTCTGCCTCGTGCTGCTCCCACCACGACGCCGAACGCAGCTTATGGTTTGAAGGCACGCACATATTACGGTTTACTATATATAACAAAATAACATGAGAGAGTCTGACATTAAATACAGAATGGCACTATTCCGCGGACGCCTGACACGGTACCGCGCACCAAGAAACATTTTAAACTAGTTTAGAGGCGTACGTGATAGTCGATAAAACCTTAAAAACGGGCGTCTCGCGGCTTCTGAGTGACTTTCTTATGTGCAATAACAGTGTCGCACCGGCAGTTCTCACAGCCAGGTGCCGCCGGAAGACCTCGGGGTCAACCATGATTCTGTCACCGCACATATTTTCTGGGTTACAATCTAAGTGCATAGGATTTACAAAATGATTAAAGTTACTTGATATCAAAGAGCCTCTCGAAACGGTGGTCCACTAATGTTATGCAGAAAAATGATGGACATACTGATAAGGTGATGAAAAATCTTAATATTCCCATATGCAGTGATTTCTTCGAAACAGTAGCTCTAAGTTGTTGGTGCTCATGCCTACAGATAATAAAGATGTGAATCACGACCGCGCGGAACGTCTTTTACAACTTTTATTGAGGGAAGGACCCACATCAAAATGATTTTAATTGTTATGGTCGCTTTAACATACAACGACCGAGTTTACTTGACATATGAATATATGTACAATTTATTAAAATTTAGTAGGATAAATATTTTTAACTGGCATCAAAAAAAAGAGGAGGTTTTCAATTAGGATGTATACTTTTAGGTTAAGCAATATCTACGCCAATTCTAAACCGATTTTAATTATTATTTTAATCGATAAAGCTTACTTCAAAATATATTCTATTATCCCATATTTATGTGAATGGTAGAGTGGTACAGCCACGCTGTAGACACTTTTGTGTACAGCATGAATGGGCCGGCTCGCCCGGGTCGTTACCACTGTCTCATACGAAACCGACGTAAAGTAGCAGCTTGCTGCTGCGTTTTGTACGGTGAGTGACATAACCGGAGGCCTAAATCCCCTTCTCCTTCCCAATCCCATAATTATCTCTTTCCTTGTAAGGTCGGCAACGCGCCCATAATTCTTTTGGTATTGTTGGCGTACATGGGCGGTGGAGACCATCAGATGACCCACTTGCTCGTTTGCCGGCCTATGACATAAAAAAAAAAGGAAGATTTAAGATCTTAATATGGATTGCGAGATAAAACACAATGGATGTTAGTAATAGGGCTATTTTATTGCAGATCTAGTCTAGGAAAGTACATGTCGGGGATCAACCGACCGTGGGCTTTAAAGATACCTATTTTTATTTATAGCGTAGGCCGGCAATCGTGCAATTAAGTCACCTGATGGTAAGTGATCTCCACCGCCCATGAACGCCCAAAATACCAAGAGAATCATGGACGCGTTGCCGACCTTAGAGGAAAGAGATAATTAAGGGTATGGGACGGGGTGGGGATTTGGGCCTCCAATTATCTCACTCACCGTACGAAACGCAGCAGCAAGCCGCTACTTTAGACAGTGAGACAGACTGAATGACCCGGTCGAGTCGGCCCATTCATGTTAGACAAGACTGTCTACAGCGTGGCTCTACCTCTTACAAAAATTAAATTCCTCAATGACATACAGCATAGAATGAGTACAACGCGATCAATCTGTCCATTTGTCCATTTTTTATGATGTCATAAACACATACATAATATACACATTCACAGACATACAAAGGTGTCAAATTTATAACACCCCTATTTTTTATTGGGGTAAAAAAATAATCAGTGTATACTATTCACTCATTGGTTTAGTGGCACCGTACATGAGCTAAGAAACCGTAAGATCCTGGTTTCAAATTCCATGGGGGACAATCACAATTTTCGATTTAATTGTCAATTTGAAAAAATCACTCATGCTCGCTTCAACGTGCAAGTTGCCAGGAATTAGAATTCTAGGTGTTAGGTCCCTCGTATGTGAGAGATCGTCTGGGTAGATATCACCGCTCTGTTTATTTCTGCCGCCAAGCAATATTGTGTAAGCACTGTTGTATTTTATTTTTATTGCATAGACCGGCAAACGAGCAAGTGGGTCACCTAATAAGTAATCTCCACCGCCCAATGTACGCCAACAATACCAAAAGAGTCATGGACGTTTTGCCGATTTAAGGATAAAGGAAAGGGATAATTAAGGGATTGGGAAGGGGATTTGGCCCTCCAGATATCTCACACACCGTACGAAACGCAGCAGCAAGCTGCTACTTTACGTCGGTTTTCTGTGAGACAATGGTAACGACCCGGACGAACTGGCCGAGACAAAACTCTACTCTACTCTACAGCGTGGCTCTACCACTTAATAAAGCGTGATTATCATGATGTATTCCGGTTTGAAGGACATTGGAGCCAGTGAAATTACTGGGCAATATGAGAATATTAACATCCTATGTCTCGGAGTGACGAGCACAGTCCAATACCATGCAGTGCTTTGTAATTCAAATTTCTATGTTGTGTTGGTCCTGTTTAACCTAATTTAGAATTGCTTTTATTTGTTATTTCAACTATAAAATGTTATCACGTTTCGATTAAAACGCATGAATAGACAATTTGAAAGTCGATCATACAATTTGGAATACCTACATACTTACTCGTAGATTTACGGTTGCGATATCGAAACAATTGCCATTTAATTGAGACCTGTCAGCCATAGCGATATTTAAACAAATGGCTTAATTAAACAGCTAGGAACTGAAGCATCTAATTGCATTCCAGGATTGAAGTAATATTTTCTCTGCTACTTTTATTTCTTTACGGTTTCTCCCGAGGCACAACGTAACCCAGACTAATAGGAGCTATGCATGGTCTCGGTAATTGATTTATTCTTATAATGATCGCCTTTCCCAAGCAGCGGCAAGATGATAAAGGTGTGGCGACTAGCGAGTGAAGCTAGGGAGTTGTTATCGCAGACCTATTTCCGGCCGTCAACGCACTGTCGCGATTTCGCGATGTAAAGAGAATGCGATCATCATCCGATACATTTGTCGGCACTCGGCGCACACCCGCAAGTGGCCGCAGTGAGCAGTCAACAGCACTCGCTGCCCGCCGCGATGTGCACGCACCGATCCATATCACCACTAGGCAATGATGACTGCAATTCCGAACAGATAATCTAATAAAATCCTTTGAGGGCATTTTATTTTATTTTCCCGGGACGTTTTAAACGAGCGAGTTATTTTTAAGGTTTTACGAGGTGACAATTTTGCCACTTGATGCATACGTGTCGATCTATATCCGTGCGTAGGCGACGTGCTCGCGGCGGCATGCAAAGTAACGTTTCTATTTGTCCTATCTCAGCTAGATCTGTCGCGGGCCGCGGCGTGTGTCGTAATCGTAATGCGGCGAGATCGCCGCCACACAAAGGAGCCGAGATGTACAGGCGGCGTAATGGCCACGCATGTCACAGCCCTCAGTGCTCGACGCAGTGCAAGCCGAGAGCGATGCATATCTACGCACCGTCTCTGTAAATGGGCCGTTTTGGGTATCTACTTGCTAATGAAGCAAGGAACCATCTCACAGAATTCACAGCTATGATGGCAGTAACAGCCCCATTGTTTATGCAGTTAGTTAAGTTGCTTTATGGTAACAAGTGCCCAGACAAATTACGAGTATAGTGTTAGAATTGCAGGTACTTCACGCAGTGCAGAGCGTTAAGGCTTACTCCACACAACTCCTTAGGTATTCATTTTAAATACATCTATTTATATCAAAATATGCCTAAATTAGTAATTTTGTTTATGCTTGACTTTGACAATTTGGACAAAGTTATTGATTTTACACTACCTGTTCATGTTTTTTGAGATATGAGAGTCGGGGGAATGCTTTATCGCAGAATTGGCACTGGTAGGGAGTATGTTCCGTTGCACCGAGCGTGAAGGGCGGCTCGGCCTCGGCGTCGGCAGCGTCGGCTGACGTGGGAGTGGAGGCGGGCGACGGCGACGGCTCCGGCGTCGACGACGGCCAAGAGCTGGCCGCCGTACTGCCCACGCTCCCCAGCGCCTCTGTTGGACAAATAAAAATAATCCTCAGCATATGCATGTACAAAATACATTGAAATAAGAAACTTGTAGATATTGGCAATAACTAAACGATACGTGTTGAAAATAATTTATTTACCACTTAGTTAGGAGACCCGAGTAAATTGTGAATGAATATAGGTTGCTAACAATCTATTATTCATAGCATTATAAAGTTTCTTGCAGAAAATATCAACCTCGCCTGCCATGTCCAAGCTAAGGTTTGACATTAAATCGTATTCTACCGGCAAGTTAGTTTGATTGATCTAAAACCAACTGAATTTTGTTTCTTATTTGTATTTATACTACACTAGATTTTTCTAGCGGCGCCCCGGCGTGAAAGACCTTTTCCGGGATAAAAAGTTATGACCTAATCCCGGTTATGACCTACTTGTGTGCTAAATTTCATTCAAAACCTTTCAGCTGTTAGAGCGTGGTAGACTAACAAACATCCAAATTCACAAACTCACAAACATCCACACTTTCACATTTATATAGTATTTAGTAGGATTTTGCTTAGTGCTAATTCTGTACCGCGGAGTAAATCCTTGTGAAACATTTTAATATGCATATTTCAAGTATAATATCTTTTAATAATTTCGTAAAGATAGAATAATCCAGCATCTTTACATTATATCATAACAACATTATTTTTAATGCATGATTACGCTTAATATAAAATTGCTACTCACCAATATATAAATAGCAATAATGACAATCGAATAGCTTTACAGGCTCTATAAAGTAGAAACCAACATTGGAACGAAAGACGCGGCTGCTCTCAGCTCGGATAAAGCTATCATAAATATCGGTAAAGCCCCATATTTTGGTGTTAGGAGCGATATTTCACCGGGAGCACCTCCGAGTGGCGTGAAATATAAACAAATTGAATAGCCCGTGATGACGAGAGGCATCAGCGCAAATGATGAGTAACGACGGAACCAGTGCGGGTAAAAACCCTCCGGAGATGTGCAATGCCTCTCAATTCCTTCAAATTTTATAGTTTGTTTTTTATTTGCATGAATATGTGTACGTCTTTAATAGCTTAGAATGTTTTGTCCTTTTCTTTATTAAGAAATACTGATTTCACTCATTTTTTTTTAGATTCATAGGAATTCGTTAAATTCGTTTGACGGTAAACTCCCAGGACAGAGTGATTAACCAGTACACCCACATTTCGCCAAGCGTATCTCCATCCCATGATGTCATATGGGGCGAGCCTATCGCCATACCGCAATACAAATTCCAGACTCCGGGCTGATACTGAGCATTTCGTAATAGAAAAACCATATGCCACTTTTACCCAACCCGGGGATCGAACCCGAGACCCCAGCGTCAGCCTTAGTCGTAACGCGTACACATTACAACTGCGCCACCGAGGCCGTTTACGCGGGCGGATCAGCGAGCAAAAGCTAGTATATGAAAGTCAGAAATATCATATAAATGTATAGGTGCAAAACAAATTTCACAGTGTCTATAGGCATGATCCAATTTATTACAATAATGTAGGTATTTCCTCCGCAAGCATTTTCTTTCCCTTCCGACGCATTTAATAGGAGGAACTATTTATATCAATCTGTGTCCCTCCACTCCACGCCCCGGACGTATGTAACAGCTACGTCTAATGGCAAAAATAACGACAACTTTGAATTTACTGCTGAATTAAATTCAAAGCTCCCGCGAATGAGGTTATATTTTATTGTAATGCAGCCAATTAATTTATCGCCTCATTGCTCTAGTAGCAGTGAACTAAGGCTGACAACTGTGAGGTCCTGGGTTCATTTCTTAGGTCAAGCAAACACAATTTATTTTTAGAGTTTTTAATTGGAAATATTTTTTTTTGATATTAGGTTTAGATGACGAGATGAACAGGTGGCTCGCCTGATGGTAAGTGTCACGTCTGCCCATAAACAGAAGCAACACCCATCAGAACTTCAAATTATGAGGTACTGCATGACACTAAACTGCGCTCGTCACCCTGAGACATAAGGTGACACATAGCATGAATTGCCCGGGATCGGAATTTATGTCCGCTAGGCGATAGGGTCGCCCCACCCATTCGGGGATCAAGGCGTGAACTTATATGTAATATATTTATAATACTTTGCACATGTATAAATAACTACACTGCTCCTTATAGTAAATGCAGTGCATTGTGTAGGCCAAATAAAATGTCGACGGGAGATACATTGCGTGGTAAACATGTTGGATATATTATGCATTTGTGGATGTACTAACGAGTTGTCAGTTCAATACACCACTCCAATATAAAAGCATTGGGTCCAATTAGAATGATTCCAAATTCATCAATCCTCCTATTATAAACTCATAGACCAGAACCTGGATTAAAACATATGGTAGGTACTTTTTCTATAAAAGTGTTTTTTTAGTTTTTTTAAACTATTATTTATTTTCAATGGTTTTCAATAAAGTGGTGGTAGTGGTGGTGGTTGTTACACACACATACATACATTCATACATACATAGGTACATACGTATGAAGCTAATAAAAGCGTGTTAAAAACAACTATACCCGAAAGAAATACCTATTTGTGGGTCATTTGTCTCGGTGCGGGAATCGAATCCACCGCCTCTCGCTTAACATCCGACTACCCTCCCACTACGCCACGGAAGCTTCTTCTTGTTTTTTAATCATGAGGAAATTACTCATAATAATAAAACTAAAAAATATTACGTTTGGGGAATGTCTGTTATGTTCTTAAGAAATGATTTTTGGTAATTTACATTAATGTGGAAAACGGGGGACCTGAACTTTGTATGAAACTTTTTATGGAACGGAATACGGTTGTGAAATTGAATAAGTATAAATATTGCTTATTAAATATAATGACATACGTGTTTCACGTTTTTGTGAAATCCCACATAGGCTACTTTTATCCCGGAAAAAGATATTCACGCGAAAAAGATATTCAAACCAGTAATAAATATACCAGCACTGCATTATATAATACGTCTCACTGCTGGGCACGGGCCTCCTCACCGAATAAGAGGGGTTAGGCCTTACTCCGCCACACTAGTCTAATGAGTTGGCAAACTCCACAAATATAGGTGTACCTTCCGAAATTCTTATAAAGTTGGTTCTTGAGGTCTGTTTGAAATATAAGTAGAGATTGATGAAATTCTGTTTTAAAAAAACTGATGTTGTTCGTGATTTGGGTGTAATCCCGGGCCGACTAACGATTCTGTCACACATTGATAATGTCATTAAAAAATCATCTAAAACACTCGGCTTCGTCATCAGAAATTCAAAGTGGTTCCAAAATACTAAAACCAAAATTTTGCTCTGTAACAGCAGTTCGCAGTTTACTAGACAAAAAATCAAATGAATTATTCAGTTTTGAAGGACTGCAAATGAAAAATGACTGTAGTCATATTCATTTTATATAACTATTTAAACTATTTTCCAATACATAGGTAGCATATTTAAAACCCAAAAAAAACTCGCAAGTTCTGAAAGATTCGAAGAAATAACTTATTAATATTTATTTACATCAGGTATGTACATTAACAGCATACATATTTTACAATTTTAATATTAGACAATACATGGTCCTATGGCCGATATATATGACCATTAGATACAGGTATACACAGCATTCACCAGGTATTGTATATAAGACTGTTTTTTTTTAATATAACAGTGAAAATCCGTATGATATTTTTTTTCTCATGCTTTACTACCAGCCACCAACCAGGTCACTGGTTTTCATTTTAGTTGCCTACATAAAATGTACTACGAAGAGCAAATTTAATGAGCACCAAGTCGGACCCGCTACAAATAAAGACAGTTTGAGTAAGTCGTAACGGGACACATGCAATATTAGCTGTAAGTGGTAGATATATCGCGTCGGTTGGTAGAAGGATACGCGTAATTAGCACCGATTGCACACAGGCACGGAGGCAGACAGATTTTTTAGTTAATATTTTTTTTTAATACTTTACGTAGGTATATATCATTGTACCCAAGTGACTATGTCAGACGTTTACTGATCAATGTATCTAGCTAAGTAGTTTATTACCGAAGAAAAAACGAAGGAAGGTTCCTAATTCGTCTGTGTATATATAAATATATTTTATTATGTATGTTCATGCATAACGCATAACTCCACCAAATATGGTCTATAGTGTGGATAATTCTTTTTTATTTGATAGGGATTATACCAAGGAGAGTCTTATTTAAAGTAAATTCCAAATCAATGTACTTATATCGTTCTCATTATGTAAAAAATTGATGATTTCAATGAAGTCTCCAGTGACGATGAACCTTGCTACTAAAAGATAATCATCAGTACGATCAGAAACTGGCGTTTATTATCAAGGCCTTCAAGAAGAGTTTCTTGGACACGCACACAATTGAAGCTTTGGTTAATATTTCTCGATTACGTTCCTGATTGCAAGCAATTCTTCGGGTGTCGGTGGCGACTGGCGCCGCGCGACTGTTGGTGGGCGGCGGAAGCGCACTTCCTAATTGCGCCGTCTGCGACACCTCAACAGGCGCCTCGACAATCAGCGACGATCGTTAGTTGCTGAACTGACAACAGGTACGTTCACATCAACTATAATTTGTACTTTAGTGGTATACACTCGATCTAATCTTGTTGCCTTTTACATTGTTTGCAATTTTTTTTTTCATAAAGCATGATCAAAACGTTATGTGAATGTGCTATGTGTGAATTTGTTTAGGGCAGATGTCTTTGGATACATATTGATATAAGTCGTCAGTCCACAGAACCACACAACATCTGCATAACTTATAAGATAAGATTTGTTTGTAGTCAACTTTCAAGTTCATTATCTACATTAAAAAATTAAGGAAAGATAGGTTAAAGTTAATGAATTAATCCATGATAGCCGTACATTACCATGTATGATTTAAAGTTATCCTAATATTTGCACACAATATTATGTTACACAATATGAGATAATTAAAATAAATACAATATCACATAATTTTTTTCGTTCTTGTGGCAATAATCGCATGAGATTTAATACATGAATTATATAAAGAGATCTCACTTTATTTTGACAAGCCTGTAAAATATAGAAAAATATAAATCAACTGTCACAGTTATTTTGCTTAGCTATCGAATAGGGCAGGAAGCATGAGTTGAAGAGATGTAGAGCTCACTCACTCTCACATAAAGCTTAATATGCTGATTTCATACCTATAATTAACCTAGGTTAGTTAAAAATTATACTATCTGTTAAGTTAATGGCTCGACAGAGCACAGGAACAGTTTTAAGCGTAAACTCAAAGAGAAACAATTTTGGAATATTTATTTAAACAGACTTTAAATGACTGCCACGGTGGCGCAGTTGTAATGCGTACGCGTTACGATTGAGGCTAACGATTGAGGATTGCGGGGTTCGATCCCCGGGTCGGGTAAAGTGGTATTGGGTTTTTATATTCCGAAATGCTCAGTATCAGCCCGGAGTCTGAAATTTGTGCCCGGTATGGCGATAGGCTCGCCCCCTATCACATCGTGGGACGGAGATACGCTCGGCGAAATGTGGGTGTACTGGTTACACCTCTGCCTACCCCTTCGGGGATTACAGTGAGTGCGTATATGAATAAACTATATTATATACATTGGTATATAATATAGTTTATTCCTTGCACAGTCTTTCTTGTCGTTTTGGGTTACAGTGTGCCTTGCTGGCATAATATAAAATACTTATGCATATTGTATTTAATTTTCTGTCTGCGTCTGAATATAGTTTATTCCTTGTAAATAATACAGTTTATTGATACAGATTACTATATCAATAATGAATGAACATTGAAAACACGGATTCGTAAATTATAATCGTTATCAGTTCCGTATATATTTTTTATCGAATATTTGCCATGAAATATACACTCTTTTTGATTAATTTACTTAATTAAAGTTTTAATTAAGCCCAGTCCGCACATCGGTGAAAGATTCCGTGAACATGTGCAAAATGAAGGAACTCATTGATCACGACAACGAACAAGTCGATTATATATTTTTTATGTTACTTATAAAAGTTCTATTTGGTTTGTTGTGTTTCGTCCTGATACAGAATTTAAACATTATGAGCGAATCATGAACAATAAACAAATAATAAATACACCCAACGGTCACACACATATTCCTGATCCCACACTAGGTTTACCTGTATCGTGGGTATCAGGAACTACGAGGGACTTGGTCACAGCCAACAACAAACACCCAGACCTAAAACAAACATTTGCGGATCACATAAACATTTGTCTCGGTGCGGGAATCGAACCTAAGGCCTATGGCTTCGCAACCAGCTGCTCACCCACTGTGTCACGGAGGCTGTCATAATATATATACATACGCCTGAATTCTCCGAAGGAGTAGGCAAAGCTGTAGCCAGTAGGTTAGGTACACCCACATTTCACCGAGTTTATTTCCGTCCCATGATGTGATAGGGGCGAGCCTATCGCCATACCGGGCTAAATTGCAGACTCCGAGCAGATACTAAGCATTTCGTGATAGAAAAACCTGATAACACTTTTACCCTCGGTAAGTGGTAAAAGAAGTCTTGGTGAGTGGTACAGCCACGCTGTAGACACTTTTGTCTACATCATAGTTTCACAGAAAACCAACGTAAAGTAGCAGCTTGCTGCTGCAATTCGTACGGAGGGTTAAATATCTGGAAGCCCAAATCCTCCTGCCTTTCCCAATTCCTTAATTATACCTTTTCATTAAGGTTGGCAACGCGCACATGATTCTTCTGGTATTGTAGGCGTACATGGGCGGTGGAGATCACTTACCATTAGGTGACCAAATTAAGCGTTTGCCAGCCTTAGCTATAAAAAAGTGACAGTACCAGTGCCATAAATAAAAGCGTAAAGTGCCAGCTTTATGTAACATTTCGTACTGTGAATGAGAATTCTAAGGTCCTAATCCCCCCTTCCCTTCATCCATCGTTCTCAGATACTGGGGTGTTCATGTGCAGCGGAAATCACTTACCATTAGGTGACCTACTCGTTTGCCCGCCTTGGCTATAAATATACCACAGAATACTCAATATTCCCTCCGTTGTCGTCCCAAACATGTTTTGACAGATCCCGACAACCTCATCACAGTCGCTATCGAAGCAGCACTTTCCTTGCCCAATCCGAATCACAATAAAAATACGCGACCCCGACACGCGAGTCCGAAGAACTCCCACAACTGGCCCTCGGCGCACTGATGTGCAGAGACCGCCCTTAACTATACTCCCCAGCGATTGTTCAAGCTGAGGTCTGAGCCTTCAACAAGGCGCCTCTGTGCTTAATGGCTACTACATACATAATATATATTTCTGGCTAGAACGCCATAAGCGCCGGCTTTACTGTTAGGTGAAGCTTTAAATTAGCAATACAGGCTAACAGCACA
This sequence comes from Mimas tiliae, assembly GCA_905332985.1. Lineage (NCBI taxonomy): Eukaryota > Metazoa > Arthropoda > Insecta > Lepidoptera > Sphingidae > Mimas > Mimas tiliae. Next base: position 10,032,723 of record HG995240.1, on the reverse strand, counting down.
AATCCATTCGAAAAAAAACGCAATAGTATTTCACTAAGCACTTAAAACTGTTTCTATAGCTCAGGCCGGCAAATGAGCTAAAGAGTCACCTGATGGTAAGTGATCTCCACCTCCCATGAACATCCACAATATGAGAATCATGGACGCGTTGCCGACGTAGACATAGGCGAGTGCGTATACTTTAACCCGCATTGGGCTAGTGTCGTGGACTAAGGCCTAACCCCTCTCATTCAATAGAGGAGGTCCGTGCCCAGCAGTTGGACGTATATAATACAGGGCTAATATTATTATTTATTATATTTGTCACTTGCTTTTGCTCCGTGTGAATGGCCTGTTACAGGAGGAAAAGTAGCATATGTCTTAATCAAGGTCATCGTCTACCTGTGTGCCAAATGTTGTCAAAAAACCCAAACTTATCATTTCGCCTGTTAAGGCGACTGACAAACAAACATCCAAACTTTCACATTTATGATAGTATGGATCAGCGAATTATAATACTGATTTGTTAGAAAGTACAATTCGTATTATGTAGATTGTAGGTTTATTTCCCAAAAATTTGTTCATCCGATATTATTAAAAACCTCGTCAATTCAATATTTTTCCAATAATATTCAAAGGGTATCCATAAATATCTGTAAATTCTAACGGCCTCCACAAATATTGGAATTGTTTAACTTTATTCGACCTAACTTTCTTACGCAAAGGGATCACAAAATGGTGAAAGAAACCTTTATTGAGTTTAACCCAAGTAGAGTTTACGGTTTTTACCGAATATTGTCATAATAATATTACAGATAATCGTACGTAGGTCCATTTTCACAAATAGAAATTACTTTTTTAATATTTTACCGCAAGTGGCCAGTTCCAATCACTTTGAGTATGGCCCACGTACATACATGTATGTACAAATTACTTCATGCTGGGAATCTTTTACTACAATATTAGAAATAAAAAGGGATTGATTTATATTTGCTTTTAGATTTTGCTTTCTACCCGCATGAAAGTCTTTTCTGGTATAGTAAATGGGACAACTTTGACCTATACCCTATCGAATAAAAAACATCAACCACGTATCTGTGAAAAATTTACTTTTAAAATACCGAGTTTCTTTAATTTTGTTGTAGAGCATTATTACCTAATTTCAAGTAAAGTTCAGAAATATTATCAAACGACGAAAACAGAGTTATCAATTCGACGCTTATACAATAAATCTTATCCCAACTATTTCACATTAATTTTAATCATTCATTTATTATGATCGGTAAGGTCTATCACATCTAAGTAAGTGTCGTGCGTGAGCGGAGAACAATGCTGAAGAGAGACAAAAGTTTAGCTGTTTATTTAATGTTATTCAGTGTCGAATATCGACACGTTGCATGAATAATCATTCGATAAAAAGAAAATGCTTTATTTAACACTTATCTGTATATATTTTTTGTAGGTAGGTAAAACTACGCATAACTCCGCCTAATGTGAACCAATTTGAATAATTTTTTAATTCGAAATAGTTTAGCTCAAAGTTAATCGCATTTTAATTTCAAGAAGTAATTCCATCCCTAAGGGAGTGAAATCGGGGATGAAAGATTCAAAGTTCGTCATTTTGATGACCGATTTTGATGTTTCTTTCGCTAAAAATAGTATAATAAAAACATTACAACAAAAATAAAACCGATTCAAAAATACAAAGAAGCTAAAAATAAATATTACCTTTATGTCATATATTACTTGAACATTTTGTCTATAGAGCTACGGGACTTTCAGGAAACGAATTCCACAGCTACCAGCCCGCGTTTGGGGCTTCGTAAAAAAAGAGTGCTAACTGAACCTTATTGTTAAACCTACACCGTCTATTTGTATGTTTGCCCATCTGTCTTTCTGGCTGACTGTCCGTCTGTCTGTCTGTCTAGAAGGTAAGACACCTTTAATTTATTTTTATTGATGTAGGTAGCCAGCTGCAATATTCGCAGAATATGTGTTATTGTGTGTATCGTAGCAAGTGGAAATCCGTTGTCTCTGCCTACCCCTATGGGAAACAGGCGTGTCGAGTCTATGTATGTATGTGTTATTAAGGCGGATATTATAACAAATTAAAAATAGTAAATAATTCAAAAAAGTTATGGTTTGCGGAAGCCTCGGTGTGCGAATCCAACTCACTCTTGACCGGTTTTTAGGATTCTGTAGTCAAATGGCAAAAACGGAACCCTTATAATTTCTTCATGTCTGTATGTCCGTATGTCATAGACATTTTACTCGGAGACTTAGCACTATATGGATAAAATTTTAATAGTAGATGTTTTCTATGAATTGCTACACAAAGATAAACATAGTCAAATGAAGTTTTTTTTGGGTGTCTAAGGCATCATTTTATTCTCATTGCACATAAGTATGCGTGATATCAATGGATTTATATCCATAAAAATATAATAGTACCTATAGAGGTTGCTAAATTAGTTTTTTTATTTATGTCATTTGTTTTTAAGATACGCGTGTCCAAAATCATGATAAATGTGCCCCCCTCCCCCTGTAAATATTAAACTATGGGCTGGAAAATTCTCAAAACAATTCAAGGTAATGTAACTTAAAAGCTTGCAATGATACAGGCGTAAACTTAAATTATGTAATCATGTCATATTATATAATATTCTGTGTGTTTCAGATAGGAGTATTGTAGGAACAAAGTTGCTATTAGATTTTGATTTCCATAATACATTGAATACTACTACGTGATTCAAGCTATATATACAACTAACTAAGCCACACGAATCTACCAATATTATTGCTGTGAAAATTAGATTTTTGTGACTTTGTGAATATATGGATGTTTACTAATGGCGCCTTAACGGCTGAACGGTTTAGAATAAAATTTGACTCACAGGTATATCATGTCCTGGATTATGACATACATTTTTAGGCTCGAAAACTATTTACTGTGTTGAAGCCGCGAGGAAAAGGTAGTGATAATTTAGTTATGATCTCTGATGTATTGTTAGTGGTAGAGCCACGCTGTAGCATGTATAGGCCGGTTCGACCGCATTATTACTAATGTTGCAAAGAAAACGGTCATGAAGCGGTAGCTTGCTGTTGCGCTTCGTACGGTAAGTGAGATATCCGGAGTCCCAAAAACCCCTCAGCAAAACTTAAGCGTGGCAACGTATCCATTATTCTGTATTGGGGGTATTCATGGGCGGTGGAGATCACTTACAATCAGTTGACCCACTTGCTCATTTGCCGGCCTCTATAAAAATTTATCATTAATAATCCAGGTCATGGTCTACTTGTGTGTAAAATTTCATCTAAATCCGTTCAGTTGCGATTAATTAACAAAGTCACAAACATCCAAACTCTTATAGTTATAATATTAATAAGATTTACAATTATCCATTGATAGCTTTTTATCAGAGTCCATGAATTAGATACAAACGTATCATGGTGTCACGTGATACGCGCTTACGGTCGCACGGAATCAATTCTTACGTGTTTTATATTATTTTTAAGGATCAATGAGCAGTATTACAATGTGCACTTAAATGCTAATTATTGTCTACGGAACCTATGTGAGTGTGACGTGTACGTGCGTTAGTTCAAATAAACACTTGCAAATATTGTATTTTTTCTTGCATTTTTTTCAGATTCTTGCTGTGGTCATAATAGCATCTTATTGGGCTTGAATATACTATACATAATAACAACTGTTTAATAAGATTAGTGGGGAGCATAATATTCCAAAAAAAAAATAATAGACTTCTTTAAAAACAGATTATCTCACGGAATAAATCGAAGATTTGAAGAAAACAATTCATAAATCAATAAAATCTTATGTATAGAATAACATAAAATTACATACATTAAGGTACACGAAAACAATTTTCTGTTTGAGAGCATTATGAAGGAGGGCAAAAAGTCTCGTTTAATGAGTTTTGCTATTTTCGCTGCGAACGTTAGTAAACACAATGCTGTTTGATGTTTTATTTTAATTGCATAGCATTTGATTTTATTATCTTAATTTAATTTGAACTTATTAAATCGATAAATAAAAGCATTTTACGTAAGGTACTAACTAGGTTTACGATTCAAAATTATATAAGAAAATCAACCCGCCACCTGTCACTTGAAAACCGTTTTTATTTTTACTTAGAAAAGGAAATTATTTCGCACACATAATATTTTCTGCGTCATAATATCTGAGTACAAAATTTTATTACAAAATCAATTGAAGATTTAATTGGTTTCAAATATATGTAATTTCAACTGCCAGAATGTGACAGAAAAGTTATTTGTATCGTTTTACAAGAGTTTTACAAGAATTTATCTGTATTAATGATAATTATGTTGATCGTTAATACTGAATACTAACGATAACATAAAGTGGCAATAATAATATTATCTATCTAGAGTAGTACTTTAGTCAGAAAAATACCAATTGTTCAATGCAAATCTTTAATATAATAAAAAGAAAATGCATTAGTATTTATTTATAAATTGTTTTATTAAGTTTTATATGTCTTATAAAGAATGAAAGCACGAATAGTAACTAGTCCAGAATCTTACCTTTTATGTCTTCCGATATCACGTCGTGATTTTCTTTATTTGCCTGAATTTTTTCTATCAAGTGCTCCAGCCTACTGCTATTGCCTTTGAATAACATGATCATATCGCGTAATGGAACGCAGTGAATAGTCCCTGGACACCGTGGGCCGTGCGGTCTACACGTAGGCGCCGCGGAGAACTCCCACAGTTGGACTGCACCACGACGACCGCTGATTGCCGCAGGTGCATCGGTTCCAGTTTATTTTGGAATTGTTCGCGGGGGCATTTATTGCGAGTGCGAATTAATGCGCGTCGCGTGTCCGACAGGTGCCACTAATCGAAGGTGCGCCCGTCGTCGCAGGCCGCGCGCTTCGTACGCTTCCTTCACGGCAATTATTTGGGTGCCTGCTGCCGATCGACTTAATTAGAGACAATCATTTATGCACGCACCTTTATTTCCCGATTACAGGTGGTTATAATTTTTGTGGTGGGTAGTCGAACCGGTCAGCGTGAAGGCTTACTACGGTGTTTTATGCAAATTGGTAGTTGTGCGTGGTCGGTGTCGGCCGTGTTCGAGTGCAGCCATGCAACCGTGCGCGTGCCGACAGTGGCGAGTGCGGCGCGACTGGAGCGACGGCGGGAGAGCGCTCAGCTCCGGTGGGCGAACTCGGCGCCCGACCGGGCAGCACCTCGAGCCTCGCGGCACCCTGCGCCCCGCCTGCCCGCCCCGCCCACACGACCTCCTCCTTATACTTACTGCCTCTTTCAACTACTTCTAACAACTATTTCCGAATCGGGCCCTCGTGATAACTTTACACATAGACCGTTTTACGGACAATGGACATAATATTCCAAACATGAATTGTTTGGAATAGAGTCGACATCACATCAAAGAAATACAACTTCATATTTTATGTTGATACAAAATACAAATAATCATTTGATATAAATAGTAGCCTCTCACGTGTAGAAAACTTAATAAAATACTATGCACTATATTTTTAGCTTGATCTAAAAAAAATACACCTAGTATGAAACATGACGAATTCATTAATACATATTTTCCCATTCGAAGAGTATTATTTTTAACTTAATGCAATTCAGTGTGTAAGTAATTATTGTTATGTTGAAAGCACATGAGTAGAAGGGTATTCCCTGACGTGCCTAATCAATCGTTAGCTGCTTGACGCATACATTTGACAGATGGAAACAAAACACGTTCGAATATGGCGCGGATAATGAGCCGTGTGACAGCGGAATGACGCTAAAAGCTTTTAAAATTTGGAACGTCGCAACAAGGAAAACTGGCTTTAGATTTTCCTCGTTCCACCCAGGGGCGTAAGCGCGGCCAATGGGCGCCCGTCACCCCGCGCGTCCCTCGTGCCAATGCGCTCTATCAGCCTTCACTGAACGAAATGCATTAATTCCATTCAATATTTTTTCTTTTTATTTATTACATATCACGTAATCAAGTATTATTAAAACCGAGATTTTATTATGAAGTATATTATTAATCAGACTGCCACCAATTGTACCAATTTCCTCAGCGAAAAATCTTGAAGACTATTAGCCTGTGGCAGAATAATATGGATTAAAATATGATTTAACTGGATTAGCGTAACGATCACCCGACGTCCGGCGATCGGTCCTCGGGGACGAATATAACCGGACTCAGCCTCTGTGGCAAAGCCTTTTAGTTGTGAATATATTAGTGGGATTACACAGTTGACACCAACTGTTGTAATTTTAAGGATAAACTCTAGAAATATCTGCACGTAACCGCACCTTCAGATTTGTATTGTGAAGCCGTTTGTAGCAGCAATATTATTCTGATGTAGAATAATTCGCGTGAATATTCAAGCCATTCGCTAATAAGTTAAAGTATAAGTATAAATATTTTATTGACAATAACATGTGCACGTGTGTAATGTAAACTGATTGATACTCCAACTTGCATAAATAAGTACATACTCGTAGGTACAGGAGGAGGGCGTGCATCGCTAAACTGTACTCTTGTACGGAAACTTCACAAATTAATGAACATTAAACATTCAAGAGACATTCACGGATGGGATTGACATCGAGTTGTCGGGACTCGGGCGCCACCGACCGGCTGGATATACAAAAGGGTTAAACATTAATACTTAAGCAGAGCGCACCTCACTCCTGACGCGCCCGATTAGCCTGTCATTGGGCTAAGCCTCCGAATACTGAATAAAGTATTAGGAAAAAGTGCTCCTTATCAACGCGGCGACGTTGGCACCTCGGTATCGCCGTGATGCTGATGAGGGTCGGCAGCTGAGCAACTCCCTGCCTCTTCAAGCATACAATTATTATAGTCACTTATTTGTACAATACTTCAACCAAGAGTATGTTTGGCGTCACATTTAGTCTCTCATGTGAAATTTTCGCCATATTCTGCTAAATTAAGAAGGTATAAGTTTATTGAAGCTTGAAGTTGAAGCTCTTGTTTCACAATATTCAAGTAAACGCTACTTATTAAATAAGAAAGATATAAGATAGCAAAATAAAAAAATATGAAAACATAAGTATGTAAACATAATTATGCATTTGAACAGTTTTATGTTAGTAAAAGGGTACCCATAGCATAAGATTTCACAATAAGAACTTTATCCATTTTATTCATATTTAACAAATAGGTATACAACTTCTTACAGAAAGGAGTGATATTTAAGGGTACATGTATGCACCGGATATTATTAAAGTCTAGATATCCTAAATTTTCACGCTAATTTTAATCATTCATTTATAACGATCGATAAGATCGACGATCTATTTCACAAGGTGGTATAAAGGTGGTATAGGTCCCTCGTTTGCGAGAGACCGGCTGGGTTGGTACCACCGTTTTGTCTATTTCTGCCGCCAAGCAACAGTGTGTAGGCACTGTTGTGTTCCGGTGTGAAGGACATTGAAGCCAGTGTAATTACTGGGCATTATGAGACTTGACACCTTATGTCTCGGGGTGACGAGCGCAGTCCAGTGTCATGCAGTGCTTTATTTAAAGTTCTGTGTGGCGTTGCTTCTGTTTATGGGCAGGCGTGGCGCTTGCCATCAGGCGAGCGACCTGCTCGTCTCGTCATTCAATCTAATATAAAAAAAAATAATGAATTAAGTGAAGTGCGTGAACGAGAATAACAATGCTGGAGTGAGACAAAAGCTCAGCTGTTATCATTTAGTGTTGTTCAAAGTTACAAGTTGAATATCAACATGTTACTCATTAGATAAAAAAGAAAACCTTTTATTTATGTTATATCAATGCATTCTAATTTGGTACTTGTATGGTAGGTATTCTATACATTGCTTAAATATGGCCACACCTTTCTATAACACGTTGATAAATTGTACAAGCAAATAATATTATGTTTTGTGTGCTTACAGCCTAATATAAATCACATGATTTTTTTTGGTTTATAATGAGTAAAGCTAGTCCAATGCAACGCTTACTAAATCCCAAGCATTATAGAGCCTTGAACGCGGAACCGTTGCGGCTCTGAATATTTGATGAAGCAAGCTGACATTACCGCCTGGCCTTGCTCCTTTACAACTAAACACGCTAATATACAACCCTTGATTTGGACATATCGACGTTTATGTGTACAGCTCCTAAAGGTTTATAAACGATATTGAAAAGCATATATCTAAAGTATTAAAATACTCCAAATAGCTCTATCTAGTCTTATGTCTTTAACAATAAAAAATTAACATCATAAAAATACACTAATATTAAAATTCCAAATATTTATATCGGAGCGCGACAGACTCGATGTCAACAAACACCCATATATTTTTTGCTCGCTTACCTGCCGCAGCCGCGACGCTGTCCCAAGGGATCCTGGAGCCTGGCATGGGGCGCACACGTCTGTTCGCGTCCTAATAAATCAACGGGACAGCCATCATTCCAACACGATTAGTACGAGTACGTCTTTATTTATGTTCCCTTTTGCGTGCGTTTTTTGCACCTTACAACTTTATCCGTTGATATTTTTTCTATATAGATTTTTTTGATAACTTATTATTTAATATGGGGGAAATGATGTAGTAATATTATTTAATAAACACAAATAATTAATTTGCTCGTACACAGCTAATTTTGAATTTGAATTAAATATTGAACTACTACTGAATATATACCACCACATTGTTAAGTTTTGTGAATTTTATTAGAATAATCTGTTAAGAAATAATAATAATAATAATAAATGCCGGAGATACGGGGTAAAATATCTAAAATTTACGGCCTCAGTATATATTTATATATTATATAACTTTATACATAAGAATAATGATCATATCAAGTGGAAATCCTTTGTATCTGCCTACTCCTATGGGAACAGCTATGAGTCTATGTATATGTGTATGTAAGTATAAAAATAACCTGATTGTTAATATTATACTAAAACTTTCCTCAGACTATGTTAATTACGTTCTTTTTAAGTCGGAAAAAAAAACCTGAAATATGTATTTACCGGGACATTAACCAAAGGAAGAACTCCCATGAACAATCCATAGTTTCCGATTACCGTAAAATGAAGGCCACACAAGACAAACAAATTCGTAGGGGTAAGGTTTTTGTACAAAATCGCGTCATGAGATAGCAACAGAGGGTGGTCCGGCCACATGATGTGGCAAGTCACCCATAGCCTTCCTTTTAAAGTTACCAGCGTGTGTGAAATATATGTAGGTAAAGTAATAACATTTCGGGATCACTACATATAAAGGTGGTAACAAAAAAGTAATATAAGGGCCACGGAAGCTAAGAAGTATAATTACCACGTATTACTGCAGCATTCCAACATGCTTATAATGTTCACGCTTTAAATATCTGCGACACAAATTTTAGTGCTGTAGATAGCATCTAGCGCACTACTGCATACTTATAATACTTCCATATATTTGTCTGTATCATGTGTTTAAGCATCTATGTAATATATATTAATAATAAACAGAAAACTTCAGACCCCTTTATATGCATATTGCACGCACGGAGGATTGTGAGATTTGGCATAAGTAGTTAAATTTTCTATGGAGGAGGAGTGCAGAATGTTAAATATTTAATATAATATCTGTAACAAATATGGCATTTAAATAAATTAAAACATTTATTGTTTACGCTCACACTGACAATGTCTATATATCAAATCTCGCAGCTGATGTAATAGAACAAATCCAATAATAGGTCGAACCACTACGCGACCACTAGCAATAATAAAAACAAGAACATTTTCATACTAAAAGGCTTTCTTGCAATTTTTTTTACACAGAGGAAGTTCTTCAGAGCCGATGTCAAGAAGGGTCGCATGTAACATAAAAAATAATATTACAATCTAATGTGAGATAGTGGGCGTAACCACGACTCGTCTGTCAAAATAGTGTAACAAGAAATGATAGGTACGCAGTACGTACTCGTATGATACGAGGCATCACGTCTGCGCGGAGATGATATCCCAGACGCGGCCGACGCGACCGACGCGGCGCGCTCTCTTGTGAGCGCGACATCTCACACGAAATGGGTCAATTAAGACGTGGGAGTGTAACCATACGTGACCGTAACGCGTGATCTCCGCGCCCGATACCAGCCGCTACATTTCACGCCTTGGAGTACCTCGGAGTTCCTCGGAGTAACTGTGACCATCTTGGCCTGCATTTATTTATGTCCTTTGTTAATGATGGTGCTATTACTGTATTTAAACATCCTTAGTTATTATATAAAGGCGAAACATTAGATTTTTGCCAAATAATATTTAGCGTTTTCAGAAAATAATAATAATAATAATACACCCAACAGTCACACACATAGTCCTGACCCCACACTAGGTTAACCTGTATCGTGGGTATCAGGAACTTCGAAAGACTTGCGGTCCCACAACACCCAGACCCGAAACAAATATTTGTGGATCGCACAAACATCTGTCTCGGTGCGGGAATCGAACCTACGGCCTCTCGCTTCGCAGCCGGCTATTCACCCGCAGCGCCACGGAGGCTGTCAATACTTGTTGAAGTTAAATAAAATGTATTTGCAAGATACTAACATAATCTAATTTCCGGCCATATTTTTCCTTCATGTTATACATGTTAGGGTGAGATAAATATTTATAAATTAACGTTAGTGACATAAAATAAAAAAGTAATCCGTGGGAAACGGTGTAGAGTGATAGATGAAGACTAGTTAGTTGCACGAACGTGAGCTGAGTGGAACGAATCAAGAGCCATGCTCGGGGCTTGGTGACAGTTGTACGCGGCCTCTGACCATCCAATGCCTTGAACGAGGTTATTTTAGCGCCAGATATTAAAGTAACCATACAACGAGTTTACTAGGAAGATAATATTTACAGAAATCTTTTTCTGGTGTGCTTCATAAATAAACATCGGGATTCAAACGACTCGAGGAGGCCAGTCTAGAAATAAATTAATAAAATGGCATTAACTATCGGAGTAATTATCGTATTCCGTTTTGTCTATTTGCCAACCAGCAGTGTGTAAGCACTGTTGTGTTTCAGTTTGAAGCCAGTGGAATTACTGGGCATTATGCAACTTAATATATCTTGAGAATGTCGAGCGCAGTTCAGTGCCAGCAGCAAGATTAAGAATAAATTGCGTTGGTCCAACATTGAGACCCCTTATTCAGCATTGTTTTTCCTTGTGGGATCCAACTTCCAAGTGACGTGCGGAAGTAAAGTCGAATAAAACTCAAGGAGTCCCGAGTTGGTCCCCAATATGAGAAAAAAACCTATAAAACCGGTCAAGTGCGAGTTGGACTCGCGCTCCAAGGAGTCCCACACACCTCTAAATATTTATTATTCATTATATTTATTATTTGTTAAGTTATCCGCCGTAATAACACAAATTCTGTGAAAATTTCAGCCGGCTACCTATTATGGTTTAATTATTATTATTATTATTTTTAGCCCTGTACGTCCCACTGCTGGGTACGGGCCTTCTCTACTGAATGAGAGGGGTTAGGCCTTAGACCAAAAGGGTTTAAAATTTAGAGCCTTTCAAAGGTAGAACACAATGAGTGGTAGAGCCATGCTGTAGACAGTTTTGTCTACAGCGTGAATGGGTCGTCTCGTCCGGCTCATTACCACTGTTTCACAGTAAACCGGCATAAAGTAGCAGCTTGCTGCTGCGATTCGTACAGTGAGTGAGATAGCCAGAGGCCCAAATCCCCCTCCCCTTCCCAATCCCTTTCCTTTAAGGTCGGCAACGCGCCCATGATCCTTTTGGTATTGTGGACGTACATGGGCGGTGGAAATCACCATCACCTTGCTCGTTTACCGGCCTATGATACAAAAAAGGTAAACGGAGTGTATGTGGGCCACCAACATCTTAGACCCAAAGCTAACCTCACTTGCACGTGGTACACTTTGCTGAAGGACGAGGCAATGGCAATACTTCCTTGACTTTCCCTTGTAAAACACGATTAAAATCAATGAAGATGGAAATTATAGAGCTGTTATTTAGCACTAAATTTTGTACTTCTTTTTCTCTTAGTACCCGAGGAGACCCGTAAAGCCGGACGTTTGCAATTTGCATATTCATACTAAAACGTAAACAAATGCGCATAATTTAAATAGTAGTAATGTAATGATTTATATTTCCTTTGCTCATTATTCGAAATTAATATGGAAAACATAGTCTTTAATTTTCGATGGAATTGTTAGCACCCGAACAAGAATAATGAATCTGCGACAAATATAGGTAGTTGGTTCGGGAAGCCGTGACGCGGTCGTGATCTGCAATTGCCACGTCGCGTCACGCAATTTTTTATCACCTTTAGGTGAGCTATGCCGAGATAATCTGCTCGACCCTGATTTCATCACGCTTTGGGCTTACAAAACATCATTACTTTTTACACGCACGTTATTTAATATAAGTAGTCCTAATATTTCTAAAATTCCTGTCATGCAAATACTAATCAAATGCAAGTAAGATTCGCTTCCTAAAGGTTCCGTGTTTATATCCTTAATATTACTGTTTTTGATTGTTTTTGTAAAGTATTCCATATGATAATTGAAATTAATGATATTGGTATTTTTTCCTCCTTTAAACCCTACCCATAGAAACCTAAAAATGGAGGAGAAAAGTTTGTTAATCTTTGTCGAAGCGAACATCATTTTTCCGCATTAGTCCCGATATGTTGATTGGCGAAAGAATTCTCACGTTGTCACACCATGAGACAAAAATACCACTGGCGCAATGTTATACTTATAACTTGGGGTGCATGTTTGTATTGGAGCTAACAACAATTTTCTTTTAAAATGAAGGGTTTAGCGACGTTTTGAACCCAGATTATGAAACGATTTGGTAAGATTGGTGTCAATTTGTGCGTGCGATTGTGCGGAGCTCCTGCGTGCGGTGCGGTGCGGCGCGGCGGCCGAATCGGCACGTAGTTCCGCAGGTGATGCTGCGGTCGCGCTTCGACGCCACCACCTGCACCGACCACCTCCACCACACCATAACCGATTACTAATCGATAAATCAAAGGGCAAAACAACGTGACTTTTGAACCCGCAATTTGTACAAAGAAATTAGCAATCCAAGTACGCTAGATTTCGAGACACTTCCTTGTAATAATACAACCCAAAATTGAGTCTTTGACTTACTCACACCGTGTGCATCTAGTGAACCCATTGTTCACCAAGTTTTCTTCCCATATCGTGGTATCAAAATTATTGTGTTATTCTATTAAAAAAATCATATTATGGGTATTAGGCATATTAGGTAGTATAAATTACCTAACATGGGATCAACCCCAGGGCCAGTACCCGCTGTCACTACACCAGTTAGGTAATCTCTTTTGCGATTTACAATATTTTTTTCACATGTACCTACCATGTATGTAATATTTATGTTGTAAACCAGTTTTAGTGACACGAAAGCTAAAATGATTAATTATGCTGCTTTGATCGCGAGAAGACCAGTTCTATAGGAGCAGGAAAACAATTTTCTTAGAAAATGCAAATATAACGCATAAAAGGGCCTTAAATTACGAGGTACTGCGATCCGGACAGGAAGCCTCGCCCTCCTAACTGACCGGTAGTGGGCCGTGTGTCCGGTCTCGAGCCCTCCCGGACAGCACCGCACCGGGCCAACGGGCGCTCCAAGAGATTGCAACTTGATGGACTTCCGCCTTTTAACTATTTCCACGGGGGAGAGCGCTTATTTAAGAAAACTAAGGACTTGATTTATTTGTTTTGTATGTTTTCTCCGTTGTGATACAGTAATATGTGAATGGATTTCGATGCAGGTTTCAATATTATAGTAAACTTATAGTATACCAAAAAACGCCAGCAAGCTGCTACTTTACGTCTGTTTTCTGTGAGACAGGGGTAAAGGGGTAAAGGGCGAGCCGGCCCATTCATGTTGTTGACAAAAGTGTCTACAGCGTGGCTCTACGACTCAAAACGAAACTTTATTTAAGGAGCATGATTTTTAAATATGTAGGTAACAAGTTAATAATGTTTGTTGTCAGCTTTTTGTAAAATGTGTTAAAGAGTATGTTGCGCCGACCCCACTGCGAGTGGGATAGGGGCAGGTGGAAGAAGAAGAGGCGTCAGCTATGACGATTTATAGTTTTTGAATCAAATAGATAAGACATACAATAAGTTATTTTGGGAATTGATAATCCTATTGTTTCCTAGTTATCCGTACGGCAAAAAACCTAGTAGTCTCTACCTTAGAAGTGTATCTTAATACCATAAAGTTTATGAATATAATTTGCCATATATATAATTTCTCGTCGCTGGATGTAAAATTATAAACTAGAAACCGGAGGAGTCGTAATAACAATACTCGCAAGCCTTGCCATGTCGGCAGGAAATGCCGATGGAACCGGGTCTTGCTAAACTATCACTCGCAAACAATAAACAGAGGATCGTATAGTGTTCGTGTGTTGAAGCATTTATCTAATCTCCTGATGTACGACTGAGAATATTGTTTATCAACAATCAAACGTTTGGTACGCGACTAGGAAAATATTTATGTTTCCTAACTAGAACTCGACACAACTCGAACTCGTGGCAAAGGCCCGCTGCGCCACGGAGGCTGTCAATAATAATAATTCATTTATTTCAGATTAAAATCCATGTAGGTTACTAACAATTCCACGTAAGTATTATTTCAGTATGTAATGCAGTTTACTACAAGTCGCTATTTTGGAGGGCAATCTAGTTTGATCGCAATGACACTCAGGAGGCCGTTAGCCGTGCCCGGTAACCTATGCAATAAAGATGGCACACGCTTGCGTCTGATTGCTGCAAAGCCGTCACCTGGTATTTGCATCTGCAAACGTGCTGGAAGCACTACAATAGCGAGGTAGTCCAAATCCATCATCATCCATGCATCCTGAATGAATTGTTGTACTGTATCCGAAGGGCATGGATGGTGGTTGGATCTGGCATCCATATTGTCCGTGGCGCCCTTGTAAGCCCTTTATGCTTATTCTAAATATAATTAATTTAATATAGTAAATTAATATGAAGTTAACTATAGTACAACATAAATAAAACAGACGCTATTCCAGTAGACTCGCCGACCCTTGATCACTAATCACTGACTGTAATACTCGTAATTAGCTAGTCATGTAAGGCATTATTTTGAGTAGGTAAGTTATGGTAACGGTAATAAATTGTTTGAATTCAACCGTGTTGACTTATTTACTTTAAAAACAGCTGTTAAAGGCACTGTGGTTCACCACCACGGCTTGTAATAGCCAACTGTTTCTTTTATGTGAAACAGCTTATCCAAACGCTGCATGTATAAACCCCTTGGCAGTAAGCTTTAAAAGTGTCAATTTACATTAGAAGTGCAGCGAAAGCATATTACATCTCACTGCACTTTATGCTCCCTTTGTATATCCAGATCATCTTCCAAATTTTCTGTTACAATATGAAAATATATTTAAACTGATAGACACGACTTAGATATTACCGCATTTGTTACGCAATACAAAGATAATACCACTTATATTTTCGTTATATCTCAATTTGTGCCCCTCACCATAACTTTCACAGACGTTTATCAACCTCCGGATCCCCGCAATTGGCAGGTTCAGCAGCGTAGCTAATGTTAATAAAATGTAATAACTTGCATGCATGCAGCTTAGATTTACAATCAGATCATCATCATTTATTATAAATATTGAACAAATAATTTAATTTTATTGACTCGCTCAATATTTCGATTTGATTCGAAAATTAAATATGAATAAAATAACCATAGTAATTAAAAACCTACCACTGCACTAACAGTGCAGTTCCAAATATAATATATAATCATAGACAAATTTTAATAATCTTTTCATACTTTTCAAAAGTCAGTCAAGTCACATGCAAATCCCAATATCGACAATACTACAACGATTACGACCTGAAAAAAAAACACCGGCACAAAATACTCAATTTAACACCATCCATTTAGATAATGATTATAGAGAATGAAAAAAGCGCGGAAGCAATTTTGATTGCCACACAGAATACATAATAGTTGCTTGAAGACGATCGGATAAATGCCTCTAAATGATTCCCATTTCATGCGATAAAACATTTTTTAAATATTCTCATTGTAAATAATAGTTACATCACAAGTTCGGACACTTTAATGCAAAATGGACAAAACAAATATAGCGCAAGCTTTTTATAAAATAGTTAGTTAGGTTATAGGTATAAATCACATCGGTATCTCCAAAAGAGTAGGTAGAAAAGTAGTTAGCAAACCCATAGTTTGCTAAACTTTTAACCGCCCCATGATGTGATAAGAGGTGAACATATTGTTATCTCAAGTACAAATTCTTATTTCGTGTGACAACATAGCCCGAATCGAACCCGGGCCCAATAAGATTCCAGCTACTAGTTTAATGAGGCGATTATTTCATTTAAAATTACATATAACTATAATACGCGGCACAATAATATGATTTGTGTTTGTCTATTGTCTTATTTTTATCGCCTATGTTTAAAATAACACTGCAGACTGCATGAGCATTACTTATTAATCCTCTTTACTTACTTATTACTTGATAACACTTATTAATTCAGGCAACTCAAATACAAGAGACTCGAGTAATAATTACGAGAATATCTAATAAGGTTAATATTCCAACGTATGTTACATCAAATTACTGTTTTATCGCTCTCGATGGGACAACACCCCTACAGGGGGTGAAAGGAGATTAGTTGCGCACGCGCCGATGGAGACGTCATCACTCAATCCTATCCATCACCTGCTGCATCGGCACATCCACCTGGAGGTCGTTGTGACCACCGCAATTATTACCTTTGATTGCTTCTTACAATATTATCGCTATGTAATATTTTAACCAATATTCTATTTTTGAATTTATCTACCACTAATTGAGTAACGCTGGATTACAATTATAATAACCACGATTTTTTCTACTCATCTCGATTATTTTGTGTTAGATTAAAACGAAGAAATTATAACCACTATGTTTCTTAAGATTGATTCAGTCATTCAAACTAAAATAGATCTGTGTTACTCAGCGTTAGCCTCAATCGTAACGCGTACGCATTACAACTGCGCCACCGAGGTATAATGTATCATATAATACACTTTAAGTATGTTCCTTCACTTAAAATACTACGTTAATAAAATTAAATATAATCTTGTTTTCTGTGGTGTTTGCCGAATAATTTTCGTCAAATTAAAACAGTCTTAGTCACAATTATTCTACTAGACAGACTGGCATTACCTCTTATAAACCGTGAGTCATGGCACATTAAGTTGTGTCACACGTAATGAAATAATCATTATCAAAACCAGTCGAGGGTTCTCAGAAACGTCCAACTCGGAACTCAAATCAACCGTGTGAATAGTTAAACTCTGGGTAATTAATACAGGTGCGTTGAATTTATCTCATACATCAATGTTATCATGTCTTGGGAAATTTATGTAAGTTTTAGAAGTAGGTACTCGTAATAGTTATATTCAACTTATTTTAGATTTATGTTTTTTTGCTGCCTATTCTTATATTATATATAGTCAATAAACAAATTGTTCATTACATTGAAATATCAAAGTTTTTAAGTAAGTATAGATTAAATACAATCTGAAATTATACGGCGGAGTTATGTCACGGGAAGTATTTCAATGATCCATGTGTTATGTTTCACATTAATATGCATATATAAAAACACACTAGGTGTGTGCTGGAAAAACACGCAAATCTTGGAATGGGTCATCACTAGAAATTTGCCAAATAATGTAGACACTACGCCAAATCTCAGCACGTCATAAGTAATTAGAGTCGTGACTGAAACGTTTGATGTCGGCCGCAGATACCTACCACGTAATTTATGTTCCCATAACATACGAATGTATGTGGACAGGCTAGGCGCGAGCGTCAGGCGCGCTGTAATCATAACACCTCGAGTTACGTGCTCTCTGCATCGCTAACGTGTTTCGTAGTTAGACCGCAACATTACTCGGTGCTTTCTATTATACATGTAAATTCTAAATATAGGTGCCTAAAGACAAGTGGTGATTTCTTGCATAACGATTCACGACAAACTACAATACTTTGCGTGAAACTTTGTATAACACACTAGTTTTTCCTTCGGACAAGGTTTGAGTATTTCGACTATGGGACGAAAAGTTCTTGTGACCCTGTATCGCTTCAATTTATTTTACACAGATTATAATGTTTTTACTAGTAAAGTTTAATAGGTTATTATACTAGGTGGTAGGTTCCTCATTAGCGAGTGGCCGTCTGGATTGATTTGGTGGCGCCACATTCTCTTTTTCTGCCGTCACTTATCAGTACCCTTAGCGAATTGTTGTATTAGACGTAGAGAGTAATGTAAAAGTTAGAGAGAGAATTAGTTAGAGTGTTTGATCATGAGGCCCACAGACTATACGACTAAAAGAATATACAATGTGATCTTTACGTCTTTTCATGAGCTTTCAGACTATTCACGCACCTGCGAGCTGGCATGCTCTAACAAGTACCTAGGTACCTCGATGTGTCTTTTATCGATTATATTTTCGATTGATTAGGGGAGACCGAGGAGCGCTGTGACAATTTTTACTTTAATTGGCATATCTCAATACAAAAATGTCCTACGTCTATGAGCTCTTCAGCTCAATACAGCTAGTCTATCCACCATGTGAACCATATATAAAAAATAAATAAAAGTATTGAGGATCCATGAAAAAACTGATGAAAACTGAAACAATCCCCTTGTCACAACTCTCCTCTCTACCGAGGTAAGTTGTGACAGACATCGAGGTAAGTTGTGACAACTCCGTTTTTGTTGATTTTGATGAAATATATACAATATAGATATTTAAATGTAATAATACAAATAGTAAGTCCCTACCTACAATCAAATTTATTACCAAAAATAAACATAACTCAAGTTCTAGCATAATAAACACATAGTAGTCAAATATGACAAAAACAACAATTGTTTACCCTTTTTTAATAATTCTGTAGCATTGATTTGGATAATTATTACTTTAAATAACTATTATATCAATTGTCCAAATAAATAGGTATAAAATTTATGTGAGATCTATTAAAATAGAATGAAATTCAGGATCCTTGGCTACAAAATTTAATCCTACAAGCAATTATAACAAATATATCGTAGTTATCCTCCAGTACAAGCTTCGTGAGACCCCACACCTTTTATTCAATGCACTAAACCCACTTCTTTTGATTTGCTATTGGCCGTGATTTTTCATATTTTTCTCGTTTTCGTCATCAATTTCATAAATTTTTTAGATTTCTTTGGTTTCTCTTCTTTCTTTCATTTGGATTTCTTCTTCCGTTTGTCAATAATAGGCTTAATTACACTTTTTAACTTGCTACTGCTTTCTTATAATATAATAATAATACCAGCCCTGTATTATATACGTCAGAGGTGCTGAGGGCTGGGGCTGGGCTACTTCGGGCTGGTTTCCAACCTGCGACTTTCGTCTCGACAGTCCATACCACTCCCCTCTGAGCTCTCACTGCTTTCTGCTTTCTTACTGCCTTCTTACACATTTGAAATTCTGAAACAACAAAACCAATAAGTATATTGTCACATTTCTTAAAACATATAAACTAGGAGAGTTGTGACATGCTGTCACAATTCACCTAGGTGTAAAAAAATCTGGTTTGGGCACAATAACGACTCATTACCTCCAAACGAGAGGCGAATTAAATAATAAAATACCATGAAATGAAACTAGAAGATCCAATGAGTAATATAAAAATTAACACAAGACCCCTAGAATATTATACGTATAAACAAAAGATTATAAAAAAGTGGTGAAAAACTTACTTTTGGAATATTTTTCGACGCGAACCTTGTTTTAAACACAACCACTTCTTGGAAGCCGCTGGCCAAACTACATCAAAATGGCGGGTGAAAAACAATAAAAACACGGGTGTTGCTAACTCGCTAACGGTCATACCTACCTAGAAATTGGCACTGTCACAACTCTCCTCTGTCACAACCCTCCTCGGTCTCCTCTACATACATTTTGCTCGTGGCTCCGCCCGCGTAGGTGTCTTTTTCTGAGACAAAAGGTAACCTATGGTCTAATACATATAATGGCTTACATGTGTGCTAAATTTCATTTAATTCTGTTCAGCAATTAAAGCGTGATTAATTTAAAAAAAACATCCTGATAAACTTGCATAATTTTAATATTAGTAGGATTTCAAAAACTTTCAATAACAGTTATTTCAATCACTTATTGTTTGTGAATATGTCCCACGTGGGTCACGGTGCACATCAGGTCACAGCAGATGGACATCCTACTTTTGGGTGGTCGCGGCGACGACGGCGGCGTTCATTTCACGCGTTTTAACAACTATTACCAACCGACCGGCCAGCCTGCCAGCACCGTAGCTGAATAAATACAATTACGACACCGTAATCACAACCAATGCCATTTAATTTTATACCTACCTAGCCAATTAATCATTGATTGAAGGTTTTTTACACATCGTTGATAGTTCGTCAGTGCAAATTCTATATAAAAAACTAGAGTTTGTTATTGAAATTTAAAATTCATTAAACCATGCAATTGAATATCTCAATGTAATCACAGTGGGCTTGGAAGTATGTTGCAGATATTCCTATCTTCCTATAAATCTGCTAATTAAGTCTAGTTTATATTTGTCACTAGCTTTAGCCCGCGTAAACGGCCTTTTCAGGGATAAAAAGTAGCCTATGTCCTAATCCAGGTCATGATCTCCTGTATGCTATATTTCGTCCAAAAACGTTAAGCCGTTAAGACGTGATTGACAAAAACAAACATCCTCATTCATAAACTCACAAACATCCAAACTTGTACATTTATAACAGTAGTAGGATTGAACATTAAATTATCAGTCCTGATGCAATATAGCAAAAATAATAAAAGTAACGCAAAATAATAAAATAAATCACAAAAGAAAATAAAATAGAGAAAATAACCATATGATTATTAGACTCTACATACAATTTACAAGTGCATCGTATGGAATAAGAAATGTGTTACTGCAATACGATCACATATTTTTATTATTTTTACGCAAAACTATGCACAATTATTTTTAGACATAATGGGCCCACGCGGTCATAATATTATTTACAAATAGGATTTAATATTTACTTATAACATTAATAGTTATAATAGTAAAGAATAATTGTAGTGGGTGCAGATAGGTGTGGTGTGGGTGCTCACGTGGGTGCGGCGGGCGGTACGCAGCCGCCCAGCGCAACGCCCCACGCGACACGCCCAACTGCAAACTTTGACTTCACACTGTTTCATCGAACTATATTTGGATGAAGAATTAATACTTTTACTCATCCTACATAAAACGAGTATTGGATAGATACTTACTGTAAAGAAATTTATTATTACTCGTAATGACCCATCTCTTTTTTATAATCTGCTTGATATATTGTTGTAACGAATACTTTCACACAATGTTGTATCACCTTGAATCTATAACTGAAATTATGTGTTTATTAAAAAAATAGTACTAATTACAATTACTAGGTGGTAAGTACCTCGTATGCCAGAGGCCATCTGAGCTGGTACCACCACTTTGCAAAGTGTGCACCCGTTAAGCCGATGGTATTAATAGAAGTAAACTGTTCGACAACATATTTAGTAATTTACAATAAATGATACTTGTATGTCCCCCAAGCTCCTGTACTGAATGGATGTTAAATTCACACGTTTAAAATAAACACTGCTAAAAGTGATGGGTTATCTGAATGAAATTAATACGCTGACTCTACTCTATATTAACACCTTTAACTTTGATTTATTCGTCTTCAGAGGGGCTAGCACGGAAAACTATCGAAATCGTAATGTAAAAGTATCGAAGGCTCGATAAATAATTCCTTAAATATCATTGGTCTATATTCCATATAAATTAGTTTCTTTTACGTACGATAGAGGCGCTGTACTAAAATCTCATAGTAATTGTTGTCGATGACAGCTCGAATAACTTTTCGCAAGTTTCCGTGCTAGCCCCTCAGTTCAACAATCTCATCTACCGGCTTAACTAGGCTAATCTTTGGCAAGGACATTTTTATAATAGATAATTGTGTGATGGTTTTTGCAGATCGTACGTTGCTTATTACTATCCGTCCTTCCTAGTTTCAAACACACTTCTTTACTAAATTAAAGACTCATCCCAAAGATAGTTCATATAATTACTCGTAACTGACATATCGTCTACCTATATCACAGTTTTCTATTATGATGCACTAATTCTTAAATGATTGTCTCTCAACAGCATTATTCATTCCTGTGATATATACGTAAGTATTATCATAATATTTTTCTCCAATAGTTTTGTTTTTGGTCTAAGTGGGCCAGCAACATCTTAGGCCCAAAGCCAACCTTAACTGCACGTGGTACACTATGCTGATTAACGGACGAGGCAATGGTGAAACTTGGTTACCATTACGGATTGTGGGGTTTAGACGGCAGGTCGTCCCATATGTATGTCAAATCCATGGTACAAGAAGGCAGACCAGTCAGAAAGAAAGTTATTTTTTCATCGGAGAGGTCGGCAATCAAGCAGTCGGAATAACAGATCTCAGTCGCCGATATTCATGGGGTATTGAAAATGGAACATATATGCACCAGAATAATCATGGGTTGCCAAACATAAAGGAATACCCATGTATTAGGATAGAAAGATTTTTAGACAACATTTTTAATTATGAGAATTGGCCTTTTGATAAATATTATTTCCCATTTAAACTTTCTCACCCCTTTAAGGATAAATGGATTTGAGTGGTAGAGCCACGTAGACAGTTTTGTCTACAGCATGAATGGGCCTGCTCGACCGGGTCGTAACCGGTCTCACAGAAAACCGATGTACAGTAGTGGCTTGCTGCTGCGTTTCGTAGAGTAAATAAGATCACAAATCCCCCTCCCCTTCCGAATCCCTTAATTATCCTATTCCTTTAAGGTCGGCAAGGCGCCTATGATTCTTCTGGTATTATGGGCGTACTTGTCAGCCTATGCTATAAAAAAACTTTCTTGGTGGATATCTAAATATGTAAGAATAATTTGTCATAATGCCGGCTTCAGAACCGACTCATTAGGCCCAACAGTTTAAGTCAGGGTGTTGTTAAACCATCATTCTTTCAGACATAGTTCATGCATAAAGGTTAAATACTTATTTGGAGGATTGTAAATACCGCAGTTAATTGTTTTTGTTACTCATAAAAAATTGACAATGTCCTCAATTAGTCTGTATAAGTATATACTTTTTATGTGAGATCACGCATAATTCCGCTAAATGTGGACCGATTTGCATGATTATTTTTGTTTTCGATAGTATACTTTGATGATAGTATCATTTAAAGAAGGAAAAATCTATCCCTAAAGGCTGAATACGATGATGAAAGACTAAAACTTCGACATTTATGCACCGATTTTGATTATACTTTTGATAAAAAGAAAAACTTTTTAACAAAAAATAAAACCATCACAAAAATACTAAAAAGCCTAAAATAAAACTGAACATTTGAGTCGGTTGTATTAACCATTGACTATTAAACTGCAATAGGACCGATTCAAAATTGTTCAATTTTATATACATACTCACTCAAGCCTGTAAATAAAATAAGAATACACCCAACAGTCACACATATAGTCCCGACCCCCCACACTAGTTAAATCTGTGTCGTGGGTATCAGGAACTACGAGGGACTTACGGTCCCACAACACCCAGACCCGAAATTACCGAATAATTACTCTGACGCATTTTAAAATCGATAGAATTTAGTTAAATCATATTGTTTTCCAAAGTATAGAGAGTGAGTTTCTTTCTCATGTGTGATCTAAACTGTTTTAAATATGGGGAAAACTATTTAGAAACCTTGGGCTCAAATTTTTATATTTTGAATTTTTAATGCAGCACAGCCTCCGTGGCACAGCTGACAAATAACCGGCTATGAACAAGAAGCCGCGAGTTCGATTCCCGCATCAAGACAAATGTGTGTATGATCCATAAATATTGGTTTCTGGTCTGGGTCCCCAAGTTCCTCGTAGTTCTTGATACCCATGATACAGGTTAACCTACTGTGAGAGTCAGAACTGTGTGTGTGTGTACTATAAAAAATATTATTATTTTATTTAAACCAACGTATTTCAGAAAATTATTTTTTTTTTTTTTTTTTTTTTTTATGATCTTATTATTTTCAATATCGATGTGAAGGTATCTTACGCCATTACTTCATCTGCAGCATCTGATTTCGAATAATCGAAAAATCAAACCGAAACAACACAAAACAAAACTACAAGTCATAAATACATATTAAACCGTTATATACGTTCAAACTTTACATGAGTGTATTAAGGTTTAGTTAATATAATAATAACGTACGTATTTCGTTTCGTTCCCGTTTTCCTGTTTGCAAATAACAACCTAACGAAAGTTCTCTCGAATACGCCGAAAGCTCCTTTGTTAACAAGTTAATTCTTTAGTACACCGTTAGATGTCAGTGTCCAAACTTTGGACATCAGAAAGCTTCGCAGTGTAGTCGGCACGAACCTTACGTAATTTTTACTTTTAATAAAATTCCGACAGAGCGCGCTGGCCATGACTATTTTTATACACTCTTCAGATAATTTTCATGGATAAAAATAAAATATTTCATCGTCAGAAAGATTCCAATTCTACATTTGTAATAAATTAAGATAACGTTATAAAATTTAATAAAGTGATTATAATCATGTTACCATAGGTAGTGAAGGGGCGCGATTTGCCGCTGGTGTGCGGGCGGTAAGCGGTGAGATGAAGTAGCTTCAGAGTTCAGATACTATCAAAGTCTCTTTGCAACACTACGCGCCGCCGCGCCACACCACGCCGCGCCGCGCCATGCGCCTTGCATTAGACCGCTGATAAAATTATCGCCTTAATCTTTTATTTAATCTTCAAAACGACCGCTATTTTCATTTTATGCTTTATTTGTTGCATAGTAAATCTTTTATGCCATTCATTAAACGCTACTGATTTCCATTCATCACAGTGTTGTTTTCCCATAGCAATTTGCTATTCCAAATTTGTACACCATAAACATTTTTGCGTACTGCAATGCTGTGACCATTCGAGTAAAAGATAATCTAGTGTCAGCTGCAGCGGTCCGCTTTAGATCAAACAAATACACCGCACGCGAACGAATAGTCACTCAAGGTGAAAATCGATGTTTGTCATAGTTTCATGCCTGCACAATCGTTATTAACGGTATAATAAATCAATGGCTTACTTCGATTGAACCTATCGGTTTCTATTATTATGTATTGAAGCCAATCTATATATTTTTTCTAAGTTACGGTTAATGCACATCCAGTAAAAGCATGAGTGGTAGAAAGAGCCACGCTGTACAGTTTTGTCTACAGCATAAATGGGTCGGCTCGACCGGGTCGTTACCACTGTCTCACATTAAACTGACATAAAGTAGCACCTTGCTGCTTCGTTTCGTACGTTTAGTGAAATATATTGACAGCCTCCGTGGCGCAGCGGGCGAGTAGCCGGTTGCGAAGCGTGAGGCTGTGGGTTCGATTCCCGCACCTTGACAAATGTTTGTCTGATCCACAAATATTTGTCTCGGGTCTGGGTGTTGTGGGACCGCAATTCTCTCGTAGTTCTTGATACCCACGATACAGGCTTACCTAGTGTGGGGTCAGGACTATGCGTGTGACTGTTGGGTGTATTTATTTTATTTATTTATGTTTAGAACCAAATCCCCCTCCCGTTCCCAGTCCTTTAATTATCCCTTTCCATTAAGGTCGGCAACGTGCCCATGATTCTTCTGGTATTTTTGGCGTACATGGGCGGTGGAGATCACTTACCATCAGGTGAGCCACTTGTTTGCCGGCCTATGCTATAAAAAAATCTGATTCTGATGTTGGTAACTATGGTTACCTTGACTCTTGATCGTCAGTCGTTTACTTGGACTGACAATCTCCAATTTTGTAAATCCGTTCATAACTTGTATAACAACTAACAAACAAACTAACTATGATCGCCACCGCCCATATACACCCACAATACCAAACGGGATTAAGGGATTGGGAAGGGGGGGGGGGGGTTGGGCCTCCGGATATCTCACTCACCGTACGAAACGCAGCAGTATTTATTCAAACACCATTTTAAAGCTTATGATTGCTGCTATTGACTTAAAATAGACAAATGTTTTAAAGTTATAGGTTTTGTCAAAAAAATATGAAATATTAACAGTGCCATCTGCTGACAGTATAATCAACTAATTACTGACCACTATCGGTGCGAAGTAATCGCGCGGGTCAGCATACAATCTATATGATATGATTCGAGTTAAAGTATTAAAAGAATTGTCGAGGAGTTGAATGTGGCAGATGAGTGGTCGGCGCAGTGGGCCACAGTATACAAACAATGACTAGACTGTGATACGATTCACAGTTCACACCAGACCGCAACGCTGCTCATGCATAGATAAAAAGGCTTCTGCTTCGCGTATGGATATAGTGTCCCTAGAGCATACTGCGCGTCTTGAGATATTATTGCTTTCTCTGCCGCGACAACTGCTATTTGAATTTAGGTGTTCGGAAATTAAATTAATGAAATATGTATGAAGGTTAACTATTTATTTAAGGTACATACTCTCAGTTACATGTATGGAGATCCAAACCTTTTTTTCTTTATTTCACTGTAGTAAATCGCAATACCACTGTGCTAATCATTGTATAGCTACTCCTACCATTTATTGTTAATAGTCACCGAATAAAATTGCTGTGACATTCGAACAGACAGATGGGCATGGCAAAATTATAAGGGTTAGTATTTGCTACAACTCTAAAAACTAATAATCTGAGTAAAATTCAATCAAAATAATGAAATACCTACATACATACATAAGCTCACGCTTGTATCCCCGAAGGGATAGGCAGAGGTGCAACTAGTGCTGGACCTAAGTATAGGTTAGTATAGTAGTTAGGTTAGTATATACGAATCACCAAACTTACTTCCAGACGATTTTGTGATAGGAGACGAGCCTATCGTCATACTGGGCACAAATTAACGGGCAATTCGTTTGTGACTTGTCGAATTGAGAACCCAAACATAAATTTTGATTCTAGGGACTACTCCGCCCTCACACCCGCCACTGTAACTCCCATGCACCAGGACCGACAGTGGCACGCATTTTTGTTGACACTGAGCAGTAAAGCTCGGCGAGTCTCTGGGAACGCTAAATTGTGTTTGTCGCGCAACGAAGTTAATCAAATAAATAGTTAGGAGGGAGTTAAAAATATTAATTGTCCACTACCCTCCATAGCAAAGCGGTAGACAAAATAATAAACTACGAAGGCATTAACCTCAGGCACAAGGACATATACAACTGGAGAAGCCAGATGTAAAGCACCACGGATGTCATTAAGTGGGGCCTATCACGCGAGCTGTTAATCTTGATTCCAATAATAGGTATAGCAAAAACGCCGGAAAGCACGTTTTTTTGTAATTCCCACAAGATCCATATAATATACAAATCCAGATGTTATTATTTTAACATTATTACACATATTATTATGTACATACTGTCTAACATAATGTTGCGCTTTTGTTGCCAGATATTATAGGTACTCCCAAAGAATATGATGCGCGGATTGTTCGTACCGGCAATGAGGTGTAGAGCATGGGCACGTAGGCGAATCAACCAACCTAAATGAGAACTGTTTAAATAAATTTTGATTGGCCGACCTAGAATTTAAACCCAGGAGTCTGTATATTAACTGTATTACAGTTTCCAAGCGTAAACAGACCAAGCCAATAGTTAGTCTATTCAGACGCGATCAAAATGGCGACCTACTTGATTATGAATAATATGTTATTCATACCATTGTACTTTACACTAGTGGTAGCTACACGGAAGCTACGTCTTTAAGTTTTGGTCGTAAATGCATGATGAGATGTAATGTTTCCTTGTGTAAGATTTAAATTCGTCTACTTATAAAACCCTAAATAGCGGCGCTAGCTAAGTGGGGAGTGGTACGAACTATCGAGACGAAAGTCGCAGATTCAAAACTAGCATGCTCCTCTGACTTTTCTAAGTTACGTGTGTATTCATTGTGAATTATCGCTTGCTCTCACGGTAAAGGAAATAAGGAATGAGGAGGAAACCTGCATACTTAAGAATTTCTCAAAATTAAATTCAAAGGTTGATATGTGAAGTCTGCCAATCCGCATTAGACCAGCGAGGTAGACTTAAGCCTAACCACTCTCATTCGTAGAGGAGGCCCCGCGCCCAGCAGTGGAATAGTTTAATACAGGGCTGATATTATAATTATAAATATTTAGTCATAATTAGAATCATATCTGCAGGGGCAGCACTCTCAACATATCAATACTTCGCCTAGTCTGCGGCCCAGGTGGAATTGAATATTAAGCTCCGTTTAGATGAAGAGTATTTATCGCACGACAGAGATAAGAATTTAACAGAAAACTCATTATGCAATTTAAAAATAAGGATCTTATGACGCGTCCTATCATGCGATAGTTTCTCCATCTAGTCTTCGAGTATCGGGCGAAAACGGACGTCTCATTACAAAAGTGTGTGGTGCCGGTGATTCATTGCTCACACATTAAATATGAGAAACGAAAATTTAAAATTATAAATAAATAAATACACACAGCCAACAGTCATACACATATTCCTGATCCCACACTAGGTTAACCTGTATAGTTCTGGTTAAAGAACTTTATTTCTCATAAGAATTTACATTCACTTACATGAGATACTATATTAACATTCTATCTTAATTATTGTGGGCAATTCGTACAAAACAAGTTACTACATTAGGTCTGTTCAAAATACACTACTAATCAATACAAAATGAGAAAAATATGAATGTGGGTAGATAGTTCGTTCGCCTAACCATTATGCTAAAAACAGCGATATAAGCGTTTCTAGATGTGGCTCATGCAATGATGTTGATTACATTCCATACTGATATTAATTGAATAAAGAAAGCTTTAGTAAGCCGAATCGAGACCATTAAAAATATTGTGATCGTATAGTAAATTTGTTTCTATTATTTATTTACTCTATATTATCTATTTATTTGTTCAAGTAAGTATTTATTTGTTTTATTTGTGTTTTATTTCGTAAGATGATGTTTGAGAAGGCTATTATCAAAGTTTGTCAAAAATTGTGGAGTTCATATACAAAAACGTATTCCTATTTTTCTTACGCTCTCGATACTGCTTCACGCCCGTTCACGATTAGGATACGCCCTAATGTCTTTATTGCAACACATTATTGTTCATAGTACCTACTGAATACTACATAATTTATGGAATTTCACAAAACACCTAGTCGCGAATCACAAAAAAAATTAAGGCACTGATTAATTGGTTAAGGCAGTGGTTTTGGTTTAACATAAAGTTCTAACAAGGAATTCGAATACGCCCGTACAAAATATTGAGTTTTGAGATTTTTTTACATTTTAATACACTTGTGTTTACCCGCAAGACCATTTGACCATTCAAGAAGAATGAGTATTGAGTATATATAAAGGCAAATGAATATTTATTTGAAGGTCGCGTTTGGTAGGTGGTTTGTTGTTACCAACACAAACGTCCCTGCCCCGCCCCGGACCGTCTGCTCCGTATTATCTTTCTCCGATCTCCAAGTACTGAACACATGAATACTGGGAACCCATTCATCAGCGCAATTCACCACAGAAACAATAAACGTACCCTTCGCCGCGCCCGATTAAAGACTCAGAAGTAAAAAAGGTTTTTTATTATACACACTTCTTGGGAACCCTTTATTACTGGTAATCGAATGCTTAAAACAGTGCAATAGAATGTGAGTCGGTGCTAGCGGGGTGAATGGTGGCGACACAATGGTGGTGAACGCTGGTAGGTGTCGTATGTCGGACGTGCGTCGCCCACGCCGCCACCGTCGCACCGCGCTCCACCACCAGCGTACCGCGCACCTCTCGCCGCCGACATTCGATATCGCCTTTTTATTTTATAATTTTTATACAATAGAATCCCTGTAAAGGCGTAGGGCAAAGACAATGCACCCGGAGGTCGGGACCGCTTGAAACCCCTTTATATCGAATTTATTGTCTCAAAATAAAATCGGGTGCAAATCAAAGCGAGTACTCAGCCGTACGACCGGTTATAATATGAAAAGAGTAACCTGTATAGGATGGGATGTCATTAATCTAAAACAAGCGATAAAAAGCTTAGCAATCAAAAATATATAAGAAATATTGAACTTACGAATAACGAGATTGTTTTTCGCATTTCGGCATAATGTTAGCTAGCTATGTACGGTTAATGCGATAAGAACGGAAAACAACTCGTCAGGGGCCGCTAATAAATTGTGGACGGCTTATCTGGATTGGCGAATCTGTGTAATGTGTGTGTTTGTGTAATCAGATGTGTGCCTTGGAAGTTTTAATTCTCCGTGAAGCCTGCTTGAGGGGGTGAGTGTCCGGCTAGCGTGGCGGCTGGCGTGGTGGCCGGCGTCAACGGTATAAAAAGGTTGCGGATCGCTCGCTGCTCCATCCGGCGATTGGCTAGGCGGCGCCCGCTGCTCCCCGGGGCCCTATACGAGAAGCGAAATGGGCCCCAGAACACCCATAAGAGAGCGACCCCGCCCGCCACGGCCGAATAATTAGGGCTCTTTGTTTAGATAGCGGCAATTTTATTTGGGAGCGAGCGGGCGCTGGGGACGTCTTTGGCCATTCCAACCGCCCGATATTAATAAGAAACGTGTGTGCTGCTAACATATTTCTACGATTGCATATTACTAAAACACTTTATCGGCTTAACATATTCATTGTTATTCATGTTTGTACACGAAAAGCATGTAATTGCCTAAGAATGATAAATATTAAACTTCACAAGCCAGCTTATGACAATAAATATAGGAAAACGAAAAGCAAAAAACTTTATTGATAACCAAAGTTGTGGAAGTGTGAATTACAACGGCCACAACGTCATGCCAAAGAAAAGGGGAACGTAGACAGTCACCAAGAAATATCACATAAATAATGCAGCCAACAAAATTGGGATTTTGATTTGTTTTCTTAACTTTTGTGTTTTGGCATCGAGAGTTGTACACAAAAGCTGGATTTTCACCACTTGCCTGCCGCCAATACTCAATTTTCTATAGAAAGGAATGTTTAATGAAGTGGAAAAATTAATGAACGGGATTATCTGTCACTCTATAGAAAGTATTGTTTCACACTTAATCAATTATAAAATAGTTCTCCAAAGTTGCACAGAACCTTGTCAACATAATACTAAGTCTCTGTGTTTGTGTAGAGTAAGTAGAAAATAAGCACACGAGGCAGCGCGGGCCGCGGCGCGCGACTCGGTCGTGTGGTTCCGCGGGGGCCTACCGACACATCGCCATTGTCTCGTCCCCGCAAACTTGCCATAAATGTTAATATGGGATCTTCTCACATTTGAATATCTATTTCTTCGCGGGGCCGGTTCGTTAACGCGGCCTTGAATTTTAAATTTTATCGCCGCACAGGGAACGCCGCAGATGAGGTGCGCGCCTACGTGATCTCCCCGAGAAAATAACCAAGATAAACTTCTTTTTGTTTGTCTCCTTTTTTTTCTAAGGTATAATGGACGAACTCTCAACTCAATATGTACTTAGTTATTTATAACAAACTGATACTATTATAATATTGGAGATATAGGTACTAGCTTTAGCTCGGGTCTCGTGGAAGTCTTTTTCTGGAATGAAAATTAGTGTTTTATACCGAACCCATTATAAAACGTAGACTAATTTTCAACTAATAGTAGTAGTACTAATTTTACATCAATTAGTTACTAAAGTTAGATTTATTTTCTTAAATTAAACTTTAGTAATGTAAACGAGGATATAAACCTAGTTTACATTACTAAAGTTTAATTTAAGATAATAAATCTAACTTTATTTTTTTATTAAATTACCTATCATAACCATAACAGGTAAAAAAAATATCCACTCATATTTATGCTGTATTCTTGTAGTTACATTTAAAGTCAAACTTAACTATTAGTTAAGCAGTTAACTTGTACAATTACATAGTTTCAAACTAATTAATATGGTTCGCTACCCTCATACAGGGAAGAACATATTGTCCCGATTCTTAAGTACTAATTATCTTGTCCCAGGCAGGTACGTCACGCTCGTACTACCACTGCACTGTGATATCTGAGAATAAGGTGTAATTTACATGAATTAGAATTTCTCATGAGATATACCTAGACGAGAATCATTATTTACGAGGCTGTGTCATACGATTCTCATTTTAAAATTGCATGACAAGTTCTCTGAACTAGAGTTTTCTGTTATGTGCTCGTCGGTGTCATAGCTAAAATAGCAACAATTACTTCTGTGCAATTCCAATTCAGGTGGTTTGATGAAAAAAATGTATCATAACAATAGTGCAGAACTTAAACTTGTCCGTTTTGACGGTAAGTTCGTTCGCTATGCGGATACTGTCCGAGTCTGTTCTCCAAGAGGCCATGTGCTCGGTTTTCGCCACACTTAACTTCAGACCGCCGCGCTGTTTACAAGCGTCCCCATCTACAGATGTACTCTAGAGATTGTTTATCCTCATATAAATAGAAAAGGAACACCAGATCGTCTGCGGGGCACACAGTCGAAGGCCTTCTGCATACAAAAGGCAATATGCAGAGGCTACTTTTCCGTCCTGTACCTATATCTCAACAAGCGAAGTAATCGCGAACACCGGGTCCATGGCGCCAGTTCCGAGTGTAAAGCCATATTGACACTTGTAGCCGGTACACTCTTGGCGGAGCCTAGATTCGAGGACGCGTTCAAAGAGTTTCATGATGTAGCATACCGTAGCATCGTGAACACTACCCTTGCTCTTGTATACGGGCGTTATAAAACTTAACCGTCAAGGGTAAGGCATATGTTTGGTGTTCAGAATGCGGTGTAGCAAGTCGGCAAGAAGCTTCACACTATAAGAGCCCATAGCCTCGATAGGAATGTTATCAGGCCCCATCGCTTTCCGATTCTTCATATGACGGACACGATAATTAAGGACCTCGTCAGGCGAGATCGGGGTACCTAGTCCCTGGTTCGAGACATGTCAGTAAGAAACAAGTTCAAATGCTGGGTGTTTAGCAAGTTGTGAAAGTAAAAAGTAATTTCTCTTTTACAGCGATACCCTCACAAACGCCCCGGGAGTCCCTGACACATCCACATTTGATAATGTCGATATGTGGTAGTAATTAAAAACTAATAACCTATACTTTTTAATTACATAAAAACGTTGTTGAAATAGGAAGTCGCCTCATTAAAGTAGTGGCAGCGTATTTAGGCTAAAAACCTGATCCCGGTCCTGGTTGCAAACCCTAGGTAGGGCAATCACAATTTGTGTTTGAGTTTTCGATTCGTAAAGTCACATGTGAGTTACTCGGGATTGTAATTTGTGCACGGTATGGCGATAAGCTTGCCCCCTCCAATTACAAAAAGGGACGGAAACTAGGTCCCTCGTATGTGAGAAGCCGTCTAGGTACCACCTCTTTGTCTATTTCTGCCTCCAATCAGCTGTGTGTAAGTTCGGTTGTGTTTTGGTTTGAAAAACATTAAGCCAGTGAAATTACTGGACATTATGAGACTTAATATCTTATTTCTCGGGAACACGAGCGCAGTCCAATGCTATGCGCTTACCATCAGGCGAGCGACCTGCTCGTCTCATTATTAAAAGCTAATTAAAAAAATATATTCGGCGCACCGGGGGTGCACTAATTGCACCTCTGCCCACCCCTTCGGTGATACAAGCATGAGCTTATGTTATGATATGTAATAAAACCGTCTGACTAATATCAAAACATAATTATGATCAGATTAATTAAGCACCAGAACTTAGTACTAGCAATTAGTCTTAAGAAATGTTTTAAACCCAGTGCGTTTATTCCTTTACAGGTTAGAAGAGCAGTTAGATTCGATCTGTGCGCTCGTCAGGTTGAGTGGCGCGGCGCGGCGTGAGCGTGCCGTATGATGGTGACGAGTCTCAATGACGATCGAAAGTTTTAGCCGTGAGCATTTTAATGTGCCTCCACCACCCCGTCTGACCCTCAATTATTGAAAATGCATTTCTGTCCGCGCCCTGCGCCCGCTGCACCACGCCACATCGCAAATGCACATTTTAAACTGCACCTGATTGCAGAGTCGTGTTTCTATCCGTGACTAAAAGTCGTCCTGTCGCTTTATTTTAACGGACAATTGGCTTTAATACAATTTCCCGTTATAACTTCTCCGTGAATATCATTCGGACAGAATAACATTAAGCATTCTAAATTTGTTCATTTTATCATTGATGTATGGATAATTTAACTTATTCTTACTATGTGTGCGTGATATGTTTGTATAAAGACGGTGTGTGCATGGCACTATTGAATAAAATTTACGAAAGTTAATTGATTAAAAAACTGCTGACGCGTCACTATCACACTAATCAAAACCACATCACTTTTATCATATTACTGTATTTACTAACTCATGGACACATAGCAAGACGTGCAAAAATTAACTGAAATATCTATAAGTATGTAAATGTGGTCAATGTTGGAATTTTGTTAAAACACTTAAAGAATTATTGTATTATTAGGCTGCTTAACATTATTACATACACGCATAAGCCTACGCTTTATCCCCGTAGGGCTCCCCCGTAGGGCTCCCCCCCCTTGCAGAGGTGCAACTAATGCTCCTCCCACATTTCGCCTAACTTATTTCCGTCCCAAGATGTGATAGCGAGCGAGCCTATCGCCATAACGGGCACCAACCAAACCTGGCTAATTCATGTGTCATTTATCGAATCGAAAACACAAACACAAATTGTGATTGTCCGACCTGGAAATTGAACCCATTAGGTACCTCACGATTCTCAGGCTTAGTACGCGGCCACTAAACCAATAAGGCGATAAATATGAATATACATATACACACTCACGCCTATGTCCCATAGGGGTAGGCAGAGACTATTGAGTACCACAAGCTACGATCCTGACACGCCTCTTTCGCCTCTTCCACATTCATACATCTTCTCATACATTTTCGTCGGTTGAGGGTACTCGTGACGTGCCCTTTTCGGAGAATGTCATTTATTTGATCCGCATATGTTCTCCTCGAGTGCCCTCTTCCAACCC
Source organism: Mimas tiliae (assembly GCA_905332985.1). NCBI lineage: Eukaryota > Metazoa > Arthropoda > Insecta > Lepidoptera > Sphingidae > Mimas > Mimas tiliae. Next base: position 9,997,532 of record HG995240.1, on the reverse strand, counting down.
TACCATTCACATTCGCACGATAAATACCTTTCGTAAGTCGTCTTTCATCCATCCTCTCCATATGCCCAAACCATTTCAGCATACCCTTTTCGATCCTAGTCACCATATCATTCTTCAACTTACAGCGATCCCTTATCACACTATTCCTCATCCGGTCAGCAAGGGTGACTCCACACATACTACGTAGGGAACGCATTTCCACCGCATTTATTCTACTTTCATGCTTCTTCTGCCAAACCCAACTTTCACTGCCATACATAAGTGTCGGTACGAGCACACCATTGTGAACAGCCATTCGTGCCTTTTGTGACACCGACTGGCTGCTCATTACTGCGTGCAAGGCACCATTCACTTTGTTACCTGCCGTCACTCTCCTTTCAATATCCCCCTCGCACTTCCCATCTCTCGTTATCTTGTTACCCAGATACATAAATTCTTTCACTTGTTCCACTCTCTCGTCTTCTATACTAATACTACATGTAGTAGCATCTTCCTCTCTTTCTATCACCATAACTATCGTCTTGCTTGCATTAATTTTCATTCCCTTCTTCTTAAACGACACATTCACTAAGTCTAACATTTCTTGTAACTCCTCCGCCGACGGCGCAAGTAACACTTGGTCATCGGCATAGAGGAGACACTTGACACGCAACTCATCCATTCTAAGTCCACATTCCATTTCTTTCAGACCTGTCAAACAGCTGTCCATATAAAGGTTGAAAAGCCATGGAGACGCAACACATCCCTGTCTAACACCTCCTGAGATGTTAAACCAGTCTGAGTACGCTCCATTTACCCTTATACAGGCTTTGGAGTTCTCATACAGAGACATCAAAGCCCTCACCAGGTGGCCCCCAACCCCATATGTCAGTAGTGTTGACCACAGCTCATCCCTCTGCACACGATCGTAGGCTTTTTCCAGATCTATGAAGGTACAGTACAGTTTTTGGGACTTAGGCATATGTTTTTCAGTGATGCACCTTATGGAAAAAACTTGATCAGAGCAGCCCATTCCCTTTCTAAATCCCGTTTGCACATCCCACATCTTTTCTTCCGTATCATTCATCACTCTTCTAATCAGAACCTTTGCATACAATTTACCGACGACACTGAGAAGACTTATAGCTCTGTAGTTCTTGCATTCTTGTTGTGACCCTTTACCTTTATAAAGTGGGACAATGACAGCTTTGCACCAGTCCTCTGGTACCCGGCCATCCCTCCAGCACATATTAAAAAGTAGCCACAACAATTTTGCCACTATATCTTTGCCGTTTCTCAGCATTTCGACGGAAACCCTGTCATAACCTGCAGCCTTACCCAATTTCATATATTTCATCTCATTCATAATTTCATCTTCCGTAATTTCATTGTCTGCATCGTCTTGTGAGCGAGCCGGGCCTATAGAATCCGCTCTATCGGTAATACCCTCCTCACTACATTTAAAGAGATCTTTAAAATGTGATTTCCAACGATGCAAGACTTCCCTTTCATTGTTTAACACTCTTCCATCTTCATTCCTAATTACGCCTAATTTTGAAGCTCCCAACGTACCCCTAGTTACTTTTACCTGTTTCCAGAACAGTTTTATATTGAAACTGAAGTTTCTTATCAAGCTCTTCTTTCTTACTTCCTTTCTTTTGCTCGACTACTGTCTTGACTCTCTTTTTCACTTCCCTATATATATACTCTGCTTCTGCAACATCTGAATTACCTAACACATTCATGCATCCTTTTGTCTTGGTTGCTAGTAGATCTAGCCATGCCTTCTTCTTCTCTTCCACAACCACTTTTACTTCATCATCCCACCAATGATCACCAATCAGTCTTTCTTTCCTCTTCACTTCCCCGCATACTTTGGTAGCTGCTTCGACCAGACCAGTCTTCACAGTTTCCCAAACCTCATTCATTCTTCCCTCATATTTTTCTTCCCATAGGTGGGATGCTTTTCTCGCAACTCTTTCAAATATTTTTCTTGCACATCTATCTCTCTCAACTTTTCGCCTTTGATGCGACCGAGGCTTGTTGCCGTCTGTTGCGGTCTGTGTCAACAGGATTTGAACAGACCACTTATTCGGCTTACTACTAGATAGTGGTCCGTTCCCACACTAACTCCACGATAGCTCCTGGTATCCGCAACTTGCCTTTTGAGCCTACGGTCAACAATAACAAAGTCAATCACACTTTTGCATCCGTTCCTCTCCCATGTATACTTATGGATATCCTTGTGTTCAAACATGCTGTTTGTCTCCACGAGGTCCCTCTCCACACACACCTCCAATAAACTCATACCATTCTCATTTACTCTCTCATCTCCATACTTTCCTAACACACCTTCCAATCCTTCTCTTTCCACACCTACCCAACTGTTGAAATCACCTATCATAATTATCCTTTCATTAGTCTCGCAAGTATTAGGAACACCTCTCACACTTTCCCAAAATTCCTCCCTCTCCAACGCAGAGCAACCCATGTCTGGCGCGTAAACAGCCAGAACGAATATCCGGTGAAGCTTTATTTTCAGTCGGATCCAGAGGAGTCTGGGACTTACACACTCGTATCCTTTCATACAGTGAGCCAACCGATCAGAGAGGAAAACACCAACACCCTGACGGGCCATTTCCGTTTCTGGAACTCCGGACCAAACTGCCGTATAAGTCCCGTGTTGTGTTATATCCTTCCCCTTCCTTTTTGTCTCACTCACACTCAAAATATCAATATGTCTTTCTTTCATCACCTGACATACTTCATCAATCTTATCTCTCATCTCTCCCTGCACATTCAGTGTAGCTATACGGCACTCCGCAGTCCGCTTTTCGCCCCGTGGGATACAATGGCGTGATGTGTGGCGAACAGCATCGCCGCCTCCGAGTTTATTAGAGTTTTTTCTCATTTAGTTCCCACGATTAGCAAGGGAAAAAGACAGTCTACCCTCACAGAGCCCCGCATGTGGAGGGTAAGGTATAGTTAGTGCCTGGGGTTACCCGGCCCCAGACAACAGGCATACTAGCGACTAGACTCGCCCCTAGCCATGCATCCATCGGCGCTGCTGACCTTGGATTGGCGGAGAGGATAAGGGAATTGACGTGACGACGGGAATGAGGGGCTTAGTAAGGGAAAGCGGAGGTAAAGGGACTCTACAGCCACGGACGGACGAGGAGAGTGACGGTAGAGGCTCGAGGAGGCCAGGGTCGCATACCCGTACCCCCTGTATAGACATCGGACAGATGCCTATACAGAAGACCCTCTGACCCTCCCTGATTAATATGAATATACGTACATAATTACGACATCACAGTCAATAGGCTAATAACAAGATTCTCCTTTCAGCGTTATGCTGGAATACTATTATGCACTATCAATATCATAAATCTAAAAACTTTAAACCACTATAACTCCAAAAAAATACAGAATACACCCAGTTCTCGCTCTAAATAAATTTCAGCAACGTTGTTCACCTACTCATAAACATTATGCATCGATACGTAGAGTCCGGCTTTTGTACTAAGTGACGAACGGTGTATACAATTTCAGGCGTCCGTTTTAATTGTAAGTTCGGAACGGTCCCGCGGTCGACCACAATGCAATTATAGCTTGAGCATTTCCCGTCACAACTTTCTTTTTGGTCTCACTATTTTAAAATGCTATAAGATCTGGCTTATATGCACAAATATTATTTCAAAACAAGTTGTCTAAATTATTCTTTTGATAATGATAGTCACTATTATCTCCAAGTTTTTCGTATGACAGTTCTGCTAGTTGTATACATAATACTTATTTCATGTAATCATTAAGGAGGTTAAATTTTAATTATTATTTAGGTATAATTAACTTGTTGCAAATGGCAAGACGCGCTTTGACCACTTCCTGAAACAGCGATTCTTTCCATATACGTAGCGGGTTTAGTGTCGCCAGGAGGGAAACTACGATTCCTCTGAGCGGGAATATTTGCTCCTCAACTTTATGTTCATTTTATCTTTTCGGTTGTACTGCGAGGCGGGGACTTTGCGAAAAGCCCTCCAGGGCTGCGTTAACGCCGCGGCCGACTCCCACTACCTCAGTCTTCATCACTTTTTTACACTTTTCACTATTCAAATATTAATATAAGAGAACAGTGTTGTCCTACTTACAATGAAGTGACATAACATTAGTTTTATTATTTTATCATGTTCGTAATGCGATGATACATTTTAAATTCGATTTTATTTGTTCGTGCTCCCACTTACCCGAATCCATGCTGTCCATACTTTCTGATTTGATATCAGCCATTTCTGAAACAAAAATAATTAAAAGATAATGGTAGTACTTGCTAAGTAGGTAGCTATATAATATAGTAGTGTTAAAAAGCACGTTGCACCGACCCCACTGCGATAAGGGCAGATGGAAGAAGAAGAAACTACAGTATGACTTGTGTCTGTATACATATACTATATACACGATCAAGGGAAACAGGTAGCTATAGGACCTCAATACCAATAATTATATTCGTACATATATGCTGCTCAAAAATAAGTGGTTCAAAAATGGAAATTACTTTTTGGGCTCAACTTCGCAACTTTAGCCAAACGTAGGTCTACAGTCGTATAGTGGACTATTCGAACCACCATGACATTAATACTTTGTAGAATTCAAAAAAAAGAGTCCATAAATCTTTGAACATTTTATTTTCCCCGATCTTCATTAGGTTTGAGAAATTTCCCTTATGTTTTTATCTACAACCTATCTTAAATACTACTGCGCACATTCATGGAGATTAACTCTCCAAAATTCAAAAGGTTAGTAGCGGAGCATCATGTTAAAAAATGTACTGAAATGGGTCAAGACTCGAAGAGCTAAAAATCGTAATATTTTCTTAATGATAAATACTACTCAAATTCGCTTATTACTCAATATCGCTCGCCTCAGTAATGAGCTGATATTGGCTAACTTACGATTAACGTCTTCCACGCACAGATGCGATCTGCAATCGCGATCTCTGGCCGCGATAAATGTTGTTAGTATACTTTGTATGGGATTGAGTGCGATCTAGACGCCAGCGTTAGTCAATATGTTTAGTAGAAGACATGATGCAAATATTATGTAAACACGCACAGTTAAGGGTTCCGTAGTCGGAGATTAACTCATATCTCAAAAATATATAACCTAGATTATTAAAATCAATTTTCGTCGGAAGTACCTTATAAGTTAATACCTTCAATTTCTTCAGAATTCTCCACTTCATAGTTTCAAAATTAGAGAGATGGACATAAATTTTTCACGACTTTGGACACGTATATCCCACAAACTAATAGCTTATATAAATAAAGTTATTTAGCGACCTCTATAAATTTTTAAGGACCTATCTATTGATACTACACATGCCTATGTGTAAGGTTTTTTCCTAATTTCATTACACTATTGTGTAGCGGTACATATATCGTACAATACAACTAGCATCCAATTTTCATCCATATAGTGCTAGTAGTCTCAGAGTAAAATGGCTGGGGCATACGGTCAGACAAACGAACATGACGAAATTATAAGGGGTCGGGTATTGCCATTTGGCTACGGAACTCTAATAAACAGAGTTTTTATTTGATGCTCAGTTATAATATAATGTTCGAAATTAGCACTATGGTCCCCTACGTGCGCTATGGTCTTAAGTGGTAGAGCCATGCAACACCGACGGAAGGTAACAGCTTGCTTTTACAATAGTACAGTAAGTGAGATATCCGAAGGCTCAAATCCCGTCCTAATCCGTTAATTATCGTTTTCCTTTAAAGCTGGCACCGCATTTATGATTCTTCTGGTATTGTGGATGTTCAATGGCGGTAGAAATCACTTACCACGTGATGCCCAACTACTAACCTAATTAATTTTTGAGGGTTAATTCTCATGAATATGCCCAGTTTTTAAGATATATTGTAGAAATATGTAAAATAGTACCTATATAAGACAACTTCCACAGCCTACCAAATTTCCGGGAAAATACAATATTCAATATTATTTGTAAAGATTACTTTACTTATATTTCGAATTCTACAAAGTATTTACTATTAGTGGTATGGTAGTTCGAAAGAACCACTATTAGTACTGTTTGAGAAAAAAACACATCTCTGGACTATTAGGTCCAGCTGCAGTTGCGAAGTTTAGCCCAATAAGTAGATTTTCTATCTGTATTATATTATTCTATAGTATTACTATCTGTATACTCAATTGTGAAGAGAAAACTTTGTAAAGCATATTTCACCCAGAAGAATGTGAGCTTTGACAAATATGGAAGATTTGATTTTCCATATATTTTTATGTATATACTACACCATCGATATACAAGCATAACTTAGCCAAATGTGAAACGATTTGGATGATTATTTTTGGTATAAAGCATACTTAAATTAATTAGGGATAAAATATGATAAAAAAATTGTATGATGACCGTATAAGTCTGGCTCCTTTTGTACTACTACCATTATTCAAATTCTATTTTGTCCTCTCTACAGAAATTTTAAATGTAAAGTTTTTCAGAATAATTTTCTTCGAGGTAGAGGGTGCGAGAAACCGCAGCAAAGTTGTTAGGTGGAGCCCTGCAGCCCGAGGCACGGTCAGGGCATCGGACTGCGGTCGAGAGCTCTAATCCACTTGCGACCCGCCGCGAGCCGACAGAACTTCGCGCCGTGCTACTTTTGTCCTGTTTTAAATTCACATTCAAATAGGTGATCCACTTTAAACTTCAGTCTAATTTTACAGTTATAGCTTTGAATTTTGCAGTGTTTTAACTGTTTGATCCACATGGCCATTCTTTCAATTTCGATCTTGTAGGTATAATATGCTTAAATGTAAAGTAGCGACTAACACTCTACGTCTTTTAGTTCTAAGAGGGAGTTGCAACGAGTGCACTTACACTTATTGTATTTTAACCGACACAAAAAGGAGGTTCTGATTGCAAGGCGTATACGTACCCAAAGGGTACTAACGGAACCCTATTACTAAGCCTACACACCGTCTATCTATCTGTCTGTCTGTTCAACTTAGGGCTCTTAAAGAATCTTTTGTATAGTGTTATTATGGCGGATAGTGTTCCAATAATACAAAAGTAAACCTTTAAGGGTGTATGTACGGAATCATCACACACAATTTTTTCCTTTAAAAACCATTATCTACTAATGTAAAAATGCATGACATAGGTAGTATAAAACTATAATATCTCCTTTTGCGAATAAATACTTTACTAAAACCAACTTATTTACTACTTTACTTTACTTTAATCCGGAAACAAATAAATACATACATACGCACTCACGCCTGTAATCCCCGAAGGGGTAGGCAGAGGTGTAACCAGTACACCCACATTTCGCTGAGCGTATTTCCGTCCCTAATGTGATAGGGGGCGAGCCTATCGCCATACCGGGCACAAATTCCAGACTCCGGGCTGATACTGAGCATTTTCGTAATAGAAAAACCCAATACCACTTTACCCGACCCGGGAATCGAACCCGTGACCTCAGCGCTGACCTTAATCGTAACGCGTACACATTACAACTGCGCCACCGAGGCAGTCAAATAAAACAAGTAAAATTATATGTACAACCCTCATTCAGCGGTTGAAATTGAAAGTCCGACTCTATTATCTCAACCGGATATCACCGCTGCGCCACTGAGCTCGTAAATTTGTCTCGGTATACATTTCATACTCGTAGTAGTACGATATAATACTATGCAGATGTAAAGAAACTCAGCAGTTCAAGAGGAATGCCGACGAATTGTTAGGCGGACAATCACGACCATCCTGCCAAGTGTGTAACGACCTTTCTTTTTTCCTAACTGGCGTTAACCCGGCTTAATGCCAGAATCCGCATTCTCGTACCATAGATTTGACGGTGGATTTGTTGGGTATTATATGGGGTGACCGGTGGTCTGGCCCCTGCAACGTGAACTAAGTTTCGCCACTGGGTCGTCTGTTAATCAGCAGATTGAACCACGTACAGGTGAGGTTGGCTTTAGGCCTAAGATGTTGGTGACTTAGTGAAAGTGTGTAACGACCATAAAAATAATAAATAATACTACCTATTATTAGTTAAGTTTCGGGCCTACTACACACTGTTCGAGTAAGGATATCAAGATTTGAGTGGTAGAGCCACGTTGTAGACTGTTTTGTCTACAGCATGAATGGGTGGCTCGACCAGGTCATTACCACTGTCTGACAGAAAACTGACGTAAAGTAGCAGCTTGCTGCTGCATTTCGTATGGTAACTATCCAGAGACCACAATGCCCCTCCCCTACCTAATCCCTTAATTTTATCCCTTTACCTTAAGGTAGGCAACGCGCCCATGATGCTTCTAATATTGTGGGCGTACATGGGCGGTGGAGATCACTTACCATAAGGTGACCCAGTTGTTGTTTGACGGATTATGCTATAAAAAAATTAAACACCAATTATGGTATAAGGCAGTTATTTTTGAAAGCACCTAGTAAAAATCTTTCCGCCAGTATTGTCAGAGTGTAACTTTTGTATTTGAACGTGTCATATTTTATTTGGGAAGTAGCATTTAATCCGAGGTAGTGAAACAGCCGCTTATGACAGCTAAGCAGAAGAAGAAAATTGCAGATTCGAAATCATTGAATATACCTTAGCATAGTATTAGATTAGTTTTATTTAACATGAAATAATTGCAGTATACAGATAGCTGCAATGCAAGGAGCACGCTGGCTCAGAGCGCAGGATATTAAATACACACCGGTTCCCGACGGAGTGGGCGCGGCCGGGCCGCCTGAAGGCTCTAAGGCTGACGGTAGATTTCCCGCGGGAGCACGTTAATTTTCTGCCGCCTTGAGCATACTGCCCCCCGGGGGCACGCTACCTTTCGCGTAGCCATTCAGACTAAAGGTGTTATTCCGGTAACTCCGCGGACTGATGCCGATATGCCCCTCTCGAGGAAACTTTTTCACGTACTAAATAAAAATAACAATATACGTACTTTAATGTGTTTGTACTGTAAGAGTAATAAACGGTGCCCATTTTCAAATCGTCGTTATTATCGTTTAATATAATTAAGATATCCGTAAATATTATTAAAAAAATATTTATTTTAAGCGACCTCTTTTAAACGAGATAAAATTTACCTACCTTAGATACTGCAAGTAATTCTCCCATAATAGATATTATTTTGCATCGTTACGAATGTAAATGTGTTACTGCACATTCATGATGTTCTAACATATTTTTTAAAGGTGTTGTCTTAAATTGCCGGTATATAAGACTAGGGTCTCCCAGGAAACTGTTTGAAGCGGAAAGCCAAACGTAGAGCAGCCGAAGACTTGATATGAGCCCTGTAATAAAATTTTCCAATACTGGATACAAGCTCTTTTTACACTCGCTAGATAGGTTGGGCTATTTATCCACCACACTGACTTAATAGGTTAATAGATTTTTTTATAGCAGAAGTCAGTAAACAAACAACTCTATCACCTGTAAATATCCACTAAACCAGAAGAATCATGGATTCGGCAGGGCATTTAGGCCTCCGGAAATGTCACTCAGAGAACAAAACGTATCAGCCAGCCAAGCCACTTCACGTCGATTTGATTTGAAACGGTGGTAATAATCCGGTCTAGATGGCCGATTCTTGCTGTAGACCAGATCTACAGCGTGGTTCTATCACTTATTCATCAAACAATTTCACATGTTGCATTTTGAAAAGTTCCGATCAATTTCATAACAAAAGTTGCAATTTATAAAACACGTGTAACATGCAATTGGAAACTTATGAAACTTTGTTTATGTTAATAAAAGTTAGTTCTATCGGGCGATTACTACATAATGTACTTAACTTTATTAAATTACATTCTCTTTTGTGCAATAAAAAATGTATAAGTTTATATTCTGTAATCGGGTCACTTATCTGATATCTAAATTAAAATGTAGCAAAAATGTGTCAAATAAGTTTTGCCTAGTTTAGACTGAAACATATAATGAAGTCTGTAGGGATATGGCAGCAATCAGTTCGTGAGCCCCTAGAGGGCACATTAATCACGATCCGAACACGTCACTGCCACCTCCACACTGTGGCCTGTGCCACAGCCACACCAACCTACATAGGTACTACCACATATTTTTGCAACTAATAACTAACGACATCGCTATCGCTATCAATTTATCTTTTTTATAACATAAGCCGGCAAACAAGCAAGTGGGTTACCTGATCTAGTCCACCCAGACCTTAAAGAAAAGGGATAATTAAGTAACTGGGAAGAAGAGGGGGACTTGGGCCTTCGGATATCTCACTCACCGTACGAAAATGGTAACGACCCGGATAAACCATGCTCTTGACAAAGCTGTCATCTGATTTTAAATAATCATCATTAACGAAATAGTAAATTTTTAGTTCGTAACATTTTCACCACTTTGTTTTGAGTGCCAGCGTAAATACGTTGGATGTGACACATGATGTACTGCATTTGATTCTCGGATCAAGGATTACATTCTACGAGTTTATTGGCTTGGTGTCCCTTGGATTTCATTTATATACATTGTTATTGTTATCTCTCCTTCAAATTAGCCACGAAAAGCTAATGCAGCCCTGCGCCTGTCGTATTCACTGATTTGAAGACACCCTATGGTCGCCTCCTATCAGTTTCTTCAATATATTTCTACAAAAGTGACAATTATTTATATTTTACTTCCTCAGTCAAGTAACTTAGCATATTAATAATGATGATTCTAATAACTTTCAATATTATTGCCACTAATGTCGCCCAGCACCTTTGCCACTTCGGAATATGAAATTAAAATGAATATACACATTTTGCAACTACATAGAGTGCTGAATCACACACATACAAAAAAGATAATATTATGAAGTTTCTATATAGCTGTGCGATGTCCTCCGTATCCAGAACGTATGTGTGTGTAGCGCGGGTCGAGTATTCCCGCGGGACGGAATGAAGTGTGGCCAAAGCATCGCCACCTGGGACTCGGGGGTGTATAGGAGGCTGTGGGGAACATCAGACAAGCACTGTACATAAACAATCCTTGCTCAGCATGGACGAAACTGAAATGCCATTGATTATAGCAGCATACAGCGAACGTTTTTAGTAATTAAGCATTAAAACAAAAGCGGCCTCAGGTCGCGGGCAGCCCCTTGTGACTGCTGATCATATCTAAATGCCTAATGGCAGCTGGGTCTGTGACGAATGTATCGAGCCCGCCGCCCCCACGCCCCAGCCCGATTCTCCACTATGTGATAATTCCAAACGCTGCGGCCGCGCCACCTGGGATCTCACAGAGACGGACTCGACAAATTCGCCTATTTTTACGAAGAACTGGTACCTAACTTAATTCTGAATAAATATTTTTAAGTGCCGGTTTGTAAATAACGTGCACAAAGATATTTAAAATTTCGTAAGTTAATAATCTCTCTTGCATCGTTCTCTACATCAAATGGATTGAAAACTGCGTACTGATATCTAAATTTAGTCTTCTAACTAAACGACAGGCAATAATTTAACAACCGATTATTGCCACAAATTTCACATTGAACTTCGTAAACAATTCGGTATTGTTGACACAGCAAAGCAAGGCATGCGGTGTGGTGTGGACGGGCGCGCGCCTCGGCGCCAGGCCGCGCCGCGTGGAATTCCGAATGCACCCCCGGTCGCCGATCGAACATCGGCATTTAATTAGTCACGTGCCTGGACTCGGACGAGAGATGATCCTACCCGCGACCGGCATTGCTCGCATTGTTGTCACTCTAGAATAACTTACAATTTACAAATGTTTAGCATTATCACACTAATCCAAGGGCAATATCATATTATAATTAAACGAAGAAGTACATTTACAAAATAAAGCTAAAAATACTTATATATCACTACTACTTCATAATTAAATATACTATCTACTTTAAGTAGAACTCGTGTGCTTTATGTGTTCCAGTTTAAAGGCTATTGCAGCCAGTGAAATTATTGAGCATTATGAAACTTAAACCTGAATTGAAGTTGTTACTATTCTGTTAAAGTAAAAGGATTTTTTGTTTTTATTTTGTTATTTTTTCTGGTCATACTTAGGTCATCTGTTATGAAAGATGCAATAAGTAGGTATAATGCACCAAAAATGATTGGTAATAAGGATAATATTGTAATTTACGTTGATGGTCCTTAATTCCTATCCTACTCCCTACTGCTATTATAAATGTGAAAGTTTGGATGTTTGTGAGTTTGTGAATTTGGATGTTTGTTAGTCAATCACGCCTTAACGGCTGAACAGTTGAATGAAATTTGGCACACAGGTAGACTATGACCTGGATTAGGACATAGGCTACTTTTTATCCCATAATATGCCGTACACGCAGGCGGAGCCGCTAGCCAAAGCTAGTAAATAAATAAACTGTTTTTATTTGTAACTTTGTAACCTTTTGTTAGAATGTTTTACTTAAAGGTAATAATGTTGAGTTTTTTATTCGATCACAAGGATTACTTATATTAGTGTAGAATTCCCGTGAATCGATAAATCGAATCACTAGTAATTTTAACCTCACAGATTACAAATTAGTTGTATTTTTTACATGAGTTAAGCGACCTTATACAAATTCTGTTTTAACAGGAATATCTAAGTGGTGTTAATACTGTTTATGGTCATGCGTCGCGCTTACCATCAGGCGAGCGACCAGCTCGTCTCGACATTATATAAAAAAGGTACCTATAAAAAGGATTTATAAAAAATTAGGTGCGCTGAGTTCATTCCCTGCAGTGAAGTCCCTAGAGAGCGAGCCCGCGCGCCCAACTTCGGGCTCAGCGGTACCGCGCCTCCCGCACGCCCCACACCACCCTCCCGCAGAGAATACATTTGCGCAACACTCGTGTTGGCCTAACAACGCTCTGCGACAACGGCCACCATTTACTGGAAAAATTACTCATTTTCCTATACTTACTAGTAGCAAACAACTGGAATGCTTGTACGGCAGAAACAAAGTGTTCTTTGTTGTAGCGCTTATTACTGAAAACATCATGAGGCCAACAGACAGAGGGCTATAAAACTTACCAGAAAACCTAACAATATGTTATTACATCTATATCCTGGGTGCCGTAGGGAAAGTGAGCTTTGTCAAGTCATATTTTATATTTACGAGCACTTTCGAAGTGAAAAGTATTTTAAAATAAGTTACTGTATTATTTTCTGATACAGAATATTTCTTCGACAGCCTCCGTGGTGCAGTGGGCGAGTAGCCGGCTGTGAAACGAGAGGCCGCGGGTTCGATTCCCAAAACGTTTGTGTGATTCATATATGTATATTTGTTTTGGGTCAAAAAATGACAAGTCAAATCGTTCAGTACCATGTGTTGCGTGTTGCACTGACCCACTACGAATGGAATAAGAGCAGGTGGAAGAAGAAGACAGAATATGATCATATATTTTTCTATTTGATTTTATGAATAAAAAATATATTAATAATTAATATATATATTTTTTTATTCATAACTGACTCTGACTGCCACGGTGGCGCAGTTGTAATGCGTACGGGTTATGACTGAGGCTGACGCTGAGGTCTCGAGTTCAATCCCCGGGTCGGGTAAAAGTGATATTTCTATTACGAAATTCTCAGTATCAGCCCGGAGTCTGGAATTGTGCCCGGTATGGCGATAGGCTCGCCCCCTATCACACCATGGGACGAAGATACGCTCGGCGAAATGTGAGTGCACTGGTTACACCGCTATCTACCCCTTCGGGGATTACAGACGTGAGTGTGAATGGTATGGTAGAGAGGAGTATTCTAGTGCCATTTTAAATCAAATTGGTAAATATAAAGTACTTTATTTTTTCAGGTACTTACCTGCCTGCCATTTGTTTATAGGTTGTTTTACAAGGTGGTAGGTCCCTCGTTTGCGAGAGACCGGCTGGGTTGGTACCACCGCTTTGTCTGTTTCTGCCGCCAAGCAACAGTGTGTAAGCACTGTTGTGTTCCGGTGTGAAGGACATTGAAGCCAGTGTAATTACTGGGCATTATGAGACTTAACACCTTATGTCTCGGGGTGACGAGCGCAGTCCAGTGTCATGCAGTGCTTTATTTAAAATTCTGTGTAGCGTTGCTTCTGTTTATGAGCAGGCGTGGCACTTACCATCAGGCGAGCGACCTGCTCGTCTCGTCATTCAATCTAATAATAAAAAAAAGGTAAGTTGTAATAAATTCGTAATTTAAATATTTTTTTATTTATAAAATTGCAAGGTAATTGACACGGTATTTCTGGGTTTGGAACAAGTTATTTTTACCCTGGTAACACGGTAATTTGATTTTTTTCACATGTAGATACTGCATCGGTCTATTAGTTTAGGCGTTACATACCACAGACAGATACTCACCCATACACACACAGGCTCGATTGCACGTGCGCACACACGCACGCGCACACTCACAACTTAAAAAGTAATTTCAAGTACTCGTACGATCATAGTTGCTTCCTTTCAACTTTTGAGATACTACAAAAACATATAGTATAATGGTAAAAATGCATGCTAACAAATATATATGTTAAACAGTTACCACTTTTAATATACAATCTTATTCAATATAAAATAATCAACCGATACAATACCCAAAGTGTATGATACGGCCGGGAAACTAAAAGTATAACACTTTGCAATGTTAAATTTAGAGGCATATAAATATTCATAAAGCAGAAATGCCGCCTTTGTGGGAAAGTCACAAAATCTTATAACTCTCAGTTATACCTATAAAGGTTTCATCATGACTAGATAACATAAAGCTACATTATCTGGGTGGCATAAAATTAAAACATCAACGTAATGAGACGTCGACTGTTTTAAAAACTTCTAAAGCCATGAAAGATAAAGTAGAGCAGCACCGCGTCAGCCGATGATGGGGCTCGGTAGGACTACAGACAATTTATTTATAATCTCGAGTGCAGAATTAGACACGAATTAGCATCTAAATATTTCAGGTCCTAGGAGCCCGGTGGTGATTTATCGCAAATGGCGGCAGATAAGCGAGGACAGAGTCGTAAAGCAACGGGCGACGAGCTCAGCTCGGAAGCCACCAACTCTCACCACACCCCTTGAAGAAGTTGTAAAAAGAACATTAAACCACAGTAAAAACGCATCGCCTACGTGGACGGTCTCGGAGACTCCTCGTTATTTTGGTGGCCTCCTTATGAATTTCAATGAAGGTTTTGACATAATGATACCCACTTGAGTACTCGACGGCTTTAAATGGTACGTGTTGTAATTTCAATATTATTTGGTTAATTATTGTGTATAATTAATATTATAAAATGGTTTACTTTTAATTATTATCTGGTGTTCATAAGTTTCAGAAACAGTTTATTATTAGTATCTATGTAAGTGAATATATACGTAAAAACGACATATTATTATTATCATATAATTTTTATTCAAATAAATTATGATAAAGAGACACTTACCAGTATCATCGTTTTCAGAAGGCTCAGGGGTATGTGTTGCATCGTGATCCCCTTCTCCAGCACCTGTGATAAAAGGACGTTTTATATCTCATAGTTAAAAGAAACATTGTATCAGTAATTATATAATTTACGTTACGCTATATATAAGTTGTTATACTTTCTGGTAACTTTCTTTAATTTATTTTTGTACTCACTTGTCACAAGCGCTATATTAATTGCCTAGATGTTTCAATTTTTTATTTTATGAATAAAATAACTGTTTAAGTATTGCACGATTTTTTAAATATTTTATTATCGTACATGTGTACTAGTACTAATACTGTGTAGCTAATGACTAAATACTTAGCACGAAATACCTCTATAGCCACAAAATAATCCATGAGCTTCCCAATTCAATTAGAATGTCTGATTCCATGTGGATATCAATTCCTTTTATCCTTATCAAAACACGAAACCTAAGTGTTTCATAAATGCTTAGATCTGCATTTATATTACTACGCATCAAGTATTATGTGATAAAACGTAGTCTATAGTGTCCGCAATCGTAATAGAGTGAACGCAACGGTCTGTCATCCGCACATCGATGGCGCAATGCACCCACTGCAGGGCGGCACTTCGCTCGTACGTCATCCGTTATCTGCGGCTTTATGTCACTAGCAGAGCCTGAGATCCAGCCAGTCAAAATGTACTGAATGTCCGAACATGCAACTCGAATATGTACGACCGTAAGTTCACATTAATAGTTGCTATTTTTATTAGTCCTTCAGATAATATTGGGCTCTTTAACGCCCCATATTGCTTGTTTAGTTTTGCTAGTGGTAACATCAATATTACGAAAAGTTCATAAATGTAAAGGTGTGCCCAGATTAAAGAACTTGTTGCGAAAGTTATTTGATAGTTGAAACAAAGGATTTATAGATAGATATGCGCGCAGATTGCGAGCATCTCGGGCCATGCTTGAATTTTGCAAACGATGCGTACTGAAGGCTTAGGGACAATTATAGTGACGGCTATAGTACCGACTCACTTATACCTAGTGCTTTCAAGACACTTTGGCCCATTTGGACATATCCTAAGATTTAGAATATAATTCCTCCAATTGATAGCCTCCGTGGCACAATGTGAATAAAGCACTGCGAAACGAAAGCTCCTAGGTCCCGGGTTTGATCACCGCATCAAGAAAAATATTTGGATGAACCACAAATATTTGTTTCGGAGTCTGCGTGCTGTGGGACCGTAGTTTCTGATTACCACGACATAAGACTTGTATTTCTTAGTGGGCGGTAAGGACTACACTCGTACTATATGTGACTGTTGGGTGTAGTTATTTATGTTACTAAATATTTGAATGCGTTGAACATTATTTAAATATTTGAATGTTAAATAGTTACCATCCATGTCTTCTTGAATTGTTTTTCGGTCATCAACATTGTTGCCATTATATTCTACATCCGCTTTTGTTCGATCTGCCAGGTTCTCTGAATTGCTGTCTGGTTCCCCGATACGTACTTCATCATTCCACTCCTCTTCTTCGGCTGGAAAAGAAAATCGTTTGAATATTTGAGCCTTAGTTTTAGAGATAATTATTTTGATAGCAGAGGCCAGTAAACTTGGGGTATCTGGTAAGTAATATCCTCCGCCCATGAACATCTGTTAGTGGTATTGTTATACCAATCATGGGTGTATACCACTCCGATCGAGTCAGCATAAGCAAAATTCTATACAGCGTAGCTCTTCTACTTCTTTAATTAAAATATTCGTCTTTAACTACGCTATTAAATAACTACAAGATTTAATTAATCTAATTTTTTTTTGTTTTCAAAAGTTCCTATAAAGATTATAAAACACTCTGATTATATTATGAGATATAACATTTTGTGTAAATCCCCAATTCAAAAGTAAATAGTTGTTCGAGAATACGGTAGGATTTCCTTAGTAATTTGTGACCACATCACCACTATGATAATAAAAAAATGCGCGGTTACTAGGTGAACGCTGAGCCCCTCCAAGTTGCTATTTACAATTATGGTAATATTATTGTTCCTCCAATTCCAGTAAACGGTTCGGGTAATAATAATACTCGTAGATAATGATATGAGAAAATAAACACGAAAAAGGACAGTCACAATGACACAACAAATAATATTATTATGTTATAATGTTTTTAAGATGTTGCAAGTACAAAGATTCCTAGATTATCCGCTCCACAAGGTATTCAAAAATATTTTCATGTTTTTTGTGGGATGTGGTTTCCAGATTTCAGTTACGTTTATTTTCGCTTTGAGAACGTATTTTAAATATAATAAGGCATAACGTACTTCGGTTGCAAATGCCTGTGACAAACTGTGCCAGGGGTACGATCCCGCGTATGGTCCAAAAGAGCTGGCTTGACATATTAGAGGGAGACCGGAGACATAAGAAACAATGGTCTCATTACTGAGGTTTTTTTAAGATTATATGAAGTGGAAGTGTCTTCTTAGTAGAAAGACGGATCCTGGTACTGAACCTGGCACTTAACGCCAAACAAAAAAGAAGATAAGGCATATAGGTACACTCGTTTAATACAAATACAAACATAGTTGAGGCTATTAAGCTATATTTTATACTTATAATAATAAACGAGAGTATATATTAATATATTTAAAAAATTGTTGAAGTTAAAACTTTTTTAGGCGCGTTGAGCACTTTTTGGGTGAACAAAAATCATTGAAGTCGCGTCATCGTCACCGAACGCTTCCCATGAGCTATATGTATACTGTGTATATATGTACATAGATATACTTCCGTGCGTCATTATAATACATTATATATATACAATTAAATTGGTCATTAACACTTCTTTATAAACCAAAAATAATTCAAAAATAATAATCTAATAGCTCGACGATACAGTTCACAAGTTACTTAGTTTTCACTTCTATCGGCAGTCCCCAAAGACTGCCCCGCATGTTTTTTTTGCCTAAAAGGCATCTATGAAATGCCTGAAATGGCCCATTTCATAATATTCGAGTAAGATTTGACCACCAATTAACATATACGGCACGTATTTTGTAAAGTACCTATACCTAGTAGACATCTTTCATCAGGTATTTAATATGTATGTCACAGTGTAACTTTTGTATTTCAACGTGTTATATTTTATTTGACCCAGAGGTGGTGAAACAGGTACTAAGTATTATTATATATATATATATATTAGAATTATTATTTACTTAGAGCCCGTTGTACTACGACTAACAAACCTAAAGAGTGTATCAGCAATGTCCAGTCCAGCAAATTATATACATTATTAGGTAACATAAAAGATTTTTAAACACATTAAAATCACTGTTTGTTCCATGGTACCTGTCATAAGTGTATAGATAGATACATAAATAAACTTAGGTGAGTAGGTAACTAATTGTAATCAAGTTACAAGTAAGTACATCAAGTTAATGAATACAAGCGCAGAGAAAGCTAATTAGGATAATGTGCGCTTCGGTGTGTCGACATGGAAGGCTCGAGTTAGGTGCGTGCGGACTGCGGCGCGGCGCGGCGCGGCGGCGCGGCGTACCTACGGGAACTGAAATCACTGGCTCGCTCACCCCGCCGCGACTGCACCAACATACGATTTATTATTAAATGCATTATTTAGTACTGTTAAAAATATCAGTGTCAAATAAAAAGACTATAAAATATCGACATACCTATAATATTACACTGTTACGCCTTTGTCCCTGAAGGGAAAAACAGGTGCCTATAATCGATGCATCTAAGTCACATAATTTGCCAATATTTTATCGGCATATTACATAACACAATAATAAAGTACATTTTTTTAAGTGAAATATGTTTTTCATTGACTCTACATAACATTATGTATCTACATGTAAAGAGATTAGTAAGAATGATCCATAAATATGATTTTTTAGTTTTAAAATAATAATTATATACTTAATGATAGGATATACAAATGCTACATTACAAAAAAAATACAATAAATTTAAAATGGGAGTGGATATCGCAAGTCTCCTTGTTGTTAATATCCATAAACTGCTCTTTAAAGTACCAATAGTCTACGAATTAATTGAAAACACATGTAATACCATAAAAACAATAAATATATACCTGAATAGATACCATAAAATAACAATAAATATATAGGTACTTTGATTTAAAATTGTTTAAAAATGTATTTAAAACCTAACTGCTCTACACTTAACCAGCTATTGTTGTAATGATAAAATAATTTTAGCAAAGCTCTTCCACGTCTGTATTATTACATACACAGCAATTTATTAAGAATATTAAGTCATGCTATGCCTTTGAGACAGCCTAGTCTATGGTCCCTAGAGGCCGCCTATCGATTCATCAAAAACAGGCCAGAGGCAAAGTCCCAACAATGCTACGGAACCCACAGTGCCCCAGAGGTGGCATCATGCCGTTTTGTACATTTTCGAGGTTATCAACCTAATGTTCGATGTGATATTAACCTTACAGCTAAATTGACTTTCAAACCCTTAGCATCTACAGTTACATAAATGATAACATCTTTAACGATGTTTTGTCTACATGGAATTATGAAGTACATAATATTATTATTTATAATAGTATATACTCATTGGGGCTTGCGTGTTACCGTATAATATTAAAACGACTTGGCCGATTGAGTCCGTATTCACACCATATATTCGTTTTGTCGAAAAAATGGTTTAAAACACGAGTGAAACTGCACTCGTTTTGCAGCATATGCTAGCTCGATTGACATAACGATTTGTAATGTTGTGAAGTAGCGAAAATTTAGTAGGGAGTGGTACGGATTGCCGAGACGAATAACGCATCTTCGACACCAGCCCCAAAAGCATACACCACTGATTTTTCTAAGTTACGTGTGTATTCATTGTTAATAATTATCGCTTGGTTTAACAGTGAAGCATTGTGAAGAAACCTGAGAAGTTCTTCATAAGAATTTCGAAAGGATGTGAATTCTGCCAACCCACATTAGGCCAGCGTGGCGTGGTGGACTAAAACCTAACCCGTCTCGTTCAGTAGAAGAGGCCCAGCAGTGGGATGTGCATAATACAAGGCTGGTACTAATCATGTGACATTTTATCTGCAAACAATTTTCTAATAATTACTTTTTTCATGCAACCTCAAGTGAAATTTCCATGAAAATAAGCGATATATTGTTGGTACAATAGCCATTGAGCCACCGACGCGTCGCACATCGCAACGATAGCCCATCATAACTCTCGCATGTAATGTCCCGCGCGGGACGCATTCAGCACCAAAGTCCTAGCACCACGTCTGGCAAGCAATTCAATTTTCTTACCGTCCAATGTCCATATTGGTATTGCTTATTATAAGATATCATATGAAACTTAAAAAAATAGCCTTATGGCTTAAAAATACTTGTTATAAAAATGAAAAATTTTCGAGCTATGATTTTAAAGATTACAAGTTATCTCCTAATGTCATTACTTGGCTGGAAAGTTTGTACATTTGATTGCACATTTGAATATTTTTGCTGGTTTATACCTAATTATTTATGCAAGGTTTTGATAATGCTATTTAACAGATTTTATTTCCATATAAATTTTGATCTTGACTTTGATGTATTAAGTATTGAAGTTAAATGTACATATAATTTGTAATTTATTATCTCATACAGAGATAAAAAAGTTTATGTAATTACTGCAAACAGGTTAAGTGATAATACAAAAACGCTTTTGTACTTAATATGTTTTTTTTTCACACATAGTCCTGACCCCGCACTAGGTTAACCTGTTTCGTGGGTATCAGGAACTACGAGGGACTTACAGTCCCACAATACCCAGACCCGAAACATATATTTGTGGATCACACAAACATTTGTCACGGTGTAGGAATCGAACCCACGGCCTGTCACTTCGCAGCCAGCTACTCATCCACTGCGCCACGGAGGCTGTCAGGGCGTTCCGCAGTGAATTAATTGAAACAAAATGTACACAATGTCCTCTGTATATTTGGATAGAGTAAATTCATAAGATCCGCGTCTACTACTGATTCGCGATCGACTATAATAGCTAGTTCACCTTATTTATACCTCGTTCCAAATGTTTCAATTCAGTAATGCTGTAATTATTGAACATTATCGAATATGCTAAACTATTGCATTTACAAGGTGGTAGGTCCCTCGTATGCGAGAGGCCGGCTGGGTTGGTACCACCGCTTTGTCTATTTCTACCGCCAAGCAACAGTGTGTAAGCACTGTTGTGTTCCGGTTTGAAGGACATTGATGCCAGTGAAATTACTGGGCATTATGAGACTTAACACCTTATGTCTCGGGGTGACGAGCGCAGTCCAGTATCATGCAGTGCTTTCTTATTTAAAGTTGTGTGTGGCGTTGCTTCTGTTTACGAGCAGGTGTGGCGCTTACCATGAGGCGAGCGACGTGCTCGTCTCGTCATTCAAGCTAATAAAAAAATTGTCTATAACAATTATAATTGAATAATAAAATAAATCAGAGATTATCATAAATATAAGCTGGCGATATAAAGCTAAAGTGCTAAGCTAAGCTTTATAGTCATAGTGTTACGTCATAACCGTGGTGCAAATATTTAGTACTGCTGGTACTAGTAACAATTTAATATTATCATATAGTTCCTTTTATAAGGGAGTGAAAACGACCTATTTAAACAGCAGTAGCAGTACTAAACGTTGTACGTAATAACTTTGATTAAGGACCAAGCGGAGCACAGAGGAATAATAACACAATCCCAATCTCCGGCTAAGTCATTGTAGTTTCGCTCTGTTGTATATCCTTGGAAACTGTAATTTTAATGTGTTCAGAGGCGTTAGTATGATGCCGAGTGGGAATAGTCGAGTGGCGGCGGTCCCAGTGGCCGCCGGGAGGTCCGAGGACCGAGTTGTCCCTCCCAAGCGTCGAAACATCGTTAACTAATGTACTCGGCTTGCTATAAACTCACACACGCACACCTATATAGTTGTTTACCACATCGCAGGATAAAATATTCATGCATTAGTAAGCTCAAGCAAATCTTGGCATGAAACTATTTATTTTAACTTTTAAACAGCTTGACCGATTGAGGTCATAATCACACCATAGATTTATTTTGTGGAGATGATGGTTCGAAAGTATGTAGCATCACGCTGCGACACACGGGGGCGGAAGAGTAATATATGTCAAAGATAAATATTTCAAAAACTACTAAAGCTAGTATCAGATAGTTTGTGATATAGGGGCCGGCTAAGAAAGAATTTATGGAATTTTTTAAGGGTGTAAAGGGGGTTAGGGTTTAACTTTCTATGGAACGAAATACGGTTGTGAAATGAGTACAAATATTACTTCTTAAAAATAACGAGACAAGTGTTTCATTCTTTTTTTAAATATAGCTAGACCAAGACATGAATAAGAACATAGGGATCTTTTATCCCATAAAAATATATTCACGCGGCGGTGCCATAGGGCACAGCTAGTTTCACATAATGTAATTTTACACACACACACACAACTGACCCATTTAAGGCCAATAAATACAGTACCTATCCTATTTATTCAATACCAAATTTTATACGCGCAAATTTCCACAAGAATCAAAACGGAACAAACTTATTTAATTGATAGATAAATTAAAAGTCGAATGTCTCAACTGGTATTTTCCTCGGAAACAGAGGCATGGAGGAGTGCGGTCCGGGGCTGTGCGGGAGGTAGCTACTCTCTGGGGAGCAGGCGGCACGCGGCTGCTTGGGCCAGATCCCGAGGGACGCAGCGTGGGCGGCGGGCGAGAACTTCACATCCATAGGGACCCGGCCCCCCACTACCCACTGCCAATTCCCCACCATCGGCAAGGACGTTACCGTGATATTTTTGCTGGCTAATGTTTTAGTTATTTAGTAATTATTTGAGTAGGTACACATGGATCGTACATTTTTGAAAAGAGGCAAGTTCGAAATAAAATATTATTGAATAAAAAGACCTATGTTAGGCAAAAAGTCCAAGTGTACATCATAATATGGTTAAAAAATGTATAATAATGTGAACAAATTCGTTTTGCAGAATCTTGTAAATATGAGGCACATCAACGAACGTATTACTGTTTGTTGTCTGTTATGGATTTTTTACGCGAGAACATGTGAGTGATTTATCGTAGTCGACTGGGAATAAAGAGAATTCTTCAACATGTTACAGCCTGCGTTAATGTTCTATTATGTACTATCCATAATGTATAGATGATGAAGAAATATCATCAGTGTACTAATACCAGTCTTTAAATAAAATCATGCTAATAGAAATACATACATAAATAGATACCTGCATCTCCTAAAGCGTAGGCAGAGGCGCAATTCGTATAGCCAATGGTTCGCCGAGCTGGGATATAGTCTATCGCCATATTGGGAAAAAATTCCAATCCTGAGCAATAAATGTGTACTCGTATTAAAATAAATATATTTTTTCGAAATGCAAACTTAAGCACAAATTATGATTGCCCGACCTGGGATTGGATTTTTGAGGTTCTGAGCAGTTTCTCAGTCTAACTACGCCACTACCAGACTAATGAGATGATGAATAATAATATGCAGTAAATAAATTACATTTAACTTATGTTTTTATGACGGTACTCAATTATTATACTGGGTGTATGGGAAACGCTTCCGAAAAATAAGAGAGTTGGTAGTGCTGATGATGATACCACTAAAATAAATCGCGAAATAAAATATCTACTCATTTGACGACCAAGCGCACGTGTTCCTCGCACATATCTAACATCCGCTAACCCCGAGCGTCAGCTGATTTTTCACCTAGTGTTACATTATTCTACGATATGATATGATATGAATATTTATTTATTGATCCAAGCATGATGCTGCTTGCATAATAAAAAATAGGTAGTTTTATTTTGCGATTTTTTCAGTGGTATGTCCGTAATCACTAGGACTATCACCTGCCTTCGTTTTCGGAAGTGTTTCTCTTACACCCTTTATACTTAAACTGGTATTTCAAATATTCGCAAAACCTAAATCATGAAAACCGTTTTTACTTATTACCCATTTTTTAACAGTCCGAATGTTTTATTCCTACATATAATACACTATGTTTCTTTTTTAATAGCATATTTTTATTAACACTAATTTTAAATAGACCGTGTAATTGGTAAGTAAAATAATAATATTATTGTTATTACCTACTGGAATTGTAAATCAAATAAATATCGCAACAGGAAATCGCTTTTAGATCTAATTATAGCAACATATTTTAAAACATTTACGTATGTTGTCGGTATAGGTAATATTTGCAACCATACGGTCGCTTAAAATCGTTGCTATGGAAGATTAATTGGCCAACAAATCTTACCGGCAGTAATGTACGGCAAATGTGAAATGACATCGATTAGCCATCTCGATAGCTCGTGGATGAGAGGTCAACATCAACATAAAACTGTTATGATATGGCTTTAGCGTATTTCCCAGAGGCGCGCAGGGGAGGTGCGCGCCACCCAGGGGAAATTTCCCGGCGACTCTCTACGGGGCCTCTACAAGTTTTATGGACGCGCAACACCCAGGGTTGCCTCTATCATGCAGCATTAAATAATGTTGTCTTTTCATTTCGTTTATCTATATTACAATAATGTCTTTTAAATATGTTTTTAAACATAACTGGAAAGTCTCTGCAGTCTCTACATTACAGTACTAATAATATGCTCAAGTGACAACCCTAATAACTCTTAAAATGCCGCCCTCGCACCCTCTAACCATCAACTTCTTATCTTTACACGTAACAGAGGACCCACGTTAATAAGTGCCAGTTACAGATTACTTAATTTTAAAATGTTTGTTCATATACAATGTGTATCATAGATTTAAGTAGATAAGTAATCTGACGTTTTAAATAATTACGTAATTTTTTTTTATTTTTATAGCATAGGCCGGCAAACGAGCAAGTGGGTCACCTGATGGTAAGCGATCTCCACCGCCCATGTACGCCCACAATACAAAAGAATCATGGGCGCGTTGCCGACCTTAAAGGAAAGGGATATTAAGGGATTGGGAAGGGGAGGGAGATTTGGGCCTCCGGATATCTCACTCACCGTACGAAACGCAGCAGCAAGCTGCTACTTTACGCCGGTTTTCTGTGAGACAGTGGTAACGACCCGGACGAGCCGGCCCATTCATGCTGTAGACAAAATAGTCTACAGCGTGGCTCTGTCATCATGTATTGTCATGAAAACCAAAATGATGCCAGCATAAAGTACTTTCGATAATATTTCTAATTTATAGCAGACATAAGCAGGGATATCCAATTAAAATATTATCAAAGGGACGGTTTTAAAACTGCATTAAGTCGAGTCTAAACACCAGAAGCACATAAGTCCAGTAAAAAAGTTGACATCTAAAGCTAAATCGACTTAACCCTCTTCAAAAGGCTTACTAATATGTCCATCTAAAGCTTTTACTTCGCATAAAATATTTATATTACGTTTTATTGTAATCTTTACACATCCTAGCGTCACCGCATTCGCGCATGCACGTTTACTTAATTTATAAAAGTGCTTGCTGTCCATATTAAAATATACACGTAGATAATGGAGATGACAGAGGCTTCCGTGGCGCAGAGGGCGAATACACCGGCTACAAAGCGAGAGGCCGTGAGTTTGATTCCTCCACCACCACACAAATGTTTGTGTGATCCACAAATATTTATTTCAGGTCTGGGTGTTGTGGGACCGCAAGTCCTTCGTAGTTCCCGATACCAACAATACAGAAAACGCTGGAGAGAGGGGCCCCACGATCAAGTTTCTGCCCCAGTTCGAAAAAATCGTAGATTAGGGGCTGGTTCTACGTAACAAACTCCATCACCCATCTATAATCTTTTGAGAATATGATATTGCAAATATGTTTAATAATAATAATTTTGGCCTTAAAGGCCGGCAACGCACCGGTAATTCCTCTGGGATTGACGGTGTTCATGGGTGGTGGTGATCACTTACCATCAGGTGAACCTCTTGCCCGTTTGCCCCCTCTCATAAAAAAAGTACCTGCCTATGTGAAACGCAATTCCAGATCATGTATGATAACAACTTTAGAATCAACAATTCAAGATACGCAAATTCATTTTTATTGTGTGCTTGGGACGGGAAAGATTAACATTTTCACTG
Source organism: Mimas tiliae (assembly GCA_905332985.1). Classification (NCBI taxonomy): domain Eukaryota; kingdom Metazoa; phylum Arthropoda; class Insecta; order Lepidoptera; family Sphingidae; genus Mimas; species Mimas tiliae. The sequence continues at coordinate 9,970,989 of HG995240.1, read as the reverse complement.
AATGTAAAATTTTAATTCCCCGGGATGAGGTACAGCGGGTTGAAATTGATGTGTTATAGGACCCCTGTGAGGCCGAGTGAGGAGTACCTACGACATACTTAATAGACGAACATCAACGAAATTTCTTTGTATCGTTATGATTATGCCGTCAAGCAGTAGAATGTAAGCTCTGTCATGGTTTGAAGGGCATTGAAGGCAGTGAAATTACTGGGCATTATGAGACTCAGCATCTCTGTCTCGGGGTGGAATACGCAGTCCAATACTATGCAGTACCTACTTTATAATTCGAAATTCTAATTGGAGGTACTTCTGTTCAGGCATGACTCTTACCATCAAGAGAACGATCTACTCGTCTCAGGATTAACGCTATTAAAATATCCTGACTGACTGATTCATTAACACTTTGACCAAACGTTTTACAATGTATTCCTATAATGACATAGATAACATTAAGAAACTTATTTTTAATATTCTATTCCTATAGGAGAGTAACGGGTGGTGAAGTTAGTATAAGAAATAATATTTACTTGAAACTTCAACACTATTCATGGAATACGTTTTTATACATTTATACGCTTAGAGTCTATACGTTTAAAAATCAACGCCTTAGGGGAGATAGGAGTGGAAAAATCTGTACGCAACGTGGGCAAAGCAAGCTTTCCCGTAAGCGGAAAGCTATTTTAATAGAAACAACAGTAACGATTATTTAGAAAAACAAAACTAACATTAAACATGTGGTGCATAATAAGTTAAGGTAACAACAAATATGACATATAAGGTAAAGAAAAAGCATAAGAAACACAGAGCTCTAGTATTGCATTAGGTATCCCCGGAGCCAGTCGGGGCTCGCAGCATCCTCGCGCTCCCCCCGGGACGCATTACGAAAGTACTAGACGCCAACAGATCGATACATAAAGTTACAACATTACAAAGCCATTCGTACAACATACTATGTACGAGTACATTGTTTCTGCTCGCCCCATGGACCATATAACTCGATTATTTCCTATACATATTTTGAAATATATTTTGAAAGGACAGCAATGTCGCCTCTATCTAGTTCCTTTCATAATATTACTTTCCTCTATATTGTCTATATCATGAATTGAATGTGGAATAAAGACAGGCTACTGAATATTATGTCATTGATTAAAGGTGGGTAATTGTAGGTGTTTATTCTAATAATACAACTACGCTGCATAGAATACAGTAGGCAGATTAGTAATGGCTGTATAGGCTAAACCGTGGCGCACGGTGAGGGCGACCGCGTCCAGTCACTGATAAAACGCTGATATTAGGAAGCCGCGACCGCAGCACCTCTACGCAGTACGTCCATCACTTGCCAGCGTCGCCCTCGTACTCGTATGCCTGTAATTAATTTCAAATTCCTAGTCACCTATCGTGAGTTTTGCAACATCGCTTTAGAGTGCAATCTGTACGCGTTTCTGATAAATTATTTAATTATCAAGGAGTAAGAAATGGCGTTATCAGTGTTTTAGTTCTGAAAACAGAATATAAAGATTCTCCCAAAAAGGATTGTTCCCAAAAAGTCGTTGCGTCTTTACATATGAATCACGTCAAGCTGTATACTCAGTCTTGCGTTTTCTGAATCATCAACTTGCGTCTTCCTCTGACGCATACATGTCTTTCATATCATCTCGTGTTTACCGCATTTGTGTCTTCTTTCTAGTACTGGAATAAACTGTGGTATGATGTCATTCAATAACCCTTAATAATTATGTATGTATTTATTAACAAAAGAAATCTAACATTCATCACTGCCTCTACAACAACTCTGCAGCACAAATTTTGATCACTTACTCTAGTAACTAACCGGTTTCTAACCCGGGGCTGGCTTAGTCTGCTGGCTGGCTCTTAATTATGCATCAACATGGATGCATAATTAAGTACCTAAACAGTTAAATTTTAATTACCAAAAAAGGGTTGGAGTTATCGGTGTTTGTTACTAATCACATTAGTTACTAGTCACCTTCCCAATCACTCAATTATCCCTTCCTTTTAAGGTCAGCAACGCGTCTATAATTCTTCTGATATCGTGTGTGTACATGGGCAGTGGAAATCACTTACCATCAGGTGACCCACTTGCTCGTTATTTTATAGTACAGGCCGGCAACGGCCATAATTATTTGGGTGTTTTCATACGAAACAAATCTCATTAACATTGTACTTTTTTTATTAGTTTGAGTGAAGAAACGATGAGGTCGCTCACCTGATGGTAAGCGCCACGCCTGTCCATAAACAGAAGCAATACCACACTGATCTTTGAATTACAAAGCACTACATGACATTGAATTCGCGCTCGTCACCCCTAAATATAGGATATGAAGTCCCATAATGCCCAGTAATTTCACTGGCTTCAATATCCTTCAAACCGACAACAGTGCTTACACACTGCTGCTTGGCGGACCTACCAAGACAGCCTCTTGCATACGAAGGACCCACCACCTAGTAAACTATAAAGTAATAAAAAGATCTAAGAGCGTGTTTATCATTAGTAACTTTTCTCGCAAATATATATTTTTTAAGTTTTACCTTGTAATTACATAGTATTTAAAATAATTTAAATAAGTAGATCTATTTTACTATAACGGTACTGCTCTCAATCACTTAGAACAAATTAAAAGATCATGTTTCGTATATCTATAACCCATTCCAATATACAATCTGCATAGAAAGGAAATGATACATTGGAAGACTTAACTGATAAAATGTGTCAAATACCAGAGTATAATCAGTCTCATTGTCTCATTTTATATTCAATTTCACAGTCGCATTCCGTTCCATAAAAAAGTTTCAAAGTTCAACACCTTGTGTGGTAGAGCCGCGCTGTTTGAGTACCTTGTCTACACTGTACACTCTACAGCATAAATGGGCCGGCTCGTCCGGGTCGTTTCTACTGACTCACAGAAAACCGGTGTAAAGTAGCAGCTTGCTGTGTTTCGTGCGATGAATGAGATATCCGGAGACCTAAATCCCCCTGCCCTTCTCAATCTCTTAATAATACTTTTTCTTTAAGGTTAGCCACGCGCCCATGAGATCACTTACCATCTGGTGACCCACTTGCTTGTTTTCCGGCCTATGCTACTCGTATAAAAAAACCTGTTCCCCTCAAAATATAAATTTTCTACTATATTTTCTATCATTAAACTATCATCTGACCAAATTTCATGATCCTAGCTTTACTGGTTTATGCAGTCGCTTTTATATAATATCATTACGATTATAGTTAATATATAAGATTAAATGCCAAATTAAAACATTCTTGCATATTTTAAAAATAGAAGATTTTTTTTGTAATATTTCGTTTTCAGTAGTCGGTATAAACGCTCTATACAAATTAAAAGGCAACAATGTTCATTGATATTAAGAAACATTCCTAAAAGTGACAAACAAAAATAAACAACATATGAAACTTACGCCTCAAAGATCTTGGTTTAGCTTGTTTTCGACGTGACATTTTCAATATTAGTCACTAAATCTACTCCTTCTACATTAATTCAACACTTTTACACACATCACTTATATTGTTTCTTACGAACATAACAAAGTTTATCGGAAAAGTAAGGGGATGTAGAGCCCGCGGCGGCTAGACACGTGGCCGAACTCGCGGCTCACCCCGCGCTTACTGAGCCTTAGTGGCGCCCAACAAGTGGCAATAACAATATTGTAACCTTGCGCGCACACTCATAACACAAAATATACATACATACTATTTTCTTCACACAGATTTTTGAGGAAACCATGAAAGAGAGAGTAAATGTTATCTTTATTTATAGGTAATGCTGCTTTTTCTCTAAATAATAATAAAGCCTTTTTATTTCCTATAAACCTTAAAGTATGTAGTTATAATATATGTTTTTTATTTCTTAACTCTATGTTAGTAAGTGATTCTAATGTTCGTTTTTAATTTATATTATAGAAAACCCTAGATAAGGTATAGGCCTCCTCCAATTTTTTCCATTTTTCTCTTTCTTGTGCTATTTTTGTCCAGTTTTTCCCCGCCACTGATACTATGTCGTCAGCCCATCGTTTTTGTGGTCTGCCCACGCTTCTTTTTCCTTGTGGGCCGGTCCATTCCGTGCTCTTGAGAGTCCTTCGCTGGTCTGTGCATCTCGCTACATGGCCGGCCCAGCTCCATTTTAGTTTTAGTGCTTGGTGTAACACATCGTAAGAAAAAAACCAAAACTGACAGATGTGTTACACCAAGCACTAAAACTTTCTCTAAATATTGAACTTATATTAATTACTAGCTGTTGCCCGCGGCTCCGCCCGCGTGAATGCCTATTTCCAGTATTAAAGTAGACTAGTGGGCGCATCAAGCGAGTCCCGGTGAGAAACGCGCTTGACAAAAATACTAATGTCGCTATTAAAAAATAGAGGTTGATCGTAGAGGGTTGAAAATTTAGGGTTGTATGTATTTTTGGTACTGTATCATAAAAAAAATTAAAACAAAAAAATTGTCTAAAAAATAAATAATAAAATTTATCGGTGGACCACCCTTAACATTTAGGGGGATGAAAAATAGATGTTGGCTGATTCTCAGACCTACCCGATATGCAAACAAAATTTCATACAAATCGGTCCAGCCGTTTCGGAGGAGTATGGGAACGAACATTGTGACACGAGAATTTTATATATTAGATAATCGAAGAACTTGTTAAGTCTACCTGAGTTTTTGGATTTCGCTACAATAGTGCCTGCTCTACACCTAAAGATACTATCCTTCCATACTCGTATTATAAAATAAAGTCCTCCGAACGCGTATGTCTGCCTGTTCGCGATAAACTCAAACACTACTGAACGGATTTTCATGCAGTTAGTTAACCAATAGATAGAGTGATTCAAGAGGAAAATTTAGTTATATAATTGATCAAGGTTTTGTGTAAATAATATTAGAAGTGCGACATGTTTGTTGACTTGTCCTTCTCTCACAAAGCAAAGACGCAACGGATCGTCATACCTTTTTGCATAGATGATTTATGAGTCGGGCACGAGACTATCCCGCCTACACACCCGCCACTGTAACTCCTGTGCACCAGGATCGACAGTGGCACGCATTTTTGTTGACACCGAGCAGTAAGTCTCTGGAAATGCTAAATTGTCTTTGTCCCGCAACGAAATTGATCAATTAAAAAGTTAACGAGGAGATGGAAATATATGAGTCGGGCAGTAACAATTATTAATCTCGGTAGCGGGTTCGATTTTTACACACGATTTTTTTTAGGTGTATTTATTTATTGTATAGGACACAGTCCGTCAGTGTACAGCTAAACTTAGCGCAAGCTAAGCTGGGGTTAAAAGTTAGTATTACAATATATCCATTGTTTGGTTACCGTGATTGTCTACTCAAAAACCCATTCTATGATTTGTGAAAGGACGTGAACGTGAAGAATAAACGGTAGATCATCCTCTTAGAGCAAAATTGCATAACAGGATAAGTATGTATTTAAAGTTATTTACGTTTTCGTGATAACTGGCGCAAATCTTTGTTGCTATTTGCTACCATTGAACGTTGTTAATGTATCTACTCAAAAACATAATGTTGTGAACCCACGGGCTGTTGCACCTGTTTCGCTTACTGTTTTCCTTTGTTTGTTGTATTTGATATTTCTAAATTCTAGGCAGCATAACGTTTCCGTTGAACTAGAAAAAAACATGTCATAGGTATTGCATAATTCTTGTAAAACAATTAAGTAAATACAGAATAATATCAAGAGCTATCAAGAACATTAATAAGTATTATATTTTTATTATTTATTGAGTACCTGGTGGCGTAGTTGTAATGCCTACACGTTACGACTGAGGCTGACGCTGAGGTCTCGGGTTCGATAAATTATAATAATGTAATTTGCAAAATTATTTACATTGAAAATACAAACAATAGATTGGGATGTTCGATGTGAGATTATGTGGGTTTCTTCCCCCTTATGGCTTCGCACTTCTTGTGCATACAGCCAATGTCAAGATGGTTTTTTTACATTTGTTTTTTGTTTGTTTGTTTGTTCCTTAAGGAACCGGCTAAGATCAGAGAACATGCTGCCAAGTCATTAGTTATATTCTTTTCTTATATTTTCAAGAGCGATGAAACGGAGGTGTGGCCGATTTCAAGATCTTGTTGGAGTTTTGGTGTTAATTCCTTTCAGTTCAATGATTCTTAGACGACTTTCTTCAAGCGGATCGAACGCACAAGGTCGATCGATACCCTTGGTCAAAAATCACCTAAATTCACTTATTTCAATGTTTCCATACACTATTCATCAGCGTTAATGTAAACTTTTATACAACAAATACAACTTTAAACCAGTTTAGGAAATAATTAAAACAAGAGAGCCACCACACTGTCAGAATTCCCGCCAAAACTCGGATTTTTTACAAGTTGGCATCCTTTGTCCTTGTCAATAGGGATGTAAGAAGTGCATAAAATGTATCGATATTATAAATGTGGGTGTACTGGTTACCTCTTCAAGGATTACAAGCAGCAGTGTATAGGTAATATTCATAACATACATAAATATACTGAAGCCATTCTTTCATCCCCAAAGTGGTAGACAGAGGTGCAAGTAGTGCTGCTAAAAATAATATTCATATAACATTATATTACTATATAAGTGTAATAATTAAAAGTTAAATTATAAAAATATTGTAGCCACTCTATGGGACACTTTTTCTACAGTGCCACTGTCCCTCAGAAAACCGGCGTAAAGTGACTGCTTGCTGTTGAAATTCTTATAGTGAATAAGATAAGATATGGAGGCCTAAATCTCACTTCCCTTCCCAATTCCCCATTCCTATCCCTTAAGGTCGGCAATGCATTGATGATTCTTCTGGTATTGTGAGTGTTCATGGATGGTGATCATTTAACGTCAACTGATCCATTTGATCGTCTGCCAACCTCTTAAAAACCTATTGCTGACCACATTAGATCACGCCATAAATCTTCTTTAGGCGGCGCGGAGATAAATAGTTTTTTCTAAGTTTTCAAAACTTGATAAAATGAGAAAGTTGAAGAAATAAATATCGATATATCGCTATTCATCTCCAGCTGTCACTGTCAGTAGTCAGTACTCAGTAATGTCATTACTTGTCAAAACATCAAAACAGGCAAGGCGCAAGTTTTTCAATATAAATTTTATTAATGTTCTTCAGTTTTTTATTCGGAAACAAAATTATTGTTTTATAGAATAATTTAATTCTACCATTAAATAAAAATGGATATCCCATACGAGGTGAGTTTGTACAAATCATATACGTATCAAGGAGATCTCTTCCTGGTTTTTTAATAAAATTCTTTGTTTGGACTTTACATAATTTTTCACGTGATCTTTGATGGTCAGTGATAACATCAATATTTTTCATAAATTGATAAAACAGACCATTGATTAACACAAATTATATTTTTTTATTTTCGAACTGTTGTTTTGTTTTCATTTATTGAATTTATTTCAGGTTTTAGTATATCTCTTTGAATATTTGCCAAAATCCGACAGAACAGCTGCAAGTGAAACTTGTCGGTCGTGGTATTTGGCGGCAAATGATCAAATTTTTCTTAAAAATAAAGTAGCTGTATTTTACAAATCAGTATTAAATGATGAAGCAACTTCACCTATTCATATATTTGAGAACTCATTGATTACATATTACAACTACATTTTTAATGAAGTAGAAATTACGAACAAATTGAATGATTTTTGGGACAAAAATGGAGAAGATATTAAATGTTTGACTCTGAGGAACTGTGATATTTGTGAAAAAGTATTTGTATATTTATTACAACAGTGCCAGAATCTTCATGAATTACATATACAGAGCTGCAAGGAACTGTTTATGTCAGGACGTCTGTTAGAAGGGAAGACTGAAGGTCTACTAACTAATAAACTGGAAAATTTAAAATGTCTTAGTCTTTCAGGAAACCAATATCTGACAGATGTTCTAGTAAACAGGTTTATTTCGGCTGCTCCATACCTAGAGGAGTTGAATTTGTCATCATGTTCTTTACAATTCCACCTGGGGCTGGTGAAAAAATTTTACCCCGCTGGAAGTGACATTTTTCAAAATCCATCAGAGAGTGTTTTGACATTTTATTTTATATTGCAACTAATAGTATCCAAAGCTGAAACAATTAAACGATTATTATTTTCTAACACTCTTATTGATGGAGCGTCTCTTAAATCATTATCTGAAGTGAATAACTTAAAGTTAGAAGCATTGGAAGTACATTCATGTGATCAACTTACCAACACTGGTATATTAGCACTAACAACACACCAAACAACTCTGAAGGTGCTTGATATTGGATTATGTACAAGAGTTACAGATCAATCCCTTGTTCATATTTGTAAAAATCTAGTCAATTTAGAGTATCTTAATATTCAGAGATGTCGAGCTGTTACTGATCTAGGCGTTGCTGAACTACGGAAATTAAAAAAATTAAAATCGTTGAACATATCCCAGTGTGAGCTTATCACAAAAGATGGATTGGAGAAAGGAATATGTACAGAAGAAAATGAAGTTCTGGAGGAATTGGATATACATTCCTTAAATTTAGACCAGACTGGTGTTATAATGATCTCAGAGAAACTCCCCAAATTAAGGTCATTAGATTTAAGTTACTGCTTTAATGGTGTCACTGACGCATCCATACAAGTGATATTCAAAAACCAAGTTCTTTTACATACATTAAAAATAAGTCACTGTGATAAGGTGTCTGATGCTGGTTTGACTGGCATGGGAACAATAGAGACAGCTGGAAATAATAGTGACGACGTTCCCATCATGTCTAGTTTGGATGATGCCCATTCATCACTAAAAATTCATTTGGGATCCAGGGCTGAAGAGGAGATTATGCGTGACGCCAGAAGGAAGCGAGATGTAATGAGAATGTGTGAAAAACTGTCCTTGGATACATATTCCGGATATTCTCTGGCACGGATGAAAGGACTCAGGGAACTGGATATAAGCGGTTGTAACAGAATCACCGATGTTAGTCTCACATATGCTTTTAACTTTAAAGAACTTGTCAATCTAAATCTGAGCAGATGTCAGCAAATAACACATGAAGGGATTGTTAATTTGGTCAAAAACTGTCCAAGCATAGAATACCTTAACCTCATAGACTGCTACAACTTAAAAGATGAAGCAGTGACAGAAATAGTTAAAGGATTAAGAAGGCTAAAACAACTAGAGCTGAGAGTGAGTTTTACTTTTTATAAATATATTTTTACAGAATTCGGGCTCAGTACCTAAAAGGTTTTATCATTCATAGAATGTGTTCAAGTTCACTTTTACTGGTGTTTGAGCTAAAGCAATTGCTCAAGATCGTAATATAATTCAATGTTATGTGATTTGTTAATACTAGAAACTTAGTTTTGAGGAAAACTAAATTTTATTTTTCTATGAGGAGACTTAATTTTTCGCTCTAAGACCTAAGTGCAGCGGTCTCTAGTACCTAAGTACCGATTTAAGTACAATAGATTTCTGTATTTAAGTGTGTCCTTTGTCTATTTTTGTTAAGCGCCATAAACGGAAATACAGAGATCTACACATAGCAAAGATTTTACATTATCTAATCTAAAAAATCTATTAATAGCCATTTTTTCGACAAACAAACAATTATTACTAAAACAAATCAATTTCAGGGATGTAATCAGCTGACGGACAGAACATTAGAAGCTGTAAGGTCTCACTGCGAAAAACTGAAGTTTTTGGATGTACAAGGGTGTCGCAATATCTCACCTGAACTGGCTTGTGCAATTGGATGCCTGCCAACCCTTCATACGGTGTTGATGTCCAAACCAGGTCCCTATGTAACCGATGGACATAAAAATAGGTCTCCCGCTCCAGCGTTTCTACCCGCCCTTATGAGAAAGCTACGCTTACATTAACTACCATTAGTATGTATTAAAGACTTCAATGTATACTACTAGACCGGCAGCGCGGTACATAGAAATTGCGCATAATAATTTACGGTAAATTCACAGCAATTCAGTATTACTATCTCACTTACTTTATAGAATTAGGTTATTCACTACAGTAGCTCCCCTCTCCCACTCTCCCGCCTTAGTCGTCAAACTCCCGCGTTGTGTGGCGCAATTTTACTTCTAAACAGTCCATCTAGTAGCATTGCAGCCCCGTAGGTATCTAGGATTTTTTTGTAACCGGGGCAGAAGCTTGATAGATACGCCCCTGCAGCGTTTGAGATAAGTTACTTAAAATAACTAAAAGAAAAGAAAATAATGATGCACAAAGAGTCTGTGTGGCGCCTTTTTCTTACAAGTCGACGGTGAGCCAAGCAGGCTTCCGTATGCTAGGCGCTTTATGGAGCGAGTTTTTAATCATATTATATTATGATTTTGGCGCCCCCTGAAACTACCGGCCAGGCCGAGTGCCCCGGATCCGCTCCCTAGATCCGGGCCTGATACATTGAAGTCTGTTATGAACATATAAAATACGCACGAAATAACTTTGCGGCCTAAAGTTAGTCACGAAAGACGTTTCGCTTATTGTTTTCAGAGTCTAAAGGGCGAAGTCATCCCAGCCAAGTTATTTTGCGTATAGAGTAGTGGACAACTAATTAGGGACAAGTACAGCATAAACTGTTTTCGATTTTCCATATTTATTATTTACTAACTAAGCTAATTATTATCTTAACGATATCATACATAATTTTTTCCTATAACTATATAAATAAGTACGTACACTAACAAGCAATACCTACGCACTTACTAAAAATATCCATAAAATATAAATAACATCAAATCACACGAGTCAATAGTTACTACGCTTTACGCGTGGTTACTTAATTAGGGGCATCTTAATAATTGTATCCTATTTTTTTTATACAAACGTTTTCTGTCCAAGTTTCAATTTTGCATATCGCACTTATTTTAGACATTTCAATTCAAAATGTTATATGAAACATTAATTAATCTGATTAAATGTTACGATCACGAAAGCGGTAGGATATTTAAATTATTATTTAAAACACAGTGCAAATAACTAATAGGGAATTTCAAAATGTGACTATTTCAAACGATGCGTAGTATGTAGCATTTATTGGACCTGGATCTAATGCTGGGGTTTTAGCAAGGACACCGATTAGTATCTATGTGCATACCTATATACATTTTTCTAAAAAAATGTCTCACCGCCGCAATAAATGAAACCGCTACCAGTTTATAAAGTATCCTATGTCCTACTTCAGGTCAAGGGTTATCTGTATGCCAAATTTCATCCTAATCCGGTGAGCAGTTAAGGCGTTATTGATTAATCAATAAACACCTAAACCCTCATAATATTTGAATGTAGCATGAAACATCTATAAATATATTTTGGCTATATCTTGGGAAAGATTGTTATCCTGTATATTTTCCATAAGTGTCCCTGTCCAGTTATCCAATAGGTGGTATTATTTTTGCTATAAAAAAAGATTAAAATATGTTTTAGGTATATTTTGTAAAAGATTGTTATCCTGTGTATTTTCCGTGTACGTCCGTGATAATTTTTTCCGGTTATCAAAGTACATACCTACACTTAGGCAGTAGTAGTATTATTTTATGAATTCATACAAGTATATTACAAGAACTACTATTTTCCGTCCGGGCCGTCGGTTCTAGGGGTCCCCCAAATCTCGAGGATAGGTTCCAAAACAAGGCCAAGATATGTTCAGTAAATGAGAGGCAGTTAGAGGGCCCGTAGTCCCGAACCACCATTATCCAATTAAATCACATACAATGTCTGTCAAGCTTATACTTACTCAAATTACCTGCCAACGCTGCGCCGCCATGTTTTTATTGCATATTTTATTGCTGAGCTAAAAAAAGCTCACCGGGGCCCCAATCACATTTGCCGCGATTGGCTTAGTCCGCCAATGGGTCAGCACCTCGTACTTTCTAACCTGGACATTAGGATGTTAATGGACTTGCATTCAAACATAAAACATAAATACCCAAGTCCTTGGAATATAGAAGTTAGTTTAGGAAAAATCTTAATCATTTAAGCGTAGGTTCCCTAATTAGTTGCACACGACTAAATGTAACTATTTTAATTTTTACATCGTCTTGTTACGTGCTATAACATGACTTAGTAATATAATTAGCATCAGTATAGGTTCATAAAAATATTTTTTAAAGTTATGGACACGAGTCGTGACTCGTGAGCACAGAAGGAAAGTAGTGGGGACCGTTGAACGATTAGTATAGGCTCACGAACAGTTCGGGTGACGCGCCCCGCGCCCCTTCATTCGGTCAAACAAACTTATACCAGTCCGGGTGTAAGGGAACCGCTTCCTAAAACGAAGACAGGTGATGGTGTATAAGCATCAATGATTACACGATAGCACTATAAAAAACGCGAAATAAGTCAACATATTATTTAAAAAAAAACACGCAGTCTTATTTGGACCAATAAATATGACATGTCAATGACCAATGACATGTAATTTAAATAATTATCAAAATTGTATTTTTATTAATAACAATATAAAGCCAACAAAAACAATTGGCGCTCGGAATCAGCTGTGCAGCGCGGTGCACGCACGCAGCACGGCGCGATATGCCTACGTATTGAATCGCGGTAATGCGTGCGGGTCACCGACCCCAACTTTAGCATTAGTACGCTTTACATTGCCGGCTTACGTTTCCAAAATGGCAAGTAATCAGCAAATTAAAAGTGATTTACGTTTATGTTAAGGTAGTGTTTACTTGCCGTACTTCAACTTCGGAAGCGGCCCCTTTACACCCGGTATAATATCTAATGAAAAGTTTGTGCCACGACTTGTTCCGGTAGCTACTTGTACCTAAATTGAATGTTTTTGCATTTGTTTGCATCGAAATTTCGACATCGGTTGGCCAATCAGATTTGACACAATTTATTATAAAACATTTAATGGCCAGATACATTTGACATTAGATTACGTTAGATTATAAGTATACCGATTTGACACTAGGTAGTCTGACCTTATCATTACTTTTAACTTATACACATTATTATCCACAGCGTAATGCTGGTGCTTGATCGCGAGCGGAACGGAGAACGGAATAATGAGCTAAATATGAATCAACGGGCTACGTGTATCGATGAAAAAGGAATTTCAAACCTAGTAAGAAGCAAACGGAGTCCTTTCAAACTAGTTTACAATGGCACAACAAACGAGCGACCTCTCTTTCAGTCGAGACGCGTCTATGGAATTGAATGTTGCGAGTTAAACGCCCTCTACATATATAGGTTTTGTTCCGATCTTTTGATTCCGATTCCGGGAATTTGTGCCCGGTATGGCGATAGGCTCGCCCCCTATCACATCGTGGGACGGAGATACGCTCGGCGAAATGTGGGTGTTCTAGTTACACCTCTGCCTACCCCTTCGGGGATTACAGGCGTGAGTGCGTAGGTATGTAAGTATGTTCCGATCTTGAAAAAGATTGGGAAAGGCTGTCAGAGATACAGACGTAGCATCATGACGTGTCAAATGATTCACGACCAGTGTACAGGGCTGGTCCAAGACAAGACTAATGTGATCCTCCATTGGAGCCCATACTGACGGAAGTATGGTTTATGACTGGTCATAAAACATACCCTACATTAGTCTATGACTGGCACTGTCAATGTATCCGAATTAGCTCATATTTTACCATATTCTTACCTATTGCAGAGTGAATGGCCGATGGACTCGGCGGTATTTACAACCGTTATTATTTTGCAGAGGTATGTGAACGAGCTTATCGCGCGGCGAGGCTTAAAACCCCGGTTTTACTTGCTAGTCGAGGATCCTTTAGACGTTGAATGCGTTACTTCGCCAAGTTATTAATTTAAATTTATCTAATAATATGCATACTTTTGTACTTTACAAGAGTCAGATATAAATTAATTACATAAATATGGATTATAGATTTATGACGTAGATACTAATCATAGTGATTTATTACTTATTCTTTACCTGCTTATTACTTTTATTCAAAATTAGTCACCACAACGTCTCAAAGATAAAAAGTAGCTTGTAATTTATATTTTACATTATGTGCGGAATCCCAGTATTGTATTTTTGAATGTTATTTGTAATGAAATTTATAATTTCGGTTTAAATTTAAGTACACGATTAGAATTCCTATAAGGGATTAACGCAGCTGTGATAACGTTACTGTATCCATCTAATTTATTTATCTTTAAAGTACAACATTGTGTAACCATTTCTAAACTTCAATAAAAGACAAAAGTTTTGAAATCCTTTTATTACATCGTGAATTTAAAAATAACTTATCGGTTTGATAAAGATATACTCTTATAAATATTTTGGTACCTAACTTTTATCTTAGTAAACTTTGTTCATAGTAATAATTAATATTTAAAATGTTATTATACAATGGCTAAAATTTATACATTAGTTGCAAACCAACATCTTAAATATAAAGGACCGTACTAATAAACATTCTATACATCTGTCATAGTTACACAGTGTTTTGCCTTGTTTTCTCTGACACTTAAGACAAAACATTGTACCTATAACTACAGTAGCGGCACCGTACGATGCCACTGGTGACAATAGTGTAACACACTGTAGGTTCAATATATTATTCCAGCAATACGTCACTGCTGCGGTTCATACAACAATAAAATATCTATGCAAATCGTTTATCTTTCACGCGTAATTGTCATTGTTAACGGAACTTCATGGGTGTGCATTCGTCCCAAGTGTCATCGAACAGTTCCGCTACTGTATTACAAACGTATTCATAAGGTCCAAAGTGTAAAGCCTACTGAATGAAGGTAAACGTACGTGAATGAGAACTAATACATACGTATAACATAATCATGAAATTATTTTGTAGATGTAAGACAAAAACAATATGCGGATAAAAATATGCACAATATTAAAAAGTAATTCGAAGACATTAACCTTTGTTAAAGAGGTTTATTAACATACCTATTAAGGGTTTAAAGCCATTTTTATTTTTAAAAAAGTAGCGAACAATAAGCTTCTTCTGTAGGTGTATCAAGTATACGTATTTAAAAAAATATTCTCGGGGATATTTTCGACTTCTATATGTGAGTAAGTTGAACATTAAATTGTTAATTAAATTTTCACCTTCAATTAGAAAGTAGTTTGACATAATATTGGCAAACGAATAACAAAATGAAAAAGATGAATATATAAAGTGAGCTTATATTTATTACAACTTACGAGATCTGGTATATAGAAAAGTAAAATAACATTACATGTCGTAAATATCCCTGTAACTCAACAATCAGCAGTTCCACTGCACAACTAAACATCAAAGGTTAAATAAAAAACAATATTTTATTCAATTTCCTGGCCTGTTTCACAATGTGCGAATAAATTAGAAACCGCCAGATTAAACCATCAATTTAGGAAAGATCGATTTGACATACATACAACATTTGACATATTTACAGCTGATGATTTTGTATTTTGCTGTCTTACTGCTGTGCTCAGAGACGTCAATTAACATAAAATTGCCATTCATTAATTTCTTAGAATTCGAATACTTCTACCCCCAGAGCCAGTTAATGCATTATGCATTACTGCATACAGAAATTAATCTTATTTGATCAGAAATAACGAATTCTAAGAAATTACATGTTAATTATATTGAATTGACTTCTCTGAGTGTGGCAGTTATAATCTTGGATATTGTGAAACAAGAGCTTAGTCCAATAGTTAATTATATTACAGCATATACATGTACCTAAAATTTTAATTTTTAACAGTATTATATTTTTGTAAACTTATAAACATATACTTGACTAAAAGGGATCTCCTGAATCACAATGTTTAATTAGCGTCATAAATAAATACATTAGTTTGCTTTCTACAAATTAAGGAAAAAAATATATTCTACTGTCTCATATACATACATAATAATTATGTTCTTCGAAGTATATATCTACTGGACATGTTTATTAAAACTATGTGTATTCGATATTAGCTATACATACATATCTGTATTTTATTTACTTTAAGGCACTAAAGCAATAACTTTTTAGGAATCAATAATTTCCAAATTCAGACTGCATTTTAAAGGCTATTTGTAATTATTTTTCAGTTATTTCTTCTTAATATAATAGCTATTGTATATTATAGTCCTGCTAAATGGTTTATATTCAAGGAACACAAATATTATAACATGATTTTAATTTCAATAACCCCTTGAATACATAGTTATATTTTGAAATAAACTAGCTTTTGTCCGCAACTACGCTTGCGTGATTTTATTTAAATGAGAATAAGTAATATAATGATTTTCTTCTCACTGACCGAAAATGAATGTTCCCATCTCTTTCCATTTCATTGTTGCGACACTTATACACATAATATAGAAAAAAAAATAACGTGAGATTTTCATCCTTATTATGAAGCTACATTATGGTTTATACAAGTTTGTTGCTAAACGATAAATGTCCCAACCAAACAAATATTCTAGTGTGTTTTCCTTTATTTTCCTTTAGTTTTTTTTTTCGTGCTATATGTACCAGAAAGACAAAAATATAATAGTGAAGCGCAGTGTATCATGTACGGCAATTGTTTTTAGAAAAAACGCCAAAAATAACTTGAATTGTCAATTTGTGAGTTTTGTATTGATCTGCTACCTCTTTTATGTTTGTGAGTTATATATTTCAGTAATTATAAATGTATAATAATATATACAATATAAATACAACCTAGCTACAATTAATTTGTTTTTATAATTACCACATGTTGATATATTTAAGTGTCACAGTTAGTATGAGCTGGTTTTGTTGTGATGTTTGTTTTGTCCTCCTCTCATGGTTTGAGTGTGAAGGAAGGTGAGCTCGCCTGCACTTGCGGAGTGTTAAGAGTCGAACTGACCGAGGGCGACAAGCACGGGTCCTGCGAGTTATCACACTCCAAATCTGGCATGTTTATATCCTCAAAGTCTGGAATATTCCCTGTATACGAGATTAGCTGATTCCCTTCAACTGAAAGTTCCCAAAAACAACAATTAAATTTTAAGATAAGCAATCATAAAATACACAACTAATAATATCCACATCTATAGTAAATTTAAAGAGCTTCCAGTACTACGTACAATGTATCTTGAAGGACTTGTATTTGTGTGATTATAAAATATAATACAAAAAATTAGGAATAATCCATAATATTTACAAAACTATTGTGTCCATTTCAAGCTGTAGAAAAGACCCTCAAAATAAAATTACATAATATTGTAAAACATGATTACAACGTATAATAATATTTATTACTTTAATATATTATCTACATACTAAAATAAAAATTTCTAACCATGCAATATATAAGTCAACAAAATAATATACCTAAGATAATTAACAACTATACTTAATGTTTTCAACATAACGTACGTAATTTATAACCTACACCAATATATCAAACAACTTATAGATAGATGGTAATACAAAGAAAAATAAAAGCAACATAAAATGCACTTGAAGTTCAAGCGCAACGAACAATATTAACAAAATCTTAATTTCAAGTAATCTACATTGGTCTTGTCATGTCATACAAAAAAAAACATTTTAGTAATTAATATTCCCGGTCTTGTACGGAACACTAAATATTGTACAATAAGCGCATACTTCAAGAGAATAATTCCATAAAAAATGACCAAAATCTTTGTGAGATCAAAAAAAATCTATGAATACCATAATTATTATAATAATTATTAACAGTACTCAAAACACGATGCTCCCACAAAGTAATACTTTCGACATATTATTTATGATCTGTGCTAAACGCACATATCATACGTAAAACAGCAACAAACTAATATATTACGGTCAGAAGCCGAAGGGCGGTTACGAATTAATCTAGACCAGTGGTCGTCAAACGCTTGTAGTTATTAATTTTATTTGATTACATACCACGGTACTTAAACCAATTACAGTAAAACAAAAGTCTGTCTCATAAACACAATATAATTTAAAAAAAAAGACTCATTCATAGGTCGCCTTTTCGCAGAAATGTAGGTCTGGCGAAATCACCGATCTACGGTGGAGCCAAACACAATTAAAAGAAGAAGAAATGTAGGCAAATTATTTTGAAGTCACAGTTTTTCCCCCAGGTCTTGAGCCAATAGAGACAAAAAACCTTGGGCTGCCCATCGGTTTTGCCCACCTGCTCATTTTTACATCATGCTTTGGTTTGAGTAAATATAAAATGTTTGATTGATTTATACAACTGAATAGAACAAAGCCTGCCTCACTCCCCAGTTTAGATCCGAAATACAGGTTCATACTGGCATTTTAGTATTTCTGCGACTCAGGTTCGGGCCGCGGTTTGACGCCCACTGTTCTAAGACCATTAAAGCTTGGTCGCAACTCGTAAGTGTACGCGTTCGTTATACAGAAATGGTATTATTGGTTGATTTATTATACGTACCTATGTAATAAATGTTGTAATTATATTTGTAAATCTACACTAAATATCGCTATTTTTAATAGAATTCTGGCAGACAAGCAAGTGGGTCAACTAGAGGAAGGTGATCACCACCGTCCATGAACACCATTACCAAAGAAGCCGTGGGACAATAAGCCGACAAAATAAGTCCCTATTGCAATATTTCGGCTTCTAGACACATTCATAAAATATTAAATACCATCCAAAAACTATAAACTCTAATGCTATATGAAGTAATTGATTATTTTCTGCTCTATCATCTATATTTCAATCGTGCAAATAAACAATACTCAAAAAGGCCAATATCAAACGATATAATAAATAGAATTAATACCATCGTCTTCAATAAACTGCTGGTCGCGACTGTCATCACTCCTTACATTCGAAATTTCACCTTTCTGCTTCTTTGCTTTAATTAACAATAACATACGATTATATTTAACATATATTAACTTAAAATGCAATGTCCTTTGCGTTCCAGATAATATTCTAAACATAGTTGAGATAAACCACTTTTGTTCTAAATTTTTCAAAAGTCAACAAATGTGATTCGTGTAAACATAACACAGAGTTCAATATATTTTACACCTCTTATACTAACGTAACTTTTTGTAATCAAATAATTACTAACTATGGTATGTGATGAAAATCTGCACTAAACTATATTAGTAACCATAGTTACAAAATAATAAAGAGTTCACAGGAACATGTGGATTGTAGATGGATGTCACTTTTGCCGCAAACATAATTACGATGCCCCCCAAAATTAGTCGGTAACCGGAACCACCGCAACTATGTTACCCCATTACCAAAAAATTCCTACACGTCATGACACAGCGGACATGACGTGCACAGCATTGTAAATATCTTGAACGATGTAGCCACGGTTACTTTGGAGGCGGGGCTTCGCTGTTATTGATCAGCCAATCAAAATCAATCATCGGATACTGTTTGGTTGTATCTACAATTAACACAAATGCGTAATATAACTCTGAAATGTCATGTTGTAGTAGGTATGGTCTGTCTTGCGAGCAACGGGAATCGAGATAATAATGAAGGACTATACATAAAATAATGCTATAACTCATACTGAAATCTGTGAGATGGAATCTTATTATCTCCAATAAGTGAAACAATAGGAAGTGTTAATTATAATCTAGTGATACAAACCACATGTGTCATACTATGCTCTGTTATTACCGAGTGTTCAATGTATCACTCCGTTTAACGGAGGGTTCCAAGCAGATTGTATACATGTTTATAGACTTACCACTGTTTGACGAAGTTTTCGTCCTGTCGTCCATTGAGTTGTACGACAGTCCATAGAATGGATCGTCCGATCCAAATAGCTGGAATAAGCAAATATTCGTTTTAAATTCCGCTTTTTACAACACGATACAAATTATAAAAACCAGTGATTAAAATAGTCATAATATACAATTATTTTCGATAGTGATTGTAAGTGAAAGATTAATTAGGTATTATTATTTCCGATATGACTAAATCGTAGATTCACGCAATAATGGCATAAATGTTTAATATAGGAACGAAGCACTATAATAATCCTGCTGGTGATAAAGTAACATGTTACATAATCGTTTGGTGCCTGATGACGGGCAGAAATAGCCAAGGACATCGATGGTCCTAGTCCTGCATCTCCAGTCTATGGACAATACAGAAGTTATATTTTGGCATACGTTTTTATAAAATGTCTATGGTAACTTTGTTTCATTGTTCTAAAGGGGTGGTGTTAATTATAATAACGAGTACTTAAGTACTTAAGTTTTTTCTATTTTAATATGAAAACGAATTTCATACAGATTCATGTTTAGTACACTAAATAAAAATAAGTCAACCAATAATCATTAGGTACAAACAAACACGTAAAAATCCTAATATCATTGATAATGGCAATTTATCAATATTATTGTTGCATACCGCGGCCTACCGGCACAGATTACCTCTCAACCGGCCTATTACGGCAGTGTGTGTGAGAGCCGATAGGTAGGTACGCGTCGCACTCGACACAAGGCACTACACGCGGTCCCAACACGTTGCTTGCAACGTGACTTGGACCAGTGCTGCCAACCTAACCAAAGCGATTGTCAATGTTTTCAACACAACTAGCTGGAGCTATGTGTGCATGTGTGCGTTTGATTACCATTTACCAGCAAGCCCGCTAATATAAAAACGTACCTACCTAAACACTTGAGTTCGCTGCGACGTTTATCAAACGGTAGTGTAGCTAAATTATATCATAAATACATGTTGTCAACATGAAATTAAATTCTCTTTTCAACACAAACAGGGAATCGGTTGATAAGTGCAATATATATAATACATACCCCTAATAATGTGCTGGTGTCGAAAGCATAATTGTCGCTCCGGAGCAGCTCTCGTAGAGAATCAATATCCGATTGCATCGCATCCAAGTGATCATCAAGGTCATTCCTGAAACAATTCAACACATTATTAAAAATAATGTCACATGAGCTTAATTGGAGGGTTTCATATACTTAGCTCATAAGTTCTATTAAAATTAACTTCCAGTAATAATATTGAGTAATTGATCAATATTTTAAATATTTTTACTAGAATATGGTACTAACTATTACTATTATTCATTCTTTGTTACCATTAATATATTAAAGGTAGTTACTAGCAACACAAGAAAAACAATGCAGTTATCATAAAATATGCATAACATGTTCACAATTGGAACATATTACATAAAAATAACAAAGAAACTAAATACTTTATGGGTCTAATATAAATACTTATTGAAATTTTACTAGAATAGGAAAATGTACAAAATAGAAACAATCAATAAATATTTATAGGCCACTTCTGCCATGGTTATTATTATTCAGAATAATTATCATGTTTAACACATACTTGTTTGAATTTGTTCCAAAGAGGGAAGAATATTCCTCCCGGTTTTTGCTGATGTTATCTCTCCTATTCCTGAACATTGAAATTACATACATACACAATATGATAAAACACAAAGATTTTGTAGATTCCGTATCATAAGTCTGACACCATACCAAACATATTGTAAAAGGTGCAATGTGGAACATGTAAATGTATATTCAAAACTTATACAGTATAGTAAAATACAACAAGTTATTTATATATAAGAAAATGATGTATTATGAAACTTCAAAAAGAAACTCACCTTGATTGGAACCTGTTGACATTAGTATTATTGTTCACTGTAGCAAGAGTCATGTTGTTCCAGTCAAAGTCATCTTGTAATTCAGTCTTTATATCAGTTAAATTCACATTCTCATCAGTATTTTTGTTGCTTGACTTCTTTGATTTCCTAGATGTCTTCAAAACTTCTGATGGTTTCTCCACTTTAATGTTTATTCCACCAAGCATTTTATCCTTTGAAGTAGATGCCATTGGATCAACTGTAACATCTTGCAAAATGTTATGAATGTTTGCATCTTCTGCGCCAACCACACCTGCATCACTCACAGAATCATCACTAGCAAATATCTCAGCTGGAAGTTTTAAATCAGCTGATGGATTTATTGTGTTGAAATTGGTTGGGGATATGAGGGTCTTGCCAATTGCTGATGCATTTTTACTTCTAGTTCTCTGTTTTGATGTGCTTGGCGTCACAGTTATAATATTGTTGACCAAAGGATCCATTGATGCATGGTCTAAAGGAGACGCTGGATTAACTTGAGTTGGTGGTGGTGATGTAATAACTGGCATGTCATCTGTTCTTGGAAAACCGTTACTACGGCAAACGGGATAAGCAACTCTATTACCACCTGTTGGTCAAAAAAGTTATATTAGATACTGTCTACAAAAGCAACAAGAAGCTTTAACATTATGTAATATACCTGTATCTATATCATCTCCATCCTCCATTGTAACATGATACTGTATTGTGGACATAGGATCATTTGGACTTTGGCCTCTTCCAACTACATTGTTCATGTCAATGGTTACAAAACTGGTTGGATCCAGAGCATCTTGAGAAGTTTCAGTGTGCAAAATATCATCATGCGCTAATTCATGAATAGTAGGTCCATCCTCCTAAAGGTAAACAACATGTCATATTATTTTTGTCCCATGAGTTTAATTTAATATGTGCTTATAATTACTATCAACAGTATTTCACTATAATATATAAAAAGGTATATATACAAACCAAATTATCATCATTCAACTCTTCCATTAAAGCATCTTTGTCCAATTTAATATTTTTTAATCTACCAGGGTATGAAGGATCAGTGCTGGCATTATATGCAGCATTATTAATCATCAACTGGTATGGCCTCTTGACACCCACATTGTTACCACTAGCATTTGGTGGACGCGTCGGTTGCACCAAAGACATAAGAAATTGAATCAGCTAAAAATAGAAAAAGAAATAGTTGAAATCCTTTAATTTTACAACCCTTGATAATACATTAAATTTTGGTTTTGCTTATTACTTAAAAGATGAGCGGTTTCCTTACCCACACTACAGTTACTTTACGTTTAAATACACCTAACATCTAAAGGAATAATGTATTTATTAGTAATATTTTTACTAACATTGTTGACAATTTGTTGTTGTTTTATATGCTTCTGTCTAAGTATTGCCACTTCCCTCCAGAGGGCTTCATTCTCCTGCTTCATTGCACTAAACTTGGCATCAAGGCTTTCTTGCTTGCCCTTCATTTGCTTCACATCAGCCAGCACTTTGTTCATCAACTCAGGTTTTACCAGAATTTTTTCCCCACTTTCATTGCTTGTCACAATTGACTTCGGATTTGCAATCTTCCTTTTGATATGTTCCAATAAATAAGCATGACCCTTCATAAAGCATGGATGTGAAAATTCTATTTCATCCTTTTCATATCTCAAACCCCCATTCTCCACAGAAGTTATTTTGTGAAAGCCATACATGTTCAATTGTCTGATGAAACTTGCCATATTGTTATGTTTATAGTACAAAGGTAGAAGTTCTCTTGCAAAGTCTGCTTGATTCTTTATAACAAATGTTTTTCCACCCTAAAAACAATTTATTTTAGTGTCAGAGACGATTTTCAATAAAAATGTCTTGCATCCGTTAATACTAAATCCCAAAAACAATACACAAAAAATAAAATGACCAGTTTGAAGTTAGCCACAAGCAGTGTCGCCGTTATTCATATAAAGAGTGGGTAAAGTGATTATATTTCATAAAAGGTAATGTCTAAATATTAAATTTTTAGATCGGGATATGATGGTCTGCACCGTGCAATTTTTTTTACATATCTAGTATTAACTAGCGATTTGCACAGTTTTGGTGGGGTAATTTTTTTGCTTGAGTTCACATCTTGTCATCTTATTTCGATGCATATAACACATTTTAATGCTAAGGACATACTCATTTGACATATTATGATTTTTGGTGCATATTGACAGTGTGATCATTTTGTATTTGTATTAAGCCACCCTATATTTCATCTGATAATAATGTTTACTTGAAGATTTAAAATCGATTGAGAGGTGTGTAAAAATGCATTAATAAATTTAAAACTATATTTGATCAGACATTTTTTTACGACATATTTTCAGTTATGCAAATTATAACAATTATCAATAAATTAATAGTTACATTATTAAAATTACATAATAAATGGTATTGTAAACCTGGAACATTTTATTAAAAGAAATCATTAATTCGCCTGCAAAGAAGCTTTAGGGAATAATATTATGTGTCTGAGTATCTGACCACTACTCATGGTGCAACTGGCGTTGTGATTTATTAGTTTTAATTAATAGGTAAGTACTACATAATCTGCAATAAGAAGTAAACAGCTGTTATATTTTTAATAAATTCGAGTGATATGTAATAAAAAAAACGAATGAATTAAACTGCATAAGTTTACTGTCAGTGACTAGCGCCCGAAAACACACCGGGCCGAGAGCATGGTGGAAAACGTGACTTATAACTATTTATTTATGAAGTTCATAGTCGGAATGTCAACCAACGTTTAGGCTGTTTATTGACTTTCTACAAAAAAACCTTCAGCGATAGCATTTCGGGCATTAAACTATCATTGTAATACGATTGCAGATGTAATAACAAACTAAAATATAGCGTAAATTACTTACAGGGCTCCAAGAAATCAGATGATTTGTCTCTGTATCATTTACTAATTTCCATAATTTTCCCAGAAACGCTGGGACACTAGCCCCAATCTCTACAACGGACCGCATTTTGACAAACCGTTGAATCTTTGAACACTTCAGAAAAGTAACTTTAGATGTCTTTGCCCAATAATTTTCAAGAAATTGTATATTATTACACACAAGAACACGGTTTCCAAATCGCCATTTTCATTGTACATACAATTTATTGCACACATACACAGACTACTTAGAGATACTACGTATCACACATACAAGATCAATGACTACACTGCACAGATTAACTATTAGTTACTACGTTGCTACACTGTCAACAGTCTATACTCCACAGTCCACACCACAGACTACTGTAACTATTCAGAATTTAGTGTTGTAGGACATACGAGAGGCGTACATTTGTCCCATGTTGAAATAACCTATGAGCTTTATACAACGTGTTATATATAGGGGCGGGCAAATTTAAGCATTATGTATTGGTACTTTGTGTGGGTGTAACACAGCTTTTAAAAGGGATCGTCGACTGTATTAAGTCAAATTCATAGATGGAAAACCCGAGAATGAAGTCTTTAAAATGCTTCTAGAGGATGGTACCTATATCGTCTTCAGCACACAATCTCTTTCAGGTGTTAATTTGTGTTTAAATAACAAGTTACATACGTATGTCCGTAGAATTACGTACATCTTATTCAAGTTTATAAAAAAGTGAGTGTCGTTCATAATTATTAATAGTGATGTCATTAATCTTATCGATCTTAATAAACGAGTGATTAAAATTAACATGAAATTTTTGGATGTCTTGGTTTTGAAAAGACCCGGTATACAAGTACGGATTGTAAGGTGTATGTAATTACCCTAAAATATGACCACACCTTTCTGTAACACGTTGTATATTTACTCCTTCAAATTTTATGTCGTGTTACTCTTCAACTATTCCCATGACGCGTATACGTGCGTGAAAGAGAACGAGTGAGTCAGCTTTAAGTCGCCTCGCCTCATTTGAAGAAGGACCTTCCACTAACTCAGTACAAAAAAGACGCTCTTCTTACAAATCCTGTTTCATCGTGTCATTGAGAAACTCGTGAAACCGCAGAGGGAGCGTGAACACTAATAGAGATGGTAGTCTACACTGGGCTACACTAATGTTGACTGTTCAGTAGGGCTTAAGTACATGAGGCATTACATTATATCTGTCCCGTATAAAATGTAAGGCTGCCACGGCTCCGGGTTTGACCTGGAGTCTACTTATTATAGCATAGTCCTGCAAACGACCTTCGACGATAGACGGACAGTGACATTGTTTGGAAATCAGCAAATTTTCAATAATCTCTGAATTTGCTCTTTTTGAAATAAGGCCCTAATAAAATGCGAAATAAGGTAAGCGCGGCTCCATTTTTTTACATGTCCTACTTCAAATTTTATGTCGCATTACTCTTAGATTAATCTCATGACGTGGACTGCATGCAATAAAGAGTGCGAACGAGTGAGTCACATGCTTCACTTTAATAGTAGGCGCGTCATTTTATATTTAAAGTCAATAACACTTGTAGGATATAGCATTATAAACCACAGCATACTTCAAACGTACCGCCGAGCTTCAAGACTTCTCGCCACATTTGAAGAAGGACCTTGTACTGGCTCAGTAAAAAAGAAGCATCTCTTCCAACTCAATAATAAATAGTCTCTTACGCAACACTAGTCTACTAAAGCCTGTACACGAAGGTAAGATTGTGTATTCAGTTTCACGTATTTATGGTGTTCACGAACACACACATGCTCACACATGAGTGATATCACCACAGACTACTATAGAGATGGTACGCATGATATCACAGAGTGCCTTATTATTAGATCGTGAGATAAACTACCAACATAAACAAATATTATTCATAGATGACATTCTCGATATAAATATTCTGTGTATAATTGTACGTTATTAGTTGGCAAGTTTGGACTTCATTTCGGTCGTCCTCGGATTCTGTTTGTACCATATTTTACTTACATGTAGTCACAGACTACTTAGAAAGAGCTCATGTAGTATAAAGTATCCTAAATCCTAATGCCAGGATAATATGCGAAAGTAGTTTAGTTTTATCTCTAGATTATTTTGGAGTTGTTTACCTATTATAGTTTTATTTACCTTCAGTTTATGGAATAGTGTTGACCTAGGAGTTAGGACACGATTTTTAAATTAGTTTGTAAGAGTATAGTCTTGGTGGCGCAGTTGTAATGCATAAGCGTTACGGCTGAGGCTGACACTGAGGTCTCGAGTTTGATCCCCGGTTTGGACCACTTTGTCATTGGATATTTCTGGTATGAAATGCTCCGTCTGGAATCTCTGGAATCAGCCCGGAGTCTGTAATTGTGCCCAGTGTGGTGATGGGCTCGCCACCTATAACATCATGGGGACGGAGATACGCTTGGCGAAATGTGGTGAAACAAGGTGGTAAGTCCCTCGTATGCGAGAGGCCGGCTGGGTTGGTACCGCTTTGTCTATTTCTGCCGCCAAGCAACAGTGTAAGCACTGTTGTGTTCCGGTTTGAAGGACATTGAAGCCAGTGAAATTACTGGGCATTATGAGACTTAACGCCTTATGTCTCGGGGTGACGAGCGCAGTCCAGTGTAATGCACCGTTATATAAAGTTCTGTGTGGCGTTGCTTCTGTTTATGAACAGGCGTAGCGCTTACTATCAGGCGAGCGACATCTGAGCCAGTACAAGATCCACTTCAAAAGAGGCTAGGCGGTTTGAAAGTCACTCGCTCGTTCTCACTCTTTCACGTACGCAGCCCGCGTTATGGGAATAATAGTAACAGAGTAACGCGACATACAATTTAAAGAAGTACGTGCAAACAATTTGAGCCGCTCTTAAATTATTTCGTCATGTACGGGACAAATGTAATCCCTCTTGTATGTCTTACTCAACGTCTTACTAATTATTGCTAAAAATCAAATAAATTTACAAATGGCAATACAGAGTCAAACCTAAGCAGAAGTCTGACGAGTGGAAATAAGGCAACAGTAAGTTTGCACTTGACTGCTTTGTCTTACCTAAGGTCTTACCACACGCAAATGTCGACTACGAAAGAGTCTTCAGCAAAGTGAATTTAGCTATGACGATATGGAAG
Source organism: Mimas tiliae (assembly GCA_905332985.1). Taxonomy (NCBI): domain Eukaryota; kingdom Metazoa; phylum Arthropoda; class Insecta; order Lepidoptera; family Sphingidae; genus Mimas; species Mimas tiliae. The sequence continues at coordinate 9,943,298 of HG995240.1, read as the reverse complement.
CATCATCGCATAACTAAAGACGGTGAAGGTTCCCATTGAAGAATTAGCTGACATAGTAGTTGGTATACAATAAAATATGATTAAAAGAATAATTACAGTAACGGCATTTAGACTACTGGTTTTTATTTAAATCAGCCAACTATCGGGGAAAAACCCGTAGTATAATTTTTGTCACAGTAGTATCTTTTTTATAATAGTATTTTTTTTCTGGTCACACTACAGATCATTCGTCAGTCGTCATTCGTGAAAAGTGAAAACATCTCAGTGACATAAATGTGTGATGTGAAGTGTGATTTGCTGTGGTGATTCCCGATTCGTGAATCGTGAGTCGTCGTCATTGTAAAGCAGTATCAATTATCAAACAATCAAAGTTCAATAAATATAATTCATAATTAGAATTTATTCCATAGAAGAATTAAAACATCATCTGTGAAGTTGTCTAGATGGAGGTAAATTACACAAATTATTTAAGTACGTACATCATTGCAGAAAATATGTTGCTAACATTTAAAATTACAGATTGAAATCCTTAATACCGCTGGTTCAAAACCTTTGGGCAAAATACACGTGAATGAAGATGCTACAATTAAAAACGTGAAAGATAAAATCCATCAGAACTTGAAAAAATCTTTGTACCCGGATCGGCAAGCTATTAAATTGGAAGCAAAGGGAAAAACTTTAAACGATGAGGACAGTTTAAAATCTCTTCAAATTCATAATGGCGCTAAATTGTACATGAAGGACTTGGGGCCGCAAATATCTTGGAGGAATGTATTCTTGGCTGAATATGCTGGGCCGCTGTTTGTTTATTTGTGGGCTTACCAAAGGCCTTGGATTCTTTATGGAGAACAAATATCTCACCCGGGTGAAGTCGCAACGTAAGTAGACCTTTTTGATACATGTTGTGGATCAGCAAAAATAATTTGTTTAGTGAGTTGTTTTTTTTAAACATTTGATGTAAATAACTGATATGTCGTTTTTGATATTGATATATAGGTTATCATACCATGAACGACATTTTAATATGAACAAATTTTTCATCTTCAATTGGACATATTTTGATGCATGAAAGATCCAACAAAGTTTAAGGTTGTTTGGAGTAAATGCAATAGCTTTTAATGAAAATAAAACTCATGCCACTCAATATATCTAGACTTATCTTTACACAGTTGAGTTTTGTTGAGTGAATGTAATCAGTCTACCCAGAATATCTGGTGCACATCAGTGGCGAAGGGATAGGGGAAGGTGAGGCTTGTTGCACTTTGCATATAATGAAATAAAAATGTTTATTGAATCTGCTTACTCTGTAGAAAGTTTAAAAAAATGTTTTATGGATACTGGGATCAAGAAAAACTAGCTCTTATTTCCCTTCATCCTTCACCACAGGTGTACATGTAAAACTTAAACAATTATTATACCTCAATCTCTATTTTAACCAATCTTGTATTTTGTCTGCTGAACAAATTACACTAGCGATGCAGTTATCATTTTGTGTATGTATCAGAGACCATAAATAATAACAGTGTTACAGAAAGGTAAGGTCATATATTTTAAGGGTCATTATATACATTTAACAGTGTTGATACAATATGGGTCCTTATGAAAATCTAGCATATTAAAACTTCACCCTACTTTCAATGACTTGTTTATATGATTGATAAGATTTAATCACATACTAAAAATAAAAGTGATGTGTGAATAATAAATAAAATTCAATAAAAAGGAAACGCAAGCATTTATGTCCTAGCAATGTAATCTTATTTTGGTATTATGTTGCTTAAATTTGACCACACCTTTCTCTAACATATTGTTTTTTATGTCGGTTTTTTTGGTGTGCAGCAATTAAGCGTGAAATTCAGTGCGCTGCACCAACACTCCCAGTACAATATATGCACAATGTAATTGCAATGTAAGTCTATGTAATAAAAATTGGCTGGTTTCTATACAGGTTGATGTATATGTCATATGTTCTATATTATTATCCCTGAATTGTGGTGTGTACTTAGGTATTGCATGATACATTTGTTGCAGTGTAGCAGCAGTGTGCTGGTCAGCTCACTATGCTAAGAGATTGTTTGAAACTTTGTTCATACATCGTTTCTCCCATGGAACCATGCCTCTGAGAAATCTCTTCAAAAACTGCTCATACTATTGGTTATTCACATTGTATGTTGCATACCATGTCAACCATCCTTTATACACACCTCCATGCAGGATGTATTACTATGTGGGACTTGCTGGATTCATTGTAAGTTAATTATATAATATCCAATATATTGCCGTCTAAATAATAATTGTGGTAATAATATTTTATTATGTTGATAAGATTAAAAATTTTACTTTTTGTTGTCTGCTTTAAAGATTTTTCATATTCCAAACTTCATACCTCCTGTTGAAATAAAAAGCAATTGCCACAGCAAAAAATCAAAACCCAAATTTTTCTATCATGTGATTATAAAGATTGATATTGACAAAATATAATTACCACAAACTTTTTATAATCATTGAGTGCATGCCACTTGTTTCTATTAATAATGAAACCCTAAACTGTATGTCTCCAAAGTTCATTTTGTTTTAATAGGTGTGAATAGGTATTATTACAAAATAATTGTCCATAAAAAAAACATTAGGCATAATATTTTCATTTTAGAATAATTAAGTACTTGCAAGTTTTTAGCTCATGGTTAGAATAATAAATTTTCTACCGAAATAAGTACTGGCTATGTTGTCAGTTTCAACGTAACCTGTATGCCAGTGTATATGAGGCACCAAGTACCAGTATTCCAACATAGTCCAGCATGCATCCCCATCATAAATACAATACAAGTACAGTTTCAGTATACCAGTTACCATTATGAGAGTTACATTCATGTTGTAGACAGTTTTGTCTACAGCATGCATGGGTGGTCTCAACCGGGTTGTTACCACTGTCTCATAGAAAACTGAAGTAAATTAGTGGCTTGCTGCTGCGTTTTGTATGGTGAGTGAGATATCCAGAGTCCCGAATCTTCCTCCCCTTCCCAGTCCCTTAACTACGATGTATATCTTTCCTTTAAGATTGGCAACGCGCCCATGATTGTTCTGGTATTGTGGGCGTACATGGGCGGTGGAGATCACTTACAACCAGATGACCCATTTGCTACCCACTACTACTACTAGTAACCAATGTTTACTTATAGGCACATGAATATATAATAGTAGTATTATTTTTCTGGTCTTAGAAATAATATGTTGCAATGATATTATATTCATGTTTATTTTAAAATGGCATACCTAAGTCTAGGTTGCCAAAAAAGCTATACATACATACATACTTCTACTTAATACAATCAATATATGTAATAAGTATGTAAGTTCCACTTGAAGTTTGCAAAAAACTTTATGGTACTTAGAATTAGTAATATCAAATTAATTTCTAACATTTTTTTCTGTCGATTGGCTGAGTGTTTGAACACACATCAAATCAAGACTACTTAAATAATTTTACGGAATTTATCAAAAATTTATTAATAATTGCTCTTATCTTAGGGTAACTTTCAGTCTTTATTAATTAAATAGGTCTACTCTGTCAAAATTTTAATTCAGAATTATCTTTGTTAAGATTATTTTAAACCAAATAATGATATGATAACAATATGGATATTCAAATACCCTATTATTTATACCATTCCATAATGATACAAAGACAAATACCGTTACTGGCTATAATAGCCGTAAGTATTTACACATCGTAGTAGCCGAGTAACTGAAGCGAAACACTGTAGGTTCGATCTCCGCACCGAGATAAATGTTTGTAAGATCGGCAAATATTTCGTTCGGGCACATATATAGGGATAATGTAGTAGATATGACATATTATTGTGGTGGTCAGTATTGAAACCAAGCGTGCTAATTTTTATTATGTAGAGTGAAGTCGTCGCGGTGCGCATAGATTTGATCTTAGAATCGAAGCACGCGAAAGAAGTACGAGTATTAGTATTATATACGAAGTGTACGATATTGACCGTGATCTGTGGTTTCGAGTCTAGGTGTTGTGGAACTGTAAATCCTTAATCCTAAACTTGTGAGGTCAGGAATATGTGTGACTTTTTCCGGGGCAAAAAGTCATATGTCCTTCCCTAGGATATAACCTATATCCTTACCAAATTACATTAAAATCCGTTCAGCCGTTTAGCTGTGAAAACATAACAGACAGACAGAGTTACTTTCGCATCTTCTTCATCTTCATTATTATTACATCGTATAAAACAAAGTCGCTTTCCGTGTCTGTCTGTGTATCCGCTAACCTAACCTAAACCACGCATCGGATTTTTAACCATTTTCACCATCAGTTAAATAATTTTTCACTGAAGGTTTATATAAGTATATAAAAACCTAATTAAAATTTATGTAAGTATAAAAAAAAATATTTTGCAGCCGAGTCGCTGAAAAATAAATTTACATGGCTTACCTAAGCCTAAAAAGATACTTTCGTTCTATAATTCCATCTTTGAATTTTTAAATAGGTACCTATTTCTATTCTATTCTATTTTTAGATTATGGCCCCATCGATTTTCGATGATTTCGCCAATGTCAAGTATTATAATAGCAATATGTAAAAATAAAGATCAAAACGTAGACATCTTTAAAAATATGCTCCTGATTATTTTTCGGTACCTATTTCAAGAATTGCCGGTATTGACATGACTCTTTCATTACTTAGTTTTTCAGTCCATATCTACCCTATTTTATAAAGAGGAAATATTTGTTTGTTTGTATGTAGGAAGTAATCTTTGGAACTACTGAACCTAACTGAAGTTTTAAAAATTCTTTCAATAATAGGAAGCTGAACTATCCCTGAGTGACATAGGTAGGCGATTTGTTACCCCTGGGCCTCAAAGTTATCGATTTTAAAGTCGATCGGCCTTAGCAGTAGTAAAATTTAAAAAGTGGCCGCTATTTTGTTTTTCTATGTTTTAAGGCCGATTGATTTCAAAGTCGATATAAAGGACGCCCCATAATCACAGATGATAGAACTGATGTTAGAATCGAAAAAAGAAGGCACAATTTAGTTTTTCTTTATTTTATGGCCAATTGACTTTAAATTCGATATCGGAGTAGGAAATAATACGTTATTTAGATCCGCTATTAGAATTGTGAGCGGCATTTGCTTTTTATTGCCGAAATCAAAAGTGTTTCTGTCATCGGATATCCCATAACTATTTCCACCAGGACCTGATTGATAACCCCAATTATCCTGCTATTCAGTACTATTTTCTGGGAGAATACATAGTACGTCTTTTTGAGTGGTTAATCACAAGGTCGTTTATAATGTAACCACTACGAAGAAAAATTTGATGAAACCTGATTTAGAATACCAGTCTCCTAATACATTCTAAGTGGCAATATTCAATAGAAAATATTTTATCCTGTTCATAATTACGATAAAATTACGGATTTTATGCAGCATCATTAACATAGCAGTCAACCTTGTCGCCAGCCTGCTATGTATTATTCGATTTCTATAAATATTTTTAATAAAGTATAATCGAAATCTTGTACAGTATTATACGTTAAAATGCTCATCCTCGTTTTAGTGCAGTTTTTAATATTTTCGAAAGTCCGATTTACGATATAATATTATGATGCCTTATACATTATAAAAATATGACAACCCATAATATATTCAAGAAAAACATTTTTTATTTTATTTTATATGTTACTTTGAATTTAAAGTAAAATTATAATTAAATAAATTAATAGTTTAATAAAACACGTTTTTATAAGGACTAAAATTAAGTATTAAAATGAGCTCAAACTAGATGGGTTTACTAGTAGCCATTTAAGGATTTCTTAGTCACCTTCCAGGTCCTTGAACAGAGTCGTTATCACGTAAAATGAATAGGAGTTGTTAGAACAAAACTAATGAGCCCAAACTCGATGGGCTGATTCCAGCTCCATTATTGGACTAGTTCGATGTACCATATTATCATCAAAAGTAGATACTTACACTATTAGGACTTCGTAAAATTCAGTTTTATAGATTTTATTACCTAGTTACTACGTCACATCGACCTAATAAGCGTGTTAAAAATAAAACTAGTTGTAAACAATTTGTATATAAATAACAAGTCATAACGCAATAGTTTTTAATGTAACTGCATACTAAATAATGATAGTAATATGAAGTTTGCTATTGTATGTTTGTTTACAAAAAAAAACAAAATTATGTAAATGTTGTTATCCGACGAAGCTAGGATATCTCTATGTGGTGAAGACAGATGTCGGCAAATACTAGTAAAACCAGAAGAACACTTTGCAGACTTTGTGTTTTGAAGAAATTATGTTATTTGGTGGGCGCTCCGTTATGTTTTGGGCAGTGATTAATTTGTTGGACCGTACGGAGTTAGTCTTTATAGAAAATGGCACATTGAATGCACACTGGTACATATCGGAGTTCCTAATTCCTCACGTACATGATACATCCCGCATTGACTGCTCTTGGAGAAAATTCTATTTTTTGGATGGAAACGCTCGCGCCACCCTTCTGGCTATGATGAAACGTATATTCATGAGGTTGGGATTTGTCGTTTGGATTGGACATCTCGACTCTACCTCAAACCAATGAGTAAAAATAAGAGTTGTAATGAGTCTAAAAGAAGCATAATAGTGAATCTACTTCGGTAGATTCCAAACTCGACGTGTAAAAGTGCCCTTAGCGGCCTAATTACTGAATAAATGATTTGATTTGATTTGATGAAGCTACAGAAAAATCGCAGATCGCGAAGACAAGGTGGTAGGTCCCTCGTATGCGAGAGGCCTTCTGGGTAGGTACCACCGCTTTGTGTATATTTCCCGTCAAGCAACAGTATATAAACACTGATGTGTTTCGGTTTTGAAAGATATCGAAGTTAGTGAAATTACTGAGCATTATAACATCTTCTGTCTCAGGGTGACGAGCGCAGTTCAGTTCCATGCAGTACCTCATAAATCAAGGTTCTGTTTATGGGCAGGCGTGACGCTTACCATCAGGCGAGCGACTTGCCAGTGCAAAGTCTCGGAAAGCTAATTAAATAAACCTCTGGAAATGTGTGAAAAACTTATAGAATCAATGTCACGTCGTTGTAGAGCTGTAATCCTGTAAATTCTGAATCGGCTTCCCAACTAAATAATAATTATATTGTTCATTAAAGTTTTTGTGCCATTAATTACATTATTAAATTATTTTTCGCAAACTTTTTCTTATTTATGCACATATTTTTGTCTCTCTCTAATTAGTTGTCCATTTGTCTTAGTTTGGCTGGCTTAATGTTATTTTATTTAATATAAGTACTAATTTTTACAAAACGGTTGTATGGTATTTCAAAAACTGAAATAAAAATACTTCATGGATGGATGGGTACAATATTGATAAATATTAGCCATATTTGACAAGTAATATATTAACAAAGTAATTTGTACTCAAAGTAAAAAACATACTCGTTGTTTCTTATTATACTTACGTCCACCACAGTAGATATCAATGAAGTAGTATTCGAATAAAAGTGTGGCAGACAGTCAGACAACAAGATTATTCCACTAGTAAACGTTTTTGGTTCTGTGCATTAAAGAAATGGCTAGAACATGAATTTATTTTACACAAGTTACGACCATATAAATAAGTTGCGAAGTAATTGTATCTCTTTTTACTACATTGGACTATGTACCTATTCATAATATTGTTTCATGGCCATGCAGCTAGTGCGCAAAAAACTATAGCAACAATTATATATTTAATTACGTGAAGAGTAGAAACACGGAAAAGTTTTGATATTTTGATATCTAGTACTTTTTCGATACCGATACTTTTGTACTCGATATTTTTCTGGTATTAGTACTTATTGACAAGTATCGTCTGCTTAATTTAAGGTCTAAGGCAAAATACTCACCAAACATTTTTAAGCCCCTTAATGCGTCTTGTTTTTTTTAATTGTCTCAATACCCACTAACCAATGATGGTTAAGTTTATAAATATCACCAGAAGTCTCCACCGGCGCGGCGGCCCGCAGATGAGACGATTGCAAAAACTTTGATTGGTGCGACCTGACACCACTAATATTTAGGCCAAAGTAATTGATTGTTCGTTATCCAATGATAATTAACAGATATACCTCATGTCTTGCTAGCCCCCACCTTGCTATACCTAGTGGTATTTTAATGGCAGCCGCCATTCCAGACTTGGTTTGGCTATATAAACTATGCCACATTTTTAAGGAGGAGTGCTGAATCCTATTTATCATACTAATATTATAAATGTGAATGTAAGTTTGTTTGTTACGCTTTCACGCCTAAATGACTGAACCGATTTTTATGAATTTTGATGTAGAGATAGATGGGACCCTGGAGACGGTTATTGGCTACGTTTTATTTCGGAAAAGTCTATTCACGCGGGCGGAGCCGCGAGTAAAAGCTAGTATATAATATTTATAACAAATATGAACATTTATTTAAATAACACATCATAGAATAAATAAATCTAAGTAACACATCCATTGTTTATGCTCACACTGACAATGTCTGAATGTCTAATCTCGCAAGGGCTCGCAGGTGTCGTAATAGAACAAAATTCAAAAAAATGCTCCAAGCTTCGGTCACTACGCGACCACTAGTATAAATAAATGTACTATAGTCATCGCGCATCGTTTATCTGCAATTTTAACTATATTTACCAATTTTTTAATTTTTTTTTTAAATTTCAGATTTGTGAACTAGGGAACCTGAGTATCCATATCCTCTTGAAGAACCTTCGTCCGCCTGGCACTAAGGTGAGGCGCGTGCCGGTCCCCGATGGAAACCCCTTCTCCTTGCTGTTCAACTATGTGTCCTGTCCCAACTATACGTACGAGTTTGGATCTTGGTTATTCTTCACCCTCATGACTCAATGTGCCCCAGGTAAGATCTATATTTATTAAAATAATAAAGATTATAGATTTTGTATGTATGCGCAACTCGCCAACGCCCACTATATTTTCTATGCGCACCGTGATAACAATGTCAGTGTACGTAGTATTAACTGACACGGTTCGTTTCTACACAGATCGACGTATACCTATGTCATATGTACTATAATATCCGTGATCTGTGGTAATATAGCGCAGCTAGTATGTCGTCAGTCGTGGTAGGTACCGACCGACTAGCACCACTCATAGTTAGGTAATAATAATAATCTTATCTTCTACATCAACCCTGTATTAATTAATACTGTCCCAATGCTGAGTACGGACCTTCTCTACTAATTATGAGGCGTTATGCTTTCTGGCCATATTATTATGTCCATCACGCTGAACTAGTGTGGGTTGGTAGACTTTACATATCTTCTATTTGTTTTTGGAGAATGGTAAAAACGGATCCCTTATTTATAATTTCATGTCGTTCTGTCCGTTCGTATATCATAGACATTTTACTTGGTCTCTATTTTTATATTTTCCACGCAGCACCATGTTTAGATATATAAATACGTATAAATAATACGTATAATAAGTAGGTAGTCTGAAATTGTGCCCGGTATGGCGATAGGCTCGCCTCCTATCGCATCACGGAATGGAAATAACATTGGCGAAATGTGGGTGTACTGGTTATACTTTTGCTTACCCCTTCGAGGATTACAGGCGTGAGTGCGTATGTATATATGTAGTAAAACAGATAAATATACATATTATCGCTTTCAAAGTGTTTCAGTTTCAAAGCCTCCGTTTCGTAGTTAAATACTGACTTCACTTTTTGAATGACAGTGAAGGGGTTGCTACTCTATTGGTTGAAGGTGGTAATAAGTTATTACCATCCTAATGCACTATAGTTTACTAAAAAATGTTGTTAGCTATACGTCTGTGAACTCGCCTCACCTTCCAATATTATTAACATAAACGACTTTTAAACTAATTTATGTACATTTTAACACAGTGCGTCATACCTACCTATAAAACTTGAAAATATTTCCTTACTTTTTTTACATTTAAGAGCTATTCACAGTGCACTCATGCACGGCATTCACTTTTCTTACGGTGCAACGGACGGGTTGCGTGTCTTCAAGCTATTCACATTTTAAACATCCAATTTCACAAACCCCCTTTTTCGTATACTTATTATTCGATTCATTTTGCGAGTTATCCGTAAATACTCAAAGCCGACCTAGGAATAAGCAAAAAAGGAAACAATGATTTATACTCTAGTATATTAACGTAACAAAAATAGCAACTTTTTTTTTTTTTATATGTATGTATTGATCTTGAGAATCCCCTCTAACTAAATGTTCCTTAGTCAGGTCTGTCTGTACCTTCTATGGTTTAAAATTTCCCCATACTGTTCATGTTCTAAAAGCATGAAATTCACCTGTAGCTAATCATTGTTGTCTTTGAATCGCACTGAACTATATAATGAACTGGTGTAGTTATTTTATGGGTCCAGGATAAAAATAAATGTGTAACAAAGGAGAATTTGAACTGAAAATGATGGCGATATAATGTTATTTTTATGTAATTGTCGATCATTGTTTTGGTTTCAGCGGGCATCTTTGCCGCGGCCGGTTTATATCAGATGGCCGTGTGGGCGCTCGGGAAACATCGCAATTACAAGAAAGAATTCTCCGACTATCCAAAAGGACGTAAAGCTATACTGCCATTCGTTCTTTAAATTCTGAAACAACGGTGAAGTGGGAATATATATTTTGTAAAGTTCGTTTTCCATCAGCTGAATTTAAAATTTAAACAAACTTTACTCTCCCCACATAGATTCCATGTTTGTTCAGTACCTATTGTTGTCGTGTACAAATAAACTACCCTTCTTTAACTTATTACATCAAAACTATCGCTCTATTTTATTATTAGTGTTACGTCTTTATCTTTCTATTTATTCTTCACTTTACTTGTCCTTATCCCACTTGCAGTTGGGTCGGCGCAACACGCATGTTACAGAAAGTTTTGGCTTGTAGTTTTTACGACCCACCGACCGCCTGCCTGACGTCAACCCTTCTGGGTATTATTTTTATAAAAATCGATTGTTCATTAATTATAATAATAGCGGATCTACACGCTTGCCAGGCCCTCAAAGATTCCTACATGTGGATCGGGTAACTACTAACTTGTAGCTTGTTTGCTTGCAAGAGTTTGTCGCCGATCTGAATTCCGATCGAGTGTCGGTATTTGTACAGATCGTGGATAATATATTATCTATGACATACGTCGGTCAGTATAGAAAAAAGCGTGGCAATTTTTCTATGAAGACTGGCATCATCGCGTTACGCTTAATCGCGGCACGTGAAAGAAGTACTCATACAAATTCTATTACATTATCCGTGGTCCGTGCTTTATGTCACAAATCAAAGGAAGCTTGTGGTACGCGCTTGCGAGCTATTTATACGTTTGCGAGGCATTGCCAAGCAGATCTGGCAAGTGCGTGGACATAGGATTATGATTGTACAGTGACCTGTACTTATACCAGTAAAAAAACGAAATATAGGTATAACCTTACCCTTAGTAAAGAGTATACAGGGTCGCTTTATACTATAAACTCGAGAAAATAAATATGGAATTATGTGTTATATATAAAACAAGTGTGACATCTCGCTGTAGTCTACTTGCATTTTTATTTTTATTATGCTTGGGTATCGTATAATGGCTAGTGGGTTATGGTATTCTTGGTATGGTAAAAATCGATATGAAATGGGTAATGCATTTTATTTAAAAGTTATTTTTATGTAGCCATTTATTGTTATTTATTTTTAAATGAGGAATTGGTTTATGCAAAACATGTTTCCAATGTACCTACAACAATAACATGCATTTAATTTTAAATAAATGTTTATTTATTTGTATTTTTAATTCTGAACGTTTTTCTATTTCCTTTTTTTCCACTACCGTCAAATGGGGTGAATAAGTACACAAAGATGAATCGGGAAAAGACTGGTTTATTTTTTACACACATTAATATAAACTAAAAATTCATGCTTTAAATCAGGGGTTCCCAAAGTTATTTAAACCACGCAAACTACAAAAAAAAACAAAAACCGAACTTCCTTCACAATTTGCTTACACTCTTTCACAAATTGCTTTCGAGTTTTCTTTTTTTACTTTCGGGATTTAGGTTGTGGTTACATTGCCATCACGAGATTTCCAACTCTTGGCCCAACATTAGAAATAGCACGTCCGCAAATTATTAGCAATATTTTAATTTTACTCGAGAACTACTAAATGTTAAATTATAAGGGTAACAAATGTTATAATTAGACTAGTTTAAACTGGTATGTGTCACAACATACTCATGCTAGGGTACTTTCCATTGAATGTAACGCTAGGTAGATTTAAATAATAGTTATGGTTGATGGTAAGGTATAGGTACAAAACAGTTGTACGTGTGGTCAAAGAAACTAGTCTCTGCCGCCAGGATACATACTTCCTAGTGTAACTTCCTAGAAGTACCACTTATGCTTCCTAGCGGTGACACATTGATTAGCGTAAGTCTTTATAGAACATTTTCATTCATTTACTGTACAATTTCGTATTTTTTTTATAAGCACTAGTCTGAAATCCATAAGATATCATGTCACCACTAGAAAGTATGATACTTTGAATGACTGAACCAAAGTAAATGACGTAGAGAGAAACAAGCGATTTACACATCACTTTGGATGATTCCTCCAAGATTAATACTCTAAAAGTGAAAAAGGTTTATTATGACTTATGAGCCATAAGCTTCATCCCGATTCACCCCGTTTGCCCGTATGTAAAACTCCTATAAATAGTAGTAAGCGCGCAAGTAATTGTTTTAAAATAAAAATACATTAAAATTAACCAAATATTTATTATTTCTCACGAGCCACACTAGTGTCCGGTTTCGAATGTTCGTCTGCTTCATCAATACAACGACTTTTCTCAAGTAACCGATCATTTTCTTCCTTCAATGAGACGATAATCTCTTGCCTCGCCTGTTATCAAATAATATTTATATTTAATCTGCTTTCAAACAAAAAACCACATTTAAATCTTTCCAATACCACAGACAGGACATACACACAACGCACACACTCTCACAGAATGCTGCCAAAATTAAGATAGTATATAAATTTTGCCTGTAGCTTTCCTTGCCTGACTCCAACAGGTATGTGGGCGTTGAAATTCCTGTTACTTTTAATTTTATTATGGTCTCCATCAATATTTTGTCATGATCTATATCTATTACCTATCTATCTACCTTACTACCCTAACCTATAACGTCATTGGCATTTGTATAGCGAGGATATTTTATAAAACATTAAAGGTGTGTTAAGATAGCTCAGTATAGAGTGGTAAGGATGCCAAGAAGAAAGTTGCAGATTTAAAATCAGCCCCAAGAGCATGTAACACGTGACTAATAGGTCACTGTATGAATGCTTCAACGATAAAGAAAACATTGTGAGGAAATCTGCTTAACCGAGATGAATCTCGGAGGCATATGAAGTCTGCCAATCCGCATTAGGCCAGTGTGGTGGACTAAGGCCTAGTCCCTTTCATTGGTAGAGGAGGCCCGTGCCCATAATAGAACAGTACCTATACTACTGGAAGGAAAGAGGAAATCGGGCCTCCGGATATCTCACTTACCGTTCGAAATGCATTGTCATGCCGGTACTTTACGTCGTTTTTTGCGAGACAGATAGAAAGTAACGGCTTGGCAGCAGTGGTAACGACCCGGTCGAGCCGGTCCATTTATGCTGTAGATAAAACTGTCTATAGCGTGGTTCTACAACTCAAAACTTTGCAGTGTGTCTACTCAAAAAAACTATAGGAGTGTGCAGTTGTCCTAATATTCAACGATTTACCTCAAGTCTCTGTTTGAACTTTTCGTCGAGTTTGTCGCGGTCTTCAGTAACATGTTTCAGCTTAGCTCGTGCCACAGCGGGTGGTATGTAACGAGCAGACAGGCCCAATATAGATTCCATTTGGAAACACCTAGTTCTGGTAGATTTCAACTCTGATCTCAGGTTATTGATCTCCGATAACAGAGTGCAATTTTCCTGTTTATTTATATAAAAATATTTTTTACAATTATCTGAGATAAAATAAAAGTATCATCATAAAACCGGGCACTTTCAATTACGCTGTAACGATTATATTATTGTAGGAAGCTTTATACTTTACTAGGTGGTCCGTGGTGGATCCGTTCCGGTACACAATGATCACTTCCTAAAATGACCATTTTCCATAATGCCCACATCCTACAAAGACCATTACCTACCCAAAAAACCAGATCTCGTAACGACCACATCTCTAAATGGTCTCTTCCCAAAATGACCATAAACATGCCAAAAACTGTAATTTTACGGGAAGATACACATAGTTGTCCATCTGATCCTGTTATTTAAATACAAATTTAGTATTTTTAAATGATTGTAAACAAGCAGTGTGTAATTTTCGAGGTTCGACCAATTGAGCAAGTTTTTGTAGATAGTTTGGAGGAGTACAGTAGTACTTAACTGAAATTAAAATACGATTCTATTTACCATAGTTTTCTTCAATCGGAAGTACGTTTTACAGGTAGGTACCGCAAGAAGTTTTTAGACTTTGAAAAGTTAACCAATAATAATTTGGAATATTTTGAAGTGCACCATGCGTTAACTAAAAATTTTGTTATTTTCAATGATAGAGATAAGGAAAAATATTGGTATATTGCATTTCTGCGGTAAAGAGAATAATAAAATTTTCGTAATCCCCCTTGGGTTTTAAAGATATCTCAGATCAGATGAACGCCATAAAATGTTATGCATGTTTTGCATGTGCATTTTAGGACCACATTTACCATTGATCATGACCACATTTTAAGATATGGGCATTTTAGGATGTGCACATTTTAAGATATGGACTTTATAAAAAATGGTCATTTTGGGATGGGGTCATTGTGTGCCGGAAGGATTTAGAAACGTGGTCTTTTTGGGTAATAGACAAAAATACCACGTTTCTAATATCGTGTTTGATAGTAGTCGTTGTAGGATGTGGTCTTAATATTATGGAAAATGGACATTTTAGGAAGTGGTTTATGTGTCGGAACGGGTAAGTCTCTCCTATGCGAGAATCCTTCTAGGTGTACCACTGCTTTGTCTATATTTGCCGTCGAGCGGCATTCTGTAAACACGGTTGTGATTGGAAGCCAGTGAAATTACTGGGCATTATATGACTTAACCGTCTCAGGCTGACGACTGCCGAACGCAATGCAGTACTTTGTGATATCAGATACGCGATTATGATGAGATTTTCTCCATGTGCAGGTACTTTGTATGATTTTGAATAATTTACTTGAAAATACATACCTAGGTACCCTACATCTCGTAATCTGTTGGTACTTACGTCCATAATTTTGCCAATATCGTTTTTAGATCCGTCAAGAGATTTCTCGAGCTGTTGTTTTAGTGCGGCCACTTGTTTTTCCAGATGGTCCCGCTGTCGGTTGAACTCGCGTATAGCTTCGTCTTCAGCCACACGGCTGCGTACAAAATCTATATCCTCCACATACTTGTGGAATAAAGCCTAAGAGTTCAGAGCTTAAGTTAATGACAATAATATGAACAATAGGTACGTACTTATAAGTTATGAAGTTAATTCGGGAGCCATAGAGAACAAATCTTTTATCCGAAGTTTTTATGCGATACATCCATTACATTTTTTTTTTGTACAGGCACGGTATATCACACTAGTCCTTATGGTTATTAGTAGAGTGCAGTCCAAACATAATATTGACCGTCGGTAGACGTTACCTCACTCTATGATAAGCAGAATTACAACATAGTTACTGGCTGACCCCGTGGCGTGACTTGCCGGAACTATGTTGGGGTTTTCACCGTAAGTACGGTGGTCACTTTACAATTGGGTGCAAATATGTATCAAGTACCATCCCACCAGCAATATAGCTCACAGCGCATGCAGCAAATGTGTGGTGATCCAGAAGGCATACCTAAGCCAATGGAAACGCAAGATGAACGAAATAACAACGTCGGATCAGGGTCATATTATCTCAAAATTTTCGCATATTTATTAAATTCGTCCTGCGATAGATTATGGACTCCTTTATGAGGTTACGCGCCCTAACATTTAATTAAAATGTGCATCATAAAAGCCTTGTCAGGAAGTTTTTCATTATAATTTTCGATATTTTGATGTCAATTAAGACTATTAATTAGGTACCTAATTTTTGATATTAGATATTGTTTATCTGGGTGATACCTACCTACTTATGAGTAATCACTGATATTATTTACCTTCACATTCAGTTTTAGCTTCATTGGATCTTGAAAATTCGCAGTCATGTTATGTAAATCAATTTTAATTTTCTTTAATGTATTTTTAAAAGTCAAATTTCTTTCAGCCTCGCTGAAAAAATCCTTTTTGGCTGAAGTTAGTTTTTCATTTAACTGGCTAATTTTAAGCTCTGGAAATCAAACAAAGTGTCGTACAATTAAACATAGTACAATTTGTTATTTACTCTACCATGCGGAAATTATGTGTAATAGCAGTGATAGCTCAGCGGGGAGTGGTATGGACTGTCGAGACGAAAGTCGCAGGTTCGAAACCAGCACCAAGTGCATACACCTCTGACTTTTCTAAATTATGTGTGTATTAATTGTTAATTATCACTTGCTTTAACGGTGAAGGAAACATCGTGAGGAAATACCTGAGAAGTTCTTCATAAGAATTTCGAAGGTATGTGAAGTCTGCCAACCCGCATTAGGCCAGCGTGGTGGACTAAGGCCTAACCCCTCTCATTCAGTAGAGGAGGCCCGTGCCCAGCAGTGGGACGTATATAATACAGGGCTAGTAGTATTATTATTATTAGGAATAATCTCCTGCGACATGATACGTTCAATTAACACTAGGTAACGCAGTGGATGCAGAAATTGACTATGCGTACTAAACAGATCGACACACAGTCGAGGTGCGAAAATTAATATTCTACTGTGACAATAGCAATGACATCATGGTATCTATATACATGGATTGTGAAAAAATTACAACTGAAATATTTTTACCGCGGAAAGATTTTTGTTTAAGTAGAGCTTCCAATGACTCTTCTAACTCAAGTATGCGAACTTTTTTCGCTTTAATATCACGCTCTAAGGGGTCTATCTGTTGAGAAAAGAAAATTATATTGCAGCTGTAACTTTTCCCTGACGAAATGGGATGTACTACTGCGTTGGACTACGAGGTTTGTTGTCGTTTCATTCATACCGAGATCATGTTTTACGTTCAATAATTTCAATTCCTCATTCTCCATATCATCAATTTGAACTTTTAATTCTCGTATAACTCGTTCTTTAGGTTCAATCTGAGTATTTTTAGAAAATATATATAACAATGGTAATATTTATATTAATTTTAGCGCAATTATATTTTAACTTACTTGGTTTTTTAGTTCGGTAATCTTAAAATTGAGCACAAATTTGTATTTTTCTAATTCCTGTTTTTTTCTTTTTAATTCATAAATTCGTTTTTCCTTATCTTGTATAGTGCTATCTCTTTCAGATATTTCTTTCTTTAAATCAGCCACATCTCTCTCCAAAGTAGATATAACTTTTTGAAATTGCTTATGTTCAGCTGGAAATTTATTTGTATATATATACAAATATATAATATAATACATATATACAATACATATATTGAGGTAAATAAATGACATACTTAATATATATTTTATGGTATAAGTTTTCACCTTTAAGTTGAATAACTTGGTGTTTAAATTCGTCGATTTCTTTATTTGCGCTAATGAGTTTCTTCTTCATGAGTCCTGTTTCTCCCTTTAGTCTTACATTTGCGTCCTTCTCTTCTTTGAGTTGAGCTTCATAAGCGGTTTTTAATTCTATTATTTCTCTATCTGCATCTTCCTCAATGGAAGTTTTTATTGTTTCATGTTCACGTTTTTCCATGTCTGCTTGTTCTTGCAACTAAATATATACATACATATTGTAAGATTATTATGAAACCCAAAATCATAAAAAGTTTTGTTAATAGTTACCTCTTGCAAAAGTAAATCTTTTTCCTCAAGTCGAGCTTCAAACATGTTGTTCATTTCACGAAGAGCCTGTCGTTTGCTCTCAGCTAATTCCTCGAGCCGTTGTTCGTAGTCTTTTCTCATACGGGCCGTTTTATCCTCGAGACTCTAGATATTTGATATAATCTTAGTTAATTTAAGAACGCCACCTTACATCTGATCACTTGCTATAGAAGTCTCACCTGATATCTGTCGTATTCACTGATAAGTCGAATATTAAAATCCGCTTCTAAGGCCTGAAGAGTCCTTTCGTGACCTGAACGAAGCTTAGCAATATCTTGTTGGATCATTCCTATTTCGTGTGTATGTTCACCTTCCATTTGCTGTGGATTTTAGTTCGTAATGAGTTATAAGATACTACAAAACAATTATAATACTTATGCTATTATAAACTTACTTCATTCTTTTCTTTTAGTTCTTCAATAGCAGCGCAATAGCCTTCATGCACCTCTTTAAGTTTTTCTGCTTGGGTTGCTTCAGCTTGACGGAGTTGATATGTGTGTTCAGTTTCCAGTTCACTCATTCTTGTGCTTAATAACTGTATACATACATTATGAGGAATTTTAAATTCACTTACAAATAATAAATACTTAAATAAATACACCCAACAGTCACACGTGGGTATCAAGAACTACGAGGGACTTGCGGTCCCACAACACCCAGACCCGAGACAAATATTTGTGGATCAGACAAACATTTGTCAAGGTGCGGGAATCGAACCCACGGCCTCACGATTCGCAACCGGCTACTCGCCCGCTACGCCACGGAGGCTGTCAATAGATTATATTATAACTTAGAGATAGATTATAACTTGATTAATATGAAGGCACCTAAGTACTTACATTAATGTTATTAATTTTTTCTTGCAAATCTTTCTTGCTTATGAGAATTTCTTTTGAATAAGCGAAGTCTTTGTCTAAAGCTATTGCTCTTCCGTCAGCGTTTGTGAGTCTCCATATACAAATAGAAGCATCATCGGCAACTGATACCAGTGTCTGATCATCATACGCTAATGCTATGCAAGTTACTTTCTTGTTATGCATATGGAATTCATTAAAAATAGCTTTGTCTAACAACGGTAACTGAACTGATGTTACACCGCCTTCACCGCCAGTTATAAAGAGCATCATATCGGAACGTGACAATATTATAGTGTCCAGAGCACATCCAATTAATCCTAGATTTCTTCGAATAGTATTCGACCCTATCTCTTTAATCTCTCCATCAGTGCCTACGCCGTATGTAGTTTTACCAATGCTAAAAGATGAATATATCATCTATGATTTGCGTCAATTAAATAGTAAATAAATAATCCGAAATAAACAAAACTAACCTGTTAACTGCGCAGGCCTTAAATTGATTGGTTTTCAGTATAACTTCACCAACTCTTTGGCCCGATGACATACTCCATTCATAAACAGCGCCCTCCGTCCCGCAAGAAACAAGAGCTAAGTCATTTGCAGACCATGCCAGAGATGTAACCTGAAATAATACTTAAAAGTAAAACTAAAGCATGGACAATGATATCTGAATCATAATAACTTACTCGTCCATTGTGTCCTTTCAAATTGAATACGTTTTGAAATGAAACTGAAGAGAAAACTTGTACAACTTGTCCGTTAACAGCCGCAAAGAGATGTCCGTTGGTGCTAAATTTCGCTTGCTTGCAGTTGCGAATAGAAAACTCTCGCATCACTTCAAAGTCATCTATTAGTACCACCATATAACGTAGTTTATCTGAGAATCCTACTACTGCAAACAGACCTGC
Organism: Mimas tiliae; assembly: GCA_905332985.1. Lineage (NCBI taxonomy): Eukaryota > Metazoa > Arthropoda > Insecta > Lepidoptera > Sphingidae > Mimas > Mimas tiliae. Next base: position 9,923,506 of record HG995240.1, on the reverse strand, counting down.
AAATTAAATATGTATTGGCGTTATGTAAATTTTACATTTTGTAGACCATGTATTATTAATATATTTTTTTTCTCTTTGTTGATTTTACCAGATGGATGCAGGGATACACAATGTATTTCCTCTTGATATAATTTTATCATCTCCACATCATCGGTCATATAATTCCATATTCTAATACTCTTATCTTGTTCGCCGGATGTCATAAAGATGGGTTTCCATGCGCACATTGAGAGGGAGTTTATACGACCATAGTGCATGGCTGGACCGAGCTCCGCAAATGCTATTTCAGGATTCTAAAATATTATTTATATATAATTTCATTAAATTATAATATTTAGTAGATGATTCTACGTAATTTCATTACTTACCTGTATCATGTGCTGTCCAAACAATTTAACGTAGTAGAGTTGTTTACGTAACGTTGTAATTAGAAGTGTTTCTTGATTAGGATCTATTGTTATATGTTGTATGGCGTCCAGTGGCGACCACATTGGACTTTCACGGGTATGCCTGATAAAAAAATATTTTATAAAATTCTGGCAATTTGACTGACAAAACAAATTAATCTTGCGGGAGCGATACATACTTGTATGATCTTTTTGAAATTCTAAAAACGTTTCTTTTTCTCCAATGATGCGGTGTTTCTTTCTCGAACATGTGAACATAACCAGGTCCGCATGCAAAGGCGAACCCTGTATTTAAAAATTACTTAGTAATAATTATAAGAAATATTACACAGTATTTAAGTACCTACCTACATAACTGATTATATACCTACTGTCCAGTAATTACCTACTATTATATTTCTAGGTAATTCTGAGAATTAGGGTACGCAAAGACACATTGATTGAATTTGTTTTCACACGGTTTAGCATAATATAAGTAAGCTTTTCTTTTTGCCAGGGGTTATCCCAGTTCCGCCTGGGGTGCCAGGCGCCTTATTATTGTAATTGTCATGTATTATTCTAATACGTCAAGCCAGCTGTTTTTGGGCCGTCCGCAGATATCCCTGGTCTGGCAGTACAAGCGTTTGTAAGTTCCGACTGACGTTCCTACTCCTACGGTGTCCTCAAAACCTATGTAAAATACCTCAATTACTAAATTATCCATACCTACCTTTAGCGAAGTTAACAAAACAAGTGACGGGATAGCTCTCCTCTATTAGAACCGCAGATTCGCTTGTTGTGTCTTGTTTACTAGATGTACTTGTTTTATCGCCGTCCTCTGTCCTGTATATAATTAAGTATTTATATTGATTGCGAGTTTACTGAGAAATCAAACTGATTAGTAAGTCATAATATGTAAACACAAGAATCACTCACTCGGCTTCTACTTTTTTCAAAGCCATTTCCGTGACTTCTGCTGCGCGAAATACGCAGTTTTGTCGGAGCTCACCATTTTCGACCATCATGATGACACCATTCTCAGTTCCAAACAAGATTCGATCTGACGTGAGCCACATACAGCTGGTTATATTAATCTAAACGAAGGCAGGATAAGCATATCATTTATTCTTCCGTGACACTATTATACTTATTACTAAATTGTATTTTTTTTTATTAGGTAAGCGCGACGCTTGCCCATAAATTTAAGTAACGCCACAGAATTACAAAGCACAACATGACACTGGACTACGCTCGTCACTCCGAGACATAAGTTGTTAAGTCTCATAATGCCTCTCATAATAGTCTCATAATAGTAATTTAACTGGCATCAATGTCCTTCAAACCGGAACACAAGTGCTTCCACACTGTTGCTTGGCGGCAGAAATAAAAAACGGGGTGGTACCAACCCAGACGGCCTCTCGCATACAAAAGACCTACCACCTTGTGTATGTCTCATACTTTTACTACTTAGGTACTTATGTATTTATCGAGACAAAATGTACATACAATATGGTATTGTAAGAATATTGCGCTTGTTTATTCAAATGCACTTACATTTTCGGCCTTGCACCACCCCCACTGACGCCAAACTGTTTCAGACACATTCATTATACGAAACGTGTACGGTCCTGTAATTACGACTAATGTCGCATCTGAGGGATTACATTGTACCTAAGAAGAAAACACACAATAAGTAAGTAAACTTAAAAGTGATAGAGCGCTCTAGTTACCTACACAATCAATTTTGTCTGTAATGCAGCGCTACAGCGTGAATTAGGCGACTCGACCGAGGGCAATACAGTACTACAACTACTACAATACAATACTGTATAGGGTAATACAGTAAACTGAGTAGGTACCGTGTATAGCTACCTAAATGCATTCCTGCATTATTCTTGTCAAAAATAATACAATTTCATAGAAAACCATTTTACTTACACTTTGTACAATTCCTTGGCCACTTGGATTCTGAGCTTTAGCATGGCTCTCTACCTTACCTTTATCCCAATTATAATAATACAAATACCAATCAGGCTCCCCTGTTATAGCAACAAGATATTTAGAATCGTAGGAAAATTGTACGCAAGCAAATTCCCTTGCTGTAGAATTTTCGAAAGGGACTGTTAGAATCTTTCGTCTCTTGTAGGTGGTTAGATCGTAAATGGTGATAATTGGCTTCTGTCCCTCTTCAGCCACCTCGTTTAAAGCAAGCCAGCGTCTAAAACATACTCAAAATAAATATCAGCTGTGTTTATGAAAAAAAGTGGCGATGGCCTAGCGGGGTGTGGTTCGGATTGCAGAGTGGGATGCCGCGAGTCCTAAACCAGTCTTAGGACACACACGTCTAACTTTTACAATTTTATTGTTAATTATCGCTTGTTATAAAGGTCAAGGAAAGCTGCATACCTGAGAATTTTTCATAAGAATTTCGAAGATATGTGAATTCTTCCAATCCGCATTGTGAATTGTGAGGTCTGACAAGTGGAGTAACGCCTTATTCCTCTTACTAGTTAGAGGTGCATCGTGCCCAGCAGTTGGGCGTATCACTATGTTTAACTTAAATCATAATATTTGTTTTTCCTGTCCTTGAAACACTATGGTAGCTAAGTAAATGTACCTGTTTGGTGCTAGTACCAAGGATCTGATCGGTTTATGTTTATCTTGTAGTCTTATAAATTTTTGTTTTTTCTGAAGATGGTTATGAATGACAATTACTCCACCGGCTGGGTAAATGATTTCAGACTCTGTCAGATAGTGAGCATTGTATCTGTGAAGAAAAACATTTATAAATATTAATTCTTGCATATCATATTCAACGAAGGTCAGAAAGAGGCAGAGTAGGATAGTAGTATAAGTAGGTACTAGAATAATTGTAGACACATCTAAAACCGCCACCCATCAGTTTACTTCTTGTTAACTTCGGTCTTTTACCTCTTTCACTAGGAATGAATTATCTAAACACAAAGTGAAACAAAACTGCTGAATAAACCAATGAAATCAAAACAAGATCAACGCCCTCTCCAATGAACGTTCTTTGGAGTGAATCGTGTAATCGCTTGAGGGCAGGTACAGATTACAGATTTTTTAGTATATTATTGGGTTAAAGGCCGTCTTAGATCATGTGGACAAACAGCCTGGAGCTCTTTCAGAAAAAAGAAAAATACTTTTCGATCTCTATATTATATCATCAAATTACTGCCAAATAGTGTTAGTGTTAGTGTTCTGTGATTTAAAGTAAGAAAATAGATTTTTAGGTAGCTACTGACTTTTGGGATTTGGGGGCCCCATATCAAGGCAGGGGCCCAGACTGGTCCAGCAGTGCGCGGGGTACCCATAGGGTATATAGACGGAACTTAGTAGGGTAAATACCCGTTAAACTATTAACGATGTCTATGTCAGTAGGGTTACCTTGACCTAAGAATTCGGTTAATTAAGTACCAAAGTAGGTACCTAGTAAGAACGAAAGCTAAGATAAACTATTTGAATCTACAATGAGTAGCGAATTTCTTATAGCGGCATACATGTGTGTTACGCAAGGATGTTTAATGAGCAAACATGACAAGGTCGCCATAAACCGACCTATATTTGGATACTTACTGAATGTCCGTACGGAGACCATAAAATGTACGAGCCGATAGATTCGGTGGTGTCGTCGCCATGATAGTGTAATAAAAATCCTAAAATAACGAATACAATGTCATAAACACAACAATATATACGTCACGAGCAATAAACACTAAAAATAGGTGAATATTATTCGTTGACTAGACTTTTGTATTGATTTCAAGTCATGCATTTAAATTCTTTTGGCATGCATTGGTAGTCATAGATTTGTTGGTTGTCTTGGCAACTCTATAAACAAGCTTGTACTTTTTCATTGTAAGTAGTTTGTTAAATATTTGGCACAAAGTTTTTAATAGGATATAATAAATCATGAAAACCTAGTATCCAATAGTATTCGTTGCACATGAATTCCGCAAGCATAAAATCTATGCCAAAATTTATTTTAACCCCTGACAAATAAGAGAGGTTTGACTCCTCTGTCTCTTTCTGTTTGCGTGTGTTTGTATGTGGCACCGTCGCGTAGCGTCTACAGATTTGAGTCGGGGGTTTTAACTGCTAGGTTATTTTAATTATTATTTTTTTCAATTTAATGACTAGCGCATGCGGGTCTTTAGTTGAGGATAGGTAGGTATACGTTCACACTTTACACGTAAGTATCTAGCTTTCTATGTGGTCGCCATTTATTTTAAAAATATATTTCCCACAAACATTGTCTAAAGCAATATTCTACATAATAACATTGTGATTGACTTATATCTAGGTACTACTTTAATTAAAGAGTGAAAAAAAGTAAAGAGTCAAAAATATTGATAAAATCGTTTAAACGTTTAGTACCTTACCTCGTTACCTTAAATATAAAACCAAGTGCATAACTTTAAGCATACCTACTTATAACGTTGAGCACGGGAGACTGTTACATTCATATAAGCTTGCTACTGTATCCCGAAAGAGGTAGGCAGAGGTGCAAGGCACACCCATGGTTCGTCTAACTTATTTCGGCAACAAGTTTAATTTTATGCCGCATAATTTATTAAATTATTTCTTTCTACCTGGCGTTATCCGGGCCATTGCCAGGGTCGTTTATGAAATAAAATCTTCTTTTATTATTAGGTAGAGAATTTGACAATAATTATTATCTCATCGACACTTATTCAATTAACGAAGGGTTGTAGTTGACATACTGGGCACGTTACCCAAGACATCAAACCGGCAGACGCGGCCCAATCTACACTTTGACGAAAAGAAGGGGTAAATTCGTAATTGGAATTAACTCTGATATGTATCATGCGTAGCATCTCTATAGTAGTCTGTGGATGTATCTAATCTATCCGTCAAATCGCTCGATAAGTGTATGCCAGACTTTACATTTTGACCTTTGGATAAAACCCTCAGTTTACGAAAAAAAGCAAAGTGAGTCATGAGCACAATGCATAATTAAAATAGGAGAGGTCTGAAATTCCAAGGACGACTAAAGAAGGGTACCAAATTAAAGATTTTAATGTAATATGATGAATACAGTCGAGAAAGACGGAGAAACTGCGCGTTGGTCATTTAACTGGATTTCACCTGATTGGCGCTCAATGTCGTCTGCACATCCTCGGTAATATCCGAGATAAGTCGCAGCTTCCTCTTACCGTCCACAAGGTCGGTACGTCGCTTTATTTACCCATTAGATGCATGTCATAACAGTAACGTTATTGTTATTTCCTTGCCGTAGTCGCCTCAGCGCGGTATGCGCATACCTATGTACCGTTATTGTTATACGGTAATTTTACCTTTACGAAGCATTTCTCATTAAGAATGACGCATAGAGTCATTAATATAAAAAACTTATATAGATCATGAATAAAAATATATATACTTACATAATATCTTAACAACTTAGGTAAACAACACATTCTTTGCGGTCTTCATTTTGTAAAATGACTCTACGTTTCACTTATTAGGTATTTACACTATGCGGCACTTTCTTTTTCATACAAGTTGGTTTATGTTACGAAGCATAAGTACTCGTATGTATAACTTGTGAACATTAATAGAACTTAGGCATAGTGTATGAAACCTATATCAAGTATTGGAGGAAAAGTAGATAACAACCCATTAACGAGTGACCCCGTCAATGAGTCGGCGATATCGAACACAGTAGGTAATTGATGATGCAATGCGATCAAAATACACTGGTCTAATGCCCTATAGCATATTCACAGCATTAGACTGTACCTACTCATAATTGATGAGGCTAATGACTTCACTAAAGGATTCTGATATTTGTACCTTGTAGGTACAAATATCAGAATTTATGAGTTATAACACAGATTGAGAATATTTTATAGTAGGTAGGTAGGTAGAACGTGTTACGGAGCATTTACATGAAGTCAATTATTGAGACTATCTTAACCAAACCATTATATTATATACATATGTGTTAACTTGTAGTAGGCCACTTTTTATCTTTAAATTACTATACATACTTATATTAAAATTACTCCGTAAGCTTTTCTAAATTATTGGCATTGCGTGAATGGATATGGACCGAATAAGTGATTTTAAATGTATATCAATTTGTAACTGGCTCTATGTATCGTCTTAGTGGATTGTCTCAATAGCTGGCCTCGTGTAAATGCTCTGCTATATTTAGTCTGTGGTATCTGCAGGATGGTAATGGAATAAGATCCTACCTAATTTTAGTAAGTATATTCCTCAAGGCTTGTGACGTGCGATACCTTGTATAGTTTGTGCACTTCTCGAAGCCGGCCGCTCTTTGAAATCGAAACTCTACAAACTTAGTTTGCATGTTGTTTGTATTGCTATGTCAGTAGTGCACTTTAACTGCAAACCCAAATTACAGCCATGAACATTTTATAATAATAATTATAACTTCTAATGAATTAAAACTCCTATAAAACAAAAACTCTACCTGAGTAACAACACCTTCTGTCGCAGTTTGTAAATTAGCGCAAATTTCAGCCTCTGTGGCGCAGTGGGCGAGTAGCCGGCTGCGAAGCGTGAGGCCGTGGGTTCGATTCCCACACCGTGACAAATGTTTGTCTAATCCACAAATATTTGTTTCGGGTCTGGGTGTTGTGGGACCGCAAGTCCCTCGTAGTTCCTAATACCCACGATACAGGTTAACCTAGTGTGGGGTCGGGACTATTTGTGTGACTGTTGGGTGTATTTATTTATTTTTATAAAATTATTTGGCTTAGCACTGTGTATATTTTAACCGCATTCTATTGTGAGTTAAAGCTCTGTCATAGAAATATAACATCCGAAGTTAAACTTTTTAATGTATTTTGTTAAAGTGTTATGTAGAGCTATACCTAATGGGATATTAATTAAATTAATTTCTAATATCGATAACTTGTGTTCAAGATAAATAAGGTTATCTGTCTTAGACTGGAAGTAAAGTACAGTTGGATGCAGCATATTAATACCAAGTTTCTTTCTAGATACCTTATTATAGGCTGGTTAACTCTAATCAGATTGTTTCCATTATTTCTTTTTTTACATAGTCTTACACCTGTTTCGCTTAGAGACAATGGATTTCCACTTGCTACGATCATTGCACACCTCTTTGGCCTCCTTCATTCTCATTAAATTCATCATTCATGCTCGTTGATTTAGGGTACCCCTGACCTGGCCTTTCTCGAGAATATCTCCGATTTGATTTGACTTATTTTGATACTTTAGTATACTACATACCACTTTCCTCATATATTAAAAAAAAAAAATTATTTCATATATATAAAAAAAGACCTAGCATAAATAATTACTAAAGGATTTTATACATAATACGATAATCTAAAAATAAATAACTATAATCGTAAGGCTGAAATTATGTACCATACTATAACGGCGTTATTAATAAGACTATAACCTAAATAACCGTTTAAAAAGTTCCGACATCAGTTAGAAAAATAAGTTTTAACAAAACTTAAAAACCTACTTCAAAAATAACCCTGAGAAATCAAAAATAACAATTCCTATAGGTCTCTTTGGAGTCGGTGCCTGTGTCACTGCCGGTTATTATTTTACTATTTTTAGTGAAAAAATGATAATCACAATCAGTGCATAAATGTCGAATTCATCCTTGTAGAAGTGGAATTATAATGTATTTGAATATTCCAATAAAAAAAATCGTATTCAAATCGGTTCATCCGTTTAGGTGTTCCGATGCCAAAGACATACAAAGAGATCAAAGTTATAACAACCCTCTTTTTGTTAAGGATTAAAAAAGTGCAACGAAAGAGAATATTATAAACCGACGAAAAAACGGAGGAGGTTCCTTCACAATCCGACGATACCAATAAAAAAATAGAGAGGTTCTCTATTAGACGAATTCGATGCCGTATAAACGTAGAGGGAGAATACCTAGAGTAATTCATAGCTTTTGTCGCATTCGCACAAGAAAAAGAGCTACTTATGGTGATATCGTATAAAAGAATGAAACAGAACGATTATATTTTTTGGTTCATGACGAATGTTTAGTATTTGAAGTATATCAAATAACTTTCATAAACAAAGTTTGACAGTTGACGTATATTTGTCTATCGTCTTCCTGGTAAAATTAGTTAAAATTTATGTAAAAGTACAAATGCATGCTATATTTTGCTGTTGATAAGAACTTCGTATAATTATTTATATCATTTTCTATGAAACTATGGTGCGGTGTAGCATTATAGGGTGAAAAAGTGATACTGGAAAGAAAATGCCGACTTATCTTTTCATTCGTAGTATACCACGCTTTATCAGTAATAAGGCTTTCAAAAATATGACATAGGTATTGTGTTTAAAGTATTCTTATTGTAAAATTCTTTGTAGTAAAGCATTAATCAAAGTAAATATCATTTAATAAAATTTATAACCAAACAAAATTACTCTGTTTGGTATTGCCGAAATTTCAATAAATTATTACCCCATATTATGGGAAATATTAATTTTGCTGTATACATTAATAATAAAATTAAATAAAAGAAATGTATTAATTATGTATAATAAAATGACTCGTTTCAGTTTTCCTAAAGATAATGTTTTACTGTAGAATTGGATTGTATCAACAAGACATTGATATTGGACACCAAAACCATAATCAATAATTTTTAGCAACATTTAGAGAAAAATGTATTATTCAAAAAGAAGAAACTGACTGTACTGCTTTGTAATGCTGTACCTATTCTGGTAAATATTTAGTTTAAGCATGTTTAGCAATAATCAATAGAAAAAGTACCTAAATTAATTATATTTTCAATATTATTTTATTTATTAGGATCACAAACCGATATATAATGGTATTTATATTACAGTAAAGGTTTTTTAATATAACAGTGGTAATTCTTGTAACAATAATAAGTAACCACAGATTTCAAATATTCAGAAAATACAGTTAAATTAAATACGCACTCACGCCTGTTTTCCTCAAACGGGTAGGCAGAGGTGTACCTAACTAGTATACCCACATTTCGCCTAGTTTATATTCGTCCCATGATGTGATAGGAGGCAAACTTTATCGCCATACCAGGCACAATTCCAGACTCCGGGCTAATACTAAGCATAGCATGATAGAAAATCCCAACCTGGGGACTTTGCCCGACCTGGGGATTGAGCCCGAGACCTCAGCACAGCAGTCGTATCGCGTACGCATTACAACTGCGCCACCGAGGCAGTCGAAAATTAAAGTAAAAAATTCTAATTTACATTACAGATCAATAATATAAACTTTTGATATTAATAAGTTATAATCCATGTTTGGTCCATATGTTTTGAGTTTGACATTTTTAAAACTATTATGTACATTGACCTGCTTCAAACTGTTATGATGTATATTTTATAGACAAATAAATTACTAAGGAAGATTTCTCACAAACTACATACAGACCACCGTATGCGAGAGGCCGTCTGGGTGGGTACCACCAGTTTGTCTATTTCTGCCGCGAAGCAGCAGTGTGTTAATACTGTTATGTTATTGTTGAAGGACATTGACGCCAGTGAATTTACTTGGCATTATGACACACCACCTTATGTATCTGGGTGACGAGCGTAGTTCAGTGCCATGTAGTACTTCATAATTCGAGGTTCTGATTGGTGTTGCTTCTGTTTATGGGCAGGTGTGACGCTTATCACCAAGTGAGTGACTTGCGCGTCTCATCTAAAGCTAATAAAAATAATATTTAAATAATAAAAGGTAATTGAAAATAACCATGTTGTATTATTTACTCACAAAAGCAAGAACCTATTATTTTTCAAGAAATTGTAGTACATGACGTCACGTAACAAAACAAATTGTAGGGTAATTTGTTTTTGACGCGGTAACCCTCGAAATTGTATCCTTGTCTCTTTCTGCGACACCTTAGGTAGGAGTCTATTAGATTCTCAGTCAACGCGTATAAAGGACTATTTTTTGACAATGTGATTCGATTTTGATAACTAATGGACGAATGATTTTTATTTCGTTCGAAAGAGTATACATACCTAATACTTAAAATAGCTTAAAGTTGCTAAAATAGCTCCATTCAATTTTCACAAAGTAACTCCACCTCTATTAAGAGTATGAAATTCGACATCGCACTTCGAATAATGCACTGATTGTGATAATAGTTCTTTCACTAAAAGTAGTAAAATAATAGCTTATTAAACATAAATAAAATCGAAAAAAAAATTAAGAAGAAGCAAAAATACAAACACATTTAAAATCACCATTAAATTGCAAGAGCATCATCTCAAAATGAGTTGACTTGATTTTTAACTTTTCTTTTTTTTATAGTCGGTTTTATTTTTTTATACCTTTGTTTGACTGGCCAATGGAGTTTTAATTGGAAAGAAACAAAATTACGTACTACATATGCACAGGATGACTAAACAGTTTGTGATCATTGACACTACTTCTATGTAATTTTGTATCATTTTCCTTTGTTTAATTGAATACAAATATTAGCGTTTAAATAAATATAATTAGTACTTAATGCTCAATTATTGTTGCCAATGGTCATACTTATTTAACTTACTTAAGGTTGTCTATAGATTCGAAAAGCGTAGATGGTACTTATGTTGCTAATAATAATCGATTTAACTATATAATGTATGGTTTGCAAGCGAAGCGTCTGCCTTCTGTTCCATTTATAATGTGGATCAATAATACGTAGGCAATCCATTAGTGGTGGTATTTTTGGTGTGACTGCCATAGGGCAGTGCGGGCATAGGCCCGCATATTTGATTCATTATACACATGAAAGGGTTCAACTATATAATATGTAATCTGCACATCATCCACATCATCATCATCATTTATAGCCCTTTTCATCCCACTGCTGGGCATAGGTGTCTCTTCTTACAAAGTCTCCAAGTCCAATCTGTAGGCCTATTATAAGTTTTAATAGTTTTGTAAAACGTTGAAAGTTTTCGTTTTCTCTCAATACGTCAAATATTAGTAGCCACTAGTGGGAACTATGATGAATTAAAATTAATTATATGGTTTATTTTATTTCTTATTAATAGAATATGAAATTAGTTTTCAAGCGATTCTTTTCTTTATTACCGTATGAATTACTAGTTTGACACTTCGACGGTAGTAATTTTATACGAATTCGAAAACTGTGAACGTATTTGTAAATCGTACTAGGCCTACTGTAATGTTAACCATATCGTTGACTCATCTCGCTGCTGGACGACTTAGGTATCGCTTACCCTGCGTTGGCCACCATTCTGTTATTGCCCTACTCCACCTACCGTCTTCTCGCCTGGACATGTGTCCTGCCCAACTCCATTTCAGGTTCGCAACTAGTCCTGATGCTTCGAACGCAGTTCTTCGTCGGATTTCTACATTGCGAACTCGGTCTTGAAGATTGAAGTCGAGCATCGAGCGCTTCACGGCCAACTGTGCAATTCTGATCTTATACAAAGTCTCATGTGTAAGCATTCACGTATCCGAACTATAGGACATACGTAATACGTAAGCAGGACACACGTTATACAGAGAAGTTTTCAAGCATTGCGAAACACAAGATCTGAGAATGTCGTCCAGTTTTTTGAATGCAGGCCATCTAATTTAATTCACCTCGAGATCTCCATACTCAGATGTACTTTACCAAGGGACCAAGGTAGGTAGGTACACGTAATGGTTCACTATCTCTAGGCTCTCGTTTTCAACAGCAATTGGTTTAGAGTTTCCAGAGTTATTTCATATCACTTTGGTCTTATTGATATCCATCTTTAGGCCTTTTGTTTAAGAAACATTTAATATCTTATTCTCCACTTTCACATCTAATCTAATCTACACAACTATGTCTAAATCACAAGCTTGATTTGATTTATCTAATACTTAGGTACATACCAAAGAATCAACTATGTTTACATTACTTAGTTGCAAATCGATGGCTCTATAGTACAGTATAGTTAATGTTCAAAGTAAGTCATTAGAAATATAATATTTTGTTGCAGAGGATGTTCCCCAAATTGCTATCAAAATGTGCGTTTAGTCATGAGTCATGGTCCACACGAGTAAAGGCGTATTTCGGACCAAACTCATAAGTAGCCTCGCCCGATGTTACATTAGGGGACGAAATACGCCCTTCGGATTATATGATCGAAATATGAACACAGGTTATATTTATTATATTATGCGTATCAGAATGCATAAACTTTACGAAAATAATACAACAGAATATAACAATAACCGCAGTCGACATGAACTGCGCGGCAGCGCGGTGCCAGTATCGACAAACAATATTAAATTTCAGATTTTTCCTTATGTGATTCAATTGTGTTAAATTACTCTACCTGCTGATGCACGAGATCAAGATTTAAAAAAGAACAATTATGTAGGTATATTCCATTACATTAGTCTTGTATGTATTTCTAAGTTTACACGACCTTCGTCTTTCTGCCATGTTTCTACTGGTGACGCGGCCAGTAATATACAAGCATGGCGTCATCTTCAGTAAATATGGATAGTTTTCTGTTTACGGTTATAAGAACGTGAGTCATATATCAATATCAGACGTTTTCAAGATCTCTACCAATTTTATGCATGTATCTAAGTAGACGTACTGAATTCTACTATCTATTCAATAAGTACAAATTGCTCAAAACTTGTGTTCTTTATGTTTATATATTTTTGATAGTTGTACCTTATAAATTGAGTGTCACTTAAATATGTATAAGTAATTAACTATTTGGTACTTTTGCCATTGTTGAATCCAGACAGTAAATATGTAATTTCTTTTGTAGGTTCTCCTACCAGTAACAAGTGGCGATGACGTACCTACTTAGTTATTTTCTGTACTAATTTAGTATCTATATATATAATTAATATAATTCAGTATCTACTTATACGCCAAAGTAAAACACATGTGTTAGGAGTCCAGCGACCAGCACAGATGATGTGACAACAGACAACTAGCGCGTATGGAAGCGATCAGCGCCCAGCGGTGGCTGCGGTATCGGTGGCCAAGGCGAGTGTCGGTAGAGCCACTACTCAGTAGCCATTATGCCTCAGCTCGCGACGCCGAGCACCGCGACGCAATCAACCGATATTTCCTCGCGCAAGCACAACCGTGAAAACAAACACCACAATTATCTCGCCGCGATAAAACGATACATCGCTATCAGTTTGTGATAATTCAGCAGTGTGATAACAGATAAAGTGAGTGGTCGACGCCTGTTGCACGACATATTATGTAAAACCCTAAAGTGAGTTTTCTGGTGCATTATGGCTGCGATGGCGGGTCCTCGCAAAACCAGCTCTATCTATGACTATCCGGAACACTTGAATCCATTCCACGAGGAAGATAATCACAATAAAATAAGGTTTTGGACTTTAGGAAGAAAACTCAACCGTTCCAACAGCATCACTTTCTCCGGCATCAAAGACCTCAGAAATTCTTGGTGAGTAAGAGGAAAACGAATAAATTATAGTTGGTTCATTGCTCTTTTACTGACACAACCTTCAGATATTGGTTTCACGTTATTATAAGTAATAAATATTTTCACCCTGAAACAGTAATTAGATAGGTATGGTTAGATCGTTGTTAGTGGTTTCATGTGGGTAAACAAAGCATTCTCTCGACCTTATTTCGTTTCAGGTCATTTCTATGCTTAAAGAATACTTTGTTTTGTACATGAATTTAGATTAAATAATAATATGTATTTCATAATGGTATTAGGTATTTAGGTGCGGTCAGTTCCCTCCCCTGGGCCCTGGACTCAGGGCCACGTGCCTGATGGGGTACCCAAATTCCAAAACCCTGTACTTGGAAATATATTTTTAACTCAAATCACAAAAACAATTCGCTTAACACTATTTGACAGTAATTTCGGTGATGACATTATTGAAAAAAAATACCTACCTTTTATTTGAGGGCCGCAAACTGTGTGGCCCGCATGTTCAGGCGGCCTTGGGTACACAGGTAAATGACTAATACTATGGTAAAATAACAAAATGGTAATTATATATCTAAATACATTACCTAAATAAATTCCAACCATAGATTCCAATATGTATTTCCTAGTAAGATAGAGTGTATATTTTTTCATACGATACGTTAATGCGCTCACGTGATTTGGAATGAAATCATTATGGCTTGAAATGAATTGACAACGCAAAACCCATTTCGTAATAGCCACATTGTACATTACTTAACCATTTAAAATTCTACCTAAATACATTAAAATAAAGTACTTATAGATTTATTAATTAGCTATTGATGTACCATAATTTCGTTATTTTTATTTACTACTAGCTGTTGCCCGCGGCTCCGCCCGCGTGAATGCCATTTCCAGGATTAAAGTAGCCTAGTGGGCGCCCCCGGTGAGAAACGTGCTTGACAAAAATACTAATGTCGCTATTAAAAAATAGGGATTGATCGTAGAGGGTTGAAAATTTAGGGTTGTATGTATTTTTTAATGCAGTATCATAAAAAAATAAAATCAAAATTTTTTATCTAAAAAATAAAAAATAAAATATAGGGTTGGACCACCCTTAACATTTAGGGGGATGAAAAATAGATGTTGGCCGATTCTCAGGCCTATCCGATATGCACACAAAATTTCATACAAATCGGTCCAGCCGTTTCGGAGGAGTCTGGGAACGAAGATTGTGACACGAGAATTATATATATAAGATTACCGATTTTAATATTTTTTAGGTATATACATACATATATTACTTCATAGTTTATTATTTGGTCGTTTAAGTAAATGTTGTTAATGATTTTGTAGATCATTAATTTATCAAGTATGGAATGAAATTGTTTGACTTAACACAATAAAATTGCACTTAGTAGATATAACTAAGTCATTGGTATAACTGTACTGTACAAGGTAAACATATATATTTATGTAGGTATTACATATAGTTTTGTAGTTTTTATAGCCTATTAGGTTTTGCTAGCGGCCTCGCCCGGCCCACGTGACTATTTTTTTCCAAAAAAAAAATATTATGTCCTATGTCCTAATCCATGTCATGGTCTACCTGTACCTATGCCATATTTCAACCAAATCAGTTCAATCGTTAACCCGTGATTAATAACAAACAACCAAAAAATCTGTTCAGTCGTTTTTATGTGATGCGCGAACAAATAACAGAAACCGATAGATAGCAGACAGACTACTTAAATGTAAAAATATTTTAAAATATACTATCAGTGAGAATGTCATTGTTTCTATTACAATTGACTAAGTACAGTAAGTATATAAATATATTGCGATCCGAACACACAGGTACCTAATGTTTAAATCTATTTGGTGTCACAAATTATTCTGGCGTTGAAAATTTTCGAGAATTGAGCTATGTAGTAGCGTACCTATGATATACAGGTATAACACACAAGTATGATATACCTACTTAAATAATACATAGCTACTTACTTAAATAAACGATGTACCTTTACATTAAGCACCTGTTTCACCACCTCTGAGTAAATGATACTTACTAAAATATAAAACGTTCAAATAAAAAATTCACATTACATTTATGTATATGTATAAACCGGAAGAAAGACATCTAGGTAGGTAAGTACTTATAGCCGAAAAATACTGTTAAATCTTTATCGAATATTACGAAGCAATCACTACTGCGGCTGTTTCAAAAGCCACGAAGAACTGTTAGAAGTGGAATGCCAACTTTCACGACGAGAATCGGGATATAGCATACAAAAGAATAATATTTAAATCCCAAGCATTTTAATTAGTTTAACAAATGCGAGTAATTCTTATATTCAAAGTAATAAAGCGTCGTCACAAAAACCGAGGTTATTGACACGTGGATGGTTCAGGTATTGCATATCGAATGTTATTATTATGCTTTACCTAGTAGGTATTACTCGGATTGCGTTCCCACCTCGTTGAATCCGTAATTTAAAGTTCTGAAACAAGACATTATAGCGCGTACCTTCGCAGCTACGTGATAAAAAAATATTTTGGTACGGCATGGCATGCAGGAGATTCAGCCAATAGCAAACTTAGTTAGCTGTTTTAAGTAAAATTGTGCCACGTAACGCGGGAGTTTGACAGCTAAAGGGCGGGAGAAGGGTTCTAGTTAAGAGTAAGTGAAATGGTAATATTGACTTACGGTCAATTGACCGAACTTAGTAGCGCAATTTCTATGTACCGCGCAGCCGATGTATTGACGTCATTTACATTTTTTTTTAGTTTTGGTGGCTTTATTTTTTAAGTTTTGAAAACTGTTATACCTATGAGCTATTTAATTTATCTTTTGTTATGTATGTACGAGTATGAGTCTAAAGATCTGAATACTTAATACGAATGACGTCATACATTTATATATAGATTTGATTCACTAGGTATTGTCATTTGTCAATAGTAGGTATGCAATTATGCAGTAAGTAGATATTTAGGTACTACTGGAATATAATTATTCGTGATTGGCATTTCATTTGTTCGTTTACGTGTCTATAGTTTTAATGAAACCTTTGCGCAAGTTCTAGACAGTAGGTATTACTCAACTGCAACGCATTGATTTTGTCACAGTACCTAGGTATTCGATGATAATATTCTAAGTTGATTGAGCAATAATTATTAGATACTTTATATTATTTCAATTCTATTCGCCGTACCATGCTGTTCATGGTAGATACCTATGGGTGTAGTAAAACCATAGATTTAGAATTAATTAACGGCGTAAAACTTTAAATAACAAAATACGTAAAACTTCTTTAACTTGTTTACTAAATGTACTTATGTAAACATTTTTTTTTATAATTCAGATAAACAATACTATAAATTAATGAATCATTATATTAAAGGCATTTCATTTGTATGAATACGATTTTTACATTGGCCTACTTTGAAGTCAGCATACTTTCGCGATAATATGCTTTTTAAAATTTTCATTACATCCACATTAAATAAATGACTCACTTTGTGGATATGTCAAACCCCATTTGAGACTAGATCTATTTGTTGTTTCATATAATCTGATTTATGCGTATCTAATGTACATACTTACCTATCTATTTATAATTATTACCTACAACCTATTTGTATTAATTGTGAAAAAAGCATATTTATACTGTTGTAACAAGAAAAACCATCAGGAATGAATCAAAATATACCGTAAACCGGACATTGAACGCTTCAGTAAATTATTTAGGTACCTAAAATAATATAGATAATACCTATATGTATACATATATTTTCAATAGAACTTTTAGATCATCCAAACTGTAAACAAACATTTTAGTTAATATGTTTATGCCATTCAACGAGCATTCATAGTATAATCCCTTTATTCTAAACTGCACACTAATGTTAAGTTTTTTTTTTATTATGGCACTACAAAGTAACTAAAATGCTCCTTATATATGTATGTGCAAAGCAGGTCAAGGTATAAATTATACTTGATTATAAATTATTATTATAATTATTATAATTTGTAGTGTGCAGTTTAGAATAAAGGGATTATACTATGAATGCTCGTTGAATGGCATAAACATATTAACTAAAATGTTTGTTTACAGTTTGGATGATCTAAAAGTTCTATTGAAAATATATGTATACATATAGGTATTATCTATATTATTTTAGGTACCTAAATAATTTACTCAAGCGTTCAATGTCCGGTTTACGGTATATTTTGATTCATTCCTGATGTTTTTTCTTGTTACAACAGTATAAATATGCTTTTACAAGAATTATGCTGTGTAGAGGGAGTCTCTAAGTACTCGTCATAGTACCTGTTCCAGAAATGTTAACAAGACTGGATTTTTTTCAAAGATTCAACCATAATTTATTAAAGACAACTAACCTGACCTCTGTGTTATGTTTATTGACTAGATACATAGCTCGGTAATAAAACACGATGGTATACAACAACAATGATGTATGCGACACACGAAGTCGCAAAGGTTGGTGAATAAATCAACATAAAAGTTGTGATATAACACTGCACTGCGTACTTAGAAGCATATGAACCTTAAACAATGTAAATGAATTGTAACGCCTACAGGGACCCGTGACATCCATTACTTATAAGAATTATTTGAACAGGCGACCTAATTGGCAACATGTTACACGGCATATTGTTAGGTACGTGAAAAAGAGTAAGGACTTTGTACAATGTGCTACAATAAGTACGTAGGTCGGAATTGTGTGATGCAAATACTAATAATAACGTAAGATAATCACCATTGTGGCACACAAACGTGCCATTCTGTTGTAATTACGATCCATCGAGTTTTACTTCTTGCAGGTTCTAACGATTAAATGATACCTACGTAACTTTGTACATAACATAATTGGGCATTTCTCATTCGAAAATGTTTCTTCCCGCGAATTTAGTGTCAGGTAATCGCGGGAAGTCGAACCTTTTTCAATTGGGCTTTTTGCGAAGTGGACGTTTGGCGAATATATCAATTTACATGACTAGGTAAAATCTCGCAAGTTGGAACTTTTGCGCCTAATTCATGATGAAAACCATACATACAAAAAATGTGAGAAACAAAATAAGTAGGTACCTAAGACATAGGCACAGTTTAATCACTGTCATTGGTTTAATCCAAACTATACGTCATGTAGAGTTCTCGTCAAACTTTATGGTCGCTTTGAAGTTAGTCACTTTACTCTTAACATCTTACTTTAAACATCGCCGATGATCCAATTTAATTTCAAAATATACCCATAAAAAAAATTGAAAACGGAAGACCGGCTATGGATGTTCCTTTGTGTTCCATGGGGTCCGTATTATCTTGGGTTCAGAGCGGCTATAAAGATTAACGAAAACTATAAATACTAGGTACTTACAACTTTTCTAATATTGACGTAAACGTCAGCACAGCAAAGTTAATATATTTGCTTAGGTAGGTTACCTATAAGTACTTTAACACATACTACTTACCAGTTAATAGATACAGTTATAATGTAAATTGATTTAGGTACCCTATAGATCCTAAAGCCTAGTTTTCAAATTGATCCGCATTATGTGACTGAGTAGTGAGCATGTTGAGCAATGAAGTGTAATTTTTGTTTAGCAACATTACCTATCCACACGGTTACAAGTAGCATGAAATTATAAGCGTAGTTAGCCCTAGAATTTTACTGATCTATCCAAGAATCTCACTAACCACCCCCTGGATGTCTTTATCTATCTACCTCTATGCCATAAGTTACAATACTGTTTGGTTAACCCTAGAAAAAACATATTCTTAAACTATTGCATTTCGCATCTTAACTTCAGCATCGTCCTCAACGTTATCAAACATGTGGGGTGACCCGCGACTTGCGTCAATTGTTGCCTAGTGAATACATGGCCTTATGCTAACGGGCTCAACCTAAACAATAACGATGATGAAAGTGTTAATTTAATACATAATGAATGCATAAGACAATGCTACCATCAGTTTGAAGTACAAAGCAATATTGTTCGAGGAAACACACTTGAAGATAAAGATGGATAATATGAATAATTAATTTATTAAACTTGTGATAACTAGTGCAGCAAGTAGGTTATTTAGTTAGACTGTTAGGGCAGCATTGTACTAATATAGTTGGTTTGAATTTTATCACTAAAAGTATCTGTGAAATGCATTGTGGGTGGGTATAGGTATTACAATATCAGTATTTACCTAAGTACTTGTTCTTTCTTTCTGCCTGGCGTTATCACGGCTTAATGCCAGGGTCCGCCATCTCGTAGCATAGATTTGACTGACGATGGATTTGGTATTATATAGGGTGACTCGCCGCCTGATCTCTACAATCCGCAACGGGAACCAAGATTCGCCATTGCTTCGAATGATGATGATGATATAGATGAAATAAATGTTGTGCTCGTAGCTTTTTGTGATAAATCATTGAATTATTAATTAAATCATTAGTGCGGCGAGCTCACCAATATGTATTCACACAGTCTTTTCTTATGTATTTTGGAAATTATAATCACTACATATTTGTAATTGAAATATTTGTAACAATTTTGTCGCAATAGAAAGGTGTTTCAATAAATGGGGTCAATAAAAAAATCGAATTGCGATCAGGCTGAGATTTAAAAATCTAGTTCTTACATCGTTTCCAAAACTTAAGAAATCATTGTTGAAATCACAGATTAATCTTAACCGTTCAAAATCTATTTATTACTTAGGTAGTTTATTACACACAAAGCGCGTGCGGTGTCGTATTGGTTAGAAAATAGTAAATTAGCAATAAGAGTTGGATTGGAATTGTCTACATAGGTATGTAAGTACACAAAAGGTAATAATACATATTAATGTTGGTTTTAATAATGGCATACTTACCTACAAGATCATTGATCATGCACACTGTATTTCGCCTAGCTTCGGCACCATACATACAACAATACATACATACTACATATAACTATGATAATGTACCTATTCACTGATAATAAATTAATTATTACATATTTAATATCTTTATTAACGCGTAAATATAGTGAAACAGAGTGCATACAATAGTTAACTTCTTGGATATAGTTTTTTTTTATCGCATTCGCTTAAGTACACTGAATTAAAAACTGGTGAAATACGAATAAGAAAGCGTTTTCCTGATCTCACAAAGGAGATAAGTATCGCGTGTATGAACGTGTGAATATCTTTAAATAGTAATGTAATTATATTAATTATTGGGTCAAAGCAAAACAGATAACCTCGATTTATCGTTTTAATCCACAAAATTTCACAAACGAAGGTAACGAACGATGTACAATAATCGCTCTGTCTGTGGTCTACCATACACAGCTGATATAATGAACATGTGTTTGACCTTTCATGCAGAAAATATAATCATATATAACTCAGTTTGAGGACTAGGTTATCAGGCCCAGAACTGACACCCGCTCCGGGCGGCAGTTTCAGGGGGCGCGAAAATCATAATATAATATGATTAAAAAAAACTTACTCCATAAAGCGCCTAGCATACGGAAGCCTGGTTGCCTCGCAATCGACTTGTAAGAAAAAGGCGCCACACAGGCCCTTTGTGCATCATTTTTTTCTTTTCTTTATTTTTTATAAGTAAGTAATTTATCTCAAACGCTGAATGCGCAACTAATATTCTACTATTTTTAACTTCCGTCTAAGTATATTGTTTATTGTCAATATAAATATATTGCTAACTCTTTTGTAATACCTACCTATCTAATGGATAGAAATAGAATTTAACTTTCTTCTACATGAAGCGGCCGCTGCGTATTGTATGAGGGGAGTGCAATACAATGGCCCAAGTCGGACGATGGCCGCTCATCCGTCCGACCGTCACGGCACAATTGTTAACGCTCAAGTGGAATCAAGTGCACTAAACCTCCATTACTTTTGTCACCGTTGCGACTTGCACCTACAGACATCCGCTATGAGACATATTGTTATAATTCAAAAATTGTGAGTCACACCTGTTTCTCATAAGGGTAGGCAACAATAAGAACATAACAATTTACTGAGCAGCGATAGCTCAGTGGGCAGTGGTATGGACTGTCGAGACGAAAGTCGCAGGTTCGAAGTCCCAAGAGCACACACCTCTGATTTTTCTAAGTTATGTGTGTTTTAATTCTTGCGTTCACGGTGAAGGAAACATCGTGAGGAAACATGAATACCTGAGAAGTTCTTCATAAGAATTTCGAAGGTACCTGAAGTCTGCTAACCAGCATAAGGCCAGCTTGGTGGACTAAGGCCTGACCCTTCTCATTCGACAAGCATTAATATATTACAGGCCGACAAACGAGCAAGTGAGTTACCTGATGGTAAGTAATCTCCACCGCCCATGAACATCCACAATACCTGAGGAATTATGGATGAGAACTGACCTTGAAGCAAAAGGGATAATAATTAAGGGATTGGGAAGGGGAGGGGATTTGGTTTAACGTAATATAACTATAATGTATTTATCTGCAGGGCTTTCCGTTCGTTCCTAAAGAAAGGCAAGAAAGGCGAACAAGCATCACAAGAGAAGTCTAAGTCAAATAATCACATCAATGGTGAAAACAGTCCAATCCTGTATCGCCGAGCTTTACAATGTAAGTACTGAATGTTTATTTATTACAAACTAGCTTTTAGGTACTAGTGGCTTCGCCCGTGTGTAATTATTATTCCATTAATTATCCTGAAAAACATTAATACCATGTTTCAAGTAAAGATCATAAAAATATATTTCCCATGCAAACATCCCACTCCCATAAGTACCTATCAATTAACAAAAAACTCCGATTATTTGTATGTCATTATAGGACAAAATGTCAGTTTTTCTTAGGGCTAGCGGTTTTGGTTTCGCAAGCAATATTTTTTAAGGAAACAGTTTCCAACGAGTTAGATTTTTTGTGATAGTAAGTGACTAAGTAATCTTTACTATCGTCAATGCATTGGGTATACTAATAAGTCCTTTATTGACTGGGGTACGACCTCTTGTTACCGGCTGTGGTTAAGGCCATGGTCGAGCGCGAGAGGTCGTGGAACGCCATGACCGCATTCTGCGAACAGTGTTGTCGCGGAAGGAGGCGGCGGAGAGCGAGTGGAAAATCACATCACAGCTCGCCATCCGCCGCAGAAGGTAACGCGCAGGATGCGGGAAGCACTCCTACCACCGTTACAGAGGCCTGGGCGGCGAACACGTGTGAGTCCGTCGTCCGAAAGGTGAGGCCTCGAGGTGACGCGCGCGGCATTCCCGCGCGAACATTTCGAGCGGAGCAAATAGGTGGGCTGATAACTCCCACATCAGCAACCGACTTGAGTGGCCCTTTACAAGGGCTGGCGTACAAAAGCGTACCCACAGCCCCGACCGAACAAGCACATCCGGAGGAACACCGTTGGGTTTTGGTCCGTGGGAGTCGGACATAACCACCCCGACCATATAGGTACCGTACCGACCATGCGGTGGAACGGTACCCATAGTTTCCCAACGTTAAAAAAAGGTACTTAATTGACGACTCAAGAGTTAAAATGGTACATCCAGATTTCTTTTATTTCGTCTTTAGATATTTACGGTTCTTACCCTACATATAACTAATTTCAGCGTACAATTAGCAATTACCTATAGAAATAATATTCATTGTGTATGTATTCTTAGACAACACGCTTTCTTGTATCATAAACAAAACAATCAAGAGCATTCTCAATTACATGTACTTACATGTTTATACTCCCACACATGTCGCAATATGACGGTAGAATTCTATGTCTGTGTTATAGCTACATACCTGAATGGTACTGGTGGTAGGTATGTACTGAGTACTAAATGTACTTTTTTATACATCAAGATTTTTATTCACCTTTCAGACTCTTCTGCATCTACAGCTGGAACTCGAAGTACGGTCGGGTCACCAGAGCGCTATGTGTATGGGGGGTCCGTCACACCGCTCCCGCGGTCGCGTTTCCAAGAGCGCTTGCGAAGCTCCAGCCAGTATGACACCAGTTCCTTAAGGTAAATACTATGTACAGAAACTTGAGAATTTTGAATTTTGTGAGTAGGTAAGAGAAATGGTCACTGCACGGTTGATAACACGGAATACATCAAACTATATTGGTAACACGCAATCTGTATGACCTGCACTAAAATGACGTGGTTACTTACTAATCTCAGAGGTGGGCGACAACGTTTAATGACGGAAGTTTCGAATTCTTGTTCGCCTGAGGTGACGTCTCTAAAGCCGCTTCCGTCCCGAAGTTATTATATTAGCATTACCAACCAGAGGCTAGTTTTAGGATAGATCGAAATCTAAAGGTACCCTTTGCTCTCTGGGGAAAGCTTGAACACTGATGGATATGTGGAGGGACATCCTCTCAGGTTTAGGGCCTCCATTCGCCATAAGGTAGGGCCGGATTTGTCAGAAACTCTTGTTACATAATTAGGTACATTCATTATAAGATGATTACTTAGTAAATTAGCATTAGTCTAATAAAATGTAACTATGCTCAAATTATGCTACAAAGCCGTACGCTCGATACCCGTACCGCGACTAGTACCTATTTATGTTAAATATTTGTTTCAAAGATTTCGTAACGTGTTATAGAATGGTGTGGTCAAATTTGTAAAAATATTTAGTGTAAGATTTAGGCAAGTATTTCATTGCCTGTACTATTTACCAAATCTGATTGCATTGCTATAAATTCAATAAAGCATTTTCTTTTTTATCGAATGAGTAAATTGTCGATATCGACTTTGGATAACACTAAATTATAAATAGTCGTCAAATGTCAACATTTATTTGACGCATTCGGTTCGGCAATTGCTGAGCTAAGAACATAGATAATACACATATAACTTGTTCTGAAGTATGATAATAATACCTTACAACCGTAGCTTACAACATGCTCGTCGGCTGTTTTAAGCCAAGTTAATAGATGGAAGACCCAAGAATAGTCTTTAAAGTGCTTCTAGGGGATGGTATATCGTTTTCAGCACACATGCTCTTTCCGTGTTAATTCGTAACATACATTTGTGTTTAAATTACAAGTTACGTACGAATGTCCGTAGTAAGGCCCTTAGTATTAAATATGTATATTTCCTAACTTACAGTGCGACACCGCGCATGGCGAGAAGTGAAGTATCGGGTTCACGTTTAAGTGTCGAGAGTACAAACCCATTTGATGAAGATCCTGTACCTCCTGTAAGAGCTTCACGAAGGAAAAAGAAGCGTGCTCCTCTTCCACCTCCCGTCGCAGTTGTCGATGATTCGGTACGACTGGCAAGGTGTAAGATATACAGTATGTAAAAAAAAACCTGTTGGCTCTTTCTAAGTCGTGAAGATAGACATATGTCTATTTAACGTTAAATTAAAAAATAATAAACAGAAGCGAGATATTATCCTTACACAGGTAGCATAGGAAAATGAACATATTACAAAATATTATGTTCATCTAAAAAATGATGAATACCTGACTGATGTAACGTATTGAAGAAGCCAGGCGCGCACGTGGCGCGGCGCGTTTTATGCACGTAGACGCCGCAACTTGCTATCTCGCTCTGGCTCAGAGTCATCGCTCTTGCAGAGGTAATCAATCGAAATACGGTTTCCAAACAATAAAATAATTAAATTATAAAAAATATATATGACTATTTTTATAGTCTTATTTTCGTATGCGACTTATTTCATTACGTTTGAAAATAATTCTGATACCACGCTAAGACGCGTAGTTAAGACGCCCAACAGGGTTTTTGTTACATACCTATTGTATATAATGTGCACCAATTCAAATATATATTAAACTTGATAAGTAAATATATAGATATACATCTAAAATATTTTTCAGGTCGACAGCGATTTGAGCCAAACCACAAAATTGCATATAGGCGAAACCCACGATACCATATCTTCCAAAAAAGATGCCGAATTAGAATTAGAGGAAATGAATACTAACATTGAACTTAAAATCGTTGAAGATCATGACGTCAATGAAAATAAAGCCGAAGATAGTGTTGAAAAATCTAATGATACTAATTCTAATAAAGAAAAATCGGAAGTTATTGTCGTTATGAATACAAGAACTGAGGACAATTGCGTGGATTTAGAAGAAACTAATAACGAAACGGGAGATACCAAAGAAACAACAATGAAGAGTGCAGATTCAGAAGATAATATCTTAAATTCTACCGAATTTCCTAAAATTGACATAGTGAAATACAGAAGAAACTCAAGTGTAAACGAAGACGATATAAGATTACGACGCGGTAATTTGGAAGATTTCCATGCGTTATCCAGTAAAAGAAGTAAAAGTCTAACAAATACTCTTGACACCAATTATATGTCCTATGAAGACAATTTAAATGAAAATTTAAAGAAAGATGTAAATGAGAACGACGAACTACAAAAAGTTGTTTGTAAGTTATACGATGAATCCTCTCGTAAACAGAGTATTGATACAACTTCTAGTACTGAAAAAGAATTTCTCGAAATAGATAAAGCGACAAGAGAACTAGAAAGAGAAATAAACAAATTGAATTCTGCTTTACAAGATGATGATATTCCTTCAATTGAAGAGCGTTTATCTGTCTCAGAAATTAAAAGAAGGTTTGACAAGAACGACTCTTCATCACCAAATCCCATACCAAAGCCTAGAAGAAGTCACTACGGCGGTTCTTCTTCACCTGTCTGATAGTCACTTAAATGTACAATATTCAGTGTTAAGTGTAAATCACTAGAAACATCGATTTTAAAAGCAAAGGTCCAAAATATGAATAGTTTTGTTATCATTATGATGGAAACAATATGATCGCTCCAATGCGACGCGGCTTCAACCGTCTGAATGGCAGAACCGTCAATGCAAGCAATTTCTTACTTATGCATATGCCATAAAATAGATATATAAAACTGTGTGTTTTCATGATATTTTGAATTTTGGTGATGATGATAATGATATTTACCAAATACTACCGCGATGTAGACAGTTCCATGTACACCACTAATAGGTGTAATAGGCACGCTCGACCGGGGTGGTACCACTGTCTCACGAGTAAACTGATGTAAAGTGGTATCTGTCGCGTTTCGCGTTATAATCTCCAATCCCCGCATCCACAACACTCTGGCATTGTGCGTTTATTGCCGATTGTAATGCTTGCGATCAGGTGACCCACTTGCTTGTTTGCTTACCTTCTACTATAAAATAGTACAATTCATATATTTGAAGTGATTTACATTTAAAACTGTTTGATACATATGAAATACATCTACTTAACAGTTATCTATACAATGCTTGTCAGGATGGAAAGTTAATATCAAAATAGTTGTGTAAGAGTTTTAAAAAAATTGTTATTTAGCGCGCACTTACATAAGATATCTATTGAATTGGTATGGCATATTGAAGTCACAATGGCGGAAAAAATAATTTAATTTTTTTGGGACAGGCAGATGTAGGTACGCTATTTTTAAGCAAATGTACTAAATTAGTGACTAGTTCACGATGCAACATCTTAATATGAACGTGCCGTCCTCACACTTACCAATACATGTGTTATGCATACAAATACATTATCGTATAATAAACAAACGGTAGAAATTTCTGAAATCACATTGAAAAGAGATCTCAAATTCTTTAAACATCTTCAAGGGTCAGATGCAATACTTTTAAACTGTGAGACATTCTAACAAATCATAATGTACATAATATTTATACAATTTATCCTAGATTATATACTCTCAAACATACCTATAAATAACTACCTAGTACCTAACTACGACATCGAAAGTGCCTTCAACGACGAAAAATCAGAAATTCAATAATATACTGTTTTGCAAATGGAACGGGCACGATGAAGCGTAATTAAATAAATAAATTTTGTTATAAACTAATCGCATTGGATTAAGCTCCTTCGGCTGTAAAACTTATGAGAATTTGGTTTAGCTCCCCAGGTTGGGCAAACCAAAGTTGGTGTGAACTTTTCGATTCGAAAAGCACAACCGACTTTGTGGCTGATATTCACAGGCTTACAGTTTGGGACGAAAATAGCATCACTTTTGTATAACCCTTTGAGGATAATATATGATGTATTCCCACAATACGGCAATATGCTGTGATTTTTTTGTTTTTCAAAACAGACTTCTGTTCACAGAAGAAACATTCGTTTTTTGACTATAAATGTTTGCCTGATAAACTATTTTGTTGAAAATGTATATTATTCATTATTTACGTAAGAATATATAAATTTTAAAAATATATACGTATATTATACAAGTACTATAATAATATTTGCCATAATTATGATGCGGCTTAGAATAAGATTTTATTGTGATAACTGTAGGTAGGTATCGTTAATGTAGAACTCCTGTAAAGTTTTGCTCACAATACATATTTCGAGTCGTTAGATGTATCGTGATAATTTTCATGAAGATATTTTGATATATTTTTAGGTTCTCCACTATAAAATCAAGTAAAACCGAAATACTTTATACCTACATTGTTAAATTTTAACTCAAAGAATATTATACTCTCTACGAGAGTTTTAACTGCTTACCAGTTTTTTTTAACAAAACTATCGAAGTTTATTATGTTGTCATAAAGTAGAAGTACGAAATTTACGAAAAGTATTTGACAATTCTTACTAGAAACCCTAATACCAATGATATGAATTATTATACCGTCATATATAGTGTTTATTGTAAATATCAAACGCGCTCGACTTATTCTTCAGACTGCGTTTCTGTATGTAAACGAATACTCGACCGAACTTCTTTTGGGTAAAACTTTACAGTACAACTTCGAGTGCTTATGTTAGGTATCACTGTTTACGTTAAATTATTTATATTAATTTTATCTGTAACTACGAATACTCGTGTCATACTCAATATACACATGATACATTTAAAATCATTAGACACCTATCCTCCAAGGTGGTAATTCCTGTTGCAAAATAAATTATCGGCTTCACCTGACCTAGGCCCGACGTAATTACACCTTTTGCCTCCGCGAGTGTATAAACAAACACTTAACTAGCTGGTAGTTTGTATGCACGTCTGGGTTTGTACCAGCGCTTCGTCCATATCTGTCACTATGTAGCAGAGTGGAAATATTGTTGTGTTTCGATTTGAAAGATATTGAAGCCAAAGATGTGAATTTACTGGGTATTACGAGACCTAACTTAGGATGTCTCGGGAACGCAGTCCAGTGCCATGCAGTGCTTTGTAATTCAAAGTTCTGTGTGGTGTTGTGTTTGTTTATGGGCAGGCGAGCGACGTGCTCGTTTCGTCATTCAGGCTAACCTAAAAAAAACACCCGATATATTATTTATAAAGCGATCATGAAAACGCAACAACGAATAAAGCAGGCTCTTAAAGTAGGTCGTAAGTTATAATAATTTCCGAAAACGATGACTGTTTTCGTTTTCTCCCCATACATCGACTAGCAGTAGACACTGCCAGAAACTATGACAACCTAAAATTGGTAGTGTGAGTAATTTTATATCATATTAATCGAATACGAAATTAGTTTCCGAACGATTCTTTTTTATTAGTAATTATATACGAAACACTGTAAACGTATGTGTAACTCAGTACTAAACCTAAAGATCTCTCTGCCCTGAAAGGGGATAGCTAATCCTAACATAAGCACTATGTACTATTGACAGCAGAATAATTATGAAGTATTTTGCTGCCAATAGACGCAGCTAAAACATAGCGCACTGTGAATGAATGTGCAAAACACCTAATTATACTTATTTATGTTTTTTATTTGGGAAAGATGTTTCTCTTTGTTAGATAAATCTTTGTTGTTTAATAAATTATTATTTAATGGTAAAAGAATTTCATTTAAAAAATAAACGAATAAAGTATTTTGATACATTAACTTTATTAAAAACTGTATACGTATATAACTTGTAGATATATAATTGTGTCAAACAATTCAACTTGAATATATTACTACTTATAATTTACTTAATCTATCTTTTTTGTATTTTATAAATCGCGGTAAGTTACTGACGGCCGTACTTACGAGAACTTTATACTCTCTAGGAAGCTTTTTCTGCTGTCTTGCCTGAAATAAAAAAATTGAAGAGAATTAAATTAAATTTGAATTTATAGAGTATACAAAAGAAATATGTAAACAAGACTAAAACACAAGAAATATAAAAATAAGCATTACCTTATTCCTCAATAGTGGCAATAGGACCACCAATTTGTCAACAAGTTTAACTTTAGCAGCCAATGCATCAGTTTCATCCTCAGAATATAAATCTACGATTGTATCTATAGCTTCTGCTAATACCCAAACTTCATTTTCTTTATGTGCTTGTTCCAATATGAAATCCGTAATAGTGCATATTACGTTTGATTTGATGTCATTTATATTATTTATTAATAATAAGGCCAATATACCAATCATTCGAATAAGATTCGCTCTTATCTCTGCCACTTGACATTGCCTGATGCCAGTTAACATAATCTGCAATATAATGATAATAATACATCTTCATATGAAAAATGTGCGTCTGTTTGTGATCATATAACATCAAAACGATTCAACCGATTGAAGTCATTTTTACGTCCACCATATATGTTTTGTCGAGATGGTGGTTCATAGCTATAATACTACGCTACGGCCTACAGAAGCAAAGCAGTAACATGCACGCGGAGGCAATCACGATTGCACTGCAATTGCACAGAGTCGAAACTAAATAGAATGTTTTATAAGCTAGTTATGATAAAACGTAAATTTAGTTTTGTTTTGTCTGGGTTTCTAGGGTTCCGTAGCCAAATGGCAAAAACGGAACCTTTATAATTTCGTCATGTCCGTCTGTCACAGCCATTTTACTCGCAAACTATTAGCACTATATGGATGAAATTTGGATGATATGTGATTTCTATGAATCGCTATAAAAAGAAAAAGAAAAATAAAATCGGGTGGCTCTTCAATCTCCATACTTAAACTGAGGGATGCTTATTTTTTTCCATGGCACATAGACATGTGTGGTATAATTGGATAGGTCCTTAAAAATGATAAAACTGTGATTAAATGAGTTTTTGAAATAAGTAATTTGTTTGTGAGATATGTAGTCGAAAGTCGTGTAAAATGTGTCCCTTTTAAACTAACTAACTTTGAAAATTCGCGGTAGCAAATCCTGAAAAAAATCAAGGTAACATACCTTAAAAGGTACTCCCCAATGAAAATTGGCTTCAATTAGCTAAAGGCTTATAGTTTTTGAGGTATAGGATATTTTCGGTTAAACTTCGGTACCCTTCATTGTGCGTGGTCCGACACGGATTTGGCCGGTTTTTTTATTGGACAAATATTAGTGGAAATATAGTCATTAAATAAATGCCCTTTTCACACTTTTATGCATGGAATATTATATGTATTCAAATTTAAATAGGTCCAACTTGGAGGAACGTATCGAATAAAAAACTAGTCGTGCGTCAACTGCTCAGGACTCGCGCACCTTTTTGCCATTGGTGAACTATACAAATTCATAAGAACTACCTCACTACTAACTCACCTCTATGTCTGATAAAGCCAAATCACTAAACAAATTACATTTTGCGGTGTCGGAACTTTCTCTTAACTTTATTTTGTCTAAGGCAGCTCTCATCACTGCAGTTGCTGATTCTAAGAGGATTACATCAGAATCCTGTTTAAAAACTAGTTTTCCTGCATCAACCCAAATTTTGTAAACTGCATTGACACCACCCAAATTTTCAATAGGCAAATAAGTTATAACATTATTTATACATAACAATGCTCGTGTTTGCAGATTGGCGAGTCTGAAATGTAAAAAAATATGTTCGTGTAAGTTTCTTGCTTTTTGTTCCCTCTTCCATAAACAAGTTGGATAAGTAGATAATTATAGGACAATAGATTCAGTAGGTGATAAATCCCTCGTATGCGAGAGTCTATCTGAGTAACTACAACTGCTTTGTCTATTTCTTCCGCCAAGCAAAGGACATTGAAGCCAGTGGAATTACTGGGCATAATGCGACTAAACATCTTATCTTTCAGGATGATGAGTGCTGTAGAATGCCATGTACTGCCTTGTTTTATAAAATCCTGATTGGTTTTGTTGCTATTTATGAGCAGACGTGTCACTTACCAACATGGAAGCGATTTGCTCGTCTCGTCATTCCAGCGAATAAAAAATATATAATGACCATAACATAATTAGTTTTGCTATTTCAGTGGAAAACTGATTATGCGCATAAATTGATAATACTCCTTCATCTTTGCTATCACACATACCGAGTGGCGCCAATATAGCGACATTAAATCATTCAAAATATTATAATAACTTTAAACTAGTTTTTAAACACTGCAAAGCCTTACGCCAATTTCCAAAATCCTATTTTTAGATTATGGAATATGGCCCCATCGGTTTTCGATGATTTCGTCAATGTCAAGTATTAAAAAAGCAATAACTAAAAATTATGATCAAAACGTAGAAATCTTTAAAACCACAAATAAAATGAAAATACAAATAGGACATAAAATGACGTTTAACAAAACTTAGAAACAGACTTCAAAATAAAAACACTGCAAAGTCAAAAATAACAAATTCTACAGGTCTCTTTAGAGTAGGTGCCTGTGTCGCTGCCGATCAAATAAAATTGCACCGACTCGTATCTATAAGA
The DNA here is from genome assembly GCA_905332985.1 of Mimas tiliae. Taxonomy (NCBI): domain Eukaryota; kingdom Metazoa; phylum Arthropoda; class Insecta; order Lepidoptera; family Sphingidae; genus Mimas; species Mimas tiliae. The sequence goes on along the minus strand of HG995240.1, from coordinate 9,891,058 downwards.
GAACTACCTACCTATATCAGAATAACAATAAGAATTTGATGTCAAATTATACTTACTTTTTACATAATGGCTGTGTACCTTCATATTCTTTTAAAATCATATACACATTTTGTGCAGGTAACTGTGTGCGAGCCCACACTTTATCAAATATTTCTAAGTTTATAAAAGCTTCTAAAATATTTGTTGGTAATATATCTTCTGCATTAACTGACTCCTCTTCGCCGTGAATTACTTCTTCATCTGTTTCCTCACTTTCTGATAATTCATTATCATTATTATCTTCTCCTTCTGCACAAATTTCAATAATAATATCAATTATCATATATTAGGTCGTTTTGACAAGACAATAAAAAAAACAATCACCCATATTTTTATTTGTTTTTTTAATGAGACCTGTCAAATATTCGTATCGATATATTACATGAAATATAAGATACATAGGTTAGGTTAGATACATTCATGTCATAGACCGGTAAATAAAAGATAAATAAAGCAATTTAACATTTCTATAAATATTTTTTATAATTAATTGTCTGATCAAAAAGCTAGTCTTACCTTCGTCTGAACAAATGTTTGCTATAATTTCAACTGCACATTGTTGGGCATCTATAATTTGCATAGCGGACTTTATTTGACTATCAAGCAATTGCGCAAATTTGCTTTGTGGAGGTTCAACTTTTCCAGAATCACCCCCCAGTGGGACTTGGCTTGACAACTGACTGCAAACAAATCTATGGTCGACTGACAATGTTTTTGCCAATATACAAATTATTTCATTTAACACATTAATTGGCAAAGTGGCAATTTTACCACATGTGTTTATGATGACCCCAGCTGACAGGGTTTTCAGAAGGTGTGCACCAGGATCGCCACTATCAAGTGACAATAGTGACTGTAACTGACTCTCACAATTTGTTTTAATCTTATCCATGGCTATTGGGTTGTCTTCTACAACAACAAATAGGCATTGCAGAACAGCTGTCACAATTTCGTTTGTGAAGACTGACATATTTAGATATCTAGGTAATATATCCAAAATCCTTGACTGGCCCAGATACTTGATTGCTAAATCTGTAAAAATAAATAATTACCACATTTACTATATACTTAATATAAATTGGGTATTCAAATGATATTATTTAAATAGCTAAAATGTTCATTAAAATGTTTAAATGACACACTATAAAGCCTCCGTGGCGTAGTGGGCGAGTAGGCGGCTGTGAAGCGAGAGCACGCGTGAATGTTTGTGTGGTCGTGATATTCGTTTCGGGTTTGGGTATTCTATCCCCAGACAGTTGACATCAGGCAAGCGGCCGGTCGTAAATACTACAAGCCAAATATATCTGCAAAATGTGTTAAAAATATTTTGCGCCGAACCCACTGCGATTTGGATAAGGTCAAGAAGAAAATATTATTTACCTGAACTTTCACATAAATTTAATAATAAATTAATATTTTGTATGAATGTGTCTATATCTTCATCTTTTGTTTTAGAATTTACATCTGGTGTCCAAGATTCGGCATTCTGAAACAAATATATTATACCGAGGTGAGAATTATGTTCGTTCAAGCAATGAAGAGCGTGCGAGGTGGTCAGTGGGCACCCCCACACTCTCCTGCTTTACCACTGAGGCACACGTTAGTGTCGCCGCACTATCTGTGATCATCGCGAACCATTTGCCGCAATCATTTAAAAATATTAATATGTCAAGTTACTGACAACTCAAAGTCAATACACAATACATTATGTTCAAATACTTGATTCTATTATAATCACAACACCACTATTACTACGTCTTGTACTCTTGTCTTATACTTTTTTTAGTCAGTGTGGAACATCCTACTTCATTCTTCTATTATTTGTATCATAAACTAAATTCGACTTCGAAGGGAGCTTATATTGATAGCCAAGCTCAAAGTATACTGACTGTGTAATCCAGTTTGCAAACATTCTTGTATTTATAGTACAGTATGTAACAAAAACCCTGTTGCCCTTTTTGGGTTGTGAAGATAGTCATATAGATGCTTAATAGCAAACCGATCATAACAAAGTTAAACCACAACATATATTATGTTACTCTGTTTCAAATAACCATAATGCTGCACAAAACTATAACAATATGATATATTTTTACCTCATGAAAGTAGCATATCAAAGGTGTCATAACATCTTGCTCCATTAATGCATCACATACTTCTAATTTAACTGTTGAAAGATTTCTAAGCATGCCTGCTGCTGCATTTCTGACTGAACTAGCAGGATCGAGCAATAGCGGCGCGACAACTTTTATAATGCCCCGCTCTATTACCTGATCTATATTCTCAGGGCTTTCTATCAAGAGGCCTAAAGTCTGCAGTCCACAATATTTTTCTTCAACATTAGCAGCCTGAAATAAATAGTTTTCTGAATTATATTTAAAAAAATTGTAACTCAATATAACGAAACATCAACAAGTCATATTTAACAGTTTTGTACTATATTTTTTTTCTATAAAATAACATCAATATATTACTTAGTTCTAATTAAACCAATTTTTATTACCAAACAGTCCTAACCATAGCAAAGCATTGATCAAAGGTTCACTAAAGTTGTATATTATGAAACTGTTGGTTAGAGTGTTTCTAAGAAGGAATGGTACACATTTTTTTAAAGTATAATGTTAGTTAATAATATAATTTAATAGTATTTAAAATTATGTTATGAATACTTAATACTAACTGACTGATTTTACTGACAGTTTGAACCAAACCATACTTAGTGAGGTATTTTATTTTGAAATAAAAGCTATAATATTATTACATTGAAAAATAATGTTGCCTATTTTGTGACGAAGTCAGTTTCCATTCAACAGGGGGAAATTTTAATAAACCACCAATTGCTACATTCCAAAAATAGTTTAAAAACATGAATAGAGAATCTCTTATTTATTTAAGATCATAAAAAATCATGATAGAAGCCTTGCAATAAGTACATGATCAAGGTGTAGTGATGGGGCTATCTAAGTCATACCATTACCTCTTTATAATAAGCCTAAAGTCAAGTAGCAGCAGCAGTGCTTATGAAATTGTTACGTAAACAGTTTCTTGAAGTTTTTTGTTAATATTTGTAACTTTTGGAAACTTATATCAATAAGAAAGACAATTAAGTATAAGAAAATATAAACCTTGAAATTGAAATAGAATCACCTACAATTTTATATTTTATGTATCAAATGCACTTTAAAAAAGAGGATGGATCAAAGGCACATAAATTGGATCATAATAATATATTATACATCATACTCACGCGTATGTCCCATGGGGGTAAGAAGAGACTATTGAGTGCCACAAGTTACGATCCTATACATATAATATATTTAAATATATATGATTAATAATAAACAAAAATTTAACAGGCACAGTTGTAATAGAATAATATGATTGCCCTTACATATCTGGCTAAAGGATGGTGGGGTGTTGTACCTATGTCATGAAATCCTCAACACACCAGGAGGATCCTGCACTTCTGGTCGTGAGTTTTGCCCACAACCAAGATCAAGATTCTATATTGAACAATGCATATATGATGGTTCAAATACAAGAATGTCTTCACAGATATGAGACGTTTTACAGCATTATCCACTGATTTTTAGTTATTTCATCCTCCATCGTCCATAATTGGCTTGTGGAGTATTGGGTAATTAGCATTACTTACAAGTACCGATACTTTTGTGCCTTTGCCTATAAACCATTTTTTTTTTTTTTTTTTTGTTTTAAAAAATTTGGGGGGACTCCCCCCCGGCTGCTCCCTCTGATACTTTTAATTCAGAGATTGTCTACCTATTTAATTCACATGCCTTTATTAAAAAATTCATCATCTAAAAAAAAAATATTTGAAATTTTACATCTTTTAGTATGCCTATAAAAAATCCAACTCTAACATACATATATAAAACATTAGACATACTATATTACTGTTTTCTTATTTATTAAAATTTACATTTATACGGTCTCAGATAATAACGTGTCTTTCTCACAAATCCAGCTTGTCCTAGGCAACTAGGAGCATATAATCTAATATTACAGACTGTAGTTGCCCTTTTCTATTTGTTACCTTTTATCACGGTACACGTTATTTCTTTACAAAATTTTAAAAACTTAGATCTTATTACATCATCTTCCAACATACCGCTCAGATTATCCTTTTTTACAATTTGGTCAACCTCTATTTCAAGGTTTGTTCGTTTATACAGATATATTGGGCATTCAGTCAACACGTGTACCACATCTTCTGTGGCTGCTGGGTCACAGATACATGAGGGGCTCTCCTTGCACTTGAAGCGATTCAAATACTCGGAGAATCCCCCATGGCCCGTGAAGACTTGGGTGAGGACCGGGTCCACCGGCATCTTCTTGATCACTTTATGGGCTACCCTTACATCAGGGAAAAACAGCTTCGTTACCGATGCTGTTTCTCCAGCCCTATATCGCTCATTCCATTCGTCAATCGACTCCTGACGGATTTGTCGCTTGACGAACGAAATGGGACATCGGTCATAATCGGGCCTCCTTTTTAGGGTGGTAGCCGCCGCCTTCGCGAGCTCGTCCGCACGCTCGTTCCCTGCCAACCCCACGTGCGCCTTAACCCAAAAGAGGTTAACGATTTTACCGCGCTCTTTGGTCTCATTCAACATTTTTGAAATGTCGAATGCTATGGGGTGGAGGGAGTTGCCGCGCGCGACCGTCTCGAGAGCGGCCCGTGAATCGCAGAAGATGCTGTATTGGTGGTATTTCTCGCTGGAGGCTATTTGCACGGCCTTGCGCAGGGCCAGCAGCTCCGCCTGGTAAACGGTGCAGAACGATTCCAGCTTAATTTTGGTGGCTTTCGTCTCGGCGTCGCCATCCCAAAGGGATACCGACGCTCCGACTTTGCCACCAATTTTGCTGCCATCGGTGAATACCTTGCGGGTATTTGCAGCCTCTAGGTCAAGTTCTGCGTCGTTGACCACGCATTTGAACTGCAAAGCTCTGCGCCTGGCTGGATGTTCCAAGTTGGCAAAAGGCACAGGACATTCCACGTCCCGGTCGCCCACTATGTGCCGAGTGTGTCCCTTTTTCACTTCGTATAGAAGCGCCGCTTCTCGGACACGAATGTCTAGCGGAAGGATCCCAGCAAGTAGCAGGGCCGAGTGTAGCGAAACGGTCCTGTAGCCTTTTACCATCTTTTGTGCAAAGCCTCGTTGAACCACTGCAAGTTTTTTACGTATGCCTATCTTGTTACTTGCAGGCGCCCAGGCACTGGCTGCGTATAATATTGTTGGTTCAACAACTGCGGTGTAAAGCATTTTTACCACCTCAGGTCCCAGCCCCCACTGCACCTTTGCAGCAGTTGCCAGTCGTCTGTGGAAGGTTATGGCCTTCCTACAGACTTCGGAGACGTGCGTGTTGAAGGTTAGCTTCTCGTGCACAGTCAAGCCCAATATCTTTATTTCCTTTGACAAGCCAATGTCTACACCCCCCATCCGCAAGATTGGTGAGTCATATTTAAGTCGTCGTGTTACGACCATAGCCTTCGTCTTCTTTGGAGCGAATTTCAGCTTATTCTTGACTCCCCAATCCTGCACATAGGCCAGTGCTTCGTTGGCCTGTCTCTGTATCTTGAGTGTTTCATCCCCGTGAAACACTAAAACGACATCATCGGCAAAAGCTTGGCAGTAATCGCCCCGGCTGGCTAATCCCTTGAGCAATGGGTCGAGGAGCAGGTTCCACATGATGGGCCCACCAATGGATCCTTGAACGCATCCCTTGGTGGTCCCCCTCGCGTGCTCTACCCCGGCGTAGCGAACCTTTACTTTTCGGCTCTCAAAGTAGCTATTTACTATCCGTCTCAGATTTTTCGGACATCCTTCCTCAGACAGTCTGACCTTGATCGCTGGCCACCAAGCACTGTCGAAGGCTCCCTCTATATCCAGTGAGACTATGGTGATGATTTTCTTCTCACTTAATTTACTCCTGATGTACTGGAGTAGGGTATAGAGGGAGTCTTCCGTGCCTTTTTGGGGCATAAAGCCGTACTGTCGAGTACTCATCCTAGGTAGTAAATGCCACTTTACTCTTCCCACCACTATTTTCTCCAGAATCTTCCCCATCACGGGCAACAGTCCTATCGGTCTATACGACTTTACGTCTGTGTAGTCCTCCTTTCCGGGTTTCCGGAGTACTACGACCGTGGCCTCCTTCCAGATGGTCGGGAAGTGGCCTAATTCGAGGCACTTGTTAGCCAGTGACAGGTACAACTCTGGGTTTTTTCGGATTGCCTGTTTGCAGATGTCGGATGTTAGTCCATCTGCTCCCGGGGCTTTTTTGGGGTTGAAGCTGTCTGTAGCTGCAATAATTTCATCCATTGTAAATGGCGGGTCCCGATGGCCATTATCCATACCGTCATTTAAGCTATCAGCTTCAGCCCGTATACGCTGGTGTTCTGCGTTGTCGTCTTCTATTCGGTCCTCCGGATAGAAGACTTCCGCCAAAAGCTTTGCCGATTCTTCAGAACTTAGGATGCACCCATCTTTTTTCAAGGGAATGTCCTCCTGCCTCTTCGTGACTTTCCCTATCACTCGATAAATGCCATCCCAGACGGTTTCCTATAAACCATTAGGGCTGGGTGTCAATATACAATTTGATATTTAATTATTGTATAATGAAATAGGTGTTAATATGAACAGGGATGTGTTAGGGATAATGTTAAGGATAAAAATAAACTAACCTGTAACTGGTCCAATATTGTTTGTATCGCATTTTCTTTGCTGTCGGTTGGTAGTTGTTCTTCTTCATCATTATCATCAGCAGGTAGCGGTTTTTTACCCCTACTTGATTTAGGTTTCCTAACTTTACCCATTTCAATAAACCTGTTTATTTATTCTAACCAACAAGTCACAGCACCAAAACGAAAACACGCTGGCCAATGCACACTGCACGGTGAACGTCAGTACTTTCTGAATAGTCTGTGGCATGGTGCTATATCTAAATAAATTATTTCAACTGGTAACATACCAGTATTGGTATTTTTATGACACTAAATTAAGAGGTAAATGTTAAACATGCAATTCCTTAATAGATGGTATTTTTAAAATTGGAAGCTTTATATTCGGCACTTGTTCTAACTAGACAATAGAGATGGCGCTATAACTGGTTATAGCTCTGTATTAAAGTTGTGGATAGATTATTGTATTAGCGTGAATAGACTTATCCAAAATAAAACGTAGCCTATAACCGTCTCCAGGGTCCCATCTACTCGTATCTCTACATCAAAATCAGTTAAGTGATTTAGGCGTGAAAGCGTAACAAACAAATAGATAATATTTTTTTTCATAAATAGTTTCCTAAGTATGTTCTTATACCTCCAAGATATGTGTACAAAGTTTCATGATGATCGGTTAAGTAGTTTTCGCGTGAAAGCGTAACAAACAAACTTACATTCATATTTATATTAGTATGATAGTATAGTACAATGTCATAAGTCATAACTAGTTTTATTTTTCTTGTAAATATTGCTGTAAACAATACTAATTGTAAAAAAGAAAACGAAAACGACAGGCCTACCATAATATACATCTTATAACAAAAACCCTGTTGGCCCTTTTTGGGTCGTGAAGATAGTCATATAGATAGCATTATAAAAATAGTTAAATTAAAAAAATAATAAACAAAAGCGAGATGTTATCCTTACACAGGTTACTTAAAAAAATAACATAATATTTAAAAAAATGTTATTTGCATCAGAATTTCTGTGTGTATTGACGATACCGGGGGCGCGGCACGTTTGATGTAGTACGTGGACGCCGTAACATGCTATCTCGCTCTTGACCCAAGTCATCGCTCTTGCAGAGGTAATCAATCGAAATACGGTTTACAAACAATAAATTAATTCAAGTAATAAATATGATTATTTTTATAGTCCAATTTTCGTATGCGAGTTTTTTCATTGCGTTTGAATATCGATTCTGATATCATATCACAGTTAAAATTCCCAACAGGGTTTTTGTTACTTATTGTAGATCTATACCAGTTAAAGGTATGTGTACTCCTTGAATTGTTGTTCTTACTTTTTCTCAGAGGGCGCTTTAAAATGTTTGAGTGATGCTTCTATCTCAGTAACGATCTCAGTATATAATAATGCACTCTGTGGTTGCTAGATGTACTTTTTTTTTGTTTGTTCCTTAAGGAACCGGCTAAGATCAGAGACCATGCTGCCAAGATATTAGTTATATTTTTTTCTTATATTCCAAGAACGATGAAACGGGGGTGTGACCGATTTCAAGGTCTTGTTGGAGTTTTGGTGTTAATTCCTTTCAGTTCAATGCTTCTTAGACGACTTTCTTCAAGCGAATCGAAAGCACAAGGTCGGCAATACCCTTGATCAAAAATCACCTAAATTCACTTATTTCAATGTTTCCATACACTGTTCATCAGCGTTAATGATTATTCCACAAAACCACACCACTTTTATACAACAAACACAACTTTAAACCAGTTAAGGAAATAATTAAAATAAGAGAGACACTGCACTGTCAGAATTCCCGCCAAAACTCTCTTGCTAGATGTACGTCAACGTGAGTACGTCAATGTCAAAAATATCAAGTATCAGGCAGGATTCAGTAATTAAGTCTAATACGGAAATATTATTTACGTGTTGGCTTCGGCCTCATGCCCGCATTCCAAAGGTCCGGGAGTCGGGACTCCATAGTCCCCAGATTATGGTAAGACAAACATTATTATTAATAATATTAGCTTTTGCCGGCGGCTCCGCCCGTTTGGTTACACGGAAAACATTATTTTATGTACTATGCATTCCCCCAGAAAATAGGTCCTTGTGGATCCAGATGGCAAATCCGAAGAAGCATGATGATCCGTTCATGTATATTTTTGCATTAAAAGCAAATGGTACCTGCAATTATAAATTCGGATCTAAATTTCGTATTTGTGAATACGATAACGATTTTTAAGTCAATCAACTTTAAAACCAAGTAAACCAAAATACATACATACATACGCACTCACGCCTGCAGTCCCCGAAGGGGTGGGCAGAAGTGTAACCAGTACACCCACATTTCGCCGAGCGTATCTCCGTCCCTTAAGTGATAGGGGACGAGCCTATCGCCATACCGGGCACAAGTTCCAGACTCCGGGCTGATACTGAGCATTTCGTAATAGAAAAACCCAATACCATTTTACACGACCCGGGGATCGAACCCGAGACCTCAGCGTTGGCCTCAACCGTAACGCGTACGCATTACAACTTCGCCACTGAGGCAGTAAACCAAAATGGTGGTCACTTTTAGTAATTCTAATATCATTTAAACTACGGGGCGTCCCGGTTCCCTATTTTCAAGTCAAACGACCAAATAAAAATAAAATGACGGCCACTTTTTTAATTCAAAGGACACCGATATCGATTTGTAGAAAAAAAATGTCCGCCATCGAAAATGAATGTCGTTTTCGCAATCAGCACCCCAAGAAACCTCTAAAATTACACCCATCGCGATTAACAAAAAATGGCCTTCATCTAGGATTTCAAAATGGATGTCGTTTTCGTAGTCAGAACCCCAAGAAACTTTGAAAATAACACCCATGTCAATTTGTTGAAAAAAATGCGCATACAAACTTTCGTCCCCTGTTTCACCCCCGCCAGGTTTTTTTTTTTTGAGACAAAAGGTAGCCTATATCCGTTCTTGGGGTTCAAACTTTCCTTATACCAAAATTCATCAAACCGATCCAGTAGTTTAGCCGTGAAAAGGTAACAGACAGAGTTACTTTCGCATTTATAAATTAGTAAGTATGGATTACTGCTCCGCTCCCGTGGGTCGCAGCGTGATGCTATATACTTACGAACCATCGTCGTTTCCATAAAACAAATGTATGGTGTGAATATGACTTCAAATATTATAGTTTCATACAAAGTTCAACCCTCCTTCCCCCCTTTTGCAAGAAGAATTTTACAAAAGTGTGAATCATAATATATTCCATTATTATTAATAAGCAATATTTGTGCTTAATTTCACAGTCGTATTCCCTTCCATAAAATAGTTTCATGCAACGTACAAACCACCCTTTTACATACATACATAGACTCACGCCTGTTTCCCTTAAGGGAAGGCAGAGACAGAGAACGCATTTCCAGTTGCTACGATCCTTGCATACCTCTTTGGCCTCCATCACTCTCATTAGATTTTTCATACATGCACACCCCTTTTACCCCCTTTAAATGTAAATTTCTAAAAATTCGTTTTTAGCACGCCTGTACATCACACAAACTATCATCTGATCAAATTTGATGAAAAATTTAGCTAATTTATTCCAACTTTTATCTCCGAGTAAAATGGATGTGTTTTTTTATTAGCTTGAATGGCCTGACGAGCAGGTCGCTCGCCTGATGGTAAGCGCCACGCCTGCTCATAAACAGAAGTAACGCCACACAGAACTTTAAATAACAAAGCACTGCATGACACTGGACTGCGCTCGTCACCCCGAGACATAAGGTGTTAATTCTCATAATGCCCAGTAATTACACTGGCTTCAATGTCCTTCACACCGGAACACAACAGTGCTTACACACTGTTGCTTGGCGGCAGAAATAGCCAAAGCGGTGGTACCAACCCAGCCGGCCTTTCGCATACGAGGGACCTACCACCTTGTAAAATAGAATAGAATAGATGTGATGCTATATGAGTTCTGTTTTTGGATACGGATAGGTACCTAAAAATCGAACAATCACCCTAATCTAATGTATGCAAAGCGTTGACTGACAATAATGCACAGACTCCTATTGATATATTCATGCTTAATTTAATGACTAATGTTATCTTTGCTAAAGTTTTCCCGAAAACACACTGCGTCTGTACCAGATACTCTGTGTAATACGGATGAAATACTTTACTTAAACAACAAAGGGAAGATCGAATTAGATGAGCAAATAATACAGCCGAGTGCCACCGCGCCAGTTAGGCGCCAAGTTGGTAGGTAACAATTAAATGAAACTTGGAATTTGGAGAAGCAATTGCATTTAGCATTTATTTTAGGAAGCTTTTAGTTTAACCTGCCTAGTTAACTGGTTGTCTGGTCTGTCTGTGTGCCAAATTTCATCGGAAACCGTTTAGCCGTTAAGGCGTGATTGATTAACACACTCACAAACATCCAAACTTTTATATATTTATATAATAGTAATGGGATAGGCTTTGAGACATGGGTGTAACTTTCGAGGTTTCTTGGGGTGCTGACTACGCAAACGACATCATTTTGAAATGCAAGATGACGGCCATTTTGTTTTTTAATCGAGTTGCGTGTTATTTTCGAGGTTTCTTGGGGTGCTGATTCCGAAAACGACATCCATTGTGAAATCCAAGATGACGGCCATTTTTTCTACAAATCGATATGAGTGTCATTTGAATCAAAACGCGATACAACATCGATGCAGTCGCAAAGTCGGCGATCGCCGATGCTAAAAGTATTCTGTGTGCTATGGCCCTAAGTGACCCACTTGCTCTGTTGTCGGCCTGTTCTTTAAAAAAATACTTTGTTAGGACTTGTCAATTACCTACATCAAATTCAATAATGTTATGTAAATAATTGAAACTGGAAAAATATTTGTTTACTTAGGTAATTAAATTTATTTTGTTTTTATCTTTCCGTAAACTATTAATAATAGCAATAAATAAATTACTTAAGTAAATGTATCCTTGAACAAAATTGTTTAAAAGGAAGTAAGTAAATGAAAACAAATCATAAATAAGTACATAATACATTCATTTGTAGTTTTCTTTAGTGAAAATTTAAAATGAAAGCGTAACTAATAAAAGACTTGGGCAAAGGCGCGACGCGGCGCGGCGGCGGCGGTCCCTTTGAGATATGGCAGACCGACCTCATTTACATATTAAGTTTCAAAATCTGGCCGCGGAACAACGGACTTGTCGTCCCTACTAGTGATGTCCAGTCGACAGATGCATGTCTAGAATATGTCGACTCTCAGTATATATAAATGATGTACTCGAAAAAAAACTCGAAATACCACTCACTCACTGTTTAATCACGATTTCTCAAAAACTACTGAAGCTGGGATCATGAAACTTGGTCAGATGATAGTGTGTGTAATGTAGACGTCAGCTAAGAAAGGATTTTTGGAAATTCACATTTTAAGGGGGTAAAAGATTTTTGTACGTTGCATGCAATTTTTTTATAGAAGGAAATACGACTGAAATTGAGCGCAAATATTACTTATCAAAAGTAATGAAATATGAGAGTCACATTTTTGGAAAATTCCACTTACAAAAGAGGGGAGGGGTGGTTGAACTTTGTATGGAACTTTTTTAATGGAACGGAATACGACTGTGAAACTATGCACGATTATTGCTTGTCACAAATAATGAAATATGTAACTCCAATTTTTCCTAAATTCCACTTGCAAAAGGGGGAAGGGGGGTTGAACTTACTCACTCACACACTGATTAATCACTAAATTTCTCAAAAACAACTAAAGCTAGGGTTATGCAATTTGGCTAGATGATACTTTGTGTAATGGCGAGGTGTGCTAAGAACGGATTTTTGGAAATTCACATTTTAAGGGGGTAAAAGGGGGGTTTGAATATTGTATGAAACTTTTTATTGAACGAAATACGACTGTGAAATTAAGCACCAATATTGCTTATCATAAATAATGAAATATAAAATTCACATCTTTGTAAAATTCTACTTGCAAAAGGGGAGGAAGGGGGGTTGAATTTAGTATGAAATTATTTATTTTACTTTTGAACAACGACTGATTGGGGTCATATTCACACCATACATTTGTTTTGTGGAGACAATGGTTTATATCATCACGCTACGACCCATGGGAGCGGAGCAGTAATCTAACGAACATAAAGCGAAATACCACTGATTGATTAAACACGAAATCTCAAAACTACTAAAGCTAGAATCATGAAATTTTGTCAGATGGTAGTTTGTGTACCTAATGTAAGGGGCCCGCTAAGAAAGGGTTATAGGAAATTTACATTTTCAGGGGTTAAAGGGGAGATGAATTTTCTATGAAAAGAAAAATGGCTGTGAAATTGAGTACATGTATTACTTATTAAAAATAATGAGACACGTGTTTCAAATATTTGCAACATTGAACTCGCGAAAGGAGAGGGGGGGGGGGGTGTTGAATTTTTGTATATCAATCATGCCTTAACGGCTGAATAGATTTGAGAAAAATTTGCCGTATAGGTAGACCAAGACAAGAATTATAGAACATAGGCAACTTTAATCCCAGAAAAAGACTTTTACGCGGGCGGAGCCGTGGGTAAATGTTAGTAATTATATAAGTACGTAAAGTTAATAAAGAATCACAAGCTTTAATTTTATCCAACCTTAGAGGTAAGTACTTACACATTATTAAATAAGTATCATGGGTATTTTTAGGTAATAGATGTGTAAGTATAGGCTTAGAGTATAGGTATGTGCGAGTATGTGCATACAACATTATATTAGGTACTTTACATTACATTATTTAAATATAGGCACCTATGTACTTCAAGTTTCTTTAATAAATCACTAAGTACCTGCTTAGGGAGTAATTCATAAAGTAAATAGGTACGAAAATAGTGTTTTGAAATATATACCTAACTTTTGGTCACGCATCCGCGCGCGTGGAAATCTCGTTATATTTCTGGAATAAAAAATCATGGCTATCTGTTGCTCTTTCTGTGTGTAAAAGAATGCCAAACCTACAAACACACTATCGCATTAAATTAATAGGTATATAAACTGTAGGTATAGCTAACAATACAGATGAGTCTTTCATTAAATAAAAACAAATGCAAATTACATATTTATATGCACTCACGCCTTTAATCCCTGAAGGGGTAGGCAGAGGTGTAACTAGTACACCCAAATTTCGCCGAGCTGATTTCTATCCCATGATGTGATAAAAAAACTTAATACCACTTTTATCCGACCCCGCGTTTGAAACCGAGACCTCAGCACAGCAGTCTTACCACGGAGTTACGCATAAGGTACAACTGTGCCACCGAGGCAGTCAAAATAAATAAAAGAGCACATTATTATTTTCATTATATAATAATAATCGACGTAATGTTCGTAACTTCACTAAACGAAGCAAGCGATTCGACCACTACAACCGGTAGCTGGCTCTCAAGCCTTCTTCATAAATCAAAAAGTTGTTTTTGTGTCTTATCAGCAGATAATCGGCGGGTGCTACCGCGCAGCAAGACTGTCCCTACTCCCGGCATCCACCCACACCACGGAACCTTTCTCGCCCGGATATTAACTTTTTGTTGGATTCTTTGGGTATTAACGAACCGATAATCACTGTGCAGCCAACTCACCGCTATCGACTACTCTTTAACTCAGTAAATGGAAGCTATTAAGAAATGTTTAGTAGAAGAGATAACAAAGAATTGAGTATTACAAACTAATGCGTCTAATAGAAAAGCGTGACTCCGTTCGTCTGGAATGCTAATTGCTAACAGTCTTTTGTCTCATTATGATTCCTGCGTTCTAAAACAACTAGTTATTTTACCTATAAGTAATTAAATTCTAGGTAAATTAAAAATTATTCTTGTGAGCACTGATTACATCCTATGTCACCACTTTGTCAAAAATAATTACATTCTTTGTTTATTGCTATTAAAACGGAATGAGTTATTTATGCATCGCTTACATTTGATGGACACCGATACAGACGCATTGTCGGCGCCGAGACTGTCGCGTCGGCCTCGTGTTCGTGTCAGCACATCTACTTCGCCTAATTGCACCCCCACAGCGTGATGGATGGCCCGCCAGACCGGCCCCGTTTCGACCGCACCCCGCTTTCACCCCGCGGCACACCCCACTGGCACAAGGGATATTCCCAGAAATTCCATTATCATCCTTGTATCACGTCATTTGATATTGACGATGTAATGCCTTTACAATCGTGCACTGTATGGATTATTTCCAAACTGTGGAATCAATCTTTACAGTTAGTTGAGATATTTTAATACGTATCCATAATAACTAAGTACATGTAGTTTATATCATATTGTTCAATAACATTATAACAAACTATAGAATGTTTTTTTTTCCAATAAAATAGGTCCACAATTCGCAGAGAAATCGATCTACTTACTACATACACAAAAAACTCGCCGAATTGAGAACCTCCCCCTTTTTATCCGACTTAAAAAAGGAGGAGGTTCTCAATTCGGTGCGTTTTTTTAAGTCGACTAATGAATTGGGAACCTCTTTGGTTGATTGCGTCGGTTAAAAATGTTTAGCTAGCGTTGGCTAGGCTTACATTCAAATATAATACTCTAGCTTAGCATCTACAGTTAGCATCAGTTAGCAGTTAACATCTATGTAGACTCTATGGTATGGCAAAAAGAAAGTGTTAACGGTGTGGGCGCCAAAGGACTGGGCGGCGCGGCACGCATAACAAACTCTTTGCTGATATCTCATCCGTTACATACGACATTGACGGAAAACAGGTTGAACGTCTTGAGTGGTAGAGCCTTAGAGCCATGCTGTAGGCAGTATTGGCGATCTGTGTTGGAGGCTCTAGAACTAACAGTCTTTGAGTAAAATGGCTGTGACATACGGGTAGATGGGCATGATGAAATTATATGGGTTCTTTTTTGCTACTTGGCTACAGAACCCAAAAAAATAGTTTGGCAGTATCTATATTTACCGAGATATATCTCCTCAGTCTGCCTCTTATGGCCGTTCCCTATATTCTGTCTGTCTCTAGTTTTGCTATACCGGCGATAGAAAATTTTATCTAGTTTCCGTTTTATCGTCCCAATAAACTTACTAATGATAGGTAATCCTATTCTTCATTGCTGTCTACTGATGAGAGGACTGATAGCTGCCTACAGATATACAACACTATGAAAATGACAGTTCAAGCGTCCCAATATTTTTTATGTGTTATCTGCCGATAAAGTTATTAAGTTTTTTCTTTATCGGTAGATTTTTACCGATAAACAGATATCCTCGGCTGTAAAAAAACAAAATAATGCACCGTTTGATAATTAAATTAAGTGCAAGAGACATATCAATATTTGTTAATGCGAACAAAATAATTTCCCACTTCAGTAAAATCCCCCAAATTCGCTAGGGATTTTTGTTCAAAGGACTTGTATTCAGAGCCGTAATGTATTGACAGTAAAACGTTTCGTTATTACATTGTGTTTTGCAACATAATAAGTATTTCTCGTTATTATTATTTCATTTACAGTGGTAAAAAATAAGAATTATAGATAAATGTTAAATTAAAACTTATATTTCTAATCTAAATCATATCTTCATATTTTCTAACATAAATTAAACAATAGTTCCTCTTTCTCAGCTTGTATGAACATAACGCACAAGAGGGCCCAGATAGACTGCCTATCTATTGCTATAATAATATCCGACGTGCATATCTAAAAAATAGGGACGATTCCAAGCAGTAGATAGAACAATACGGATGTTTGACGATAGCTATCTATCGTGAAATTGAAGATTAATATTGGGAACGGCCATTAGCCTACAACCTGTCAACTCAAAAACAAAAAACAAAATGTTATCCGAGGCGGCTCGCTAAATGAGTAAAATATTTTTGTGAGCTTATAGTGTTTCCCTGACAAAGTCTACTCTTAGCTGGATTAAGCCTTTCCCAAACCAAAATCCTGGATCGGCCACTGGCCGTTCTATGCGAAAAAAGTTAAAATATTTTTTATCAATTTATTTTATTTCTATTAATCATAGTAACCACAATGCTATAGAATCTATAGCATTGGACTATAGAATCTATAGTCTATAGTATAGATGCATCTTTGCCAGCGCAGTGGCAATTTATCATTTCACTTCTTGAAAAATTCGGCGGGACGGGAGGCAACAACCCTTTAAAGGCATTATGTACTGCCTCTCGGGTATTGATTTTTTTCCGCTAAAATATGTCTAAATTATGGAAATTTTGTTCTGGATCGAGAAACTCGCACATCTGCAGCCAGCTTTAGTAAGTAATCGCTCACCCCCGCTGCCCCTGCACGACAACTCACGACCCTGTACTGCACAACAGACGATCTCCAAGCTTTAAGAGCTGGGGTTGGAAGCTCTCCGTCATCTGCCGTACTGGCCAGACCTTGCGTATACAGACTTCTATTTTTGCCAGAAATCGGTCAACTTTCTACCTATCGGTTAACTGTACTGCCTACTGGTAAATACCGAGACATTCCGATCCCCTAATCGCCATTTTAATGCTCTCTGTTTTATGGTCATATAACATAATAACAAAGGTTCCTATAGAAACATGTGATTTATAATCACCATAAAGTTTTTATGGTCCGCTCCGAAAATATAAATAACATAAATGAGGACAATGCTTTAAGTATGTGTCTGTAGTTGAACTTATTCTTTATAAAATACATTGTATCATCTAAGTATAACGCATATAATAAAATAGTAGAGTCTCGGCGCGGCTGTCTGATAATTTGTTCGCGTATCAAGAAAAACTGCTGAACGAATTTTGATGCAAGTATAATTATTATGTTAAGCGAAACTCCTTTAAATATATAGGATATAAGAAACTACTTTTTACCGCTGAAAAAGACTTTAACGGAGGCGGAACCCTGAGCAAAAGCTCGATACATACAAAGCGTGAATATACGCAATATAATATAATATGATAGAAAAAAGTGTTCATGCAATATTGATTACGATGCTTACTATAAAACCACCCCTTTCCGGTTGATTCAATAGAGCGGAAGCAAAAACAATCAATATTTGGACAGAAATGATTATTGAACACACCACCGCACGGGAATACACTCACTGGCGCTAATAAAAAAGTAAAGAACAGGATGCGATTTTCGTCAGAATAATGCTAGCTAGCTCGTTCTCAGCGGTCTTTTGTTGTAATATTAACCAAAACAGAAAAATAAAGACCACCTTTTTATGCGTAATGTACGCGTCTGAATAGAATTATTAAGTCTCGCTTTTGTAAATGCCGGCCCAGGCTATATATCACATTGAATCCGCATCAATCGCACTTCTGTCATGTAAGCCTGACCCGCCGATTCTCAGATTGTTCAATGAACATCAATGGGAATGTACAGTTGACAGCAAAAATATGTTTTATTTATTAGCTTCATTGACGAAACGAGAAGTTCGCTCGCCTAATGGTAAGCGCCACGCCTGCCCATAAACAGAAACAACACCACACGGAACTTTGAATTACAAAGCACTGCATAGGATCCCTATTGGCACGCATAAAAATTTTATTCATAACTTTCTATCGCATAACTGTTTTTGGTATAATCATCACTTTGCATAACGCTCAAATGTTATAACTGATATGGCATTTTTGTTCGCATCATGTCTGTTGTCGTAATAATCTGTAGCCCTAAACTTTTAACGTATAATTCTGCAAATCCAAAAAAGCGAATATATCATAATACCTATTCTATTATAAAAACTTTAATTATAGACATGTTCATGTTAACCTATTAAAATTTTATGTCTACTAAAGTTATGCGAAAAAAATTAGGACAAGTGATATTTATGACAATGAAAACATTATGCCTAGGAATAGTTATGCCAAACAACAAAAAATCTTTATGCCAAAGGACTATCAACATTATGACAAACAATTTTATATAACTTGGGCGCGCCCCACTGCATGGCATTGGAATGCGCTCGTTACCCCGAGACATAAAATGTTAAGTCTCATAATGCCCAGTAACTTCACTGGCTTATAATATATTATGTTTATACCTTAAGCTTATACTAGGCGCACGTATATTTATTTTATAAGTAGTAGAGCCACGCTGTCGTTTTAACAGTTTCTTCTACTCTACAATCTGAAGAAAGCTTGACTGGGGTCGGGCGGCAGAACTGTCTCACAGAAAACCGACGTGAACTGGTAGTTTGCTGCCTCCATCCATACATCAATATGCAAGGTCTGCTGGAAATTTGGTTTACTAAATACTTTGTCGGAATAAATATAAATTTAAAAAACAAGGTAACTTCCGTGATGCACAACTTGCTTACATACCACTCATTTTAATCGCTTCACAATACATGACAATAGGTAGAGGTATTGCGTAACATGTAAATACATAAAATGTAAATTATACGTAGCATGCACATTTACAAGGTAGTAAGTCCCTCATTAGCGAGAGGCCGTCTGGGTTGGTACCAATGCTTTGTCTATTTCTGCCGCCATGTAGTAATGTGGAAACACTGTTGTGTCTCCGTTTGAAGGACATGGAATTACTAAGCATTATGAGACTTGACGACTTATGTATCGGTGACGAACGCAGTCTAGTGTCATACAGTGCTTTGTAATTCAACGTTCAAAGCGTGGTGTTGTGTCAGTTAATGGGCAGGTGTGGCGCTTACCACCACTCGAGCGACTACTGTTCCTTTAATTATTGTCATTCAGGCTAGTAAAAAATACCTGGTGTATAACAAGAATTAAGGTAGTTCTAGTTTTAAATTGATTAAAAGTAATATATTTACTATTTACTAGGTAAGTAGGGTACGTAAGTAACTAAAAACTAAGTAGTTTACGTAATATTTTCGACTCTACAATGCTTATGTAGGAAGACGTTATTAGTTACAGATTCGTTATTATGCATATTATTATGTTCTTCTCAGTAATTTCATTAGCAATCAAAATAAACTCGCCCAGCTCGGTTAAATCAAATTATAACACCAAGGTTTACTCTCGTATTCGTTCGAAACTCTCACGGTAAATATGTTTGTTCCAAAAGCCATTAGCCTAAATAAACCATAGTCGATGTATCGGCAAACTCTGTAACAACGTGGTGCCGTAATACCACTTGCGTATTATGGACTACCTACAACGAAGTATATTTTTAAACATAACTACGTACTCTATTTACTTCTTTAACAAATCTTATCATGCATTACAGTGCAGTGTAAAGAATAATGTAGTGTCGAATTCCAAGATTTAAGTTTAATGCACGTCAATCACTCGCAAGTGTAAACTGATTCTTTTTTATATTCACACATCGCTGATGTTATTTCTTTAAAGTTTACACTTGCCTGATAGTAATTCTTCCTTTGTTTACATTCCAGTAATGATTTCGGGTTTATTTGTACAAGTTGATAGATAAGGAGCGATAAAAAGCGGCGTTCTTGTCACAAAAAGAAAACTAAACAAATAAAGAAATCCCAGTCTTCAGCTGACTGTGTAAGACCGGGGGTTGCTTAGATAAAATAAACAACGACACACTAAAATTAGACATTTTAAGCTTTTAGAACTTTATTAAGATGCCGCGCGGGGATTATATTTTACGGTTTAATTATTATTAGTACGAGGCTCGTGCCCTATAATACAGGGCTATTTCATTATTTGTATGACATAATAATCTAATAATAATAATCTATTTGCATGTTGGGTAGTAGGGATTTACAAGTAACTTCTGAATATTTTTTCTGAAATTGGATTTATTGTGATATCTTGGCCGCCAAACACCACATCAAAATATAATTAACTAAATTCAACATATCCTAAATACATAAGTAGATATTTATTTTTCAATTTCGTAGAACGTCGGAAATAGCGCTTCCTAGTAACTCTTACATTGGATTTCTTGTCACTTGTGTTTATTTATAAATTTTCTGTAATCTGATGGCGAGCTGAGACCGTATCACTCATGACTAGAATAACTGTCGACCATCGTCAAACCAACTATCCTTTTATACTGTCGAGTATTAGGGTTTAAAATCACACAAGACTAAACTACACTTCTTGCCTTCTTTTATGATAATAAAAATCTCAGTCTTCACGTTAAAATACTTGTTTTATCTGTAAAGAACATCAACCGCGTAAATCTAAATATACTGTGTTCAAAGTACATAATTATATATTAGGTATTTATGTATTAGCGTTGGTACCTTTACATAATTTAAATTAATTACATTTATTTGCAATATAATTCAAATTATAAATTGCCCTACAGTAGGTACCTACGTGTTTGTACGTATCGACCTTTTTTGGGATTTATTTGTTTCTATTGCTGACTTTGATAAAACAACAGTAAGTATTAAGAAGGAATACAAAGACACTAACTCAATGGTTTAACTTTCCGAATTATAACAGTATGATGTAGCCTGTAAGCTCTTTAACAATGAATCCCTTTGGTTTACGACTCCAAATGAGAGGAAGGGGGTTACCATACTTAGCATTTACCATCTTGGACTTTTGTCATTCATTATAGTTATTACATGCAGTTACTGCAGGTATCTTCATGATGTTTTCCTTCGCAATCAAAGCGAGAGATAATACATATGTAGCTACGAAAACTTGAGGTCGCGGCTCTAGAATTGAACCCGAGATCTCTTCTCGTCAGTCCGTTCAAGTTGTGATATAATAATAATAATATTAGTATAACGTCGTTTTGAATAAAGTTACTTGGTGGAATTCCGTTGATTAGATGTAGCATTTTGAATTTTCATCTTGAAAATTAATTATCGATACCTACTTCACATGCTTCTTACTTAGGTACCTACCTATTATTATTAATTAGATATAAGTATTATACATACATGGGATATTAAATTAACTACATACTATACCTACATAGTCAGTATAAAGTACTGACTAAAATAATTACCTACTTATTAAGGTACCTACCTGCTCGTAGTACGGATTCTAGTCTTTATTGCTGAAGATATTTGAGTATTCTCAAACATGAAGATCCTTGGAGATTTGTCCCGGAATTTATCATATCCAAGTACACAAACAACGCACACCTCATTACTCTGCTGAACCGAAATCAATTTAATTCCAATATCCGCAAATAAATTGGATGTTGATTTATATAGCGTACCTCCGTTTTGTCGTTTCCTTCTTACAAGATTAAATTTTGTATATATAGAAAGTTGAAGATTGATTTGCTAAATAAAAGTAAATGGGCTTATAGATACTTACTAATCTTATTACACTATACTAAGGTACAAATTTATTTTATCGAGTTCCGTAGTTTTCATCATAAACATTTACGCTACGCGTGAACCCCTGGTCTACGATCGATAATTAGCCCTGGCACCCTTCAGGTATTGTGTGTATGCATGTGGTGCAGAGCAACGCCCACCCATACACGTTTGCAACCCCTCCAATGGAAACACGACGCGACGGTTGACGGTACTCGGTAGTTGGCATCAGCACCACGCCATGCACTGCCACTGTGTCCCAACCTTGATCACATGTTTCTGTTTGTCTGGTAAAACTACACACACTACATACCAGCTGCAATCTGCATGCATCATGGTCAAAGATCACGGCCGTTTTACAATTCGTATCTAGTTTTTGTATGAGCTTGTGAACGTTCACTACTAATCTAAGTAGACACTTTTATCTAAGGCATGATTGGGCCGCGACGGGCTCGATCGGGCTATTACCACTGTCTTACGTTTTTTATTCGTTGTCTAATGGTTCAGACAGAAGACAGAGACCAAGCTTGATGATTGACATTAAAATTCGCGTTATAGAAACTAATAATTACTTTATCAGATAGGTAATCCTTTTACCTAATTATGGAATAAGTAGGTAAAGTAGGTAACTACATAGGTGAGTGTAGAAAAAGAATAATCTGGGCTAGTGTTGTGTTAGCGGCACAGTTGGCGGGCAACTGGGCAACTGGCCGTGTCGTCGGACAGTCGCAGGCGGCGAGATCAAAGCTCGCCGGCCGTTGCGGGTCGACGCACGCGGCTCTCGAGTCTCGATCGTACGCCGTACCGCGCCGCGCCGCGCCACGGTGTCACGTCCCGCGCCCCTCCTTCACAGACTCCGCATAATAACCAGATACACTCAAAGGGAATTAGGGGCACAAATCCATTTTAGGCAGTGTAGACTGCCCTGCCTAAAATGGATTTGTGCCCCTAATTCCCTTTAGGTCTACACCTAATGATAGAAGTTTATAGGTATAAAAATGTGCCACCGTTTTTTTATTATGCTCACAATACTTTTTTTTTAGCTTCACACGGTGGTAGGGTAGGTCTCTCGTTTGCGAGAGCTTGCTACCACAGCACCTGCTTGTATATTTCATTGCCAAGCAACAGTGCGTAAGCACTGGTATATTCCATGGAAAGACATTAAAGGCAGTAAAATTACTAGGAATTATGGGACTTAACAACTTACGCCTCGGGGTGACGAGCGCAGTCCTGTGGCATGGTGGCATATATAGTGCTTTGTAATTCAAAGTTCTGTGTGGCATTGCTTCTGTTTATGGGCAGGTGTGGCGCTTACCATCAGGCGAACGACCTGCTCGTCTCGTCTTTCAAGATAATAAATAAATAGCTTATTAACCTAGATTATTGGATATATCTGTGTATTTATTATAATATGCTCACCAGTGTAATGTTCTCGAAGTGTTGGGCAGAGGACTAACTACTGCAACCAGGATTTACCAAGTTTATGTCCGTCTAGTATTATAATAGGAAAAGAGCCTATCGCTATATCGAGCACAAGTTCCAATTTTTGACAAATAATGTGTATTTTATTATCGAAATATTAAATTTCAATTTTGATTTCCCTAGCTAGTAATCGTACCAGTGATCTAACCGGTTTCACAGCCTTAGTCTGCTACCAATAGACCTACGAGTATGAGGCGCAATTATGTATGTATATTATCTAAAATACTCAAAGGTAGTAAACATAATATTATGAGTATGATCGGTCACGAAAAAAATGGTGGAACTAATAATATCTTCTTATCACATCTATAAGTGGGACATAATTGAATTTAAAATGCTATTATCGCTGAAAAGTTAATAAAACTCGATTTATACTAAGCAATCTTGTTTTAGTACGTAAATAAATTACAATATGAGTCCCATTATCATAGTCCCTGGAGTACGTACCTGTCTTTAACTAAACTTCAACCAAACCGACCTCAACATACCCGATTCTTTTGGCCAAATGCCGCAATTCTACCCTATCGGAGCTGGGAGCAGGGCAGGCGCAACACGCTTTGCAACAAAACCTACCATTTCTGAACCGGTTATTGTTTACAAGCGACTTACGATCAAATATAATCGTGATAAAATTAAAGGTGTGAGACCCAGAGTAGACCAACTACAATTATAATTAAAATATGGTTTATAAGCTAAAACTATATACATACATACATACATACATAGACTCACTCATGTAAAACTATATTTTATTGCATAATCAAAGAGAGAGAGTAGTGTATCAATAACGCGATGCCAACAATAAACTTTACATAATATTATCATTATCTCAAAGAAGAGAAAGATTTCATTAATAAAAGGTGCGCCAAAAAAATGTCCGACAGAAAAGAGGGGTGTTAAAAATTATGTATTGTGCCCAATATATAATGATTGGCCCAAGTGTTAGGCTCAAATAAATTATATTCAATAAAATGTAAAAATATGGAGCATACAATATTATTGTTACTCTTGTTATGAAGGAAAAAACACGTCATTGGTGGTACAGTATACGATGGCAGGAACGCAGGAAACATTTAGCACGATCATTACGCGACATGCTTGTAGATTAATTATTTTAATGAAAGCAAAGCGCGAGATCGGAGCGACGCGGCGCGGCGCGGCGAGTCTGGGCTCATGGGTTGAATTAATTAATAGTGCACCAGCACACTGCACCGTTGCGCGTTGGGCGGATTGGCGTCCGTGCCACTCACTGTCTTTATAACATAATTTGCACTTCGAGCGGCGAGATCAAAGGCGAGGCCATTCGATGGCGGCGCTTTTCATCACAGCGAGCCTTTGACTGCCGCCGCCTCCGCCGACCACGCCTTGAAATAGTCAATTTGTCGCTGGTTTTTTCACGGTTCAAATAGTTTAATATGAACAGCGAAGTATTAAGTACCTATATGTTAAGTTACAATATTATTGAGACAACCTAAAAAAGGTTTAAGAATATTATAAACGAAACTCATTTAATAGTTAATCATTAATACATTTTGCATTTGTTGAAAATATTTATTTATTTCTAGTGAGTATTTAAGAGGCCTAGCGGGGAGTAGAACACGCTACCGAGACAGAGATCGCGGGTTTGATCCCAACTCCTAGGAAATCATACCCGGAACTTTCGAAGGTACTTACATTAAAAGTATGTATATTTAACCCGCAAGTGGTCAGAATCGTGTGTTCTGTGGTCAGCATGTTAGAGACTAAGGTGTAATGTTGAACCTCTCTCATTAGTAGAGAAAAGATGGCTCCTGGCTACTAGTGATGACTAGTGACTACTGACTAGTCATCACTAGTAGAGATAAGGCAATAATCATAATCATAATCATAATAATAATAATATTATAAATGTGAATGTCAGTTTGTTTGTTACGCTTTCACGCAAAAACTACTTAACCGATCATCTTTGAACTTGAGCTTGAACTTTGTATGTTTGCAGATTAATCACGCCTTAACGGCTGAATGGAGTTGGGTAAAATTTGGCATAGTTGACCAAGACATGAATTAGAATATAGGCAACTTTTATCCCAGAAAAAG
The DNA here is from genome assembly GCA_905332985.1 of Mimas tiliae. Taxonomy (NCBI): domain Eukaryota; kingdom Metazoa; phylum Arthropoda; class Insecta; order Lepidoptera; family Sphingidae; genus Mimas; species Mimas tiliae. Next base: position 9,865,543 of record HG995240.1, on the reverse strand, counting down.
ACTTTTACGCAGGTGGAGCCGCGGGTTAATGCTAGTATATAATATTTATAATAAGTTATTTAATTGGTGAAGAATGCGTTTAGCTTTTAAGACTATTGTAGTAAAGCAAGAAACCCTTATGAGTTTTCACAGACCTATGCCTTTAACTGACGCCATAAGTTTGTTTCTACTTGTATGCAAGTAAAAGCTTACATGCGGGGTGCAAGCTCAGGTAAATATGTTTCCAATGTGTCTTCAATATCGCATTAAAGATAGAAGAACAATAGAAACAAAGTTTACGCTCAGCACGCAGCAGTAAAAATTGGACACAAGCGGTATGACGAGTAGAGTTTATTTTGTATCGCGGCGTCGCGCACGTCGTTGTCGTCGAATTGAATCATTACTTAATTTAATTACTCATTAATTCAACAAATCTCAATGTTGGCAAACTTAAAATCCTACCTATTTAAGATTAAATATTATTTAAATACACAAATGCTTCTTAACGTTCCTCGTGATGGAACAGTAGAGTTCCCGATATGCATCGTTACATAGGGCCAACTGTAACAAATTTAATCTAAGTAATTGATTTTAAATCTTACTCATAATTAACGCAAGACGAGAGATGAGTGGAAGGCCGTCCGCTCGCAAAGCGGCAGCGGGAAGATCAAAGTGATTGAGATGAGTATCAACCGCCCGCCGGCGCGCGGCGCGGCGGCTCGGCGCAGGTCGAGGGCCCGACTTATTTTTTGTATATTTTTTAACAGTTTTACGCACATTTCTCCGTTTACAATATATATGTGCCGATAAAACTTTAAATTTTAATTTACTTAATACGTAAGTAGTAGCTAATTTGTTTTTTAACATTATGGCCCCGAATTTAGAGTATTAACTGTACTTAAACCTATATCTCTTATAACCTATATTGCTTCAGGTAGGTATATTAAAGTTACTAAAGACACATTACGATAGCAATTTTATTATTTAAATGCAACTTTAAGTAATCAATTGGAATAGGCAGAGGTGTAACTAGTAGGTACACCTGTGAAAGTTTGCAAGCCTATCGTCAAATCGTGCATAAATTCCAATCCCGATCAACACATGTGTGTGATTTTTCGAATTGAAAACTCAAATACAAATTGTGTTTGCCCGATCGTAAAAATCCATAAACTTACTGGTTATAATTACTTTTAGTAATTATTACGGTGCCAGTAGACTAACGAGATGATAATTAAAACTCAATTAATTAATTAGAACATTTCATAAATAACGATTTATAGGCAATGAATAATTAATCCAATAAATCCAAATTCAATGTGCAAAATACTAATATCTGCTTAAAAAACCTCTAAAAAGATTTCAACGCATTCATGGATATTGCACGCTATACGGACGCTAACAAATAAAATTAAATAGTCTACTAATCTCTTTTACTAGTAACTAGATACAAGGCTTCAATCCATATAAAACCCAACAAAGCACAAATGAATTAAAAGCCACTAAAAATCTGATTTGTATAATGCTTTATTGTCAATTGAGAAAAAATCCGTTGCTACTACAAATAATACATAATTTTTGCTATTTTTATTTCCAAACAATCATTTTGTATTTAAAATAATACCTTAATAGTGTTCAAATGTCTTTTTTTTATTAAAATAAAAGTCGTGTAGGTTTTATAATACTTTGTACTGCTTATTGCCGACCCTAAGTGGTATTTAATACTAGGGCTAAGTAGACAAAAGTACATAAAATTGCATAAAGGACACAAAAAGCACGTGACGCACTGAGGCGGTACGTTTGATGTTCCCTTTGTACCAGTTATGTATCGCCGGCAGGCAAAGTTGTCGCTTGTGATGTAGCCGCTTTAAAGCCCACCGACAAAGCGACCCGCAGTAGCACAAAGCTATTGATATCATATGAAACCTTTGATAGTGCCGACACGCACCCCCGTGTCATCGAATAAAAGAAATGTATAAGTAATAATCTTTTTTATTTTCAATAATTAACATCTTTATTTTGTTTCGATTGCTTATTAGTAATGACTAAATAAAAAAGATGGAAAAAATACTATAACTTTTTTCTTACGGAACAGATATTTCATATTATTAATATATTAATATAATAATTAATATTAATCCTTTTTCCACCTGCCTTTATCCTACTCGCAGTGGCAATGTAGTTTTTACGACAGGCCGCCTGCCTGACGTCAACCACTGTGGGGAAAAAACACCCAGACCCAACATATATTTGTGAATCACACAAACATTTGTCTCGGTGCGGGAATGGAACCCGCGGCCTCTCGCTCCACAGCCGGCTACTCGTCCACTGCGCCACAGAGGCTGTCAAGTCTAAAGAGTGTCTCAAGCGGCTGTCACGAATAATAATAACAAAATTCACATCAAATCGTTGCTTTATTGTTACGCTTAACATTTTTCCGGCGAAACAAATAAAATAACTCTAATGCGAATGAAGGTACACGAGTTTGTTTACAGAAGTGAGAGGTACTGCATTCGAAAGAGAAGGCTCCACGCTAAACAGCTGTCGGTTGCTGGGGTTTGGCGCTTACGTACTTCTTCTATAGCAGCGTCAGTCTGATAGATTAATTATTGTGTTCCTTACCTCACCCCACCATCACCATCATCAACATCACCATGGCGTACCTCGACGATCTCGTGATATCGTTCGCCGCCGTCTGCTGCTGATTGCCTAAGCTGGCATCCCCAACGGTTTTCACCAGGCTGTGTTTGATATCGCGTGGACGGCAAGAAGAGGAGAGTCCCTTGACATGTGGCCGTTTCCACACACTGTTCTGCTTATGCTCACTTCCTACTCAGTTCTCTGTCTTTATATCTCTGATTCTTAAGATTCATCAACTCCCCCAACGACCGATCCGTGTTCCACGGGTTAAGATTTCAGATATTAATGAGCACTTGTAAACACACAATGCTGTTGGTGAGAAACGTTAATATACCAAAAGTGTAATGAAAATACGTGAGTGGGCAACACCCACAATATACCTAGAGCTTGAGACCACATCAATTGGCGGCGAGCCAGCAAACTGAATAGCAGAAATAACGCCACTATCAACATTCCAGGTCACTTCGGGAGATTATCTTTTTATTACAACTTTCGTATACAAAGATTTCATCTCCTCGTTCATATTGAAAATAAAAACATCAAACACGTGTTTAGTTTATTTATAATCTAAATCGTAAGTAGGTATACATTTTTGTTAACTATTTTATTTGAAGTCTCTCTCTCAATGATTATAACAAGAGTTCTATGTACACTCCGATCAAAGGTGTGATAATGACCTACTATAGACCTGATACAAGATATAAAAGAAAAATAAATTTATTTGCCACAACACGACATGTACACGCTACTTGCTAGAATATAGGAGTCAATGGAAATTTACTAGTAACTACTTAAAGTTTAAACCAATACAAGTAAGCAGTTGCATGCCTTGGCTGTGAGAGGCAGGTGACCACTCAGCATGTTGCTGTATTGAGCATGAGCCACAACACAGCAATGGTTTTCAGTGGCCACCTTAAGTGATGTGCAGACGCCAGCTAGCCACTAGGGCCAATACAATTAGAGTACGCACATACATACATACGCACTCACGCCTGTAATCCCTGAAGGGGTAGGCAGAGGTGTAACTAGTACACCCACATTTCGCCGAGCGTATCTCCGTCCCACGATGTGATAGGGGGCGAGCCTATCGCCATACCGGGCACAAATTCCAGACTCCGGGCTGATACTGAGAATTTCGTAATAGAAAAACCCAATAGCACTTTACCCGACTCGGGGAGCGAACCCGACACCTCAGCGTTAGCCTCAATTGTAACGCGTACGCATTACAACTGCGCCACCGAGGCAGACAATTAGAGTAGTAATAAATATGCATATACAGTATGTAACAAAAACCCTGTTGGTCCTTTCTAGGTCGTGAAGATAGACATATAGGCAGCTTAATAAAAATAGTTAAATAAAAAAAAATAGAAGTGAGATATTATCCATACACACTTAACTTAGTTACTGATGAACAGCTGACTGATGTTACGTATTGACGAAGCCGGGTGCACACGCGGCGAGGCGCGTTTTATGCACGTAAATGCCGCAACTTGCTATCTCATCAATCTATCTATCTCAATCAATCGAAATACGGTTTACAAACAATAAAATAAATAATGTATAAAAAAATAATATTTTTATAGTATTATTTTCGTATGCGAGTTATTTCATTATGATTGAATATCGATACTGATATCGCGGTTAAAACGCCCAACAGGGTTTTTGTTACACATTTTATCTATATATATAAAAGCGAAATACCACTCACTCACTGATTAATAACGATTTCTCAAAAACTACCAAAGGTGGGATATTCGGTCAGATGATATTTTGTGTAATATAGACGTCAGCTTTTTTATGGAAGGGAATACGACTGTGAAACTGAGCGCAAATATTGCTTTAACACGTTGACTGCCAACGCGGTCAATGTTGTGCGGTGCGTAACTACCTTATCAAGCCAATCAAAAATACAATTTTTTTTAAATATTCATCGATGGATTTTTTGATTATTGATTTAGATTATACTCATAAATGATGCGTTTAATTAATGAAAAGTAGTTTCTGATTATCTAATAACAATTATTAATCGTCGGAAAACATTGACCCCCATGGCCTCAGCCGACGAAAAACCTAAAAACCGTTTCAAGGGGCCGCGCGATCACGTTGTCGCTTTGGTTATCGCCCATCCCCGACCGCGACTCCCGCGCACCTGTTGTCGCCCGCGTCCTTGCGCTAGGCTTTAGTTGTGATTCCCGATCAGAAATCCAGATAACCAATTGAAAAAAAGGAAGGACCGTCAAGTAAAAGTCGCCGTGCGTGCCAACAATGTTATAAAAATTGGGTGGCTACACAACGGCGTAAAGTGGCTAAAAATAAAACAATAAAGTAAACACCTTCTGTGTGAATTGTCCTAATGAACCATATCTTTGTGTTGAATGTTTTACAAAAGTACATTGATAGGAAAGACAATGCTTTATTTTGTTTGTAACTAGTTACCGCCTTTAATTTTTTATGTTTTATATAAAGTAAGGTTTTAAGCCTATATTCATTTCCCTAGAAGGGCTTAATTGATACGAGTTGATTTGTTTTTAATATAACTTTAATAAACAGTTAATTTTTCTATAAAAGCTTGATTTATTTCATTTGAATCCAAAGAAAACATATTAGTTATTACACATTTTGCGATAGCGTCCAGAAAATCAGCATTTTTTTTAAAGTTAAAGTTATTGTTAAAAACCAAGCTATAGGTATAGGATAAACTAAGGAGCCGCGCGGGTCATCTTATATGCGAATTATCTCGGTATTGCTGTCCGTCGGCGCCACAGAGCGTTTAGAACACAAGCCTGACGCGCGGTCAACGTTGTCAGACACGGCTTGAACGGAAAGATTCAGTGCCGCCCAACATTGTCCTCCATGGCCCGAATGGAAAAGTGCACATTTTTTATTGGCAGTTAAAGTGTTAAAAATAATGAAATATAAGCTTAATATTTTTCGAAAATTCCACTTACAAAAGGGGGGAGGGGGGGTTGAACTTTGTATGGAACTTTTTTATGAAACGGAATACGACTGTGAAACTATGCACGAATATTGCTTATCACAAATAACGCAATGTGTGATTCACGTTTTTGTAAAATTTCACTTATAAAGGGGTGGGGGGGGTGTAACTCTGTATGATAGTATTTATTTTAACTTTTGAACAACTTGACCGATTGGGGTCATATTCACACCGTAAATTTGTTTTGTAGAGACAATAGTTACAACTATATATCGACAGCCTCCGTGGCGCAGCGGGCGAGTAGCCGGCTGCGAAGCGGAAGGTCGTGGGTTCGATTCCCGCTCTGAGACAAATGTTTGTGTGAACCACAAAAAATTTTTTCGGGTCTGGGTGTTGTGGGACCGCAAGTCCAACGTAGTTACTGATACCCACGATACAGGTTTACCTAGTGTGGGGTCAGGACTATGTGTGTGACTGTTGGGTGTATTTTTTTTTTTATTTATTACGCTACGATCTATGGTAGCGGAGCAGTAACCTGTATGTTATGTTAAAGATAATTATAAAAAAAAACTACTAAAGCTAGGATCATGTTTGGTCAGAAGATAGTTTGTGTAGGGGCCCACTAAGAAAGGGTTTTAAAAAATTACTTTTTAATGGGTTAAAGGGGAGAGGGGTGTTGAATTTTCTATGAAACGAAAAACGGCTGTAAAATGAGTAAAAATATTACCTATTAAAAATAATGATATACGAGTTTCTAATTTTTGGAAAATTTCACTCGCGTAAGGTGTGAGGAGTGTGTTGCATATTATATACTCGTACCTATTATTACTGTGAAAGTTTCGATGTTTGTAGATCAATCACGCCTTAACGGCTGAATGGATTTGGGTGAAATTTGGCAAACAGAAAGACATGATTATCATTATCATCATCATGTAGACCAAGACGTGATTTAGAACATGCCAACTTTTATTCCAGAAAAAGACTTTTACGCGGGCGGAGCCGCGGGTAAATGCTAGTATAGAATATCGGAATATACAATACATTATTTATCTCATGACTGGCTGATCAGCTCAGGATGGCTTACCAATGTTTGCATATTCGTACTAGTTGGTAAAAAACGAAGATAACCGAGGCGCATAAATTTAATCGTAGTACTGTACCCGAGTACTTTGAAAATCGAGGCAAATTACTTTTTTGTAATGCTTGAAATTTCTATGTAAGTACCTATACTATATGTATATTAATAATTCTATGTGATATTAAAAACTAAACCTCTCCGTATATTCTACTTTAACATATATTAATAATACATAATTTTCTAAAATATATACTTAGTGTGTTAAAAAAATATTTCTCTGTTATGAACATTTTTGACTATCCTGGTAAATTATCGAATTTTATTGATCATTTAGTGGTGCACTCTATTGAGAAATCGGTATCGAAAACTGCCTGGCCATCAATACTATTTCGTGGAATACGCCACCCACGTAGAGCCCGTGTGCGGGAGCCCCCAGGCATCTACGCATGGTCATTTTACTGTGATATCATCACATAGGTAGGTTGTTCGGTGTTGTTATTGTAACGTTATGTTATCACTGTGTGCAGAGTATACCTAGGTTGGGGTTAGTTAAGTCGACGGGATTTCTTACAGTGAAACAACAATTATACTTTAAGTAATAGGAAACAAGTATCTTGTAGGTAGTCAGTGAATGTGAGTAACAGAATATGTATTATCATAATTTAGATGATGTTTATATTATGTAAATTTTGTGTGCGGACAAAGTAAAAACATCAACACGGATGCAAATCATTGCCATTTTTTTAAGTAGTAGATCCACGCTTATACAGTTATTTGTCTACAGTGTGCATTAGCCAGCTCGGTCAGGTTGTTGCGGGTTACCACGGTTTTACAGAACATTGGCGGGAAGCAACAGCTTGCAAGGAATACGCTGATTACCTCCACTCCTTTCCCAAATAATATTCCTTTAAATTCGGCAACGTACGCATGATTCTTCTGGTAATGTGTGGCTTTGGGGCTGTTGGCCAAAAAATATATTATATATTTTTCTTTCCTGAAAAATAACGCTATAATTTATACTTAAATAAAACCACAGACATGTTAGTTTTTACTCGAAGCAATGTAACACGTCATCAACTAATCACGCACAAATAACAAATAAACAATAGAATAATAAAACCACTAGTCAAGGCAAGCTATTTTGGTATTTGAAGATATTTCTTTTAACGGACATAAAACCTGCATAAAACAGTGTTTGTTGTAGGAAGTTAGTTTTGGAATACGACCTCATCTCGGTCGGCGATAATTTCGAACAATAAACCCAACACGAAGAGGTTGTAAAATTCTAATTCGAAGCGCTTTGAGCATCCGCCCCCATTGGATTGGCACCCCACGAGTCATGCACCCTTGTCGGACGCCTATATGTTTAGCGATGACCTAGCAACCATAAAAATAGTTACTGTAAATTGAATACCTACAATAGTTTATTTTATAATATTAGATAGGATAAATCGCAACACAAGCATAAAATATAACGAAAATTTTCAATTTCCGGTAAGGCTGTAACGTACGCCAATGACCTTGACGATTTGAGCTTTGTGAGCTCATACAACTGGGTTAACTGATGCGGCGCGCAGCGCGACAAGATGTCGCAGCCGAAATCCAGCGGGGCGTGACGGCGATAGAGATTTTAATTTTTTTTGCTATAAATTTTGGAAATGTAATATTTAGCGTATTTTTATTGGTGGATTTTATTGGTTAAGGATTCATGTAAATCGATAAGGTGACAGTTGGTTCACAAGTAGAATTAATATGAAGTTTTTTACTTAGGCTGAGCAAATTTATACAAATCGCCACGGCGCGGCGCCTATCAACAGTAAATGTAGGCTCTGCAAAAACGCAACACTTCACCAGAGCAGTTTTAAAATTAAAAGGTGCAACTAAAATGTCACCCTAAGTGATAATGATTATGAGTTTTGGTAATGTACCTATTCTATTGTTCTTTTATACATAAATACATACGCACTCACGCCTGTAATCCCGAAAGGGGTAGGCAGAGGTGTAACTAGTACACCCACAACCATTGTATTGTTCTTTCAACTACGGATAAATCGATTTATAATAAAATAATAATACCAGCCCTGTATTATACTCGTCCCACTGCTGGGCACGGGCCTCCTCTACTGAATGAGAGGGGTTAGGCCTTAGTCTACCACACTGGCCTAATGCGGGTTGGCAGACTTCACATACCTTCGAAATTCTTATGAAGAACTTCTCAGGTATGCAGGTTTCCTCACGATGTTTTACCTTCACCGTTAAAGCAAGTGATAATTAACAATTAATACACTCATAACTTAGAAAAGTCAGAGGTGTATGCACTTGGGCTGGTTTCGAACCTGCGACTTTCGTCTCGACAGTACATACCACTCCCCGCTGAGCTATCACTGCTTATATGTTAAATCGATTTACAAAAATATATTGAAAAAGTAGTATAATTAACACATGAAGCCATTCTGTATGGGTATATATAACGTAATATACATCAAATGTGGTATATCCAACGTGTTAATTAGATAAAAGCTTGTTTAACATGTTGGATGTGGCAGATAAGACCTTTCTGATTTCGGAATTTATGTAATTGGGATAAAATATTTTAAAATCAACTAGTTTTACAGTAATTTAAGGGATATTTACGGTAATTTACAAGGTGGTAGGTCCCTCGTATGCAAGAGACCGTCTGGGTTGGTACCACCGCTTTGTCTATTTCTGCCACCAAGCAACAGTGTGTAAGCACTGTTGTGTTCCGGTTGACATTGAAGCCAATAAAATTCCTTTTTTTTTAATTGCATAGGCCGACAAACTAGCAAGTGGGTCACCTGATTGTAAGTGATCACCACCGCCCATGTACGCTCACAATACCAAAATAATTATGGGCGCGTTGCTGACCTTAAAGGAAAGGGATAATTAAGGGATTGGGAAGGGTAGGGGATTTGGGCCTCCGAATATCTCACTCACCGTACTCACTCACTGCTGGGCATTATGAGACTTAACAACTTATGTCTCGGGGTGACGAGCGCATTGCAGTGTCATGCAGTGCTTTGTAATTCTGTGTAGCGTTGCTTCTGTTTATGAGCAGGCGTGTAACCTGCGCGTCGCGTCATGTAAAATAATAAAAAATTGTCGGATATTGATACATAATTTGTAGATGGATCTAAAAAATGTGTCATTGATCAGTAACAGCCAACAGGCAGATCGGCGCGCTAGCTCACTCGATTCGTGTGTCTTATGTCAGTACCTACATTAATGAGCGGACACAAGCGTCACTTCCGACGCGACGATGTTGACGTAATTATCTTCTTGTGTTGATAAAATACATATTTTTTTCAATGTGGGATTATTTATCACACAATGTAAAGTGATTTCGTAGATTAAAAAATCCTTTTAATATAGATCCTACATTGTTGATAGGACGTGGCAAAATTCTGCTACGATATGAAAATCTGTAAATAAGTTATAAGCTATACCCATTTATATAAAATATTTTTTAATATGATTGGGTATACGAATACTTATTAGGTAATGGATTATTCTAAACAACTGGGTCAGCAATTTCTCAAATATTTTTCTTGGAGCCTATAATTTTTAAGAGTTACAACCTTAACAATACCTTATATTGATTACAAATCCGACGACCCGATTTAGCGACCAGATTATACTATGTATTATATACTATACTATATACTATTATATACTACCTACCTACTTAATTTTGCGGTGCAAATTGTGGGAAAAGATCATAGTAAATTTACGATATGGATATGCAGATGTGCAGGAGACGTAGTAGGTAAATATCTTGCAAATATTGATAATGTTTAGAGGCGCGTATGCTGCGATGCTGGCGCGTATAGTGCAACTGAAAAATATTCATCAAAATCGGTGTACAACCTAAGTTTTATCTTTCATCCCCGATTTCAACCCCTAGTGCGGGGTGTTTTAGCTCAAGTTTAAATGGGACTAAGTTTGAAGTAGTACTTATAATAAAAAAATTGTATTGTAATTGATTTACAATAGCCTGTACATAGTAATGTTACTTTATGATACGGTATCAGGTTTGTACAAAAATGTAAAGTATAGAAAACCCTTTGTAATTTCAACCAAAATAATTTCTAAGTACCTCTTATAATCTTTTTTGTAATCACCAAAGGAGGGTCGACGACCGTTTGGAGGCTGCCATTGCTAACGGATGCGCGTGCACCTTTCTCTCTATAACTGCCCTCTAGGTATTTTACTACTTACATAGTCAAGTAAAAGTTAGACTCTGTTCGCAGGCACGCAATACATTTCGTGAATTCTATAGGACCTATCCAGTGTCCATGCTATCCTACCAATACCTGGGTTTCTGTGAGCATAGATTGTGACTTTATATGTATATGTGGTAGATAGGACTAGGGCTTTATATTCCCCGTTTTTTCGTATTCCTGGGATTTTGGCAATACCATAATAAATTGCACACACACACGCACTCACGCCTGCAATCCCCGAAGTTGTAGGCAGAGGTGTAACCAGTACAATCACATTTCGCCGAGATTATTTCCGTCACACGATGTGATAGGGGGTGAGCCTATCGCGATACCGGACATAATTCCAGATTCCAGGCTGATACTGAGCATTTCGTAATACAAAAACCCAACATGACTTTTACCCGACCCGGGGATCGAACCCGAGACCTCAGTGTTAGCCTCAGTTGTAACGCGTACGCATTACATTTACAACTGCGCCACCGAGGCAGGCTATAGAGCAGTGGTTCCCAAACTTTTAAAGCTACGGAACACTCAACAAATGGCTTTCATTTTGTGGAATTCTACATTAAATTATCATTACCTTACATGAAAATGAGCAAACATATCAGAAGCATTTAATACGTGTATGAGTTCATCTTCAATGTTGCCGGATATTTTGTGAATCTGATCCGACATTCTCCGCAAGTCAGTGATAAATGTAACCCTTGGGTTCCGCGGAATCTACTTTAGGAATCGCTGTTATAGTGTATAGACTTTACCAGTATTGGATATCAATTTATTATTCGAGACGATTATGAGTAAAAAAGGCCTTCACACCTACAGATAAATGGACCACAATGGGACGGATTCTTTCGCATGTTTTGGCCCCTACCCTGAGTGTAGTTTATGTCTGTCTACAGCCACGCTGTAGACAGTCTTATCTACAGCATGCATGGGCTGAATCGACCTTGTCGCCACTGTTTCACAAAAAACCGACGACCGATGTAAGCGTAAGTAGCAGCTTGCTGCTGCGTTTCGTACGGTGAATGAGATATCCGGAGGCCCAAATCCCCTCCCCTTCCCAATCCCTTAATTATCCCTTTCCTTTAAGGTCGGCAACGCCTCCATGATTCTTTTAGTATTGTGGGAGTTTATGGGCGGTGGAGATCACTTATCATCAGGTGACCCACTTGCTCATTTGCCGGCCTAAGCTATAAAAAAGCATTGAGCATTCGTAAACGGCTCCGTATTTAGATGTCTCGTAGGTTGGAAACTGCCATGCAGTGTACGTCTAAAAAAGTTATCAGTCACCAACATAATAATATTTATGTTAGATATTATTATATCTATTTTAGTTAAAATAGATAATTGGCATACCTACTTATATATATATTTATTTCATTTTCTATAAGTACTTAATATTATTTTCGTTGCAATTCAGTGTCATTACGACAGCTGCATGTTGGGGAGTGGTGACTATTAAATAAAGAACTGTGTGGTCATTCATTTTGGTACTTAGGTATAAGCACTTTATAGGTAGGTACCTACTATTACACACATTTCTGTGTCATATAATCATATTATGTGCTATAAAGAGCAAGTACACACTAGACTCAAAATAATGCTAACTGTGACAATGTAGTTGTGTATTCAGTTGTCAATTGTCATTGATAGTGCCTACACAAGTTTACACACCAAGGATTATTTGGCGATCGTGAGACTAGACGAGAGAACTGAGAAGGCCGCCGGCCGCCGCACCACACCACACCACCGCGCGCTCCGCACCCGGCACGGCGCGGCGGCGCGCCGCTCCCCCGCCGCTCCCTTCATCCATCAGTCAGTCACTCGACAGCACGCACGAGGAACGGTCGCGCGTTTTCTGTGTTCATCTAGTATTCACGCGGACAAGTGGGTCATAGATACCGTACACACATATATATAAACAAGCAAATTATACCTGTTAGTGTAGTGATTTATTGCAGTGTCAGTGCCTTTGAATATATTAAACAGTGAATAAGAGACCGGCGGCCCGGCACGGCGGCTCTTTTGAAGTATACGGGATGCGTGCGTGAGCGCAGCGTATGACGTGCTACGAAACGCTGAGAGCTCCGGCACCCGCCGCGGACGCCCCCATGGCACACCACTTCGTGAAGTGGTGGCGCAACAAGTTTAGAAATGGATATAAGAAGTTTAGCAGTAAGTGCCACTTACAAATTTAGCCGTAGCTCAAAACGTAATTCCTGTAGCATGTTTCTAAATTTATTGTCTAATTCGTATTTACGGGGAATTGAATGTCGTTGTTTCACTTGTATGTCACAAATTTGATTAGCACGCGAGTTTCGTTCACCAGTGCTTTTGTCGGTAGGTCAATCTATTCCTTTAAGTTAGGTAGGTAGATACTTAAATTAGAAAAACAATAATTATTGTTGGCGCGAAAATAGCACATGTGTTATTGACAAAACCATAATATCGTTGTGTGTTACTCTACGCAGTGATTGAGCCAATATCCGCACCATGATGTAATTATAATTGCGCTATGTAGATATTATAATGTACCTTTCATTCCTGTGTTCTGTGCCTTCCTTGCCGCTCCTACCTATTTGTTTACGTTGAACACTGATGAATGACCATAACGGTTTAACGTCTTCAAACCAATAGATATTAGGTATATAAAAAATACAGAATGTGCATTGCATTTTACAACTTTTTGTCCATTTTGTTGTAGTGTAAGTTGAAGAATTAAGATAGGTAATGTTACATTTACTTGTATATTATGATAGATAGGAAGGGTAATAGGCCTAACTATTTGTTAATTCCTACTTATCCATTATTAAATATTTTGTTAAGTATAAAATATAGGTATAATAATATATGTAGGCCTGCAACCTACCTATTTTATTTCTGTCTTACTGCTTATGAACATTGGAATACCTGTTTTAGAGGTTACATGAAACATCATAATAACAATTAATGTTCTGTTCTTATAAGATTTTATGCGTTCCGAGTCGGACATTATCAAACAAAAGTCGGTGACATCAAGAGCGCCGACTAATAGTGCCCGTCCACAAAGATACGTACCTATTATATATTTTATTATTATGGTTATAACTTATGATAAAACAATAAATATTTTTTTTACTAATAGGTAAAGAATAGTTTACTATACACGACCCTATATTTTCATATTTTTTAAATGAACTTGAATGACGAAACAAGCATGTCGCTCGCCTGATTGTAAGCGCCACGCCTGCTCATAAACAGGACAGCTGAGATCTCAGTTAATTGACAATATTGAAGTACTTACAACTTACTTAGTTACTTATTTTGTTTCTCGTTCTTTTGATTTTTATAATGTAAAATGACAATAAAGATTTTAAAAAAAATTGAGCAAATCTTACAAAATCATTGATAGTTTCATGAATTGTGTGCATAAATATACCCAAAATCATTTTCATATCTAGGGCAACAAAACCACTGTAGACCAGTGTTATTATGTCTCATAATGCTCAGTAATTTCCCTGGCTTCAATGTCCTTCAAACCGAAACACAGCAGTGCTTACACACTGTAGGTTGGCGGCAGAAATAAACAAAGCGGTGGTAACATCCCAGACGGCCTCTCGCATACGAAACACCTTCCATCTTGTAAAATTAGAATGAGTACTATTTTTTTAAGGCAGATGTGTTATTGTAATGAACACGATACCACAACGGAACATTATAATTTTTCATTCATTCATGATTGAAATACTGTTAGGATAAAATAACATTGTATCTGTACATATTTCTCCAGGGAAATTTAAATGTCTCACACTCTGGGAAAGGACAGGTATGCTGATTATGCGATCAGATTTAGATGGGGCCATGGCAGCAACCCGCCTTCATCCAAATCCTGGATCCACGCCTGTCTTCCTTGATGAATGATGAGCGAGATTACGCAACTAGACTTGCTTCAAAGAGGACAAAATAAATACATATATCACTTTGATCTTGTTCTGTTTAGTGAAAAAACATAAGTATACACTTCAGTTAGAAAACGTATTTCCTTTTAATAATCACATATACTCGTATCACATGTAAAGCAAAGTTTGTTAAATAATTCTTTTGAAGCAAATGGAACCGAAGCGCTAATTTGACCAACTTCAAAGAAATGCTCAAAGCGTATCGTCGAAGCATACGATGCCTTTGATTTTATTTTATATCAAAGAACTTGCCGCGGTTTTAAGTTACCTACTTCAAAGTGACATGACACAAAATACAAAGACTGTACAAAAGTGGGCGGAAATAACAAACACTACTTGATTATTTTATACCCGACATCAAAAAAGGGGCAGGTTCTCAATTCGGGATTTTCCGTTCGAATGAAATTGCACCGAGTCGCAAAGAGACCTAAGTATAGAAATTGTTATTTTTGACTTTTCAGTGTTATATTTCAAGTTGAAGTACTTAAGTTGGTTTTTAAGTTTGCTTAGTTAAGAATTATTTTTGAAATTTTCGTGGTATTTACAGATATGGCATGTTAATTCCAATACAATAACACAATGGCGATGACCATTGACCGTTGAGTTTATTTTTTTTACTCCGTACTCTATCATCGGATCTTAACTAAATTTATATGCAACCACATCGCAGCTGACAAGGTGGTAGGCCTCTCGTTTGCGAGAGACCGGCTGGGTTGGTACCACCGCTTTGTCTATTTCTGCCGCCAAGCAACAGTGTGTAAGCACTGTTGTGTTCCGGTGTGAAGGACATTGAAGCCAGTGTAATTACTGGGCATTATGAGACTTAACACCTTATGTCTCGGGGTGACGAGCGCAGTCCAGTGTCATGCAGTGCTTTATTTAAGTTCTGTGTGGCGTTGCTTCTGTTTATGAGCAGGCGTGGTGCTTACCATCAGGCGACCGACCTGCTCGTCTCGTCATTCAATCTAATAAAAAAAAAAAAAAAAGCTAATCACTATCAAATTATTTTTTCTCCAATAAAATCGGTCTACAATTGGCGGAAAAATCATACATAAAAAAGCAAAAGAACTCGTTGTGAGTTGTGAACCTCCTCCTTTTAAGAAGTCGGTTAAAATTCCGAAAAACCTATTCACTGTCAGTTGCCGCAACTTTCATAACTTTGGCCATTGTCCATTAGTTTTATTATTGCCGGGTCCATGTTTTATCCACATAGCGCATATTTTTTAGGGTTTCGTACCTCAAAAGGAAAAAAATAAACTCATACAGGTGACTTTGTTGTATGTCCATTTATCAAGACGCTTTATCTGAGGAACTGGTACTTGGTAAAGATATCAACGTCAACGTTCTCGCGGCAGGTCACCCACAAGATGGACAGACCTCATAAAATCATGTACAAAGAGTTCCCTAACTGAATGCACACGCAGTGCCACAAATCGAGAGAAGTCGAGAAGTCTCGCAAAAGCTGTAGCCATCATATCAGATGATCCATCACCACGACCACTCCGCCAGGAGTGTACGACTAAGAAGAGATATCAAGTTAAAATAATATTAAATAGCCGGTCAGGTCACTTGGAGGTTTAAAAACTACAAAAATCTCATAAAACAGCTACGATTTGCAAACATTTTACGGTACTTAGGTACAAAACTAGGGTTGCCAGGCCCAAAAATAAAAAAGCTGGGCTCGGCGCTCTGTATTAAGCCCGATATTATGCCTTAATGTAAAGGGCTTTTTATTCCCGGCATAAAAAGCGTTTTACATCACTTTAATAATAAAAAGGACGGTTGGGTTTGTATTAATGACTAATCTAGTTTATAAATTATTATTTACTACCGGACACCTGGCAACCCTATATGGAACTCTCCCAAAGCGCGAGTCTTATTCGCACTTGACCGATTTTTATTATTATTCAGAGCTTGATACAAGACTTAGGGTACGTTTCCACTGAAGTGCCGCCGCGGGATGGGGCGGAGACGAGATATGCAGGAATAGGCCATTCGGAATGTTTGAAATATAATATACCTATCTCTACCCGCATCAGTAAAAATAGTGTTAGTGGAGTGGAGCAGAATTGTTCGACATCTACGAGTATAACGAATGCATCACCACTCTTGATAAAACGGAGTTGCGCAAGGGGTTGTGGAGATGAGACATTCGGAAGTAAATTTATTCAATCATTTTATAGCGTAGGCCGGCAAACGAGCAAGTGTGTCACCTGATAGTAAGTGATCTCCACCGCCCATATTCTCGGACTATACCAGAAGAATCATGGGCGCGTTGCCGACCTAGAGGAAAGGGATAATTAAGGGATTGGGAATCGGAAGGAGATTTGGGCCTCCGGATATCTCACTCACCGTACGAAACGCAGCAGCAAGCCGCTACTTTACGTCGGATTTCTGTGAGACAGTGGTAACGACCCGGTCGAGCCGGCCCATTCGTGCTGTAGACAAAACTGTCTACAGCGTGGTACTACCACTCAAAAAAAAACAAAGACTTCAATGTACTATGGTATATAATAATTGCGCACCAAGTTACGGTACGGCTGTTAACCGCAACTCATTTATGGCCGTTCCCAATATTGTCCTATCGACAGATTTGCTTACTGGCAGTAAAAATTCACGCTTCATTGAAAACACCCACATATTTTCACAGCTCTGCCTTCTCTCCGCTTCTGTGGAAACTCATCGTTGTAATTTTTTCATTAAAATAAGAACATAAATGTATCATGTATTGGTGGGAGGGTGAACATTGTACCCGACTGGCCATCGACTACCGTACACATAGTAAAAAAAACCGTTTTGACTGTAGATAACTTTATTATATTTGTAAAAGAATAACAGAATAAAAATAAAGTAAAAACAGCTATTAATTTTAATACCTGCCCTTCTACACACGTTCTACTGCTGGGCACGGCTCTCCTCTATTGAATAAGAGGAGTTAGGCCCACGCTGGCCTAACACGGGTTGGTAGACTTCACATACCTCCGAAATTCTTAGGGAGAACTAAAGGTATTCAGGTTTTTCACTATGTTGCCTTTACCGTTATAACAAGCGATAATTAACAATGAGTACACACGTAACTTAGGAAAGTCAGAGCTGGTGCATGCTCTTAGGACTGGTGTCGAACCTGCGACTTTCATCTCGATAGTCCGTACCACACTCCCCGCTGAGCTATCGCTGTTACCTAAGTCACCTTGTTAAGTCGGTTTACTCTGTAATAATCTATATCGAGATTTCTTTCAACCCTTAAGGTCTATTATAAGAAAATATGACAACACCAGTATCGTACTCCCGCCTTTATATACACTGTGAACAAAGACTTTAATGTATACTACTAGACGGGCTGTTTTAAGTAAAATTGTGTCACTTAACGCGGGAGTTTGACAGCTCACAAACAGGGTCCGCGATAGAGGTTCTAGTTGAGAGTAAGCGTAATATTGAGTTACGGTCAGTTGACCGCAACTTAGTGGTACAATTTCTATGTACCGTGCAGCTTGTCTAGTAGTATACATTAAGTCTATGACTGTGAAGAAAAAAGTGATAATAACAATTGGCGGGCACTCAAAAAGTGATCAGAAGGAAATACAATGTGAAAATATTAGTGGCTTTATTGTATTACACTATTGTTACAACAATTATAGTTGAAATAATTTATAAATAACATCCTTTATTGACTATACAGTATTGACAGCCTCCGCGCAGTGGGCGAGTATACGGCTGTGAATTGAGAGGCCGAGGGTTCGATTTCCGCACCGAGACAAATGTTTATATGATCCACAAATATATGTTTCGGGTCTAGGTGTTTTCTACCCAGAGGGGTTGTGGTCAGACAGGCGGCCGGTCGTAAAAACTACAAGCCAAATATTTCTGTAACATGTGTTCAAAAAACACGTTGCGCCGACCCCACTGCGAGTGAGATAAGGGCAGGTGGAAGAATAAATGACTACACTATATTGAAGTTTTATTATACTACCTATCTAGGTAGTGGATTTTTATGGCGATCTTTAAATTTCATTTAAATTGGTTATGTAAGCCAAAAGATTTGCATACATAATTGGAGTGTATTTACTTTTAATGGAACTATTAGGGCTACTGGAAGTTACACTAGTCGCAGATGATAAGTATTACAACCAATGTAATATTTTTTTTATAATTGGAATGCTTACAGAACTTGAAATTAAAACCATAGTAGCAGGCGTGGTATTGGATTGCGAGTAGCGGCAATATGAACCGTAATTCCGTAACCGTAAACCCAAGTGAAATATATTATTCACTGGAAACAATTTACACACAACACAATATAACACCAACAATATGTTTGGCAGCGTGCAATGTTGCTGCATTTAAGATGCGGAACATAGACGCGTTAATACCTTTGTCCCGTATGGACAAACAACCAGCAATTTAGCGTTATCCCGGCTCAGTGCCAGGGTCCGCCTTACTACTGAAACGCTTCCACTTCGCTCAATCTTAAACATCTTAAGTGATGAGACCATTGGCTCTCATGTCTCCCTCTAGTACGTGATCCAGCGCTTTATGGGCCGTCCGCAAAAACATAGCTCGGGTACCATCTACGAATTCCTCAAAACGTGACTAAACCACCTCCAGCGACATTCAGTTTGTCTACCACGCCATGGATACTGTGGATGTACTCGTTACGAATTCCGGCACCGGATCTTTTTTGTCGTGTAATGTTGCACATCTGCCGCAACTATCCAATTATACATTCTGGCTACAAAATTCGGTCGATCGCTTTGTGGATCACGGCAGTGTGTAAGATCGCGCCCGTCCTTAGACAAAATGTACTAGAATCATTTATCGAGGCTAGAGATCGCGATCACAGATCGCGCCAGATGGTGGAAGGCTTTAAGTTTCATCGACATCTTTCGGCCGCAAATAACGCCGGTGCCTCCTGTCACTTAGCCAAGCGGCGCAGCGCCAATACGCCGAGGTCGATGTCACCGCACTTGTGCAGTACAGACCCTAGCTACTTAAACTT
Source organism: Mimas tiliae (assembly GCA_905332985.1). NCBI lineage: Eukaryota > Metazoa > Arthropoda > Insecta > Lepidoptera > Sphingidae > Mimas > Mimas tiliae. The sequence continues at coordinate 9,845,739 of HG995240.1, read as the reverse complement.
GCCGTTTTCACAAGCAAGTTCGTACGTTCTTTCATACAATAACGACTGCCCTGATGGTTATAAATGAAAGAAAAGATATTATATTATATTTTATATTTAATGGTTAGTGGCCAATCTAGTGTCTAAGTGGCTAGTGAAGGCTTCCGACTTGGCTTAACGATTGCTGTTAGTTGTGTAAAATAATACTAGAAGTAAGCACTCACTTTTTTAATACTTCTAACAGCAGTTGATAACAGCCGAGACTGACTAGTTATGAAGCACAGAGACGATCAGATGAAATACCACTAAGCGGTTACCAATCCATAGAGAAAGAATGAAAATATATTTATTATTGAAGCAATATGACGGTACAGGCGCGCTACACAAAAGTACATAATATTAACAACTAGCTTTTGCTTACTAGCTTTTTGTGTGCCAAATTTCATCTTAAACGGTTCAACCGTTAAGGCGTGATTGACTAACAACAACAACATCCAAATGCAAAAACTCACAAAGTTCCAAACTTTCATATTTATAATAGTAGTAGGATAAATTAAAAACGGTCTCCACTCATCTATCTAATTTCGGAGCCGACTAGCGAACTCCTCAAGACCGGGTGGAGTGGAAGCGTCTAATGGCCGATTACAATAAACAAAAAATAAATTTTATTTATAAATTTTTATTTTAATAAAATTTATTCACTTTTACGTTTTATTATCCGGATAGATCCCGGAAATCAAATAATCACTAATTCCAGATAGAAAGTAGAAGTACTCGAAATCCAGTTTTCTAGTCCAGGTTCCTAATGGAATAAATAATACATAATACTACTAGTTAGTTATTACTACTATCCAAGTAGGTACTCCGTTTGAAATAAATGTTTATATGTAATAATTCACGATTGCTGTGCAATGATAAAAGCAATCTATTTTTTGACAAATAATATAATCGCCAGATGTGTTTAGAGATGCGACTGCTGCACTGGACGTAACGCCGAAGCGCTCCCGAACCCGGACCTTCCAGGAAACATTTCAACGACACAACCTTTGTCGCTCGATCTCGCTCGTCGGTCCGCCACAAAAGGTTTTTTGAATTTTGCCGACATATTGTTACGAGTATTCGTAGTATTCGTGTACTATTGTGTTTAGACGTATTGTGTTATTTCAATAAAATTACAATACGACGAAATAACGTAGTGTAAGTAGATAATACCACGCTCCTTAATTTTGTACGCTTTACGTTACCTGTATTAATAAGTCAGTTTTATAAATACGAATAAACTAAAAGGTTATGCACTTTTTTCACAGTATCCAACTAAGACTTACTTATGAAAGAAAAAAAGACAGCAAAATACAAATTCACGACGACGTCAATATGTATACCCAGAGTACAGTCTGTCTAATGCATTATCTGGTGGTTAACATTTAATCATACATGGACTTATCTTAAAAACTAGAATAAAAATAATCCCACTAAAAACATAAATCCGAAAATAAGTCGAAGTTCGGTTCGAACGACGTTCGGGGTTGTCATGTCATCGGCGATAAAATTTGAGATCTAAACGGATACCAAGTTCTATACTAACTTCATAAATCAATATTATAAGAATGTACAACAATCTTCAATTGCTTTAAATAAAAAATATTTATTACTTTGATATTGAATAACGACTTACTTAGTAAGTTTTAGTTTTTTAGTTGTTGTCTCTGCCTACCCCTATGGGAAACAGGCGTTATGTCTCTATGCATGTAAGTTTTAACACTGAATAAATAACGTTTATTAAGGAGTTCATATTTAGTATATTTTTAAACTTTAGCTTTAATAGTTCTATTTTATACTACAAACAATTTATTTAGTTCCATTTTAAACTTGCCTAACTAATTTTCGGTATAAATCACCACTAATAATACTACATTTCATTAGGCGCACTTTTTAGCCCAATATGCTGGGTGAAGTAGCACACATTGTATCCACACCCCTCAAAGAGTAACCGACTACTACACCATTACACCTTTAAACAATAATATTAAAAAGGTATTAATATTTACTAACATAACGTAATCTTTATATATTTTCAGTTGGAACGGAGAGTGAGCGCACAGACACTGAAGAACTCGTCGGTCGAGCAGCGTCGCAGTGCTCCGCTCCACCAGACCTGTTGCCCAGCGAGGCCCGGGTGTTGCTTCAACCAGCTGCCTCACCACCTTCGCCATTTTGCTCAAAGCGTCCGACACAAGACTCTTCGTACAAATCACCCCTGTCACAGACTCATGTGTCAGATACCCAGGACGACAAACATCCCAGGATGCAGTTTGAGGTAATCTAATTTGTTAACATCTTCGAAATATTTCGGTCTTTGAAATGTTTCTACTAAGTACATAATAATGACATTGGCCATTTTATGAGGTCAGAACATATACTTATGCGCAGTAATGTAACTTGGCAGTGTGTTTCATGGTAAATTACTATTCTTAACCTGCCAACAAGTTGCTTTGAGAATTAGAAAGTGGCGATTAGGAACCGACCGAGTCGTGACTTAAGATTTTAATCAAATTCATGAGTTTAACAATCTACATTTATTATCAAGAATTTAAGACACGTTTTACTCTTTTAATTTTAAAATCAACTATATACAGGGATATTTTTTTACAATTATTGCGATCATGAATGTAACAAGTACACTTAACTTTTATTTTTATTCATGTTTACTTGTTAAGAGTAGTCGCAAAATAGGTAAAATACATGTATAACGTAACATAAGCTCACGATTGTATCCTCAGTTCGCTGAGTTTATTTCCGTTCCATGACGTGATAGAGCCATCGGGCATAAATTCCATATATTAGGGGAATATATAAAGTTGCAAAAATGTAAGACAAGCTAAGAGAAAATAGCTTAGGTTCGTAAGGACACTATATGAGGCGACTGTCAACGGATTCTTATTAGAGCCTACGCCACGGCTGTTGTCTGTCCTACATTTAAAGGGGTTAATCATTTTAATCGTAATAGGTAGCTGGCTGAAAATTTCCAAGAATATGGCGTGTTATTATGCAGTCATATATTTAAAAAAATATACATAAAAACCACGAAATGTAAAAAATACGGGGTTGGTAAAAAAACCTCCAACTCGAAGTTGGCCGGTTTTTTTTGGTACTGGGGGCAAATGAGCAGGTGGATCACCTGATGACTACTGACTAGAATAGTGATGACAATAGTGGAAGTGAAGCGAGGCTAAGGCCAGCCCGTTATTACTTGGGAGAACAATATTAAAGATTACCCACCCCCTTATACATAAACGTTATTATGAGGTATCATGGTGCGTTCGAGCAAGGCAAAGAAGAAGTTCGTGGCAAAGACGTACAAGAAAGGTCTGGTCGCAATTAGATGATACCTTTGATAATATAGACGTCGCAACCAAAGTCAAGAGATAAAAGTAAACAATATAAGTGCAACATAGTTTAGGTACCTATAAAAATATTGCATTTTATAAAGTTTTTCTATACTCCCCAAAACCTAGGAATTTCCGGAACATGATACAAAGCATGTATTAGGTATATTATAATATTGGTATTGTACCCAGAGCATATTATGCTCGGCTCGTGTGTTCATAGTATCTCTGATCGTAAAGGCGTTGCTAGTTTCCTTTTAAAGCGTGAGATAAGGAGGACGCCACCCAGCCGCTTGTGCCGGCCGCGTGCCGACATTCATGCCGTGTCCGGTCAGCGCGACGTCGCGTCGCCAGGTTATCTACACAAATAACCTCTCGACCGTAATCCCGAAAGGAAATTATATAAGTAACACTGATTACTGTTAAATCGGCTTTGTCGGCTTCCGAGTGTAATAAGCCTAGATAATAATTAACGTGAAATATTTTTTACTACTTGGTATTGTGCCTTGCGTAAATCTTATAAAACCTCAACATCTCTGGCAAAAGATTCAAACACTTTTTCTTCAAACATATACATAAACTATCTTGATTAAACAGCTTTGAAATAAAAAGAAATCCGGCCAAGTGCGCATCGGACCACGCACAGTGAAGGGTTCCGTAGGCAGATTTTGTGTAACCGAAAAACGCCATATCGCAAAAACTATTCAACCTACCTTAGTGAAATCAATTTTCGTTAGAAATATGTTTAAAGTTATACTACCTTACATTTTTTTAGAACTTTCCATCCCGTAGTTTAAAAGTTATAATTATAATATTAAATATTAATTATAAAAATGCCATTTAGCAACCTATATCATTTTAAGTACTAACCTACCCAATGACCACACATGTCAATTTGCAATTGAAATAAACCCCCCTTAATTACATGTATGAAGAGCCACGCCAAAATTTCTCTACACATTTATGTAGTTTGTCAAATACACTTACCATCCAAATTTTATCCATATTATTATAGTGTCAATAGTTTCCGATTTAATGGCTGTGACATACAGACGAACGTGATGAAATTATAATTTCGCTACGGAAAACTAAATATTACAGAATTTTGATCCAACCGTTTGGCAAGTACGATGCCACAGGCACACAGACTGCAAACTTATATCAAACCTCATGTTCCGTTGGGGATTAAGAAGCATTTTAATCAATGTTTTGACTTCCTTCCTTTGCATTAAATGGTTTAAGAGTGAAGGAAACAAAATTATAATTTCAAGAATGCAACGATCAGTGTATTAAAAAAAAACATCATGTTATTTCAGGAACTTACGTGCGACGTGGAACTTCAGCACCCAGAACCATCGAAAAAACAGCCCCTGCAGTTTTCTTTTACCCTTTACGATCTTGATGGACACGGCCGCATGACTAAAGATGTTAGTATATTTTATTATTTTCTATAGGCGTGGATTAAATATAATAAATAAATAAATTGCAATAACGCCACTTTTTGTTTATCAGGATATAGCTGGTATTGTGTCAACCATATATGAATCCATTGGAAAGTCAGTGACAGTTCCGCATTACGGGTCTAAAACCATACAAGTACGTCTAACGGTTGTACCGGAAGACAGTAACACACGGAGTCGACGGGACAGGCGAGAGGGACGTCGCCGCCGACGGAGAGAATGTGCCTCCATAGTAACTGCGGCCGTGCCAGAATGTGCCGACCATTCCGACGATGAGAAACGAGACAGGTTGTCAGCAGATGAAGATTTATCATCAAAGTCATCGTGTTCTGGTGATCGAAGACCAATGACAAACGATAGGAAACCCACCTCATATTCTCAGCCCCGCCCCCACCGCCACCCGCGCAGGGATCAGCGTGAACGCAAACATGTAAAGAAGCGTTCAGGAAGCTTACAGAGACGTGAATTGCTCGAAATCATTCAGGCTAATATGGAAAAGAACCACTTAAGCTTTCAAACCTCAAGGTAAGACTGGATTTTAATATATTTTATAGATGAAAAATAAATTACAATTTTGTGTTGTTCGGAATTCTTTATGTGAAGTGCAACACGTTGCTTTAATTTCAACAGTTAGGGTAGCTGTCATATGGCACTACTTGTATAATGTCTCACTGGGCTGTACTGAAATCCACTATAAACGAGGTTTTCTAGACCTTTAGTGCATCACGCAGGTCTAAACTCTGCATACCTGCAATGTGTCATGAAATTAAAACACTTCACTTTAAAAAGTCAGAGGCCCATATTCACAAACAACACTTAAGTAAGCTATTTGCCAAGTGTCCCAATTCTGTGTACATGATTGGTCTGTTTTTTATAAACAATGCCGTTTAGAGAAATCGTCACTATGCGTTCGCGCCCACTATGAGGACTCATACTCATAAACGATGAATACGGGTGTGAGGCGCATGTCTAGAGACTTGAGATGAAACCCGACGTCATCTAGACATGGCAGTCCATTTCACTGGAACATTTCAATTCAATAACTACATAAATAATTCAATTCCTTAATAAACATGAAAGAAGAAAACAATGATTTGTAATGTTTTATTACAGAAAGCCCTGCGATTCCGTTGCCAATGATGAAGAATGTACAAATAAATATCAAAAACTACGAAACAGATCGTACACAGTCAGCGAAAAGCCACTAAATACATTCCAAAAACAAAATTCCGACAATTGTGGCAACGGATATTTGGACTTGGCAAGCGCAGGTGATTCTCATTTATGCAGATATGACAGATACTTACACGCGGTGATATGTTCGTCGGCGCGTCACGCGCACACGGGGTACCATCAGAAACACGTACAGACGCCGCGTCTGCCGCGTATGTCACGCTCCTCGCATGCGCACGCCGCGCGTTCGCGTTCACGCTCGCACGACCTGCCCGACTTGCCCGCACACACAAACACCACGACGACACAACAACCTAGAGTATTACAAATTATATTTTTATAGGACATATAATACAGGTGATGCCCCTGGTTATTTGCTGAAGACAGAATAAGAGTTACCAACTACTATTGCTTATATTAGAACAGAATACTACTGGGCGTAATACAGACGATCATGTTTTGACAATGTCAGAACAGATTTTAGTCGATGAAAATCTGAGTTCAATTTGCATGTCTGAGTTAGCAAAAGTTTAAACGTAATAAGGTTTTGTTCTATCCTTTTCTCCTGCAAAAATCAAATTACCTAGTCAGGATCAGCTGGTCCTGCTAGCTTTTTAGGTCGATCGTTTGTGGGGAATCTGTGGTTATTAGCAGACTTTATAGAACCAATTATAATTGTGGGTTTTTTAAGCTGGCCTAATGAGTATTTGAGAGATTACTTTCCAAAACAGGGACTTTTATTTTTCAAGGTTCTGTAGTAAAACAAGGAACCTTTATAGTTTCTCTGAGTCCGCCGTATGTCAGTCAATTTATTCAGAGAATATTATGACTATGAAATTCAGTACATGTTATTAAAGTTACTACTCAAAATAAACTTACTAATAAGTAGCTATTGATATTTCAAAAAAAAAAAAGACAAGGGGATGGGCGTTCCTCTAATGGGATATTGTCGAAAATGGAATTTAACTTCATTAGGTTTCTGAAATCGTGTTTTTAATACGTTCTATATTTGACGCCTTTCATCTTTCAACATGTGAATTCCATTTTTCTATCTAAACCTTCTAAAACTATATAATGTACGTGTAAGACCAAAATTTTCTCATGCGAATTGTTTTAACTGCCAATCAAAGGTACTTAATTCTGTTATATTTAGGGCACATTTCACAATATTCTAGTAAGATGTAACCACTTAACGTATAAGACACATCGTATTTTTGAATGCACCTACTACCTCCTATAATTTTTGCGTTATATAGGTATTGCGATTTCTTGCAATGAAGAAACGGATTCAGAATATTTTTAAAAACGATGTATAATTATTACTATTAAGATGAAGCCATCCGGAAAAGCATCCATATTTTAATAAACTGGGCAATATTTGATTAAAGTAATGGTGTCAATAGGTATGTTATTGTAATTTTAAAAATAATTTATAGAAGTACATAACAATTCTGAAATTCCACATTACAATTACCAAATCAATTACCTGCTTTTATACAGGTTTTTTCTAGCAACTTTATCTCAGTAGTATTAAAAATATGGATAGTTCGGCTCCTTTATTCTCTTCTTGCTATGTGTGTGTGTAAATTACTGGGTATAAGGGAAATACTTCCGGAATCGAAGGCAGGTGGTAGTATTGGTGATTACAGATACGTTAGCACTAAACAAATTGCGAAATAGAATAGGTAGACATATTTTTTTATTTTTCACGCATATTCTTGGTAAGACCATAAAGACCATAATTACAATGACGTTTCATTGAAATAATCATTAAAATCGTATATTTCTTTATAACGTAATGTAAAGCCAATAAAAGAAACCGTTTACGTGCAATGAATCAGCTGTACGGCGGCGTGATATGCCTACTGAGTGGTGAAGGGCGGTAATGCGTGTGGGTTATTGACCCCGACTCCTTAAGTTTCTAAAATTGCAAGTAAACAGCATAATAATTGTGTTTTCTGTTTATATTGAGGTCGCGTTTTATTACCATTTTCTGTTTCGGAAGCGGTCCCTTTACATCCAGTATGTAGTTTTGATCCAGTTTTAACTTGTCGGTCATTTTCCGACATCCAGCTTGTCTTTTATATGAAGTGTATTATTTACTAAAGTATTGGACATCGCGCACGACACGGCACGGTCGGGGTGAGAGAATATTTGTAAATAGAGCACGACGCCCGTAAATAATATAATTGTGTAATGTACACTATAAAACTATAATTCGCTTTTTCTTAATGGATATACATAATATGTAAAATTAATAATTAACGTGGCACTGTAGTGATGAATAGTAATGAATCAACAAGTCTTGTAAAAACTAAATGGTTGAGATAATTTAATTAGGTACAACATACAAGATTATATATAAATACACATACATTTTCAACAAAGTATTAGTTATGTAGTATTATGTAGAAAGTGAAATCTACGTTACACCAAGTAAGCAAAAACTAATTATTTTTGATAATGCTCAGTAGAGAATGTGCCCTACCATAGTTTTATGTATAAAATAACTCATTTTCGAGTTGAGACTGATCGTAGTTTTAAGTGTTAGGTGCTCTGGATAGTGCTCTAAATAATATAGTTTATAATCAATAATATTATATTTACAGCGAACGTATAATATAAAATGACGCGCACCGCCACTCAACTTTGAATCTTATACATAAAATTAAGTGGTTCGAGGATTATGGATCTCGCCATTTTGTATTATACAAGCTATACCACAATTAAAAACTTGTGTAATCCCATTTGTTAATCAAATTACTGATAACCCACTTATCATTTAAATAATAGGTATTCTTGTCCCACTCATATTACCATTATCAGTATTCCTTATTTTAAGTTAAAGAAAGAATCTCTTTCCTATCATCTACCTCTAATTATGGTATCTTAGTATATTATTTAACTTATTTGACAATAGAATTCTTAAAATAAGTTAAGTTAGTAATATAAGTATTATTGTGATAATGTAGTTACTTGAAACATCAAGTAATTTCAATTAAAATATAATATGGTGTCAGTGGTATACAGCACGACATGTACAAAGTGCTTGATCTTGTCAGAATTATTTATTGTCAAATATAAGCATGAAATTAATTTTACAATGTGTATTTTTAACATTACAGTCACCTGCCAATGTGTTTCCTCTTGACAGTAAAAAATGCAAGTAATATTAACAAAATTATGCTCGTAAATACTATTGTGGTCTCTCTTGGCAATTCACATTTATTTACGGCATAGGTTTTTGGCGATATTGTCACCTGAAATATAATTTAAAACCACATTATATCAAGTGACATACAGTTAATAATAAATGGATTGAATTCATAAATAAGACAAGTATAAAGATATCACATAAAACAATGAATACTAACTAGCATATACTTCGGATTTGGTCTATTCCGCCACGAGAACGATGGTATTGAATATTCGTAAAATTCTACAATATCTCGTATTGTGTGATTGTGATGAAGCAAACATCCATGGTGTGTGTGTCCCCCAAATACAACTCGTGGTTTTAGTTTCGAGACGAGATATTCTGTCGCTTCCTTAGACAATGCATCTATCTTTGGTCGAAATTGTTTATTTCTCTCCGGCAAGGGTGGAGAATCTGATTCTGTACATACAGCATCGGATTTTCTAAACAGAGGAAAATGCTGAAATAAAAATAAAATATACTCAGTACATTGTAAATTTTCACGGACTAAACGATAATGGGTGGTAAATTGATAACGAGGTTAAATGACATGACATAAATAAGTTCAGTTTTGCAGGACAATAAACTGTTTTTAGCTTTCCATAGCACAAGAAATTCGCAATAGTTTCGCAATGTCCGTCCGTCCAAATAACAGTCATTTTATTAAGAGATGGTCTTAAATATAACATACAGCTGAAATTGACAGGTACGTTACACACTACAAATTAATGCATAACTTACCTCTCCTATATGAAAAGGGGCGATGTAAAGAAAATCTACGTACCCTATAGTGTTCAGTATTGTTGAAAAAGGAATTGACGATCTTGATGAGGTTTTAAACCGTTATTCAAGATCATGTGATCCTACTACTATTATAAATATGAAAGTTTAGATGTTTGCGAACTTGTATGTTTGTTAGTCACTCACGCCTTAAAACCTGAACGGATTCGAATGAACATTTGGCACACAGGGAGACTATGACCTAGATTAGGACCACGCGGGCGGAACCGCGAGCAAAAGATCTGAAAGATCTACCATACAATCATAAAGATTACCTTTTAATATAACTTAGTGCGCAGCCTCACTGAACTAGCGGTTGCTAGTGCGACTATGGGCGCGGAGGCCTATTATGGTCACACTGAAAAACGCGCTATTGTGGCGTGATGCCCTTTATTATCAAGTGATAATAAAGGGCATTACGCCACTTATATAGGCCTGGCATGATGGTCGTAAGAATCAGATATCATAGGAACGTTTGAAATTATGGCGTGTTCCGCCGCTAGGCTCATGGCATCCGCGTCCGTCTTAGGCCACTACAGTTGCGTACAATGTTATGAAGCCTTACAATGACTGAAAGATGGAATGAAGGCTCCTTTTTAGGCATTATCTTTCTGACTCCCAAAAAAATAGAGAAATGTTTTATGTATGATTTTGTCTTGAAAAAACTGATATATTACCTGCAGCAGTATAGGTCGGCTATAATTTCTGTTTACATATATTTTGCTTGTACACTCAGAAGGATTTTCGGCACACTCTAGTATTTCTAAAAATAAAACAATAATATAGCTATTCAAATATGAATGAGTAAGCAATTTTATACCTATAACACGATTTTAAATTGCTTATTTTCGAAACGTACTAGCTCGTCTGATGGTAATCGCCACGCCTGTCCATAAACAAAAGCATCACCAGCCACCATACAAAACCCTGAATCACTGCATGGCACTGGACCCTGCAAACCGAAATACAACAGTGCTTATACACTGCTGCTAGGCAGCATATATAGACAAAGCGGTGGTACCAATAAAGACGAACTCGCGCATACGAGGGACCTACCATCTAGTAGGTGTTTGAAAGCTCATTTAAAATAGAACAAATCTGATTTTTACGTAAATGGTAGATATTTGGCAATTTTTACGAATTAACTACTTATGCCACAAACATATTATATAATACGCGCGGAATAATTTCACCTCCCTCTAAGCCTCGCGGCACCCTTTACAATTTGAAAAGTGAAAATAATAGCTGCGACGCAGCTTGTGACTTATTTCGGATCTATTTCGCACGTATTGTAGTAGTACACACTCTCCAAAACCCTTCTAATCGGGCCAGAGGAAATGTGTACAATAAAACACGCTGTCGTTAGGTGTTCACGAAAGTTCAGGCTGTCGAGTCACGTTACTTTGCACCTGCGGCATAGTCCGTCAAGTAAATAGACACATTATCCTTATGCTTATTTATTAGAAATTACCTGAAACCCGTTCAATTCTTCTTCTTGCTTCTGTACACAAACTACAAGAGTCGCCCTCCATCGCCATTGAATTTATAATCACAAAATGATTGTTTTTTAATGTTAATAGTTGAACGGATGTAGTGTTAAGAGCCTTGTTAAATCTTTGTATCGATCCTCGTCTAATGCTAAAAATCAAGAAGCAATAGGTATGTGTTTTTTAAATTTAAGTACCCAAGTCCATAAATACAGAATGATCATTCTCATAAAAAACAGCATTAGATCAGCATGCTGGACGAAATACCGTTGCTTCCTCTACTAACGAGAAGGGTTGTTTGGCTTTCATTTAATAAGCTTCCTTATTGTGTTTGATTTTGGTGATGGACTTCACTTGTGGAAATTTCCCAAGTAAACCGGTTTCCTCATGATGTTTTCTTTCACCATTTAAGTGAGCGGTTATTGTATTAACATTTAATTCACATAAAACTTTGAAGTTAATGTGGTCTCTGTCTCAATATAAATGGTTTTTATATGAGTTTTATAGTACTTTGAAAATTTACTTAAATCTAATATTTTTAGTAGAGCCATGCTGTAGATAGTTTTGTCTATAGCGAGAATGAGCCAGCTCGACCAGGTTGTTACCACTGTCTCACAGAAAACTGACGTAAAGAGCGGCTTGCTGCTGCGTTTTGTACGGTGAGTGAGATATCTGGAGGCCAAAATCCTCCTCCCCTTCCCAATACCATAATTTCCTTAAAGGTCTGCAACATCTCCCTGATTCTTCTTGTGTTGTAGGCATACATGGGCGGTGGAAATCACCTACCATCAGGTGACGCACTCACTCGTTTTATATGCATTAAAAAAAATACTCCATGTACCTATTTATTTTGGTATAAAACATTTAAGAATTTTTGGTTACTTTATATGGTTGTCTAACAAACATAATGTAAGTACATACTAATTATGAAAGCCAACATCATGATTTCCAACCGCAACATACAGTTTTATATCTTCAGACACAGCAAATAATCTACGGAATCTTCTCACATAATCTTCGAATTCATCATCATTTGTCCACTCACCCTCATCGAAAAGGTCTCCTGTAATTAGTTTTAGTATAGCTTAGCTATGGAAGATTTTCATGTATCTGCAATATGAAAAGCAAGCAAATGCAAGTAGAACAGTATTTACCCAGAACATCTGCAATCTAAACTAAGGGATCTGAAATCTAGATACACATGTATGTGTGAGTCTGTGTAGACTCACACCTGAAGTGGTAAGAAAAGACAGTGGATTCCCACTTGTAATTAGGATATTGGACCAAAAAAGGTTGTAACTGTAAAGACACACTGAATATATTTGGTCCCTGATATCTGCCTGGTGATATCCCGGTTTAATTCTAGGGTCTGCCTTCTGTTAACATAGATTTGACTTTATTTGGTATTATATAGGCTGAGACCCATTGTCTGACCCCCAACCAAGTTTCACCTTTGCCTCGTCCGATAATCAGCAGTGTACCACTTGCAGGTGAAATTGGCTTTGAGCCCAAGATATTGGTGCCACACTTCCACAATACACTGTTATTAAAATATAACTACTATAAATGAATGTCTACAGTGAATGTCTAGTGGGTGCATAGCCATTCTTTAATGAGAGGATTGGATATTTGGGTGAGGGGTATGGCATTTATTGATTGATATTAGTCTTTAGAGCTCCGGCAATCTCTCTGACTACCATATGAAGCTTATCAGCAAATATGGCAATTCCTTTAGGTTTGTTGTGAGTCAGTACTATAACCTGGTCAAACCGAACTATTCATGTTACTTACTTTGTATTTGATATCAGTTACAATACAGCTGATGGAACTTGCTTGACCTGAAGTTAGTTATGTCAGCATCTCTTTACCCCATGACACTTTTTCTTTTCCAAAAACAATAATAGCGATGCCGCTCGTAACTAACTTCCGATCGGTCGAGGTCAAACGGCCGTACTGTCAATTTTACTTTATAATACAGGAAACTAATCAGCTTACCCAAAAGGAAAATTACTTCTGGTCGATGTACATGTAGTATTGTTTGAAAGGCGCGGTGCATTTGCCATTCGCGTCTCATTTTGTCGAGCCAATGACCTCTCCGGGGTCCAAGTAAATGTGTATCAGCTAACATAAATACTTTTAAAGCTGAAGTTTCCTCTACTGAACTTAATTCTGGCCAGCTACACTAAAAACACAATATTAACAATATTTGAAATACCTACTTATACCTAATTTATATACTAAGTATATTTTAAAACTAGACATTTACCTGTGCTATAACCACGTAATAAATGCCGAATTCACAGTACAACCAGATACAAATACAGCCAAAAATAAACAATAATATTTTTTTGTAAACACGACGCATTTTGACATACTTGTAAAAGGCGTTAAACTCTTCTAAAATTCTAAAATCTTATCAGTTAATTCTAGGATAGCTATGCGGTCACAGACTACTTAGAGATACTACGTATTATGCGGTTTATAATGGATTTTTTACAGTTTTTTATTATCAGTTTCCAATGACTTTTTTTTTTGTTTGTTCCTTAAGGAACCGGCTAAGATCAGAGACCATGCTGCCAAGTCATTAGTTATATTCTTTTCATAAATTCCAAGAACGATGAAACGGGGGTGTGACCGCTTTTAAGGTCTTGTCGGAGTTTTGGTGTTAATTCCTTTCAGTTCAATGCTTTTTAGACGACTTTCTTCAAGCGGATCGAACGCACAAGGTCGATCAATACACCTGCAGGTCAATTCTCGTAATTTTAAATGTTCAAAATATCATTCCGATCTAGTCTCAGCGTCAAGAAAGTTGCAAATGGCATTCTCTTAAACCAATAATCAACGTCAAATGTGAACATAGATCGTAATGAGATTGAATGTAGAATAAAAGTTGACTGAAGCCAAAACGATATAATGCTACTGCTAATGCTAGGTGCATTGCCGTTGATTATTGGTTTAAGAGAATGCCATTTGCAACTTTCTTGACGCTGAGACTAGATCGGAATGATATTTTGAACATTTAAAATTACGAGAATTGACCTGCTGGTCAAAAATCACCTAAATTCACTTATTTCAATGTTTCCATAAACTATTCATCAGCGTTAATGATTATTGCACAAAACCACACCACTTTTAAACAAACACAACTTTAAACCAGTTTAGGAAATAATTAAAATAACGAGAGACACCACACTGTCAGAATTCCCGCCAAAACTCCTTTCCAATGACAATTGACTAATCTATTCTATTTTTAGCCATTTTTAGATTAGGGCCCCATCGATTTTCGATGATTTCGCCAATGTCAAGTATTTTAATAGTAATATCTAAAAATAAAGATCAAAACGTAGACATCTTTAAAAAGTTAATGCCTCTTTGGTTAATGCAATCAATTGATCCACTGCATGCGTCCACAGACTACTAGAGATGCTACGCATACTGCACCAGCATTAGCCACTGACCAATACAATGGACCAATAGAAAAATTGATCAATTTTTTTTTTTTTTTTTACTGCCTGGATAGGCAGACGAGCAAACGGGCCACCTGATGGTAAGTAGTCACCGCCGCCCATAGACTTCTGCAATGCCAGGGCACAGCAAAGCCGCTGCCTACCGTCGAATTGCAATTGACATTCATTTGACAGAACACTACAACACTAAGAGACTCCCTCTACGCTAAGAGATGTTGAAAAATAATCGTTATACTGTAAAAAAAATCTTCAATGTAGGTAATTAGCTTAACGACTATAATTCTTTAAGAATATCGAATAAATTATTATCAAAAACAATACATGTAATTAATTAATTTATTTATTTAACCCGTAAAAAATATTTGCACTTTCTACATAGGCACATATGGTAAACACACAGCAACTCACACACAGCTTTACCTCAAAATATTGCAGCCTAAAATAGATACACATATTAATAATAATTTCAATATGGGAATAAAACAAGAATGTTATTATTGTATTATAGCCTCGTGTAGTTTATTATAAATTAATTAAATACTGACGATTATTACATTATATTTCTAAATCATTTCTTAAAATAAAACAATGTTATCACACAATTTTCTTAGATTTTAAAAGGCAAAGGTACCTATATTCGCTACTTTGTAATAAAATAATTATTAACTATTTTGCATTATGAAGAATTATAAAATCGGTTAGACGGAAGTTGGACTCACGCCTAAAGAGAGTTGCGTTCAATTACCTACATGTTGTCTAAATTAATATATGATAATTATTTATTTGTCACACATTTTGACGGCAACAACATCTGGAGAAAATATGGATATGGAAAGTCCATAGATGGATAACAAACGTGGATAACAACTTCTATGGGTTCCGTTTACTCATTCTTACAGAAAGCTAATTAACAAAACTTAAAAACCCGACTTCTAATAAAATTACACCCACTCCAAAGAGACCTACTTATAGAAATTGTTATGTATGACTTTTCAGTGTTTTTATTTTAAAGTCGGTTTCAAATTTTTGTTAAACGCTACTTTTTCAGGTTTAGTGGTAGTTACATCAATAGCATGTAAATTCCAATACAGTAACACAATCGCGACGAGTATACTGTTGTCTATTGAGAAGTTTAATTTTTATAGTTATACTTCAACAGATCTTAACCAAATTTACACGGGACCATATCGGACTCTATCGAATGAAATTTTTCCAACAAAATCGGTCCATAATTTGCGGAGAAATCGATGTACATAAAAAACTCACCGAATTGAGAACCTCCTTTTTTGAAGTCGGTTAATAATAAAATAACTTCATTATTATTACAAAACGAAATACAAAATAGATACTTATAATTAAAGTTGGTAGCAGTAAATGAAGATTCTAATAAATACTAGCTTAAAGTACATATCAAAATCAATGTAATTATAACACAAAATATTTGGTATAGTAATACTTACTTCATAAAAAATTACATTTTGGTAGGTGACTAATGATTATAATGTTACAAAATATACAGAGTGGAAACGTTAAGTGTTAACTATCCATAGTCAGGAGGGGCGGAGGGTAATTAGGGTGATTTGAGCAATCAATCGCTAAAATCTTAATAACACAATTCAGTAAAATTATAAACATTATTATGAAACTACAATATATGTAAACAATTGTGTTCTGAGATTTATTGGTCGAAGTCACACGCTAGTTGCCCGATATTGGGTTTTTGTTACTATGGAACTTATCACATTGGTTTTAATAATTAATTTACAAGGACGTTTAATATTATTTTAAGGAACAATCGTCTGTTAACGCGTCCACATTGTATAGTATGTATATTTTAGAATTTAGGTAATGAATTATGGCAAGTAGCCAGCTTTGTATTTGCTATTATTATTCACATTAGTTTTCTGTGAGACAGTGGTAATGACCAGGGCAAGCCGGCCCATTCATGCTGTAGACAAAAGTGTCTACAGCGTCGCTCTACCACTCTAAAAAAATCATACATATACATATGCACTCACGCCTGTAATCCCCGAAGGGGTAGGCAGAGGTATAACCAGTACACTCACATTTCGCCGAGGCAGTCTACATAGGTACATGGTGTACTTATACATATTATGACGATTACAACTCTTTCAACTTTTTGAATCGTTATATCTCAAAAACGGTGGCTCTTAGGAAAAAAGTATTTAGACATGTTTTATAGATAGTTATGTGATCTATAATTTTTGTCAGGGCTAATTTTATGATAAAGCTTACCGTTTTGATAAAAATCGCGAAAAACCCGTTTTTGTGACCTAGACCCCGAATATATTTTTTTCCACGTGTCGGATCGATGAGTACTTTTCATATTTCATTTATAATGGTGTTTTGAACAATCCTACCAATTTTCAGCCAAGTGTGAATTATTGTAACCTCACCCTATTTTTTGGTTTAATTTGACCGGAGTATTAATTTGTATGCTCATTTTTGTATGTTCGTACCATAAAAGCAAGGGGCGCTCGCTAATCTAGTACAAGTGACGACACACAAGTACGCTTGTATACGCATGAACCGATAACAATATGCCAACTCATCTACTCGAACTGCATTTGATTATAGTCCTATGACTATAATCGAATGAGTATCGCGTATTACTCTATAGTAATACGCGTGTAAACGAGTATCATAAGTGTGAACGTTAAAAAAAGAGCTTATAAGCGCTACAAAAAGTCTTATCTACGAAGCTATACGATATATTCTAGTATAATAATATGGTGAATGATGATTGATGAGCGTTATACGGTATGTAATAAAAACCCTGTTTGCCCTTTTAGGGTCGTGAAAATAGACAGCTTAAAAAAAAGTTAAATTAAGAAAATATAATAAACAGAAACGATATATTATACTTACATAGGTAGCTTAGAAACATGAACATATTTAAAAAATGTTATATACATACAATTTCTGTGTGTATTAATGACCGGGGGCGCGCGCGCGGCGCGGCGCGTTTGATGTAGGTAGACGCCGCAACTTGCTTTCTCGCTCTGGCTCCAAGCCATCGTTCTTGCAGAGGTAATCAATCGAAATATGGTTTACAAAAAATTTAAGATTAAATAATAAATAAGATTATTTTTATAGTCCAATTTTCGTATGCGAGTTTTTACATTACGTTTGAATATCGATTCTGATATCACAGTTTAAATGCCCAACAGGGTTTTTGTTACATATTGTATACAGTAATACACCTTACATTACTGTAAGGTGTCTTAGAAATTGCCGAACCGACTGTGTCAATTAAATGTTAACATTTGACAACTGTTTTAATGTTTTTTAATAATACAAAATTGCAATGAAAGGCGGTCTGAATTATCACTTTTATCATTTAGTGTTGGCGAAAGTTAAAAGTCGATATCGACATGTTACTCATTCGATAAAAATAAGTCGGTGCCTGTGTCGCCGCCGGTATAAATTTGCACCGACTCCAAAGAGACCTATAGAAATTGTTATATTTGACTTTTCAATGTTTTTTATTTTGAAGTCGGTTTCTATGTTTTGTTAAAACTTATTTTATTTTTAAATTTTTAGTGGTAGTTACAGCATTAGCACGTAAATTCAAAACAATAACACAATCGCGACGAGTGTACTGTTGTCCGATGAGGTGTTTCATTTTTTGCTCCTTACGCCGTCATCAGATCTAAACCAAATTTATATGGGACCACATTGCAGCTAAACTCGTTGGAATGATTTTTTTCCAACAAAATCAGTGCACAATTGGCGGAGAAATCGATGTACATACATCTCCTCCTTTTTTGAAGTCGGTAAAACAATATAATAAAATTATATATATATTATAATAAATAGCGTATAGTGTCGTTTAACTGCACCATTACTCTGAAGTGTGCGTGTCAGATCAATGTGCGCCTCCGGCAAGTGCTTCAACCTTCTTCCTTCAACTATTTAATTACAAGTAGTTTTGATTATGCATTTATTATACGCATACGTCTGAGTAAGGAGCAAGTAAAAGCCGAAATTATTCAAGTAAGGCGTATCCTATACAAACCTAGCTTATCGTTATTACTTAGTTTTAGTGTCATGATCTTGTAATAGTAAATATTATACGAGTATAGTGAGAATTTTAAAAATACTTAATTAATTTACAACTAACACCTATGAAAGGCAAAGTTGTTATGTTCCATGAAAATAGTTTACACTACATTATATTACTATAAGACACAGATGGAAATCCAAAAATCTCCAAAATCATAAATTTTTCAACAGTCTTAAATTCGACTATGATTCCACTATGATATGCCAAAACGACATAAGTGTACGGCCAAAGGATTTATTTGGGTTTCCGGGCTAATATTAATTGAAAATATTTTCTAAAATTTAATCTCAAAAATTTTGTCATCCATCCGGTTCTTACACCGCAAATATCTCGCTAATCTACGATTTACCATAAAATTTACTATTTAACAAAAATATTAACAAATTAACATTAATTTTAGCTTTACCAAACATATCCATTACAGCACAACCTTCATATTGTTTTTGTAGTAAATCTTGAATGTCAATTTCTATTGATTCCATTTCTACTCCCATAAACTTTCCTTTAACAGTGAATACACCATTGTGATCAGTAGGTGTGATCTCAAATTGAACATTTTTAAACTGTGATTGTGATAGCCCGTCTATTTCTAAAAGGACGCCTCTCTCCAGCAGTTTCGCTCCAGAATATTTAACAGTGTACTTAGATTTTAACTTCTGGACATCTTTTCCTGATCTACGCAAACAAGCGTGGACACTCCTGAAAACATTTGTATGTATGTTAGAAGAATAACATACCTAGGCTTATTAGGACACCTAGGATTACATATCCAAAATCTCAGGGTGAAGTATATCAAAAATGTATTATTATCATGTACATGTTGATGGACTTTCCGTCCGTCGCGCTAACCATCAGGCGCCTCAGGAGAGCAAATAGCTTAACTCGTCGTTCATTAGTAGTTATAAAAAATACTTACCGTTTTCCAGCATGGAGATTAGCCAAACATGACCTTATATATTGATCGTAAGACTTGCATTTTTCCTCGTAATATTTAGTTTTTTCTTGCAGACTAAGTTTTGTACGTGCGAGTGTCGCTAAAGCTCTTTTCTGAGCCTGTCTATATTTCCCTCTGTTGCATAAATCCAGTGCAATGGATGTAACCAGTGCTTGGTATCCATCTTCTCTCGTCACGTAACCTTCATCTTCAAGTAATTGCAGATTCCTGCGCAACTTCGCGATGTGCTCGCGCAATGTCATGACTTCGTCTTGTCGCGCTTGTCCTGAATAAATACGTTGCTGTATTTTCTTCGCGTATTGTTCTTGCTGGTCCTTCGTAGTCCCTATCACAAGCGCTTCTAATAGATGTTCACCTACAAGTAATATGTCCTAATTAATTAAATATTTATCTACCCATTTTGCCATTTTGTTTGTTTGTTTTATGGCCGACTACAAAATCGATATCTGGGACGCCCCGTAGGCAAAAATGGTATAGATCCGATGCTAGCATTGAAAAAAGTGGCTACCATTTTGCTTTTCTTTGTTTTAAGGCTGATTGACTTCAAAATCGATATCTGGGACGGCCCGTAAGCAAAAATGGTAGATCCCATGTTGAAAACTATGAAACTATTTTATGGAACGAAATACGACAGTCAAATTGACCATGAATATTGCTTATCTTACTACTATTATAAATATGAAAGTTTGGATGTTTGTAGTTCGTAGTCCATCAAGTTGTGTAACGACTAAATAGTTTTGGATGAAATTTGGCACACATGTAGACCATGACCTGAATTAGGACATAGGCTACTTTTTATACCGTAAAAGGCCACTCACGCGGGCAGAGCTGCGAGCAAAAACTAGTTACAAATAATAAAACACGTTAATGTTTCACATTTTTGTAAAGTTTCTCTTGCGATTGAGGAGGCGGTTGGGGTGTTGAATTTTAATATGTAAAAGTAAATTAATAATGTAAAAGTTTGGATAATTGTAGATTAATGGCTGAACGGATTTGGTAAAAAATTGGCATACAAGTTGACCAAGACATAATTTAGAATATAGGCTACTTTTATTCCAGAAAAAGACGAATTACGCGGGAGGAGTCGTAACCTCGAGACCGCTTTTTACTACATGCATACGAATGTTTATACGGTACATATACAAAAATAACATTTTTTACAATTTTTGTCTGTTTGTTCCGGTTAATCTCTGGAACGGCTGGACTGATTTTGACGGGACTTTCACTGGCAGATAGCTGATGTCATAAGGAGTAACTTAGGCTACTTAGGTACTTTTTATCCCGGAAAATGACATTCACGTGGGCGGAGCAGCGAGCAAAAGCTAGTATTATAATATTATGATTTACTTACCGTTTAGAAATGGTAGAACAGCCACGCATAATTCTTTGGTTTTGATGAAAAGTTTATTCAAATCTGTCATATCATCTGACGGCGCTTGAAATTTACTCACAAGGGCTAGACACACCTCTAAACGTGCATTCTCTTCTGCACTCCCACCCATCTGTTTACAAAGAACAAAAAGGTAGGTACATAAGTTACGTTTACTATACTAATTGTTTACAGACTGCCAGATGCCACCGCATTCACGAAAAAAATTAGAAACACTATGTTTACCATATCAGCATCGCGCGACGCAAGTTCAGCCACTGAGGGTACTTCGCCCAAATTGTCCAATAATTCATTCAGTCTGTCACTGGGGTCAGGAGCAATAATGTCCTGATATTCTACCAGAAGAGCGTGAGTGTCCACGATTTCCTAAATGGAATGGAAATACTAAATATCATAACAATATCGTAATAGAACTTAGTATAAAAGGTTGGCTTCGTCGCGTTGGTTTGAAGAACGGACCAGAAAATAGCGACTCTAGTGTTCAATTTCAATTTATTTTATTCTGCTATCCACAATTAACATAGGTGGTAGGTATAACAGTTTGTAACTATTGTGGACCCAATTGGGCACAGCAAGAATGTAGGAGAGAGGACGATAACTCATTATTTATAATAAAATTGTCATAATATCAAATTATTATTATTATTTATATTTTTATTATTTTATTTTTATCCTTATCATACATGTATTCGTTTATTGTATAATAGGCTTTCTCAATGAGGAATGTTTTTAATTTGCTTATAAATACTTTGTTTGTTTCTTCATTTAGTATAGATTTTGGTAAATTGTTATATATTTTGATGGCCATAACAAGGGGGCTAGATGAGTGTAATGATGTTCGAGAAGTAGGGAGCATTAGCATGTTTTTGTGTCTTACAGGGCGATCTGGGTATTTGTCATCACGTTTTATGAAATAGGTAGGATGTTTTCGAGTAAATTTGCATATTTCTAGTATGTATATACATGACAAGGTAAGTACACGGTATTTTTTAAAGAAAGGTTTGCAGCTGACAGCCTGTTGTATATTAGCAAGTATTCGAATTAATTTCTTTTGTAGGGTATAAAGGGTAGGTGCGTCTGTACTGTTTCCCCATAAAATAATGCCATAGCTAAACCATGCATAAGCATAGGCATAGTAGGTAGTGAGTGCAGTTTGCAGGTTCGTGGTTTTTGTAACTTCACGTAAGGCGTAGGTGAATTTAGATATTTTGGATCGAATATTTTGGACATGTGCTTTCCAGTTTGTATGTGTGTCTATAGTCAAACCTAGCAATGTAAAATTATTAACGGATTCAATTTTTGTGTTATTAATTTGGAAATTAACTTTAAGGGGTTGTTTTTGATAAGGGTGAAAAGTAATTAATTTTGTTTTATTGAAATTGATTTCGAGATTATGGGCATTCATCCATTTTATTATATTATTAAATACTATGTGTAGGTGTTTGTTTAAATTTGTAGAATTTTGGCAAGATGTTAGTAATGAGATATCATCTGCAAATAATACAAAGGGCTCTGTTGTTATTTTTGGTAGATCGTTTATGTAAATAAGAAAGAGAAGACAGCCCATCATGCTACCTTGAGGAATGGATGAATTTATTAATAATCCTTCTGATCTTATCTTAATAATTTCTTTTTTACCATAGTTTAAATGTTCCATTTCTACAAATTGTTCTCTATTTTTTAAATATGAAGAAAACCATTTATGCGCAATGCCTCGTATTCCTATTCCGTAAAGCTTATCAAGTAAGATGTTAAAGTGTAATTTGTCATATGCCTTCGTCATATCTAAGAGTATTCCTATGGCATATTTTTTACTGGTGACTATATTTATAATTTCTTGGTTATATTTATACACTGCTAGTGTGGTGGAACGTCCTTTACGAAATCCATTTTGACATTCGTCAAAAATTTTATATTTTTCACATAACTTATAAACTCGATCACACATGGCTCTTTCAAAGATTTTTGAAGCAGTGGGCAGGAGGGCGATTGGGCGATAGCTGTTTGGGTCAGATTTTGAATTTTTCTTGAACATTGGTTTTATCACGGCTTTTTTTAGGAGATCAGGGAAAACCCCATTCAAAAATGATTGATTTATTAGTGTGGAAAACGGTAGGGCTAGCTCATCGGCGCATTCTTTAATCAAAGAAGGTGGTAATTCGTCTACTCCATAACTTTTTTTATTTTTTAAGTTTTTAATAATTTTATGTACTTCATAATAGTTTACGGGACTGAGAAAAAAAGAATTTTTTGTTGGATGGAGAACAGGTAAACCTCGCGGCTTACTCGATTGACTGACATCTTCACCTATGGATGCAAAAAATGTGTTAAAGTTGTTAACTACTTGAAGCGGGTCCGAAATTGTTACATTATTTATTTTTAATTGGATGTTTTGTTTATTTGAAGATATTTTTTTATTAGTACGTTCATTTATTATACTCCACATTGCTTTCACCTTATTAGTAGACATTTTAATCTTATTAATATATTGTAGCTTTTTTGCCCAAATTACCGATTGTTTTAATATTTTTTCATATGACTTATAATATTTTTTAATTATTGGATTATTTGTTTTGATAGTAAGGATTTTTAATAATCGTTTATTTTTACATGAGATTTTTATACCTTTAGTTAACCAATATTTTTTATATTGAGTTTTAAGTTTAATTTTACGTTTTGGTATAGTATTATCTAATATTTTTAGCAAAAGGTTATTAAATATTTCATAATTTTTATTTATATCATAATGGTCTTTTTAGTGTCAACACAATAAGATGCTATTCATTAAATCATTCGTGATCCATGTCGATAAGTTTAATTCATTTTCATTTTACAGTAACACCGTTGCCTAAGCGCATGCTAGAAAGTACCGAAACACAAACAATTGAACTTTGTATGTTTTTTTTTATGGAACGGAATACGACTGTGAAATTATGCACAAATATTGCTCAGCAAAAATTATGAAATTTATGATTCACAGTTTTATAAAAATCCACTTTTTAATGTGAAATTTTGGATGTTTGTAGATCAATCACGCCTTAACGGCCTTAATTTGTGTAAAATTTGGCATACAGGTAGACCAAGACATAGACTAGACATGACTTAGAACATAGGCAACTTTTATCCCAGAAAAAGCTAGAAAAATGCAAATGCTAGTAATAATATGAAGTTGCATTTACGTATGACTGGAATTTTCAAATAACAATTCGATTCTAAAACGGTTTTAGCAGATACAAAACTAATTAGATGTTTACCTGTACGGTTATAAGTATATGTGGTTGATGGAGCAATGTTGCTTCTGTGTATTCGTCTACCACAAAATACTCCTCCAAGGTGGGTCCACGACAGCATCGTCGGAATAATTCCTTCATTTTCTCGTGACATTCCACAATAAAGGGATTCAAGCATCGTAAGTGACTTGATTCTTCTCCAAACTTAAAAGTTTCATAAGTAGGTCAAATATAAATAACGGTTTTTAAAACATTTAGATTGTTATAAGGTTTTATTTTTATAAAAAACATAGTGTACATACGCCTTTTTTCGCAGCCGAGAAATGTAGTATTTTGGCAACTGAAGCCAGGTTCTTCCGTTGATCTGTTGTAAGACTGCTACCATTTGGCATATTTATTATATGAAACGCATCAGGCGCCACTATTGCTGCATTTAAAAATTGGTAATATACCAAATTACCAATCACCTGAAAGCAAGATACATATATTTTGGGAAACAATGCTAAATTTTTGCTACCCAACAACAGCTACGACGATAAACATACACACGGCGGTCCTTTCATTTTATTGTTTGTTTTCGGTTGCTGAGTACAAGTTCAGGGGTCTTACATAACAAAGACACGCACAAACGACACTTAAGTAAGATTTTTGCTCAGTGTAATTTTCTGTGTACATGATTGGTCGTGTTTTTATTTAGCGCCAAAGACTAACCAATGACATATACAAAAATGGTCATTATGCGTTCGCGCTCGCTATGAGACCTCATAGTATTTTTTTATGAATACGGGGTAAGTCCTATAACACTGCTTCGCATGATCATTTATCAAGAAGCAAGTTCCCGATTTTCAGTTATAATACGGGTGAAATAACATAGCTGGACTGACCGAATGACTCTACACCTCCCGCCATCCTTTAATCTCTGAAAACATTAGCTGCGACGCGACTCGTGAATAACTTCAGTCCGGCCAAGATATTTCGCGTGTCTTGTATATTGTAACGAAAATCAAGACAATGGTGACTTATTACGTAATTACCTTTAAAATATCCTTTTCTGGTGTATGAGGAAACTTTGTTGTAAGAGCCCTGTGCAAAACTCGAGCCATGTAGGTAATACAAAACGGTAAAAGATCGGTAGAATTAGTAATTTTATCCAAAAACATTGTTACTATTGTTTTCAGTTGGGTCAAAGCAAGCTCTAGTCTTGTTTTCACCTCGGGATACGTAAGAGCTTCTTCTTGTGTGACAGTGTACGGAAGTTTCCTAAACAAAAATTACACTATATTGAACTAACCAATAGTGAGTAGGTATGCACATAGCAAATATTTGTTTTATACAATATGTAACAAAACCCTGTTGGGCGTGTTAATTTTCATATCAGAATCGATATTTATAGAAATAATCATATTTATTTTTGTACTTTAATTATTTTATTGTTTGTAAACCGTATTTCGATTGATTACCTCTGCAAGAGCGACGACTCGAAGCCAGAGCGAGATAGCAAGTTGCGGCGTCTACGTGTATGAAACGCGCCGCGCCGCGTGCGCGCCCTGCTTCGTCAATACGTCACATCAGTCAGCTGTTCATCACTTTTCAGATAAAATATAATTTTTCTAAGCTACCTGTGTAAGGGCCAACAAAGTTTTTTACATACTGTATAGGTACTTACGATATTTGTCCAGTTTTCATTTCAGTTTCATTTCTCCAAGTCTTATAAATTTCAACTGGTCCTGTTTCAATATTTAAATCTCTATCCTTCAGTATTGTTTCAACAAGAGGACCAATTATAGACTGCAAGCTGTTTAAACCTGATAATTGCCTTGATAAACTCACGGCCATTTTGAGTACTAACGGCGTAGAAGCAATTATATCAAAAGGTTTAACAACTTTACAACTAATTTCCTCTTCGAGAGTAAACCTGAACAACTTTAGTAATAAATATTCATCCCTGGCATAGGCTCCAAAATTATATAAGCTTAATACGACATTTTGTAAAAAGAAGTTAGTTTTATTTTGAGGTATGCAAAACAAGAGTTTTGATAGATAAGTCGGATTTGTTTGTAGTTCATAGAACAAATGTTGATATCCATCCAGAAGTTTTTTCGATTCTTTCGTCAGCGATTTAAGGCCCTTTACGGTAGTTGAAATTGTCATTAATTTTCCTTTACCGTCAGGGCGATTTTGAAACACAAGCTTCGTCATTGAATTGTGTTTTACTAAATTATTAAGTTTCAAACCATGAGCAGCCACTTCTTGTAAAGCAATTCTATTTTGGACAAGTAGGCCTATCTTGAGATCCATGTCATCAATTTGCTTCGACAGTTCTTGGTTTCTTCGTATAGACTGTACAACTTCAGATTTCAATGTCTGCAATTCCAATTCTCTGTCGTAATCTTCAGTAGAAAATTCCGACAAGGGAATAAACTTCTTGACCACCCTAAGTTGTGGATTTGGCGAATGAAAAAGCGAGATAAACGCTTGTCGTGCACGACGTCCTCGCCAGAGAGCTTGAATTTTAATGATATTTTGTTCCTTAAAAAAATTACTCATTAGAATTCTTAAAAAAACATGATCATATCCAAAGTATATTGTTTTAGGGTTTCGTAGCCAAATGACAAAAAACAGAACCCTTATAATTTCGTCATAGCCGTCTGTCAGTCTGTATATCACAGCTGGCCATTTACTCAAAGACTCATAAAACTATATGGATAGTAGGTGTATTCTATGAACCACTACACAAAGGCAAACTAAAAAAATGTGGGTGGTTGGTTCTCCATACATTTTTCATTGCACATAGGCATAATATTATGTAGTATCATAGGTCCTTAAAAATGATTTATGAGATTGCTAAATGAGTTTTTTAATATAAGTAATTAGTTTTAGAGATGTGCGTATCCAAAGTCATGAAAAATGTGTCCCCGACCTCCGAACTTATAAACTATTGGATGATAATATATAACCTAACCTAGGTTATATAATATTTGATATACGGGATACTTCTTGTTAACTACACAATATTTTAGTTTAGCGACTGCAAAAATATCTTTGTTTTTCATTGTATCTACATAGATAAATAGATAGTAACTCTTTATTGTAGACACACAACAACAAAAACAGAAAACCGCTTAATAATAAATGTGCCACAAGTGGCGGCCTTATAACTAAAAGTGATCTCTTCCAGGCAACTATTGGATGGAGAGGAATATAATGAAAGCAATAGACGGGGTGTACAATAAAGGGGCAATATTAATAAAATACTAATACAATATTACTTAAACATAAATAGATACTGTAGAAGAAATGGGGGGAATAAAAAACACTATGTATATAATACTTACATTAAAAAAAAATGATACACTAATACATAGTAATAATATAACGAATAAGGAAATTAAAGATGGTGGCAAAAATAAGCTACAACGACGAGAGATACGTACGAATATAATACCAATTAATTAGTATACTTGTTGCATATATTCACTAGTTTCTCACCCGTTTTTCTGTACCGAGTAAATTGCCCAGAAATAAAAAAAAAAACAGAAATACATTTTGAATGTTTTAAAACACATTCACATGTATTTACTATGCAGTATCATAGCGTGCGCGAACATGAATGCTAAATTCAATTTATATATAAACTAGCTTTTGCCCACATAGCCTTGGTTAGATGGAAAACTTTATTTTATCTACTAAGCATATAAGTTTAAATAGGACTGCGTAGTATACAGTATAGTATATCTGGTATATCCGATGAAGCGAATATGTTTAGTTTTGGCACTTTTTGAATTTGATCCTTACATCACATCCCTATTTTGTAACTAATGGGCACACCAGATATCGATTATAAATTTAATCGGCCTTAAAACAAGGAAAACCATAATAGAGGTAACGCTTCAAATCCAGCATTGGATCTATCATTTGTGACATCGGGGCGTCTCAGATTTTGAGGTCAATCGACCTTAAAACAAAGAAAACAAAATGGTAGCCACTTTTAACATAGGATCTGTAATTTATGACTAAGGGGTGTTCCAAGTATCAATTTTGAAGTCGATCGAGCTTAAAACAAACAATAAAGCCGGCCACATTTTCAATTCTAACATCGGATCCTACGCATTTATATTATTAGTATGGATTAGATTAAAATATTTATCCATAGCACAGTTTGAATGCTGATTGACCACAAAATTGATATCTGAGAGAGGCACTATTGTCACAAATTAAAATAAAATTTAGCCTATGTTTCTCATAGATGTCGCCAAGACAAGGCAAGCGCAGCGTTGGCCGTCCAGCGGCAAGATGGGTCGACGATCTTGTTAGGATCGCGGGTCAAACCTGGATGCGACTAGCTCAGGACCGTGGCAAATGGCATGATATGAGAGAGGCCTATGCCCAGCAGTGAGACCCTACATGCTGTGGATGATGATGATGGTGATGACTCATAGATAGTGTAGCTTACTAGTGGTGAAAGAATTTTTAGTATTAGTTCAGTAGTTCTGGAGAATACTACCTAAAACTAGAAAATCAATTGACTAAAAAATCAATATCGATATCTGGGGGACACCCAGGTCACAAATTAGAGTAAAATATATCCTATAAATATATAATTGGCATAGTGTAGCTTTCTATTAGTGCAAATATTTTTATAATCGGAGAAGTAGTTCGAGAGAATGCTCCCTACATTGACTACAAAATCGATTTGAGGCATTTTCTTTTTCATATTATTTTCTGTTGCATATAAAATAATGTGTAATAAATAAAATACCCTATTCATTGGATCAAATGTTTAAATATATTTGTCAAGTTGTATATCATCCAAATGTTGTTGGAAATGAAGTGGTTTGCCACGAGATTAGCCTTACTTAGCATAGCGTTGCTGACTTACATTTGCATTTAATTAAACTACAAACTTAGCTTACTGGGTCAACCGTATCATTTAACTTATAAGTATAAAGACAAACCTGAACTTTGTACCATGCCCATGGATTTTGTTTCCTTTCCTTTTTCAATTTGACCTCAATGGTTTTCATTTTAATAAGAGTCCCATATTTCCTTTCCATCAAAACTCTTCTCCACCAAGCTTGTATTTTAATTATGCAATGTTCATTAGCCATGAAAAATCTAAGTCTCTCAGTCATTGTTTTCCTAAGCTGATATCCTCTGCAGTGTGCTTGTAACTTTATAATTGACTGTTCTATTAACATTTGTTTGTACTTATTAACATGATGTTTATTTGCTTTTTCTATAATGGCATGAATATCTTTTTTACTTAAATAACGGGCATAGGGGACGAAATCCCTTGGAGTAGTCCAACTATATGTGTAGGACTCCACATCTATATAAACAGTGTTGCCTGCATCAGTATGACAGACAATCCACGGGCATATATTATGGCCCTTCTTTTTCAGTGCTTTAATAAACATTTGGAAATATACATCTTTGCATGCATTTTCTATTAATCCTGTTGCAACCAGAATTGGACTTGAAATAGCATTCCAAAAATCATTCATATTATTTTTCAAAACGGCCAAATTCAACTGCACTAATTTATCAGTTAACTCTTTAACCTTATATGATTCAATATTAACATCCCTAATAACATCTACTATATCATCATACCACAGGTTTTGGGGCTCCTTTTGTATCAGAACCTTCTTTAGCATTCGTAAATACAGATCAGTTTCTTCTTTATGTAAGGATGATGTCAACTTCAAACAAGAACTTTTTAAAAGTGTCATTAAATCTTCAACATTTTCTTGTGATACAGCTTTATTTATGTTTTCAATTACAGATACCACTGCAAAATTAGAACTTATAAGTAACTATAATAGAATGGTTATTTTTAATAATAGGTATAGATAAATATATTACTTACATTCCTCATTATTGTCATCTTTCAAGTTTACCATGTCAATAGTGTCATGGATATCTTCTAATGTCAGCAATGTGCAAGCACACTGTTCTCTCACTTTAACCTGCAGTGCTGTGGCCAGTGCAGATAAGTAACGTCTCCGACAATGAGGTCTTAAACCTTCGAGTTGCAGTTGTTTAGAATTAAGACAGTTCCATACAGCTGAATCTTCACCTCTCTCAACAGCTTGAGACACAGCAGCCACAGCAGATAAGTATGATACAGATGCTGCTATTTCACTTTCATTCAAATTTTTCTCCAATTCACATTTTTCCAACTTCATTTCTTCATATAACAGTGGTGCAGAAAACTTATCAATCTTAATATTTAATTCCAGATAGGGATTTGATAAAGCCTCATACAGGTCTTCCGGACCACCTTCATCTAAAGCTCTATTCACATGAGCAATTGCTGTTTTGTGGTCTCTATGTTCATGTGATTTTATATTTCCTTCATTAATAACATTTTGGAATATTTTATGCCAATTTGTAACACTCTCTACATCCACATCTTTGTTGCATTCAATTGTTTCCTTAACTACATCACAGTAGAAATCTAAATTATCACGATCGTAATTTTTTACTTTTACCCAATCTTCATTGAATATCTTATGTAAGCTATTGACATCATTATTTTGTGATGCTGTACACAGCTGTCTCCATAAAAATTTGTAGTTTACTGCAATTATATGACCCTGTATCTCAACTTGTGTCAGTAATTCATCATATTCATCAGGTACATAACTGTCATTTAAGGAATGATTATGTGTTGCTTGAACTTTATCATGCTTTGCTGCTTGCAAAGTTTTCTTGTAATCATCTATCAGTTGATTCTGAACAAAATTTATCTTTAAATAAGGGTTTAAAATAGCTGTTGTAATTGACTTTTCAGTGTCTAGAGATCTGTTTAATTCTACAACAGCATTATGTAAGCTATCACTATTGTCTACACTATTGTTTGACAAAATCCCTCCAATTTTTTGAAACATTGGAAGAGGATGTTCACACTTCAGCAAATCTTTTGATACTGTGTCCAATTCCTCATCTAAAATATATTAAGAATATTTATGCAAAATTATAGATATCATGAACAGATTCTCTCAAACTAATTATATATTTAGTAATATAGATTGATTTGAAAGGACTCGAAATCTTATAAAAGCAGATCATGAATACATTAAACCAATTTCATTATATAGTTTCTATGATCGCTGATGCAAAAAATAACAAAGTTGCGATAGGTACTATTCATTACAAAATATAACTTTAAACTGTAGGTTTTAGTGTATATACTAACCAGTAAATGTAACTTTTCCAAATATATCATGTATAAGGGGTGCTTTTCCTAGCTTGAAAAGATGTGAACTAAGCGCATGAATGCAGTATATCACTTTCGGCATATTCTTTTTATCATAGATATCTGTTGTTTCAGGCTGAAATGTCTGAAATTATTTGTTTTATTAAAAAATTCAATTTCATAAGTACACAGCTATGTCAATAAATAAATTAATGTAATTACCGTTGGTAGTTCAGTTTTCTTTAATATTTGTAAAAATTTGTTTATGTTATCAGTGTGTTTGAACTGTAACCCCATATACTGCAAAACAATACACAATATAATAATGTTATATGCTAATAACACCAACCCCCTTACAATAGGGCCTGTGGTTAAATAATGTGATATGTCATTCCCATACATATTTTAGTTTTTTATTAGCATTAACGATTGTAGAAAGCCATCTTGTCTAAGTGGGCAGGTCTACAAAGGATACTTTAGAAAATAACTGTCTATTTTGTTGTCACCAAGTAAACTAAACATAAATAAAAGTATTTTACAATTTATTTTGTTCAAAGTACGTTTCATAGAAATACCTACATTGTATCTCTTTTGGTCGATGTCATAAATTTTATTCAACGGAAGTAACTCAGGATATATAAAATTTGCCAACTTTGCTAAATACACTCCATTACGAAGACATTCTTCGAATTCCGTTGCGACTGGTAATTTTTCTTTTAAACATGCCTCTAACCATGTCTTGGCTTCTTCGAGCCGGCAAAGGTATTCATAAGCAACTGTCCTTTGTCTGATAACGTCCATTTCTTGTCCAGTTTTGCGTACTTCAGTGTCGGCTAAAATATTATAGTACATTAAACCGATTAGTAAAAATAAAATCCAGTGTAATATATGTTGATATGATTACCTGCGATTTCTATTTTGATTAATTATTTTCTATATTTGTAAACTTACCATCGTCAATTTTCCCAATACGAATATCTTCGGTGTCTTGCCCCATAATGGGAAACATATCAGATTCAACGGAAGGATCAATTTTTATGATATCATTAAAAACTGGTTTTCTAAACTTTATTTAAACTAATTAGTAAGAATACTCTTAAACAACATATTATTTTCAAAATACAAAAGTCGTTTCCTTGCCGTTTCATTCAAAGTTGTTTTTTTTTGTTTAACCTTTTATTAGGAAGGCAATGGGTACTAGCTCATACAGCCGCGTCATTAGTTATTTAATTAAATTCTTATTTTCCAAGAACGATAATAATAATAATAATAATACACCCAACAGTCACACACATAGTCCTGACCCCACACTAGGTAAACCTGTGTCGTGGGTATCAGGAACTACGAAAGACTTGCGGTCCCAGAAGAAACACGATGAAACACGGGTGTGATCGATTTAAAGGCGTTGTTGGTGTTTTGATGTTAATTCCTTTCAGCTTTTTAAACGACTTTCCCCAAGTGAATCGAACGCACAAGGTCCACCAATACTCTTGATCAAAAAGTCACCTAAATTCACTTATTTCAATGTTTCCATTCACTGTTCAACACTGTCAACGTTTATTGCACACAATTTTTATACAACAAACAAAACTTTAAATTAGTTAATTAAATAATTAAATTAAGAGAGCCACGGCACTGTCAGAATTCCCGCCAAAACTCCCTTTTTTTTGATAAATTATTTCCATGATGGAAAACGCAAAGGTTCGTAACCATGCAGCCTAGTCTGCCGTTAGTTCCAAAACAATCTGTGTTCCAAAACTCTGGATGGATCTGGATTCCAAACTGGATGGGGAGAGTGAAAAAGATTCTAAAATAGGGGCAACGTAGGACGGTGAAAATTTAAATTTTGTAAGTAGACTTAACAGAGCTTTAATAAATTCTTCTACATTAAAGCTGATTATCATTTTCATTTTTTCTGTTATTAATAAGAGCACAACCATTCGTTGGTTCTGGAATTACAAAATCTTTTAATAGAGCATTGTGGGCTTCTCTGCTATATCCTATAACAGGGCGAGGAGGGGAGCGAGACTTAAGGAATGTTGTTTTTTTGTATGATGAGGTAGGTTGATTGAGTTGAATGGGTGCATGTCTGACTGGAGGTTGAGGTGGAGGAGAGAGTAATGTATCGGCAAAGGGTTTTGTAACAGGTGGAATTAATTTTGAGGCTTCTGGATATGAAATTGAGCTCTGTGCCATATGCATTTTAATCTGCCTCTGGCGTGATTGTTCTGGGCATGTTTTGCTGGTAGCAAAGTGGTGCCCTGAACATATACAGCAATTAGCATCTCTCTCACTTAATTCACAGGTCTCTCCTGAGTGATTATGACCACACTTATAACATCTAGGTTTTGACCTGCATTGAATTTTAGTATGACCATACCGACAGCAATTGAAACATTGTATGGTTGATATAGAGGTCTACTGGCAAGGTATTATAACATATAAAAATGCGTTTCAGTAAAACTTGACCATCAAATGTAAAAACTACTGTTTGTGAGGGTTTCCACATCACAGAGCCGTCTACAAAAGATTTAAAATTAAGCCGCCTAACTTTTAGAATACGTCCACATCCTATTGGAACAGATGTATTTTCAATTACTTCCTCCGGAGACCACTCGGTAGGTACTCCCCGAACTAAACCCATCCTGGTGACATTAAAAGAAGGAATAAAGGCCTGGTAATTATTTTTAGTCAGACTTTCATGAGAAATAAAAGAGTTAGCATCCATATGCGTTGAGAAAGACAGAGAGATTTTATTTCTGCCAATTTTTTTGACGCTACCATTATTGTTTTTAAATTCGTGAAGCTTTAAAAATTCACCAAAATAAAGCGGATGCAGTGTGGTAGATTCATTATCAGAGGAAACATTTTTTTGAATGTGTACTATATAGGGAGCCATATCATTCCTATCATATACAACCCGAACATTTTGCGCGGGAACTTTGGTAGCGATGGTTTCTGTCACATTTTTATCATTGCTTGTATTTGATGTATTATTTGTGTTAGATGTATCCAGCTGTGGTTGCATCGACTGCGAAGTGTCGGTGCATCCACAACTAGTTAGCCCATCATTTGACCCTAGTTTTCTCCTTCTTTTGTTGCAATGTTTGCATAGATGATAGCGACTACGTTTTAGCGGACGAGATGAACTAGAAGCGTCGGTATCCATACCGGACTCGGACATATAAGAATTACCTTTTATCTCAGACCCAATTGTAACAGAATTGCCCGCCGGGGGGACAAAACCCCCCGGATCAGGCGGCTTATTCATACTTACAAACTAGAAAATATACTTAATAAAAAACTTACCAAGAGAAAGATGATATATGAAACTAACTAAATAATTATAAACTACAAATAAACAGAAACATAAACCTGAACTGATAGTATTTGTTTCAAATTTTCGCTTTACAAAATTATAGAAATAAAAAAAACACGTCCGCCCAATACGAAGTTTCCCGCGCTTTTCGCATTCAAAGAATTTTTTACTTCTTTATATGGCTACAAGCACTGAGTTGCTGTGCTACGCCAACGACAATAAAGTTAGGGAAACATATTAACACGGGAAAAGGGAATTATGCATTCGGAATTTGGAAAAATTAAATCAGGAAAGATGGAAACAGGACAAATGAGAAAATAAATAAAATATTAATAATATAGATTGTAATAAATTAGACTAAACACCAATTATAATTTAATATTATTTTGCAAATTAAATGAGGATATGGCTATATAAATATTTACATTAAATATAAGTAAGGAAGAAATACAAGAAGTAAGAGGAACTTTCAAGGATATTAGTTGACTTAGGAAAGAACAACTATCATAACGTGGACAAGCGAAGAAAATGTGATTAAGATCACCCACCTCCTCACCACATTCACAAGCTCCCGTGCCAACAATACGAAGTCTGGCAAGATGAGCTGGCGATGATACATGACCCAGCGCATTCTTATTATTGATGTCGTAGAACGCTTGCCAAGTTTCAACTTAGAAAACCACGGTTTATCTGGTATACCTAACTGAACTTTAGAATATAATTTTCCTTTCATCTTACTGCTTTCTCCCCAACACTTGACCCAGGAATCCCTGAGATAAATCCTAGGAAGTACAGCCAGATCATCGTAGTAATTTAAATAAGGATATACATCGTTGCGCGTGAGCAGTCGTGGCGAATACACACGTTTGGCTGCTTAATTTTATTATCGCGTAATTTTCTCTCTACCCACATTATAATTATGTTAATTCTAAATGGATGAACTATATGATAATATGAACTTAGATGACTCAAGTGGCAGTGAAATGATCGAGCAGGACCTAGTATCTGAAAGTGAGCAACAACTTAACCTTACTTTAACCAAGGAAATGGAAGATAATGATGAGGGTGAGCAACGACTTTCAAAGAAGAGAGGACGACAGGATGATCGGGAAATAGTAGAAGAAGATGGATTTGTCACAGTATTAAGAGGCCATAAACGGATAAATAGGATGAACTGAACTAATATTAATTTGATGCAGCGAAGTGATGTTATTATATGTGTGACAGGAAAAGAAACTTTGCCTAAGCAATTCGGCATGGCAAAGCTGTTACGATCATTTAATATCCAAAATATTGAGAAAATGACTTATAAAAGCGCTTACAGAGTCCTAATTTATTTTGAAAACAAAGAAAGTGCATCAAAACTAATAAATTGTGAAAAGTTTATTAGTTTAGGATACAGAGTATAAAGGACGGATGAAGTTAGTTTATGTTATGGAATACTTAGACAGATTGATTTAGAGACTGAAGAAAAAGAAATTTTAGAAAATGTTTCATGTGAGTACGATATAATATCAATAAAAAGACTCAAAAGGATGTCTGATAGTGGAGAATGGGTAGATTCGGAAACAATAAGAGTATGCTTTAAGGGTAACACTTTGCCTCCGTACGTGTATGGTTACGGTTGCAGGTTTAAAGTGGAAGTGTGTACTTCTGATGAAAATTGGTCCAATAAGCTACAACAATTACTTAAGCTCTTTATAGAAATATGTGGTCAGTTATTAATTAAAGTTTGGAAAAAAGATGATATATGTACAAAGATAATATCTATGTTTAACAATGGCTAACGATGGTTCAAAGATGTTATTACTACGTATTTTACAGTGGAATGCACGAAGCTTGCGACCCAAGCGTGATGAATTGGAGATATTATTAGCACAAGAAAAGGTACATCTAGTGTTAATATCAGAAACTTGGTTAGAACCAGAATCTTATTTAAATATGAGTGGCTACAATATTTTGAGAAGTGATAGAATAGATGGATACGGGGGGGTAGCTATTATCGCTAGTAAATCAATTAAAGTACAACAATGTTTTACCAGGATTAATAATTCAGGAATAGAAATTATCTCGGTTAAGCTTATAAACTGCAATGAAATTAAAAATATCGTATTGATATACTGTCCTTCTTCAGTTCGTATAACCGTGTCGGATTGGGAGCAAATTTTTTCATTGTTTTCTAATAAATGTATTATAGCAGGCGACTTCAATGGCCACCATTCAACATGGTCATCAAAGACCGATGGAAGAGGAGGACAGATATATGAGGCGGCGCTAGATGCCGGATACATAGCTCTTAATGATGGTAGTGTAACAAGATTGAGTTTAGTTGACAACATGGTTCAGCAGACATCACCCGATGTGACATTTGTCTCCTCCGACTTATCGGTGGTATTAAATTGGAGTGTTATGAACGAAAATTTAAGCAGTGATCATCTGTTTATTAAAATCTCATATAAATATAACAATACTTATAATTCCATACGTTCAAGTAAGAAACGTAATTTTAAATTGGCAAAATGGTTAGAATATAGTAAGTCAGTAGAAAACGCTTTGATTCAACCAATAGATGATGATGGTGTACAAAAACTATATGATAACTTCATTAAACAGGTTAATAGAGCAGCTGATGAATATATTCCTGTGTTGAAAAGTAGTGATAATCCAAATACTGGTTTCCGACCAAAACCTTACTGGAATCCAACACTATCACTTTTAGTAGCACAACGTAGATAACATTAAAGAATTCCAATAATTTATATGTTTTGAACTCGGGTTCTGCTACACGTCGCACTAAGCCTGATGAAGGTTTCAGTGCGGTGGATATATCCATTTGTACACCAAACTTTGCTTCTTCTCTCACTTGGGAAATTCTCTCATATTCCCATGGGAGTGATCACCTCCCAATTTTAATTAGATTTCCTATTCATAATAAACCTGCTGCTACGCGGTCGCCACGTTTAAAATACGTCTTAAAGGATGCAGATTGGGACGAATATAAAAAAAGACTTGATGACAAAATTTCTCATCTTCCTGATATCCATAACAATAATGAAGCAATATGTTCTGTAGCTCTTGCTAGAGCAATGACTGAAGTTGCAGATGATATTTTTCCCATCAAGAAGAGCAGAAGTTCAAAGATTCCTTCTCCACCATGGTGGGACCGAGAGTGCACAGAAGCTATTAAAAAAAGAAAAGAAGCTGAAAGGGCTTACTGCAAAAATATGACTTCTGAGAATTTTGATTACTAAATATTAGTTTCTAAACAGACGAAAACTTTATTTCAAAGGAAAAAATCTGAAGGCTGGAAATTATTTTGTCATTCTATTTCTCCTGATACACGTCCATCAATTGTTTGGCGTAATATTAGAAGATTTCGATCAGCCTTTAGTGACAGCTCCGTCCGTGTACTCTTTCCTTCTTTAACGGAAGATTTTTTGGATAATTTGGCCCCTCCTACTGTTCCAGAACAATTTTGTCTTTCTGCAATACCAAAAACTAATGATGATTTAAACTCCCTATTTTCACTATCGGAGCTCAAAGGTGTTTTAAGTAGTGTCAGAGATTCTTCCCCAGATGAAGACGGTATTCATTACTCATTTTTCTGTAAACTTAGTGAAACAGTTCTACTTTATTATTTAAAATTAGTAAATTCTATTATGTTAACTGGTAATATACCTGAGTCATAGAGATCACAAATTGTGTTACCTATTTTAAAGCCTGGTAAGATTCCATCTCAAACCTCTTCTTACCGTCCCATAGTTTTATCCTCTGTGCTGTTGAAACTTGCCGAACATCTGGCAAAGAATCGTTTGGAGTGGTATATTGAAAGTAATCGTCTGTTATCAGATAGTCAATACGGATTCCGCAAGGGGACAAGTACTATAGATAGTGTCAGTATTTTTGTTTCTGATATTCGCTTGGCTTTTTCTGAGAGCGAATCAGTAGTTGCAACATTTTTAGATATCACTTCTGCATACGATAATGTGACTCTCTCGGTCCTCATAAAGAAAATGCATGATCTTAACGTTCCTATTATGTTGTCTAATTTTATTGCTAATTTAATAATAGAAAGATTTATTAGTATCTGTCCGGATGATGTAACTAAATTCTCTAGAACTGTTTCGAGGGGTCTGCCCCAGGGATCTGTGCTAAGTCCCCTACTATACAATATTTATACATATGACCTGGAATCAGCTTTAAATGGTTCCGTCAAAATCCTGCAATATGCAGATGATCTTCTTCTTTATTCTTCATATAAGTTAACTACTAATATTTGTGCTTCAATGTCATTGGGTATGTGCTTTTTAGAGTCTTGGATGACTTTAAATGGCTTAGACCTTTCCCCTTCTAAAAGCTCTTTAGTTTTATTTAGCAGAAAACGTATTACTCCATTAATAGAAGTGAAATACAAAAATTGTCCCATTCTTATTAAGAATGAAGTGAAGTTTCTTGGTATTATATTGGATTCAAAACTTACAGGTTCCCCACATTGTGATTACTTAGTTACCAAATGTGAGCGTAATCTGAATATTTTACGATGTCTTTCAGGTGTTTGGTGGGGGGTGCACCCTTTTTCATTACGGTTAATATATAACGCTTTGATTAGAAGTCTTTTAGATTATGGCACATTTATTTTAGAACCGGGTAATTTAGCAGCTTTTGAAAAACTAGACAAAATTCAAAACAAGGCTCTTAGAATAATTGCTGGTGCGATGAAATCCAGCCCCATTAATGCCCTAGAAGTTGAGTGTGTAGAACCTCCCCATGAATTGCGACGGAAGTATCTCTCAGATAGATTTTTGTTTCGAGCCCAACAATTTTCTCATCATGCTCTTTTTCAAAAACTCCAGTCTTTCTGAACAGGTTGCAACTTCTTCATTTTGGAGTAGAAAACCACTCCCCTGTTTGGTTATTAGTTTTCGTAAATTTATAAGTTTTCAGGCACCTATTTATCGTTCCGTTTCACTCCCACTATTTATGGTTGGATTTAAATCACTTTTACTCTCTCCTGTGATTTGTTATTCATTAGGTTTTGATAAAAAACACCCTGAAACTAATACTCACTTTAATGGACAAGCATGAAATGGCCTGAGTTTCACCATATTTTCACTGATGCATCAAAACACTCTTCGACAGATTTTGGTGGCGTGGGGGTATACCATCCTCGCTATAATATTATACAAAAAATAAAACTCCCTCCAGAAACTTCAGTCTTTACGGCAGAATGTTATGGAATTTATAAGGCATTGGAATACATTCTCCTTACCAAACTTAATAAAACTGTAATTTTTTCGGATTCTTATAGCGCCCTTAAGGCCATTGAAAAATTTCCTTTCAAATCAAAGTCTCACTCTACTGTCATAATGAATATAAGAGAAAGTCTTTTAGAGTGTCTTTCTAAAGGTTTTATAGTTATTTTATCCTGGATCCCTGGTCACTCTGGCATAAATGGCAATGTAAAAGCGGACCGTTTGGCTAATGAGGCGATCACAAGTGGGGATATATATCCTTTTTTTTTTTTTTTTTCTATTTATTTAAGGGACTTTTACGCTAAGCGTATGCCAGTCCCATCGTACCCTTATCATTAATTGTGTCTAAATTCAATACAATTACTTCAATTACATTAATATTAGTTACCCAAGTTTTTAATGTACCTATACATTAAAAGAGGGCATGATGAAACTATCTGAGTTTCTTTAATTTCATTATAGAGGGATACCAACAAAGGGATAGTTTTATTCCTCCAGTAATAATTTTGTCGAAGGGTGTAGAGTTCATTTAATAGTTGAATAGTTGTATTACCTTCTATAGACTTCAACTTTAAACAGAATTTGTATCCTAAAT
The DNA here is from genome assembly GCA_905332985.1 of Mimas tiliae. Lineage (NCBI taxonomy): Eukaryota > Metazoa > Arthropoda > Insecta > Lepidoptera > Sphingidae > Mimas > Mimas tiliae. Next base: position 9,804,782 of record HG995240.1, on the reverse strand, counting down.
ATTTTCTACGTAGGTACAGTGGAGTTACACTCACCTCACACTCCATAACGTGAATAGGAGTAGTTTTAATAAATCCCCCTATTATCCTCAGCGCTTGATTTTGAACCTTATTCAATTTTTCTAAATGGCATTTTGCACTCGCATCATTTAAGAAGCAACTGTAATCTATGCGGCTTCTGATCAGTGCTAAATATATGTGTCTTAAATGTTTGGGATGTAAACCGCAGGAGGTACCAGCCAAAACTTTTAATAGGTTCATATTTCTTTGCACCTTTTCAACAGTCATGTTAATATGCTTATTCCAATGTAACGACCTGTCCAACCAAACCCCTAAATATTTGTTATTGTCTACTAGCTCTAAATTATGACTATGTAAATTTAATTCTATATCTCATCTTCTAAATCCTCTACTAAAAATGCAAATTTTAGATTTAGAGGCCGATAACTCTAATCCCATTTCATCTAAAATCATACCAAATGTATTTAGTGCAACCTGAAATTCATTTTGACTTTCCCTTAGATTTACCGAAGAAGAATATAACACAAAATCATCCGCATATTGACACATTGTTACATTTTTGATTTTCTGGAATAATTTTATTGTTAATATATTAAAAAGAATAGGAGAAATTGGGTCACCCTTTCATCTCTTACCCTAAGATGTCTTTCGCTTAAAAAATTCCATAAGTACTGGCATACTTTTTTACCAATCCCTATTTCAACCAAGATATGAGCACATCAATTAACACATTGTTATACGCATTTGTAATGTCTAGAAAACAGGCTATAGTTGGAATCTTTCGCGAAAATCCTAAATAAATTTGATTTACTAATTTTACAAGACTAGCTTGAGATGACTGTCCTCTTCTAAATCCGGAAGTGTATTGAGATAGTAATTTATTTTTCTCCACGTACCACTCAAGTCTTTTGGTCAACATTGAGTGAAAAATTTTACATACACACGAAATCAAAGAAATTGGTCTCACTTTTATGCTATTATTAAGCGATGATTTTGGAATCGGTGTCACCAAATTGTCACGCCATTAACTGTCATCTTTGTCACAGTCACAAGATACACCTTATGACCTTGTCCACATTTATAGCACCTAGGCTTAGACCTACATGTATCCTTAGTATGCCCATACCGGCAACAATTATAGCACTGAATAGAGGGATAAATATATAACTCAACTTTGAGGGAATTAAAACACATAAACACCCTAGTGGGAAGGACCTGACCATCAAAAGTGAGAACCACAGTTTGTGAGGGTTTCCAAGTAACAGAACTATCTATTATAGTTTTATAATTTAAGGGTCTTACTTTTATTATGTCACCACAACCCAAAGGTACACTAATATTTTCTTTTACTTCATCTAAAGACATATCCACAGGGATACCTCGTACAAGCCCCATTCTGGTTATATTGAATGATGGAACATAAGCCTCATAACCTTTCTCCGATAAAGCATGATGTTTTAAAAAAGAATTAGCTGCTGAGTGATTGGAGAATGCCATGGAAATTTTGTTGCGACCAATACGCTTCAAACTGCCCTGAATTATATTTTGCACCTGATTTTTATATAAAATGATGATTTATCTATTTCTGCCGCCAAGCAACAGTGTAAGCACTGTTGTGTTCCGGTTTGAAGGACATTGAAGCCAGTGAAATTACTGGGCATTATGAGACTTAACACCTTCTGTCTCGGGGTGACGAGGGCAGTCCAGTGTCATGCATTGCTTTGTTATTTAAAGTTCTGTGTGGCGTTGCTTCTGTTTATGAGCAGGCGTGGCGCTTACCATCAAGCGAGCGACCTGCTGGTCTCGTCATTCAAACCAATAAAAAAAAATACTCTTAAGGATTTAAAACATATTTCCCCTTAAATTAATCACTGTGCGTTGTATAGAAATGAATTGAGAACCTCTTTGGTTTTTTGCATTGGTTATAAATGCTGGCTTGGCTTTTCATTGAAACATTACACTCTATCGCTTTTTGTTGTATTATTTACATTTTATAATGTGATAGGGAGCGGGCCTATCATGACACTGGGCACAAATTTCAATCTCTGTTAACTCATGTGTAAATAATAGTGGTTCGAGAGACTTTTGGTCTCATAACACCCAGATACAAATATTTGTGGGTAACACAAAATGTTTGTCTCGGTGCGGGAATCGAATCCACAGTCTCTCGTTCACAGCCGGCTATGCCATGGAGCCAGTTGTTTTGTATTGAATGTATTGGAATCATAATAATTATTACATTCTTTGCGTAAGTTTTTTAATGTCAATTACATCATTTTAAACAGTCATTAAATCAATTACATGACATATGAATATAAAATTACATAGAACTTTCTGATTTAAGATCGTTAGTTTTATCATCCATATCCATACTAGCAGAAAGCAAATTTAACAATTCAGTTTCTTGACTATTCGTCAATGAGCAAAGTACAACATCACACGAAACTCGTTCATCAAGTAATTTGTTAGGCATTAAACCTAAAGTTGCGTAAGCTCGGCGTACTTGACCTGCACTTAACCAACCACGCTGTCCGGGGTCAAAACTTTTAATAAGAGCTTTTAAATGTCTAAAAAGGAAAAAAAATATAGGTCATTATTTTTCTAATTATTATTCTATGCAACTGATCATTTTGTACAATACATGAAGTCGTATTCTAAACGGTGAAAACATTCTTGCTGATAATCTAGATCCTTTAAGTAGTTACACAAAATTAACACTCTCTATATCACATTACGAACCTACGAACCTCTCTCCTCTCTATACTAGTATAGAGATGCTACACATACTAAACGCCCTTGTTTTCAGTACCCAGACAAACATATACAAGGTTTTTGGGATACTATACAATCAATGTATCTTCTTCTTCTCTTATCTTTTTTTCGGACTAATATCAAGGCAATGTTTTTTTATTTATTTTACCATTTCCTTTTTTGTTCATTCTTCTTCTTCTTCTTGATCGCAAACTTCGTTCCTGAAGGTCATGTTCTTCTTAAATTTTCCTTTGCATCTGTCCAATTATCTTCTTTCAGATATGTTGTCCTTAGCCTGTTTCATTGCTGTGATTATTTTAACTTTATTTTTATGAGAGAGGGGGCAAACGAGCTAGAGCTTCACATGATGGTAAGTGATCACCACCACCCATGAACACCGTCAATACCAGAGGAATTATCGGTACGTTGAATAAAGAATAGGCTCTTTCTTCATCTGATCAACAGCTAGGCACACGCTCTTGCGGTAGTATCCCTTTTACTTATCCAACTTTATGAAGTTTCTCCGGATTGGGTCCACCCGGAGAGTCAGCCAATCCGTGGAGAGAGAGAGATCGTAGAGATGGTGGTCATAGTACTAAAGGATATTTTTGTAGCAAGTGGTTGAAAGTCTAGTTGAAATCCTCAGTTGGTCGAGAGTTGATAATATGTTTGTTATCGTAGCTATCCAGGGTATATGCAACATAAGTCACCAGCATCACATCTTTTTGCTCTTTACGGAGCGAATGGGAAACTTGCACAGTTTAATTTTATTGATGTATCAAAGATACTAAGAACACAGGTAGACCATTAGGAATTAAGCTATTAGGATTTTTTTCTCGGAATAGGCCGTTCACGCGGGTGGAGCCGCGACCAAAAACTAGTAATTTAATAAATGCAAAGATTTTAATACCATAGACGGGCTGTTCAGAAGTAAAATTTTGTTGCATACGCGGCTGGCGAGGCGGGAATGACGTCTAAGGCGTGGGAGCGAGAGGAGTTGAGAGTAAGCGAGATGGCAATATTGAGACGGCTGTTTTGTTTGGTATTAGTTTTCATTCACAATAAATGATTTTTTCGATCAAAACCAAGAAATAATATAGTTACTTCCGTAAAATAACTTCAAATTGAATGAATAATATATGCATATAAATAATGGCAATGTTTTATGGGTCACAATAAACAATTTAGTGTGTTAGTTTATTGAATTTAACGTTCGCAGCTACTCAAGCAACAACAACTGCTCTTGTCGCTCTCTCACGGATGAGTTGCGGTCTATTGACCGTAACTAAGTGCGCAATATCTTTGTACTGCACAGCTTGTCTAGTAGTATATATTAAAGTCTTCGAATAAATGTTAGAAGTTTACCTTGATTCATAAAGTACTGGGGCCAAAGCATACCCTGCTCGAAATAGCATACAGTCATCCACTAACTTTTCTAAATAAGCTATTGGTCTATCTGAACCCTCAGTTATCACTTTGGTGAATAGAAATCTTATTAACTCTGGTATGCGGCGCTCTCTGAGGTAATATTCTGTTCTAGTCACTGTTGTAAATATATTTTGTTTGCGGGCTGAAATTAAAATACCCTCTGATGGTTCGTCATTTAATAAACATTTACAAACAGAAAGCATTTGAGATTCAGTTTCAATAGGTTTTAGATTGCATTTATCCATCTTTTAAAAATTATATTATTTATATTATTTTGTTCTCCGTGTGATTAATTTCTTTATTATCAAATTATTATTTTTAAAATTATGGCTCTGTCCAATCCAACATTTTGTTTTAATATTATATTTCCTTATCTAGTATAATACTCTTTGGTTATATCTTTTTAATTTAAATACCTATGTTAAAATAGCATGACACTAGAATATTATGACCTTAAACGTAATTATCTAGTTTAAACTATTTGCGTTGTATTCAAAGAATTTAGTAATATATTAGTTATGAAAAGTAGTGTTCACCGACCAATTTTATTCTAGCGAGATAATGTTTACATACTCTTTGCCAGTCTTTGATGACCACTAAGTAAAAATCGTTGACGGAAAATACTATAGACTAATAGGAAAGACTTTAATGTATACTACTAGACCGGCTGTCCGGTACATAGAAAGTGCGCACTAAGTTACGGTCAATTGACCACAACTCATTTAGTCGACAGCGAGTAAGCGACAGGAACGGTTGTTGTCATTTGAGTCTATTCAAACGTTGGATTCAACAAAATAACACGAATTTGTTCATTGTCACCAATAATTACGTGCATATATTTTAAGGTACTTATGGAAATTTAATATCACTTTATTATATCTATATTTTCTTCGAAAATAGTATTTATTGTGAATGAAAACTAATACAAAACCAAACAGCCGTCTCAATATTACTCGTCACTCTTACTCATAACTAGAATTAGCTTAGAGCGAGCAGCACTACCGAAGCGTTAATATAGATTAATGGCCGTTCCCTATATTCTGTCTGTCTCTAGTTTTGCTATACCGGCGATAGAAAATTTTATCTATTTACCGTTTTACCGTCCCAATAAACTTACTAATGATAGGTAATCCTATTCTTCATTGCTGTCTACTGATGAGAGGACTGATAGCTGACTACAGATATACAACACTATGAAAATGACAGTTCAAGCGTCCCAATATTTTTTATGTGCTATCTGTCGATAAAGTTATTTAGTTTTTTCTTTATCGGTAGATTTTGACCGATAAACAGATATCCTCGGCTGTAAAAAAACGAAATAAATAACGCATTTTGAAGAAATAGCCATGAGTATACAAGGCTTACATGGCACTTGCACTGCAATACAAAAAACTAAATAAATTATGTAAAAATCTAAAAGAAAATATAAAAAAATCTAAAATTCCTATAAATAATAATAATGCACCGTTTTGATAATTAAATTAAGTGCAAGAGACATATCAATATTTGTTAATGCGAACAAAATAATTCCCCAATTCAGTAAAATCCCCCAAATTCGCTTGGGATTTTTGTTCAAAGGACTTGTATTCAGAGCCGTAATGTATTGACAGTAAAACGTTTCGTTATTACATTGTGTTTTGCAACATAATAAGTATTTCTTGTTATTGTTATTTCATTTACAGTGGTAAAAATTATGAATTATAGATAAATGTTAAATTAAAACTTATATTTCTAATCTAAATCATATCTTCATATTTTTCTAACATAAATTAAACAATAGTTCCTCTTTCTCAGCTTGTATGAACATAACGCACAAGAGGGCCCAGATAGACTGCCTATCTATTGCTATCATAGTATCCGACGTGCATATCTAAAAAATAGGGACGATTCCAAGCAGTAGATAGAACAATGCGGATGTTTGACGATAGCTATCTATCGTGAAATTGAAGATTAATATTGGGAACGGCCATAAGAAACACAACAAAAACAGATATGCCAAAGTGGGAATAGGTTTACCTATAGTGAATTTTAGAAGGTGAAAGGTGATATAGGTGTGATATTTGTGTTTCAGATATTGGATGGAAATAGTACATTTACAAACAAGTCTGAGGGCATAATAATAAAATAAAAAGATTATTTTTATTTATTCCTTGTTTCTTTACATAAATAAAACATACATTTTAAACATACAGTATAAATAATGTAATTCACTTACAAAATTAAAAGCATATAGTTACTCTCAGAGACAAACCGGAAAAAGGCAAAAATCATTTTAATGTCACTTCAGCAGCGCGTCTAGACATTAAAGTAATTATTAATAATTAAGTATTAATAATTACTTTAATAATAAGTATTAAGAATAGTGTATAGAAACATTGAAATAAGGGTTTTTTTTTATTTTATTTTAGTTATTTAATTTAATTAAGAATGGACTTATGGCCGTTCCCAATATTAATCTTCAATTTCACGATAGATAGCTATCGTCAAACATCCGTATTATATCTACTGCTTGGAATCGTCCCTATTTTTTAGATATGCACGTAGGATACTATGATAGCAATAGATAGGCAGTCTATCTGGGCCCTCTTGTGCGTTATGTTCATACAAGCTGAGAAAGAGGAACTATTGTTTAATTTATGTTAGAAAATATGAAGATATGATTTAGATTCGAAATATAAGTTTTAATTTAACATTTATCTATAATTCTTATTTTTTACCACTGTAAATGAAATAATAATAACGAGAAATACTTATTATGTTGCAAAACACAATGTAATAACGAAACGTTTTACTGTCAATACATTACGGCTCTGAATACAAGTCCTTTGAACAAAAATCCCAAGTGAATTTGGGGGATTTTACTGAAGTGGGGAATTATTTTGTTCGCATTAACAAATATTTATATGTCTCTTGCACTTAATTGAATTATCAAAACGGTGCATTATTTTTATTTATGGGAATTTTAGAAAGTTTTTATATTTTCTTTTAGATTTTTACATAATTTATTTAGTTTTTTGTATTGCAGTGCAAGTGCCATGTAAGCCTTGTATACTCATGGCTATTTCTTCAAAATGCGTTATTTATTTCGTTTTTTTACAGCCGAGGATATCTGTTTCTGGTCAAAATCTACCGATAAAGAAAAAACTAAATAACTTTATCGACAGATAGCACATAAAAAATATTGGGACGCTTGAACTGTCATTTTCATAGTGTTGTATATCTGTAGTCAGCTATCAGTCCTCTCATCAGTAGACAGCAATGAAGAATAGGATTACCTATCATTAGTAAGTTTATTGGGACGGTAAAACGGTAAATAGATAAAATTTTCTATCGCCGGTATAGCAAAACTAGAGACAGACAGAATATAGGGAACGGCCATTAGAGTATTGATTGACCTTGTGGGTTCGATTCGCTGGATTAAAGTCATTTGAGAACGTTTGAGAAGCATCAATTAAAGGCAATTGCATAAATCTCTCAAAAATGTACTTTACACAACTATTATTAGTGAATTATCAACACAATTTCATAATACAATTTTAGTGCAAGTTCCCCAATCATCCATAAAACCTAAGAATTTCTACTCATAATAAAGTTACATCTTCGGCTTCGGCGTCGACCGAAAGTTACGGCTAGTGCCGAACAATCGACTTCGACTTCGACTAACATCAGAACCTTGGGTTGGTCCCTATTAACAATGTGTCTATAGTAATTAAAGTTGGCAACATTTTTGTCATTATGAGTTTTTGTGAGTTTTGGCGGGAATTCCGAAAGTAGGGTTAATCTCTTATTAAATGTAATTCCTAAACTAGTTTCGTTTGCTGTATAAAAGTGGTGTAGATGAATATAATAAACATTAACGGTAATGAATAGTATATAGAAACATTGAATTTAGTGATTTTAATTATGGACTTAGAGTATTGATTGACCTTGTGGGTTCGATTCGCTGGATTAAAGTCATTTGAGAACGTTTGAGAAGCATCAATTAAAGGAGTTAACACCAAAACTCCGTCGCCTTGAATTCGATCACACGGTCTGTGTTTCATCGTTCTTGTCAAAGAAATAAAAATATCTAAGTCTGGCTCAAAGGACATATATCCAGAGCCGCAAAATAATTTATTAAAATCTCACTCTACGATAAAATCGATAGCTAAATATCGTTAATTTTAGTTTATCGTAGAACATCGATTTTGGTGACCACTGAACAATGCTATTTTTGTATAAATCGTCAAATATTTAGAATTACTTCATTATTGCGTCCGCTATTTAAAAATTGATTGCTGTATTTGTAACTGAGTTAATATTATATTATTAATAGTTTAGACTGCCTCGGTAGTGAAGTTGTCATGCCTACGTGATACGACTGAGGTAAAGACTCAGGTTCGATCCCCGGGTCGTTTAAAAGTGTTATTGCGTTTTTCTATTATTAAGAAATGGTCAGTATCAGTCCGGACTCTGGAATTGTACCCGGTATGGCGGTGGGTTCGTCCCTATCACATCATGGGAGGAAAAAAAGCTGGGCGAAATGGGGATGTAGTGTATACTCGTTACACCTCTGCCTACCCCTTCGGGGTTACAGGCATGAGTGCATAGGTATGTAATAAATTAGAATAGACGACAGTTGAGTAATGTCGCGATTACGCAAGTTATTTCTGACTAATCGTTTACGTATCTATCGACACCGATTTTTGACATAAACATAAATATTTATGAATACGTAGCATCCCTATAGGAGTAAAATTTAGTCAATTGTGGTCAATTGTAATCAAATTGTTCACTGTTTCCGATTTGAATTTTCGTTTTGGTTAATACAAAAAATGTTTATCTTTGGCCTATTCATTCACTTTACATTCTTGTTTTCTATATTTGATATATATTTTAAGTCTCCCATTGTAAAGGGTGTGATACCTTATCTGCCCAAGCATGAGGCAGTAGCAGATCGGCTCGTTTTATTTATTGTAGATGGTTTGCGAGCTGAATCATTATTGAATTACACAACTATGCCGTACATGAGGTTTGTTTTTGTACATAAAAAAATACGTTATAACCGACGTTTGGAGTCGGTGCCGGTACCACTGCTGGTTAACTGAAATTGCAGAGACTATAAAGTCCTTAAAATTGTTATTTTTTTAAGTCAAGTAATATAAAAATTAAGTCAAATACAATAACACAATCATTTTTTTAAGTTTGTAAAAATTGGAGGTTGAATGCATCGTTTGTGCATGTTTAGAGTTCTTTCCTATGTTACAGATCAATTGCTAACTCTTCTGGAAGGTGGGGAATATCAAATACTCAAGTACCGACTGAATCTCGTCCAGGGCATGTCGCAGTCATTGCTGGATTCTATGAAGATCCTTCAGCAGTAGCAAAAGGGTGGAAAGAAAATCCCGTTGATTTTGATTCTGTGTTTAATCAAACAGCACATACATGGTGTTGGGGAGCATATGACATTGTTAATATATTTACTAAAGGTCATGATGACCATATTTCTGCTGATGTGTTTGATAATAATAACTTCAGCACTAGTCAGAACACTACACTTTTGGATGCATGGGTGTTTAATAGAGTCAAAGAGTTTTTTCTAAATGCAAAAAAAAATTATACAGATGCAGAAAGACTGAGCAAAAAGAAAATAATATTCTTCCTGCATTTACTAGGCACTGATACTTCAGGCCACACACATAAACCAAAGACACCGTAAGTGGAAGAGAAATTATTTAATTACATCATTTCATCATTAAGCCATTGTAATGTAAAAATATACAAGTTGTGCACTTGACGATAAGCACTACACCTATAAATGCTCGTAAATAATTTGCAACACCATTCAATATGCTGCTTTTGATAAACCACAAATAAATATTATAAATTGTGGATGCCATTTATGGAATGTAGCACTGTCAACCAAAAGTTTGCCTTTATGACTCCTATAATAGTCATCAACTATCTTATATTTCGTAGAGTAAGACCAGTATTCTGGTTGTAGAGTAAAAGTGTTTATAGTTTACACTTATGCCTGTATTCAAGAACAACATGCTGAGCTTTTTGCTATGCAGTTTTTTGAAGTGCTATAAAAAATATTTGTAAATTTATTTTAGTACTTTTAACTGTGATGCACACACTCTTTTAAGTGCACATTTTTTATGCAATAGGCACACATCAGGTTTGTTGTGTTATCTATACAAGCAAGTGTGGCAAACATTCATAGCAAGCCCCAAGGCTGGCTAATCTATTATTATGGCACCATAGCAGGCTACAGTCAACATGAAATAAACAGTTTTACTGCATAGTTATAATTTTGTACAGGAATTTTTTAACCCAGCTGAGATATGTTGATGAAGGAATAAAGGAAGTTGAGGAGGTTATCAGAGAATATTATGGTGATGATGGCAAGACCACGTTTTTAATGACTTCAGACCATGGCATGACTGATTGGGGTTTGTTCCATTATATATTTTTTTATTTATTCTTAATTTACACTGCATAAAATTGCCAGCCTAATGTTAGTCACATGTTCCCATCACACATTTATTTCCATAAAACAATAATAGCGGTGCCCCTCACAACTAATTTAGGCTGACAAATGAATGCAAAATATTATCAGGTTTATTTTATTATGAAAATTTAAATTATTCCAAATTTACAGGTTCTCATGGTTCAGGAGATGATCATGAAACAAAAACTCCATATATTATATGGGGTGCAGGAGTAAAAAATATGAATGGTGATGTAACAAATGATCCTGAAACTCTATATATGTCCATAGAACACAGATTGGATCTCAATCAAGTCGACCTTGCACCACTCATGTCTACAATACTTTCTATTCCTGTTCCAGTTAATTCTATAGTATGTTACACATAAGGTTACACAAATATCTTTTTACATAAAATATATTGGTCAAAGTTATGGCTCTTGAGAGTCATGACAATATAACTAAGACAAGTTTCTAAAGTAGCTTTTGCCTTAACTGATGACTGGTTAAGCTTAACAGATTATAGCAGATTTTAATGTGTGTGTAACGCTGGACATGCGGGGGTGGAAATGCGGATTCCATATGTTGGCGGCATGTATTTTGAATGGCGACTGGAAGTCGAAACCCACAGCCAATGGGGCGACTGTCACTTGTGGAATACCAACTGTCAACCCCACATTAGATATAGTGCATAAACCAATGACTTCAATGTACGCTACTAGACCCGCTGTGTGGTACATAGAAATTGCAACACTAAGTGAAGGTCAATTCACCATAACCCCTTTTCCGTTCCGGGTCTGTCTGCTGTCATACTCTGGCGTTATTTGGTGCAATTTTACTTCTAAACAGCCGTCTAGTAGTATACATTGAAGTCTTTGCTGGTTGAGTAAGGCCAGAATATATTAGTTATAGATAAAATATAAATGGCTTATTATACATTTATTCAAGAACAACTCAAGTGAGTTCTTTGCTACATAGATTTCTGTACACCTGATCAGTTCATTTTATGCGCCTAACAAAAAAGTGAGTAAGATTATGGATGTGAATACGGGCGCTAAATATTCTTAACAAAATCCCTCAATGATAGTGAAAATCCAAGAAAATTTATCTAGCTCCCGCCTCCCACTCACCTTAGCGCCAATATGCGCTAATCGAAAATATGGTTCACGATCTGCTACAAATTTTGTTCGTTATTCCGTATCGGCTCCCGCTATACACCAATATATATAACACATCATAGTAATAAACTCAGATTTTTTTTATTGCCTATTCACATATGAATACGACATTTCCATTATTCTGTGATTCAATAACTGACCTAAAAAGATACAAATTTGCCTGTTTGTGATATTAATTTAAAAATATTTATTTTAGGGTGAAGTGAGAGCAGACCTATTAAACATGAAATTATCAAATAAAGCATTGGCTCTATACAGTAATTCTAGACAGTTAGCAGCTCAGTACAATAAGAAAAGACTTGATATTGAAACAGATGCAATATCATACCTATATCAACCTTACAATCCATTGACTCAGGACAAATATGATGAAATCATAAGTTTTACTGAGAAGTTAATATTGGAAGAAAAATATGACCAGTTAACGTTGTTCAGTGAAGAGATTATTCAATTGAGCCTAGCAGGCTTGAAATATTATCATAATTATTACCAAGGCCCACTTCTTATTCTAGTCACTTTAGCTTTCATGGGCTGGATAGCATATTTACTTAAAATCATATTGACACAGAAAATAAATACTGACCCAAGACCTTCCAATACCAAAATTACTTTAAGGGTTTTAGGAGTTCCAGCAACAGAACTAATGAATTTTATATTTTCTATACTATGCTTTTTATCATTTTGCATAGTGTGTGGTAAGAAAATAGTACCTACTTATGTTTTACTTAATAGGGTAGTTGCCTGTGCTTGAATTTGGACACGTATTTATACTCAGCAAAATTGGTAAAAAAATTAGACCCCAATTTAAGCAAAGGTGGGCGCGTTGTGGAATCAGCTTCTCACTATCTCTCTCGCAACGCAATGACGTAACAGTACTAGCATTTCAAAGCAAAGATTTTATAATATTCATTTGGTAATAGATTTTTGGTAACATAATTATCTTTGTATGGATTTTGTAGATTTTACAAACTTGATATCACTGTTACAGTACAAAATTTACCAATGCAGTATTATATTTATTTTTTAATGCCAATATTATTATGGTGGTATGCTCTATCACCATTGCAAATATGGATAAAAGCAATAATACAACTTAAGGAAAGCAAGAGAACTTGTACATTATTTATAGAAATTTTGAGTTACACTCTGGGCTCTGTTGCTATGGTAATTATTTTGAAGCAATTTTATATGAGCTAAACTGAGTATTATTTTTTAAGATGTCTAATAATTGTTTCAGGGTCTGTCATTCACCTATAGGTGGACATTGAGCATACCTCTGCTGGGTTTAGCGGCATGGCCCTTTTTGTCCTCAGCAAGGAAACATTTGAGTAAGAGGCTTCTTACTGCTTGGTCCTGTGGGTGTTTAGCACTTAGTTTCTTCTCATTCATACCTGTCGTTGGCAAAAATGTTATAATTGAATTGGTGTAAGTATAATGTGAAATAGTAATCACATATTAAATATTAAACTTTTTTACCTTGCTTCAAAACTATATGGAATTTATTGCAGGGTAATTTCAGGAATACTTTGGATAGCCATAATAGCAGTATATACTAAATCATTCTTACTACACCAAAGATTTAATAAGGATGAATATAGGAGGGAAACAATGTTAATTATAATCCAACTGCTTTTGTTAATTATATCACTTCAAAATATATACGTTCAATCAAATAGGTTTGATAAAGGCACACCAGTATCATCATATGATCAAATCATAGCCTGGGCTATTGCAGGTAAAGAAATAACATATTATTATTAAAAAAAACACCTTGATTGCCTCGGTGGCGCAGTTGTAATGCGTACGCGTTACGACTGAGGCTAACGCTGAGGTCCCGGGTTCGAACCCCGGGTTGGGTAAAAGTGATATTGGGTTTTTCTATTACGAAAAGCTCAGTACCAGCCCGGGGTCTGGAATTTGTGCCCGGTATGGCGATAGACTCGCCCCCATCACATCATGGGACGGAGATATGCTCGGCGAAATGTGGGTGTACTGGTTACACCTGTGTCTACCCCTTCGGGGATTATAGGCGTGAATGCGTATGTATGTAAAACACCGTGAGGTTCTGGGTTAAATAGCAGGCTGGGTAATCACAATTTGTACTTGTTTTCGATCACACATGAGTTGCTCGGGATTGTTATTAGCGCCCGGTATTACCCAAGGGCCGCCCCATATCACATCATGGTACGAAGCCCGCTGAACCGTAGATGCACTAGTTTCACCTCCGCCCACCTTATTCCAGGCGCAAGCTTATGTAATAAAATAATGAAGAATGGTGTGTTTAGAATTTCAAAATAACCTTTTTTTTTCAGTATTATGCTTCATCATACCAGTTACATTTTCCAGAAGACTGATATGTCGTATTTTTGCTTTAAACACATCCATACTAAATTTTTATCTGCTGCTATCAGTCTCGCATGAAGGATTATTTATGGTGGTGCTGATATTAAATACAATTTCTTGGATACTGATTGAATATAAGCTTCTCTGTTTAAAAAATATTAAGGTGTAATATTTTTACTTACTTTAATATTTATTCAATAAAAAAAATGTTAAATTTCATTCATATAATTGATGTTTGTTAATTTGTTTTAAGATTATCGACTGCAGTTTTGAAAGTGAACCAGATGAGAAGAAAATTACTTTCTCAGTAATTGAAAGAAGCATAAACAATGAAGATTTTAGACGAGCTTTCTTTTTTGTATCCTTTTTATTACCACAAAATAAGTTATGTATTTATTATGATAGTAATTTAGGTCTCGATAGAAGCTTTTTCAAATTCCATTCCTGCAACCAGTTTATCATATTTTATAATAATATTATATACCTACAGCATTAAAAGTTATCAAAGGTAGGTTACCTATAAATGAGCTGACTTACGTTTTATAACTGACGATAAATCGGAGGAAGGTTCTCAATTCGTCTGAATTTATACTGCGTCATGAGTGTACGCGTTTGAAGCCGAAAGGGTAATAAAATACTACCATTATTACATAAATGAAAAACGGTTAGCTGTTTACGTACTTGTCATTTTTGAAATGTTATATTTTGTAAACCGTATTAAACTCGGATGGTAATTAGTGCGTGCATCCCCGGCAGCACTCGGTAGGGAGTAGAAACGCGCGCTGCTTTTTTATATCTTGTATGATTAGACGAACAGGAGCGCTTGCGCGCGGCCGTTGTTCCCGAGCGTCAACTGATCTTAAATTAGCTTTACATGATGTTACGTAGGCTGAAATCTATAGAGCGTATTTAGAATTATCTTTACCCTGGCTGTGTACTTGAGTTAGTGACGATATTTACAGAGCGATCTTTGACTTGCGCTGAGTATAAACTTAGCAAACACTTATGTCAACGAAATCGATGACATGCCAAAAACCTAAGAATATAAACCAAATAAAAATAGTGGCCATAAATTATAAGTAGGTATAGCTCCGCCAAATGTGAACAGATTTCGATGATTCTTTTTGTAGTAATAGGGTTTACTTCGGTGGACGTCCTATTTAAATTTGAAGACTATAAAGTTTTAGTATTTCATTTATGCACACCAATTTTGATGATATTTGAATCTGTTTTATTAGAATTTAATTTTTTTTGAGATTTATTTCATAATATGTATAACGCACAAAAATATTATTATGTACTAGCTGTTGCCCGCGGCTCCGCCCGCGTGAATGCCTATTTCCAGGATTAAAGTAGCCTACTGGGCGCATCAAGCGAGTCCCGGTGAGAAACGCGCTTGACAAAAATACTAATGTCGCTATTAAAAAATAGGGGTTGATCGTAGAGGGTTGAAAATTTAGGGTTGTATGTATTTTTTAATGTTGTATCATAAAAAAATAAAAACAAAAAAATTTGTCTAATAAATAAGATAAAAAAATTAGGGGTGGACCACCCTTAACATTTAGGGGGATGAAAAATAGATGTTGGCCGATTCTCAGACCTACCCGATATGCACACAAAATTTCATACAAATCGGTCCAGCCGTTTCGGAGGAGTATGTGAACGAACATTGTGACACGAGAATTTTATATATTAGATTACGTTCTCCTTATAAAGCTGTAATCACATGTGTGTGGGAATAACTGTTAGTTACTATAATATTAACATGTTTTTACTATACATTACATTTGCATGTATTGGAAATTAAAATCCTCAGTAGTTACATTATAGTCGAGTGTTACTGCATTGACAATTTATATAAATCCTTAACGTGATTTTTCAGGTATTGTACATTATTTTAGCATTTTTTGGTACGGGTAATATTGCGTCATTAAATTCATTTGAAGTTAGATGGGTTACTTGTTTTATAACATCTTTTCACCCATTCGTTATAACGACTCTTATATTACTAAAAACATTGGCGCCTTTTCTGATTGTGGGTTGTAGCTTTAGAGCTGTACAATGTTTGACAAAGGTATCTTTCAAGAAGTCATGTGTACGTACATATCTTTATTTGTGATGATTGTATCAGTATATTGTTTTGCAATTTCAGGCACCTGTTGGATACTTAAATATTGTGGTTCTTATATATTCGAACATAATGGGAATTCATTTGCTGTATAAAGTAAGAAATACAGGTAGCTGGTTGGAAATCGGAACATCAATATCACACTTTGTCATTGTTCAAGTAATAACTTTGTTCATTGTTTTAATAAACCAAATTACAAGGGTAATGACTGATTTTAGTTCATATAGTTTTATGAGGAGGTTTTTAAAAAGCCAAAAGAAATATGAATAAATAAGTAAGTAATATTTTGTTATATTATTTATTGAATTTTCTGTACATAAGTTGGGATGATTACATGTACAATTCAAAATCAATTCTGTTGGAACTATAAAATTGACTGTCTTCTCCTTGCTTCCTCACCCAAACACCAGTTTTAAAGTAGCCTTCTGATGCCCATTTGTTCATTTGTTCTGTTGAGTGAGGTCCAGACACATCGACATTATCATCTTGGCTCCATTTAAACTCCCATTTGATCTCATTGGCATCATTTTTACTCTCCTCATGTTTAACTTCAGTCGGAAATGTATCTGGACCTTTACCACCTTCTAAATTTTGTTTTTCTTTTTGATCAAAGTCATCTGCATACATATCTAAATCAGCATCTCCGTTGTTAGCTTTGGCGACTATGCCACAAATTTTCTCATAATTCTCCTGATAAATATCCATATTACCCATTTTTGTTAAAATTTGATTTGCAAGTTCCGTTATCCTAGTAACTATTTTGCTGTTTTCATCAACAATTCCTGCTTTTTTTCTTTTCCAACGTTCTGTACTGGACATTTTCGAAGTAGCACCTGATGAATAATACAGAAATTATGTCATATTGCCTTAGTCCTTAGTTTCCTTATGTGATAACAGTCCGATGACATATTATATTATACGTTTATCCGATTTTCACGAATTAGCAAGAATGACGTGTGCAATGAATGCCCGACCATCTGGTACCATTCAGTCGACTCTAAGTGGAAAATAATTACATCATCTAATGCTGTAACAGGTTTGTATTAGCTCATTATAAGTCCGTATTTTCGAAATATCCGTAGATTACCTAATAACTTTCATTGCAGTACTGTATTTATATTGAATATTTGATTGATCCAATATTTTTTTACACCTTCCACCTGCCAATATCCCACTCGCAGTGGGGTCTGCGCAATATGCTTTTTAACACATTGTTGCAGAAAGATTTGGCTTGTAGCTTTTACGACCGGCCTGACGTCACTTCCTCTGGGAAAAAACGCCCGAAACAAATATTTGTAGAACATACAAACATTTTTTATCAGTGCAGGGACTGAACCCGCGGCCTCTTACTTCACAACCAGCTACTCGCCCACTGCGCCACGGAGGCTCTTGACAAAATGAACTACTTGGCGATGAGTGGTAGAGCCACGCGGTAGACATTTGTCTACAGCATGTATGGGCCGGCTCGTCCGGGTCATTACCACTGTCTCACAGAAAACCGGCGTAAAGTAGCAGCTTGCTGCTGCGTTTCGTACGGTGAGTGAGGTATCCGGAGGCCCAAACCCCCTCCCCTTCCCGATTCCTTAATTATCCCTTTCCTTTAAGGTCGGCAACGCACCCATGATACTTTTGGTATTGTGGGCGTACATGGGCGGTGGAGATCACTTACCATCAGGTGACCCACTTGCTCGTTTGCCGGCCTATACCATAAAAAAAACTTATTTAAAATGAGCAAAAAAGGATTTTCCAAAGGAAAATGCAGTATAATCAAACTGAGCTAGTATTTTTATAAAGTCCTAAGTTGAGTGTATATTGCAAGAGAATAAGTATTCCTATACTACTTAAACAGCTGCACTTTAATGACAATTCGTACTAGAGCTACGCCTAAGAAGAGGAACAAAAGCCTGGTTATATTGTGAATACCCCAAGGCTCGGTGTTAGGGCCAGTCCTGTACACACTATTCATTGCTGACCTTCCAGTAGCAAATTGTGTTGCCACGGCCACCTTTGGCGATGACACTGCCCTGCCAGCAAGTAGGAAATCCAACGATGGCTTCAATAATCCTATAGAAGACCCTTTACAGAGTAGATGAATAACTACAAGAATGGCAAATTATAGCGAGTGCTTCCAAATCCATTCATGCCACCTTTGCCCTGAGAAAAGGGAATTGCCCACCGTTCATGTGAGAAACAACATCCTTCCTCAGGCAGGTTCCATTAGATACCTTAGCATATACCTTGAAATGAGATTGACCTGGAAAAAGCACATGGAGGCATTAGTTGAACATGCGCTTCAAATCGATGTACTAGTATAGTAACTAATGGCCCGTAACTCAAAGCTCTCGGTAGAGAAGCTAATATACAAGACTGTACTAAAACCCATCTGGATGTACAGAATACAATAGGCTAGTCGACACAATTTTAAAATAGGTCTTATTTTGTTAATAAGACTTCTAGACCGTTTTTTATTTTATCGTATTTTTCTGAGACTTATAAAACAACAAAGCTTTAATTTTTTCATGAACATACGAAAACGCCGTCGGCCATATTGGCCTATATATTATGTGTGCAATGACTACACATTATTTGTAAATAAACACGCGTGCGAAATAACCTCTGCGATCTAAAAATAAATGATCATGAGTTTTAATAAATTACACGGTAAATATAGTAATTATCATTACTGTATCGTGCGAGAATGCAAAAACACATCCATAAAGACTCCAGAAAGTTGTAGATCAGACTACCCAGTGAAATTAACATGCGCAATCCTTGGTTAAAACTTGCCAAAAGGGATTATTGTTATCGACTGAAACTCAAATTTATTTTAGCGAAGATCACTTCGATGTTAGTACTTACATAATATCTTACAAAATCGAATTCTACGCACCATAGCAAATGTGCCATGGTTTATCACTAATGCCTTAATTCACGAGGAACTAAATATGAACAAAGTCAAGGAGGAAAAAGATCGTCTAAAAGATCGACTCGCAAACCTTCCGAACGACTTAGCAACACAGCTGCTTTAAATCAGCTATCATAAAGGTAGGGTAACGACATTCAAAGCTTGGATGCCTGAATCTGTAAAGAGTTGATTCTCTTGCTGGAGGGCACTCTGAAACATGCTATCGATGCTGATCGCAATGACCAGAGCAAACAAAAAAAATGTTACTAAAGAGGACAAAAAGAACTGAAGAACTATGTGATTGCGCTGCTGAATGATCTTGCTGCCGTTTCGACGACTTCCAACCTTCTGAGCAGGCAGGCGTAGAACAAACCCACACGCTGCACAGTCTGAAATTGGGACTCAGTTGCGGACATGTCTTTTTATATATTTAATAGAAAGAATGAGTCAATTAAAAGATCAGAGTCAAATCAGTCAGATCAAACTCCGGCAAATTTTCTTCGACTAGTTATGAGATATTATGTTTTTCTGGAAACCATAGAAAACACCATACTTACAAACAGTTTTGCGCCTCTATGGGTCTTTATTTCCTTATTAAACGTCTTCGTCTGTTAGAAAATCTTTATGCCTATAATTACTTTATAGTTAAGTATAAGAAAAAGATAAAACTCGAAGTTCTGCATTTAAAGGTCGGCTGAGTTATTGAACATTGAAGTTATAGGTTAGATAGATAGATAACTCTTTATTGTACACCAAAAATAAAATTTACACTATGAACCTTACAACTAAATTATGTTACAAAAGGCGGTCTTATCGCTAAAAGCGATAATCAGATCAGACAACCTGGAATTGATATTTTCTGAACATTTTCTACATTAACCTTGACTATGGTGCCCCAAGTTATGCTCAATTTTGCTTATGAAAACAACAATAATATAGTGGTTTCGCCGGTGCGTCGCGTCATTTGAGGAAGTAGGACGGTGCGCTTCATGTGTGGTTGGTGAAGCATTTGTTGGTGTGGTGGAGGGAACATGATAGGTAAAGTTCCGAAGAGCAATATTTAAAATAGTATTTTCCGTTTTACTATTTATGTATAAACTATTATGTTGTGTGCAAAGACTTTAATGTATAACTAGACGGGCTGTTTAGAAGTAAAATCGTGTCGTATAATTTTTGCCCTTTTCCGGTTTGTCTCTGAGAGTAACTATACGATGTTTTTATTGTAAGTGAATTTCAATAGTTATACATTATGTTTAACATGTGTGTTGAATTTATGTAAGAAAACAAGAACTAAATAAAAAAATATATTTTTTATTTTATTTTTATGCCCTCAGAAGACCTTCGTTCTTTGAGAATATTTTTTATAATACCCTAGTATGTAATTCAGCATTTTCGTAAATATACTATTTCCATCCAATATCTGAAACACCAACATCACACTTACCTTTCACCTACTAAAATTCACTATAAATAAGTAAGTACCTATTCCCACTTTGGCCTATCCGTTTTTGTTGTGTTTTACTATTCTACATTAACGCTTCGGTCGCGCTAGTCGCTCTAAACTAATTCTAGTTATGAGTAAGCGAGATGGTAACAGTGAGTCAGCCGTTTGGTTTTGTATTAGTTTTCGTTCACAATAAATACTATTTTCGAAGAAAATATAGATTCAATAAATATATATTAAGGTTCCTGACATTAAAATATATGCACGTAATTATTGGTAACGTTTTATGGGTCACAATGAACAAATTCTTTTTATTTTGTCGAATTCAATTTTCGAATAGCCTCAAATGACAACAACCGTTCCTGTCGCTCGCTCGCTGTCGACTAAATGAGTTGCGGTCAATTGACCGTAACTAAGTGCGCACTTTCTGTGTACTAGACAGCCGGTCTAGTAGTTATACATTAAAGTCTTTGGTTGTGTGCAATAAATTATATATTTATTAAACCTATCAAATTATCATCAGAACTTGTTTTAATGAATTGTTGTATGTTAAAAAAGCTAACTTTTACAAGTTTAAGCAACAAATATAAAACTATGGTTGCCTGTAAGAGATTGCCCAGAGCGATAAGGCCGCCAATTGTACTATGTTTAAAAGTTTAATGTGTTTTTACGTTTTCCTAAGTGTTTAATGTACAATAAAGCATTATAAATATAATAAGTTTAATAAAGATTTGCAAAAATATATTCTATGAGAAATATTGAGAAAATTATAATTTTACAAACAAATTAATTTACATACGTAGTACTTCTATATTTTTTAGCAGTTGTACTTGCGACACACCTATTTCCATAGAAGTTTTTAAATTTAAATCATACTGCACTGAGGCCGATTAAACAAAAGACACACAAGATTTCATTTCATATTTCATTTCATTTCATTTCGACTCTCAAAAGAATAAAAAATTCTATCCGAGAACAACTCCATATAAGAGTTATGACTCTCGACATATTATATTTGTTACAAAAGGATCCTCCTGCAGTTACTTCAATTCCATTACCCGCCGGCGACTGGACAACCTTGACAAATTGGCTGTGGGGGGCACGGTGGAATAGGGTAGTTTCCTATATTGAATTTTATACATTATTCTATACGCAAAAGAAGAAAAGAAACCCTTTTATTAAAACACTATCAAAATTGGTTCAGAAATGTACCTGCAGTTATGACTTTAAATGTTGGTATGAGGAAAAGTGGGTGAGTAGTAGGGAAATCTCACTATCTCGCTTGAACGCGTGCACCATAATGAACATTTTACACAGTGACGTCAAAGTTTGTGTCGTCTGTCATTTGACAATTACCCCTTCTACAGGATTTGAATGGGTTCTAATTTATTTATTTTTAGTCCGATTTATAAAATTCTTTTTGCAGTAGATTTTGAGTAACGTAACTTATTAATTTAAATAATAAAAAAAACTAGTCAAGTACCCTATTAAAAAGACTCTGCGGTCAAATAAAATTATTATATTACAAACTTTAATTTAGACAGGTAGGACTCTATATCACCTAGCTCTTGGTGTGACAGTAACCACCGTCATTGGTCGCCCTGACACAACATCCCATAAAGTTTTCCTTTCTCTCAAAGGAAATTTATTTTTTATGCATTATTGAATATAATGTAAATAATCTATCAATATTACCTAATCTTTGTAAAGCCTTGGCTATAGATTCCTTGGGTTTCAGATGTTGTAGAATTTCTTGGTAATTCTTTATTAAATCAAATTGTTCTTCTATCTCGTCATCTTCACTACTGGAATCATCACCAAGTCCTTTATTATCAATATCTTTATGGACTTTATACTTGTCTTCTGGTCGACCTTTGATTTTCACCCAGTCTATGTTATCTAACCAACTGTCTTTTATCTCCTTCTGTTTTTTCCACTGGTAATGGCCTTGTGCATCAAAATGTCCTTCCTCCAATTCTTCTTTCATATTAAATGGAGTTATAGTTATCTGTAATTAAAACATGATATTTATGTAATAAATGTTTTATATATGGACTTATGGAATCCAACTATGGGGATCCACATGTTACGCAAATCTAAGTGTCATAAAAAGGGTTAGACCCTCACACTCTGGTTCATCAAGACCTTGGAAATCCATGAAAACCTAAGCATAAAGCCAGTGAAAGATGAGATAAAATCATGGTGCTTGAAAGACTAGAAAAAAAAAGCCACAGGTGAAGATACCGGTGTCAAATCACAAAATGAAAAGACAGCACATCCTAGAATTGGATATCAGCCTGTGACACCTTACATACAGATATATTCCAATGGAGAATACTCTTGGACATACATTGTGTGCAGTAAGCACCCAAAAAATCTGCTCATAGTCCTTATATTAATTGCATGATATACAAAAATCAATATTTTACATATAGATTCACCACTGCCTAGTCATTCAGGGACACAAGCATGTGCTTATGTATGTATGAATAAAATTACGGGGCTATAAGAGATTTAGCATTTCATATGTTACAATATTTCCAAAATAACTCAGGCTAAGTTTCGTCATTATACCCCGCCTCTATGCTGGCCATCTGTGTTTAATTCTGAAGACAAAACCTAAATTAATAAATTAATTTGCTTGCATTAAATAATTGGTAGTGTGCACTTACACTGTAATGTACATGTATTTTGTATTTATAGTGGGGTGTCTGCGAGTTACAAAAATGGGTGATCAGCTCATGTTATTGGAACTTTTCAGTCTAGCTGAAATGTAAATACATGTCCATGATTCTTTTTGTATTTGGCCATTAAAAATAACTTACCATCAGGTGATCCTCTTGTTACTTTGCTGGCCTATGCATTAAAAAAGAAAGCTTTTTCTTACATTTACAAAATATTGACTTCTAATGATCATTTATTTGTTCATAAACTTAACATATTTATTTTTTTAATTATACATTTTTTTATTTGATTCACATTTGTAACTTTCTTGACGCTGAGACTAGATCTGAATGATATTTTGAACATTTAAAATTACGAGAATTGGCCTCCAGATGTAAGTTATTCCTACGCCCTTGTATATCAAGATATATAATGACTTTTCCGATGGCTAGCCAATTGGAATGTTAATTTTATAACAAATATCGTGTAAGAAACTGAATATACTCATCGGTTATTTTTCTATTAAGATATAATAATATGTAGTTCTTTACATCATTTGTCACGACAACATGAATGTTTACTTACTTCACCTTCGATTCCCCCAACTCCATCTTCTTCTCCCTCTATATCGTCTGCTTTCATTACATTATTCCTTTCCTCTTCTACGCCATTGTCTTCCTCGTCAGAATCCAACGAATGTTTCTTTCCTTCCCTCACAAGTTGTTTGGGTATTTCGTCGTGAAATACTGCCGAAGACGGGCGCTTAGACATATTTACAATAAGAAATAACCAAAGAGTATTATACTAGATATGGAAACAAGTAACTAAAGGAAAATTTGATAAATATTCAGATGTTGACTTTTTTGTTTTTTTTTGTTTGTTTGTTCCATAAGGAACCGGCTAAGATCAGAGACCATGCTGCCAAGTCATTAGTTATATCTTTCATAAGTTTCTTTTATTTGTTTAACCTCTATTTCTGTTTCATAAAGTAATTTCCAAAAGCGTACATAATCGTTATTAAAATGATTTGTCTTATGGGAATTACTTTATGAATTATATACAATATGTAAAAAAAACCCTGTCCGATCCGAAAGCAGCAAATAGGTATCACAATGACATTACCGAGAAAAATAAAATATTATTCATGAAAATAAAAATGTTATTGTATTTCAAAATGTACGTTATTAGTACCCAAATTACCCGATTTTCCCTAAAACTTAGTATTTTTTTAAAATGTGACAACACCGTCTTCGCCGGCACGTGTTATCGGCATCCTTTGACAAAACACCGACAGGGAACACCACGCGCATCGCCGGCGATCAAAAGAACCGCCGGCACGTGTAGGCGACTATCCCGACCTTGAACATTTTAATAAGTCAGTTTAGCAAAAAAATTGCTTCCGAATGGTTGTCCCATTGTTGTTTGTTTTCAGCGAAATGTCATACTCTAATCAAGAGTAGTAGTGGGACAAACGGCTTAATTTTCACAACGAAATTAAACGTTGTGCTTATTTTTTTAAGCTAGCTTATAAAAAAGCTTATCACTTAAAATTCTTTTTAACAAACATCAAAAAAACTTCAAAAAAAATTATCGCCATCAATTTTTGTACAATAGTTCCAAATCAACGCATTGCCCCCTCGACATTGACAATTTTATTATTAAATGTACATCCACTATTCTATATTTACACATAACATACCTATCTACACTATATTTTATTTACACTAAACACACTATAATCCTCTGAACTATTTACTTAATTAAAAATACCGAACTCGCTTACGAACGAACTCGTGATGTATCAAACATAAACACATGCTTCGTTCCCGATATTCTATTTAGTAGCATAATCGTTATGATAACATCGTTTAACTTTCGACTTTATGTCTTTGTGTATAAAGTGTATTTTCGATCGCTTTCACGACAGCGCTAGTGCCAACGGGCAACGATCAACGCTAAGCGGCGGCCGGTGATGCAACCACGCATGACGCAACTATGTTCCGTTATAACGTCATCAGCTTATACTTACAAACGTACTTATAATAAGCAGAGCTTAATAATTGCTTTTCGTTATAACACCCACCTCTAATCAAGAGTATTTTAATATATTGTGTCTGGGTAGGAGTGATTGCAATTATTCAGCGGTTCGTTGAGATTACGAATTGCGTTATCTGGTTCCGCAAGGTAACCCCGTAACCGTCTGAGTATGTCTGTGATCATCAAAGAGCAGAATTATTTAGTGAGGACCCCATCCGAAGTACTCGTTCTGTGACGCGACAGCTGGCTACAAATCACGTGCAAGAGTAGAGAAAGTGTTAAAAGTAGATGATCAACATTATTTCAGTCGATCCGTAATTAGAACGAGTAGTATGGAGAACGGTGGATTGGTAGACGTGGACCAATTTCGTGGCCAGCACAGTTTCCAGACTTCACGCCAGCAATTCGTTTTGATGAAAATTTGTGAAACTGAAACCGAAATGTGTTCGCGGATTGTAGCAGATTTTGATTAAATAAAATCGGACACAGGTGAGGTAAGAAGCGTTCATGCCATCCTTGTGCGAGGTTGTGAGGCTGTACTGTTGGTGGCAGAAACATCGAACAGCAACTTCGTCACAGCAATCGGCCGGCCAATTATGTAAAATCAGCAGACAGCTAGCGATCAGCAATCAGCGAGCAGACACCTAGCAATTAATTGCTATCTGTCAAAAAAAATCGAATTACGCATAGCGATCGCTTGCTTGTCGCTCGCTAGCTGCTGCATGCACTTTCAGCGATAGTTACAGCGCCACAGCAATGAGGTAGCAATCGATGGAACTAAAGACTACAGAGCTTATATTTTTAGATTATCTGTGGAATAAAGGTTCAAGTATAATAAGAGAATTTGGTGGGAAAAATAAACAGTTCAAATAAGTCTGTGATTGGGAAGACTGTGTTTTAACTTTAAATATTTTTTTTTGTTCAACTCGTAAGTATATAAGTTTTTACAAGTGAATACATGCTAATGATGTTTGTGTCGTTTATGTGCTCCATGTGATTAAAAGTTTAAAATATTTTAGAAAATGGAAAGCAGAGCTGCTGACAAAGTATCCGAAGCACAATTGGAGGAATTGCTGGATTACTTGGCACAACATCCGCTTCTCGCTAAAGGTGTGGGTATGGGTGGACGGTCCAAAGAAGCAATGGATCGTGCCTGGAATGAAATATCAAATAGACTGAACGCTCACGGCTTGGGTGCATCGAAAAGTGGCCTCAGATGGAAACGCGTAAGCAAAATTTTAGCCTCCATGGCGCAGTGAGCGAGAGGGCGTGGGTTCGATTCCCGCACCGAAACAAATGTTTGCGTGAATCACAAAAAAATGTTTCGGGTCTGGGTGTTGTAGGCCCATAAGACTTTCGTAGTTGCAGATACCCACGATACTGGTTCACCTAGTGCGAGCTCAGAAATATGTGTCTGACTGTTGGGTGTATTTATTATTTAGGGTAGTCTCACTAACAGACTCCTTGTGGCTTCTAGTTAGAAGTGTGCATTGACTTAAGACTACTTACTTCTTATTGCAGTACTGGTCTGACCTTAAACATAAAGCAAAAGCCAGGGCTTCAGCTTTGAGGCAGGAAGCTAGTGGGACTGGTGGTGGGCCATCAAAAGTCGACAGTTTGACTGGCACTCACCAGAAAATCCTTAATATAATTGGTGATGCAGCTGTATTTGGAGATACTCAACACAAAATACCAGTGTTTGTAAGTAATAAAAAATTTAATAATAAAGATAGGTATTCATACTAAAGATACTCCTGAAGCTGGAGAAGTGAGTACATGCGTTAATATTTATTTATTTCATTTATTTTACAGGACACCAAACAAATAATAAATCCCAATGAAGTGAACTTCTCTGAAGAGGTTATTATAGGAGCAGGTAAAATATTGTTACTAATTTAAAACATTCCTCAAACCATAAACTTGCAAAAAATGGTTCTTAAGTACAGAGTTAAACAAGTTTTTTATACGCTTCACACGGTTTCGATCCTGCAAAGCACATGAACACTCACATCACACATGGTTTAAGTGGGCGTAGGTTGAAAACCCTTAGCTGGGCTGACAAAACATTAATGTTATCCTGTTTACGAGTGTTATTGAAAAACTATGTTTAGGCTGCTTAGATAAACATGTACTCCAAGAAACCGTACCTTATCCTTGAAGGATTTTACAGATTGGGTATAAACAAATAAAATCATTAAGGTTTCAAATTCATCGTTTATTTTAGTTAACAGCAATTACCTAGTATTGAAATTAACATACTATGTTTTCATATATTCCAGTTATAGACAAAAATATACCAGGTGTAAAATCACCTTCAACAAGAGGCCACACTGATATAATTCGTAAGTCTTTTCTGAAAACACCATTTATTTATTTTCCAAAGCATTATTCAACCATTTGCGTTTGTAACACCATAATACGTAAACACCAAAATCAAGAAAATGCCACATTAAGAGTGACATATTTTTACAGATTGCTATGCATTACCACCTAGAGCTACTACAGATACCAGTGTTCAGCCAGTTCCGCACGCTAATACCAGTACATCTAGTCCTTTTGATCAGTCGGTGATCGGACTTGGTCCCAACAGGATAATTGGTGATATGGGTTCGAGCAGGCTTCCGGGCAAGAGAGATCACCCAATCGTCCAAAGACACACCTACAGTAAGAACGAAATTTATATCGCCAATTAAAAATAACTAAAAAACTTTTTCTATAATCATGGTAGCATTATAATTGACAGCCTCCGTGGCGCAACGGGCCAGTGGCCGGCTGTGAAACGAGAAATCGCAGGTTCGATACCCGCACCGAGAAAAATGTTTCTGTGATCCACAAATATCGGTTTCGGGTTTGGGCGTTGTGGTACCGTAAGTCCCTCGTAGTTCCTGATACTCACGAGTTAACCTAGTGTGGGATCAGGACTATGTTGGTGACTGTTGGGTGTATTTAATAATATAAAATAATAATAATATATATACATACTAGTAAATAAACAGTAGTATCGTATTTTAATACAACATTGATATTTAATGTGTGTCTGTAGGTACATATGTTAAAAGTAACAATCTATTTACCTATTTCTAGATACATATTAAATTTACATTTTATTTTAGGTTCACCATGTCGTTCACCTGCAGCCAAACGCAGATTATTTTCGCAGACTAAGTCCAGTACATCAAGTGAGTAATAATACTGCAATAAAAATATAACTCAATTTTATTTCAATTATGATAAATAAAATCGGTAACTTATTTCCTGTGCTTTAAGGTCAGCAATGCGCCCATGATTTTGGTATTGTTGGCATACATGATGGAAATCACTTACCAGGTGACCCACTTGCTTGTATGCCGGCCTATGCTACAAAAATAAATTAAGTACATATATCAGTACGCATAATTCATATGATATAAATAACAACCAATAAGTAAAAAGAGCACCAATTATGTTAACTTTATATGAATAAAAATAAAATCTTTCCCTCTGTTATCAAATGTATTATGCTTAATTAAAATAATTGCGCTATGTCCGATTACTTTATTTAGTATTAATTTTACACTTTGTTTTATAGAAAATCAAAAAAAAGTTGAACCTGCTTGGCTGGTAGATTTAGAAAATCGTCGGGTACGAGCCGAGGAGAAGATAGCAGACGCAGTATATATGATGGCAGAGGCTGCAAAAATACAAGCAGAAGCGTCTAAAATACATGTTGAAACAATGGCGTCTATGGTTACTGTTTTAAAAGAAACAATCCGAAAATAAACGTGTTTAATCTTTAAATGTAATTTGTGTCATTCTCAAAATCTAAGACGAAATTGCTATGTACGTATAGGTACTGAAAGTTATTACCGATATGATGTTACAGTCCATAAAGTTGTTATATGGGTTGCTCTAATTACCTTGTGATCATGCTCGTTATTATTTCTAGAATTAATATTTACATGACATTAATAACAATAATTTTAATCCAAGTCCACTTAAATAAAATTATAGCACCTGAAAGTGCATGGATGGAATACTGTAGGTAATATTTAAGATGCTAAATTCAAAATATTATATCGATTTACAATTATTAGTTACCAAAAAATATATACATAGATATCCATTGCTTTAGGTAAGTGATCTGACAACACTTTATTCAATATTTTATATAAAATTGCAAATATTTTATCATTTTGATACTTAATAAAAGTAGCATTTTTTCTATCCTGGCACGGCAGTGATTGTACTTAATCTGATGTTAAGTACAGTGCAGTCCAAACATAATATCGACCGTCAAGAGACATTGGGTCCCCCGAAATTCGGCAGAATTATACCGGCCTGAAGTTACTGGATATACATTGGCTGATCCCGGAACGCGAATCGCTTAAACACTACAGCGGGAATTTCACCGTGTGTATGGTGGTAGCTATCCAGTCGAGTACAAAAATATTAGGTGTTAGGTACCCTCCCACCAGCAATTCATCAGTATAAACAAACCGGCTTACTAGTTAGTTACTATTACGTAATACATAATAATAATACATAAAAAAGAGCACGACTTTTTGCAGACATTTCTCTTAAAAATAACTGATATAGAGAAACTAAAACTACTTACTTGGCATGTATCTACATCTAACTAAATCTATTACGTTTATATAAATAAAATATTATTTTATTACAAAAAAGTCATAGATCGTTTATATTTACACCTAAAAACTAAATAATTACGAAATGCTAAGTATACATAGTTTGTATCTACAGCTATTAAATCTATTATAACTGAAACGGGACTTATTCGTGATTATCATCCACCCGTGGTTGATGTTATTCAGCCGAAACCAAGGGGAAAGTATACGTGTTTCAATTATAATATGTCTAAGTGAGAAAGTTTAAAAATAATTAAATCGATTTAATTAGAAGTATTACATCATATTAATCCTATAAATGTGAATGTAAGTTTGTTTGTTACGCTTTCACGCGAAAACTACTTAACCGATCATCATGAAACTTTGTACACATATTCATGGAGGTATAAGAAGTAACATAGGATACTTCTTAGGAAAAAAATCTATTTGTTTGTTACGCTTTCACGCCTTAATCACTGAACCGATTTTGATGAATTTTGATGTAGAGATAGATGGGACCCTGGAGACGGTTATAGGCTAGGTTTTATTTCGGAAAAGTCTATTCACGCGGGCGGAGCCGCGAGCAAAAGCTAGTATATATATATTATTAACTATTAGACCTATTTCTCCATAAGCGTTGTACTATAACATCTCGATGACGGCGACCTCTTTCTAAATGCTCGTTTTCATTTATTCTATCTACAGGTAATAAACGAGGAACTTGTAAGATAGAGTCCTGATGCACTTCTTCAACGGATAATTCCGGTGGTGGTATTCGATGGTGATTCGCAATATTGTGTAACACTGAACACGCATTAATTATTTTGGCTACTGTGTGATGATCGTAATGGAGCACTCTGTGAGTCAGAAGGCAACGCCAACGTGCCTTCAACACCCCAATACATCTTTCCACAGTATTCCTCACCCTACAGTGTAAATTTGTGTAGTGCTCATGTGGACTATTTAGTTCAGCGTTAACAATTGGTGTCAAAAGCCATGGTCTAAGTGGGTATCCTGAATCACCTGAAAAAGAAAATATTGATATTTTAATCAAGTGCATCTTATCAGCTATTTGAAAATTTCAAGTAAGGTGGTTGGACCTGCCCAAGAAGGCATAAACATCTACAAACAAAATTACTTGATACAAAATTATTTGTTTTCAGTTTTATTTAAATAAAAATAAAGAGCAACATGATTTAGAATACAATAAATTACTAAATGATATTTTATTGTACCCACCAAGGAACCAAACTACTTCTCCATTGCGGTGGAGTTGTTGCATGTGCATGTTAATTTCACTTGTTTTCCAAATGTGTGCATCATGTGTTGCTCCACCAAAAGTGGCATCAATATTCAAAATATTTAAATCACTATCACAAATCTGAAATAAATTTATATTATAAGATATTGCAAAATGTACATTAGATTAATTAGATATATATTTTAGGTATCAAAAAGTGGCATCTATTTTCTTTATAACATAGGCCGGTGAACGAGCAAGTGGGTCACCTGATAGTAAATGATCTCCACCACCCATAATACCAAAAGAAACATGGGCGCGTTGCCGACCTTAAAGGAAAGGTATAATTAAGGGATTGGAAAGGGGAGGGGGATATCTCACTCACCGTATGAAACTGAGCTGGTGGCCGCTACTTTACTTTATGATTACATTTACATAAACTTACGATCTGAACATTTCTAGAATGGTAGTGTTTTCTGTTGAAGAATCTTTCCTCATGCTCTGTGGGTCGTACTAATGCAATATGTGTTCCATCAATACAGCCAAGAATACCAGGAAAACCAAACTTGTCTGAAAATCTGGAAGCGATATATTTTAAAATGAATTAAAAGGCCACTCTCATATTACACTACCTAAAATACTTCAAACTTTTATTTGCCAACTAAGTGTAGGGAAGGAACAGTTCAAAGGTCATTGTGAAAGTACAAGAGAATGTCACAAAGTTTAATATCCAAAATAATCACATAATTTATATGAAATCTGCTTTGCATAGCTTCCAGTATGTTAGTATTTATCTTAGATATTTAAAAAAAAGTGTGCTGATAGTTACCCATTGATAATCAATTGCCTCTCATGACTAGTTTTAGGAAATTTTATATATTTTCTGAGTATATTGTGGTCGTTTAGAGCTGCAGTCACTTCTTTTATAGCATTTGACACACTACTTTGACTGAGCCCATGTAGAAAACTCATTCCAACTGGCTTTTGGTATGAACCCGAGGCAAAGAATGATAGTGCTGTTAAAATCTGTAAATTATAATAGTCTTCTTTACTATTCATACTAGTTAACCATGTGCTGAATTGTCAGTGGGTACCGAACTTCCATTGTATGTAATTGAAAAATGAGCCATCGCGGGATAACTGGCAGATATGACCCATCAAAACTGTTTTGTATAGAAAATATGCTTGAAAGGATGGTTTAGTTAAAAGAAATAAATATGGCATAACGAAAAACAAAATATTCAGATATTATTATAATAATAATACTAGCCCTGTATTATACTCGTCCCACTGCTGGGCACGGGCCTCCTCTACTGAATGAGAGGGGTTTAGGCCTAGGCCAGATATTATTAAAAGAAAAAATATATTATAAAATACGTATGTAACGTAGCTATTGATTTAATACCAAAATTATATTATATAATACGTATTGAGAACCTCCTTCATTTTAAAGACGTTTAATAATTACGTTCAGTAAGTCATAGTGAAGACAGCACAAAATTGGCATAGGAAGATATAAACAATTTTAATTAAATCTCGCTTTAAATTTATCAAAATACAAACTAAGTCTCCAAACCTACCGCATTAGATGTGTCACATCAAAATGTAACTGAAATAGGTACTTATTAATGTTTTAATTAATCAAATTTCACTCACTTTTGTTTCAGCGGCAACTTTAGTTCTTCTTCGAGGTCGTGATAAAAGAGGTGCAAGCTCCGAGCACAGATCTAAGAATACTTCCTTAGAGAGCCTGTAGTGAGCCCGGAATTCTTCATCGGAAAGCTCCAAAGCTTTGGCTCTAAGTCGAAGGCTGCGTCTCAGGCGAGCGGTGTCTAGATTCGCGGAACTTCTATCTTGCATTTCTAGAGCTTCGATGATCAACGCAGCACGAGCCATCTGCATTAATATAATTGTTACGTTATGTTGTATATATGGCTAGGTTATGTTATCCACTTCATTTAAACTGTACTTTTAACTGCAGATATGAAATAAATTACCTAAGTTATTGATCAAAATCAACTTACCTATTCAAAATGTAGAGTACTTTAGTCACAATTACTGCACAAGAATCAAACAAATAATGTATTACTAGCAGCAGACAGTCAGCAGATGCTCAGCGAACGCTAAAATGGCTGTTGCTGGATAATATAAACAACACGCGATAAATTGCTATCCGATCGCTGTCAAATAAAGTACATAATACGAAACAAAGCGATTGCCCATACAAAGAATGCACATATAGTTTATGATTGCTACACGTGGAGGCAGCACTGTCGCTTTTTGCTGATTGCTAACTTGTTGTGAGTTATGAAATACGAAATTCAATTTTGACAGCAGATTTCCAGCAATTGTTGCTGTTGCTAATCGTCTGCTACATACATAATCAGCCTGCCGCATTTTTGATTAACGAATGATCCTACACACGATCTAAACTCCGATGTTGAAAAGCGCGGGAAACTTCGTATTGGGCGGACGTGTTTTTTTTATTTCTATAATTTTATAAAGCGAAAATTTGTAAATAATACTATCAGTTCAGGTTTATGTTTCTGTTTATTTGTAGTTTATAATTCTTTAGTTAGTTTCATATATCATCTTTCTCTTGGTAAGTTTTTTATTAAGTATATTTTCTAGTTTGTAAGTATGAATAAGCCGCCTGATCCGGGGGGTTTTGTCCCCCCGGCGGGCAATTTTGTTACAATTGGGCCTGAGATAAAAGGTAATTCATATATGTCCGAGTCCGGTATGGATACGGACGCTTCCAGTTCATCTCGTCCGCTAAAACGTAGTCGCCGTCATCTATGCAAACAATGCAACAAAAGAAGGAGAAAGCTAGGGTCCAATGATGGGTTAACTAGTTGTGGATGTGCAGACACTTCGCAGTCGGTGCAGCCACAGCTGGATACATCTAACACAAATAATACAAGCAATGATAAATATGTGACAGAAACCATCGCTACCAAAGTTCCCGCGCAAAATGTTCGGGTTGTATATGATAGGAGTGATATGGCTCCCTATGTAGTACACATTCAAAAAAATGTTTCCTCTGATAATGATTCTACCACACTGCATCCGCTTTCATTTGGTAAATTTTTAAAGCGGCACGAATTTAAAAACATTATTAATGGTAGTGTCAAAAAAATTGGCAGAAATAAAATCTCTCTGTCTTTCTCAACGCATATGGATGCTAACGCTTTTATCTCTCATGAAAGTCTGACTAAAAATAATTACCAGGCCTTTATTCCTTCTTTTAATGTCACCAGGATGGGTTTAGTTCGGGGAGTACCTACCGAGTGGTCTCCGGAGGAAGTAATTGAAAATACATCTGTTCCAATAGGATGTGGACGTATTCTCAAAGTTAGGCGTCTTAATTTTAAATCTTTTGTAGACGGCTCTGTGATGTGGAAACCCTCACAAACGGTAGTTTTTACATTTGATGGTCAAGTTTTACCGAAACGCATTTTTATATGTTATAATGCCTTGCCAGTAGACCTCTATATTTATCCAACCATACAATGTTTCAACTGCTGTCGGTATGGTCATACTAAAATTCAATGCAGGTCAAAACCTAGATGTTATAAGTGTGGTCATAATCACTCAGGAGAGACCTGTGAATTAAGTGAAAGAGATGCTAATTGCTGTATATGTTCAGGGCACCACTTTGCTACCAGCAAAACATGCCTAGAACAGTCACGCCAGAGGCAGATTAAAATGCATATGGCACAGAGCTCAATTTCATATCCAGAAGCCTCAAAATTAATTCCACCTGTTACAAAATCCTTTGCCGATACATTACTCTCTCCTCCACCTCAACCTCCAGTCAGACATGCACCCATTCAACTCAATCAACCTACCTCATCATACAAAAAAACAACATTCCTCAAGTCTCGCTCCCCTCCTCGCCCTGTTATAGGATATAACAGGGAAGCCCACAATGCTCTATTAAAAGATTTTGTAATTCCAGAACCAACGAATGGTTGTGCTCTAATTAATAACAGAAAAAATGAAAATGATAATCAGCTTAATGTAGAAGAATTTATTAAAGCTTTGTTAAGTCTACTTACAAAATTTAAATTTTCACCGTCCTACGTTGCCCCTATTTTAGAATCTTTTTCACTCTCTCCATCCAATGAACAATCAGAATATTATTCAATGGAATTGCCGCAGTATAATCAATAAGAAAAGTGACCTCATTTATTTAATTAATAAATATGATCCATTTGCATTTGCTCTGTCAGAAACGTGGTTAAAACCACATAATGTTTTTAAAATCAAAGGATATATAACTGTAAGGGAAGATAGGTCTGACGGGTATGGTGGGGTTGCCATACTCATTAAAGACTCTGTTCCTTTCTCTGTTGTCACTTTACCTCACCATTGTGATGAAATTTCAATAATTGCCTTGACTGTAAATAATATATGTTTTGTTTCTCTGTATATTTCTCATCCTTCCTCTTCTATATTAAGTGAAATTAATGGTCTTTTGTCATCTTTACATAGACCTTTCCTACTTCTAGGAGATTTTAACTGTCACCACCAATCCTGGGGTAGTTCTATTTCAAATTCATATGGTGAAGAATTAATTGATGGAATCAGCGGATTCGGCCTGTCGTTGGGATAGTGTGTACACGTTTCGCGGCAGTATTGAATTATTTTCGTAATTATTAACTTGTATTGCTGTTTTATGTTAGGAGTTACGCATGCGGTAAAGTGTTTCGTATTTATGTAATAAAACTAACATACTAATCATAAATTGTGTTTATTTATTTCTCTTCATAACCTATTAACTAAAATATTTAGATAGGGTAGACTTAAAAAGTGTACCATGGACGTTGGAGAGGACGAACCGCCGGATGGCGGAGGTGGTTTTGATACCCCAAAGAGGGCTCTTAAACGCTCGCTAGACAGTGATGACCATACATCCTCCAAAAAGAATTCCTCACCAGCATCCTCTATTCAGGACACCTATGAGTGTCCTGGGTATGATGAAAAATTCTCTTACACAGATACAGACAAAGGCCCATTTTTGGTTTCCGTTGCAGCGGATCCTAATGCGTCTATTCAGACCTTAAAGTTAGCAAAGATTTTATATCAGGGTAATGTCACTGGCATTGCCCCTGGCAGTATAAAACCTGCTGGTCGAGGTAAAATAAGTCTAATTTTTAATTCCGCCGAGACCGCGAACAGTTTTACAAAGTCTCCGATACTAGCTAAACATAATTTAACTGCCTCAATTCCAAAGTTCCATGTCTCCCGTATGGGTGTGGTAAGAAACATACCAACTGATTGGACACTCAGTGAATTAGTCACTGGTCTGTCCTACCCAGATCTCTGTGGTGAAGTCATTAAGGCTCGGAGATTAAATAAAAAAACTATAAAAAATGGCCTAACAGAATGGATTCCGTCAACAACAGTGGTCTTGACATTTAGAGGTCGGCTCCTTCCTGAAAGAGTCTTTTGTTTTAACTCCTCTTTGCCAATTTACCTTTACCAACTTCCTACTATCCAGTGTCGTCAGTGCTGTCGTTTTGGACATGTTACATCGCAGTGTAGGTCTCAACCTCGCTGTTACAGATGTGCCCAACAACACAGAGGCAACTCTTGTTCAGTAGTTGAAAGTGCTGCCAGTTGTCTCCTTTGTTTAGGAAACCACATGGCAACGTATCCCAATTGCCCAGAACACTCTCGTCAAAAGGCAATTAAAATGACCATGTCAGAAGAAAATATTTCCTTCTCAGAGGCCTCTTTAAGATTTCGTCCTGTTCGCAAATCTTATGCAGATACCACCAAAACCCTCAATGCCCCCTCCCCCAGAATCTCTTCTCTTCCCTCTCAACCTTCCCCATCTCAGTCCTATAAAAAAACAATTACTGTGGAACGCCGCCCTGGTGTTACCCAGGGTAAAGGGTATGATAGCTATGCTCATACCACCCTAATACAAGATCCCAAATCATCCTTGCCTAATGGGTGTGCCTTTCCCTCTTCGCCGGCTCTTGGTACTCCATCCCCTCCCAGACCATCTTGCTCCTCCCCTTCTCCAAATGATAACTTAATTGAATTGCTGCTTTCCACTCTAGTCAACATCTCATATAAATTTAGCGATGCCCTTCCCCCTAACGTCTTCTCTTTACTTAAACAGCTATTTATACAATTCAGTTCCCTCAATGGCTCACAGTCTCCTTCAATGGAACTGTAGAAATATTAGGCACAAAAAGCCAGAAATTATCCACCTCCTCAATCGTTACAGCCCTCTCGTATTTGCCATCTCTGAGACATGGCTTAAGCCTGGAACTCCTTTTAGGGTTCCAGGTTACTGCTGTCTTAGGGACGACAGAGACGATGGTTGGGCTGGATGTGCTCTCCTAATCAAAAGATCCTTTCCTTACTCCCAGATTCCCCTACCTTCTCACAATTCCTCTTTTCATATAGTCGCAGCAAGTGTCCTAAATATTTCATTTGTATCCATTTACATTCCTCATCCAAATACCAACACTATAAATGACCTACATAGAGTCATTTCAGCTGTCCCTGCTCCCCTAATCATTATGGGTGACTTCAACACTCACCATGCCTTGTGGGGTTCTCACCATAATGATTCTCATTCCTCTTCCCTCCTTCAACTTTTTGATGACCTCAATGTTTGTATCTTGAATGATGGCTCATCTACAAAAAGAGTTCCGCCTACCCAAAACCCCAGTGCTGTAGACCTCACCCTCGCATCTCCTAATCTATCCCTATCTATAACTTGGTCCTCACTTACTCTGTCTTATGGCAGTGACCATTTCCCCCTCCTCTCCCTTTGGCAAAATTCTGCCCCTCCTAGACCAGTTCCTGAACCTTTTCTGAAGTATAGGATATCTAAAGCAGACTGGAGCAGCTTTAGAACCAATCTGGATTTTTCAATCTTGTCCATTCAGCAAATTAACAATAATAATTTCTTATTTGTATATTCTGCATTCTCTGACGCAATCATCTCTGCTGCAAACTTGGCCATCCCCCTAAAAAATTCGGCACACGGTAAAATTCCATCACCTCCATGGTGGGATTCTGAGTGTACAGAGGCCATTAGGAATCGGAATGTAGCAGAATATTCCTTTGCCTCAGACATGTCAATTCAAAATTATTTAAATTTCAAAAATACTGCTGCTAGATCCAAGAGGATATTGGCAAAAAAAAAGGTTCAGGGCTGGTCTAACTTTTGTGAATCACTATCCCCCGGCTCCCCTCCCTCTTTAGTCTGGAAGAAGTTGAGAAATTTTCGTAGTTCTCTATGTAACTCTTTTAATCCAACATCCAATATCTCTGACCCCTGGCTTCATGACTTCGTTAACAAATTGGCTCCTCCAACTGTTCCTTCAGAAGACTGTTTTCCTTCGCCCCTCCCCATTTATCCTCCAGATAAACTGAATGATCCTTTCTCAATGGCAGAACTTTGTGGCGTGTTAGATCGCGTACAAGACTCTGCCCCTGGCATAGATGGCATTCCCTATTCCTTTATATCTAACTCTTCCCAAACCACTAAATCCTTTTTCCTTAGTATTTTAAATCTCATTTTCCTCAATGGCTCAGTTCCGGATATCTGGAAAACACAAATAATAATTCCCATCCTTAAACCTGGTAAAGATCCCAATAGCAGTTCCTCCTATAGGCCTATTGCCCTTTCCTCAACCTTGTGCAAAATTATGGAGCACCTAATTAAGAACAGATTAGAGTGGATTCTTGAGAATCGAGGCCTCCTGTCCAAATCTCAATTTGGCTTCAGACGGGGCATGAGCACTATGGACAATTTGAGTATTTTTACCACTGATATCCGTTTAGCATTCTCTAGTGAGGAACACGTCATTGGAGTCTTCTTAGATATCTGCTCAGCTTATGATAATGTCCATCTTCCCCTACTCAGGTATAAAATGCAACAGCTGAGTATCCCGGCGAGGATGATAAACATAATCAGTAATCTACTCATGGGCCGCTCAATAGTTCTTAGTGCCCATGGCCCCAATCATTCCCCACAGATGGTTTGGAAAGGACTTCCACAAGGCTCTGTTCTCAGTCCACTTCTGTATAATTTGTACACTGCGGATCTGGATAAATCAGTCAATTGTTTTGTCAATGTTCTGCAGTATGCTGATGATGTTTTACTGTACGTCCCCTCTAAATCTATATCAGAAGCTTCTAGTAGAATGAACTCTGCTTTGTTCTACCTAAATCAATGGCTGAGAAATCATCACCTATCAATCTCTGTACCTAAAAGTAAAGCAGTTGTCTTCTCTCGAAAGAGAGCCCTACCACCCTTTACTCTTATACTCAATGACCAACCTATTGAAGTGCTTAATCAAATAAAATTTTTGGGTGTCATATTTGATAGCAAGCTTACAGGCATCCCCCATCTAAAATATATAGAAGCCAAGTGTGAAAAAGGCATTAATGTTATTCGGGCTATCTCAGGTGTTCGTTGGGGTTCCCATCCCTATAACCAGAAGTTACTATATAATGCAATTATACGCAGTCACTTTGATTACGGATGCTTTCTTCTGGAACCATGCAACAAATCTGCTTTGAGTTTGCTTGATAAACTTCAATCAAAGTGTCTTCGTATTATTTGTGGAGCAATGAGATCTTCCCCAATCAATGCCCTCCAAGTGGAATGTTTGGACCCTCCCCTTTCTCTCCGCAGGCAATTCCTAAGTGACCGTTTTTTCTACAACATTCTACAAAAATCCTCACACCCCCTTCATGAAAAACTTCCCCAGCTCGCCCAGTTAACCCAGAATTGCAACTATTGGTCCCACAAATCTCCCACACTTCTTGTTAACAGCTTCTTAAAATATTCTGTTTCCTGTGTCCAAATCTTTCAGACTAACTCTCATTTTCTTTTCTCATTTGACTTTCCTTCTTTAATTTTCACCCCCAATATCATTCTTAATTTTGGAATCTGTAAAAATGACTCTGATGCCAAGAAAAATTTCAACAGAATTCTGTCTGAGAAATGGGGGGATTGGATTCCTCTGTTCACAGATGCTTCCAAACTCTCCAACTCTGACCCTGTTGGTGCTGCTGTCTGGATTCCAAAGTATAAGATTATTCTAAGTTTTAAAAACCCTCCTGTGACCTCCATTTTTACTGGTGAAGCCATAGCGGTCCTAGAGGCAGTCCAATTTGTTCATTCACATGCTCTTAACAAATGTATCATATTTTCTGACTCCCGGAGCTTACTTCAAGACCTTCTCAAATCTTCCTTCCATAAACATTCCTTTTATTTATCCCTGAAAATTAAAGAAATTCTTTATAAATGTCATTGCTTGGGAATCGAAGTTGTTCTAGCATGGATCCCAAGCCATAATGGTATTTCTGGAAACGAAGTTGTAGACCAATGTGCCCGTAATGCAGTCATCTCTGGAGTTGACTCACATAAACAGTGCTTTGCTCGAGACTTACTTGGTTCAACTAAGTTAGACCTCATAGCAGCTTGGAATGACCAGTGGCAAAGTTCAAGAATATTAAAAGGTATTCATTATGGCTCTATCCAAACATTTATTCCCCCAAAACCTTGGTTCTATAAATTCAGAAATATTGATAAGAAAACTACCTCAGCTATCATCCGCTTGCGGTTAGGTCATGTGTGCTCTCCCGTATTTCTTGCCAAGATCCGCGTCCGTGACCACTCTTTGTGTGAGTGTGGCTTGGATGAGGGTACCCTGGAGCATCTGTTCTTCTCGTGTCCTAGAGTCCCAATCCCCATATATGATCTCCTTCCATTTGACTTCCCCCGACCTGTAAATGTTAAGACTATATTAGCTAGTGTTTTTTCCCAAAATATATTACTGCTCTATAAGTTTATTAAATTTAATAACCTCTATCTTTGACCGACAGTAGCCACTTCTTATTATTCCAATTCTGTTCCTTCGAGCTACTGTGACTTTTTCCATGATGATAATCCGTTTCTCACTTTACTTACTTTACATTACTCACTTTGCTTTTTTTGTGTTGTGACTGCTGTGAATAGAATCTCAAAATGGCGTTTTGGGCTGTGACTTGTGAGAAATTACTAGTTTCTACTAACGATATTTTTATTTATATTTAAATGTTCCTCTTTTGAATATCTAAATAATCCAATTAATCTTTTAGATACCTATATCTACCATATTTTTAATCATATGTAATACTAATTTAAAGTCCAAATTAACATAGCATCCTACTTTTACTTCCGGAACTTCCTATTTAAAATTCTTTTTGTATTTATTTCATTCATCTACGTCTGGATTAACAGAAAACAGCTATAAAGGTTTTTTTTAATGTCTTTTTAAAATTCGTATTATTTTAGTTTAGCTATTATTTAAAATAAGATTCTTATATTATTATTTAATAGATACATAAATAACC
Source organism: Mimas tiliae (assembly GCA_905332985.1). NCBI lineage: Eukaryota > Metazoa > Arthropoda > Insecta > Lepidoptera > Sphingidae > Mimas > Mimas tiliae. The sequence continues at coordinate 9,763,192 of HG995240.1, read as the reverse complement.
TCAGGCCGAAAGTTCTCGTCTTTGTTTTGTTAGTGGCAAAATCACTGATATTTCGGTGGAGCCATCTGAAATTTAAAAGAAGAAGAAGAAGAATTAATTGACATATTAGATATGCATAACTTGTGCATATTAAATACTGGTTCTCGTACCCGTCGCAGTGATCCCAACCAAATCCATCAAAGTGCAATAGACCTTTCTATATGCACTCCAAATTTTGCATCTTTTCTTAATTGGTCTACTCTTTCGTCTTCCTTTGGAAGCGATCATTTTCCTATAAAAATTACATTTCCAATCTCTAAAAAAAATTGCTTTACAAAGAAGTCCCACTTAAAATATAAATTGCCAGTCAAACGTAGTACTGCCTGGGAGACATTTAAAAAAAAGGTAGATAGTATGCTTGATTCGCTTCCAGTCCTTGGTGAGGGCTGTGAGCAGGCATGTGCGGAGGCACTAGCACATATACTGGTTACTGCGGCGGACGATGTTTTTCCTGCGAAAAATAACAAAAAGGTTAGAAAACTCCCTATGCCACCTTGGTGGGACTCAGAATGCTCTGATGCAGTTAGAAAACGAAAACTATTAGAACAGGAATATAATAATAATATGACCCAGGAAAACTTTGAAATTCTTTCCAACACCATTGCTCTAACACGTAAACTTTTCAAGAGGAAGAAGTCTGAAGGTTGGCATAATTTCTGTGAATCAATTTCTCCCAACACTCACCCCACAATTGTCTGGCGCCACATTAGAAGATTTAGATCTGCCCTTAATAACTTCACTTCTCCTCCTATTCCTGCTACCTTAGCTAGGGATATCTTAGACGTATTCGCTCCTCCATGGGTTCCTCCAGATATTCAATTACTATCAGTTCCTCCTGTAACAGATAACTCACATCTTAATAATAATATTTCACTAAGCCTTCCTTTTTCAATGAATGAACTGAGGGGCATTATTGATAATACTGTTGACTCAGCTCCTGGTGTAGATGGCATTCCATACTCCTTTTTTTCTAACCTTAGTGACAGTGTCTTAGATTATTATTTAAGTTTAATAAATTTAGTAATGAAAACAGGGAAAATCCCATTGGGATGGAAACGTCAGATAGTATTGCCAATTCTTAAGCCTAATAAAAATCCATCTGAAGTTTCTTCATACCGTCCTATAGTGTTATCTTCTGTATTGTTAAAATTATCAGAGCATCTTATTAAAAATCGGCTTGAGTGGTTTATGGAAAGTAAAGGTTTTCTGGCGGACTCCCAGTATGGCTTTAGAAAGACTAAAAGTACAATTGATTGCTTAAGTATTATTACATCTGATATTAGAGTAGCTTTTACCAATAACCGGTCCTTGATTGGCATATTTTTGGATATTAAAGCAGCCTATGATAATGTGTCACTTTCAGTCTTACAAAATAAATTACAGACCCTTCAGGTTCCAGTAAATCTGTCAAACTTTATTCTAAATATTTTAAATGAACGATCAGTCAATATAGTATCTCCAGAATATGAGTTATCTCGGTTTATATGGAGAGGACTCCCGCAGGGTTCGGTACTCAGCCCTTTATTGTACAACATATACACATACGATTTAGAAAATGCATTAAGCAAAGATGTTCAGATTTTACAATATGCAGATGACTTACTTCTATACCACTCTTCTCATTCAATTGAGCACACATGTTCAGTCCTTAATTTTGCCCTGCGCTCCCTAGCCTCTTGGCTTCATTTGAATGGCTTAGATCTTTCCATATCCAAGAGTGCAGCAGTATTATTTACCTGCAAAAGAACTTCACCTAGTATTAACATTGTCTATAATGACATTCCAATTCCAGTTACCAACCACTTTAAGTATTTGGGTGTTATTTTAGATTCTAAGCTCTCTGGTATTCCCCATTGTGATTATGTTGTCAATAGAGTTGAACACCATCTAAACATGCTAAGATGTCTTTCCGGAGTGTGGTGGGGTGCTCATCCTCACTCATTGAAACTTGTATATAATGCTATAATACGAAGCATTTTCGATTATGGCATGTTCCTCTTAGACCCAGGTAATGTCAATGCTTTTAAAAAATTAGACCGTCTACAGTCCAAAGCTTTACGTATTGTGTCTGGAGCAATGAAATCCAGTCCAATTAATGCGTTACAAGTGGAGTGTGGTGAAGCTCCTCTTTTTCTCAGAAGGCAATTTCTTTCAGACAAATATTTATTTAGAATTATACAATTTTCAAATCACCCTCTCATTACAATTCTTGAATCACTGCATTCAAGTATAAGTTCATCTAATTATTGGGCTCGTAAATCTGCACCATGTTTAATTAAAAGTTACAAAAAATTCCTCTCACTGCCTTCTCCCACCCATCGTTTCAATAAGCTACCATTATTTACAAATAGCTATGATTCTTTAACTTACTCTCCCTTAATTATTTACAATTGTGTTGATAGGAATGCCCAAAATATTAAAAGACAATTCAACATGTTTCTTACCGAATGTTGTGAGGGTTTCCATCATCTATATACAGATGCATCTAAAACTTCCTCTTCTCAATGTGTTGGGATTGGTGTTTTTCACACTCAATACAACATTGTGCAAAAGATTAAACTTCCTCCAGAATCATCAGTATTCACAGGTGAATGTCTTGGCTTACTTAAAGCCATTGAATATATCCTCTTGTTTAAACTTAATAATGCTATAATTTTTACAGACTCTTTAAGTGCGCTTCAGGCTCTTATTAAATTCCCTTTTAAAAGTAAAAATACTTTGCCACTGATACTGCAGATGAGAGAGTTGGCATTCAAATGTACCACTAAAGGCTATTCCTTAAAGTTTGTTTGGATACCAAGTCATTCAAAGATCCATGGCAATGAAATTGCTGATAGACTTGCCAAGGAAGCGGTGCAGTGTGGTGATTTATTCCCATTTAAAAACTTCACTCAGGACCTTGCGTCGTTGGCTAAAACTTTTCTCCAAGAGTCATGGAGGGAAAATTGGTCCTCCAGCAGCAAGCATAAAGGCCATTATTATTCCCTTATCCAACCCAATATTCCTGCAAAGTTGTGGTTCTCCAGGGCTAAGTTTGATAAGGTGGAGACGTCTATTTTAATCCGTGCAAGACTTGGTCATACTTGTTCTCCTGCCCACCTTGCTAGACTTAAAATTTTAAATAATCCGATGTGCCCATGTGGATCAGATGTCGGCGACTTGAATCATATTTTATTCTCATGTTCTCAATATGACCATTCAACATTTTTTAAATCCCTTCTGCTTCTCAGTACTCCTTTTCCTTGCTCTATACTTTCACTTCTTTGTACAAATAATTTGTTAGTTTATAAATGTATTGCTTCATTTTTCAGTAAAAACGACTTAAAATTGTAGATATTCCATTCTTCATAATATTATGTATCCATACAATTTCTATGTAAATATTTTCCTTTTATTATTTTGTGTATTTCACTTAATTTATGGTGTAAACAAGTAGTTATTCTAAGGTGTAAACTCTTGTTTTAGTATATTTATCTCTTCATTTTCATAACCGTAATATCTCTCCTGATAGTAAAATTAGTAAATCCTTAAACCTTTTATCCAAAATTCAATTCTCCTAATCCCTAAATCCGTTTACCTCTTTACCTTTTTCGTTTCAAAAGTTTCCTTACCTTTAACTCTGTTGTATAAACGCAAAAATAAAAACCAAACTTGTCATTGGCTGTATGCACAAGAAGTGCGAAGCCATAATGGAAAGAAAAAAGAAACTCCGATGTTAGGTATTTTAAGTTGCAGAATTATTTTTATCATCTGTAATCCAACGATCAACTTGGGTCATGACCTCATGACGTCACTACCGCGCCGCGCGCCGCACCGTGCTGCCTGTATTGCCATATAAACTTTCTCGTGCAATAAAATTTTATTAAATTTGAGTTATTTTTTTTTACTGCCTCGGTGGCGTAGTTGTAATACGTACGCGTTACGATTGAGGCTAACGCTGAGGTCTCGGGTTCGATCCCCGGGTCGGGTAAAGTGGTATTGGGTTTTTCTAATACGAAATGCTCAGTATCAGCCCGGAATCCGTGCCCGATATGGCGATAGGCTCGCCCTCTATCACATCGTGGGACGGAGATACGCTCGGCGAAATGTGGGTGTACTGGTTACACCTCTGCCTACCCCTTCGGGGATTACAGGCGTGAGTGCGTATGAGATTAATGCATTCTCTTCTAGCCACCATTAGAGTGATATGGAGTTGTACATGGCAGGTGTAAACTGGTGTAAAGATGATGAAGATAAGGAAACAGAAAAGAAACATATTTTTATGAGTTAGTTATATTTTAGTAAATAGCATCATTCTCAATCTATAGATTGGGCATATACGCGTTATTTTGTTACAAATACACTTTCAACCAGATATAGTCAATGGATTTAATGAGTAAATTACTTCAAACCTTCAAAATTGGTTCCAATGAGAAAAATATTTCCTAATAGCAATCTCTAATGAGGTGATCCAATATTTTGTAATTACCTGAACCTGTTGTTGTTTAAAAAAAAATAATATTAAAATATATTTAATAATATCTACCTACCAGTTTACACAGCGAAATACATAGGTAGGTATCTGAGAAACGGTAAATATTTCTATTTTTTTTTCCATATTAATGTCTTGTTATTTGAAGGCATTTCTATTGTATCCATGAGACATAAATTGTTTTGGTCACCCAATTTAATCAGATCATTAATATCACGTATACCATATAAAGGGTCCCTAGCTCTTAGAGTTGCATCAAACTGAACATTACTCTCAGGTGATAATATTCCATCTTTACTATAGGGGCCATATGTGATCATAAGAGCATCAGGTTTTAAGTAATGGCCTGCATTCTCGAATAACTTTATTGTACATTGAAATGAACTTATATGAATCATGTTTGCATTGTACATGTAGTCTACAGTCTCTTCTTTAAACCCATAGTGGGCTAAGCTATTACATATGTTAAGGAGTATTGGAGGTAATATATTTTTTGTAGGACAACATTTGGCATAGTATGATATACTGCCTAATAAAGCACTGTCTACTTCTGTTGGTTGGAATCTAATGTTTGGAAAATGTGGGGCAAAATGTGCCAAATGTTGACCAGATCCTGATGCGATCTCTAGAAAAAGAGGATTTTCTTCATCTGAATTCTCCCCTTCGCTAATTAGAAATCTCTTGAGGACTTGCAATATGGGTTCCTTATTTCTTGTTGCAGCTGGATATATAAGCTTTTCATCTGTAATGCTGAAATAAATATACAAAACAATCTTTAAATATACAGAACAAACATTCCCAATGTGCATGGTCACGAAAGTAAGTTGAATAGTAAAAAAAAATGCAGGAATGCGTCAGCACTTCCTAATGAAAACTAAACCCACAAAATACTTAGGATATACAACTCCAAATCACAGGTAACAGTTAAAACATTAATAAGCAATTATTTGAGAAATCTTTATATTTTGATGGAATGTTATTATTAAAAATAAATGAAATAACCCTTCAATATGTGAACCATTGTTATGAATAATTTGACTATTAATGACGATTTGAAGGAATCAACGCTCAATAGTAAGTAAGTAAGTAGTAATACAAACATCATTAACTAGCGAACAATGTGTGATACTCGTTTTCGAGACTAATCTAACCAAAAACAAGCCCACTGTGTTTATTTCGCCGGGTCTTCTTAGACAGGGTTGTTTGGATCCGGTGGTAGCTCTAAAACGCAATGATTCGGAAATACTCATGGTTCATATCACCCACCCTTAAAATTAAATTATAGGACCTTCTATTTCCCTAAATAATTTGGTTTGAAAAACTGAACTAAAAGCCAAGCCCACTGAGTTAAGGCTAACTGGATTTTCTCAGGCTAAATCATTTAGAACCTGTGGTAGTTTTATAATGTGTGCCATTCCATTTATGCCTATAGTTCATAACAACCCCTTGCCCACTAGAATTCATAATATTGGAATTGTTCTATAATAAAACTATTTTATAATGTATAAACATGGGGTAATTGCCTAGTTCTAGTGTATTCTTCATGATTCTGTGTATGCTATGTATACCTTCATGTTGATAATAATTGTGCATTGTGATACCTAAATATCTTGCTTTATTTTTGTACTGACTTGTCATAAGCGCTATTATAATTGCCTACATGATAAATAAACGATTTATTATTTTTATTCTTCACCATTTGAGTTAGTTTATGATAGTAGGTAATGTCTATTGATTTTTAATACGTATAGCTTTCAAGTCATAATTTATATTTATAAACTGCCTCACTGGCGTAATTATAATGCGTACGCGTCACGAATGCTATGCTGAGGTCTCAGGTTCGATCCCTGGGTCCAATATTTACCAATTTCAATCCCGTTTGGGCCCAAACCTAATGTCCGAAAACAGTAGGTAATTAGCGTTTTTGTTGTCCCTATTTCAGAATAATTATGATGAATAATTTAACCACTGTTACACAAATGTGTTATATAAACCATACCTCTCATGTTTGAACGCACAAGCAACATCTCGAGTCTTCGACATTCGTTTCCTTAGCACCGTAGTGGTTCTATTCTCTGCTTCGCACCTCTCAGCTAAGCCAAATATATGTTTTGTGAAGGGGAATTTTGGAGTTCGTCTCATGAAATCTTTATACAGTAGTAATACAGATGGCACATTATTGAATAACTAATAAATAAGTACTAATCATTGTGTACTGTGTTTCTGACAATGTAAACGGTAGGAGCGGGTAGGCAGCCGCTGTCAACTTTGTAGGGGCCAAAAAAATACCTACGGGGTATAAGTTTAGGGTGGCTATCTAAAGAAAAAAAACGACCATCCTATTTTGGTAGGTTTTAAATCCGGTAGTAGGTAGATTGAATTAAAAAAAAAAAGTATTTTGAATTTGGTGCGTTTATAGCCCGTCTTTTTATCAAACATATTTTGTTAGGATTAGGCATGCACAGAACCGTTACGCGCAGAAATAACTTTTGTTCGTAGTAGTTTTGTCATTTTATATTGTTGCAACACCATGGAGTCAAGTCAAAATGGCTTGAATGTCGTTGATTTGTAGTTTGCTTTACGTACTTTGCAAGTGTCGTTTGTTTTTTAGTGGTTTTGTTCGTGCATTCGAAGTGTTTTGCAGCCCACAGGGACCAAAACAATAATATAATATTAAAGACTGTCTTTATTATATGTGTTTAGAGACACTGTATAAAAACAGAACATTTGCCTATGACGCAGCGTCTTCAAATCTCAAACGCAAAATGCAAACGATTGTTCATAAATGATTAATAAAAAAAACTATATTGTACTAAATTTTACATTGTTTTATTCTGAATACCTAACTTTATGTGCATTTTTACTTGTAAGCAAACAATCTCAATCAATATACCTTGAATACTTAATTTTTCAAAAATGTTTTTTTGAGTTTTCTTACAAGTGAAAATGCTTTTCCAAAGTATTAAACAATTATATTCAATTACAAATGAAAAACCTAATTCAGAATTTCCCGGGCTTTACAGTAGCTTACGGGGTAGTTACCATTCTTCTCCGGTAGGAGCGGGTAGGAGTAATAGTGTTCTGTGATGTAAACAAATAATGCAGAAATCATGTAATTTATTTTCAGTTGGTCCTTGGTTTCAGTGTATTACAGTGTGTCCAGATGACCGTCTCCCATTCCCCCCAGTCTTACGTAGATTCCCCCCAAATATCAGGTATTTCAAGAAAAGCCCCCCAAAAGTGCACATAATATTTTTTTCTTTATATAATAATAGTTGTGCCTCAAACAATAAAAATAAGATAAACCTATGTGATGAACTAAACATGTTACAATCAGTTAAACGAGTTGTGGAGTTGGTATGACACGCGACCGTGAAAAAATAAAATCTTACACTCATTTACCTCTGTCCAAGTCTCCTGCTCGTGTTTCGGTGTATACACTCAAAAATCCGTAGCGGAACTTTGTTCTCTTTTACATTTTTGCTGTCGATATGCGTAGCATCTCTATAGTAGTCTGTGCTGTCGATGTATGCAACAGTCAGATCACGTCTTTGCTGATAAGGCGTCATATGGTGATAGAGCTAGTTAATATTGCAATACTCACGACTAAAAAACGTGCATCCAAATCGTTACATTCGTACAATAGAATAGAAGCATTTCTCCAATGACAAATGTATTTTCAAGATTATAATGTTTTCAAGTCTTCACAAGAACGATGAAACACAGGTGCGGCCGATTCAAACCCTTGTCGGAGTTTTGGTGAGGCTAGTTGACACATTTTTAAAATAGGCTTTATATTGTTAATGAGGCTTTTCTAGACCGTTTTTTTATTTTATCGTATTTTTCTGGGACTTATAAAACAACAAATCTTTAATTCAAATTTAATTTTATCATGAACATACGAAAACGCCGTCGGCCATGTTGGCCTATAGATTATCTGTGCAATGACGACACATAATAGTAAATAAACACGCGAAATAACCTATGCGAGCTAGATATCGACTGAAACTCAAATTTATTTTTGCGAAGATCACTTCGATGTAAGTACTTACCTACATAATATCTTATTATTTTTGCTACAAAAGACCACAACATGCGATTTGCGAATGGCATTTAATTGTTTACATAGTGACTGACGTCACGATCATGGCGGTAGCGTTTTCGAAGAGATAGAAGATAAAAAAATATATTATATAAATTGAATTTTAAAGACATCTTCTACTTTAATGTATTGAAATTGATATATTTGGGTTCCAGAAACCAAATACTGTAGGAAATAAACAATTATTTATAAAATTTTGGTATAAGTCAACTAGCCTATTCTTGCGGATCGAACGACCAAGGTCGGACAATACCCTTGCCCCTTAGTCAAATATTATTCTACGAATAACATCATCGAAATATGACGAGCTATCTACATTTTGTACTGATGTAGTGGAGAATCGCATAAGTCCGTTTTAATGCTGCCAGATTGGGAGGGATTCCCCCCAAATTTGGGGGTATTTAAGAACTCAGGCGGGAATTTTAGGGCTAAAAATCCTTGGGGTATTTCGGGGAGGGTAGGGGGGGGGGGTTTGTTGTGGAAGGAAATGGAGCTTTAGTTCCCCTACCAAAACTTCGTTTCTAGACAGATCTCCTCGCCTCATCGCCCAAACGAATGGACCGATTTGGATGCAGGCTTTTTATGTTTGCAAGGTAATTTAGTCGTCGGTGTTGTTAGCCAAGATCTACTTGGTTCTTAAATCTTAAGTGTTGGTTTACACTTGGCCTTTAGTTCAATTTTATTCACAATATATTTTTATAATAATATCTTGTATTATATATTGGACACGGCACGCATTATGAGCAGGTTCCTCACACTGGGTCCCTAACCAGCGGTGGCTTGGGTCTTAGGCCTCACTATGGGAGGGTGACACTTTTTATATTGATAAATGTTTTATTTTATGAGAAATGTATTATCAAAAATATTAAAAAAACTTTTAAAATAAAGAATACTTACTGTACATAATAAATTGTCAGCAGGTTCATCTTAATCGGAGGAACTTATCGGCTGCCTGGATTGACTACAAAAAGGCGTATGATTCGGTGCCTCATACTTGGCTAATGAGGTGCTGGATTTGTACAAGATGTATACAAATCTATGCACCTTTCTTGGGGCATGAATGGAGCAGTGGACCACAGTATTGAAATATCCAGGTGGTGCGGGTCCCCTGAATGCGATGAGCCAATTAATATTGAGCTAGGTATATTCCAGGGAGGTAGTTTGAGTCCCTTGTGGTTTTGCCTGGCCCTGAATCCTCTCAGCACTTTGATGTTAGATTCGGGGTTAGTATACCGCCTTCGTAGAGGAAGCACACCCATATCTCACTTGCTCTATATGAATGACCTCAAGTTATTTGCACCAAAAAAAACAGATTTGATTGGGTTGCTGAAAATAACAAAAACAATCAGGGATTCGATCCATATAGAGTTTGGTGTAGATAAATGTGCGGTAATTTGTGAGGGCCAAAGTGAGGCTATGGTCTCTGATGACATCCATCTTTCAGAGACTATACTGCTTCGATCCCTCTCCGAGACAGAAACCTATAAATATTTGAGTATGCCCGAAGCGTTAGGTATATCGGATGCAGACGTAAAATAATTGGTGAAGGAACGTTTCTTTGGCCGTCTGACAAAAATACTTAACAGTTTTTTGTCAGGTGGTAACAAAATTCGTGCTTTTAACGGTTGGGTTATGCCTGTGTTCATGTACAAATGGACTCAGACCGAGTTACGATGCCGTGGATCGAAGGGTTTGAACTCTTCTGACGGCGCACCGAATGCACCATTCATAATCATCAGTGATGAGATTGTATATCCCACGGAAATGTGGGGGTCGAGGCTTACTTAATGCTAAAGACCTGCATAACCGCGAGATATGCAATCTCAGGGATTATTTCCTCCACAGCGGAGTGGATGTGGCTACAGTGGATAAAGGATGCACTCCGCTCTCCCTGGCACATGACAAATGGTTGGTTCCTATGGTACTGAGTACTGGTGAACGCAGGAAGGTATGGAAGAGCAAGGAACTACACGGGCAATTCTGTCGAGCTTTAAATGGGCGATTTCGACCAACTTGCTTCCATATCTTGGCTACGTTTCGGTGATCTTTTTGGAGAAACTGAAGATTTTGTCTTCGCAACAACTACAGAAAATACATCTTTGAAGGATGGTATCATCTTCTGTTGGGCATGCCACCGTCAATCAGGCATTTTATTTTGGGTTGTTCGTATCTTGCTAATGACGACTAAGTACTTGCATAGACATAACCTAGTAGCTAAGATCATACACCAGCAACTTATATGTCTTCCAACCAGTTTTCGAAAATGGACATGCAACGCTGTATTGGGATCGACCTATCATCATGGATAGGACTATTGTTGCCAATAAACTTGATATTGTGGTAGTAGATCGATTAGCGCGCCGGGCAATACTTGTTGATGCCACCATTTCAAATGTCGAAAACCTCGTTAAAGCCGAAAAAGACAAAATATCCAAATATTTAGACCTGGCACACGAGGTTACTGACATGTGGGATGTGGACTCAACAATGATAGTGCCGATAGTCGTTTCTACTAATGGGTTGATACCTAAGAGCCTCGACCAACACGCATTTTTTATAATGGTAATATTTAAAAATGTAAAAAAAACTATTAAAATAAAGAGTACTGTACATAATAATAATAATATCGTTTATTTCAAGCTACTATGCCCATATGTAAGGTATTACAAACTAATATCTTATATATAAAATTCTCGTGTCACAATGTTCGTTCCCATACTCCTCCGAAACTGCTGGACCGATTTGTATGAAATTTTGTGTGCATATCGGATAGGTCTGAGAATCTGCCAACATCTATTTTTCATCCCCCTAAACGTTAAGGGTGGTCCACCCTTAAAATTTTATTTTTTAGACAAAAAAAATTGTTTTTATTTTTTTCTGATACAGAATAAAAAAAACATACAACCCTAAATTTTCAACCCTCTACGATCAACCCCTATTTTTTAAAAGCGATATTAGTATTTTTGTCAAGTGCGTTTCTCACCGGGGGCGCCCACTAGGCTACTTTAATCCTGGAAATAGGCATTCACGCGGGCAGAGCCGCGGGCAACGTCTAGTTATATATAAAAATATGTAGTTACATTAATTATGTTTGCAATATAAATTTAATACTATGTTAGTACCACTTCACTATAAGCATTGTGTCTGTGTGCGATCTTGTGGCACTTGTCGGACGGAACACCACCCCTTGCAGCCAGAAGCTTCATAACGATGTTCACATAACAGTTTGGAACACGCACCACAAACGCCTTGAAATTGACGTTACGATGCGACTCCAACATCTGCACCCTCAGCGAGTACTTCGTCTTCTGGTACGTAGTACGTGTACTGCACGATGTTCCCCGCCTTAATGTAGGCGAGAGATGTACACATGATGGACTGTTCGGCTGTAGGCTCCGCAAGAGCGTTGCCGCAGCGGTTCGCGCTGGTTCGCTGACGGCGCTTCCTCCTTATGCACCGTCACGAAACCATCATGATCTGGACAGCGGACACCTCGTACATCACGTCCAGCTTCTGCTACAAGAACGCCACAAGTTGATTACTCATGAAAATTTTAAGTCACGACGATAACTTGTAATTATTATTGATAATAGTCTCAGCAAAACGTCCGCATTAAAACGCGGCATAAGTGAGACTGTCAAAATGTTAAAATGTCATAAGTAAGGATAAGCGATGAAAATTATATTGTAGGTAGTACTAAGAAAGTAGAATAATATCAACATTTATTCAAGATCAGTGGACCAAAAAGTATCATTGGGCTTGAATCCCTTAAAAAATATAATGAGATAATTATTGATTAAAGAAATATTTAGTCCACTTTTCGGGGTTTTTCTTGAAAAACCTGGATTTTCGGGGAATCTACATAAAACTGGGGGGCATGGGAGACGGTCATCTGGCAACACTGCCTTGACTCTTGAGTGACTGGAGTTTTGGCGGGAATTCTGACAGTGCGGTGGCTCTCTTGTTTTAATTATTTCGTAAACTAGTTTAAAGTTGTGTTTGTTGTATAAATGTGGTGTGGTTTTGTGCAATAATCATTTACGATGATGAATAGTTTATGGAGACATTAAAATAGGGAATATGGGTGATTTTTGATCAATCGTATTGTCAACCTTGAATTTTCGATTCGCTTGAAGAAAGTCGTCTAAGAAGCATTGAACTGAAAGGAATTAACACCAAAACTCCAACAAGATCTTGAAATCGGCCACACCCCCGTTTCATCGTTCTTGGAATATAAAAAAAGAATATAACTAATGACTTGGCAGCATGGTCTCTGATCTTAGCCGGTTCCTTGGAACAAACCAATGCCCAAAGATTAAAGAATATTAGTACAGGTATGAGGTAGTACATAATACTTTTCTTTGGTCATTGGATGGATACTCAGTCAACAATTGGAACAAAAAAAAAAAAACTTGAGTGACTTTTAAGGGAAACTCTAACAATCGTATCTGAAAATAGCTTTTATGAAAATTACGAATAAAATACATAAAAAAATGAAAAGCCTTGATAAAGAATTTGTGATGGATCTATTTCTCGATAGTGAAAATGTTTCTACAATTAATAGATTAGTCGTGGCTATATCAAATGTTGTAAATGAAAATAATGATAATTTAAATCTTTTGAGAGATATAATGAAAAGGGAGTACAATCAAGTATCACAGACAACATCTGATGAGTTTTTGATTGGTGTTCCTAACCACAGAATCAAAGGTTTCTACGAATTAATTATACGTAATTATACTGACGATGAATATGTCAACCGCTTCAAAATGAAGAGAAGTACAGTTCAGGTAATTATTTAAATTTTGTTGGCCAATACACTTTCCTAATTATAAAAAAGTGTGAAAACATGTTTTGTACATGCATGAATGGATTGTATAGTTTATTATTTCAATATGATATTGATTAATTAAGTTATTATTATGTACTGGAGAAGTTGTCGAACTTTTTCAAATTGCCCCAGTCAGGTGTGGAAATATAGGTAATATTTGCGACAGCCCTATCACTTATTTAAACAATCATTGTCAAACACACCAGATGGTGTGCATAGATATACATGTTGATTTAAAATAGATTCAAGAACCCCAATAATCATATCAATTCCATTATATTTGGAATGCATTGATTAATATTTTCATGTTCAATTTAACATAATATTAGAGTAACTATATACTAAAGAAAGAGCGATAAATACTCCCTGCACACTTTTTGACTTCACTTTGGCAGTAAGAATTTGATGTATACTAGAAAGAAATAACTATAGTTATAGTAGTTATGCATGGGATAGATATTGTAGTATCAATATAAAAAATTATACATAAGTGTGCATGTATGTGAACACTGTTATGAGCTGTCTTTGCTAACCCTAATGTTCTTTTGCAGTAAGTAGTAGATCCATATAATATACTATCCAAATCTATTAAATATAAAATTATATTGAGAAAAATTTACTCATAAATAGTTTTTTTTTATATGTACATTAAAATGATCTCAGGTGTAAAACAGTATGTGTTTATTGATATTAATACTTATATTTCTTTCTCTGATTACAGGCACTGATAATATTTTTGAAAAGTTATATCAAACCAGGAAACATTCCACTTGATAAAAAAGTTCATGTATTTCTTTGGTTTTTATTAAATGATACCTCATACAATGATATTGGAAAAATGTTTGGTCTTCATAAGTCATCTGTAAGTTACATATTTCATGAGATTGCCACTCAGTTGGCCGAGAACAGATACCATTTTATTAGCTGGCCATCTATTGAAGAGCAACATATCACTAGGATTAAAGTGAACAGTAGATTTAAATTTCCAAATTGTGTGGGATTTATAGATGCATGTAGGCTGAAAGTTGGATCAAGAAGGAACAGAAAAAACAAACCTGACATTGTGCTATTGCAAGCTGTATGTGATGAATCTCTAATGTTTATGGACACATATGTAGGAGAAAAAGGAAAAGTAAGGAAAAACAAGATTTTTAAAGACAGTTCCTTGTCCCATGAATTGAAAAATTTTGTTGATTTTGATAATCATATATTAGGAGATTCTGATTACCGACTTAGAAAGAATTTAATTACTCCATTTACTAGTGAAGAATTGTTAACCAGTGAAGAAATGAAGTTTAATGAAGTTCATTGGAAAGCCCGTAGTTATATTGGTCGTGCATTTGAATTGTTAAAAGAAAGGTTTAAGAAACTTAATCATATTGATGTTGTTAAATCAGAATCAGTTAATATATTGATTTCGGCATCATGTGTTCTTCATAATTTCATTTTAATGCATGAAGGATGTTCTGATGTGAAAGAGGAAATTGTGTTGTGTGATGATGGTGTTAGCATAAACACAGATATTGTTAAAACTGCAGTAGAGAAAAGACAATTTTTGTGTAATTACATTAATTATATGGAACTTGAAGATATGTAATCAAAATTTATCATACACACTCACACCTGGAATTCCACGAAATGTGGGTGTAACTAGTACACCCACATTTCACGGAGCTTATGACCGTCTCATGATGTGATAGGGGTGTAATCGAAGTTTATTTTTATATTTGGTGGCAACTGAGTTTCATAGTCAGTTGTAAAAGAGCTATTTCTGCTTCATGGCAACTATTTTCGATGGAGCATTATGTTTAATACCTTATTTGGTTGCGTGTAACTGCACTTAGTGTAATTGATTATGGTATTGTGTATTATGGTGGGATAAGTGCACCGATCAGGGACAATATAGTAGATATGTATATATATGTATATACGTCGATCTGCATAGAATCCAAGCATGCCAATTTTTATACATACTTTCGCACTCTCGCCTGTAATCCCCGAAGGGGTAGGCAGAGGTGTAACCAGTACATTTCGCCAAGCGTATCTCCGTCCAATGATGTGATAGGGGGCGAGCCTATCGCCATACCGGGCACAAATTCCAGAATCTGGGCTGATACTGGTCATTTCGTAATAGAGAAACCCAATACCACTATACCCGATCCGGGTATCGAACCCGAGAGCGTTAGCCTCAATCGTAACGCATACGCATTACAACTGCGCCACCGAGGCAGTCATTCGTAGATATAACTACCTACAGAAGTCTGTAGGTTCGGGAACACTGTTGGATTCCAGCAAAGGCCTCTACTCTACTTACTATGTTTATTTAAATGTGTCGTCTTGGTGGCGCAGTTTTAATATGTATTCTATGTAATATGTATGTCCTGAGGGTATATTGGGTTCAATCCTCGGTTCGGGTAATAGTGATATTGGGTTTTTCTATAACGAAATGTGCCCGATATGGCTATAGGTTTGCCTCCCATAACGTCATGGGACGCTCGGCCAAATGTGGGTTTAAGTTTTGGCTAGCTATAAATAAATACATCAAACATTCACACACACTCCTGACCCTACGCTTAGTTACGAGTCTTTATTGTGGATATCATCAGCAACTACGAAAAACTTTCGGTTTACAACCCCCAGACCCGGTATAAATATTTGCGGATCAAACAATCATTTCTCTTTACGCGCGTATGGAATCCGCCTCTCGTTTTACAATCGACTTCTCATCAATGTGCCATGGAGGTAATAAAATTTGATTAATTTATAATTTGCACTGTTGTTGGTTATCCATAATAATATAATAAAATCTGTTATCATAAACTATTTTTTTATATTTCTAAACACATCCTACTAGTCGACCAAATGAAATAATATTATTATATTATTTATGTATTTACTACACTGTTGTCTGTTGTTAGGTAAGTGTAGTGCAGTCCAAATACAATGTCGACCGCCGTGGTCGGCAGAATCCTCATTAAAATAATTTTGCTACATTTACTGGATATACCGAAACGTGACTGGAAGGAGAGTTACTAAGGCGGGTTTTTTATCATGTGTACGGTGGTCGCTATCCAATCTGGTACAAATATGAATTAGGTACCCTCCTATAAGTACCGCAGCACCAGCTCTTAGGGGTCTATGATCTGTGTCTTTGTTCTTATGGGTATGAATCTACTATGCGCATCGTAAACGTAAAACTGTTTGCGGGATACGCCCCGATCGGAGCCCTTATCTCACTCCGTTGAACCACAGGGCACGGGGTTGTGAAGGCTAAATCACCATAGCCACCTTACCTACCATATAAGATACCTTATAGGTACCTACCATATAAAAGTAGCTATTGTAAAATATATCTCCATATCGTAAATATAGTATAGTAGGTGGTAGGGTAGTATAGTAGGTGTAGGCACCTCAATTTACCATCCGCCGTTTTTTTTGTGTTATTATACGGCTAAGTTACTAAATGGACTTGATATTAAGTACCTACTAAGTTAAGTGCACTGCAGTCCAAAAATAATTTCGACCGTCAGTTAAATCAAGAGACATAGCGTCCCTCGACGGTCGGCAGAATTATTTCGACCTGAAGTTACTGGATCTACACTTCTGATTTGGATTTGTAACTAAATATTGTAAATGTTGATATAACAATAGGTAATTTCGTTAAGGCTAACTTTAGCAACACGTCACAGTTACCTATTTAAAAAAACATACTTGAGTACAGCTAGGTTGAAACAATAAGCATTACCTACTTAAAGAAAAAGAAAACAACCACATGAATATAATACTTATATTTTTCTTCTAATTTGTTAAATTGATAAGAGTTGGCAATAACTAAATCGGTTTATTAAAATGTAAAAAATATAAATAAAAATGTAAAAACATGTAAGTCTGCATATAATACAAACATAGACAACATCATTTATAAAATGTAGACTAAATTGAATCTAGGTTAATATCAATTACTTACTATAACCATAATTATATAAACCGACCAATATAAACCTATTTTAAAGTTAATCTACATTTTATAATAAGGCTGTGTGGGTTTACATATAGTTGAAGAACCGAGAAGCTATTATCTAAATTCTAAAGTATATTTATTGTTTCACAAAATTACAATAAGTTTAAAAATATTGAATCCCTACGTATTTTGTAATTGTTCACTTAAATACTGTATTTTTCTACTAAAATTATGTACAAAAAAGATTATAATTTCTGCTTATATTAAAAGGCTTTGATAGTTACACGGTGGGAACATTTGATATTTTTTAATTTCTGGTGGTTACTTCAGCCTAATAACAATTTAATCCAAATTGTAAATCAGTAAACAGAAATGGAATAAGTAGTCTAAGATTATAAAACAGCAAATAGTATAACTAAACTATGATAATAGTATATGAATCAGATGTACCTACGTAGATAAGTATATTGTGCATAAATATTAAACCATTTTTACACAATTAGTAAATAGGTACTTACTCCGAATTTAATTAAAGGCAATTCAAACTTTAACAATTCTGTTCCAGAAAGCATTGCTTGCTTCAAAATATACTATGCTTTGTCCTGATGTACTCTAACATTAGGCACTATATTGGCAACCTACAAGGCACTATGCACTTAGCACAGTAACATGCTATTAAAATTTTATACATTAACAAAATTTATAACCATTTATATAATTATTTAAATACTACTTCGGTTGTTTTATACTCGGAAACTCATTTACAATATAGTCGAATTATATTCAGTTCAACAATTGTAGGTATACCTACGCAGTACACTGCTACTTGTTTCGTTCGAGGATTTATTTATAGGTACACAGCGTAATTTTGCTGTTCTCTTGATTATCCTCGAAACACGTTAGGTTCAATACTCGTGCAATTAGGTATTGATAATTTCAGCAGCATATTTAGGATCTTGAGTTCGACTTAGTCAAACCTTTCCCTTGAGCTGGTTGGCTGTAAACTCTATATACAAATATAAACTATATTTACACATCGGTGCACCACGTCGTTAATCTAGAAATTATTTTTATGGAATGTTAAATATTAATACTAAAGCTGTCTTGAAACAGTTTTGGTACTCAATGTACTCATTTTGTTATATAATAATAATTCAAGAATTGGTGTGAAAGCATGTATCTATACTTCGCGTAATGTAAAATGACGCGCCAATTATTAAATTTTACAAACATATCACACCACACAAAATCTAGCGGTGGACTGCCACATTTTGCATTACACGAACTATACCTATGTTTTAGCTTTAGTATTAATTCGTCCTACTGAGAACCCAATGGGATACATTCATTACAAATCCATCGTAAATGCATTTTTGTCGTGTAAAGAATATCTAATAACATTATTTATTATGTCTTAATATGTAGTAATCGATGCTGTACATTAAGTTAATGATACAATATTTACAATGACATTATTAACGTCCACATAACACATACATTGCCGGAGCCGATTTTGTCGGAAGACTTGTCTCACACATTACATTCATAGTCATGTATCACTCTGTGATGGATCCATACATAGTCTGTTTAGGTATATTTCAAATATAAGTCTTTTTCACTTTTTGTAAGGTACCGCACTTGAGATCCTTGTCAAGGGATTCGGTGGAATTTCGGAGGTCGAGTGTTCTGTCTTTCCCGAGTTCGAGATGTAAATTGTCTTGCTTTGTAATTGGGCAAACATTTGCCACCATATTAACGTTTTTAGATCTCGGTGGTATGTACGCAGTGTTAGCATTTAATGGTGTCTCCAACGCGCTTAATCTGCGAAATCAAATTGTTATTCATTATTTGAATATTTCTTTATACGTATTTAGGTAAAGTATAATAGCAAGGCTTGTACAAGAAATTTAAACACATTACCCACTTTTAAAATAATTCCTTTAGGACCTATCATTTACCTTTACCAAATACAATAAAGTGATTTAATTTAAATTTAATTTCAAGAAAAACTTAAATGTTAAAAATAAATGTTGAGTCGGTGCTTTCTGTCTATATTTAACCATTAAATTGTAATATTTATTTTTGTACAGTTTGTTTGTTGCTATTTTTAGTGTATCATCAATGCATAAATGAAGTACTACTATTTAATCCCTTTAGTGGTAGAATTTTATCGAAATTTAAATGGGACCAACTTTGAGTTATACTCTATTGAGTGACAAAAAAACATCCAAATCTGTCCACAATTGTCGGCGATATGTGCGGTTACATACAAAAAAATAATTCCCAAAATTGAGAACCTGCGTTTTTTTCGTTGGTAACAAATGGGTAGATATTTTTTCTACACGTGAATATTATTGGATCAACATACCTGTTTAATCGATTGTGTTGTTCATTGAATGGTGAGGTATCGGCAAGAAAGGGGTGACGAAATCGCCGCGAGAATAGATAGCCGATGACAAAGCCCACCATAAGTGTTACAAGACACGATGCTACTACTGCTGTAAGTAAAGCTTGTGCACTATATATGTTGCCATCGGCAGCTTCCACTGTTAGCAAATCTAAAATAAGATTTAAACTATAAATTTCATATTCCACCTGCCCTTATACCACTCGCAGTGTGATCGGCGCATATATGCTATTTTATGTTAACTACCCGACAATTCAAAAGGAATATGTTTGGTGTTTTACCTGTTTCATGTTTATTGTTGCTCGCACTCTTTTCTTCTGATACGACATTTGTTTCTACAACTTCTATCAGTATTTCATTTTGAATGTCATCACTTTTTTGATGTGTTTCGCCTTCGGATGATGACGGTTTTTTCGTACCTAGGTTTCTACTACTATGTCGATCACCAGGCAAAAGGGCTGGTAGCTTATTACATACTTCAGTCTTTCCATTTTCTACATTTTGTAAAAATCTCTCGGGATTTGGAAATTGTCTGTTTCCAACCCAAGAACATTGTTGCATTTTAGAATCCCATGCGCAGTGAGGATCTTGTAAAGCAACACACTCCCTAAAATCAAAGTTAAAATTACGTTAATCTAAAATGTCAGCATTTTAAATCAAGACAGAAGTAAAGTTGGTGTCAATATTTACCTGCATGATTGCACGTTCCCACAATGAGACAAAGTCACAGCTTTTATTATGTCGCCGGACGCGACTATTAGTTTCTCGGTAGTCAGTGCGATATGCATCTGTTTTATTGGCACCCCTTGAGGCAACACTTGTACTTCAGATATAACAGCTGTTCTTACAGGATTTTTATTGTATTCGTCGACACTGGCATCGAAAACACCTTCGTTTGAAGCAACATTCACGCCTTTGATAACTCTGCCGTCATCGGTACCAACGTATATGACGTCAAATTTGTTGCCATTCATAGCTTGAACTTGAGGATGTACAGCTATAGCAGAAAATCTATATTGTAGGCTTACTCTAATGAGGATTGGTCGAGCTAGGAATGAGGGTACTGCTTTATCCATTAACGGATGTGTTTTGATGAAGTTTACTGTTGAATCGGAAAGCGTTCTGCTGTCTTCTACGCAGGATCCCGGCTTCGTTTGAGGTAATTTATCCTTTTCTAGTGGTAGCCAGTTAGAATTCATGGTTTCTTGACTTTTAAATGAACCCTCAAACGCATCCATTATATCCCTCATTGCAAAAGCGCACACAGCTGAGCCACCAATGGCGTTTTGAGGTGTAGTAAATACTCCATAAACTATATCATTTCTGTTATTACCACTGCCGTATTCTCCACTTATAAGTTCCGTTGTAGACTCTGAAAAATACATTTTTATTAAATAACGAGACGTGTTTATACAAATATTCAAAAAATAGTTTAATAATCGCTTCATTGGTCTAATGGCAGAGTACTAAGTCTGGGAACCATGAGGTTCTGAGTTTAATTCCCAGGCCGGGCAATCACAATTTGTGTTGAATTTTCGATTCGTAAAACCACACATGAACTGCTCGGGATTGGAATTTGTGCCTGGTATGGCGGTTGCTCCTTACCTATATCATCATGGAACGGAAATAAGATCGATGAAACTTGGGTGCACTAGTTGCACCTCATAGCAAGAATGTGGTGCAAAAAAGAGATTACTTACGGACTTCATCAAAATAAAATGGATATTCGCCAGGCATCGAACAATTGAGGCGAGCTTTCAAAAAAGACGTCCATCGATCGCTAAACGTGTGGGGGCCTCCTTTGTCGTTCAGACAGATTCTTGCTACTCTTGAGTACACGGCCTGCCGAGAAACATATAAAGAGTTAAGAGTTTATCTATTTTCATAAAAATAATGGCATATATTACACATAATAGTATATATCATATTGAAATACTGACCTTTCCGCAGTTCATGTACTCGACAGCAGTTTCTCTATAGAAGAAATAGGCGTGGCTTGTAGAAGCAACTGCTCCAACAAACGAAGGATCGTTTAGCAAACGCAGATCTGATCGTTCTGTTCGAACTGGTTCGCGATAGATAAGCGGATCGGTTCCGGAAAAATCTGCCGCTGTCGCTGTGTATAGCTGATTATCTATACAATGAGATAAAATTTATTAGTATTCAATTTATTACTTAAGTAATTCACTACTTACACCTAATTCAACCTTAATAACTCGATTAATCAAATGAAGTAACTGAATGTGCTTTGTTTAAGTATAAAAACGTGAATTAAGGAAGTACCTCGGAGACATATTATAAAACCGTGTTTACTTACCTACAAAAATCGAGGTAGAATTGTGTTGGGGATCGTAAGGACAGCGGCCGGATCCGTCAAACTCTTCTAGGGGATGGTTAGGCGAATGGCTTGCATACTTGCGACATAGGGGCTTAAAAGCGTTTGTTCCACACACCAGAAGTCGTCCTTGCGATCGTGCCGCTACTCTTGGATAGTTTTGACATTCATCTGACGATTTTCCTTTGACTTGACATAATTCTCTGTGAGCGTCTGTTGACTGCCATTGTAACCGCTAGAAACAAATTTATTTATGTTAGCCATGGCTAAGTACCGAGTGTGATCATGAGCACAAGAAAGTATCTATTTTGGTTTTACTTGAAATAAGTTCTATTGCAAGCGTTGCCATTCAAAATCTGTTTACCAATGAAGAAACCGTGATTTATTTAGTTTGCTTTTAAGTTACTATAGATTTAAATGCAAAAATACTTTTAGTTATATTTTTAGTGCATATAGCAAAATTATTGTGGTATGTCATTGAAAACATGTCTGTTTTATATCGACAAATAAAACAGATGGCTATGAATAAAGGACTATTTTTTTATGAGAGTAACGTTAGCAGTATCTGGCTGAGTGCCAAACAGCCTCTCGACCCTATGTCCATCAATATTTTATTTTTATTTCATGCGCACATTGTGTTGCCATTAATCGCAGCTTTATATGCATTACAATATGGGTGATCTCACAATACCCCGATTGGAGTTTCAACCTCGACTGAATAAATTTCAAGCGTACTCATTTTGGCTCAATATCTTTTGAGGATTGGGGAACAAAACAATCATTGATTGTATATACTGCATAGTGTATACCAAGATGTTAACTTGATATGAAGCTATGGAAATCATTAGGAAATATTGGTGATCATATATAAGCGAACTTTTTTATACTAGCCCTGTATTATACACTGCTGAGCACGAGCCTTCTCTACTGAATGAAGAAGGGTTAGGCCTTAGTCCACCACGCTGACCTAATGCGGGTTGGCAGACACATGTCTTCGAAATTCTTATGAAGAAATTCTCAGATATGTAGGTTTTCTCACGATGTTTCATTTACCGTTAAAGCAAGTGATAGTTAACATTTAATACACACGTAACTTAGAAAAGTCTAAGCTATCGCTGCAGCGGTAGATACTATTATACGAGGATTACCTATTATTGTAAATAAAATCTGGTACGATTTAGAAAATAAACATTGTACCACGCGAAATGGGTCGTAACTAAGAATAAACAGTGAGTGCAGCGGGAGGTAATGGGGTTATTAGAGTTTGCGCAAGATTAGATACATAAACTTGTAGCCAAGTGCTATACCCATTAAGAGTTTCGTTTCGTTACTTGTGGGTCGCTGACCGACAATTGCTAACTTGTCAGAATACCTATATCAGTGCGAAATCTGCAATCGTATCAATCTAGGCTACAGAATTTCCTACCAGTTCGCTCTTATCTGACAACATTACATATTATTGTATTTTATGTTATTTATTTATGTATGTTGGATAACACACAGAATTGCATCGACGTTTTTGTATAATGTATTTTTTTAAATTGATTTCCTGCATCGTTTTCATTTTCTAATTAACATAAAAAATATCAATAATCAAAAAGCTGCAATATCTGTTTATTTAATTTTTGCTGATCTATCATAAAATGTAAACAAATAATTCAGTTTATTTAATTATATTTAATTTTTATATTTTTCTGATGTTTCATATTTTTAAAGAACTTGTTATATAAATTAAATATCAGTTATACATTTAAAAAAGTACTATTAAAACTATTGTTGATATTGACATAGGAGTATGTAGATTAATTACTGTAAAAACTGTAAAGAATTGATGGAGGATTTACCTGTTCAACGTTTTCATTCAAGTTGTAGAGACTTAGATTGTAGACCATATTTCTGAAAATTAAATATTGTTAGGTGTTATTATATGATTAAATAACTCATATTCAGTATAAGTACTGACAGTTTTTTTGTAAGCATGCTATTTTAGACTTATGAAAACGTGACTTTTGAGTCTTATATTTTTGTGGGCAGCAGAATGGGACATTGGTTTGGTATTTTTTACTATCGTGGGTTACGAGACGAGCAAATCGCTCGCCTGATGGTAAGCGCCACTAGGTTGCGCTCGTCATCCTGAGACATAAGTTCTATATTATTCTATTCTATAAGATTAATTTCACTGGCTTGAATACCTATCCTTCAAGCCGGAACACAACAGTGCTTACACACTGTTGGTTGAAGGCAGAATAGACAAAACGGTGGTACCAATCCACACGGCCTCTCATATGAGGGACCTTACCTTATTGTCACCACCACATTTTCCTCATCATTCAAAGTTAAAATAATATGACGTAACTCATAACTTGATATATTGATTATAGTTTTTTAGCTATTAAACTCACCTGCCACCAACTAAAATTGAAAAGTCATCTTTGTCTAAAATGCGGAAGTGGTCTGGCGCCGTCGCGTTGCCTACGAACTGCTCCGAAGTTTCATCGCCTGTAACAAACGAATTCATTAAAACTTTTTGTGACCAACTTCGATTCCATAATTATGTAACTTTATGTTATGAGCATATAATGACACCTCATAAAATTATGCGGGCTTAGTACAAATTACATGAATGTGTATCAGTTGGTAATGAAGTCCATTCTACCAACGAACCCTATTACAGTAACCGGCCGAGTAAGTGGGTCATCTGATCATATATGATCGCCACCACCCATAAATATTCACAATACCTGATGAACAAAGACGCGTTGCCGATGATTAAGAAATTGGGAGGGGAAAGGGAATAAGAGCCTCCGGAATCTCACCCACCACACGAAACGCAACAGCAAGCGGCTACTTCACGTTGGTTTATTGTGAGACAATGGTAACAACCCGGTCGAACCGTTCCATTCATCGTGTAGACAAAACTGTCTACAGCGAGGCTCTACCACTATTAAAACATACATGTCATTCATATACATTAACGAATAATTGTTGTATCGAATAAACAATGTTTTCATTGTACCTACTCTGATTAAACAACAATGAACGTTCGAGATTTCATAACAAGCGCGATGGATGTTCTCACGTTGCCGCGTTGTTTGAATCAGTATATGTTTGTTCAACACTTGCGATATCGCCTGTCTGACAGCAGATATTACAGAACTAAGATTAAAGTTAAGCACTTCAGAAATCTTTGTTTTGTACGGATTAGGTAGTACTTATACGCAATCATTGCCAGCCGTTCGCGCCCTGTGGGCTCAGCATATGCAACACGAGATAATTTTGTGGACTCGTTTTGTCGTAAAAACCAGTTTCATCTGGTTATCTTATAAGCAATAATAGTAATTCCCAAAAGTTTGTTTCGGCATTTATTTAAATGGTTAGCCACAAAATACCGACGTAAACGTTAATTAGCTTAAGAAAATATTGACATGTAAAAGTGATATTTGAGATCCGATTTAAAGAATAAATTTGATTTGATATATGTAATTATAATTAGCTGCCTCCCAGCCTCTGTGGCGCAGTTGGTGATTAGCCGGATGTGAAGCTAGAGGCCGCGGGTTCGATTCCCGCGGCGAGACAAATGTTTGTGTGATCCACAAGTATTTGTTTTGGGTCTGGGTGTTTTCTCCCCAGAGGGGTTGACATCAGGTAAGTGGCCGGTCGTAAAAACTACAAGCCGAATAATTCCGTAACACTTTTTAAAAAAGATGCTGCGCCGAAGCCACTGTGCGGAAGGGCAGAAGAAGAGAAGAACAACAAATATTAATACCCTACTTATGGTTCATAGCGGTTTCACCCGCAACATCTATCGCTTGCAGTGCCACCTACCGGGTACAATTGTAAATATAAACCATCCAGAGATCTACTCAAACACATATAAAAAGTTTCAGCAAAATCGTTTAGAACCGTTTAGAAGTTTTAGCGAGACTAACGAACAGCAATTTGATTTTTATATATAAGATTATGCATTAATTGATGTGTCTCTCACCATGTTTGACGTGGATGCGAGCGTTGGAATCTGGCATCCAGGCTTGTGCCGTGGATGCTAGGAATACGAGGACCGCGTGGGCGACGGCCATTTTGGCTTAGCACGTCCTCTCTATGCTCGCCATCTTCTGACTCTCCCTTCTTATACCTGTAATAAATGCATTTGTTATTATTTATGAGTAAGTTTATTTGTAAAGTGGGAGAGCAACGCTGTGGACAGTTTTGTCTACAGCACGAATGGGCCGGCTTGACCGGGTTATTATCACTGTCTCACAGAAAATGGACGTACCAGCTTACTGCTGTGTTTCGTATAGTGAGTGAGATATCCGGAACCCCAAATCTCCCTCCGCTTCCCAATCCCTTAATTACCACTTTCTTTTTAAGATCGGCAACGCGGCAATGATTTTTCTGGTATTGTGGATGTAGGTACATGAGTGGTGGACATCACTTACCATCAGGTAACCCATTTGCTCGTTTGCTGGCCAATTATTATTATTTATTTTATTTCAGACTATTATTGTTCATATAATAATTATTAAAAACATTATTATTATATATTATTTAAAAAGCTTAAAAATTATTCAATCTAGTTTAGTGCCATTTAACATGTAGCTGAATCAATCGCCACATTAATGGGCAATCAATTTTGTCCGCTATTACGCTTAGGATACTGTTGGGGCTGTCACGAATACGACGCAACATCGAGGCGGCTCACTTTCTTAGTATGGCATGGAATCCATCAGTATGAGCATCTGCGAACATGCCTGATGCGCTACAGTACCTCGGCAGCCCCAACAACACTCTAAATGCGTTATTATACTGAAATATGCTATAAAAAATACGTATTGAAAATTACGTTACATAATGTGTCCTGTATGAACAGAAAGAATATTAAGGGTGATTCGCCCATGATCACCTGTTTTAAACGGTAAAAACGTAAATACGTACGATGTAAAAACTGACGTCCGTACAGTGTAATTAGGTGACTTCCGTTGAACATAATTTTTATCCGTCAGATATTGTGTGTAGTGAATCATAAGTTAAATTTGCTTTGCTGTTTTATTACTATGAAAGGCAATGTAGAGTCGTATATGATAATACTAAGATATTATGTTTATACGATAACAAAATACAAATAGCAAACACAGATAACAACCTCATTAGATGTGTATGTGTAAAATTAGCCTCATTACTGGTACTAGTATAAAAATAATAATTACAATGTAATATTATACGTGATGGTATAATGACGTGTGTAAAAAATACGTAAACATATTTATGTAGAGCTTTGTTATAATAATCTACTTGAGCCTGATCCGACCTTGCTAGAGTAAGGTTTTATCCGAGAGTAAGTCACAAAATACTCTCGAGTTAACAAAGTTTGAACCGAAACAAGGTTTGTAAAGAGGGTCGCTGTCCTTAACCGATTTCAAAAATGAGGATGTTCCCAATTAGTTTTTTGTATGTAACGCGTTATCTCAGTCATTAGGACCAAACGAATCCAACAGATAGGTAATACTATTGTGTCGTAAGATATACGAATAGGTGAAATTTGTAAATAGGATAACATTAAATATAATTATTTAAATTTCGTAATATAGAAAAAATGATTTTCATTTATTACTACTATTTGCTCGTGGTTCTGACCGCGTGAATGTCTTTTTCCGGGATAAAATTTATTTTTCCCGAACAAAAAGTACCCTGTGTTCTACCCCAAATATAATTAAAGTCCGTTCGGCCGTTTAGCCGTGGAAACGTAACAGATAACGTAACGATAGACATACAGACCTACTTTCGCATTTGTAAGGGTAGGAGTATGGAAGAGTATACTTCCATTGCTTTTAAAACTACGCTTAATACGATCAAAATTATGCGTTCGGCCATCTTCGGTCATTTCGAAAATACAAACATGTGAGGATGATGACCTTAATACAAACCTGTTACATTAGATTACGTACTTATTATTCTCTTGAATTCTTCTATTCTAGTAAAAATATAACATTGCCAAAGAACTTAATTTAAATTGTAGTACTGTAATGAGATATTTAAAGCGGCCAATGGGAATGACAGAGTTAAGTGAGCGCATCGTATGGTATGGTTAGTTTAGTCAGGTTCTCGGTCACACGAGACGTCTGACGCACGCAACACGCTCATCCACACTTGTTTATCAGGATTCACATTCAATTTTTTTATATGTTTTTGTAACTATTATTGTGATCGTGAGAAACAAATCGCCATTACGCTCCTGTTGGTATAGCTTCTAGGTATCGTTTTTCTTCAACGACATACCCTACAAGGCAACGGCATGTATCCAGCTTGGATAGTTTGCAAATCCTTTTAATTTTACGTCTGTTTATTTCTTATTTACACTTATGTACACCAACACCATACATTTTCAAATTAAATACTACACAATACATAAGATCATTGTGGCTAATATATTAGGAGTGTAAGTAGGACACAAACATCTTAGGCCCAAAGCCAACCTCACCTGACGTGGTACACTCTGCTGATTATAGGACAAGGCAAAGGCGAAGCTTGGTTGGAAGCTTGTGGGCTGTGGGGGTCGGACGGCGGGGCGTCACATATAATGCCAAAAACCGTCAAATATATGGTGGACCCTGGCATTGAGCCGGGATAACGCCAGGTAGAAAGATTGTGGCTGATATACATGCCCATTACAAGCGTACACAGCGTTTACTAGGTACTCCTATATTACTTATTTATTTGAATAGAATGGTAAGAATACCAATTATACCATTCAATTATGTTAAGTTGTAATATTTACTCATTACGTGATATTCATTCTATTTTTTATTTATGTCGAACGGATAATTTACTATACAACGATAATTTGTTAGTAATATTGATAATAATATGTATTGTAATTTCTGTGGCTCCTATCGGTAAGGTCGAGGAGACCGTGCAGATTCTGAACTTGCAATTTGTGACTTTGTCACTGACTATTTGTGACTGCCTCGGTGGCGCAGTTGTAATGCGTACGCGTTATGATTGAGGCCAACGCTGAGGTCTCGGGTTCGATCCCCGGGTCGGGTAAAGTGATATTGGGTTTTCCTATTACGAAATGCTCAGTATCAGCCCGGAGTCTGGAATTTGTGCCAGGTATGGCGATAGGCTCGCTCCCTATCACATCGTGGGACGGAAATACTCTCGGCGAAATGTGGGTGTACTGGTTACACCTCTGCCTACCCCTTCGGGTATTACAGGCGTGAGAGTGCGTATGTATTTGTGACTTTTTAATAGTATAGGCCGGAAAATGAGCCAATGCGTTACCTGATGATAAGTGATTTCCAGACCATTCGAAAAACTTGACATATGACATAAGCTTACGCCTGTATACCGAAATGGGTAGGCAGAGGTGTAACTAGTGCAGTACCCACGGTTCGCCGAGCTTATTTCTCTCCTATGATGTGATTAGGGCGAGCCTATCGGGCACAAATTCCAATCCCGCGTAACTTATATGCTATTTTTCGAATCAAAAAATAAAAAACGAGTTGTGATTACCTACCTTACCTGGGATTTGAACCCAAGATCTTGCGGTTTCTCAGCCTAAGATGGCCTACGTAGTCTACCACTAGACTAGACCAATGAGGCGATATGACTTGACATGGTTTAGTTATTATTTTTCCAAGATCTATAAATCACTATTCATTATAACAAAGAGTGTCTGTTTCAAGTAACCATACATTCACAGACATAGACTGATTAGATAACATACTTTCTTCTTTTCATTCAGTGCCATTAACCGTCATATTAATAATGATTTCGATACTGAATGGTGTCTATACTTTTTTTAGGGTTTCTTTATAACAACGAACTCTTAGGGTGGCGCCACATTACGATCGATAAGACGTTGTGCGCCGATCTTACGTTTTGTAAATTTCTCGTTGCATCTGTTTATGGGCAGGTATGACGCTTACCATCAGG
This sequence comes from Mimas tiliae, assembly GCA_905332985.1. Lineage (NCBI taxonomy): Eukaryota > Metazoa > Arthropoda > Insecta > Lepidoptera > Sphingidae > Mimas > Mimas tiliae. The sequence continues at coordinate 9,733,114 of HG995240.1, read as the reverse complement.
CGAGCGACACGCACGTCTCGGCATTCAGCCAATAAAAAAATGCCAAACAAAGTCCTCCAAACATGACACTTGCTTATGTCAAATCATAATTCAGACGACGGAGTTAAAAAATTAGACTATCTTTTTTATTTCTATACCAAAGCTACTAACTTATTGCCATATTTAAAATTTATAAGTTTTAAAAATAATACGTAAAAAAATAAACTAAGACTATAATATGTTTTTTCAAACTAAAATATACAATAAGAATGTCTTTTCGACGTTTACCAAACGTTATTAAGTTTTTGTACACAAGTTGGAAGCAAGAAGTGGTCAAAATCAATATCCTGACCCTTTAGTCACGTAATGAAATTTGCGTCACATAGGTCGCATTACAACTAAAAGGGTTGGGTTAGGTTAGGTTAGGTTAGAATATTTCGAATTTTTAACAGCGGCCGGATTGTATCTAGTGTGCAAACTAGGGTTTTCCCGGGTTTCCATTTCCGGAAAATTTATGTAGCCTTATCCCGGAAATTAGTGTCAGATAGTTCAAAACAGATTCAATTAAATAAATCCAAAACCCACGTGGTATTATAGTGAACAACTTCATACAATAATTAAAAGACCCAGGTCCCGGAAATTCAAAAATGCCGGAAAAATAAAAATCCTAGTACAAACACAATAATTAGTATATCATTATAAATGTAAGGTGTATTAAAAATTAAAAATGCTGATTTGTTACTCTTATGTAGGTATATATGTATTTTATGTTTTAAATTATAAACCAACATTTTATAATATATTATAGCAATTCGAATGTAATCTCATTATACGCTTGCTGTACAAATTGAATAATGTCGTACGTTACCAACTGTAACATTATGCCTTTATTTGAAGAGTTAATCATTTTTATACTTCTGAAATAATGTGGTAGATAAGTTTGCGGTAGAGTCACGCTGTAATCAATTTTGTCTGCAGTGCGAATGGGCTAGCTTGACGGGAGCAGTAGGTACTGTCTCCCAGAAAACAGACGTGGTGTAACAGCTTTGATCACCACTCCTTTCGATAAGGGAAGGCTAAGCCGTGACACCAGAGATCGTTTGCTGGTCTATTGCTATTAATTTGTACAATAAATTTAGTCATCACATAAGAGTTTATCTCGATGGTTAATTTATGATATTTATTTCCAAAAGCCTCATTTTCAGTTGTACGAAATTCTCCCAATATTAGGTACAACAAGTTTATAACTGTGTTTGTATAATTATGGCAAGTAATGTATAATGTTGCGAGCAAGTTTGTCTTCTTGGAAAGGTATACCTAGTAGACATTACGTAGATTATTCATTCTGATTTTGAGTTTTGTGTACCACAAGGTGGTAGGTCCCTCGTATGAGAGAGGCTGTCTGGGTTAGTACCACCGCTTAGTCTATTTCTGCCGCCAAGCTGTTGCTTACACTTACACTGTTGTGTGTAAGCAATGTTGTGTTCTGGTTTCAAGGAAATTGAAGCCAATGAAATTACTGGGCAATATGAGACTTAATATCTTATATGTCGACAAGCGCTGTCCAATGCCATGCAGTGCTTTGTAATTCAAATTTCTGTGTCTTGTTGCTCATGTTTATGGGCAGGCGTAGCGCTGACCATCAGGCGAGCGACCTGCTCATTTGGTCACTCAAGATAGTAAAAAGAAAATGACAATGCATTGGTATGAAATATAGAAATATTAGTAAACAGTTCTTCTCATTTTGATGATTGTACATTTTGATCCATATAGTACACCGATACATGAAAAGGATTGAATAAGGATTTATATAAGTGTCATTCAAAACATAAATATACAAGATAAACATCTTCTAGAATCGAAATAGCAAGGGCAATAAATAATGACGTCGCGCTCTATAACGTCGAATACGAAATAAGATGGATATAAAAATGTAAAGGAGGCATTCGAATAAATATTTTATGGAAGAGGTTAAGGTAGTTGCCTGTTATCATACGACATTTAACATACTCTGGTCACATTTCAGGTACGATCACTTGTTTCTTTAAGTTGAATTTTATAGGCAAACAAAGTTCCTCGACCGGATTACGGCGCGGCGCGGTGAAACTCTGCAGCGCTGTGTGCGTTCAGTGCTGCGTGCATGCGGCATAAACAAGATAAGGCTGCAATTACACAGATGCGGTTGACATTTGAGCCTTGGGCTCTCAGCGATGTGACGAAGTCGTATATAATATGATCCCACGCATCTCGGGAAGCTGCGGTTCTTTTTCTGTCGGCCGCAATAAATAATCTATGCAAAGAGGGTATAGCGACGCTAGGTTTAACGTACGTCTAGGATGACTATGCTAAGACGATAAAAGGCAGTTTCTCGCCATTTTTCCATATCAGAGTAGGATTTATTGCCGCTTCTGGCGATGTCACGACTGAAATGTATGTCTCTGAATTAGACACATTTTATCGTATCGATAGAGGGATGACTGTACGTGTTGGGACTTTTTATGATATTTCCGCTCATATTAATCAATTGAAAGGATGATAAAATAAAACCAACCGTTTTTCGATGTTGCCCCAGTAGGTACTGAATATGAGTATTGCTGTTAATAAGTTGCAATTTGCTCTACCAAATTACCTCAATAAGTGCTGTTAGATACTAAACTAAGATACGTACATTAATAAGATAATGTATGTAATAATTTGATAAAGCTACTAGTATTATGTATTTTATTTCGAAATTGCTGAGTATGATAAAACAATGCCGTCCGTATCGTGCCTACGTGATACAACTTTGTTACATGGCGAGTAAACAATTTGTACCTTAGTACTTTAGTCATGTGACTGATTCATCACTTTTGTATGTATGTATGTAATATTTACTGGCAGAGCGAATTGACATTATCACTTTATAAATGGTCAGTTCAGGACAACATTTAGGGAAACTTATGGTTTACATAGATACATTCATATACTCGTGTGAATGAATGAATGAATGATAAAATGCATGAATTTCTCTTTTCCGAGATACACCCACCAAACCCAACAGTCACACACATAGTCTTGACCCCACACTAGGTAAACCTGTATCTTGGGTATCAGGAACTACGAGGGACTTGCGGTCCTACTACACCCAGACCCGAAACAATTTTTTGTGGATCACAGAAACATTTGTCTCGGTGCGGGAATCGAACCCACAGCAGCGCTCGCTGCGCAGCCAGCTACTCATCCACTGTGCCACGGAGGCTGTCAATATATTTATAGTTTTCGTCTTAATCCAGTGGTATACCTGTGTGCCAGTTTTCATCGAAATCCCTTCAGCCGCTAGGGCGTGATTGATTAACAAACATCCAAATTCAAAAACTCATAAACTCACAAACAACCAAACTTTCACAGCTGTCGTCAGCAATTAAATGTTCCAAAAGAACAGCATTCGAAATATAATAATATGGTAGGTGACTGATATTGATTTGTCAGCGAATGATATTGTGGCTATTATGTATATTTCCGTAGATGGCAGTTTATTATAAATAGTAACAATACGTATTGACTTACCTACTATGTAGGTAAGCATTACAAGCCGTAATTTTAGCATAGATTACATACATTTAAAAAAATATTACTAATTACTATATTACACATATATGTATATTACTATATAGGTAAACAACGCCAATTCATATTCATATCAATCAGTGCAGAATACGTATAATTTAATATACAAGTTACTCGGGTGGCACATGTTCTTAATCTATATTATGATAGTAATATACAATGCATGTATTTAACGTGTATTATATCGTATATTTTGATAGAAAAATATCCTAGTTTTTTTATAATTTTAGTTACATTAATGTTTATTTAATTATTCCTATGATAAAACTCCATGAAATACGTCATACACAAAAAAAAAACGTTAAAAACAGCCATAAATCGCAGACAAAACTAAGGCTGATTCGGGCACGGGGCTGCTCTACCCAACTCTACTTCAGGCTCAGGACACGCTTGACAATATTTTCTGGGTAATACTGTATAACTAATATTTACGTATTCTGTGCACACTATACAGTATGTACATGTGTATGTAGGAAGATTGATTGCATGAATAATAATAATATTTAAACTGCCTCAAAGATAAATATTTATTAAGGATACACAACAGAAGCAAGATTACACCTGGGTCCCCGAAGGAGTAGGCAAATTCACAATTAGTAAACCCACAGTTCGCCCAGCTTTTCGTATCTGGTACGTGAGCCTATCGCCATAACAACCACAAATCCCGATCCTGGGCAATATGAGTGATTTTTTGAACCGAAAACTCAAACACAAATTGTTATTACCCAACGTGGGATTAGATTTGGCATTAGAGGTACACGTAACGTTTACTAGGTGGTAGGCCCCTCATATGAGGGAGGTCGTCTGGGTAGGTACCACCGCTTTAACTATTTCTGTCGCGAAGCAGTGGTGTAAGCACTGTTGTGTTCCGGTTTGAAGGATATTGTAGCCAGTGAATTTACTGATCATTATAAGATTTAACACCTTATGTCTCGAGGTGACGAGCGCAGTCGAGTACCATGCAGTACTTTATAATTCGAAGTTCTGATTGTTGTTGCTTCTGTTTATGGTCAGACGGGACGATTACCATCAGGAGAGCGACCTGCTTGTCTCGTCATATAAAGCTTATATAAAAACACGACTGTGGTAGTAGCGTTACGAGTACTTTAATATCAATAAGTAAATAAACTCCCGTTACTTTCCTCGTTGACCCGAGGGCCTCGGTTAGTTAACTTTTGGTCGGTCTGATATTGTCGTCCTCTCACTAATTTACTATCAAATGACGCATACGCAATTACGCAGGATGTTGATAACGTCTTCCATTCATTAAGGTTGTGAATTGTGATACTAATTCGAGTAATTGTTTCTTCGATTTCTATTTATAAATGAATACAATCTAGGTATGTGTTGTGAATCACTGAGTTGTAAACGTACAAGTGCGACGTTCTAATGGGTAATACCTAAAATATGTATATGATATTTTCATTCGTTGTGGTTTTGCTTGTTACGTAAAACAATGGGATGTTGAAATATTTCAAGAATCCTACTTCCTACTCATATATTTACTGTATTATTAATGTAAAAGTTTGGTAGTTTGCGAGTGTAAATGTTTGTAGCTTTTGGACAGAATGGATTTGGATGAAATTGGGCATACAGGTGGATTTTGACCTGGATTAGAACATAGGCTAATGTTTATCCCGGAAAAGATACTCGAGCAAATGCTAGCCTATATAGCATGTAATAGAAAAACAGAATCAGTTTTTTTTTATTAGCTTTAATGGCGAGACGAGCAGTTCGCTCTACTGATGGTAAGCGCAACGCCTGCCCATAAACAGAAGCAACGCCACACAGAACTTTGAAACACCAAACTCTGCAAGACACTGGGCTGCGCCCGACACCCCGAGACATAAATTGTGAAATCTCATAATGCCCAGTAGTTTCACTGGCTTCAATGTCCTTCAAACTGGAACATAACGGTGCTTACACGCTGTTGCTTGGCAGCAGAAACAGACAAAGCGGTTGTACCAACCCAGATGGCCTCTCGTATACGAGGGGCCTACCACTACCACCTTGTTGTCTCCTGTCTTCAGTCTGATAATTTGTTTGTAAATCACGTAAAAACTGTTTAACGGATTTAGATGCATGATATACTATTATATTAGTTAGTATTGTATTTACATAATGTAGGTAGACGTATTACTAAAATAAGTATTATGTATGCAGGTATGTCGATAGAGCAAACAATGACTCGCTTTTGTTTGTATTAAAATTTTATTATCTTGGCCCGGGTTTACTAATAATTACGTGGAATTAATTGCTCCGAGAATAGTTACGTGTATTATATAACACTACGTAAATATAAAATCTATTGTATTGCAATACATTACTACTTGGGGATTCCTCATAATTAACCCATCAGCTTTCAGAACAAAGTGCTATTAGAGATAATTAGATAGAAAAACAAAAAGTGTCGTATTATTATATTATTTAGTTAGGAATTTTTATTTTGGAACTGAAGTATACAAGATTAGAGTTAATAGGACACTCCTCAAGACAGGCATTCGATTATTTGTGTTCTGTGGACTCGACCTAGTGTGTTCAGCTACCCAAAGATTTGGAATTAAAATATGATTTGTAACAACGTACCTACCTTATTAATTCACGTAAAGATTTTATAGAGCCTTATTAAATAAACAAATAAATAAAAAAAACGATACCTAAATAGGCATTACCGATTGAATAACAAATATTAAAGTATTTTTTTCTTAATTAAGCAATAGAATAATGTATGTACATATTTTATAAAATTAGAATGTTTTATCTTATGGAATAGGTACTTATAGGTAACATCTATGTAAATTCATTATTTGTTAGTTATGTAGAGTATTTTTTAATATTTTTATCACTTGCAATCAGGATATTAACATTTTGAAAGGAAAGGGATAATAAGGGATTGGGAAGGGAAGGGGGAATTGGGCCTCCGGATATCTCACTCACCGTACGAAACGCAGCAGCAAGCTGCTACTTTACGCCGGTTTTCTGTGAGACAGTGGTAACGACCCGGACGAGCCGGCCCATTCATGCTGTAGTCAAAATTGTCTACAGCGTGGCTCTACCACTCAAAAAAGATCAATTTGGAAGATAAAGAGTTGTTACGCACTGCCTCCGTTCTGGATCTTCTCTAGAAGTTTAATTCCGAGTGGTTTAATTGGGGTATCTACTATTAACGTTCATGGTTTTTTTTATACTTTACTAACATATATTACAGTCTACCAAAACTCTACCAACTAGTTTCCAATTTAGTATCGTAATGGCATCTTGAATATCAAAAGCGTGGCTTATTTCTTGGACATGTTTTTTTTTAATTTTGTTACATCTTCGTCATTCTCGAGAAGTAAATTTATTTACTGCTCATTGTAAAATTAACACACTATCGAAGAGTTTCTATTAATAACGCAATAACATGTGCATGCGTCAAAAGAGATAAAAGAGCTATAATAAGGTGTTATCATGTGATAATAAAGTAGATAGGTACTTATTTAGTTATAAAATAATATACCTAATTGTACTTTTATTGCTTTAAACTTAGATCTTGTTATAAAATAAAAATATACTTTAATGGTTATCGTAAAAGAAAAATAGGGTCGAAAAAAGTAAGACATATCAGTATGCGTTGAGCTGATTTTTATTATACCGTTTACCGCGCCTAGCTGCCAACTCTATCGTGGAGCTTGCTTGCCCGCTAGTTACTTGCCCTGTGTCAACAATGAACGCGCTCTCTCCGTCGCGTCGCGTCGTTCCCCTATTTTACAATCTACAAGTTTAGTTCGTGCCGCCTAGCTTGCACACTTCTCGGCGTCCAAACACATTTTTTTTCTTTTTAACTATGATTCTCGACATTCTCGATACTCACCAAGTATATGTTCAAAGAGTCCAAGCAATCCAATTTTCGGGTCATCGCATTATGCACCATACATACAATAACACTATTGACACTGAATTACTCCATAAAAACGGTTCTCACATAGTCACTGTAAACACGAAAGTAACACAGAAATCAGCCACTTTGTAAATCTCGCGAGGTCTAAACCGGTCGGTAAGTGGGAGAGTGTAACAGACTGGTGAAGCAATGTTTCTGTTTACAATGGCAGCGCCACTGTCGCAGTCGTGCCGGGGAACAGCACTGTGACGTGGTATCGCGATGCACTCGGCGGGGGCACTGGCGCGAGTAGCGACGGAGGCGCCCCTCCATCTCGCCGCCCAAACTTGTCCGACAGGCTTCTCTACTTTAAAATGCGCGTGCGGCGATGCCACGTTTACTACTCGATACAGCGTTGCCAGTTCTACTATATATTTTTTGTTTTGTGTTGACGCTTCCAAATGAGGGGCCATAAAATAGAAACGTACATAAGTACTTTGACGTCTAAAATTTTGGAGAGTCCTACGAAGAGTTCTGTTGTTCGTCACTATAATAGCTCATTTATCGATAAAATATTTGTTTTCATGTACAGTATATTTGTACTAGTACTATTAAGTATTCTGTGATTGTATTTAGTTTAAGTCAGAAAGGTTTAATTCTTGAAATGTAGAGATATTTTCTTGAATTTTGTTATGCTCCCTATTCTACTGTATTCAATACGAGTAGCACCAAGCGTGTTAATAAAATAATGGTTACCTGCTCAACATGTATTTATACCATAAAAAATTTAATAGGTAGTAAAGTTGCCTAGTTTCGCCACACATATTAGGCAGTACAGCAGAAATTATTATTATTATTCCGAAAGTGATAAGTTTGGTTGGAGCGGCCAATAAGCACATGTGGCAGTCGCAGTTTATTTTCTTTATTATAGAGAACTCACCCCTCGTTTGCCAGGTAGGGGCGACGGGTGACGGCCGATGGCCGATCGACGAGCAGAAATGTGACGTAAGAAAATAAAGTTGGGTTCGCCCATTACACGTGAATTTATGTTAGAATTGTAAATGTAGTCAGAGAATTGAAGATATTGTTGTCGCAAATTAACTCGTACATATTAATATTACATATAGCTTTAAGAAGTCTAAAAATAATGACAAATTACATGTGTCTGTCTTGTTAATAGGTCTTATGATTTGTATGACAAAACTATTACTGTCACGGTAATGTATGTTGACAGCCTCCGTGGCGCAGCGGGTGAGTAGCCGGCTGCGAAGCGAGAGGCCGTGGGTTCGATTCCCGCACCGAGACAAATGTTTGTGTGATCCACAAATATTTGTTTCGGATCTGGGTGTTGTGGGACCGCAAGTCCCTCGTAGTTCATGATACCCACGATACAGGTTATCCTAGTGTGGGGTCAGGACTATGTATGTGACTGTTGGGTGTATTTATAAAATATAAGTGTTGAGAGGTAGAGTCATTCGTAAACGCTATCCTAATTATTGCATTAGGTCCATTATGAGTTTTCATTTAAATAATATTAGTTATTTTAAAAGTCACTTATGCAAAATTGTTGAATGTAGACAATGGTATCTTTGAATTAATAACTTTAGCATGTAGCATTGGCGAATAACTTAACCCATCACTGGGAACGCATCTAATATATAATATATATAAATTAAGATATTATTATCACTAAGCCAAACATTATAAGTACATAGTGTACGTGTTTTATGTTTTAAAACGGCTCTAACATTTTATTTTCAAGGTAAAGTGCTAAACTAATAATGAGATTTGTTTACACATAGATGAAGGGCAACATTGATTATGGCATTAAGACTAATACTAGTAGCTATTTTGTTGCTATCCAATAATAATAATAAAGTAATTTATATTTTTTGTTGTTATCCAACAAAAATAAGGCCTTCGTGGCGCAGTGTGCATGTAGTCTATAGCTGTGAAGCGAGAGGCCGCGGGTTTGATTCGCGCACCGAAACACAATTTTTGTGTGCTTCACAAATTTTTGTTTCGGGTCTGGATGTTTTCTTCCCAGAGGGGTGATATCAGGCAGGCGGCCGGTCTTAAAAACTACAAGCCAATTCTTCCTGTAACATGACACATTTTGCGCCGACCGTACTGCGAGTGGGTTAAAGACAGGTAGAAGAAGAATATTTTTGTTGTCCAACAATATTATAGTATAAAACAATATAGTTATAGATACATTAATGTCCAGTAAATCGGATTACACGGTCATCTTACTCTTTATGCAGATGACACCTGCCTATTCTATTTTTGATCTTCTGTCTAAGAAGTAATTTCACAAGCTTAAGACGACCTATATATATTGTTCTCTGTATAATCTCCTAACAATAAACATTGCCAAAACATCGTATATATTCTTTACCGACAAAAAATATATCATTCCACAACATAAATAAACCACTTACCATTAATGATGCCCAGATACAGCAAAAAAAACTTGAAAAATATCTTGATTTACCGTCGCTATTAGGTTCACTACGTAACATTGTCGTCTGTATCCCAAACAGTTTGCGCTACACCATTTAAAATGCACTAGTCAAACCACATATTCTACATCTTATTGAAATATGGGGCGGTGCCTCAAAAACCAAAGTACAGATGTTCAAATTGCCCAAAATAATATTATTAAACTGCTCTTCAACTACCCATACTTGACTTCTATTAATAAGACACTAAGATAATGAACATTAAACAATTATATATATATCACACATGTATTTTTATCCGGAAAGCTCTTAACTAAACATTCATACCTCAGCACATTCATATAAGACTCAGCTAGCTAGATATCTAATAGCAGAATGTGAATGTATTAAATGGGTAATATAACAATAGCTGTTTGTGATTGATTACTTGAACTTTTGAATATAATTCAGTTTAGTATTGTTCTTAAGGAAGTGACATTCAGAATAAAATTAATTTTGCGGTGCCTGCGATGGAACTCTACCTTTTACTCCGTGCGAGATTTGGTCAATTAATTAGTAATAAATCATAGAATATGCACATATCAGAGTAGTTATGAGTTGTGACGACTGGCATGTTGGAGTTTAAAGAAGGTTGTTCATTACTAATAAGGGCGTCCTTAAGTGAGCTATAATTAACAATACCCACGTAGCTTCAAAAATCAGGGGGTATGTACATGAGACAGTACATGAGAGCTGAGATTCATCATATATCATTTTGCAGAATTACAGCTTTTCTAAACTTTGCGTGTCAAATTACCTTTATTTTAAAAAGCGTTGGTAATTCTCGGTTGACTAACAGTGGAAGCTCTATTAAAATCCACGAGCAGTTTATTATCTGAGAAGTAGGAAAACGAAGAAAAATGCAAATTAGAAACATTGTAATTTGTAGGATACGACTTTATTTTATGCTTTGAATACGGTACAGAAAATAGACTCTCAAAGTATTTGTGGTATAAATATGCACGCGTGTCAGGTGCTACCTGGGACTCTACCTGCGGTATATTGAGACAAAAAAGCCAAATCACAGCTGGCCAACAACGTCGTATCTGTCAAGTCCAATTCACTATTGTAAAGACGGAGAATAATACATTCAATAAAGAACTAGGCAACGGCTTTGCTGTATAGAAATAATCGAAATATAGAAAAGTTTGAAAATACGAAGGTGATACTAGCTCGTAATAATGTAACTTAACTTTACAAGGTGGTAGATCTCTCGTATGCGAGAGGTCGTTTGGTTTGGTACCACCACTTTGTCTATATCTGCCATCAAACAACAGTGTGTAAGCACTGTCGTGTTCCGGTTTGAAAGATATTGAAGCTAATGATATTACTGGAATTACTACTATGAAACTTAACAACTTATGTCTAGGAGTGACGAGCGCAGTCCAGTGTTATGCAATGCTTTGTAATTTAAAGTGCTGTGTTGCTTCTGTTTATGAGCGGACGTGGCGCTTATCATCAATCGAGCGACCAGCTCATCGAGTCATTCAAGCTAACAAAAACAAATGAAACATGAAAAAACAAAATGTATATCCAGAACAGTTTATTACTAGTGGCTAAACAAGATCCACTCGTTTGGTATAACGTATTGCAGAAGATAAGTAACAAGAGGGCCAAGATGTTTGATAGGAAGAGCAGGTAATGGGATCGGCGGGCTCGCTGCTGAGGGTTATCTCGAACATTTGTCACAACCAGACCTATTCAGCATATGATAAAATGGACCCTAAACTACGTAGATACAGTGGAGTACGAAACTTATGTAATTTATATCGTAATCCTTGCGAAATAAAAGAACATTGTATTTGGAAAGTTATTGTGCTCGTGTTGCTTTAACTCGGTATAACTTAGCTCCGAATTACGTTATCTGATATGAAACGGTTTACGATCTCGCCGGAGCCTATTTGCATATCAGCGCGGGTGTGGGTACGAGTGCCGAGTGCCGAGTGCCGAGTGCGCCACAAGCCAGGATAATATATTTCACTGAAAGACGTCGTTATCTACAGCTATTGTACAAAACACTAAGAATGGCGTCTTTGCAACTGGCGATATGCCACAAACGTACAAAGTGTGAGAATCGTTATACATATTAGGTATATACATCTTAATTATAGTGTAACTCTGCAGGTATCATTTTCATGAACTAGGTACTAAAAATATGCAGGTTTGTTGAAAATTTTGAGAAAATAGCATTTCACCTAACATGTGCGGTACCTACTCCCTAGGTGATAGGTCCTTCGAATGCGAGAGGCTATTTGGGATGATAACACCGCTTTGTCTATTTCTGCCGCCAATCAGCAGTGTTTAATGCACTGTTTTCTTTGAAGGAAATTGAAGCCAGTGAAATCACTGGGCATTATAATATAAATAAATATAAATATAAATACACCCAACAGTCACACACATAGTCCTGACCCCACACTAGGTAAACCTGTATCGTGGGTATCAAGAACTACGAGGGACTTGCGGTCCCACAACACCCAGACCCAAGACAAATATTTGTGAATCAGACAAACACTTGTCTAAGTGCGGGAATCGAACCCACGGCCTCGCGCTTCGCAACCGGCTACTCGCCCGCTGCGCCACGGAGGCTGTCAATAATCAACGTCAAATGCACCTAGCATTAGCAGTAGCATTATACCGTTTTGGCTTCAGTCAACTTTTATTCTATATTCAATCTTATTACGATTTATGTTCACATTTGACGTTGATTATTGGTTTAAGAAAATGCCATTTGCAACTTTCTTGACGCTGAGACTAGATCGGAATGATATTTTGAACATTTAAAATTACGAGAATTGGCCTACTGTTTATGGGCAGGCGTGGTGCTTACTATCAGGTGAACGACCTGCTCGTTTCATCATTCAGGCTAATAAAAAATAATTCAAACGACAAGTACCTTAGTAGGATACCTTCCGAATGCGGTAAATGGGTAGGTTGTAAAATAAAAACTTAAAAAGTTGTGCAGTACCTATCTTTGATAAAGCGATAATGGTCATCTTCAATATTCCCTGTGCCAAGAAAGGCAGCGAGGAAGATATCAGCTCGACGAAGCTCCGCTAACGACATCGTCCGATATTTCATTCTCCCGAGGAAACGACTGCATCCTTCCTCGGCAGACCGCTTATATAGGGCGCAAAGCACGCTATTTGTCATCATAGCTACTCTATTGCTTCAATTGCGCTGAAATTAACCAGATTTTTGGACGAGAATACTTCTATAATTATTATATTTATTTTTTACATACAACAGTTTCAAGGACTGAAGCTTGTTGTTTGCTTGTTTGAAGCAAAGCAAAAGCGATATGGCGGTGACACCATCCTAACTAATATTATAAATGCTAAAATAAGTTTGTATGTTACGCTTTCACGCCTAAATCGCTGAACCAATTTTGATGAGTTTTGATACAGAGGTAGATGGGACACTGAAGACAGTTATAGGCTACTTCTTATCCCGGTAATGGCTGTACACGCGGGCAGAGCAGCGAGCAAAAGATAATAAAGTATAAAGCAACCAGCTTCAGGTAGAGTCCGCTACGTTCAATTATTCCCAGAGTTTATAGAAATAAAAGTCTTATGGTGATCTTAGACCCTAGGGTCTTACATGTAGGTACTTATAAAATGTAAAAATTTATCAATCGACTTAGAAAAGGAGGTGGTTCATGCGTGTATTTTTATGTATGTTACGCGATATCTCCGCTAAATGTATTGTGTTTTTGAGCGGTAGAGCCACGCTGTAGACACTTTTGACTACAGCATGAATAGACCGGCTTAGGACCACTCTCTCACCGAAAATCGACGGGACGTGGCAACTTGTCGTTGCGTTTTCTAGAGGCCTAAATATCACACCGCTTCCCAATCCCTATTCCTTTTCTTAAATATCGGTAACTCATCCATGACTCTTCTCTCATTCTAGGTGTTAATGGGTAGTTAAGATCACTTAGAATCAAGTGACCCACTTGTTCGTTTGCCAGACTCTGACATAAGAACAAAACACGTGTTAATTAACTAAAATGTTATGAGAGCTTGGTGAGTTTTAAATTACTTTGTGGGTTGTTTTTGTAGGTTCAAGATTTCTATGCAGTCTGTTTCGGAACTAAAAACTGTCGAGGTTCGTTATATGTAGCAGTCAATGAAAGTAATACACACACTTCGTAAAGCATGCTCATAATAATGGAACGTTCAATTAAGTGTTTTTAATGGAACGGACACAAATAACAGCAAAGCATCTTAACAAGCTTTTATTGAGCCCCGACAAATACTTGGTGTGACGTCTACAGTACAAGTTACTCTTAACACTCGACAGTTTATTGATACCGAAGCTTTACAAAACCGGACAATACTTATCGTCGCATGTAATGACTATGCGTACACACGGCATTATGCGAGGTGATTAAAACAAACCTCAACATATTGCGCCGGGAGCAGTTTGTTACAGGTGATACAAAGCGTGGTGTGGTTGCGCGTAGACGATCTAATTTCAAACAAATGCAAATTGAGCGGCTGCTGGGCTCGGCGAGCTGAACATCCGTTTAATGGTGAGGTATTGTGCTCGGTGCGCTAATGGGCGCGTAATTGGCATGGGGTCAGTGGCGGTCAGCCGCAGTTTCACCTGGACTATGCTCTTTTATCCCGCACCATCGAGATCTCTACCAATCGTGTTACATCCGTGCCTTAAAATTTAATTATGTACGTAATTAATTCCCATTATCTTATTCAATAACAGCATCACATCGTAAGCACTTTTATATATCTTGACTTCATATGATATTACGTACGTACCTATTCTAAAATAGGTACTTAATAATGTTTTGCCTGTCGTTAAAAATATTTTTGTTGTAAATAACTGGAATTAACTATTAAATATTATTTGAACTTAATGCAGTGTTTGCTTGTGGATTCTAAAATAACGCAAAATGCATTAAATTAATTTTATTATTCTATTACAATTTAAAACTTTAATATTACTGCTTTATTAGGGCTATATTGAATACGCTAATAATGGCGAGTTATTTATATTATTACTTCGATACCCGTAACTTCAATTGTCGTATTGGACATTTGAATGTATGTTTCTTACGACAACTGATATTACAGGTAACGATATGTTGATTATATTAATAACGGGATAATTAGCAACTTGCCTGGTTTGGAAAAAACTGAAGTGATGTATTACATTTTATGCGTGATAATTAACATGATTAATTTTTTAATGGTTTTGATTTGTATTATCATAAAGTAAACGGTTACTTTGGTCATTTTAAAATAACAATGCCACATAGATGTAGCTTACAAGTGTAATGCATATAAAATATGTTGTTCTGAGGTGTATATTGCGGGACGAGTACCGTTTGCATAAGATAAAGAGATAAGCGACGAAGCTCGCGTCGCGTGTCAGCTGTCGTGTCCTTGTTCGGGTGCTGCTCTCTGGCTAGTGGCTACAGGAAGTCGCTTATTGTGTCTCGGTGACCCGCATCCACCGGCTGTGGCCGCCTCGCTCGTAGAATTAACGTCGTTGCCACAAAACAACCAAACTAAAAATATGTATGACTATTTCCCACAGTTAACTACACTACAAATTGTTCATAATTAAAGAACGGACTACCCAGTGCCGCAAATGTCTTCTTTCAGTAGATAAAATATAATCATTACGCTCCTCTGGAGCTAACATGTTGAGTTGCATTTACATCCGCGGTACATTCTTTTGTGCAGGTAAAATATTTTCTCTGCTTTGTGTTAGCCCAAAACGTGACATTTCAACACAGAAAGCGCCGTGTGGCAATTGTAGAAAACATGCGAACAAAAAGCAATCACTACAGTGCAGCGCAAGGCCAAGGAATAAATTGTAGCAAAACTGGTCCCATTCGAACTACCAAAGTCTAGTACGAGTACCTATATTGTTCTAGGGGTGCAAATATGGACGCATACGTTACTTGCGTTTTACTGCACAATGTATCTACACGTGGTCACGGTCAAACGAACGTCCAGTTACAATAGCCACAGTTAAATGCGTTTAGTTTGTATGGGGCTTTCTTGGGTTCTTCAATTATAATTAGAAGGAGGTGTAATACCAAGTAGGTATTACAGGTTTGATTAAAGAAAAACCCTTTAATGGTAACATTTCTTATTCAATCTGTCGATTCCACTGTAACCTTTTTAAGGTTGATTTACGTAAAATATTTAGCAATAATTCTAAGATAGGGTTTATGGTTCCTGATATTTTATGATTAGTGAGTGAAAGGATAGATTGATCATTGATGCACATACACGCACGTAGTTAAACGTGTAAATATCAAAACATGTTTTATAGTGTTAAATGTACTTTGCTCAATTTGCATTCCTATAAAAATACGGAGTCTTAGAAGGGTTGGGTGAAGCGTGGAGTTCCGGAAGCATGCAAGGCGTAGTAATTACTGAGTGTGACGTCATGGTTCATGCGTCGCTCGTTTCTTCGCTCCCACGCGAAATGCCGACCTCTTATCGTGACAATTAAATCGCACTGACCCGCAACCTCCCGCAACATGTGAACCATGAGCTCTTTTTGAGTTAAATTTTCTTAATGGAACTTCATAATATATTATTGCATTCATGTTAATTAAATATAATAGGTACATTGTAATCATCGTGCTGCAATTAGTCGGATGTGTTTCATTGTACAAAAACAATGGGATATAAATCTTTTTTTGAAAGCTGGCATGGAAACGAAGTCGTGAGATGTAAGTGATACTATTACTAAAAATAAAAAATAAATCGACTAAAATAAAAATAAATAAATAAATCGACTACACTTTTATGTGTAATTACAAAATATGTACTTTGTGGATGTAGATATTAGGTATAAGTACAGAACACAGGTATTCTAAAACTAAATATCATCCGTTGATTGACATCAGGGCCAAATAAATATAATTAGTCAGTAAAGAGTGTGAGAAAATAAAGGTAAAGCTGAATCAGTCAAGCCGTGAGATCGAGGAAACAAAAGTAGCCTCGACGAGGCATGATGTGGTGCGCCATCGCAAAATGCAATTTCCCACAACTGGAAATATATTGTTTTGAATTGCTTTGTATCAGCGAAAAAAACACGGTGTTAGTTACTAATCAGCTAGGACAAGAATAATATATAAGGACAATGGGTATTTTGTTTAGAAGTTCCCAACGCACCACAATGCTGAATGCTCATGTGTGCACGGTGTGTGCACTCAGGATTTCACACGATATGCAAACTGTATGAATGCATACTTTTAGTTATTTCAGGGTTATATAAGTATTGTAAAAGTAGTAGAAAAGAGACAATTTGTATACAGAGTTCTAGACCTTATCAATCTACTTAGTAATACACATTTCAGTAATATACAAACAGTACAATTATTATAGTTATGAACTTTGTCAACCTTCGTAGATTTAGGAAATACCTTAGAGTAGTTATAACGGAAATACTAATACCTACGTGATGATAATGACCTAATTACAGACGTGTAACAACATTATATTATGCTACATATTTTAAGTGATGGCCGATTGATTGCATATGTAAATTTGTTCGTAATGAAATGTATTGGTAAGAATGTACATCCAAATCTACGCGGTATTTTTCAATCTACCATTGAGAATTTAGAATCCACATCAATATACAGACAATATTTTATATATCTTATAACATGACGAATACACAAAGTGAAGATGTGCTCAGACTTTGATCAGATCATTTCGTAATCTCATGCCAATGATGTTCACGAGTAGGTACCTAAAGGTGATATTAGTGGCGCAACCAAGTCACTCCGTCCGGCTTGTGTTTACACATAACATTTAACACGTTCCTAGCACTCATAAAATAAGCATAAAACTACTAGAGAAATACGTTATGGAATATAATATTTGCTTTAAAATTGGAAGATAAACAATGCGTTTGTTTTTCAATGTGTGCCAAGCTGCTTCTAAATATATGAATGAAGCTTGTAATGACCTCAGTATAAATAAATAAACGGAACATGTTTAATGCACATTGCTTTTTGCATAAGCAGCCAATTTTAAGATAAATATTTTCATGTACATATATTATTATCGTGGCTCAGCAAAGTGACTAAACAACACCTGATGGAAAATGCAGTGCAATTCAAGAAGAGTAGGTATCGACCAACGATAGATGATGCGTTTGTCGTAGGCCGCTGGAATTATGCCGGCCTGCCTAATTGCTTGTATATTATGTTTGAAAACGGATTATACTTCATAAGTACACAACTTAAAATAATTTCCACAAAATACTCGTGCAACATTTATTATTTGTACATTATTAAAGTTAGTAATGGTTGAAAATATCCTCGAGTGCAGGAAGCGATAGCGATATATGGGAACCGGAACATGAGCTCGTCTTCTGTGTGCATCGCATACAAGCCAGAAATACGGATGCTTCAGCGCAATCATGTTATAGTTATAGTTCTTGCAAAAATAACATTCCATTAGCTTTCAACGTAGCGTTCTAAATTACGCCACAATAAAGCAACATTCAGTCGTTAACAAAAATAGAAGCGGCAAATGATGTTTTGTTGTAATGTTAACATCCTGTCGGCTCGCGTGCCCTTTTTGTCCAGTTTCGCGATGTTTTGTGCTCGTTTGGCGGACAACGGATGTCCGGAGGTCCGGACGAGGACGTCGCCAGATCCCGCAGATACAACCTTAATGCTGATGCCACATAACAGATATATGCCATTGTTTACCACTCAAACCTATGACAATAGCTTTGATATAGTGGTGACATGGTATTCATGACACAATTGCGAATGTTTCTAAAAAAATATCCGTATTCAATTAAGTCTAACACACAAATTTACGTAACTATCGGATTAAAAATGTTTCGTCGTAACACACAAAAACACTTGCATGGGGCAAACAAGGAATAATATAAATTAAAAAAATATATATAATAATACAATATCAGTGATACTAAGCAGTGATAGCTCAGCGAGGAGTGGTATGGACTGTCGAGACGAAAGTCGCAGGTTCAAAACCAGCCCCAAGTGCATACACCTTTGACTTGTTATGTGTGTTTATTTTGTTAATTATCACTTGCTTTAACGGTGACGGAAACATCGTGAGGAAACCTGCATACCTGAGAAGTTCTTCATAAGAATTTCGAAGGTATGTGAGGTCTGCCAACCCGCATTAGGCCAGCGTGGTGGACTAAGGCCTAACCCCTCTCATTCATTAGAGGAGGCCCGTGCCCAGTAGTGGGACGTATATAATACAGGGCTAGTATTATTATTAATACAATATCAATGGTGTCCACTTGTCTCAACTTAGGTTTGCTGAAAACGCAAATATCGCAGCTACACGTAAAATTATATATTTAATTAATTGTTGAATGTTGACGGATTGATGTGCGTGCTCTTTCAGTAGATGTCATATGATATAAGTTCTGATAAAGATAACTGGTTTTTTTATGTAGGTACATACTATTTTATTTATTTATTTTGTTCAATTTGAGTATGTCATGTGCTTGCGGTGGCGTCGTGTGCCGGATCGGTCACTTCCCTTCCCTATAACATGGTTGAGAAGGCCGATGGCTGGCACATGTGTCATACTCGTGAACGGGTGCTGCCTGTGTGGACTGGTCTACTCAGATTCCTTATTATTAATAATTATATTGTAACAATTCTTTGGTGGGCTAAGACTCGGAGTATTTTTAGATCCTCTGAATGGGTACCTGTATCGATCCCAAATTGAGACTGTTTTTCAATGAATGTATTACTTATGACTTAAATTATTTAAGTTTTGTATATTAAATATAAATTAATACAAAAATATAAATTCTCAAAAGACCTACGGCTGAGTTTCTTAGTGCTTTTTCTTAGACCAGTGGGCATTTCCGAAGCACCGGTAGATTGCTCTAAAGTTGACGTGTAAAAGTCGAATTTTTTGGTAATAGACCTTAAGATAAATATGACTAAGACCAAAGTGATGCCCACTATTTCCGGAAACTTTACTCCAATATTTATTGTCAGGTGCCTCCTTGGACAGGCAAAGTGACGGGAGGTGAAGCAAAGCGATAACAGAATGGAGGCTTTGCCAAGGGAAGCGATGTATCGGTCGTACGGCGCAGCGGCGCGGCCGAGAGAATATGGTATATTAAAAGAGACCTATGCCCATCAGTGGTATGAAAAGAGGCTGTTAATGATGATGATCATCATTTACAGATAATAATGTAATTAAAAAATATAAGAACTTTCCTTTCGCCACTTCGCACGCGTTGCATACAAACTATGTAACAATTTTTCTCCTTGTAAGGGCTGAATTTCGTGAAAACCCTTCTTAATCGATGCCATAAACATAAAATAAATGCCCTCTCAAAATTTATATTTTCTGTCCTTTGAGTGATGATTTATATGAGTTAGTTAAGACTTTACATTTTGTTATACTCGTATATGTAGGTATAGATAAGGACAGATATCCGTCTGATTAGGTACATTATAACTCTGTCTCGCTGTTTGTGAGCGTGTCACGAATCACGCAAGTTGTTCTATAGTATAGAGGTACATTGTGTCTTCTACAACCGAGCAGGTCACGGCCACAACTAGCATCTGCAGAACTTATCACGTCGCGTCGCGTCGTTAAAAAACTGACAAAGTTCACGCATCGTATTCAACGCTGAAGGGTTAAACAATTGTATAATCAATAACTGTGGCAATAATTGTACAATTAAATTGTGATACTTGATAAATGCATGTGATTTTTTTATAGCCTGAACGCTGAGACAAGGAGGTTGCTCATCTGGTAGTAAGCGCCACGCCCGCCCATTAACTATAACAATACCACACATAACTTTTAATTACAAAGTATTTAGCACTGCATGGCACTGCAATGCGCTCGTCAAAGGCTTCAATGTCTTTCAAAATGGAACATAATTTTGCTTGCAAAGTGCTGCTAGATATCTTAATAGATAACAACAAGTGGTTCACTAGGTAATCCTAATGAACCACTTGTGTCCTTATGAAGAATACGAGTACGTACATTCGGGGTAAAGCTATCATCATACTGGCTTTACTGTGACGTTGCCTCAACTCGGGTCAGTCGGATAAAAATATTTTAAATACAGTTTTTTATGTCATAGCCTGGCAAACGAGCAAGTGGGTCAGTTGAGTGATCTTCATCGCCCATGAACGCCCACAATACCAGAACAATCATGGCCGCATAGTCAACCTTAAAGATAATGTATAATAAGGGAACAATCTCTCCTCCCCAAGAAATAGAGGTGAGATTTCGGCCTCCGGATTTCACAGTACGAAACGAAACAGAAAGCTGCATTGATTTTCTGTGAGACAATAGTAACAACCCGATCAAATCGGCCCATTCATGCTGTAGACACAACTGTCTGCAGCATTTTCAATGAATGAATTTTGTTGACGTTTATTAATCTTTATAAAGATAATAGAGGATATAGAGGTACTACATAAGGCGGTTGCCCCCAAATATAGTAACACGTTTGTCGTTAACAACTTTCGGTGATATTATATAAGTTCTGAGCTTCTTGCTCAGGGTAAAAGGGTAGATATAGCCATAGTAGGTATATTGAATGTTTGCTCAAAGCTGTGAAGAAAAGAGATTTTATGGAAATATCTATGCTTATGATTTGATATGAGACTATTCGTAACTTAGAACAGTAGGTACTACGATAAGGTGATACTGTTTGTGGAAGCCTTGTGAAAACATTTTATTGTGAAAGTGTCTGCTCTAGTAAATTGTATAGAAGTTAACTTGTCTTGTGAGGCCCGCTTTCTCCGCTCTTATTGGCTCAGACTTATCCCTATACATATAGGCATTATGTAAACTAACGGTAGATATTATTTCCAGTCAAGCCCTTATTCCTTGCATTGTGAAGAATTAATTAGGTAGTCATATTTCGCCTCGGTGACCTAGTTGTAATGCGCACGCGTTACGACTGAGGCTGACGCTGAGGTCTCGGGTTCGATCCCGGGTCGGGTAAAAGTGATTTTGGGTTTTTCTATTACGAAATGCTCAATATCAGCTCGAAGTCTGGAATTGTGCCCAGTATGGCGATAGGCTCGCCCCCTATCACGTCATGGGATTGAGATACGCTCGGCGAAATGTGGGTGTACTGGTTATACCTCTGCCTACTCTTTTGGGGATTAAAGGCGTGAGCGCGTATGTATGTATGTCATATTTCATAAGACAATGTCAGTTATGCGATTTGGTCCGCATTATTTGCAATTGTTAGTTTTGGGACGACCGAGACAGGAGCGATTTCCATACAAATTCATACAAAAAGGGCGGGC
This sequence comes from Mimas tiliae, assembly GCA_905332985.1. Taxonomy (NCBI): domain Eukaryota; kingdom Metazoa; phylum Arthropoda; class Insecta; order Lepidoptera; family Sphingidae; genus Mimas; species Mimas tiliae. The sequence continues at coordinate 9,710,886 of HG995240.1, read as the reverse complement.
TGGTCGCTATCGCCTGACTTGTGTCATGTAGCACGCGTAGCAGTCTCCTGTCTCGGTCGCGTACCTTAATTAAGTTCGTAACGATTAGCCCTAATTATAGTTCGTAGCAATTAGCAGAGAAAATATGCTTATTTCGTAATTATTCAACAATGTCGCCAAACGGATAATTTACTAATTATTACAACATGTAGTAATCACCTAGTTTTAATTTGGATGTCGTTATTCTATTCTGCGGTAATCGCAGTGGAATTTTATAATTTATAAAAGTTTTAAATGAGTATAGCAATGTGATATTTTTGTACTATACTTACATAAATGGTAAAGCCACGCTGTAGACAGTTTTGTCTACAGCACGAATAGATCAGTTCGACTGGGTTGTTACCATTGACTCACAGTAAACTAACGTGAAGCGGCAGCAATCCACCCTCCGCTCAACGTTTTCCTGATTCTTCTGATATTGTGGGTGTTCGTGGGCGGTTCAATTACCATCAGGTGACTCACTTACCTGTTTATCGGCTTGTGCTATAAAAAAGTAACATTATTGTCAACGATACAACGATCATAATATGTCTATTTTTTTTTATGAAGGAGAATATTAGTCTCACGTCTGTTAGTCGAGAAAGCATGAAGAGGCTTTACTTTATGTCATTACATTATTTAAATTCCTATAAAACGTGTTATTGTTACCTTTGAAGGGAAATTTATTAACTGGTGATTATTTTATATAAATACACTCAACAGGTCACATACATAGTTCTGAGCCCACACTAGGATTACCTGTACCATGGGTATCAGAAACTACGTGGGACTTGCGGTCCCACAGCACCAGACTTGAAACAAATATTTGTGCATCAGGCAAACATTTGTATAGGTGCGGGAATCGACCCTAACGATTCGCAACCGGCTACTCGCCCACTGCGCCACGGAGGCTGTCATAATTAAACATTTCAAAGATACATAATGTGATTTTATTGTGTAAAGACGAACTACTCTTGGCATCACTTTTCGCCACTTCTGTCTGTATAATATTAGATAGGTACATTCATCACAAGCTATTACGTGTTGTCTATTCTATGGGTACGAGTACATACTATTTTGTGTTGTTGTTTTGTTAGGAAACGACTAAGTTGTGGAAGACGGAGCGAAGCAAGCGTTTAGCCTAAATTGTTTGATTGCCCATCCACGCTTGTCCTGTGAACTTAGGCTAGGCAGGATCTGTGACCCAACATATCCGCCATGTAATCTCTTTTAAGATATTGAAGCAGTTAATTATATTTCTGCACACTCTACCGAGTTATATTTATGACTTTTTTTATAGCATAGGCTGACATAAGAGCCAGTGGGTCACCTGATGGTAAGAGATCTCCATCGCCCATGTACGCCCACAATACCAAAATAATCATAGGCACGTTGCCGACCTTAAACGAAAAGGATAATTAAGGGATTGGCAAGGGGAGGGGATTTGGGCCTCCGAATATCTCATACCGTACGAAACGCGGCAGCAGGCTGCTACTATACGCCAGTTTTCTGTGAGACAGTGGTAAGAACCCGGACAAGCCGGTGCATTCATGCTGTAGACAAAACTGTCTACAGTGTGGCTCTACCACTCAAAAACTTTTTTAAATGTAAACTCTTATAAATATGTTTGCGAACAACTACAAGGTGTTTATGTAACGATAAGTGTTTTAATAACAAACAAAACCCATAATAACGGAAGACGCTGATAGTATAAAGTTGGTTATTGAACTTTTGTTGTACTTGTATGCATATGCTGCGTCGCTCGCGGCACAATTTAAATATGTTTACATGCTTAGTAAAGTTTAACTTCTCAGCCTGTTTGTAAACGGCTAGTATCTATATAAATATGATAATAAACTTTATTATCTGCATAATATTAGAATCAATATGTCGTAAAATATACCGCCGCAACTGTCGCGATTTTTTTACCTTTACGATATGCTACGACTGAAGTGTCAAGCGACATGAAATTAACTGCAGTGTCGTATTGATCGCCTGGTCATAATAATTATGAACTGTTCTCGATAGATTAACAAAAATGTGTTCCAGCGAACACATAGTTGGTTAGTTTATTAAAGACAATACTTATTTGTATAAGCAGAGACATGGAATGGCACCACCCGGGGATTTTTTAATAAAGCATAACTGTTTAACAAGGTACAACAACCGCTGTGAATGATTGAGGTTAATAAAACACGCTGTGAATGTTCAAAAACATTAGTTGAAATTAAAGGCAAGACGGTAATGTCTTAATTCTACGAAATTGGATTGGAATTCGAAGATTTTTTATCCTTATAAATTGGAATAAATACAATGCAGAACTATTCAGGAGATGTAATATACCATCGGAAACAGCAAATTCAGACGTAAAAGCAACAAGTAGGGTATTAAACAAATATATTTTTGTTCGCGGAATATCTAAAACGAGGCTACGTTGATCCGTGACGTTTTCTTATGAACGCACAGAGTTGTGGGCGTCTGCGCACGGGTTACTGCGCGTTCTACGGTTATGCTTTCCGAGACTAAAATAGTTCACAATCGTTCGCATCCGTTATTGAACGGCGAGTGCTCCTTCAACCTGCGTTATGATGATGGAATGAAACTTGCTTCTAAAATAGCACTCACGAATTGTTATGTTAGAACGAACAATATTTATTCGCGAATGTATTTTGGTCTTGGTCGTCTTTGTAATTATCCTTAACATTTTCTACAACTTGTTGTAGAAATTAAGCCATCAAATAGTTTTAATTAACAGTTTTGCAGAACGTTTCAAAAATATTACCTCATTAGCGGAATGGCAGCGTACTTAGATCGTAAAACTTATGACGGTTTCGATTCCCAGAGCGTAATCAAAATTTATGTTCATTTTTAATCCAAAACAGTTGTCCGGGATTGGAATTTGTGGATTTGCTACTTGTCACATTATGGGACAGAAAGAAGCTCTGCGAATCTTGGGTACACTAGTTGCACCTCTACTTGCTCTTTCGAGAATTCGGGCGTGAGTTTCTGTTTCAAAACCTTAGCAAAACTACGATTATTTATACTAAGTCATTATACATTATTATAAAAGGTATCCAACAGTATGATATGTATGCGAAGTTGGTACTTAGTTTAAGGGATTTACGCAGTCATCTTTAATGCCGTGCATTTGCCGTCGGCAGCGCGGCGGTCGGAAGTGTCAACCGGTTCTAAGCATTCCTACATGTCCTACAAACGATCAGTCGCCTCTTCACGTCACTATATCGTTGCATATTTCTATATGACTGTATGCCACACAAAGTGAATGAACACATATGAACACATGAACATCTATAATACCAGACAATCATGTATGCGTTGCTGACCTTCAAGGAAAGGAATGAGGATAGGGAAGGGGACGAGGATTTGGGCCTCCGGATATCTCAATCACGATACAAAACGCGAAAGCAAGCTACCACTTCACGTCGGTTTTTGTTAGAATATTATAAGAATTCAGCAGATACCATAAATTTAATGACTCCAAAAATTGATCGAAATATTGGTCTAGTATAGAAAAATGTTGGCCACCGTGAAATTGATACCTCGGTTGGTTGCAGTAACTAGTTCAACGTGCATGATGTTGTCGAGGGCCGAACGATAAAATTTTAACCCACCGTAAGGTTTTATTAGATACAGTCAGGGCATCCGGTCCCATTAGAGGCACACGCGTAACCTGATATCGATTATAGTCGCGTGATCCATCGCACATTTTCTTTCGTCACCGTGACATCCGAATCCGAATTATTCCGAAGAAGTTTGTTAGTGTTCAACATCAATAATTTTTCCCTTCCTTAAGACGTCATGTTATTTAAACATTTTTTTTATTACAAATGCATGATAAATTACGTATGCTTCATCCACTATTAAATGGGGCTATGTTCAGTCATTTATAAACTAAAAACCGGTTAGCATATTAATAGGCGGCGTAGACGTTAGTGTGTTTTTCGTGTTGCCATTTATAAATTGCCCCTTAGAGAGACAATAGAATAGTCTCCGCCATTAAGTACACAAAAAATTGCATGGACGCCAATTTTGATGTGGGGTAAGTGCCTTACTCAAAGTCAGATTGATGTATAATGCTGCTATTTAAACGTTGAGCAACCCTTTAGATTTAACTTTTACATGTGCAATGTAAGTGCTCCAAGGCACGATAACGCTTGAATGGACCAAGTTGTCTTAGTATAAAATAAATGATTACTAAAGTTTGAAGGTAAAATTTGTAGTTTTACCTTGATCGATATACTAAACGCGTTGCTAAATTGTTTTTAAAATTATTGCACTGGATCTGATTATAGATACAATTTAGCGCTAAATTCTGTCATGTCGTCAATGTGGCCACGCTTTAAGAGGTTTCGTAGTTTCGGGATCGTTACGTTGATACGCGTGCTTGATTGTCAGATTTACGAATCCGACGAGTTCTTGTTAGACGCAACGAGCCAGTTTCACAAAGTACACGAATGATATAATCATAACGAGGGAACTAAAATAGCTTGGAATTCGTTCACGTTGTTATTGAATGAGCGGGACGACGGTAGCATCTTGCGGAGTGCCGGCACAAATTGTTGATTACAAAAGAGCAGCAATTGAGATGTCAGAGGCGCAGGAAGCATACAGATTGAAACTTATGTCTGCACTGCAACACACAATCTCTGCTTATCTAGCTCACACATTGTTTTAGTACTTTATTTGTAATATGCAATTACATATAAAACACATTATGCCTAAGTACTACAATACGAAAACTAAACAATACAACGTGGCCGAATTGAACTTGGTGACGAGCGGCGCGGCGTCGCTCGGGGCTATTGTTTTCAGAGACTAAATAAATGCCACTAAAGAGTGACGGGAGGGGAAGATGGCGAGTGAAGATACTAACTTTAGCCGAACTTCCAGTCAAGTTATTTTGCGCTAGTTGTAATAAATTTTAATACCGTATGCAACTTGTATGGTTTAAGAGAATTAATCAAAACTTAAGGAAATATCACTAAATATTGTGGAATCGAGATGGAATCACATCAAACGCGTAACTAATTATATGCGAATATGAATTACATTTCAATTATGAATGTAAGACATTGCGTATAGTACTGCGTAACATAGCAATAATTATAAAACAACAAGTAAGTAGATGTATAGAGAAAGTTACAAAACGTACCTACATATTCTTATTGTACGTTGTTTCCGGTAGACTATTGTTTGCAAATGAATCATTCACTGTCGCTTTTTTATTTTTTTACCATGGCTTCGTTTTGTAACGTTAGGCACATTAAAGTTTTAAAAACTTTATTTTATTCGAAGTGAAGTATCCAAGGCCTTAGCGGAGAAAATAATATGTTCGAGGTTGTAGTTAGTGTAAGAGTTTTTCTACGTAAATTATTTCAACTTTAAAGGTCTGTTCTAAGTTGCGCGACCGATACAGGAGACCGCGACACACGACGACATAATATGTAATTGTATAGTTACGACGTTACCAATTCGTTTCATTTCATTTAATTCATTACGGTTAGGTAGATAGTCTTTTTCAGTATGCTTCATAGTTAGCTCAAGACTCAATATGGTCTCAGAAACGCTAATCTTCATGAATTATTGTATTAGCTCGTGCTGCCCCACGACCCAATGTTAGTAAATAAATTTAAACAAAACTATATTGCTTGTGTAAAGGCTTTTACAAGATCTTTCCAGGAAATTGCTATTGTGATCTAATTATTGTTAAATTTATCGCTTTCATCCCGCCGTCTGCTCATGCTATCTTCCTGTCGAGCTTTATTCTGATAAGCAGAATCCTGATTCTATGGAAAGGGTAATTCCTAATTCCTAGCATCGTCATGCATGGCTAACGGGCCCAGCTCAGCTCCAAGCATTCGGAGTCTCTGAAAATATTAATGCGCCTAAATTTTCATGTAATAATTTTTTGATATTAACAATCATATTTTATTTCATTATATTGGGGTTCTTTTTATTAGTTTTTTCTTTAATTGTATGTACTGTGGCTAAAAATATTCATCGATATCGGTCCACAAAAGGCGTTGCTTACATTTAAAATAATACCACCGAATTAATTATGTTATTCTTTTTGAAGTCAATATATTTTATAGCAGAGACCGACAAACGAGCAAGTAGGTCACCTGATAGTAAGTGAGCTCCACCATCCATGAAGTTCCATAATACCAGAGGAATAATGGATGGAGATGGGGATTTGGGGCTCCGGATATCACGCTCACCGTACGAAACGCAGAGCAAGCTACTACTTCACGGTAAGAGATTGGTAACAACCCGGTCGAGGCGGTCCAATCACGTTGTAGACAAAACAGTCTACAGCGTGGCTCTATCACTTGTGAAATAATAACTTTATGATTAACTTATAATTTTATGATACGCCGATAGTAGTACGTAGGCATCTATTTCATTAGTGAGGTGCAACGTGGCACAAATTGGTCGACGCAATCGCTTCGGCGACCGGACGAATCTCATTAACAAGCCAGATTGATAGCCCCTGGAAAATGCTTTAAATTATTTCACGCTACATTAATATTGAATATCACGCCGCCATGCCACCCGCCTTCTACTTTATCTACTCAATATCCAACTCATTACTAGTGCTATTTTTTTGTTCCCAATTAATTTGGTACGGTTAATGTATTGTTACATAATAATATACAGATGCAATGTGCTAAAACACAAATAGTCATACGTAACAGTCTAGACTTTAATGTTCTCTCCAGGGGGGTTGACGTCAGGCAGGCCTGTCGTAAAAACTACAAGCCAAATATTTCGGCAACATGTGTTAAAAATCATGTTGCGTCGACCCCACTGCGAGTGGGATACGACAGATGGAAGAAGAATAGACTAGACTTTAATGTAGTCCATAGTTTTGCTGTACCACGTCTTATTGTTCAAAATTTTACACTAGACGGACGAAGTGCAAGTGCATGAGACGCAATCATGCGAAGTTATTAGGTAGGTACTTGTGGCGGCCTGGATAGTGACGCCCCCTATTGGATACATGGTTAAACCAATGTTGAAAACCCGCCTTTAATTCAGTCTCGTTATTGGTGTTTTGGAACCAGTGTGTGTATGCGATGTTAGACGGCAACACCATTATGACAGATCATTGTTTTCAGACTACACTTAAAACAGATTCGGCCAAGACTTAAAATCCCAAAGAATATTTTGTAACAAATCACAAATCAGCTTCTAACATCTCAAAAACGTCTCATAAGTTTGTGAGATGCAACAACAGTCACGTAGTGGAGCGCAATCTGTCAGTTAATGTGTTTAAATTGACTCCATAGAAGCGTGTTGTCGCCCAAGGGAGCAGCACGGCGGTCGGCCGACCCAATGGTGGTACATCAATTCTATCAGAACCCAATTTAAATAGATAGGTAACGGTTTGTTGCGCAATAGAACGTCGACCCGCGCCCGGACTCCACTTGATCACTTATGCATCAAACGCGTCCCGACATTTCTCCCCTCGCTTCCAAGCTCTAACACAACATCACGGAGCTGGAAACAAATACGGTCCACTATTGTATGAATGTGGTCATGTGCTTCAATTACCGATCTTGTGTATCACATTTATAATATTATTTTAGCAGGAGCCAATTATAATAATTGATATTTAAGAGAGAGAGAGAGAAAGAGGGAGGGAGAGAGAGAAAGACCCGAATTTAAGGCTATACAAACGACATCTCTCAAACAACTCATTAATAAAGCTCGTTGCTATTGAAGTGCACATTTAAATCTACTATAATTATGCTTTACATATTATTGTTTATGATTTCATTAGTAGTAAAGAAAACAAACGTTAATCCTTAAAAAATTTTGCTTTTTTCTTTGTTCCTTACTATCATCATCATAAACAAACTTAAATATTCTTGTCGATTTACTAAATAATACAATTGGTATATTTATTTTACTTACTTGCTGGAATTGTATGAATTAGGTAACCGAAATTTTAACAATGTGTAAGTGCACAATGGACCCACCGCTTAGTGACATTCCTCTACCCTAAGCAGCTTCTTACGAAGATTAATTGAAACCTTACCTACTATTTGTGAATGCGTGCAAGAATGTTGCCCTTGCAGATTTGACGTTGTTTGTATTACAATAAATCGTTTGTCCTTGTTAGCCCAATTCTCATTTATTAGTTACCTCAATGCCATCAGTAATGCAATCTGACAGCCTCCGTGGCGCAGTGGGCGAGTAGCCGGCTGCGAAGCGTGAGGCCGTGGGTTCGATTCCCACACCGAGACAAATTTTTGTCTAATCTACAAATATTGATTTCGGGTCTGGGTGTTGTGGGACCGCAAGTCCCTCGTAGTTCCCGATACCCACGATACAGGTAAACCTAGTGTGGGGTCGGGACTATGTGTGTGACTGTTGGGTGTATTTTATTTTTATTTAATCTATTCCTTGTGTAGTTAGATACATATTATCGTAGACCCATGAAGAGGAAATCATTTGATAACATGTTACATGCTATGTCAGTACGAAAATGGAACCAGACATTTTAAGAGCTGGATCAGAGGCACCGCTGTATCGCATTGACGTTATTAACGAATCTACAAAGCTTTGCAAATTGTATTTGAATACTTTTGCAAATTGAAAAAGTAATAAAACGCTCAATATATTTTGGTATGCATGTATGTACTATTTGGTTGTCGTCCCATTGTACTTTAATACGTGATTATGCTAAGAGCAAGAAGCGTGTCTGTCAGTGACCTTCGGTTCGGTTCACCGCACAGGATCGTTCAACGGACTCTGTCCATTTATGTCCTGCAATGGACTGTAAGGAATAAGGAATCAACATTAGCTATTCATTGCTATGTGTATAATATATAGATCTAATCGAAGGACTATCTTGCGAACTCTGTTTCTAGGAATCTAAATTTCGTATTGCAAATTTGTAGCGTAAGATTGTACCAAGTTGTGATGGAATAAGTACATACTTCTAGAAATAGATAGATAACACTTTATTGTACACCATGCAGAATATTATAGTTAAAAAAACAACAATTAATAAATTTAACAATAGGTGGTCTTAGCGCTAATAATGATCTCTATCGGACAACTGTTAGAAATGATAATAGGGTAGTTGACTAGTTTTTTTTAATTATTTAAATCAATAAGTTACGTTACTCAAAATCTATTACAGAAAGAATTTTATAAATCGGACCAAAAATAAATAAGTTAGAAGCCATTCAAATCCTGTAGAAGGGGTAATTGTCAAATGACAGACGACGCAACCTTTGACGTCACTGTGTAAAATGTTCATAATGGTGCACGCGTGCAAGCGAGATAGTGAGATATCCCTACTACGCACCCACTTTTCCTCATACCAACATTTAAAGTCATAACTGCGGGCACATTTCTGAACCAATTTTGATTGTATTTTGATAAAAGGGTTTCTTTTGCGTATCATTTTCTGTTGCTTATAAAATAATGTATAAAATTCAATATAGGAAACTACCCTATTATTGTTTATAAACATTCTCAAGCAGGCGAAAAATGGAAGAGAATGTGGAAGGGTACTAATTTAAATATATGTCTTATATATCTTAAATGAAGGTGTACGCAGCCTAGTTATAACTGTTAATTTATACATAGGTATGTAAAATGATACCGTGGTAATAGCTTCATATTAATATACAATTAAGAACAAATAATGTAATAACAGTCAAAATTTATATAGTTATACAACGTGTTACAGAAAGGTGTGGTCATATTTTAGGGTCATTACATACACCTTACAATTCGTACTTATCTTTTCAAAACCAAGACATCCAAAAATTTCACGTTAAATTTAATCACTTGTTTATTAAGATCAATAAGATTGATGACATCACTATTAATTATTATGAACGACACTCACTTTTTAATAAACTTGAATAAGATGTACGTAATTCTACGAACACACGTACGTAACTTGTAATTTAAACACAAATTAACACCTGAAAGAAATTGTGTGCTGAAGACGATATATTATATATTCTCTTCCATCTATGAATTTAGCTTAATACAGTCGATGATCCTTTTAAAAACTGTTATCAGTTACACTAACATAAATTACCAATACATAATACTTGTTTTTAATCAAGTACAACATATTTTTTGAACTCGTAAACATACTTCATAAAATTAGAAATTGCCGAACTGACTGCGTCATATAAATATTGACATTTGACAACTGTTTAATGTTTTTTTAATTATAAGATACCTAAATGAAAGGAGGTCTATAGTATCATTGTTTATCATTTAGTGTGGTCCAAAGTTGAAAGTCGATATCGACATGTTACTCATTCGATAAAAAAGAAAATTCTATAATTATTCTAGCAATGCAATCGGATTTGGTACTATGGGAGATAAAATACTTATACTCTACACTATACATTGCTTAAATTTGCCCGCTCCTTTCTATAACACGTTGTATACATCACCTCGTAAGTTCTGTTCTTACTTTTTTACAAAATGTATGTAGGTACTAATAAGTTTGTTTCTTGTTTACTACAAATGAAGTAAGGTATGGCTTATTCATATGAGACTTTGTAAGCAAGTCAACGCGCACTAAGCCCATTTCTTATTTCGGTCGGGTAAGTCGCTGACCTTATTTTTGTTGTCACGAGCCACAGCCCACATTCTGAAAGTAAGTTATGCCGTGTAAGTGCTAGTGATAGGTAATGCTCGACGTATCCCAATAAGTCGTTTACTAAACGTGACCCCGAGGGAAATAATAGATATTAGTGTGGACACACCGTTCGTTTCACGCACGTAGACAGTAAATGGACACTGAATTTTGTGGAGGTGCGTGAGGTCGCGTTGCTGCGGCCGTATGCCCATGACTGTCGAGCGCTAGACGCTAGTGTCCTGCGGCACCCTGCTCCCTAACAGACAACATATTTTATGTACCTATGTTTTATTCAAAGTAATCATTATTCAACCGAACGCCATGCAAAGAATTTGAAATCATACTCCACATTACTTTTATTTTCTAAAACCAATTTTTACAAAACGTTACTGCAGAAAAAATATTAGTTGAATTAATACTGATTTGATACTTTTGAATGTTACTTACTTGACCCAGATCACACATGAGTTTATATAAGTTTAAATGCTTATAAATGTTTAATATAAAAATAAATAAAAAATATTAATAATTTACTTTATAAATCATTTGATACCCATTTTCGTTCATGTCTTGTTATCTGTAATTGACTCTTTTCCCCTTGATGGATTTAGAGGGCAAGGCAAGTCGAAAAAGGCCCCAAAGAAGTGTCACGTTGTAAGAAAAGTCATCAATCAACCGCCGCAAAAAGAAAGAATCCGCATCGGGAGACAACATCTCGAGTAAACTTTATAAAAAATGAAATATTTTTTCTCCAGCGTTGACACAGTGAATTGAAATGTAGCTGCAATCTTTTGTATGAAAATTAATCATCGTCAGGGCCAATTGTGGCAAAGTAAATATATATTCAGAAGTAAGTAGTTAGTACTTACTACTAACCAAATTGGGTGATGCGAGGCTTGATGGCACGTCGTTTCAGATTAGAGAATATAAACAGTCTATTTTATTTGTGATGGTTATTTGTTTGTTATATTATGTGAAATATGTATGTAAGTTTAATTTATTTGTGGTTTTATGTGTACCAAATGGAGATGCTAAGGAAGAATCGGCATGGATTCGGTAGCAAGCTCCTCAAGTTCAAGCATGTGGGAAATTTTAAATAAGTCGGTGTTTCAAACTAAGATTGTATCTGTTTTGCCATAGACCAGTGAATAATCTTGGATTTATTCCTCCCATTCCTTTAGACAAAATGAGAGACAAGGGCTCTTTTTTATCAGATTCTGATTTATCATTCCCTCTTTTTCCAATAATGTTTTATTTGTATTTAGTTACAAACAGGAATTCTAATAATATAAGTACATACATAATGATAAAATCAATATTCTCTTTATAACATATGCAGTCCTGCAGTACATTAAGACGGCCAGCAGTCAACGCGCATAACAAATGTGATCAGAATAAATAGTGGTATACGACATACCAGCGGTCTCTACCATTCTGTTATTTAGATAAGTACACTACCACACTACCTGCGACTGTACGGACCTTGTTTAATATGCGTTTCTATGTGAGATACCACATATTAATATTAACTAAATCCATAGAATAGTAATAAGACTACAACTGTATTACACCGAGCGTTTAACTTTTCAACAACAAAGAGAGTCACTGTTTGTAACATTTGTGTAGTGGCGACAAAATATTACTAAAATAATCCATTAAATTAATGATGGGCTGAACTGGCAAAGCGTAACCGTGACACGGGTATTCATTCGGTCAATCCCACGGGATTCTCGTCATTTGTTATCCGCGCCCGCGCCCGCGTCGACCCCGTCTCGCAGCAATCGCAAAAACACACACAGCTCAAGCCACTTACCACTAAAAAACAGTGATCGTCACTCAACTGGCGTTTTCAAAGCAGGAATAACCTTTAATGCTCCTTATACTGTACTTTTTAGGTTTATTTACCCCATTTCACCCCTCAGGGGTAGATTTTCGAAAAATCGCCAAATTTGTATTTGGTGTTAGGAGTACTCTTACAAAATTTCAAGTACAAATGTATATTTGATATTGTTTCTCCATACAAACAATTATCTCCTATTTTACCCCTTTAAGTTTTTGGAGTGGCAGGGCCACACTGTAGACACTTTTGTCTGCAGCATGAATGGGCCGGCTCGTCCGGGTCATTACCACTGTCTCACAGAAAACCGGCGTAAAGTAGCAACTTGCTGCTGCGTTTCGTACGGTGAGTGAGATATCCGGAGGCCCAGACCCCCTCCCATTCCCAATCCCTTAATTATCCCCTTACTTTAAGGTCGGCAACGCGTCCGTAATTCTTTTGGTATTGTGGGCATACATGGGCGGTGGAGATCACTTACCATCATTGTGCAACTAGCTCGTTTGCCGGCATATGCAATAAAAAAAGCTATGCCATAAATAATATTTACATACATACATAGACTCATGCCTGTTTCCAATACGGGTAGACAGAGACAAATATATATAATTTGCTTATTTATTTTTAAGGGTGCTTCTACGAAGTTTCGAGTCGAAATGCCTATTTGATATTTTTTCTCCATACAAACTGTCATCCCCTATTGTACCCTGGTATGAATCGTCAAAAAAATAATAATAGTGCCCAATAACATCATTAAAGGAACTTTTGTGCAAAACATACTTCTAGATCTAGCCTTTCAGTTTCTTCTTCTATATATTTTTATATTACTATATACGACTGCCTCGGTGGCGTAGTTGTAATGCGTTACGAAATGCTCAGTATCAGCTCAGAGTCTGGAAGCGTTAAGTATTAAGTTGGTGGGAAGTTGGTACCTGAATTATATTGTACCTGACTGGATAGCGACCATCGTACACATGGTGAAACATCCGCCTACGAAATCAAACGGCTTGTTCTTGTGAATCACGTTCAGGGTCAGTCAGTACAGATCCAGTAACGTCAGGTCGGTATAATCCAGGCAACTGTCGAGGGACGCCATGTCTCCCGATCGTCGATATTTTATTTGTACTGCACTGTACTTAGCATTAAGTCTAGTATAATCACTTTGCCGTGTCTGAATAAAAAAAGGTTGGTGCCAAAGCATTTTTAAAATACGATTTGAGACTAACAATGTAAAAAGTTAAGTTGCTTCTTCACATTAGTATTCTTACATTGACTTCGGAGCTGAGAAACGAGAAAATGCTGACATTTATCTAAAATTCAGAAAGTCAAAGAAGCGCGATGTGTGTTCATCAAACGTAAACACGTTGGTCTATTTTCGTTTAACTATTCACTGGTTGCTATATCTTTGCGCAGGGTTGGGTGCTAATGTATTTTCCCCTTATTGTAATTTTTTTGTGATATATTTTTCTTTATGTTCTTCCAAAGATAAAAAGGACTTCAGCTGACAATATTAAATTATGGAGTGAGGGACATATTGTACGTAAGTAATGTTAGGAATCTGGCTATAGTAGGTAACCCTATGTGGATGTAAAGAGAGTGCCGGCGGCCCTGCTTTGGACATGAATAGCTCGGCTGGCGAAGGCACACACCAACGCAAATGAAGACGATCCCGTCCTTTCTACTGGCATAGTTGCATCACCGTCATTTTTGCATAACACTGGCTTTATTGCATTCGCGTTGAATGTCAAACGTGAGGTTAAATCCTTATAATACGAGTGTAAGACGCTCAATAATAGTAAACTGATACTATTGCCGGAAAAATTAATATATTTGCTATTTAAAAGCCTTAAATATTCCATGATATATTAAATGGCATATCTACAGAGTAAAATATGGTCTAATTTCCACCCTAAACCGATTTTGTTATATCCGATTTATCCTTCGCTTTGAAACGTTCGCAGAAATCCCAAGTTTCCGACCTTTGGTGCTTACTTAAACATGGTGAGGTGTGGTTAGTAAACAACGGACTTTGTTAAAGTAAATAAGGTTAATGTAAGCAAAAGTTATACACAATACATTATGGGCATAATGAATAAGCGTGTACAAATACCAGTACGTTCGCTTAAACTTCCAAAGAAATATTGTGTTTATTAGCAATTCGGAAATAAATTCCGTTTGACTCTTTCTTTTCCTCTTATTAATTATTTTCGAGCTCGAGTGCTGCATCGATTGTGTAACTGATAATTTATTATATTTTTTTTTGTAATAAACTAAGACTGTGCAAGCTATTTTGTAAGGCATTTTAAAACAGTCGATGCCCTATAAGACTATTGTAAACTTAACAGCTGATTATCTGCATACATTACTACGATAAACACTATTGTTCTGAGTTCTGACTAAAGAATTGTTTTCAGAGAATACGACTAGACATAAGTGGATTAGTAAAAGAGCAAATTATCAAGAAACAATCGTGGAGTGATGTAGACTGGTGAGTCACGAAGGGGGAGCAGAATAACTGACTCACGGACGGCGCTAACAGATATTCTGAGAATAGCAAAATAGCCTTGACAATGAGAAGTGAACTGGATCGTACACGATACTTATGTTTTGATTCACAAATTTACTATATACTATGAGGAATGAAAAGAGAGAAACTCTGCGGCACAGTACACATAATAAACTTACAAACCACTTGATAACATTCGATGGCAGTTATATCCGACGAAAATATTTTTCTACTAAGAGGTAAGTTTAATTTCATTGATTGTGCTCCATAAAAATACACATAAGTAGATTTTTTTCTTTTTCCTTGAACCATTGTAAAGTTGGCACGAACAAACTCGGTGTTTGGTTTGTGTAGGTAAAGAATATGGACCATAATTGGCTCGTATTTTTTGATATGCGTTTAAATGCGATTCCGTGGAATAAAAATATACGTGGCCGTGAGCGTGGGTTAGAAGGGTGTGGGGATATATCACGAGGTGCGGGGGTGGAGGGCTAATTGGCTGTCACCGATGAGCCCGGTCGTAGCACACGAGTGCCGCAGACACGACTTGCTTATGCCCGGATCTCGCTTCTCTGATATGTGTGGCGAACAAAACAACGACATGCATGATTGGTTAACGATTAAAGTAAAATACGAACGTTTAAAGCTCCTGTAGGCCTATTAAGAGACTTCAATAGGCGCATTATTTTATAGAAACATGTCGATAGGTCGCGTAACATATTTTGAGTGTCACTAAATAATGTGTATGATAAAAGATACAGAAATGAACCGATTCGGATGTTTTTCAGCGTTTTCCAAATTTTAAGCAGATATGAAACATACATAATAGCTACAGTTAGTTTAGAAATGTTGTAACAAATATTAGTTTATGTATTAATAAATATTACTGATAATAGTGTTACTTGCGTCGTAATCAAATCTCACATACATATTATTAACATGTTAGCAAACATGTACTAGTGATATTTGCATTTAAGATTATATGGGACTCTATGATGCGTTGCAGAGACTGTGCGACCTGCGCGGCTCGGCGCGGCTCGGCGCGGCTTCGCGTCCATGTCGTCGGCTCACGGTCGAGGCAGGTGTAGCTTTCATTAGCATTATAAATTAATTAACGGGATAGACCGGCTTTTACCCACAAAAACAAATAAAACGTGTATTTACCCACTTACATTTTGAATGTAAGATCGAAGAACCAACCAACACCAAAAATATAATTGGTTTCATTTTAAACATCACAAGGTAGTATGTCTCTCGTATGCGAGAGGCCGTCTGGGTTGGTACCACCGCTTTGTCTATTTATGCCGCCAAACAACAATATGAAAGCACTGTTGAGTGTCGGTTTGAAGGACATTGAAGCCAGTGACATTACTGGGCATTATAAGATTTAACATCCCAAATCTCGGGTGACGAGCGCAGTCCAATGCCATGCAGCAGTGTTTTTTAATTCAAAGTTCTATGTGTGTTTCTTCTGTTTATGGGCAGGCGTGGCGCTTACCATCAGGCGAGCGACCTGCTCGTTTCGTCACTCAAGCTAATAAAAAAAAATCAACGATAACACGAATACCTATCTGTTGTTTTTGTTAATTGTTTTAGTTGTTTTCATAACTGTTGATTATAACAATTCAAGCTCCAGTGCTCGTATTTGTCAAGGTTTAGTTATCCAATCGTACAAATCCACAAAAAATATCAATGTTGCTTGATTTTGCAGAAGAGTTATAATTATTTTTTTGTTCACTTTACGCAACTCATTTACTTAGTTAGGCACTCCAATTCACGATCGCGGTAAACGGATTTTGTTTAAAGATTTAAATCTCTTTAATCCTTATTCATTGTACGGTTACTGCCAACGTATTTAAGTAATATATATCGAGATAAAAAAAAAACGTAATTTCGCATTCACTACCACAGCAAAACAGAGAGGATCGCATAAATCTGTAGTGACATACAAAGCGGGCGCGGAGCGTCCCGGGACAAAGTAATGAACTAATTACATTAGTCTCATGATGGTCGCAAGAGATGCGACTAAAATGGCTAAACCGACCGACTATTACCCGCGTGATGCTCCTCAGCATAATGATGATTGCGTTTTTGTGTATTGCATAGTGTATACATCGACATTGGTAAGTCTACTTCAAATGTTAGCTATTAAAATCACGGTTTCTAGGGATGTAAAACTGCTTTGACAAATGTGATCATAAACGTATCATATTACTTATGTTACAAGTATCAGCAGTACTAAAAGTTCGTATCAAAGATGTCTATCATCTTCTGGTTCAATGTGTTCAGACTGAGTCTATGAGAATGTATATGATAAATAATTACCAAATAAATCCTCTTGATATAGGGGTATTTCAGAGTATACTGGCGGAACCGATGCGCGATGTAGCTAGATGTTTGTACTCCTTAATTTATAATACTTTAACTGTGTAATTATGTATTTTTGTACAATAGGGCTGGCATAGTCGCAGAGCGACTCAAAGCCCTTAATATAATAAATAAAGATAAAAATGTTCGCATCACGGTTATGACAACACTATAATTGTTATTTATTTCGCCGGCTAATGGTAATTTTTGATTTATTTAATAACAAAATTGAAACATTTGTAAAAAGGTATAAATAATGTCGAACGTTTAACTATTGTCGATCGTCAGTCGGTTAATAGACGGAACATAAGACGTCATTCTGCCCAAATACGGAGGTACAGAGAAAACTTCAATTGTGTTTCAATTTATCCACTGCGTATCACAGACTTCGAAGGAAAACTTTATCTTTCCCGTCGATGATATCAGTTGCATTGCAATTACTTTACGTTATATTATAATAAGATTTATGGTTACATGATTTTATTATAGTAGTAGCATCATGGTTGCGGTTGGTGAACGTACCCATGCAACGTTAGTTCACCGCAAGTTGCGGAAAGCCTGCCGCCCGGGGTGCCGTTATAGCAAAGGGGTCCGGAAACAGTCACAGGCGATCTTGTGGCCACAGCCACTAGACAACATACAGAGCGTTATCTTTGTTGTCAAAGGCCTTCAAACTCAGCGTCACACGTGTAATAGGTGACTTTGCTGCTTTACAATAATAATCCATACTTAGGTACCTTCAAGTACCTAGCTCTAATGATATCTCGTCGATTAAAATTCCGAAAGACTATTTTCGAACACTTTGTTTCATTCGAGCGTATTTTTAATAATAATTCATAGTATAAATTAATTAAATCTATGGAACATTAGGTATTCATAAGGGAATTTTAGCAAAACATTAATCTTCTGTGCATTAGACATAGTAGGTCTGTTTTGAGGTACGCGACCGAGACAGGGACACCACGATGCATGTTGCGAGTCAGGCGATAGCGACAAGTCAGCTTTGTATTAAATTTTATGGAAATAATCGGAGGTCGTGGTGCCCTGTCTCGGCTCCATACCTCATATTATGCAAACATATGCATACAAAGTAGACGTGTTATTATCGTCGCTTATCGCAGTCTCTTGTCTCGGTCGCGCACCTCGGAACAGGCCTTATGATGTTACATAAATATTTTGTCGAAATCTGTTATCCATACCGCATTGTAAAAGATAATTGCTTAATAATTTGTTATTTGCCACGATATTAATCAACGTTTTCTATTCGGCGTATTAAATATTTTGTAAATCAAGGTTACTAATTAAAATATTATATGATTTTAGTTTAGCGATTTTATTGCTTAAATAATATTCCCCACAAAAGGAATAATAAAAAAAAAATACAAACGCCGCACCTTTGATTGTGGCCATTGATCTCGCTATTTTATTCGCACCATTTACATAGATTGCTTAATAGTCTGTTTTTCCAATCACTAGATAGATTCAAGTCTATTATAGTGCTATGGTAATTATCAAATTAAGGATTCACAGATATATAATAACAGAATCCGTTGATATCCGTCCTTTTGTCCTTCAAAATAATTTTTATTTACGAATGGAATAATAATACTGAATAAATTATACTTAATGGCTGTGGGTTTGTTTTTTGACGGTCTCGGTCTGTGTAGGGTTGAGTGAGCTTTTTTGTACGTAATCAATTTTAGATTTGGAGTGGAGTCGTGACCCGTGGGCCGCGCGCGTGTGCGTCGTGGGCTTCCGCACAATTTACTATCCACTCTGACAGATCACTGTCTCGGACTCGGCCTAATTACTATTTCAGAAGATCGACAATACGCTTTTAGTTATTGTTATGCGACTCAGTCTTAATACGATATTTTGTGATTGCACGTACCATTAAGGCACCTCAGTACTTATGGCATTGCGTTTTCGTAAATATACGCCGCCAGTGATGACAAGAATTCTTATTGCAAGAATCATAAGCTACAATTCCTACTCGTGATAGTTAGTGATAGTTTGCTATAAACATTGAAATTCGTGTAGGCACAGTATTTCAAAAAGCATTGTCGTTTCGTGTAAGAGTAAGTGACAATATAAGCGAGACAGATGCATTTGTAAGCGGAGCATTCACTGATCCGTGGAAATTCTTAAAATATATAGTCTAGTAAAGTCTGGGACAAATAGACGCCGTGGCTTTTGCGGAGGATCATGAGGATTGTTATTGATGTGACAAGCGCGCGAGCGACACGGCGGCGGGCGGCGGCGGGCGGCGCTGCAGGCGCAGCCGGACTATCAGATAGTCTTCATTATGGGCGATCATGCGTGCCGGATATACATTGCTGAAAGCGGAAAAATTGTGAAATATAGCAGTAGCCGGCGGGCTTAACTCGTATGAATTGCCTCAAATCCTACAGTATTACGTCTTTGTACCGAAAATATCTTCCGCAATCTATATATTCCCGTATATTTTATAATATTGAAAGATGTTCATGTGAATAAACATTTATTTGCTTATCGTATTGACTATAATATATTTTTGTTATAAGCACAAACAGCAATAGCCGTGCTTTTAATAGAGATATCTTTTGAGTGGTAGAGCCACGCTGTAGACATTTTTGTCTACAGTATGAATGGGCGGGGCCGGCACGTCCAGGTCACTACCACTGTCTCACAGAAAACCGGCGTAAAGTAGCAGCTTGCTGCTACGTTCATACGGTGAGTGAGATATCTGGAGTCCCAAATCCCCCTTCCCAATCCCTTAATTGCCCCTTTCCTTTAAGGTCGGCAACGCGCCCATGATCCTTTTAGTATTGTGCGCATACATGGGCGGTGGAGATCACTTACCATCAAGTAACTCATTTGCTCATTTACCGGCCTATGATATTTAAAAAAACCTACTTATTGACAATAAACTCTACATCCAAATTAATGTTAAAGGAGGGTCGGATAGTGAATACAGTAAAATAATTTTAGTTTTAACATTAGTACAATGTTAGTATAGGATTAAGCGTGTGAAAAGGTAGAAATAAATTCTGATATTCTCTGAATCTAAAATCTGGGAACTTGTGATTTGTTAGGAAATAGATATAATCAAAACGATCGTGATACTTGTAAACTGTTTGTAAACTCATCACATTATAAATGACCTTTATTTAGTTTGATAGCTGTAATCTTTGATTGATTAATTATATTTAGCTAATGTTTTAATGATATTTTACTATAATTTATTTATTAAAGACGTTCTATTAAAGCGAATTATCACACGTATAGTCGCCAAACCTTTATTCCTGTGTTCTGTGGTCGCCAACCTAGGTGTTGAGTTAGCTGTTCATTTATAAGAATAGTAAATGATTGAATATACATATTTCTATGTACCTACTAAGTTATATTCATTTAGACATATGGATATGTATCAATTACAAGCTTTTGCTCGCGGCTCCGCCCGCGCGACTTAACTTTTCCGGGATAAAAGTTGCCTATAACCGTCTCCAGGGTCTCATCTAGCACCAAAATTCATCAAAATCGGTTCAGCGATTTAGGCGTGAAAGCGTAACAAACAAACAAACTTACTTTCGCATTTATAATATTGGGATTACAATAGTATTCAGTACTAAATGGTTACTTGTCTCAATAAATTGTAGCAGGAAGTATAAACAGGTGTTCCACGATTATATACATTAATAAATCTTAAAATCAAATCTTAAATGTTATAGTTTAGTTGGAAACATGAAAAGTAGGTAGATATGTAATAATTTTAGAACGCTTTGTGTAACCGGTTATTCTTGATTACGTTATAAAACATCATGTGTTCAATTTCATTAGGAAGTTATAACTCACATGTTACGTCGATGATAGCATGTTTAATACCCAGTGTTAAAAAACAATATGCCCTTATTTCTACCATAGAAATTGTTTTGAAGATGTATGTAATGGACTCCGAATTACATATCATAAGTTGACTTACAGTAAGTAGGTACCTATATAATTCTAGCATATATATATATATATATATATTTATAGCATAGGCCGACAAACGAGCAAGTGCATCCATCACCTTATGGTAAGTGATCTCCACCAATGTACGCTTACATTATCTGAAAAATCATGGGCGCTAAGCCGACCTTAAATGAAAGTAATTAAGGTATTGGGAAGGGAAGGGGGCTTTCGGATATCTCACTTACCGTACGGAACGCAGCAACAAGCCGCTACTTTATGTTAGTTTTCTGGTAGACAGCGGTAACGAACCGGTTTAGCCAGCCCATTCGTGCTGTAGACAAAACTGTCACCACTCGCGGTGTGGTCGGCGCAACATGCTTTTTAACACATGTTATAGAATGATTTCGCTTGTAGTTTTTACGACCAGCCGCTGTCTGACGTCAACGTATTTGTGAATCACACAAAGATTTTTTCTTGGTGCGGGAATCGAACCCGTGGCCTCTCGCTTCACAGCCGGCTACTCGCCGACTGCGCCACGGAGGCTGTCTGAACGTATTGTGGTGTATAGTCCGTTATGATTAAACAAATGAGGTAATAATTAAAATGCAGAAATGCATATTTAGTAAGTTGTTGGCAGGTCGGCCGGTGTGCAGTGAGCCGCGAGCTTTATTCGACAAACGAGCACTGCGGGGTGCTCAATTATTCCGCCAGCAATGTCCCGGAATGTCTAATTTGCTCACGTAATTTTGGTCGGAATTCGTCCCCGGCCGACGGAAGCTGGGAACTATTTTTATTGCTTGTTTCCTATTTTCTTGACTCCATCGGGAACAATATAACTTGAACACTAACAAACTTGTCTTGGAACCAGTGTATTGTGAATTGCACGTCTGGTGGCGAACTCACGTCTGATGCGAAATAAAAAAAATGGTTTCTTGGTTCTCTTGTGTTCTTAATATATCAGTTTGGTTCAGTCGTGTAGGTAAACCAGGTCGTAAATAACTTCAATTATGTTTCTTTCCTGTTTAGGTAATTCATTAATTTATGATTCAATTATCATTAATACACTATTATGGTTTATTACTCGTACTATCTTTTTTTCTGCCTGCCAGGGCCCGCCTTCTCGTACCATAGATTTGACGGTATTTGGTATCACGTGGGGCGACCCTCCACCCCTCCCAGAACCACAATCATATATTAATTGTACTTTAGTATTTAACTTTTTCAATCCCTCTTATCTCCTAAATTTGAAAAACGCCTAATAGGCGGTTTGTTAATTAGGTACATAATATGTACAAAAGCTTTAAAGCCAAATACAAACAAATTTTAACGGAAAAGTACTATTTCTCACAGAGATTTTTCACCTCCTTCCTCCCCTTATCTAATGAATTTGAAAAAAATATATATTATTAGTTTGAATGATATGAAGAAATGGAGCATGTCGCTCGCCTGATGTTAAGCGCCACGCCTGCCTATAAACAAACACAACACCACACAGAACCTTGAATTGCAAATCACTACATGGCACTGGACTGCATTCGTCACCCCGAGACGTAAGATGTTAATTGTCATAATGTCCAGTAATTTCACTGGCTTCAATGTCCTTCAAACTGAAACACACTGCTGCTTGGTGGCAGAAATAGACAAAGCGGTGGTACCAATCAAGACAAGATAAGAAGACAATAATCAACCAATCCAGGCGGCTTCTCGCATACGCGGGACCTACCACCAGTAAATATGAAATATATTATAATTACAAAATAATATTATATTTCATATAAACCCTTTCTACTCTGGTGAGTTAAATTTCGATAAATTCCTTCTTAAACGATGTCTAAGATATAAAAGGGCCTTACTTATACACGTTACTAAATCATTGATTAGTTAAACACTCTTTTGTCTTTCTCTGTCAACGCGATTATAAAGTAGCTAGAAACAGGCGAAAACAGTGTATCATTTATTTATTTTATTTAATCAGTGCTTAAATTTTTTTATAAGTAAGGCTCATAATTAATAGATTTCTAAAATTTACAATTGGTTTGGGCTCAGCGATGAGTCGGGACCATTATCTTTTATCTATTACATTTATGGATACACATACATTTACGTACTTATTAAAATGAATTGTCGCTGCTAAAAACGATACCGTTGCGTGAGTAAATAAAGCAATAGCTAAAAAGTAAAACAAGCCTACGATAGTTAGCAATTTCGCCAATGTTCGAGGTGATAAATGCGTATTCATAACCAAGGTTTGCAATGGGTACTGACGCGGCGCGGCGCCGGCTGTACTGTACATACCAAACGAAGTTCCAGTTGACACAGTACGTATGTATCGAAGATAAGTGATTTTGGAATGATGCCAGGACGTGGCCCGTCGAGCCCCACTCCATTTGCTCTTTACATAACTCAGTATTCAAGGGATCATTAATCTTCCTAGTTCCACGCCAGACCGACTTTAATTTTAATAAACGGCTTTAGCCATACTACGGTATTAATTTACATGCTTTAATGAATGCCACTTGTTATTTTGAATCCAAGATTAAATCAAGGCTCCAATTGTTATTCAGCAGCGACTTCAAAATATACAATATTAATATTGTTTCAGGTTTATAAATATTTATTCGATAAAATATAGTTGGAGTGTAAGTGGGCTACTAACACCTTAGGCCTAAAGCCAAACTCACTTACACGTACACTCTGTTGATTAACGAACGAGGCAATGGTGAAACTTGGTTCCTGTTGCAGGTTGTGGGGGTCGGACGGCAGATCACCCCATATAATACCAAATCCACCGTCAAATCTATGGTACGAGAACGTGGATCTTGGCGTTATGGCGGGATAACACCAGGCAGAAAGAAAAGAAAAATGTAGTCATTGTATCTCAAACATGTTAATTTAGTTCTGAAAGAGTCATAATTGCCTACTTAATGTCATTGGAAGTATGAAAGGTTTCAAATTTAAATACCTCAAAATGCGTTTGAATTTTTGGAATATAATAACGTACAATTATAATAATACCAGCCCTCACCACACTCGCTTAATGTGGGTTGGCGGACTACACATATCTTTGAAATTTTTTATGGAGAACTTCTCAGGTATTCAAGTTTCCTTACGATATTTCCATTACCGTTAAATCCAGCAATAATTCACAATGATTACACACATAATCCAAAAAAGTCAGTAGTACAGAGCATGCTTTAGGGGCTGGTTTTAAACCTGCGACTTTCGTCTGGGCAGTCGATATCTCTTCTCGCTGATCTATCGTTTCTTATTATATACAATTACCGACCGTTTACACTCGACATTTAGTAAGTAAAATAACAGTGTTAAGATTGAAATGTCTACGTTCAGTAAGAATTAAGTTGTTCCAAGATTTTTCCTCGTAGATTAGTGACCATCAATCTGCGTCACTATTTCCTTACAGATCCGTTACAAAGCAAGCACTTATTTTGTACAAATGTAACCGTGAAATGCGTGGTTTAGCCCTCTTCACGGAAATACCTTCGTATTTCTCCGTGCTGATACGGGTTGTAATACCTTAAGACGCCTAATCTCGCTTTCGAGTAGAGTGTAGAGACCGACGATATCCGGGTTGGCACCTTTTGATCTTCAATCATGTCTTACGCACATAGGTATAACGCAGTTTATGTTTGTTGTTAGATTTTCAATTACTTATGATTTCTTTGAAAGAGGTACCTGAGGAGGTGATGCGTTGACAGAAGTACCTGGTACATGCTGGTGGTGAAACATATTTGTACATGACTGGATAGTGACCACATACACATGGTGAAACACTTGCCATTATAGTTTTTACCAGCGAGTCGTGTTGCGGGATTAGCCAGTATATACCCGGTAGCTACAGGCACAAACTTCAGACTCTGGGTTAATACTGAGCATTTCGTAATAGAAAAACGCAATATCACTTTTTTTACCCGACCCGGGGATCGAACCCGAGACCTCACCGTCAGCCTCAGCCGTAACGCGTACGCATTACAAACTGCGCCAACGAGACGTATATTTGAACTGAACTGTATTTACCACCAGGTTAATGTAGTCCCTTTGCCATGCCAGGATAAAAAATACAATACAAATATGACAAAATAACTTTGGCCGGCTGAAATTACTCAAGTGGTAGAGTCACGCTGCAGATAGTTTTGTATACAGTATGAATCCGGCTAGACCGGGTTGTAACCACTGTCTCACAGAAAATTTACATGAAGCAGCTTGCTGTTGCGTTTCTTACGGAACAAATAAAACAATAGTCGTGACGCCACGTATTACTAAGTTCAGGCTAGTTATTTTGCGTGTATTATACTACTATTAGTTAAAAGTAGACGACGGATAGACACTATAGGATACAATAAACACGTGCTCAAAATAAAGTAAATTCAATTCTTTAAGATTCAATATAATTAAATTTATGTAAGTGTAATATTAAAGTGGGACAGATTCTTGCGTTTCAAAAACCAGAGCTACCGTTACAAAAAACGAAGCACGCTCAAAATGAGCAGTTACATGCTAGTTATAAAAATAATTAACTGTTCTGGTTGGTTCAGAAGCAGCGCAACTGTCGTGCCCGTCTGCCCGTGATTTTTATCGCGCGTCTACATCGACATGCAAATCTCTATCACGACACCCGCTTTACTCATAACTACTAACTAGGAAAGAAGTAACTTACAGTGTAGTCATTCTGTGTTTCTTTGAAAATGTAGACAACTAGTTAACTTGGCCAATTATTAAGTTGGTAAAAACTACGAACAAACTTTCTTAAATGATTGTACAACTTAATAAATTAAAACAATAATTACTCTGATTAAAATAAAGCGTTATACATAGCGAATTACTAGATCTAATTAAATTAAAGAGCAGCCATAGATGTATAAAGTTTTATTAACATCGTGGACTGTTTTTATAGATCAGGTTTAATTAATAGCTTTTAGTGAAAAACGTATCTAAAATTAATAGATCATTGACGACTTTATAAGACCAGATGGTGTATGTTAATTGAGGTTCTTTTTTATTTTCATAGTCGGTTTATTTCCCGTTGCTTACATTATCCGTTCGCCGGCGGTGTTTAGGCATCTGCGAAATCATCTTCTCACTTGGCAAAATCCCAGTAACTACGCTTTTATGTTTAAAACTCTAAACACGATGGCGTAAATACTCAGTTCTTCTATAAAAAGATTATTATCGTCTGTTGTTTTTTCAAATAAATATTGTGTGTAAGCGAACCCGTTTATAGAGGGTATCTCTAGCAGAAAATTGCTTTGCATCTCCAAGGAAATATCACGGGTACGGAAATCGTTTTTCGTAAGTTACGAAACCACTTGCCGAAAATGTTCCCTTACTAGCCCGACAGTGTTTTACATATACGCACCTTATTATTGAACGGAGATTGTATTGTGTGCAATGTGGCATTCAGAGCTTACCACAACTCGTTTCGATGAGTGTTCAAATATTTAAATCGGGGTGGGGACAGATACTGGTATTTTCATAAGCGGGGGCTAAGTAATTCGGTTGCGTGTTAGAGAGGGTACGCAAGGGTGCATGACACGCGACTGGCGCGCTACGCTACGCCGTGCCGCGTCGCGCCGGTCACCCAACATATTCATATACAGAGAATTACTGCGCCACATTTATTACACCAAAGATTAAATCTCTCAATTAAAATCTTATCACGATTTAGGGCGATTAAACACGAAATATATTTTCAAAAACACGATGACACAGCTGCACCAAACTTCAATGAATTGCAAGTGATTTAATTAATAATAAAGATGGAATGATCAGACGTACCAATTAATATTGAAATTAAAAAAGCTAATAAAAGTTGGATGTGTGCGCGTCCGATAACAACATCAATTATGGGGTAAAATGGGTCCGAGCGAAAGGGGGAGTGCACAATGCTGTGTGGAGAGCCCAATGAGTCACCCAATGCGGCGCAGGCGGCCAGACGGCGCCGGCCACCGGGGCATGGACTGTCTTGCTCACCCTCCGCTTTAAAATTACATTTGCAGGAATACAATTATTTTTGCGGCCATCAATACGTCAAGTAAAGTTTTGTGATGTTTAAAAACACTCAAGTGATTAGCACTGATCTTTTATATAATGTATTGTCTAATATAGTAAAACATCTAACGATCGGTTCATAAACCTGAACAATATTACAACACAATAAAACACGAGCTACTCTTCCCTTACAGTACGATATGTACCTAATTGACATATCGCGTAATAATTTTCTTGGATGCATCACATGAGAGGTATTGCAACAATCCGGTGTGGCGGCAGCGAAGCGGCCGAGAGCCAGCTGTAACCGCACTTCCATCAGGATAATGTTACATGATACAGTTTAAGCCACCTTGCGGTTTGGCACTCGCCTTTCGACGCTCAACGTTAAACGCTCTACGAACACGGCTTCAACCCAATGTGTCGTTTTAAATTTGTAGCGATAACGCTTGTGGTAGCATGTGATACTGAGAGCCGAGGGGCAACTGATGGTCACTGCCGTGGAAGATTTTAGAGTTTGATCATATTTCTAATATGGGCTTATTTCATACTAACTTTTGTCAATGGCTCCATCCGCGTGAATGACCTTTTCCAGGATAAAAAGTAGCCTATGTCCTAATCCAGATCATAGGTAGGTAGACCTGTGTACCAAATTTCATCACAAACCATACAACCGTTAAGGCGTTATTAATTAACAAACATTCAAATTCACAAACTCACAAATATGCAATTTTTGACATTTATAATAGCAGTAGGATAGGCAAACGTCCTCGAGTAATAATAGAGGCCTTTATAATGGTAAATTAAATAGAGTATATACTGACACCTTTACTGTTCTTTATGGAATCTTTTGTATCCAAGATGCATGAAAACTGGAAGTAGACAAAGTGGCAGACAGGCGTGGAGTGCACATGCGGGATCTTTTTATAGATGAAGCGCCGCAAATAAAACACAATCAGACGCAGGGAGCATGGCGGCATGGCGCGGCGCGGTGTAGCGTTGTGCGTCGTGACGCGTCGCTCTAACGCAGTTTATGTGTCGAACGGCGACTCCGACTCAATTCGACCGTTCTATGTTTACTAACTCAGTCTTCAGATCTGCAATGAAGTTATATTTGTTCTGGGTAGTATGTTGACCGTAGTTCGTTCAAGAAACTTTCGCTGAGTTCGATGCACCGCGCGTCTGTCTAGTTCAACATTTCGTAGAAAACGCCTAAATGAGCAATTTCAAAGTTCTGTTCAGTCTGGTTTCAAAGAGCTTTGATTATTGTGCGTTTAATATTAGAATTTGAACCGTAAATAAGCGGACACAATCCAGTAGGTGATTAAAGTAAGGATAGCTATTTATAGTGTATAGCAGGTCCATTCAATTTCTTGTACTGCTTAGAAGTGCATTCGTGTTTTTAAAAGTATGCAACTGAATTTCAGTGCGCAAAATAAGGTGGAATAATACCTACTGATGAGAAGTAACAAAAAATACAAGAATTTTGCATAATAAAATCAAAATACATGTAGCTGAATGTATAAGTAAAATATTGGCAGTAAAATTTGATACACACAGTAGATACGTTAAATAAAATATTGACATATTTTGTTATATATGAACGAGTTGTAACAGAAACTGCAAAAGGAAAATATTTAACAAAGCATTCTAGACACATTACAGACATATTTATGTCGTCTATCACATCTAAATCCAAAGTAGGTCACTACGTCGCAACATATTTTTCACCCGCTAATCACTAGATATAAGCCCCGAAATATTTTTACACACATGCCAGACGGGCACTCGTGATCACAACAACGCCAAGCTGCATACAAAGAAAGCTAGAATACTTGCTCAGTCAACTGTTAAAAATTTAATTGTAGCGTCTTAATACAGTATAAAGCTGGCAGAGGTAGCGACTAGCGCCGGTGTCACCGACAACGATTTATCGCACAAGACATTCGCGCCACGGCCCGCGCCCGATGCTGGTTGCTCCATTTACATTTTACTTGTGCTCACATACCCACATGCACTCTGATGCCTATTGTTCATGCTATGTTTGAACGTGTACTACAATATACGCTTTCTCAAATGAATATTTTATACGTCGGCTGCTTTGATGAATACTTTTGATGTAATAGCGTCAATAAATAATAGTACATTTTAAAGAAGACATTACCAAAGGTTTGTCGCATAAAAATATGTGATACGTGTTGTTTTTTTATGTTGTTGAATTTATCATCAGATTTACTTTACATTTAAAGTAATATTAATTTCATACATATTTTCAAGTCAAGTTTGATGACCTGTTTTTTTTTTAATACCCGATTGGATAGCGACCACCCTATAAATCATCCTATGAAAAACGCGTATTAGCGGCTAGTTCAGGTAAGTCACGTTCTAGGGTCAACCAGTGTATATCAGTAACTTCAGGCCGGTATAATTCAGCCCTATGTTAAGAGACACTATGTTTCTTGACTACATTATATTTGGACTGCACTGTACTTAACACCAGGCTCAACTTTGCTGTAGGATAAAAAGTACATCAGAGGTATTTCCGAAGTCGGTGCCGATGGCAGTAATGGTCAAATGAAATTGAGCCAACTCCGAAAATACCTCTGCTCTACTAGGTATTACTTTTAAGAAATTAATACATTTTTTTTATTAATGCTTTTAAGTAATTAATGCTATTTTATTAAGTCACTTTTAATGTTATAGTTAAACTTGTTTTCATCTTTCCAATAATTATTTTTAGTGTTAGGCACAGTTTGTTTCACAAAACCTAATTACGATGAATTTGTTGTTATCCGTAGTGGTTTTCATTTTGTACCTCATACTACATCAGATATTACAACCTAAACGTGAATTGATGTACTTGCCGTACAATAAAAATGTGAAGAGCTTTCATAAAAATCTTTTTAAGCGTATTATTATTAGAATATTCCTCTTCTTCTTCCACCTACCGATATCACTCGCAGTGGACTCAGCGCAACATGCTTGAAAGATTTGGCTTGTAGTTTTTACGACCGGCCGTCTACCTGACGTCAACCCCTTTGGAGAGAAAAGACAAAAGAGAGAGAGAAATACCCAGACCCGAAACATATGTTTGTAAATCACACAAACATTTGTCTCGGTGCGGGAATCGAACCTGCGGCCTCTCGCTTCACAGCCGGTCGGCCACTGTGTCACGAAGGCTTTCAAATTAGAATATTACTATTCTATATAATATGATATAATGTGATATTAGCTTTCTTGACATTCTTGGACTTTAATAAAATCATTAAAGAGGTATTTGATATATTACGATGAGGTTTTATTTAGATGTACATAATATATTAAATCTCGTGTAGGTTTTATAAGTATGTGAAATACTGAGAAGTTAAAGAATGTAAAGAATTTGTTATTTTATTATCTACAAGAAAAGTGAAGGTTTAATAAGGCACGTCGACCTCGGGAACCTAATGTGCCAGGGGCCATTGCTTAGCTCCCTAATGGATATTTACTCTGCACCAAACATAAAAGTCACATCTTACGGATGAGTCGATATTTTTAACGTTAACTATAAGCCCGCCCGTGATGTTTTGTACATACTTTCTTGTAAGGTTTAAACCGTTATGTATTAGAAAGATAAACAATGTAATGGAATGTATTCTCTATCATAGTAGAGCTTTTAAACAATAACTTACTAGCTTTTGCTCGCAGCTCTGCCCGTGTGAACAGCCTTTTCCGGGATAAAAAGTAGCCTTTAACCGTCTCCAGGGTCCCATCTATCTATCTATCTAATCAAAATAGGTTCAGCAATTTAGGTGTGAATGCGTAACAAAAAAACTCACTTTCCCATTTATAATATTAGTTAGGATTATATGTTTTTAAAATTGGGTTAAGGTTTTTATATATAATTTCTCCTAATCTTCTATGGTTCGGGGTGACGAGCTCAGTGCAATGCCGTAAAGTATGTAATATGTACTTTGTAATTCACAGTTCTTAGTGATGTTAGCTCTGTTTATGGGCAAGTGTGGCGCTCGCCTCATGGCGAACTGCTGGCATTGTCATTCGGGCTAATAAAAATAATATACCTGATTTCTGTGGCACAACTATTAGCCAGTAACAGCGAGTTCACACAGTACGATTTTAGTTGATCAACTGACTTAAATAAGGAAAAGCTGTATGGTTTTTGTGGATCAATTAGATTGAAAGTCTGTTACGACGGTTCAAATCATGTGATCCTGCTATAATAATGCGACAATATCGAAGCAATTCTTATGAAGTAACATATCTGTCATCAGTTGGAGAGTTTGAGTTTTTTTCAATTCTTCTAATTATCGACACGTGCTGTGTGCAGCTGCCGTTGCATGCACCTGCTGAACAACTGCACCCCATGGCTGAACTCCCGTGACATATTTATATGGACTTAAAAAAATAACTAACGTTCCACGTTATTTTCCACGTGCTTTATTGAGCGATAGAGACACGCTGTAGACAGTATTGTCTACAGAATGAATAGGCCGGTTAGACCGGGTTGTTAACACTGTCTCATATAAAACCGACGTACTGCTACTTCAGCTTAGTTTTACGTTTCGTACGGTGAGTTAGAAAAGTTTAGTATTGAAAGACCTTAAAGCATTTATTTTAAGTAGGTTAATTACCGTCCAAAAAGGCTCAGAAGAATAAAAAATCTTATACTAGTCTTAAAAAAACTGATATTTACTAGGTGGAAGGTCTCGTATGAGCGAGGCTGTTTGGGTAGGTACCACCGCGTTGTCTATTTCTGCCGCCATGCAGCAATGTGTAAGCACAGTTGTGTTCCGTTTTGAAGGACTTTAATTATATATATTTAATTTAACGTCTTATGTCTCGGAGTGACGAGCGCAGTTCAGTGCCATGCAGTGCTTCATAATTCGAAGTCTAATTGGTGTTGCTTCTGTTTATAATCAGGCGTGGCGCTTACCATCAGGCAAACGACCTGCTCGTGTCGTCACTCAAGCTAATATATAAAAAAGGCGTGACGCTTAACATCAGGCGAATAGCTCGTCAGGTCAATAACGCTATAAAAACAATCGTATAATGTATTACTACTAGACTACCAGACTAGTCTCGAAGTTACTAACTCGAACTACTATATCAGGCTTAGTGTGTGTTTTATTGTGTATTTCTCTAATTTGATAGCAGTCAAGTAAAATATAAAAAAACGATGGTGTTCTTTACCGAACAACAACTGTCCTTTGGCTAGTAGAAAAACTTTTATTCTCATCAACAAAGAAACTTACTCGTGACCTATTCCATCCCTCAGTGGGAAAAAAACAAAAGAATATTTAGATTCAACGGCCTGACTAATTCATTCTCTGCGGTATTAACCACAATCGGATTGTTAATACTATTTCCCGTTACTATCACGACAAGCATATATTACGTAATGCAGCATCATTACTAGGTTTTTCTAAGCGCGTAATTAGAAGGAGCGCTTAGGGGCGGGACACAAGCTACGCGACTTCCGCCACTGAAAACGGTCACCGTTACACGCACTCGTACTTAACATGACTGTGTATAATTAAACACAACTAGAGGGTATTGTACCTTTACCTTTGAATTTAATGGTGTTTTATCATTTCTGGCATGTCACATATTTTATATAAGTAATAAAATAATGAATTGGGGACGATGAAAATAATAAAAGGGAAATTATTAGTGTCTTTATGTAGTTTAAATTTGTCAAATTATAAATGTTTCAGAAAGGTGTGGTTATATTTAAGAGTCGTTGCATACACCTAATTGTGAGTGATTGTTTATGTACCGGATCTTATCAATATTATAGACTTATATTAATCACTCGTTTATTACGATCGATCACATTCCTATAAATGAAGTAAAATGCGTGAGCGAGACCAACAATGCTGGAGTGAGACA
This sequence comes from Mimas tiliae, assembly GCA_905332985.1. Taxonomy (NCBI): domain Eukaryota; kingdom Metazoa; phylum Arthropoda; class Insecta; order Lepidoptera; family Sphingidae; genus Mimas; species Mimas tiliae. The sequence continues at coordinate 9,677,691 of HG995240.1, read as the reverse complement.
AAAACTCAACTGTTTATCATTTAGTATTGTTCAAAGTTGTAAGTCTTATATCAACATTTGATAAAAAAGAAAATGCTTTATTTTTGCCTAGAAATGCTGTCTGATTTGGTATTACGAGGGATGAAATGATTATGATGAAATACATGTATACTTGTACACTATACGTTGCTTAAATTTGACCAAACCTTTCTGTAACACGTTGTATAAGTGCTTAACTTGACGCAACATAGTAATTATAGTTTGTTTCACTAAAATTAGGTCTTGAACCCAAAGACTTACACCCCAACACAAGTTTGACGTTACACTTCTACTGAGATTGTACAGCAAACTTCCTCATGCGGGCGGAAACGTGAGCAAAATCTGTTATCAATAAGGATTGCGTCACAAAATGAGTTTCGAATGCGTTCATAATACAGGAATACTATTTACTTACGCCAAGGCCATCCGAAATTGCGCTGTACCAGCCCACCCAATAGACGAACGCTGCCCGTGATAGCGTTTGTTTTAACACACGTTTAAACACCGCGCCGCGCCGCCCAAATACACGTACATAAACTTTATGCTCTTTGTGATGCAAACATTTGGCTCACATGTGAACTGTACATTTTTAGATGACGCCTGGTAGAAATTGCAATAAAATAGAGCACCAGACAAGAGCAGGTGTCTATTTAAAAATGTCTCTAAATATGTTTCTTTCTTTCTGTCTGGAGTTATCATGGTTTGGTGTCTCCCTTCATACTTAGACGTTTTCACTTCACCCGGTTTTGAGCATCGTCCGAAGTAAGACTATTGGCTCTCTATCTAATTCGTTAAGCCAGTGTGTTTTGAGCAGTCCAAGATACAGACATTTGCGACTGACGTGCTTCTGTGGTGTTGTTGAAAATGTGACCAAACCACTTTAAGCGATATTCCTGGAGGTCATGTGCTTTTGTGGTGGACGCCAAGAAAAAGTATTTCGAAGTGTTTACTAAATATATCAAAGAAACTAGTTTATTTTATAGTCGTTTTTAGTTACAATATTGTGTGATGGGTTTGTAGAGCTGCAGAGTCTGTAATACTGTGTACATTTACTACTAGTGGTACTAGTGGTAAATTTTACAAAATAGAACAAAATAATGAGGCTTTCACCTTTTTCCCGTGAATGTTTGTAAATTTATTTAATGGTAGAATCCTGTCCAAAAAATACACTAGTATAACCCCTTTATTTTTATTTTTTTATTTTTTTTATAGTATAGGCTGGCAAACGAGCAAGTGGGTCACCTGATGGTAAGCGATCTCCACCGCCCATGTACGCCCACAATACAAAAGAATTATGGGCGCGTTGCTGACCTTAAAGAAAAGGGATAATAAGGGATTGGGAAGGGGAGGGGTATTTGGGCCTCCGGATATCTCACTCACCGTACGAAACGCAGCAGCAAGCTGCTACTTTACGCCGGTTTTCTGTGAGACAGTGGTAATGACCCGGACGAGCCGGCCCATTCATGCTGTAGACAAAATTGTCTACAGCGTGGCTCTACCACTCGTGAACATATGTAGGTAACCGGTGGCGGGTGTTTAAGTGGGAAGCCATCATGGACTGTCATCTAGTGCGGAATCAGTATCACGAAAGTACATACAGCAATTACTGCACGATATAATGCTCTTTGATGTCACCTCTTACGACAGCCAGGCAATATTATAATTATCGTTCCCAAATGCCCTAGGCCTAAGGATATATGGTTATCCTTTACCTTCGCTTAGTTTATTTTTATACCTTATTTTAGTGATGCCATTATGCCATATTATTTTTTAATAATTCCGAGACTTGCAATTTTATATGAAAATATACGATTGCATCGATTGTATATGATAATAAATACAATTTACTAGTCTACTAGTAGTACTAGAAAATTATATTTGAAAAATTGTTTCTAATTTGGTATCAGCACATGAAATTCATATGATTAATTATGATACAGATTTGACGACGGTTCCATATACTGAATAGGTTACGAAGAAGATACATTACTGTGACGACTCTGTTCGGCATCATCAATCATCGTAATGCCATATATTGGTTACAATACAAATTATTTCACATGCTTTATAATATGCATAATGATATAAACATTATAGATATCACTTTATGGGCAATAAGGGCTCCTATAAAGGTGTTGTGTATACATAAGCAAAAACAATAGAAAACCTATAATCGTAAAATCAGTATAATTATAGGGCATAAAATGCCTCCGTATGTGTTACAATAAATGTTTTATAAATGCCTGTGTTGGTTTCCGTGTTGATCAAAGTAAACATAGCACCTGGGCCATCGCTCTTTTCCTAGAAATACTATGCTATATTCTTGATGATAATTACTGTCATTCAGTACTAATCGATTTTGTTAGTATTTTAAATCATTCTGAGAATGTAAAAGGAGGAAAACCGATAAATAAAGGTCCTTATTCTCAGAACGTGCGGCTTTACATTCAAATTTTCGTTGTAAGGCCAAGAACACAAAAATAAAAAGATAACACAACAGATGCTAATTTTGACATTTCTTAGTGACCTCTACTTTTGATTTCTCACTCGAGACCAAACGACTTTCTGTGAACTAGATTTTAAATGGTTATTTACACAAACGTATGCGTCTTCTACAATATTGCATGTATTATTTATGAAGTCGTATTGCGTAAGATATTTGAATGGCAGACGTGCCTTTCTATCTATAAGAAAAACTGCTATTTTCCCCAGCAACGTAACGAAGTTCGATGCGATGATAATGTCAGCTTTGCCTTGAAAATATCGCATTCCATTTTTATTGCCGTAGCTTTGCAAGCTTCTAACTAATCACACAGATTGTAAATACTTCAGATGGGTTTCATAATGGCGGCTTATGTGTAATATATATTTCGACTGCCTACATCGTTGGCGCAGTTTTAATGGGTACGCGTTACGACTACTGTGCTGCGGTCTCGGGTTCGACCCCGGGATCGAGTAAACTGATATTGAGTTTTTTTTTTTATCACGAAATGCTTAGTATCAGTCCGGAGTTTGGAATTGTGCCCAATATGGCGATAGGCTCGCCCCCTATCACATCATGCGACCGAAATAAGATCGGCGAAATGTGGATGTGCTAGTTAAACCTCTGTCTACCCCTATACTGTTATAAAATTATAATGTTTGTTATTTAAGGTAGTTATTTCTAATTATTTGTTATCAACTACCAGGTATGCTATTTGTTGCTGTTTGATTGCTTGGAATTATTATATTTTACAGTAAAACAATTTTACAGCTCAAAGTATGATATCAGAATAATTTCGATTTAAATAGGAAAGTTAAGTGAGTGTGAGTGATAGAGCCACGTTGTAGACAAATTTGTCTCTAGCATGAATGGGCCGACTCTATCGGGTCGATACCACTGTCTCACAGAAATCCGATGTAAAGTAGCGGCGAGCTGCTGAGTACGCCGCTGAGTGAGATATCTGGAGGGCCAAATGCCACTCCCCTTCCCAATCCCTTAATTTTCCTTTTCCTATACGGACGGCAGCGCGCCCGTGATTCTTCTGGTATTATGGGCGAACATGAGCAGTGGAGATCACTTACCATCAGGTGACCCACTTGCTCGATGGCCGGTCTATTCTATATACAAAAAAGGTAAAAAGGAAATGGAGTTACTAACTTAGTGCGATATCGTGGAACATTGAGATCAACTTATATTATTCCTTACCACGTACATTTTCACACGGACAGAGTAGTGTACAAACGGTAATCTATAAAATAGAATTATAATATAATATATAGTATATTTATAGTGGCTGGATATACTTTACGGTTAAAGTAATTACTGTCGCGAATGTAATTGAAGTTTATTCAAGGTATTTTAACGATAGCATTTGTTAACTTCCGAGGCACTTTCTTTGTACATTTAGGAATGTTAATTATAAAGTGTTGGTTACGGTTTAATACCTTTACAGAAGTGTATACTTTAGCTATATTACATTTATGCATACTCACTCACGCCTGTAATCCCTGAAAATTTCTTAACTATTTCGCCGACTTTTTTTCCGTCCCATGATTTGATAGGGGGCTAGCCTATCGCTATACCGGGCACAATTCCAGACTCCGGGCTGATACTGAGCATATTGAAATAGGAAACCCAATATTATTTTTACCCAACCCGGGATCGAACTCTCGGGAGGTCTCGAACTCAGCACAGCAGTCGTACCTCGTAGGCATTACAACTGCGCCACCGAGCTATATTATCTTTTAAAATAATGGCTTAGTGTAATACACTATGTACATGTACTATATACTAAGTATGTAGATACATACTTCCCTTTATACTGTTTACGTCTTACGATTGTCAGTTGGAGGTATGGTGAGCTTATCGAGTCGAGTAGGGCGTATCTTAGGTACAACTGTACAAGTATCCGAGCCTTTAATCTTCTAAACAATGAACCGGAGTGAGTGACACGTTACGAGCCTGAGTACAAACTTCTCAGAAATACTGTTCACTGAAAGGATATTTACTCGTATCATTGCGTATATCTGTACGTCGATCATTATTGAATGTTGGGCCTAAACACCAAGTTCTTTTTCAATATTTAAAGTAAAGATACTGTCTTCGAGAGTCTTTTTGTAATACTTTCTTCTTTTTGTAATTCTATTCATAGAGTGTTTTTGAGGAATTTACATATATACTGTGTAATAAATTAATGATCTAATATTAGATAAGTGAAATTAACAAATTGACACGCTAAAACAATTCCACGCTACTATTATTTGATTTCGTAAATTCCATAATTAGTAACCTATATTGTACTCGGATTGTTGAATAATTTAAACGAGGCAATCGTAAAATATATTACACAGCTTGACTCAAACGAAATAACATGTATTTCTAACTTGCTATTTTATGCAATTTTATGTAACTTAGAAGTTATCATATAGCGGTATAGTTATAAGCCATACATAAAACATTTCCCATTTTTGCTGGCTGGAAAAGAAGCTGCTTATGTAGTCATGGTCTAGGCACAATATGCCACGTCTATTAACTTTGACTTGTAAATGTGCTGTCGCAGTCGCGTGTCAGATCATCAGCGGCGTGGGCGAGCCGAGCAGACCCCACGTCGGCTCACCACCCGCTTCATCAATGAACAGGTGTCACCGTCACCCACACATTCATTATTATTCATTTATCAGTACTTATCGAGGACGGGACATTATCATAGCCGATATAACACATTGATTCAATACGCCGTGTTGGCAGCAGTGCAAAAACATTAAGTCTAATAAAAGCTCTTATTTCCGCATGTTGCTGTCTCGTTTATATTGATACTGCTAGCTATCGTCTATCGCAAATGCCGTGCGGTGAATTAGACAAATCGAGGATGAAATTAGAAGATATACGACTGTATACGTAACTTAGCTAGTTGTCCTTTGTTTCTTATACAATACCTATATTTTTTACAAGAAACTGGTATTGTCAAAAGTCTTCAATATATCCTTTTATATTCGGATAGATGAGGAAAGATTTTTTTCAAATTGGCGAACTATAATAACTGTTAGTAAAAAAACCTTCAAAACGTACACATTTTGATTGTTCGCCAAATATGGGCACTTGATTTTCCTATACATATAACATTTATATAAATTATTCCAACAAATATATATAAGTACAGCGCTAATCATAAAGTAACGTAAAATAAAAATAGTAAATTATGAGTGATGATGTGAGACGATTGCAATGGCGTCGTCCGGCCAAAGCAGTCGACGACCATGTTGAAACTAAGCTAATCTGCATGCAAATTAACCATCACGCTTTTCAGGATTTCTAAAAAATATTGTGTAACCATTACATAATACTAAATTATTTAGCTAACAGGTTACATAATTCGAAGTATTTATGGTATGGTGAATACTACCATGTCGAGATGCCATAGGGTCATTCGTAACATCACACCAAAGACCGTTTAATGTTTGAAGTCTTTGCATCACACACTGGTTTTAATGTAATCAATTACCTAATAAGATGCGAGTTAATGCCGAGGTGTACGTTGTCTTAAGCCACACGCATTATAGTATTTTATGTGTATCCGTACATAATGTATGAACATGCGAAGTTTTTATAGTGATAATGAACTGTTTACACGCGCAACCAAGCGACGATGAAAACCGAAGTTAATTGTAACCGTTATTTAATGTTTTTAAATGTACGGATTTTTGTATTCATAATGTGTTTTGTGGTATTAATCCGTATAATACAAACTGATTAGACATATTTAAATAACGTATCTTAGTTATGGGCCTGTTAAGGGTCAGGAGATAAGAAGAAGGGGATATTCCTTGAGTATATACGGCTAGCTATACAGTATAGCATTCAAATTAAAATGTAATATCCATAAATTACGTACGCATATACACACATCACACGTTTAAGGCGATTCAGTCAACACACAAGCTTAGCAAAATTACAAATATTTAGACAATGGACTCTTCAATAAACCGACGCGGTATCTAGAGTGTATATAGTCTATAGAGTTACTAAGTATTAATCATACATTTTCGAGCCAATTCTTATATATGAGTCCAAGTTCAAGCGGGAGAAGCCGCGGGTAAAAGCGAGTAAACAATAAATTACAATTTCTTATTGGCATTACTTGCATTCTACTAGTAATATTGCTTCGTTGTAATATTAAAATGATAAGCAATTGTCGTTTTCATTCAGATACACGTCGTAATCGAATTTAACGGTTTTTAAAGTAAGTAAAAAAGTTGGTAGAGTATTGTGATGGATTGTAGAGCCGTGACTGGGTCAGAGCTGGGTTCTCAGATTACATTACCAGTTTATTTTATATCATAGTCGGGTTTCGAACCAAGTTCAAGTAAATATACATTTACCAAATAGTTTCCGCTTCTAATAATCGTAAAACCGTTCACTTCGCCAAGTAGTTTAGTACGCATCAAATAAAAGGGACAGTCGTATTTTGAGAAACGACCAACAAACTCGGTCTTACGCTTTTACTGCTAAAGAAATGACAACTCGTCGCGAGAAAAGAAATTTTAGCTATATTAAAGCTTTTATCTGTTTGGCTCTATAGTTAATTTGTTTGTAGTAATTAGTCAAAATATATTATAATATTGACGATTCTGTTGTTACTAACTATACTTACCTAAATTATAATGTACTCCTGGCGTTTGAGTGCTTAGTAACAGACTAACAACCTTTCCTTTAAGATCGGAAATGCGCCCATGATTCTTCTGGTATTGTGGGCGTATATGGGCGATGGGGATCACTTACCATCAGGCGACCCACTTGCTCGTTTGCTAGCCTATGCTATAAAAATAAAATAAAAAAAACCATCTTAGTTTGATTATCCAGAAAGATCCTGGAAATTAAGTAATTTGTGCGCGTGACCTTCAAATTGTATTCTGATTGGCTCATTTGTGCGATCTATCTGGAGAATCAAACAAAGATCGATTATTGAAATGACCGTAAACTGACACAACTTTGTTTGACAGGACTGACACACAAAGCGTTCAACGTTAGACGTTCAACCAAAATTAGACTAGATTAAAATTTACGTAATTTAGTTTAGTCGGTGACAACAGAATTCACATTAATGTCATGTGTTTTTTAAATCACACCATTTGGATTTATATTATGAATAGTTATGAGTTATCAAACTTATCCTTCACAACTCATAGTACTTACTGCCTACAATCAGAGAGCATTACAGATATTTGAAAAGTACGAGTAATGATCGCCGCGGGAGATACTATAATGGCGCTCTTAATCGCTACCCGGTGGAAAATCGAGGTGTAATTAACATTAATCATAGAGACATGGGCTCGTGGGAGTAATTGTACGCATCACTCCTTCCAACGGCCACGCGGTTATTTCTGCGTTTTAGATGACATGTTGTCTCTGCTATCGTAAATTTTTTAACAAGAAATATAATATAGATATACCTTGTGATTAATATGGTAATTGAGTTGTACAAAGCTTCAGTGAAATAATGATTAATTAAGTAATAAAATTGAAAATTAAATTAGCACGTGTTATTTAATTGACTAAATCAATAGTGATAAATTTGACGTATTTCTGCAACTTTTAGTTGTAAATTGTAGATTTTTGTGTTCAATTATGTGTGCTGACGTCGCGTGACGGAAACAAGGTCCGTACCTGGTGCTGGTGTCGCGGTGGCGGTGGTGGTGGTGGTGGTGGTATTGGCGGTGCGCCCAGCCTCGTCGCTGTCATGTTTCTGGTCACGCCAAAGCGCCTCGTCCTCAACACGCGCACGACAACACGTATCCGTGATATCATTTAATCTATGTTTTATTATTATTTAAGAATATCTTCCATAGAACGACTCTGAATAAATCTAAAATGAGGACCAGGACAAGATGTTGGGGAAATTTAAAATCAATGTTATTATTGGAGGGACAATAAAGAGCATATCTAGTGAACAAACTTATTTACTCGATCTAATGCTTTGCAAAAAGTAAAACTTAAAAACTGGGATAAAAAAATATCCGACAAAGGTATATCCCATAGCGACAATTTAATTAATATCCTATTTCGCAACTTCCTCTTCTTGTAGGACTAGTCTCTCTAGTTCAAACATTTATTTCCTATAACGTAAGCTGCGGAGAGAAACAGCTGCATATTGCTTCATGTGAGCCGGCGCCTGCGCATAGGGATCAGCCAATAGTAGCGCGTCGTGCAGCAACACAGCATCACTTGCACCTGCCGCTAAAGGAAGCTCTAACGAACAGCCTTGTATCTTATATCCGTCCCTACAATCTTATCTACCTCGCACTTTATTCCTTTTGAATAATATATTTCATAAGTCTAATATTGTAACAGACATGGTAAGATGAGAACGGCAGCGCTAAAATTGGGTAAAATAAGATCCCTGGTTTTCTGTGTGTAGTATTTTATCTTTAATATTGCGAATGAGATTGCCTCAATATGAATGATAAAACAATATCGTAGTCAAAAGCTATTAGTTTAAATGTATATATTTACATGTTTCCTAATGGATTTTCAGAATTCCTTTATAATGAATTTAATAATTTACTCACGGCGTATGTGCGAGTTCCGAGTTTGTACGGAGGTACAAATTGAAAGCAAGAAGCAATCTGGTTCATCTGGAAGCATGTGTGCGGTGGGAGTCGGTTCTGCAGACTCGCAAACGATTAAAATTCAAAGCTTGTAGAAATGTAATTACTTTTCCGTTCGGTCAGAGTTCCGCCGACTTTTATTCGAAGTAATTAAGTTTAATGCCGGTTTTACATCCCAACTCGAATGTTGAATCGACTTCGCAAATGAGTTAGGTGATCGATAAAAAAACCTTTGGTAACTGACGTCATTACCGTGATGCATGTAAAGCATGTAGGTCATGGAGCATTTCAGGAAAAATCCTACGGAGCGTAGTCGCGGGTATGTGGGTGTAGGGTATGCCGTTCCTTGGAACAATCGCGGTATTGTTCACCCAGCGTCGATGCTCAGGTGTTCCCGCCGCACAATCAGCAGTAAAAACGAACGAATCTTTCGTACGAGATATCTGGACTATTACTTAGCTTCATAATGGTTTGTTTTAATTCCACAATGAGTAATTTCAACAATATTTCAGTTTAACGAGTGTGTTGTTGTAAGTGGAAATCGCAATATTTATCTTACTTCTGAGAAGTCCTCATAATATCAAAGTCTATTTTATCAATACATATTTTTATCATTGAATTTAAATTGAATAAAATATTTATGCGAAATTATTACCAAATATTATTGGTAACATTGGTTCATTATTAACATTCATCTATATAACGATTAATACAAAGAAAGATAATCTAGACCAGTAAGATGAAATTGTACGTTCTCTGACATACCTGAGAAAAGTTAATTGGCGTAGAGCCATAAAATAGATAAAGATGCTGTATGGCCGGGATTTGATTCAGTGTTGGCCAGATAGTTAGTAGTTATAACCAGTGTTCCTGAAGTTATGCTGTTGTTTTAAAGCTATGTATCATCGTATTCTCATTTCTAATTCTTTATTCTGTATTTTAAATAATTGATGGTAGTTAAAATATATAGGTAGTTATTTTTCTTCAATAACAACTCTGACTTTATAGACTTATAAATCGACAGTTGTATTGGGCCGATAATATTTATTTTCCATAAAATCGTTTAAACCCAAAAGATAATAAAAATGTGACACGAGACGGTGACCTCGTAGTTTTTAAAAACGACCTAAGAATATAAAGTATCTACAATTTGTTGATCTCGCATTGCATTTATTCATCCTATACTCCAACATACAGCAGAAAATAGATCAACATGGTACGTGTATACGAGTGGCATTTGTGTATAACATTCAGTTACATTATACATACATATTTAACACATTATTTTTTTTCCTTTGACAGTTAACTCCGACTGTGAAACGAATCTTTATCTGAACTGGCTTTATCCCAGTACGAGACAAACCTTTGTGTGGTCTACAATGATATTATATAATTAAAAAATCATCGGTAGTCTCCAAACATAAATTTTAAGGTGGAACCCTCAATGTAAATCGCACTAACAGACTTTGAGACGTGTGACGTATGAAGTTGGCGTTGTTGAGGTCTTAACCTCAACAAACGTTGGCTAGTATATAACATCAAAGTACAAGAGAATGCTGTATAATGTATAAGCTAAGCTCTATTATAAATCATTGTAAATAGTTTCTCGATAACGTCAATGCGCGTGCAATAGTACCGTGCACCGATTACTATTTACCTACTTGTTTACACTATTTCTACTCCTTAGCAGACTAGTTCCTCAGCAAACAGTATTTACTAGTACATATCCTTATATGTACTGGTAAATACTGTTTGCTGTAATGGAGGAAAATAATATATTTGTTTGTAAAATATCCCATAATATAAATTGAGACTACTGTTTGTATTTTCCTCTATAAAATGTCTTCATAAATTGGTTCATATTTTTTCATCGTCCCTTTAATAAATAAATAAGTAGAAGGATGCCGTGAATATCAAACATTTCACTTTTATATGTATAAATATTCATTCATAAAAATACAGAAGGTTATTAAAAAAGACAAAAACGACATGTCTACTTGTGAGCTGTAGAGCCACGCTGTAGTAGTCAATTTTGTCTACAGCATGAATGGGCCGGCTCGTCCGGGTCGTTACCACTGTCTCTCAGAAAACCGACGTAAAGTAACAGCTTGCTGCTTCGTTTCGTACGGTGAGTGAGATATCCAGAGACGCAAATTCCTCTTCCACCACATTACCCACTTGCTGGTTTGCCGGCCTATGCTATAAAAAATGTTTATAAATTTAGATATAAACATTTCCAATAAGTCTTAACTGTATGTAGATATATCTCGTGAGTACATAAACTAGTCATTATAGAATATTTTCAATATTTCTCACACCTGTTCATAGAATGCTAAGAAAATTCTTGACGTGATATTAATTGCCACAAGAAGACCGCTTGGCGGCAAGCACAGGTGTGTTTATTGCATCAGAGTCGACACATTCTTGGACTGTTCAAGCCGATCGTGCTATTAAATCTCATATACTCATATTCTGAGACCGTTATCTCATAAATTTTATATTAGAACATTGCAACAGCCAGCGATTTAGAAAAATGGAACATGTAATGCAGAATCGTATTTTGAAACTACTCAATAAAAATGTTGTGGCGTGTAGCAAGTTAATATTCTTGGCACAGACCCAACAAGTTCTTCAATTAATTTTCGTAAAAAATGCATCAGTTTGTGAATAAATTAATATTTATACAATGAATGTCCCATTGTGTACCAATTACGATGAGCTTTAAGTGGCTATGTTTGTCAAACGGTCTGTACGCGACGTTACTAGCCTTGAGTGCACAGACTGCGTGCCTCCGAACCTCGATGTCGATGACATACACAGATGTAGATAAGCCAAAGAACATAAATGCGCATAATTTGTTAACCATATTATTCCATATCATACATACATATTTTTTGTACTTATGGCAGCTTAACAAGGTCGGGTTAATTCCGATGACGTTATGCAGAATGACCTTTAACTTCTAATGAACTAAAAAAAACCTTGGATCGATCATTACACACTCTATTGTGCATCAGATTTGATTAATACATGATTGAATTAGCATAAAACATTAAATAATGAACCACTCAACGAATTTTATTCCAAAATATTAATTCTTGTTCACGTTTGAGAATTTAGAAACTATTATGTATCGCGATTAATCTATATCCCATGGATACGTATGAATAAACTGACACCAATTGAAACTCTGCCTAACATTATTCTACTGCTAATATTGAGTTAGAGGTTAGTTGCTCTATAAAACGATATATATAAAATATATAGTTTATTATTTTTTGTCGACGAAATATTGATATTAGTACAAATTTCGATAGCCTCCGTGGCGCAGAAGATGAGTAGCCGGCTGTTAAGCGAGAGGCCGCGGGTTCGATTCCTGCACCGAGAAAAAATGTTTGTGTGATTCATTGAACAGGCGGCTGGTCGTAAAAACTACAAGCCAAATCTTTCTGTAACATGTGTTAAAAAGCATATTTCGCCGACCCCACTGCGAGTGGGATAGGGGCAGGTGAATGAAGAAAAAGAGTACAAATTGACAAATGTTCATCATTGAACTGAGTTAGCGATATCGATAATATATTCAAATGGACCTTATAATCGACAAAAACGTGAAGCTAAGTAAGTCTTTGTGCTTTCTATATAAGCATATCAGTGTTTTGACCGTTGAAAAAGCTCGTTTCATTCATGATATCTAATCTCATTTCTAAATATACTGACCAGATACCAGTTTTCATTGGTACAAATTATGGCAAATGACCACCTACGCGCTCCGGCTAATCGCTTGTTCAAACATCGGAAAGCTTTAGTTTTGTTATACACATTTTAGCATTTCGAAGCATAACTGCATTTTGCGTAAAGCATGTTTATATTTCGAGATATTTACTCGTACATATATTTGAACCATCATATTCTAGATAGAAAGAAACTTGCGATGTTAGTTTAACATAATTCGTATTACGAATGCTGAGCAGTTGAATTCTAGGTTTACGACCTATGGATTTTTGTAATAATATAAACATAAAGTCGGTATCTTTATTTGAATAAGGTCAAAATAATTAATAATAAATGTTAATTAATTTATGACATGGAAACTTATTAATATCAAACAAATTGTTGAAGGTACTACACAGGTACGTATGAGTATGTGTACGAGTTTATGTATGTATGTAATAAGTATGTATTTAGAATTGTTGTGGTTGTGGTTACTTTTGTATAATTTAATATAATGTAAATATGCATTATTAAGATCATGTGAAACAAGTAACGAAGAATTTGTTGTTTATTAACCGATGAAAAAAATGGAAGAGGTTCTCAATTCGTCTGTATTTTTTAATATAAGCACATGTTAACTCCGCGAAATAAGGATGAATTTAGATTATTATTTTTGTATTCGATAGGGTTTTTTTACTTTAGATATTTTAGATTTTTTTATTAATTAAAACAAAAAGTTTATTGATTTCTTATTTGATAATTAATAAGCTTTGTTATTTGTACTATATCATGACTGCTCCGGCGGTACAGTTGTAATTCGTACGCGTTAAGACTGAGGCAGACGCTGAGGTCTCGGGTTCGATTCCCTGGGACCCGGAGATCGAACCCGAGACCTCAGCATCAGTCTCAGTCGAAACGCATACGCATTACAACTACGCCACTGAGGCAGTCATTTAGGTATAGGCCCACATATTTTTCTAATGATTGTCTGCACAGGCATATTATTTGGCCGGATATTGATTGTATAATGCATATTCCTATTAATTGGTAAAAAATAAAGCGAAGCGTCTACCTAACTGCTGTAATGAATACATTATTCTTCTTCTTATTTCACCTGCCCTTATCTCACTTGCAGCGGAGTCGTAACATGCTTTTTAACACATGTTACACAAAGATTTGGGTTGTAGTTTTTACGAGCGGCCACGGCTACCTGCCTGACGTCGACCAATACCCTAACAACCGTACCGTACAACTTAAAACAAATAATTGTGGATTACACAAACATTTTGTCTCTCTCGGTGCGGGAATCGAACCCGCGGTTTCTCGCTTCACAGCCGGCTACTCACCCACTGCGCCACGGAGGCTGTCACAATTACATATATTATTATGAAAAAATATTTGAAATTGCTGGGCATTATGAGACTTAACATCATTAGCTCGGGGTGACGAGCGTAGCCTAATTAATGCCATGTAGTGCTTTGTAATTCAAAGTTCTATGTGGTGTTGCATCTGTTTATGGGCAGGCGTGGTGCTTACCATCAGGCGAACCACCTGCTCATTTCGTCACTCAAGCTAATAAAAAAAAAATGTTTATTCGTAATTGTTCGCAAAACTTATAAACTTAATGTTCATATTACACGATTCCTGTATTACCAATAAATAGTTCAGAAAATATCTTGACATTTATAACATTGCAGCTCTCAAAATGCAACTTTTATTTATTGGGCAGTGCGGTAAAGCCGGTGTAGTTCTTTATTAATTGTGAAACATGACTGATATTTATAATTTTTATAGTTGCAATATATTTTGCATAGCAATGCACGATGTATCTAGTTACCGTATAGTAGATATTTATAAAGATACAAGTTTTCTACATTTAGACAGATATGTCTTTGCCTGGCATTATCCCGGCATTTTACCACCCTAGTGAAGTGGACGCATATTAGTAGGAAGTTGTACTTACACATTTCCACTTAATCCTGTATTGAATATTCTCCGTAGTGAGACCATTGGCTCTCATTACTTCTTCTTATACGTCAAACCAGCGCTTGTTGGGCAGACCGCGGGATCACATTGTACCCTAAATCTTGATCTTGTACCATTATCTATTAATGGTTTTTATACTAATAAAATATTTAAGTGTTCATAATGTCTTCACTCTATTCCGCACAAGTTTCCAAATTATCCTCTTGTTCCTTTTTTATTCTACTTAATAGTCCCACTCATGTTGTCAGTGCAATATACTTATACATTATGTTGTAAAAAAAAATTAGTTTAGTTTCACTGTTGGTCGATTGGCTGATGTCACCTCTTCTGATAGCCAGTTACATTTACTAAACGGTAAAGGATTAACGAATTAGCAACTTTTAGAGCAGTTAGTCTATGGATGGGTAACCGCTTAGTGGAATTTCAACTAAGCGTCTCCGTGCTTCGGGGAAATTCCCTCCCGTTCTCAATACTTTTTTTATTATCCCTTTACTTTACGCATCCACGATTGTTCTAGTATTATGAGCGTTCATTGGCGGTGGGAAATACTTACTATCAGGCGACCCACTTGCTCGTTTGCCGGCCTATGCTATAAAAATATAGTATATTATTATTATTACTATAAAAAATGTAATAGTATGAAACCCTCAGGGCGTCAATCCTACTCGTACTTGACCAGTTTTACAGTAGGTATAATGTATTTCTCAGTATAGACTTCATAGACGCTCGCCTCCATAAATTGATAAAATAGAATAAAAATAACATTTTAAAACGTTCACACAATAGTGAGAATGATATAAAATCCCGTCGGAGAGACAATGTGGCTCGGATGACACCTCTCCTAACCTGCCCTTTAGAACAATGGCCTCGTTAACAGCAACAATAACAGTTCACCGGCGCGGCGGCCAGTATCACACCTATTATTTATATCCACGTAACGAAATGTTCAAATTGAAATCTTTAATTTCTGATTCCATTCATTTCATTTTCTCATAGAGGATTTATTTGCGGTAAATTTCGGCACAGAGCGGTGGCGGGGCGCACGCGACATTTAGTGGTGTCTGAACCGGTCCGACTCCACTGCCCAGCCACTGGAGCTATTGTATAGCTAGCTATGGTTTAAGCCAGATACATAAACTAGCATGTTGCAGACTCGTTGTATAAACATCAAGTTTTATTGCTTGGCTGTGTTCCACGCACGGACGTTAAACCCGTTTGAGCCCTCGGGCAGTCAGTATTTACAGGATAGTTTGTTCGGTTTACCAGTGTTGTTGTAGTGCGGGCGTCGATCCAAAGTGTAAGTAGTTCGTCCCTGGGTTATAGTTTGTCCCTTGTCTCTATCTCGCTCCTTTCATCAACATGCAACGTGCGCGCCGTTCTCCGCCCGCCGCGCCGCGCCGTGCCCGCCGTTCGGCGCCGGTTCTGTGCGCACTGCACGCATCAAGCAGACTTTCACGGTTAAACGCAAGTAGAACGAACTTAAAGAGGTATTATGTTGACATTGTATAATTTACTGTAGACTAGCAACGGGTTTGCTAAGAAAAAAAGCGATAAATATAATACCTATAGTTAAACCTATTTATTTAACTTTAAATACGTAGGTATAATAATTTACTGTACTTTTAAAAGCTTTTGAATACAGTTGCAACTAACCTCACAACTTGGACTAAATGAAGTAATGGTATAAAGGGATTTAGAATTCAGACACGAATTCAACATATTATAAATCTGTTCTAGCTGGCTGCCTTACTGGCGCTCGTTGCGCGCGTCCATAGCTGTTAGTTCGTCTCAATAATGGACAACTGCCAAACCCAAACAAACAAATAAAATATGCTTACACTACAATCTGTGCTGCATTTATTTTTTCAAACTGCATTTCCTCGTCTGGTTATCTGAGACATAACAAATTATAAAATTCAGAAATACATTTCAAATTTTATTGGGCATTGTGTAATAGGGCACATTTTGAGAGTAGGTTAATTATTTTGTAACGTAATATTAATATATCGTATTGAAATAGCTCGTAATTATCAATTTTTGATCTGAAACGAAGATCGTTAGCATAGGTTATGAGGCAATTTAATTTTAACTGTGTCTATACAAACTTCCTAGATTCCAGACTCCAGTGTAATGTAAGAGAGATACATACGCACTCTCACCTGTAATCCCCGAAGGGGTAGGCAGAGGTGTAACCAGTACACCCACATTTCGCCGAGCGTATCTCCGTCCCATAATGTGATAGGGGGCGAGCCTATCGCCAAGAGAGATGTGTCAGTTAAATGCTCTATTTGCGGAGCTGCGTGTAACTTTTTGACACAGTTTTTGCTAATTTGAAATGCAATAATTGCCGGGGCTAAATATAATCGCATGTTGGCATTCGGTCCACATCGACCGGCCGCTTTGACAGCGGCGTATGTCCTCACACGCATTCAAATAAGCAACTCACATCCCTGTAGCTTACAAATGAGTACTTAATTTAATGTTCTGGATAGTAATTCGTTTAAAAACAATAGCATCGAACGCACTTGTGAATACATATGCTATGTAAGTTGCGTGTTCAACTCCTTATACGCACGACACCTAATAGCTTATTAATTTCCTTATAAAAAAATTGCATAGTGACAGTAAACTCTATCCGGGTATATTTACATTTGCGAACTGTGCGATAAGCTATCGCCTTATACTCACGTGAGGTATTGGGTTCAAATCCTAAGTCGACAATTCGGGACTTGTGTTTGAGTTTTCGGTTCCAAAAATAACACGAGTTGTCTGGGATTGTTTCTGCTCGTTATGGCGATAAGCTTACCTATCACATGGGGTGGAAATAAGACCAGCGAATCTTGAATATACTGGTTGCAAGTGTTATGGATACAGACGTGAGCATAAGTCGGTTATGCTGAGAATCAATAACAAGTAATAATGTTAACTCATATTGCAACTGTAATTCATAAGAAACGTAATATAAAGCAAATGTTTATTTATTGTTCCGTACAGGTATAACTAACATATAGAACTGTACGACGGTTATTATGTAAACAGTGGAATACACCGCTATCGGACTATCTCCCAACCCAACCAGTTTAATGAAGAGATTTGGCTCGACTGCACGTGCTTTAACGGTGTCTTCAATTCAAATTTACTAACTGCATAATATGTTAATTTACACAATATAAGTACCCACCATATACACATTTTATAGCATTTAAACTTTATTGGCTTTGTTAAGATACCAACTTGACGGTTTCAAATTACCTTGCCAGTAATTAATGCGAGTTTAAAAACATTTCAACGATAGTTGTCAAACAGGTACAGAGCTGGGTTATTAGTGCTTGTATAAGGTATATATTGTAAATCATGCTAGTGTATTATTGAACACAAAATATTGTTTTTGGGTTGATCATGAATACCGACTCGTGCGTCGATCACGATTCGAAACAAATGCTTGGGTGTACCGTTTAGTCGTGTTGCCGACAGTCGACGATGATGCCGAAGCCCGCACCACATATATTTCGTACACGTACAGCGTACGTAAACGCACACAATGGTTAAATGGCGACAATAGAAAACCAAGCGACGTCACCGCTACTTCCAATATCCCCCATTTACATACTCCTCGCGTTCATGTATCTATCCCACCCTCTACATGGCGCTTTGTCGTGTACTGGCACTTGTATTAAACTATGGCACTGTACTAGAGCGAATTAGTTTTCCATCTACAGCTTTAAGTAAATCTTACTGTCTCAGTGTACTGACACGGTTCATTTACTGGAGTTTTGTCTTTGTAGAAATAGGGAATGTGCGATATGATGAATGAGGAGTGAACTATATAATTGTTGTTACTTAAATCGCGGTTAAATTTGTAATTATTAAAAAAGTAATAGGGTTATCAGTGTTTGTTACTATTTATATCGAAGTGATCACATTCGAATAAACTTCAATAACTTCGTAACGATTAAGTAATGAGTAGTCATGAAAGTGCATTTTGTAATAACTAATATCAAAATATGTGGTAGAGCTACGCTTCAGACTGTTATGTCTATAGCACCAATTGGTCGGCTCGACCGGATCGTTACCACTGTCTTACAGAAAACTGACGTAAATTAGCAGCTTGCTGCTGCGTTTCGTACGGTGAAAGACATATCCGGAGGCCCAAATTCCCCGCCCCTTTCCAATCCCTTAATTATCCCTTTCCTAATGGTCGGCAACGCGTCCATGATTTTCAGGTAGGTAATGTAGATGTCATGATCACTTACCTTCAGGTTTACCCACTTGCACGTATATCGGCCTCTGCTATAAATAATATAAATAAATAAATAACCGCAAGTCAAAACTCTTGAAAAAAATGGTATTCAATATTTAACTGTGTACATTATTTGTAGTAAATAACATAATGATGTAATTTTTAATGGTTACAAAAAACAAATATGTGTATTGCCAATATTGTAATAAAAAGGATAAGTGCTGGAAGACAATTAAAAAACGACATAAACTTTGGAAGCAATCCAGCGGGCCTGCTCTTAATTGGATGGGACCACTTCCTATAAACGACATTTCACCCGGTGCAGTGCAGTGCCGGGAGGAACTTCATCGTAGCGGCTTATATCTAAAAAAAAATACCATCGAGTACCTAGGTATATAACCTATATATAATATAACTTATTCTTAAAATTGCGACTATGGTTTTGAACAATAAATAAAAGTATATCTGTAGTAAACACCTTTAAATGTGTGATGTACAAAATAATATTATGTATAAAATACACGAACTGTTTTGTTTTTAAATGAGATTTATAATATAAACGTATCACGTATTGAAGATAATCTTTCAGTGGTGTTTTCATAACTGCAGTCACGTCACGTGACGCGCTCCATTGTTCCACTAGCAGTAAAATACTGAGTGAGACACAATTTTTTTATGGACACATCTGCTACTCGTGAATTAATCAAAGATAGAGACGGTTGCTACTATCTAAAATCTAAACGTGATTTTAATGGATAATTCGATTTACGATCATTATAATATGTAAATATATAAGTAGGTACATAGTTGTACGTAACAAGCAAGCGATTAAATTTATTATTTGTAAATATACCCACAATTAACTGTTATGCATGTTGACTGTCAAATATTTGCAGATCACACAAACATATACTCAGGAGGGATATATTATAGCGAGTCGAATCAACATCGCGTTTTACTGAGCTGTAGAGAGAGAGTCTTTGTGCTTATAATAAAGAACATACTAAACACATACACATTTGAATTTAGGAATTTTACTAAAATCTATTTGCGTAAAGTTTCTGCTATATTCACACAAAAAAAGTTAAAAGATTAAACAATAAGCAGCCAACATAGAGATGGTAGATAAACGGGTACGCGGTTCCCGAAAATAGGCCTGTCTCGTAGCAGCGGTCATTGCCACGACGCGACGCGGCCGGCATGGCATGGTGGGGCGGCGCGTGGCTGGTGCCTAGTTCGTGTCGAGTTTATGTTAACTGGACATCAAAAAGCTGCACCACTCCTAATTTAGTAGTGATTTTACTTTGGACAACTCGTAATTATTTGGAGTCTAACAAGTCATAACGCAGCATGTTTAAATACTTCTCTTGGTTCATTACAGTGGATATTTGGCCGTAACAAACATGAGTAATGAAGGCGAAACTGCGAGAACCAGTTAAATACTCATTATACACACGACAATTTATTTGATAAGTCGCTGTATCGTCTCGTGAGAAAGTAACTTTTTGTTTTGTTGCGCTTACAATACTTTATTAGGGTTATTACCCGAGGCTCTCAGAGACGTACTGCGTACAGACATCTCGGTGTTAGATATAGCGTGCTATTGCGTTTTATATCATCTGCTGTATTGCTTTAAAGTTGGTTGTGAAGAGTTAGAACAACATACAATGTTTATAATTATTTGTAACTTTGCAGCGGCTCTCGGGTTTAGAAACAAACACAACTAGCTGGCAATTTAAGAAGGAAAACTTTGTTATCCAGTACGTCGCGGCAAAGTTAGCCGGAACAGAGAATAGTAGTACATAAAACCGATTCTAAAGTACTTATTTTATTAAAAGTTTCCCGCGTTGCCCATGACGTTACTTCATTGCTTTTGTCCCTTTTTATTTTAGAAGTTTATTTAAACGCTAACTTGCTCAGTGTCTTAGACGCTTTAGAAGTTAACAAAGAGTTCAATCTCTTACTTCGGCAAGTGTTTATTATGGGACAAAGAAACGGCTTGCGACCCCTCGGTGAATACTAAGGGATAGCAAATAAATCACATGTTCGTGTCAATATCGACCTGAAAAATACAATGAAACGTAAAGAATGGAAAACCAAGAGATATTCATCTATATTCTACATATCTATGTACATACAACATTATTTTGATAGAAATTGTGTCAAGAATCAAGTACTTTGTACTCTACTGACTTATAAACGAACAGGATGGAAATGAATGGATGGAAGTAAGCTCGGAGTTCAAACAATCAGCAATAATTGTCAACATCGCGTCGCGTCGTCTCGAATGTCGGTCAAGAAACATTGGCGACGTGGCCTATTTACGGCAATTGATTCGAATTGATCTCCATCAAGATTTGACTGATTGTGTTGTGTGATATCAATCTATCATTTGCTCATCTATACAAGCCAATCAATAGGTAACAAGAGCGCTTTTACAGACGGCTGCACTTAATTCTAACTTTTACACTTAGATATATAATTCTATTCAGTCGTGCATATGATACGCGAAGCGTTTTTTCAGAACAAAAGACCAAGTTGAAGATTAATAAGAAAATTTTATTTTTAAACATATACAACGTGTTATAGAAAGGGGCGGGCAAATTTAAGCAATGTATAGTATAGCGTATAAGTATTTTATCTCCCATAGTACCAAATCAGATTGCATTGCTAGTACAATAATTATAGAATTTTCTTTTTTATCGAATGAGTAACATGTCGATATCGACTTTTAACTTTGGACAACACTAAATGATAAACAATGATACTATAGACCTCCTTTCATTTAACTATTTTATAATTAAAAAAACATTAAAGAGTTGTCAAATGTCAATATTTATTTGACGCCGTCAGTTCGGTAATTTTTGATTTTATGAAGTATGATTACGAGTTCAAAAAATATGTTGTATTTAATTAAAAATAAGTATTATGTATTGGTACTTTGTGTTGGTGTAACTGATAACAGCTTTTAAGAGGATCGTCGAATGTATTAAGCCAAATCCATAGATGGAAGACACGAGAATGAAGTCTTTAACATGCTCCTAGAGGATGGTACCAATATCGTCTTCAGCACACAATCTCTTTCAGGTGTTATTTTGTGTTTGGATTACAAGTTACGTACGTATGTTCGTAGAATTACGTACAAATTATTCAAGTTTATTAAAAAGTGAGTGTCGTTCATAATAATGAATAGTGATGTCACCAATCTTATCGATCTTAATAAACGAGTGATCAAAATTAATGTGAAATTTTCGGATGTCTTGGTATTGAAAAGGTCCGGTACATAAGTACTAATTGTAAGGTGTATGTAATGACCCTAAAATATGACCACACCTTTCTGTAACACGTTGTATACTTACGCATTTTTCAATATACGCGATCAGGGTTAACTGATAATTAGAGTGAATTTACGAGATTTTACTTAAAATATAATTTAATAATACACGTGAATGAAAGAGAAAATATCGTCTAGCAACCCTCATAGAATCCAATTGTAAATTCGGTATGTGCCGCTCTGCCGCTTGTATGGCCTCGCAGAAACATTAGTAATGGCATTGAGACTCGTTAAAATTGTCGCTTTGTCAAACTGCTTTTCTTTCTATTGTTATTCAATTTCGGTTCTCATAGCTCAATCGATAACACGCAAGGTGCACAGTGAGATTAGTGAATTACGAATCATATAACAATAAAGTCAGTTATAGCGGGCTACACGAGTTGATTTTAATTAATCAACTGCTAATTCGTATACGATTTAAACCATCTAAACAGGCTTTCAATCAATTTGATCAACATAAATCATAATTATTTATAGATTTTGTTTATTCAAGTCAATTGAATAACTAAAATCGAATCGTGTGAAACCCTTATATGGTGAATTACATTAAATTGTTTCGAGTAATTAAATTAATTCAAAAGATGTCAAGCTTCGTTCGCAGTAAACTAACTGTATAATTAAGCAAAAATGTTAAAATATTTTTAAAGTGTAGTTGCTTTGCGAGATGACCCTTCAAGCAGTTAACATTATACAGCTGATTCAACTTGAGTCTACATCAAATACAAGAGGTTGTGGAAATAAAATAACTTTTTCAATGGTATGATTAAATAAATGGAAATAATAGTTAAACTACATACATATAATTTGAAATACTTACCTGCCTACTTCGCGTATTATTATATTTAATAGCTACGAGTATTATGCTAATGTTAAGTTCTGCCCACACAGACTTAATTTGTGACGAATTTTGATTACCTACGTTAGTACCTAATTCTCTTAATAGTCTTATTATTGCCAGTTAGCAGAAAATAGTTTGGATAGTTTGTTTTCTTTTAATTCTGATATATAGCAAACTTTGCTATAATAGAGACGATACTTTGCTAAGCGTTATATCGTGTCTATTATATTTAATTATCAAATTTTACTGCAAGGAATCATATCTCATTATAAAAATACATATTGCATACACGCGTAATATGTTTTATTCGTTATTTTTACCTGACTTTTAAATATTTTACAATATTTTATTTTTTTAATTATTGTATGTTTTAATTTATGGCTTGTAAAATAAATAATTAGATATAATATCGCGTTTTCATGGTTTTTAAATTGGTACTCAATCTCATTGAGATACAGTTTTAGTTATTGTTTATTTATTCACTTATCTGAAATCGGTATAATTATATTAACAATTTAGTGTGCAGGGATGACTTATTTGAAATAAATGAATGACTTGTAGATTTTTTACGAGCTTGAAGAACTAGTGAACTACTTTAACTACCTTAGTGATTAGCAGACCACTCGCTTGATGGTAAGCACCATGCGCGCCCGTACGAGGAATCTCAAAACATTGAATTTAATGTATAGAGACATCTTAATCTCTTTTCCCAATCCTCATTTCAGAAACGCATCTTATGATTCTTCTGGCAGCGTGGGTGTTCATGGACGGCAGATATCACTTACCTTCAAGTGAGTCACTTGCTCGTTTGCCGGTCCGTGTTATAAAAAACATAAGAAATTAGGCTTAATGATACCCAGTAATTTCCCTGGCTTCAATGGCTTTCAAACCGGAACACAACAGTGCTTACACACGGCAGCCTAGCCGCAGAAATAGGTAAAGTGGCACTCAGCAAGGGGCATTGGTATAGCGCTTAGTAAATTTTTCGAAGATAGCTGATTTTCCTTTCTGTTGCCAGGATGTTTTGCGTAGGTTTCCACATCAACTTGACTTACGCCTGGTTCCTGAAAGGCTGATGAATGTAAAACTAACTAATCAAATGTCAAATCTCATGTCAAGTCGAAATTGAGTTGCTAGAAGCGTGGTCAACACCTTTGATTTGACACACATGTTGGTTAACATAACTTTCAAATTTATATGTCAAACACTAAAGATACATCAAATATATTTTTTTTACTAAATAAAATTTCAGCAACTCGAATTGATTTGACAGCGATGTCAAAATCAAAGCTATGTTAGTTAAATGTTAATTTGATCAACTTTTCAGAAACCGGGTGTTAGTGTATCATCAGTTTTTACAAAAAAGCTCTGATACAGCAATTCAAAATTCAAATTCAAAATATTTATTGAATCCATAAAATGTTATACATTACTTAGATTCCGTCAAAATTCTACCGCTAGTTCGGAATACTGTTTCGCTCGAGAAGAACGAGCAAGAAACTCCAGCGTTGCTCTTTTCAAAACTAGTTTACAATTATTACAGCATAAGGTTTTACAATATTTAATTGGAATTAGAGCAGCTCAATCAAGCAATTACAGAAATGATATCTACGCATTAGATTAACTTGCATGACCTCCACAAGCATGATGAATAAATTAAGACCTTAAAATAGTGTTAACAAATAAAAGATAACAGTCCGAGCAGACCAGTCCACACAAGCAGCACCCGTTCACGAGTATGACGCATGTGCCAGCCATCGGCCTCCTCAACCATGTTAAAGGGAAGTGACCGACCCGGCACACAACGCCGCCGCAAGCATAGACATTAGAGCGAGCATGACATACTCAGACTGATCACAATTAGATGTAAGATAGGTACAGACATTATTTCCCAACGCCTGCCATGAAGGTCACTCAACTCAATATCCATTAAAACAAATTATCATTACATTATAAATTTCCCATTAATAAGTAACATTAGCTATGTATACTAGGCAATAGAATAGCTTAAGACCAAGCCTTTTCATCATCTAAATATTCAGAAATATTATAATAGGCTTTAAGACATAGTTTTCGCTTTAAAGTTGTTAACACTTAATTCTTTAATATGATTGGGAACTTTATTGTAAAAATGTATACCAAGACCCTTAAAAGATTTGCTGATTTTGTGAAGCCTGGTTTTATAATTAGCCAAGTTATTTTTATTCCTAGTATTGTAGTTATGGATATCTTTAAGTTTAGGAAAAGTCTCTATATTTGTGTGAACATACATTAAGTTAGCAAATATGAATTGTGATGTTACTGTCATTATATTTATTTCTTTGAATTTTTCTCTTAACGAATATCTGGAACTTAGCGAGTAAATAGATCTTATAGCTCGCTTTTGAAGAACAAATATAGTATTAATGTCAGCAGCATCACCCCACAGTAAAATTCCATAACACATTAAACTATGGAAGTATGCAAAATAGACCAACCTGGCCGTGTTAATGTCAGTTAGTTGGCGCACTTTTACTCACTGCGTACGATGCGGCGCTTAATTTCTTAGCTAAGACTGAAATATGGGGACCCCATTGAAGTTTAGAGTCCAAAGTGATACCTAAGAACTTAGTTGAGTCCACAAGGCCTAACTCGTTACCATTCACATAAATTTTGGCGTTAACCTTTTTGACATTAGGTGTTAAAAACCTAATACATTTAGTTTTTTCGCTGTTCAGTAACAAATTATTAACGCCAAACTACTGTACTATTTTTGAGAGAGTACTGTTTACATCGTCAAGAACAGATTGATGTCGGTTTACTTTAAATATTAAAGAAGTATCATCTGCAAACAGCACTACCTCACAATTGTCCCTTATGTAATAAGGTAAGTCATTTATATAAATTAGGAAAAGAAAGGGTCCCAGAATCGAGCCCTGTGGAATTCCCATTGTAACAAGAGACCCAGGAGATAATTTTCCATTAACATCAACGCTCTGGACCCTATTGCTTAAATATGACTTAAATAAATTAAGAGCAGTACCCTTAACGCCATAGTGATTTAATTTCCCGATCAGAATGTCATGGTGAACACAATCGAAAGCCTTGGATAAATCACAGAACACCCCTAAAGCATCCTGTGAATTCTCCCAAGCATCAGAGGCGGAGCGACCTCGTGTGAACCCAAATTGTTTTCTATGCAATAATTTATTTTATTTAAAATAATTTTGAATTTGAATAAGCATAAGCTTTTCAAAAAATTTACTTAATAAAGGTAGTACAGAGATAGGCCTAAAATTTGTGGGGTTAGTGGTACTACCAGATTTATATAAAGGAATAATTTTACTCAGTTTCATCTGATCAGGGAATATACCACTATTAATACATGTATTAAAAATAATCGCTAATTGGGGTGCTATAACAGTTATTACAGAATTTATGATTTTAGTAGATATACCCCATAAGTCACCTGTATTTTTTACATTAATCAATTTTAATACTTTAATTATATCAATATCATTAACACAATGGAATTCAAATGAATCATTACATCCAGTGACACTTTCTTGTAATATTTTTCCTGTAATGGTGGAAGACGGATTTAATTTATTTGTGGCAGAAACTGGTATGTCTGTGAAAAAGTTCTCAAAGGCCCTAGCTACTTCCAAATCAGAGTTAATTAATTTATCGTTAATTTTCAAACTAAACTCGGTGTCTCGAAGTTTAGTCTTACCAGTCTCTTTGCTAATAATACTCCATGTCATCTTTATTTTATTTTTAGATTGTTTTATTTTATCACTCAAATATATAGCTTTAGCGCAATTACATACCTTTTTAAATAATTTAGAATAAGTTTTGACAAACTTAATAAAATCATTATTATGATTATATGATCTTTCATAATAAAGATCATATAATTTATTTCTACTTCTATGAATACCTATAGTGGCCCAATCGCTAAAAATCGAAGTAATCGAAGCTTACTTCGTTTAATCTACATTTACGTATACGCGTACATTAAAATATTAATCTTTTAATATCTCGGGCCCTCATTTCTCACGCCAGTCTCGTTTTATATTCCCTTTTTACGTCTATGTTAATCACCTTGTTTAAATTTACTCTTATTCTCAAATGAGCACTACAAAGAGGTCGCAGACTATGTAAAGACCATTTTATATCATAACGTAGAGCAGCAGTTTTCCCGATGGGATATATCAGTGTGGCAGTGAGCTGTGTTAAATTTATGTATATAATATATAAAGCCTACCTATTTATTAGGTAGCTTTTTATACGAGAGAGTACTAGATACTTTTACAATCTCATTAGAAGCTGCTGTTCTTCATATTCACGTTCAAAGATTTAAGGTTTACAAGTTTATTGAAAGAATTGATTATGGATATGACAAAATGAATAGGGGAACAGTTTTAAAATAAAATAATTGTGTTTTTTTTAATAGCTTGATTGAGGAAACGAGCAGATTGCTCGCCTGATGGTAAGCGCAACGCCTACTTATAAACAGTAACAATAAATATCACACAAAACTTTGAATTACAAAGCACTGCATGCCACTGGATTGCACTCGTCACCCCGAGACATAAAATGTTAAGTCGAATAATGCCCAGTAATTTTACTGGATTCAATGTCCTTCAAACTGAACCACAACAGTGCTTCCAAACCGCTGCTTGGCGACAGAAATAGCATAGGAGGGATCTACCACTTAGTAAAAGGTAGTAAAAGGAAAACCTAGGCTGCTTTTAAAATAATTAATAAATGAATGGTTAATGCGTGTCATAAGGTAAACTTTGTATAGGCCGTACACCAAAGCAGCGTACACTATACAGCAAACATACAGCAAACACTGTAGACTGTTTGATTCACGCGATTTTTACGAGTGGTAGAGCCACGCTGTAGACAATTTTGTCTCATCCGGGTCGTTACCACTGTCTCACAGAAAACCGGCGTAAAGTAGCAGCTTGCTGCTGCGTTTCGTACGGTGAGTGAGATATCCGGAGGCCCAAATCCCCCTCCCCTTCCCAATCCCTTATTATCCCTTTCCTTTAAGGTCGGCAACGCCCCCATAATTCTTTTGTATTGTGGGCGTACATGGGCGGTGGAGATCGCTTACCATCAGGTGACCCACTTGTTCGTTTGCCGGCCTATACTATAAAAAAAACGCAGTATATAATGTGCGGTCTAAATACGTATGTTTAATTACTTACTCTTTTGAGGTGTGTGACAGAAAAAAAACATCTACTTCTCAGTAATTGTTGATTTGTATTATAAAGACAGGATTCCAACGAGGTTTTGTTTTGGTTTCATGTAACTCAATACTTGTTTGATGTTTACTCTTCGTAAATTTATTTTATGTCATATTTATTATTCATAAAATTGCTGTTAGTTTTTGCTAAACGTGCAAAGTAATACTTACGAGGTGACATTTGGATATTACTTATTACTTTTCAACATGTATAAGCGCTCAGTATTCTTGTTATTTTTAATAAATAAATACACCCAACAGTCACACACATAGTCCTGACCCCACACTAGGTAAACCTGTGTCGTGGGTATCAGGAACTACGAAGGACTTGCGATCCCACAACACCCAGACCCGAGACCAATATTTGTGGTTCACACAAACATTTGTCTCAGTGTGGGAATCGAACCCACGGCCTCTCGCTTCGCTGCCGGCTACTCGCCCGCTGCGCCACGGAGGCTGTCTTTTTTTACATAATAACCTCACCGATAGGATTAATATACTCTTTTATATTATTCGAGCTCCCACTACATACACGCAAAAGTCAAAGATGAGCAACAAATAATAAGGTGCTGGTCAGGGTATACATGTTTAAGCCATTAAAAAATTCCGAGGCAATATTTTATATAAATAATGTCACATAAAGCTACTGCAAAAATCGCTTTAAAAGCAAGTCCAAAAATCTGGTTTCACATATATAAATGTGCCATTAAAAATTAAATTAATTGAGCGTTACCTTCATGTGCAATGTTACCGGCCGCGGGTCGACAGAGCGACGTTCACCAAGCTCGGTGCTCGGCACTCAGTAACACTCAGGCTTATTCCTACCACTGAATTATTCCGGCCTACAGTCACCCACTTTCGATCATAATTAAGAACCAGTTCAGACAAAGAGTTCACTCTTAGCAAATTATTGAACTGTTAGTAATGTTACTTGGGCTTAATTAAAACTACCTCGTGAAAATCAATATGCGCTAAAATATCCTTGGAAAACTTTATTCAAGGGTAATTTAGTATAAATGGTTTTTATTTTATATAATTTTACTATGTAAATTATATTATTTAATAATATATACACTTGTTCGCATAAATTGAACATTTATTTGGCAGTAACATGCCTGATAAATTAAATTCCTCGTCATCGCGGCCACTACAATTAAAAATATCAATGAATTCACGTCATAGAACAAAAACGTCACTCCAAATATACCTACTATTACGAGCGATTACGAGAGTAGAAACAAACGAGCGTCGCAGGCGTTTCGGGGATCATCGGCTAAGTTCGGTTTGGCTTGAGTACGATGAAATCTTTCCTTTCTCCCTCGTACTCGGGGAGAACAGACACTTCAGATTAGATCACTGAACCAAAAAGAAACAGAAAATTTTGTCGTTCTCGTCGGACCGGACGGGTCGGGCGTTGGCGTTGAATAACCGGTTTTATATTGTAGCTTTTTAGTCCTTATAAATAAAAACCCATGCATAGATAATCGTACAACACACTCGTAGCGAGCTTACGTAAGGGGCGTACAGCGTGCGTTGGAAGGAAACTGTTACTGAACGGAAATGGACACGGCTGGTGGCGAACCTATTAAAATAGAAAGGGGATTTAATCAAATTCACTTATTATTCAGTTTCACGTATTCACCTACACAAATTCATCTAGAATTTTACGAAAGCTTTATATTTGAATATACTGTAACGATTAAACATCCAAGATTTACAATAAGAACACAATAGTTGTCACTTTTCACGGACACAAAGGAAAAAGTTCCGATTACAAACACTATGATCCAAAGTTAAGTGTCCTAAATACATACTAAAGACATTTTCCAGTGGTTTTCAACAATCGCAACAAAACAGTCTGCCTAGATTTTACGACCGGAACAAATGTTACCAGGGCAGATTTGACAAAACCGTGTTACTGTGGAGTAAAGGTGGTATTGCAATAGATTTTTTTGCAGCAATTGCAGGCACTTTCACGGTTCTAGTGTAGGACAAGAGCCCGTTAACGAGAACAGCGGTTGTTTGTTTTCCCACGCTTCTTGAGTTTTGACAATCGGGACGCAACCGCGCCGGAATTACCGGCCATCGGAACTAGCAGCCGATTTACTTGCCGTAATCTATTTATTGGCTGTGTTGAATTAATTAGACGAGAAAAAAATATAGGTTTATTGGTTAAGGAACACCTTATGACTAACAAGTCATAATTATTATTAATATATACATACATACGCACTCACGCCTGTATTCCCCGAAGGGGTAGGCAGAGGTGTAACCAGTACACCCACATTTCGCCGAGCGTATCTCCGTCCCTTATGTGATAAGGGGCGAGCCTATCACAAATTCCAGACTCCGGGCTGATACTGAGCATTTCGTAATAGAAAAATCCAATACCACTTTACCCGACCCGGGGATCGAACCCGAGACCTCAGCGTCGGCCTCAATCGTAACGCGTACACATTACAACTGCGCCACCGAGGCAGTATTATTATATTGAACTGTTTGTTTCCTATAGGTACGGTAAAATGCTGCAAATTTGCCTGGATTTTGTCATTTTTGTTTGTATCTTTGATATAGTATTATAGTTTTTAATGAGTTTCAGACGGAAAACAGACCTTATGGTTTGCCGGATAGGGCCCAAATATTTTAAATTAATGTAGTTTATTCATCAGAAAAAGTCTACCTATATTTTTTAACTAACTTCTTAAAACGGAGGAAGTTCTCAATTCGGCGTGTAGTATAATGTAGTAGTGTAGTAGTAAAATGCTTTTTTTTATGTATGTACGTCGATTTCTCCGCCAATTGTGGACCGATTTTGTTGGAAAAAAAATCCATGGAAAAAAAGATCCATATAAATAGAGTTTAGCTGCGATGTGGTCCTATATAAATTGGGTTAAGATCTGATGACGGAGTACGGAGTAAAAAAATAAAACTCCTCAATGGACAACAGTACACTCGTCGCGATTGTGTTATTATATTGGAATTTACATGCTATTGCTGTGGGTAAGTACCACTAAAATGTTTAAATAAAATAACGTTATTTTATTAAATATAGCTAAAACCATCTCGGATAAACCAACATAAAAAAACCATATTCAAATAGGTATATTTGTTTAGGTACTTACTACCTACGTTGCCACAGACAAACAGACGGATATATAGCCAAAGGGGACAAACTTATCACATCCCTCTTTTTTCAGGGGATTAAAAAGTAAAATCCAATCACGTGAATAGCTTCTGTAGGTGTATGTACATCCCTTGTTACATTCTTACAAACGATACCTACCTCTAGAGAGCATTTAGGTACTTTATACCGTGATTTATTTGGAACCTTCCTATTATGCTGACCAAACATAGCCACAACGGGTGCATTTTGGTTAAGAGTTTAGTAAAATGTGTTTTTCTTTACCCTTAACACAGTTAGTGTGTTCGAATCGATTGCATGAATATAAATTTTCATAACATTTACATTAACCTTTGCTATTGTCAATACAAATAGTTCGATTCAAGTGAAAAAAGAACCAAAAAGATCAATCACAATCATAACGCTTTTGCATACAAAGAAAAAGTCGTGTCAAAAACGAAAATTTCCAACTCGATCACAAATAATATCGATTTTTGTGAATTCTAATAACGAATGCGTTTATAATGGGGTAGGTATATTGCATCGCCATTTAAATAGTTCATGTTTTTCAAAGAACAGCTCAGTTTGTTGAGAATTTCCGTGATCTGTATTTTTAAACGAGTTTTATTAGTGATTCATCAACCATGTGCCCTGAAATCGTGTTTATGTAGTTAGGTTGGTATTCTGTCGGATGTTGCCAAAACATATATTTAAAGCAGATACAGATACGGATTAAAGGATGATTTTCGCTTCAACTGTGGCCTTAAATATAAAAACTGTATTTCACCCGTGATTTCTCCGGATCAAAACGTTTATTGACCAAAAGTCATTATTATCATCATCATCATAATCATCAGTCTACAATTGTCCACTGCTTAAGAAAAACCTCTCGCAATATACACGAAAGTTTATCGATCTAGCTGCAATGCTTAGATAAGTGCAGAATCCTTTTAACTACCTACCTTTATCATACTAATACTATACATGTGAAAGTAACTCTGTCTGTCTGTTACATTTTCACAGTTAAATCAATGATCCGATTTTTATGAAATTGGAAAGCTTGAACCTTAGAAAAGAACGTAGCATACATATTATCACATAAAAATGCGTAGTTACTGTTGAATGGAAACCCGAAACGAAAATGGAACCACGCGGGCGGAGCCACAACCAAAAGCTAGTTTTATGTAAAATATGGTAAGTAGTTTTATCGTGTATCTCTAGAAGATTCATTACTAATGTCGCCGTTTAACTCGGGAACAATAAATAGCAATTAGCAATATACATATGTTTGCTATGCTATGTTGGTATTATATATAAAACAACGTACTTATAATCCGGGATATTTAAGCACTTAGGAATTGGCTTCAAGATATACGATAGCTAATAGGATCTGTTTTTGTAATAATATCTCAAAGCTCTAAATGTTATTAAATATAATATGATTACTACATGTGCATACAAATCTATTTTATTATGTCCGTTCATACCTTCAACAAGAAGATTCAGCAACTTGTTTTCAGGAACCAACTGTGTCCATAAAAGTTCCTGATTAATTTCTAACGCATGGATACACTTGTTTATACGTCAATTAGTCACACAGTCATTGTAAAGTACATATACACATATAACTTCAAGACTGAATCAAATTTTAACTTTGCAAACTATATGGACATAATGGCTTTACCGTTGAATACTTTAACGACTAAGCGTATAATGAAAAGTTTGGGAAGTCCTGTTTTGTACTAAGCATGCAACGTGGACGAAGTATAGTCAATATTCACGCACAGAAGTGTGTCCAAGTGTTCGACAATATTTACGATAGCCGAGTATTTGTGTGTTGTGACACGCGTACAACTGGCTGGGCGGTTCGCGCGACACTGGGCGGGCGGCCACACAGTACGGAGCCGCCAGTGCCCGCGCGCCCTTGCACAAAGTTCACGGCAGCAATGTCACTTTTTTCCCTCACGTTATTACATTTCAATACCATTCAGTGTTTACAGAATCATTTTGTCCTATATTGACATTAGAAACATCGAAAGGTTAATAGATGAATTCATGATGCTAATACTCTATACTCAATTCATCATATTGATACATTATTAACGTGTCTCGCGTAGCCTAATAGAACTTTAAATGGAGTTTTTAATGTTACTGGATTTTCAGTGGATAAAGCTTTATTGAAAAGCGAACCATCCATATATTGAGATGATTGCTTATTCTGTAATTGTGTCAGAAGCTAATTTATGTTATTTTCAACACTAATTACTAATAAAGAAAAATTTATAATGCGGATTATGTAACCATTTATGCATGCATGTATACAAACTAAATTGGCGTCATGCTTTATAGGTATGCTAAAAACAAGAGGACAAAAATATTCTGTCCAAATGTGCCACGCACACATTTGGCAAACCAGTGATTCTTATTGCATTAAAAACAACGAATTAAATGTTGATATATATATGGCACAAGCATTTTTTTTTTAAATAGCAGAGCCAGCAGACGAGCAAGTGGATCACCTAATGGTAAGTGATCTCCACCGCCCATATACGCCCACAATACCGGAAGAATCATGGGTACGTTGCCGACCTTTAACGAAAGAGTAATTAAAGGATTGGGACGGGGAGGGGGATTTGGGTCTCCGGATATCTCCCTCACCGTATGAAACACAGCAGCAAGCTGCTACTTTACGTCAGTTTTCTGTGAGACAGTCGTAACAACCCGGTCGAGCTGGCCCATTCATGCTGTAGATAAAACTGTCTACAGCTTGGCTCTACCACTCAGGCACGTTGCCGACCTTTAAGTAAAGCAAAAGGAATTGGGTAGTGAAGGGGTGATTTGGGCCTTTAGAAATCTAACCCATGGTATGAATTACAATAGGATGTTGCCACTTTAAGGTAGTTTAGTGCGGGGCAGTGATATCGACTCGGTTGAACCAGCCCATTGATGCTGCAAAGTGTAGACAACAGCTATGTCTGCAGCAGCGTGGCTCTACCGCTTAAGAAATATTATTTCATTCTATATTTTTAAAATTACTAGCGTACTAGGTACACAAATTAGAATAGACTATCAACAATACCAAATCAGACAAGCCATCTATATAGTTCGTGACTGGTCTCTGTTCTTAGGAGGTGTTTCAATGCTTTAATTTCGTTTGTGATAAATCTGAAATAAATTGTAATAAGAACGGACAAATTCAAGTTAAAATCATAATACAATTTGATTCGCTTGTCCATTTATATCAGTGTAAGTTGAGGATGAAAGCGTTTTCTGAGATTTCGTAATAATTTTAATTACTCTTTAGGCGAACAGCCAAGAAATATTAATGATACCAACGCGATGAGAATTTGATAAAACATTAAAATTATAAACCTTTTATCTTTAAAGATATGAAGCAGCGCATAAATATATGTATAATAAATTATTATGTTTTAATATTACATATACTAGCTTTTGCCCACGGTTCCGTTTGCGTGATTAGTATAACGATACTCTAAGGGACTGTGGCCTAATAATTAATATAAACATTTTCTTCCATAAAACTATTTTGCCTGGCGCGAGAGTGGAACCCGCTACTGGGAGAAAAAGTACCGTAAATTGTAAAACAGTTAATTTGTTTATCTACGTGGCTAATTTCATTCTAGTCGGTTCACTAGTTTAAGCGTGATGCTTGTCCAAACAAACGGACAGTTCCAGTTTTATAATGATTAGAATTATTTCTTTCTTTCTTCTTTCTGCTTGGCGTTATCCTGGCTTTGATGCCAGGGTCCACCTTCCCATCATGACTTAACGGTCGATTTGGTATCATATAGAGCGACCCGTCGTCTGACCCCCTAAAACCCGTAATGGAAACCACGTTTCACCATTGTCTCGAGTGTATAACGTGCTGGTGAGGTTGCTTTGGGCCTAAGATGTTGGTGGCCCGCTAACACTCCAATAGTTAGAATTATGCCAAATAAAAGACGAGATCGAATTAAATAAATTAAAAAATCAACCAAGTCCGAGTCGGACTCGCATATAAAAGGTTCCATACCATTTATGTGTTATTGTTTGGAATATAATTACATATATTCTGTCAATATTTCATCCGGCTATCTACTACGATTCAAAAGATAGGGCTCTTTGAAGGTGCGACAAAGAGACAAACAGACTAAGTAGGCTCAGTAATACGGTTCCGTTAGCAGCTTTTTAGAATGGAACCCTAAAGTGGTAAAAGTAAAAAAATTACCATGTTTACCAAAAGGGCATATCTCGTTGGTCGTAATTACCACTATAACTATTATACAAAAGAAATTGTGCATAAATTAACTTGTTTTGAAATGTGACTCACTTAAATGAGTCATTATGACCGGTTTGTAATCGTGTGTACAATCACTATACAACCCCCTCCTAGTAGGTATGGGGAGGAGGCGATTAGTAATATTAAACCGCCGACTCATTATGAAAAATAAAACAATTAATAAATCAGTTATTGCCATGCACTGCTTAACATAGACCCCTCCAAGTATGTGCAGACTTTATCGGTCTTGAGCAGACCGTATGGTTACCATAGCGGTCTTATAAACCAGCTTTTTCAAGTTGTCGGTACACTACGCCTATTTAAGCGCTGTCTTTACTCCAGCACGTGTCTACTTCAGCGACCATCCGTCCGTCTGCATATGTGACCAGACCCTTCCATTTCAACGTACTAATTCTGCGAGGAATGTCAGTGACTTTGAAAAATGTTAGAATCAAATTCGGTCCCTTATATATATATATACAACGTGTTATAGAAAGGGGCGGGCAAATTTAAGCAATGTATAGTGTAGGGTATTAGTATTTTATCTCCCATAGTACCAAATCCGATTGCATTGCTTGGACAATAATTATAGAATTTTCTTTTTTATCGAATGAGTAACATGTCGATATCGACTTTCAACTTTGGACTACACTAAATGATAAACAATTATACTATAGACCTCCTTTTATTTAATTATTTTATAATTAAAAAAACATTAAACAATTGTCACCTGTCAATATTTATTTGACGCAATCAGTTCGGCAATTTCTGATTTTATGAAGTACGATTACGAGTTCAAAAAGTATGTTGTATTTGACTAAAACAAGTATTATGTATTGGTATTTTGTGTTGGTGCAACTGATAATAGCTTATAAGACGCTCGTCGACTGTTTTAAGCTAAATTCATAGATGGATGACCCGACAATGAAATCTTTAAAATACTTCAGAGGATGGTACCTATATCGTCTTCAGCAAACAGTCTCTTTCAGGTATTTTGTGTTTAAACTACAAGTTACGTACGTATGTCCGTAGAATTACGTAAATCTTATTCAAGTTTATTAAAAAGTGAGTGTCATTCATTATAATTAATAGTGATGTCATCAATCTTATCGATCTTAATAAACGAGAGATTAAAATTAACGTGAATTTTTAGGATGTCTTGGTTTGAAATGATCCGGTACATAGGTACTTACTATAAGGAGTGTGTAATGGCCCTAAAATATGACCACACCTTTCTGTAACACGTTGTATATAATACATTGCAACTTTGATAACAACTGGGACTGTAGGCTTAACGTGCTCTACTAGGTATGGACGAAGATTTAAGCCTCAAACCGTTGTAGTTCATCTGCTATTCTAGGTCCATCCTGAACAATCGAATCTGCTATGTTTTGTTTCATATGCTGTTTGTTATACCCATAATATTTTATATGAGGCAGAGATGTAACCAGTACACCCGCATTTCGCCGAGTTTATTTCCGTCGCATGATGTGATAGGGGGCGAGCCTGTCACAATTCCAGACTGCGGGGTGATACTGACCATTTCGAAATAGAAAAACCCAATATCACTTTTACCGCATCCGGGATCGAACCCGAACCCTCAATACAGCAGTCGTAACGCGTACGCAACTGCGCCACCGATTTTATATTACCTATAGTACTATAATTTGAATTTTGTCTGATTTAAGCGATGAAACTAGGTCTGTAAGTACGCCCTCTTTCTTTTTCTTTTGAAATTGAACGAGATTTTCATTAAACATATTACAAAATGATCATGCTTGAAGTGTTTGTAAGATTTCAGTAATAATTATAAACTTACTCCTTTATCCCCAAAGGGGTAGGCACCGGTGCGCCTATTGCTGCACCCATATATCGCCGAACTCTTATTGCCGTCCCATGATGTGAGCCTATTGTCATGCCGGGCACGAACCCAAGCAATTTATGTGTCATTCGATTAAAAAAGTCAAATACAAATTGTGATTGCCCGACCTGGGAATTCAACCCAGAACCTCACGATTCTCGTCCTTAGTACGCTGACACTAAACCCATGCAGTGATAATTATAATCAAATAGGTATTAAAATATTTATGCATTCTACATAGAATTATAATTTTAATATAAGTATGTTATGTATTTTTTGCTGTTATGATCTACATTAACATATCATAAAATTCAAATATATGTATTATTCAATTGATTCATTACAATTCTAGAATTTTACATGTATAAGTCAACAAGCAGGTACCTATGCTAAATTGAAATCACGTTACACCTTGAATCAAATCGAAATTAACATCGATGTCAATGCGATAATACTGAAATCTGAGGAGGATCTGCAGCGAAATTTCAGTTATTCGGTCATTGTAGACCACAGGCAGAAATTCTAGCAATGTACAGATGTTGCAGGCAGAGTAACAGTAACCTTATTCCGGCGTACAAAGCAGAGTGTTATTCACCTATTGGGAGCCATTTGTGTATAAACGACGTCGTATTTTACAAATTGGATTAACAGAACACATTTTTTGCAATGGTGTTGTTGCGTAATAGCGCTTTCTTGGTTTATTGAAATCGCGTGTCGGCTATCAACTGTAAAGTCTGGGATTCAATGATTGGTGAACTCCATGTGTAAACATTCAAAGGAGTCGAATCGCTTTCCACAACATGTTTCAATCAACAAAAACTGTAAGGTTTATGTTGATACATAAGACCTGGAAGTGGAAGCTAAGCATGTAACATTACAATCTAGAATGAATGGTGTACGTCATAACAATGGTTCTGTAGCTCAATGTACTAACCAAGGAGCATTCGCCTTTGTAACAGATCGACGTCGAGTATTATTGGATTATTTTGGACAACATTGTAGCGTGCAATAATAACTAATTATTATTACATACGTAAATAAAACTGCATAAAACCGCACCGAAAATTCAAATGCATTTATTGTTACTTATTGAGACGTAACCCTATAGATTGCAATAAAAATGAACAATATTCCGCAACTTAAAAAAATCTTCTCCTTTTTAAGTCTGTTGAAAATGCAAGGCAGGCTACTGAGACTGATTGACAATATCGTATTACAAGTAATGCGCAGTGCAATGTAAAGCTTGTCTTGACATACTAACTGATGGAATGCTCGAACCTGAGCCGCTCACACGCGAATATTCCTTTGAGTACTACCTAAAGCGACAATGTTCAGGGTCGTATTAGACCATGCAATGACTGTTGAACATCGAGAGATAGGGGCTATCCAGAAAGCAATTGCCAAAGATGTTTCACTTCTTTCATGTGCACTGCGTTAAATATATTTGTTCATTCTATTAAAAATATTTTAACAATAAAATAAAGCCGGAAGTCACTAGCTAAAAATAAAATTAAACAATTTTGAGTCAGTGGTATCAGTCTTGTATTAAACTACAGTTCCACCGAATCAAACCTGATGGTAAGTGATCTCCACGGCCAATATACGCCCACAATACAAAAAGCATCATGGGCGCATTACCGACCATAAAGGAAAGAGGTAATTAAGGGATTGGGAATAGGAGGGGATTTGGGCCTCCAGATATCTTACTCACCGTACGAAACGCAATAGCTACTACTACGCAGCGCCTAATTTACGTTAGTTTTCTGTGATAATGACCCGTGTTCATGCTGTAGACAAAACTGCCTAGCATTGTAAATGACATGAATGTATAAAAACTATAAGTTGGGAAACATAAATGATCATAAATTACATCTAGAAATTCGTCCAGGTGTAAACGTATCTATATGTGAGTCACTTATGCAAGTCTTACGTAACCCGTAAGTAAAACTTACAAATGCAATCCAGGCCTAAAAGTAGGTACGGTACACATGATGGCGTTTGTTTTTACTCACAACTTCACATATGGAGCAATGGAGTATTATCCCACGGGGAGTCGACTCGATTCCGGTATGAAAAATATCCTATATGCCGGAACAACCTCGTGTTGCGATAAAAACAAAGGTTGTATAAAGTTTTATTGAAATTGGTTACGCCGTTTTAACGTAATCGAGTGCCGTGTATAATTCAGAAACAAATCCTAATACAATTTTATTTTTATATTGGCACCCATGTTTTTGACGATGGATCTTCTCACCAGTTGAAAAAGGCATTAATACATATACATACATACGCGCTCACGCCTGTAATTCCCGAAAGGGTAGGCAAAGGTGTAATTAACACACCCACATTTGACGAGCTTATATCCGTCCCATGATGTGATAGCTATCTCCATACTGACCACATTTCTAGACTCCGGGCTGATACTGAGCATTTCGAAATAGAAAAATCCAATACCACTTTAACCCGACCCAGGGTTCGAACTCGAGATCTCAGCGTCAGCCTCAGTCGCCACCGAGTTGAAAAAAGCATGAGATTATATATCAATATTCTCTACCCCTCAAACTGATCATAATTCAAAGAGTTTTGCTAGGTATGCGTCGTATGGTATGGTTTTGTCCCTCGTATGCGAGATGCAGTCTGGGTTGATACCGCCGCTTTGTCTATTTCTGCCACCAAACAGCAGTGTGTAAGCACTGTTGTGTATTTGAAGGACATTGAAGCCAATGAGAGTACTGGTTATTATGAGACTTAACATCTTATGTCTCGGGGTTAGGAGTTTAGTCCAGTATCATGCAGTGCTTTGTGATTCAAAGTTCTGTGTGGTGTTGTTTCTGTTTATGGGCAGACGTGGCTCTTACCATCAGATGAGTGACCTGCTCGTCTGGTCATTCAAGCTACTAAAAAATATATTTGTGAATTCAATATTAGTTATTTTGTTTTACTAAAAGCTTACTTAAATTAACAATAAAAAAGAGGACTCAAATCATGTAGGTAGTTTCCTATTGGGTAAAAAACAATCAGATTAGTAGTTCCAGAGGTTACCTCCTACAAAAAAGTCACAATTTTACAAACTTTACCTCTAGAATATTACAGTGTAGATATACTTGTTCAGTACTTATGGACCATTAGAACTTCTAATGGCTGAGAGCCGTGATGTCCTGGATTGATTTCCCAGGTCGGTCGATCACAATTTGTGTATGAGTGTTCGTATCGAAAAATCACACATAAATTGCCCGGGAATGGAATTGGTGCCCGGTATGGCGATAGACTTGCCCCCTATCGCATCTCGAGACGGAAATAAACTCGGCGAAACATAGATGTAGCACCATTTACATATTATATGCCTACCCCTACCTACATATGATACAGGCGTGAGCTTATGTTATGTTATCTTTCTAGAAAAACTCATAAATAGATAACGAATAGTCTACTCATCAGTTATATTAAAATGACATAGCTCACGTAGACATCGTCACGTAAACATTTCTATTTTCATTTATTTGCAGTAACGCGTAACAATTTCAGTTTTATGGAAGTACGGCCTGGATTTCTGTCAATAATATTAAAGGAATTTACGATCGAATACGTTATAAGTAGACGTAAAACGAGATATTGTGAGGAGTAGACACCGTATTGTTATTGCAGTCGATCGCGATAGGAATATAAACAATATATCCATTGTACTAGGTGGTAGGTCCCTCGTATGCGAAGATTATAGTATGATACGTTAGTATCATTATTCTTGGTCATTGAAAGAAAACAGAAAGGATACGACTTATGAACGAGTATTACTGAATAATTGGTCGCAGCTATTACGCTCCGGACGGAGACAAATTACGGCGTGGGTGACTAGTTTGTTTCTACAAATCTACAACACTATCACTCTCATGGACAAAGTAATAGAAAATAATTAAAGGACAAATCTAATATAACTAATAGGTATTTTTTTTAGAGCAGAGGGCGGCAAACGAGCTAGTGGGACACCTGATGGTAAGTAACTTCCACCGCCCATGAATGTACACAATACCAGAAGAATGATTTTTCAACAATGTTGCCGGCCTTAAAGCATAATTAATGATTAGGAAGGGAAGGGTGGATTTGGGCCTCCGGATATCTCACCGTACGAAATGCAACAGCAAGTTGTAACTTTACGTTGGTTTTCTGTGAGATAGTGGTTGCAAAATTGTCTACAGCGTGGCTCTACCAATTAAAAATGTTCGTTCGTTTGATGTTCGTTTTTGATGAAAACCAAAGGATTATTGGTATTCAGTTGTTATGTTTGTTTATTATTTTAAATTATATTCTTTTAAGACCTATTTAGATGAAGAGATTTTCTTGTATGACACAGGCAAGAATATCACAGAAAAACCTTCATTTACGTGGACGCGTCTTGAGATTATTATATTCATATTGCATGACGTGGCCTCGTGATTGTCAATTTTCTATTAAGTTTTTGCCTCGTAGAGCGATAAACTCTATCCATTTAAATGGGACTTTACTGTATCGCTGTAATAATAAATCCACCTTGGACAAAGCTGGGTTTGCTCTTACACGAAATTGTAAAAAGTGCCAACATGAATAGTTTTATAGCCGCACAGGCTTGAAATATCAAGATGCTTTCCTTATTTTTTATGGATATGGCACAAATCTTTCCTTAGGTTAATCTGATAGTTGTATGTGTGCAGAATAAGCGTGGAATAAGCCGCACGTATGTCACGTAGATAGCTGACTGGCGTCTCTGTAGTTTAGACAACGACGGGAGCTGACTGATGACAGCTTCTGATTCCGATGGTGGAACGATGATGCGATACCAGCTTAAATATAAAGCACCGTTTCAAAATTCTTTTCGCTAAGTTTAATGCTTGATCTTGATATTTACAAAGTGAAATGATAGATGTTGTTTATTATTATTTGCTACAATGTTCTTGCTGGTATGCAAATTTATAAGACAATATATATTGGTTTTTCCGTG
Source organism: Mimas tiliae (assembly GCA_905332985.1). NCBI lineage: Eukaryota > Metazoa > Arthropoda > Insecta > Lepidoptera > Sphingidae > Mimas > Mimas tiliae. Next base: position 9,635,008 of record HG995240.1, on the reverse strand, counting down.
GCTCCGCCTACGTGTTAATCTTTTTCTGGGATTAAAAGTATCTTATGTTCTAATCCAGGTAATAATACCTGTGTGCCAAATTACATTAAAATTCGTCCAACACCAAAATTCCAAATTCACAAACTAACAAACATCCAAACGTTCACTTTTATAATAGTAGTAGGAAAAAAAGGATAGGATAGTAGGATTACAAAGAATCTAAATGATATAAAACCATCGACAAAATTTCTATATAGTATATATATTTTTTAGTATTGCCACGAAAAAACTACTATATTTCATCTGATGGTGATGGTACTTAAGTACAGTGCAGTCCCATTATAATCGATTATCGACCTTCGATAGTTTAGAAGTACTAAAAGGTAGGCATTTAAAGTATTTCGTCTTTTCAAAAATATTATGTTTTGCATGTCGCATCATATTTAGGAAATGTAAGTCAATTAAACTTAATGTTTCCACCTTGAATGTGCCCCTAATATTATTAAGTTAATATTATTATTTTTTTTAGGAAAAGAATGCAATAAAATTATATAATAGTCCCGGAAATATATTTCGTAATAAAATTTTAATACTTATATCATTGATATTGGCATTTTCGTAAACGTTGTGGAATTCACGATGGGCACCAAATATTTATATTAATCATTTTCTGCATACCTAATTTGACATATCTGTAATAAATTAATGTTGACCTTTATTTTCATTTTCTCGCACAAGATTGCTTAATTTCGGGTCAAGACCATTTAATATTACTACATATTTGAAACTTTTGGAGCTATACATGGCTTTAAAGTCAACAATTAAGGAAATAGATTTACATACTATTTTGCATATCACTACAAAGTTACATTCTAGTTATATGCAGAGTCAAGGCCTTTAGTAAAAGAAATTTATTACTTGTTAGGAAATGATCAATAGTATGTCATTTCAACACCCAATTAGTGTAAAGTACTAGTAAAAATAGCGCACAATCCGCCGCGAGCAGTTTTAAAAATATTCACGCTCACTATACATTTACATTTATAACAAATTATGGCACTGGTTTTGAACTAGTATTTACTTTGTAATGAGCATAAATATGTAAAAAAAATAATGTATAAGACTGCCTCGGTGGCGCAGTTATAATGCGTACCTACGCGGTACGACTACTGTGCTTGAGGTCTCAGGTTCGATCCCTGGGTTGGCTAAAAATAATATTGGGTTTTTCTATCACGACATGCTTAGTGTCAGCCTGGAGTCTAGATTTGTACCCGGTATGGCGATAGGCTCGCCCCCAGTCACATCACGGGACGGATATAATCTCTGTGAAATGTGGGTGTACTGTTAGACCTCTGCCTACCCCGTCGAGAATTATAGGTGTGAGTGCGTATGTATTCTAAATTGTAAACATGGTATTTTTTCAAATTAACACCTATTATAACTTTAAGTATGAAGAAACCTCCGCATCAAATTGATAAATCGAGCCGACATTCCATCAGTGATTATAATCTACATTTATATGGGTTGCATCAGAAGCCAAAATAAAATTGCTTCACATAGAGCTTTAGGTGTCGATAGATTGATGGAGAAGACGGTATGTGTAAAATAATAATTGTTGGTCGCTTTCTGTCGTAAAAATCCATTTAATAAACTAGTTTCATTCGTAATTAAACATTTAACATTTTTATTGTTGCCTACAAAGGTAAGTATTTTAATAGGTGCGAGTTTGACTTAAACTGTCGCCCACGAATGTTTTTATGATCGTTAAACATTTAACATAAATTAAGGTGTGGGTGTTGTGCGACCGAAAGTCTCTCGTAGTTCCTGATACCCACAATACAAGACTCGTATCTTTCTGTGGGGTCAGGACTATGTGAGTGACTGATGGTTGTATTTATTTATTATTATTCATATGTGTATGTTTTAAGTTTTTTTTTTAATACATACACAGCGCACACGTGGTAGAGTCATGCTGTAGACAGTTATGTCTACAGCATGAATGAGCCGGCTTGACCGGGTTGTTACAACTGTCTCACAAAAATCGACGTGAAGTAGCAGCGTGCTGTTGCGTTTCGTACGGTAAGTGAGATATCCGGAGGCACAAATCACCCCTTCCCAATTCCACTAAGAATAAAGCATATTGGTATAAAATGTAATTCCCCAAAATCTCCCGTTAATTTCACAGATTATTTACACTTTTTTAACTCTCAAGTTACAATATATCTGACTGTGATGGTTCATTAATAACCTACGTTAATAACACACGTAAATGTTTCTCATAATTTATTAATGGTACTGGTTTCCTCGTACCGTATGAGAAGCAAGGAACGTCAACAAACCACACGGTATAGGCACCGGATGCTGCTATGCCGTTTGAAAAACACGTAATAGTTTCTAGTAGTCTTAGGGTGAATACACATATTATTGGCACTAGCTTTTGCTCGTGGTTCAACCCACGTAAATTGCTTTTTCTAGGATAAAATGTAGCCTATGCTGTAATCCAGGCCATAGTCTACCTGTATGCCAAATTTCATCTACATTTGGTTTTATTAGCCAATATTTATTATCTATTTTTTATTAGCCTGAATGACAAAATGATCAGATCGCTCTCCTGATGGTAAGCGCCACGCCTGGCCATAAACAGATGCAACACCACACATAACCTTGAAACACAAAGCTATGCATGCTACTGGACTGCGCTCGTCACCCTGAGACATAGGATGTTTAGTCTCATAAAGCCTAGTAATTTCACTGGCTGCAATATCCTTCAAACCGAAACACACCAGTCCTTACACACTATCGGCAGAAACGACAAAGCGTGAGTAGCAATCCAGGCATCCTCTCGCATACGTGGGATCTACCACCTAGTTGTTTAGCCATTAAGGTGTGCTTCGTAAAAGTCAGTCCCGGCTGTTATTAACTGACATTAAGAGGCCTTCGGACAGCATGAAAATTTTGACTCCAGGTTGGCAACTAACCATTGGATATGAAAATGCTTTTTAGGCTTCCGTACCCTAAGGGTGCTAACGGAACTCCATAACTAAGCCTATACCGTCAGTCCGTGTGTCTGCCCGTCTGCCTTTCTGTCTGCCATACTTTAAAAGTTTCTATCTTTAAGCCGTAATAGGAAACTGGCTGAAATTTTCACTAAATAAGTGTTGTTATGACGGATAATAATATTTTAACAAAAAATTCAAATAAAAGATCAAAAAATAAAACATAGCCTGTTTTTTCAATGAGTTTTGGATGTATTTCACGTAGCTGGGCATGAAAATACAAACTGGAATATCTGTACCATTTTCAACAACGCTATAAGTAAATAATATATTGTGTGTTCACCCTTAGAGGTACCACAGGTGAGGGCATCGCTACCTATGGGGATCTGTCTTACCATAATAGGAATAGCATCCCGAACATTCCCCATCATGTACCTCCGACCACCTACTTTCATACAAAAAGTACGTCATACCGATAAACACTTCCCGTATTGGATTAATTATGTTTACCAACTAATTTAAAGGAGTTCTTAATCAACATTAAATGTCAATACAACATTGAAATAAAACTAGTTTATACGGATTTTATCGCGGTTTAATTTTTATTTTAGTCCCGACGTTTCGAAAGCTTTTCAGCCTTCGTGGTCACGGGAGAGACTGAGGTGTAGGTCGTCTCGAAAAGTTAATGTTACAATGGCTACCTTCATTTTAAAATTATACATTTATTTTTAATTATTTAAAAAAGTTAGTTGACACTAGTCCGATCTACGCAGAAAGAGCTCACGGTATCTTGAGGTCTGGCAGTTGGTCTTTTGGGTTCCGATTTAATTAAATGTATAATTGGATCCCAGGCTTGTGCAAGCTTCCAACCATCTTCTCTATTGAAATTTGGGTGTTTCTTAATTTCAATAGCCTCGCGAATCATCCTAGGTAGGAATCGGTGTTCTTTGGCAAGGATTTGTGGTTTGTCAAATCTAAGGTAATGTTTGGAGCCTTCATCTGAATGTTCAGCAACTGCAGACTTCGTAGAGCGTCGGTGTTTAACATCAGCTATGTGTTCTTTTACGCGGGTCCCTATGCTTCTTTTAGTTTGTCCGATATAGGAGAGTCCACAGTCACAATCTATTTTATATACACCCTGTTCTTGTAGAGGTATGTGACACTTGACAGATGGTAAAAATTGACTAATCTTCTTGGGCGGCTTGAAATAAGTTTTAATAGAAGCACGCTTCAGTATATAGCCAATCTTGTCTGTGACACCTCTAACATATGGTAATACAACAGGGGCACGTTCAACTGTGGCTGGTTTCACTCGGTTTCTGTGACGGCGGCGTGGAATTTGGAGCTTATTGTCTCGCAGTATCCGCTTGACATGCTGTAGCTCAGTAGCCAAATGTTCCTCGTCACAGATTCCTTGTGCACTCTGAAACAAGGATTTACCCACGGTAGCTAACTGTTTTGGATGGTGGTGAGATTCACCGTTCAAGTATTTATCAGTATGGGTCATTTTCCGATACACAGTATGGCTTAAAGACTGATCAGGATTACGGATAACCAAAACATCTAAGAAGGCTAGAGATTTATTATGTTCCAACTCCATAGTGAATTGAATTTTGTTGTTAATGGAGTTGAGATGATTTAAAAATGCAGTTACTTTGTCAGATGGTAAAATTGTGAAAGTATCATCTACGTACCGTTAAAAATTAAACCGCGATAAAATCCGTATAAACTAGTTTTATTTCAATGTGTAATATTCGCGTAAACCTAAGAAATCACTATGTCAATACAACGTTAAAAACGTAATATTTATTGAATATGTACTAAATGTATTGCATTTAAATGTTGCATTATTGTAATAATACTATAAATTACGTACAAATACCACTATCATATCTTAGTAACATTAATTACAATGTGGATTAGATACACGCATTGAATTTTAACTAATTTAATTAATTAATACCAAAGATATCGGGCTACAACTGTTTTATAGTATCAATAGCGTGTTGGAGTAAATTATTCCAGTCACGGCAGGCCGGCACCGCTTTCCTACGTCCTCTCACCCTACGACCAATGCGCTTACAACTTCAATGAATGCCAAATCACTCTACCTTGTTCAATAACCGTTGTCTATTAGTGGGCGCTTGGTATTCATGTGACAGCCCATAGGAGCTATTTGACAAGCTCGGTCTGCAGAGTACTGCCGCAGTCACATTCGCTGTACCGCGCCTCACCGACGCCGATGCCAGTCTGTAAAAGAGATAATGTCAATAACGACTTTTCTTTAATCTCTTTCAAACCTAATTTGAATGATAATACAACGATATATAAACCTCATCAAAATTACGTAAATGATTTCATTATTAAAGTATTTTTCATAGTAGGTAAGTTAAGAAATAAAATTTTACTAGGTACTTAACATTTCAGCAGCATATCACAAGACATACTGCCCGTCCCTTTATACTATTCTTTACTCTGTGTGTTTATCTTTATACTATTGTGTATCTTTGTATGATCTATCTTTATATAAGTTGTGTATGCGTATCATAAAGTTTTTGAGTAGGTACATAAAATCTTCTTCCTTTGTTTTATTATTTTAACACATGTAAGCTTTTTTATTTAACACATATTACAGAAAGATTGGCTTGTAGTTTTTAATATTGTGTATATTTCATCTCAATGGTATATAAGATTTAATAAACAGGAGTATAATTAAAAACGTTTTTGGAGGCCATTACTTGAGGACTGAGAGGCGTTGATCTCTAATAAAAATATATCGTCACTAAATAGGGCAGGGCATAAAAGACACAGTATGCAAATTGTGACTGTATTATTCGCCAGCGGATGCGCCAGCAAGATTTACATAGGAATAGAGGAGACGAAATCAGTGGTAGTTAGACGCTTCCGCGAGGTCGCGGGCCGCAGCACCCACCCCGGTGTAGCGCGGCGGAGCGCGGACTCTGCGTCGAGCGGCGCGGCGCGGCGCGCCGCCAGCGCCAGCCACCCTAGATGATTACAGACGCAAATCTACGACGTCATTCATAACTCTTGCTAAAATGTTCACCAAGTGAATTTGCATAAATGTCCCATTACGGGAGAAAATTTGTCATTGAAATGCAGTTTTTAAAGTAAAGCGACAAATCGCTATTCAATTACTTCCTAGCTAACAAATCCCCTTACGTAGCACATGTCTCATTAATGGTGCCAAGCAAGTACATTATTAAATAAGAGCTTTAATTAAGTGTCAAATCCGTCGGATTTCTGAATACTTTTCAACATACGGTTGCCCAATTTTATAGTGGCTAAAGTTCAAACTGGGCGTGTGGAACATTTATCAAGTTATTTAAGTTTCATCACCGCCATCTGTCTAAAAATGTTGATCGGTTAATTAATTAATGTGGGCCAGCACGCGGTCATTTAAACTTGACAAGTAGCGTGGGTTGGGCAATCGGTGACGTATTGCATTCGCCTGCGTTCACGCCGATTTCTGCACTAACCTTGGACTGCAATGAGACAGCTGAGTGTGTGGTGCACTAGGCAAGCGTAATTCAACTAAAATGCGTTGGTTTCCAAGACTGATATTTTCTTCACGAACTTTGTTTTAATATTGTCATAATATAATCCCCGACAAAAAAGAGGGGTGTTATAACTTTAACCCATGTTGTCTGGATGTGTGTATCTACTCGTATCGTAGCGCTTAAAGTCAAAACGAATGGACCGATTTGAATGATATAATTTTTATTTGAAAGTTGTTTTAATCAGAATGGTTCTTATTTTAAAGAAAACCTGTTCAGTAAAAGTTATGTTAAGTGACGTCAGGGCTTTTTATTATTGTGTAGGTAAACACTGTAACACTGTACGCTCTCCATGCTTCAGTGGAATTTTGAGTAGCACAGAATTTAATAAAGTCGATTTGACACGACGCGGTCTGAATTAGGTGTAAACCACACTGAATTGGACGTTCTTATATTAATGGAAAACAATCTGCAATAAACGTGACTTATTATACCTAGCACAAAATTGCTGTAAATATTTTACCCATGAATTATTATCCCACAAATTTGCGGTAAATTTCGGGCTATCAGCCAAATCTGCACGAGATAATACAGCTCTGTATATTATGAGTATGACAGAAATACCAAAAGATTTATATTTTTTATTATCATTTATATTCGGGATTATTGCCGCCTTTTTACAGTGTTTTTTTTATAGCATAGACCCGTAAACGAGCAAGTGGTCACCTGACGGTAAGTGATCTCCACCGCCCATGTACGCCCTCAATATGCGAAGTCATAGGCGCGTTACCGACCTTAAAGGAAAGAGATCATTATGGAATTGGGAAGGGGAGGGGGAATTGGGCCTCCGGATATCTCAATCACCGTACGAAACGCAGCAGCAAGCTGCTATCTTACGTCAGTTTTCTGTGAGACAGTGGTAACAAGTTGTATGTTCTTGACTCTATCTTCTTCTTAGACTCCTATAGGGTAGACTGGCCCAGAAAATCCCTCGAAACGCCAATTGCAAATAAGCCTTAGTCCTGCAGTAGGATATATCATTAGTGAAATAAAATAAGTATATAATTTATCTACTTCGCTACGCTCTCGTCTCTTGCACCTTACTATTTGGGCGACCGTTCACTTATCTCTCTATCGGGTCAAACTTTATTGTTCACTGTTTGTAAATGGACTGTAAATCCATAGAGACTATTGTGTATTGAGTGGACACCATGATCGCCTACAGATTATTAGATAATATAATATCGGAAATAAAATATTGTAACTTTATACAAAAATAATAATCCTCCCACGTTATTATAATTAATAATATAATTTATAATAGGCAACAACTGATAAAGAAAAAAAAAATAAGTGCTACCATTCCGCGTCCCGCGTATATGAGAGCCGTATATGTTGGTACCACCATTTTGTCTACTTCCGCCGCCAAGAAGCAGTGTGTAAGTACTGTTGTGTTTCGGTCTGAAGGTCATTGAAGCGTATAAACTTACTGGGCATTATGAGACTTGGCATCTTATGTTTCAGGGTGATGAGTGCAGTCCATGTACTAGTTTCTAATTCCAGGTTCTTCTCAGGTGTGTGGTGTTGCTTCTCTTTATAGGCAAGCGTGGCGCTTACCATCAGCCGAGTAACCCTGCTCGTTTCGTAATACAATGTAATAAAAAAATATTACTTAAGTACGTAGTAAAGTACGTATGCAGTTGTTTGTCCTTAATCAGTTAAGTACTCATACATAAAACTATAAGTATCCTGTACCATGTAGTACATATAATATCATGTTTTATCTATGCGATATTTAATGACAGTTTCAATATTTGTAATAACATAACATCGGTAGACAATGTGACAGACCATCGTAAACGTAAGTTAAGCAATGCACTTACTACTTTCTACTCGAAAATGTAATAAAAACGTGACATTTATAGTGATTTCACAGTGATTTACTGTTTATCTTAAATAATGAAGATATAAAAAATCGTATCTGATAAAACGACTAATAAAAATGTTTCCTGTTTATTACGGTGAATATTTCAGTATTAACTATTTATGATTGCAATATTTTTTTTAATTCAAACATTGCAAGTCTTCTATATTATCCACCTTGTTTTTACTAACTCATATCTATCATCATTTCAAGTACTTACAAATAATATAAAATATTGTTATTCGTTCGCTAGGAATAGAATATTGTCAGCTCCAGGAAATCACAGTCGACAGATAATGGACATGACTTGGAATGCTCTGTAAAGTGGTCAACGATGATTCGGTGATGTTTATTCTTCAAATAAACTCTTTAAACTTAGGGAACCAACATAACGACTTTCTTATTTGAAGATAAATGTAACAACGTTCTTTGTTGCTCTTGAGGATGTGTTATGACACACGGTAGTTTCTGTTATGTGGGGATTTTCCCACCATACCATTATTTGGTCGGATTAGATACATGGTACTAATGTGTAAGTGTTTTATTGTATTCTTATAATCAACAACATCGTGTTTCGGAAAGTTGCTATTATTATTTTGTGCTGTGAATAATGTAAAGGCATAGATAGGTACATGTTGCTTTCTAAAAGAAATTTCAAGTAACTCTAATATATTTTGCGACTCTTAGAATGTGATTGAGAATTACGACAACGAACGTTGAGCTATCAGCATCAGTTGGTGACGGAACATCGATATCTTTCACACATGGTGAATAAACTAAGTACATACATACATACGAACTTACTCCCGTATTCCCCGAAAGGGTAGGCAGATGTGTAGGTAACCAGTAGGTACACCATTATTTCGCCAAGCTTATTTCCGTCCCATAATTTGATAGGGACTAGCCTATCACCATACCCGGCACAATTCCATATTCTGAGCTGTTACTAAGCATTTCGTGGTAGAATCCCTAATATCACTTTTACTCGAGATCGAACCCGAGACCTCAGCACAGCAGTCGTACCACGTAAGCATTACAACTGCGCCACCGAGGCAGTGAATAAACTATAGGACTTATTTTTATTATTTTATATGTATGTGACTGGATTCGACCTCTGTACACATAATAAAAATCCGTCATAGTGGCTCGTTCTGGTGAGTCGCGTTTCGGGGTCAGCCAGTGTATATCCAGTTACTTCAGGGCGACATGATGCTGGAAACATTGAGGGCGCAATGTCTTTGGACGGTTGACATTATATTTGAATGCACTTTACCTACCTACTTAGCATAAAAACGTAAACATAACGATATATAGATTACCATGGCGATGACGACTAGATACATAAAATTAAATCTTTAGCTCGTTTTTCGTCGTCTTTGTTTTTGGACTGCTTTGAACTTGTAAGTTGTTACTTGTTATTGTATTTATTTCTTTAGAATCTAGATGATAAAATCCAAAAGTACATAGTAATGCTATTCTTCGCTCGTTTCATACAATTGCTGTCATCCGATGAATATTGGGGTAAACGAGTTTTAAAGTGGAAACAGCGTTTAGGCAAACCATAGCGTGGGACGTCGCTGGCCAGATGTAGCGACAATTTGCGAAAACTAACTGGCAACAACTGGATTAGATCTTTAATGCAAACTTGCTTATAGACGGAGCACCTGGAGCGTGCTAATAAAACCGTGGACATAGTTTAATATTTAGAGTATATTCTAACCGTCAATTACAACAAATCAATTTCAAATATAACAAAGAATAAAACCGAAACAAAAAACTAAAATAAAACTTTATTTTGATTCGGTGGCACTATCTCTTAATAGTTAATGATTGATACCAGCGTCTCAAAATTGATGTTTTATTTTTAGCTCAGTTAGCTTAGCTTTAGTTTTTATGAGTCAGTTTTATGTTTTGGTAATAAGTTTATATTTTACTATTTTTAAGTGAAAGAATTAACAAAACCAATGCATAAATGCGCATAAAGATGTTTTAGTTTTTCATCTCCGATTTCACCTCCTGAAATTAATTGTTTAAATTTAAATGGACCACCACCGCAGTAAATCCTATCAAATACAAAAAGAATCATCCAAATGGGTCTACTTTTCGCGGAATTATCCGTGAACATACAAAATAGAAATATATGTAAGTATACATACATATATACAGACGAATTAAGACTCTCTTTTGAGGCGGTTAAGATAGATAGAGATATTGTTTGATATTTCAAAATTAATAGCAGGAAACATATTTTTATTTTTAAACTTCTCCATTATTTCGCTCGATTATAAAGTGACGGCAATACTTGCTAACATGAATAGAATTTATTATAGTAACTTGTATTAGATTACAATTGATGGAGTTCTTAAGGCAGACAATAAACTTCAAGTGATGGCAATCATTATATTGATGAGAGACTGGTTTGTCATATAATATACGAACAAATAAGGTCGGTTTTAGCATACATTTGCATAATAACTATCCGGTCGACACACTAAAGGTACACTTCGATACTCATTTGGATAAAATTTTGTATGATCAGTAAATAAGAATATATTATACAGCTATCACTTATCATCAGATAACCCACTTGTTTACTGGCTTCTGTTATTAAAAATAATAGCGGGTGTACTTCTTTTTTTGGGGATGATGTATATTATGTTTTAATCAGCAAATATACCCTCTTACAGAGACCACGGTATTTAGAATCTGATACATAGAGTATCCATATACTTAGTTCCATGCAATTATGTAGAAACGTGTGTATACAAACACACTAATATCTTGTATCGTGACATTCTTCAATTTTAATGAAATTCCGAAGATGCCACACGTGAGAAATATTTACACAACAAGCGCAGTGATAATCTCTGCTAAGCGCCTTAGATAAATCGCTCAAAGAGCCGAAGATGGGACTTAATGGAGCTCTTCGTGAGAAGCTTATGGCTAGCGATGAGTTAATGTAATATGGTACGTACATATCTGGATACTTAGAGATTTGTCCTCATCGGACTATTACTCTTTCTAGATAAGCTGCAGCTACGTCCTGAGTCTTAATATTAATTCCTAGTATAAGCAGGATCGAGGTAAGCATGTTTTTCTTCTTGGTATTTTCCTTCTGTGATGTGGCTATATGCTTACAGCTGGTGATAAAAATCTGAAACTTTTCAGTACTCACCATGGACAGATGACATAAAAAGAAGGACTGCTGTCTAGCGTTTGCTCGAATATATCGTCCAAGTAGTTAAAACTTTGCCTAAGTTATAGTTCGTAAAGATAATATTACAATGTATGTAGTCCTTGTAGGACTAGAAGTATCCCAGTTTCTAGTAAACCATTTGCGTATCAAATGCGTTTCGTAATGGATTCGTATGTATTTCTTTGTTTGGCACGTGTAAAGTCTATTATATACGTACATACATACGCATGCCCTTACTCCCCAAGTGGTAGGCAAAAGTGTAACTAGTACTCCCAAATTTCACCGAGCTTATGTCCGTACCATGATGTCTATCGCCATACCGGGCACAATTTTTGACTTCGTGCTGATACTAAGCATTTCATGATAGAAAAACCCAATATCACTTTACCCGACCCGGGGATCGAACCCGAGACCTCAACACAGAAGCCGCACCGCGTACGTATTACAACTGCGTCACCGAGGCAGTCAAAGTCTATTAATCTAAGTATTAATAAAGTATAAAAGCGAAATACCACTCACTCACTCACTGATTAATCACGAAGTCTGAAAACCTACTAATGTTAGGATAATGAAATTTTGTGAGATAATAGTTTATTTAATGTGTCTCGCTGAGAAAAGATTTTTGGAATATGTATTAACATTTTTATAAAATTTTATTCGCCAAAAGGGGGGTTGAACTTTATAGTCTGTATCTTACCATGATGTAACTTTTGAATAACTTGATCGATGGAGGTCATATTTACACCATATATTTGTTTTTTTTTAGATGATGATTGTTCATAGATATATATCATCACGCCACGACCTACGGGAGCGGAGCATTAATATGCATGCGAGTGAAAACGCGTGGGACAGCTAGTTATTTGAGACTACTTGGTAGTCTAGTATAGAATCTATATATAAATAATATTATGGTGTAGATGTAAGAGTCCCAGTGATTAAATACCATATTATTTCGTCACTGACATTCTCTTTAACAATGTTATTGTTTATTCAAAGTTAGTTTAATATAAACGTTCAGGGTGGTTGACCTACGGTTGTGGCCATTTCCAAAATCAACATTTTCGTGACGATAATTCCAGCCAAAATTATTCGGTCGTCGACCGGGCACACGAAGGTGTCCATATCGATTCTTGTTAAACAGATTCTGTCGATTGTCGTAGAAAGTAAACGTTAACATCGAAAAACACTTAGATTTTAATAGTTTAATTGATCCCAATATTCAAATTCAATACTTTGATGTTTTCATAATTTGTTTGCACGCACTTCGTAAAGGTTAATTGTGAACGAAAACATTTCATATCAATAATAGTATTCGCTCACGGGCTTACTTCGGATTTATTCTAATTTTCGAATCGAAGTTTTAGAATTCGCGCACGTCACAGCTTTTTCCGGGACAAAAAGTAGCTTATGTCCTAATTCAGGTCGTTATCTACCTATGCATGTGCCAAATTTCATGACAAACATTTGTCTCGGTGCGGGAATCGAACCCACGGTCTCTCGTTTCACCCAGGCTACTCGCCCGTTGCGCCATAGAGGTTTAATATGTTATTTTATGTTGATCAAAACATAAAGATAGCTTCAGCGGCTAAAGGAATGATTGATTATAAAATAAAATTGATGAATCCATAAAACATCGAGCAAGTTTTTGGTAACAGATGGGTCCAATTATTACCAAAATACAAATTTCAATTGAAAATAGGATGCATTTAGAAAATAAAGAGTTTTTTTTAAATTAAAAACACATTCGATCGAACCGCTTGTGTGCATAAAAGTGTTACTTAAATTATATACATGTCTATACATTACGTCCTTAAGAAACTTGCGGGTCTAATTAATCTTTATAATATTTTTGTAAAACTCTTTATAGTAATAATAGCCTAGCACTACAATTTTAAGACTTTAAAGACAAGCTAAAGGAGATTTACTATTTCGCGCATTATGCGAGTTATTACTGTGCATTTGTACACTGCATGTAATAAATACTAGATAGTGGTATATTTTATCCACGATTTTTAAGTCGAGTTCAAAGATTAAATAAGATAAAAGTAAGTAATGCCACTCTGGGTAGATTCATCCTTTTCACCACATACATTTATACTATCATAATAATGCTATAAAAAACCAAATCATTTTGTTGTGCAAGTCCTAAAACGTGAAAGGGCTTCAATGATATTTTTTGTTATTACCTTTAAAATACCAAAAGGTATCCCAAGCGATGATAAGCGAAATTTCATGCATGGGAGCCCTTATTGGTTTTAGCCGGGGCTTCTTCGATGCGGTCACGCGCAGCATAAGCACTCGGGGAGCGACTTACAGACACTTGTGACTAATTTTATACGTGATTATATATTTATAGTTCATATAAATACAAAACATTACCAATTAAATTGAGGCGAAATGCTTTTAAATCTAATTACATAATAAAAGGAGAACGCCTAAAGTTTGTTTATAAAAAGCTATCAAAGTTTTAGTATCACTTATGTGGCTACTTAATATGTAGTTTGCATTACTTAACAATTTAAAGTCCATAAAGTGCGATCACTTTATGGAAACTTAAGAGAGTGATAGAAAAGTTTTTATGTCACGTTAATATTAGGTACAAAAAATTAAATATATTCTGTCTATAAAAAGAAATAAAGAACACTATTGGTCAATGCAAAAACCCAAAATTGGTTCAACAGCGCGTATACAATGTCTGACGCTAGTTTTTCAAAGCCTTTGTACACAAAAACGTTATACACGCAATTCACCGCCGTAAAGGGAAAAAATAACTTTCATCGTCACAAAGTTTACGTGTTTTATTACAAAAAGCAAGATAAAAACGTCAAAGGAAAACAATATCGCTCTCGCCGTCGACTGCGATTCCAAAATGAACAAATGGTCAGGCGAAAAAACAACCTTGTTATCTTCAATTAGTTTCCGAAGAGAAAGATCGAGGCCAGAATCATAAGAAGGGAGCAATATAGTAGGGAGTTGGAAGCCGCACCAGAATGAGAATCCGGTTTGAAAAAACACGCCGGCGACCGACGGACCGGCGCGCGGTCGAGTTGAGCGGTGAAATAAGAGGAAAAAGGATTATGTTACTTACTTTACTAGTGATGCCACCCTACACCTGACCTAAGTAACAAGCTGCAAAGGTGCTACGTTATATGTGACTGTACACCCTTTAGTATTAGTACACAAGGGAAACGCGCTGTATGTAAGAAGAAACGTTTTTCTAAGTTTGAGACATTCATAATCGGATAAAATCTTTAGTGTCACTTTTATACAAATACTTTTTTTTTTGGTGAAATCCTCCGATCATTTAATGTCCTGACATATTTTTACATTTATCTATTGGTTTTAGTTGTGTATTATATTTTTAACCGTGGAAAAAAGAAAAGTTCGCATCTCGTCTGTACATACATGTTATTTTTAAGTATGTTAACGTATAACTCCGCCAAATGGGGACCGATTTGGGGTAGGGCTAAATGGATGTTACTTCGATGGTGATCCCAATTAAACTTGAAGAAAATTTCCTTTAAAAGGGTGAAATCGGGGATGAAAGACTAACACTTCGACATTTATGCAACGATTTTGATGATTTCTATACTAATAACAGTAACAAAAAAAATTAAACAAAAAAATCAACTGAAACAAAAACCTAAAGTTAACGTTAAATAATTTTGAGTCGGTGGTATCAATAATTTACCATTATACTGCAATAGCATCGACTCAAAATTGTTTTAGTTTTATTTTAGCTTTTCTGTGTTTTAAGTCGGTTTTTTCAAATTTTCCATTTGTTTACTGGTGTATGAATTAAAGTAAAAACTTGACATACTGTACTAGTACATATTGTGTAGTTTATGAACATCTACTAATTGAAAACACCATTCTGTTCAGTGTCGTTACCTACAACTTTTAGTTTTCCTTTTAACTCTGTTGTACAAAAATAAACTGAATTTAAAATATTATTTATAGACAAACAGTATGGAAGCCATTTTCTAACTCAACGTAATAATTATTTCAAGAATACGCACCTGGAATGTTATTGCATTGTACATTGTTAGCAACATGTAAAATCAATATACATTTTCAAATATTCAAGTTTATTGTATCTTTGTAAAGTTTCTACAACTATGTATAAACATGAAACTGACTTAGTTTATTTACGGCCACTTCGAGTTTTCATACGGTACTTACTTTTACTTTTTGGTAAGTTCAAGCCAACGTCTTAGAATGAATAATATCTATCCATATTATTGAAAAGGGTTTTTACGAATACTTATCTACTGTATAATTTTACACGTACAGGACGAAGTTTTGCGTCACTAAGCACACCTGTCGTATACAGAGCAGAGTTCTAACGGAGGCAACCCACTGAAACTATATTCGTAAATATTTCAGTTTGTTCTCTGTATTGGGCAAAATATCCCTAAAGTATATTTTCTGTCTGGAATATTAAGTACATGACCGAAGAGACCGATTTAAAACAATTTTTGTCTCCTCAGACATAAAAAACATGGTTTATGTTTTATTTTAATTGCGATATAATAATATGAAATGTATGTCTTATTCGAACGACAGCTCCGTGGCGCAGCGGGCGAGTAGTCGGCTGCGAAGCGAGAGGCCGTGGGTTCGATTCCCACACCGAGACAAATGTTTGTCCGATCCACAAATATTGGTCTCGGGTCTGGGTGTTGTGGGACCGCAAGTCCCTCGTAGTTCCTGATACCCACGACACAGGTTTACCTAGTGTGGGGTCAGAGCTATGTGTGTGACTGTTGGGTGTATTATTATTATTATTATATTATTCCGTAATGAAACGCTATAATACACAACTCAAAGTTGTGAAGTATTCGATTGGTTTTTTGCTAAGTTAACAATCGCACAAGCCATAAGCATAATCTTTTACAGAACCTAGCTTTTAGAATGAAATGATGTTGATAAATAAATTATTAATACTGTTTATTCAACACGGTATTTAATGCAATGGATATTATTGCATATACCTACTCTTCTGAAAAACGTAAGCCCTCCATCAAATCAACTGGATTGAGCCCATAATAAATCACGACTGTTCATTGCGGTGGAAAACATTCAATGCATAAAATGCACATCTCCTTCATCTTACTAAAACAAAAATAAAATTCAAACTATTTTACATAACTAAGTGACTTAACAGGCTGCTAATATATTACTACAAGTTTATGAAAATCAAGATAATTCCGTATAAAAAGTGATTCACTGTACTTGATAATGTTTTTACCGAGCGAAGGTTTTTTGTCGTCATGCTTAGCCTTGTGTAGCGTTTCTTTGGTGAGAACTGTTCTGCTTCGTTCAATTTCTAGAACGTTCAGAATTCAACACCAACTTTGCATCTAAAAACAGAGCATACCTAACTAAACACTAGAATATTGCTATCGCTACATCATTTTGAATTTGTAATGACGTAGCGTACTTCATTAAAATTATTCTCGACGGACTAAAGGAATAATAATGAATTAAAATTGAAATTTTATTATATTTGAAGTTATCCAGCAAAAGATGTATTTTAC
Source organism: Mimas tiliae (assembly GCA_905332985.1). Lineage (NCBI taxonomy): Eukaryota > Metazoa > Arthropoda > Insecta > Lepidoptera > Sphingidae > Mimas > Mimas tiliae. The sequence continues at coordinate 9,617,858 of HG995240.1, read as the reverse complement.
GTTTCATTGCCACTGTTAGGTAATATTGATATTAACACAAACGGTGTAGCTACCTAAATATGACGCGACCACCATCTTGAATAACCGGTACCTCAACAATAACAAGTCTCCTCTTCAGTCACATTATGCTCGAAAAAAATGCTTTCATATTAATTATTGTGTGCTATAATATAATAAAACTAACTGTGTAACATGGATTTCGTGACGTAAACATCCACAAATATTTACATTTATCAATAAATTCAATATAGATTGGAATAATAATATAGACAACGTAATACTCGTAGTATTGCTTTAATTGCCAATATATTTGTTTGCACACGGGTGGACGCTAGACATTTCACTTCACCGTTTTGAAAATAATATAGCTGCAGACAGGCAGTCATTCTGAGTCAGTGGCCCGACTTCCGCTCGTGTCGCCACGTTCTTGGAAACTGGCTCTATCGAGACTGAGCCAAATTTAACCAACAGTGCTTCGTTGTTGTGATTCATTGTAGACTTCACTGACTAATACCTCCCTTAAAAATGTACGTGAGTGTAAGCATGAATGCATCATTCGACACAATGTACTTTACTGATTTATAATCAATTTATGTTTTGTTTCAGATAGAAAAATAACGCGTGGCGAAATGTGATATGCAGCTGTTGAGGACTTTAAGGAAATGGTGAGTGGATGTTTATTATACGCTTTCGACGTGTGGTTTGAGGTCGCGTAGAAAGTAAAGACACGCGTGTGCCATTAATCGTATGGAGAGAACATTTGTGATGAGTGAAAGCATTCATTATCGGTTCGTTGATTAATTTATTATAGTTACGTAATAAATTATTCAGACGAATGTTATTATCATAAACATATTATTTCTACCGCCAAGCAGCAGTGTGTAACTGTGTAAGCATTGTTATGTTTCGGTTTGAAGGACATTGAAGCCAGTAAAATTACTAAGTGTTATGAGACTTAACACCTTATGTTTTAGGGTGACGAGCGTAGTTCAGTGCCATGCAGTACTTCACAATTCGAAGTTCTGATTGGTGTTGCTTCTGTTTATAGGGAGGTATGACGCTTACCAACAGAGGAGGGACCTGCTTGTCTCATCATCGATATGTAATTAAAAAAATAAGAATATAATATATCGAAAGCCCTACGATATTTATTATAAAATTCAACTATAAAGTTACTTATCGTGGGAAACTTAAAAAGAAGCATTCGTTTATACAATGTTCTGACATAAACACGCATATTAATAATTATTTGCAGTGAGTTCCATGATGGCAAATCAAGCCTTTTTATTGAGTGTAATGAAAACGCTTCCGAAAACAAGAACATGTGGTAGTGCTTGTGATTACAGACCCGATACCATAAAAACGCCTTTTAAGGCTATACCTATGTATATATGCTATGTAAGGGAAACATTTCCGAAGACAGGTGATTGGTAGTATTAGTAGTTACAAACATGGTTCCACATAAAAATTGCGAAATAAGTCGAGTTTTTTTTCACGCATAGTCTTGTTTGGACCAATAAATACAATGATGTTTCATTCAAATAATAATTAAAATCCTATTTTTCTTAATAACATACATAAGCAAACAAATAAAAACAGTTGACGCTCGGAATCAGCTGTGCAGCGCGGCGCACGGTGCGTTGTCCCTACTGAATGTTGAAGCGCGGTAATGCGCCCAGGTCATCGACCTCGTTTTTAGTATTAGTACGTTTTACATTGCAGTTTTGTGTTTCCAAAATGGCAAGTAAAAGCAAAATAGTTGTTTTCCGTTTAAATTACCTTATTACCGTTTCGGCTACGGAAGCGGTCTACTTACATCCGGTAGGATAATTTTGATGTCGTTTTTCTGTTTGTTCGTGTGTCAAATTCCATGAACCGTATTTGTATTATAACTTTAAATTAAATATAAATTTGTGTTAGGGTCCTTCTTACTAAGTCGCCCATAACCAAAATTGCCGGTACTGGGCTACAGTCAGTTCTAAGTCTTGCTAACTATATAAATACAATAATATTTTTTTACCTAAAGCCTTCTTTAGGAGAGAACTAAAACCGAAAATTTCAACAGCATTTGTGTAAAATAAAGTTATTGGATAGTTTCACTCTTCTATTCATTGTGGAATGTTATGATTAGAATGATTTTAAATACAGGACTTCCGCAAAAATCCTTCTACTTTACTAATATATGAAACTAATGTGTGTTCTACGCATCAATTCAAAAGACTGTATGTTGCAAACCGCCTCCGCATGTTCCTCGGCGTCACCCACGCTTGCTCACATGCCGTTACTTTCATTATTGTATTACAAATAACAATCCTCATCACAAATATTGGCGTACAGAATATACTTGGAATATTTCGCCTTAAATGTATGTCATATTCGTTAAATAGATAGGATTAAAACCCACCCCGATTGTGACTCAACTAACAGGGTGGTATACAAACACAATATTTTGGAGATATAAGTTTTCAGTATGTTTGAAACAAAGAAACTACTAAGTAATAAATATTTTTTGGGGTGAAAATTATATGACTGCCTTGGTGGCGCAGTTGTGATCTCGTGTGTCTCGGGTTCGATCCCCGGGTTGGGTAAAAGTGTTATTGGGTTTTTCTGTTACGAAATACTCAGTAGCAGTCGGAAATCTGGAATGGCGATAGGTTCGCCCCCTATTACATCTTGGGACGGAAATAAACTCGGTGAAATGTGGGTGTACCGGTATCACCTTTGCCTACCCGTTCGGAGATTACAGGTGTGAATACGTATGTATATATATTAATTATAATTATTCAGCGATTCTGTCCAGTTTGTTCCAGATCAATACTTCTATAATCTCGTCTCATCGATTCGTTAACGATATTCATGGTCATCGATATATCGACGCATTATTATTGTTATTCATTTACAAATAAATAAACAACTATTTAAATAAATCTTTTAAAATGTACGTGCCAATAAATTTATTGAACGGGCGGTGAATCGCGACACGCAACATTTCACATGTGGCCCGACGGGCGACGCATTGCCCCCAGACACCGCCACGTAACGCCAGAGCATAATTCATTTAACTGACGCATAGCTACTGAAACAATCGATTCGCAAATAAATATGTCTCGCAGTCTCGCCACGTAATTTATGTCATCATTTTTATACAGTAATCATGTTTAGTCCCAGAAACAACTCGATTATCGACAAAGTGTATCTCTAATCGGTTGATATCATATACATGTTCCTTTAGTGGGTGCTATCACCCTATTATATAGGTAGACGCTCTACTAGGTTGTAGGTCCTACGTACGCGAGAGGCGGTCTGGGTTGGTACCACTCGCTATTTCTGCCACTAAGCAGCAGTGTGCTTACACTATTGTGATTCGGTTTAAAGGCCATTGGAACCAGTGAAATAACTGGGCATTATGAGATTTAGCCTTTTATGTAGGGGGGTGACCAGCGCAGTCCGATATCATACAGTATTTTGTAATTCTAAGTTCTGTGGGGTATTGTTTCTGTTTTTGGGCGTTTATCATCAGGCGAGCGACCCTGCCCGTTTCGTTATTAAAGGTCACAACAAAAAAAGTCGCTCGGAATTCCTGAATTGCCTCTTACATTCTCATTGGAAAACAATATTAAAATAAAAGTGGAATATAATATTAAAAGTGGTAATGTTACAGCTAGTAATTTAAAGTACCACCATAAAATCAGATAGATATAAATAAAGTTTTTACACAGCGAAATCTAAATTTGAGTCAACTCATAGTGATTTCTTAGGTTTACGCGAATATTACACATTGAAATAAAACTAGTTTATACGGATTTTATCGCGGTTTAATTTTTATTTTAGTCCCGACGTTTCGAAAGCTTTTCAGCCTTCGTGGTCACAGGAGAGACTGAGGTGTAGGTCGTCTCGAAAAGTTAATGTTACAATAGCTACCTTCATTTTAAAATTATACATTTATTTTTAATTATTTAAAAAAGTTAGTTGACACTAGTCCGATCTACGCAGAAAGAGCTCACGGTATCTTGAGGTCTGGCAGTTGGTCTTTTGGGTTCCGATTTAATTAAATGTATAATTGGATCCCAGGCTTGTGCAAGCTTCCAACCATCTTCTCTATTGAAATTTGGGTGTTTCTTAATTTCAATAGCCTCGCGAATCATCCTAGGTAGGAATCGGTGTTCTTTGGCAAGGATTTGTGGTTTGTCAAATCTAAGGTAATGTTTGGAGCCTTGATCTGAATGTTCAGCAACTGCAGACTTCAACTAACTTTTTTAAATAATTAAAAATAAATGTATAATTTTAAAATGAAGGTAGCTATTGTAACATTAACTTTTCGAGACGACCTACACCTCAGTCTCTCCCGTGACCACGAAGGCTGAAAAGCTTTCGAAACGTCGGGACTAAAATAAAAATTAAACCGCGATAAAATCCGTATAAACTAGTTTTATTTCAATTGAGTCAACTCACTTGCTTAATAAGGCTTTTACAGACTTGCGTGACCCAAAATAGAGATAAAAATAATATTCCGGCTGCAAGATTTCACGGATATCTCGTATTAGAAAATCTTATTACCCAATATTAGGGACCAAGAAATCTATTATGCCGTGCCGAACACGCAACATACTGATCGCATTTTATTACTATCAAAATACTTTTGAGTGTCAACAGATGCCCGCGGAATATAAATAACGTTTAATATTATTCAATAAATATGCCTATTGACCCACATACTCTAATAGCTTATTTACGAAATTAATCTATGTATTAAATATCCTTTAATGTATTTACGCTCCCGAATTCACAACATTAGTGGCCGTTTCCTATATTCTATGTATCGACAGATTTGCTTACTGTCGATAGTGTTTTGACAGATCTTCCATACAAAATGTGTCAAAATTTTACTGCCGGTAAGCAAATCCGTCGATAGACAGAATATTGGGAACGGCCATAGGACTATGACTGCATTACTTGAAAAATATATTTAGTGTAAAAAATAGTATAGTGCTATCTATTATGTCGATTTTAGGTATTCATAATATATATGGTATCATGATAGACAATTTATTGAATAGGTACACCTCCCACAAGTTCTTATTGTTGTCGGCAGGTAGGTTATAAATAAACATATAGAAAAGACTTATTTAAAGAGTCGTTGTACCGGTTACTTTGTTGTTGGCCCCAAGAGCTTTGTCAAAGTGACAATCAGATTAAACTGAACCTTTGTTGTATACTATTCATGTCCTGCGGTTATTATGTTTAGACATTTGCTTTGGCAAGTTATTAGAATAGACCTCTAAAATGAAATATTCCCATGAGGAAATTCTAAATTACTTTATCTAAAAATTCTAGAATATAATGAAACCATACATACATACATACACACTTACGCCTGTAATCCCCGAAGGGCAGGCATAGGTGTAACTGGTACACCCACATTTCGCCGAGCTTACTACCGTCCCTTGATGTGGTAGGAGGCGAGCATATCGCCACACCGGTCACACTTCCAGATTTCAGGCTCCGACAATTTCAAGGATTCTTGGCAGATGTAATGTAAAACATTTGACATAAAATAAAAATGCCGCTTCTACCTATATATTATCAGGAACAACCTTCAAGTGTCAACCCTCGTCTGGATCTAACGTTAAATTGTATCGAAATTGTCATCGAAATACTATTGATAGCACCACTGTAACGAAAATTTACTGCTTAAGCTTACCTGTATTCATATATGGACAATACGAATGTATAAAATCAAATCACGTAGATGGTTGGGTATCTAATTAAACAAATCTAACAAGTTCTCCGCAATGGTACGAGTTTCTTCAGTGTGAGTGTAGCCAAGCTTTGACCCAGTGGTCGAACTTTAAAATACGAGACTCGACTCTCGTGATCTCTAGAGGTATTTCTTTACAGACGTAACTTTCTCCTTGGGGATATAGAGTAATTAAATTTGTTTAATTAAGGCTTTTATATTTAATTGACCCTACAGAACTGACTTCATAATTTTCCATTGCTTTGCAAATTTAACGAGGCACAGATTAACATGCTTTTCAAAGAAAAAATGCTGACGTAATTCTGTTAAACATTTAACTTCAGACTTTCAGTCCGAGCTAACGGTTTTCATATTAAACTTCCAGTATACGATACGACAAAGAAAGCCAGATATTTAAGAATTAATCATATCATATTTATATCAAATACAGCAGAGTGCAGAGAATCCGCAAACGGAAGATAGTCATTATTTATTGACACTTTATGGTGCTGCGCCGTCCTTGCTTTTGACAAGTGGGAGAAATAGAAATATTATCAAAGTTTTTATGAATCGTAGCAGGTGTAGAAAGAAAACAACGATAAATTATGTACGACTCAATCCCACAGATATTTATTCATCGGCGTTGTATTGTTTGAAACAAGTTATTTTTATATTATATATTAAAAGGCATTTCAAAAATAATATATAACGTTGGATTTCTTAACATTTTATTGCATTGAATGAAAAAAACATCAATGTATAATGTATTGCAGTTTTCATAAATAAAATCAATTGATCGTTTATGCATTCAAAATAAAATTATTTATTCTGTAAATCGAATCTATAAATATCACTTTTACAAGTGAATTATTTGATTATCGCCGAAAATGCTGAAATAAACTCGTTGGTTCTTTTATAGCATAGGCCGGTGCAAGGAAGCAACAAGCAACAAGCAAGTGGGTCACCTGATGGAAAGTGATCTCTACCGCCCATGTTATATCAGGAGAATATTAAATGATATATGGCGCGTTGCCGACCTTAAAGGAAAAGGATAATTAAAGGTTTGGGAAGTGGAGGGGGAATTGGGCCGCCAGATATCTTCAACAGCATGCTACTTTACGTTGGTTTTCTGTGAGTCAGTGGTAACGACCCGGTCGAGCGGGCCATTCATGGTGCAGACAAAAGATTAGTCCAGTCATTGAATGTACATAATTATGCAAGTATAATCTAGTGCAATTTCTTGCACTTTTGACAAAAATCCATACACGATCTTGAATACACCAGATCCATCATAAATAGTATAAGTTTGTACCGGTGATTAAGCCTATAATCAAAGATACCAGAACATTATTAATTCTGTTTGTGTGATTCACAAATATTTTCGGTTCTGGGTATTTTCTCCCTAGAGGGGTTGACGTCAGGCAGGCGACCGGTCTTAAAATTACAAGCCAAATCTTTCTGTAACATGTGTTCAAAAGCATATTGCGCTAACCTCACTGCGAATGGGATTAAGGCAGGTTGAAGAAGATGTTAAAAGTGAATAATAAAAAAATACATTAAAATTTCAAAGTCAGTTATGATAATAATGCGACAATACAAGAGTTAAAATCAAAAAACTTTGTTAGTAATGCCATATTGTATTAGGAGTGAGCAACTCAATTCCAAAGTTTGTTTGTCTTACAGGTAATCTTTCACATTATATAAACCTTTTACCTTAATGATATTGGTCACTAATACTCGCCGTGTCATAAGTATGGAGTCGATACACCTCCATTTACGACATAAAGATATTTAATAATGACTCGTATGTCGATGAAACAGCATTTATAGAGAAAGCCGTCTATTTGCTGAAAATCAAACTAAGTTCCATTGCTGTCTAGCTGGCTCAGTAAACCTTGAACCGTCATTACTAAGTCAGTCTCTCCATTGTAACTTATTGAAACTTCATCCACCCTACAGCTAACATAAATTAACAGAATATTCATAATAGACATGTTGAGTAATGAATTCTGTTCACGAATTCAGATTGCTCCTTAAAATACACAGTCTTAACACGTTATGATATTAAATATCATCCAAGGTGGAGGTTGAAAAATAATGTTCTGTATGTCTTATTTTTTAACATCCACGTTGTTAAGTAATGTTGTATTACTTACGATTATGGAATATCATTAGTTAACGATCTTTATTATAGATGTTAATAATAATAAGATTTTTTTGCACTTATGTCAATATTAAGATATCTCGGAGTTGATAGTATTTTGGCGCCCCAAATAATTTCAATATAAACCGCAACTAACCTTTAAAATACACAACTTTGGGAGAATAAATAAAGTTTAATTAATGCCCCCAAATATTTTCGTAATTCCATTAACGTAAATTTTAGGCGGAAAACCTGGCAGTCGGTAGAGCTTTTGTTTGCGGTTATTATGAGCTGAATTTTCATTTTGTGGTTTACATCAATAGTATTTCGATCATTATTTCCTAAAAAATTCAGTAAAATATAATAATAATTAGTAAAGAAATCATAAAGGATAATTTAAAGTAACTTCTACCATGCATTTTAACGTCCGTGAAAAAATGTTAAGTAATTTAATTTATTAAGTTGTTTACGGGGTCCATAGTTTTCTAAGAGCAGTAACCGTAGTGCGAGTTTGTACGATAGCTGTCACTTGTATACGAGAAATATGTATAAAGTTATACGCTTCCGAATAATATGTAGGCTGTAAAATGTAAATACTTGTCCCGCTATAATATAAAATCGGGTGTCAAATTCACTGAAAAAATATTTTACGTTTGATCCATACTAAACCTACTTAGAGGGTGATACCGACCACACTGTGTCAAAGAAGGCTTGATGCTGTAAGTATTAAATGCCAGAAAATCACAAGCATTCACATCACAGCAATCTGCAATGCTTTTTAACTGAATTCAAAAACATTACATTTGAACATTGAACATAATATTCTGATAAATCGTGACATTTAATTTTGCAAATTATTTTCCTGATTTACCTTTCTAATTTCTATAGTTTTAGCTTAATTAAATTTAATTTTGTAATTATTAATTTAAGCATGTTGTATTTGCCTATAGTCTGGGTTGCAATAGATTCATTGTTGCGGTATATTTAATGTATGTTATTGTGAACTTTGTTGGCAATCCTCAATAATAAAATAAAATAAAAAGGAGCTTTTTAATTCAACTGTATTTTTTAAGTATTTTACTCCATATTTCTGTCAATTACTGTGGTCCGATTTGGTGACTCTTTTTATATTGGATTCGATACATTTGGGTAAAAGTTTTGATGAATTCGTATAAAAATTATGAAATTCTCAATACTTTTGCTTTTTCTTATGAGTTTTACTTGATCTAAAGAAAGGTTGAATTAAGTAATATAACGCAATAAAATAAGTAAGTCAGTTTTTGTTAGAAAACAATCTGGTTAAGACATACCTACATATCTGAATCTCTATACATTTGTCTCGGATCTCGGTATCGTAAAACTACGTCGTAAGTGGAGTTGGGCTTCTAGAATATTTATATGAAAGCAAGCACAATGTAGCAACCTACTAGAATAATATAAACTTCGAATGAAAAGGAATTTGCGGTTAGGTAATATGATTCTTTTAGCCTGGTTTTGATTCATAATTTAGCAGCTTCAGGAAATTTATTATTAGATACTTAGGGCTTGTTGTTGTTGACAGTCTGGATTTTATCCATCAAATAACGCATTGAACAGATAAATTAGAAAGTACCTATTTGACAAACCTCCATACCGTATTCAAAATTTTATATTTTGCAGTCTACATTTTGAACCGACGAAAACAGTAATTTAAGTTAATAAGATTTTTATGTGATAAGTAACGGCAACTTGAATATTATGAAACCAGCGTTTATTTTTAATGACATAAAACAGGAATGTTTACCTAACGATTGGCAGAAACTTTCGAATTTACATTTATTCATAATATTGGTGTATTATAATTAGACTTAGTAATTTCAATAGATAAAGCCACTCGTACATATTATTGCAGGATATAAACATTACAAACTTTCTAAATTAGAAATTGTCTCATGTGCTTAGAATAAATAATAATTTTAAAACTAGACACGTATGTAAGTATATAAAGTAATACAAACGTTGTAGAAAGATATACAGTTACGACCTACTTTAATTTTAAAATGCAGAAGTAAGTCTGCAAAATAATTCAGTGTTCTATGTTAACATGTATTTTTAAAAGCGGAAGCCAGCTCACAAGCTTGCTATTATAAAGATATTTAGCTCAAACTTTATAAGTATAAACTGAAATTATCGATCTGTAGTGTAATAATTGCGTGTGAGTGCCTCGGTGGGGCAGTTGTAATGCGTACGCAGTACGACTGCTGTGGACTGCTGGTGCTGAGGTCTTGGGTTCGATCCCCGGGTCGGGTAAAGTCATATGGGTTTTTCTATCATAAAATGCTTAGTATCCACCCGGAGTCTGGAATTGTGCCCGGTATGGCGATATGCTTGTTCCCTATCATTGGACGGAAATAAGCTCAGCGAAATGTGGATGTACTGTTAAATCTCTGGCTACTTCTTCGGGGATTGCAGGCGTGAGTGCGTATGTATGTATGTAGTGTAATAACTCATATCTTAGCTGAGTGATGTTTGCCACTTAGAATAGATCGCGGTCTATTTTTGTTCCACATGTTTGCTATGGCGAAACGCGTGTGAGCACTATACGTCGTGTGTTTTAAATTATATTTTTGAAACACTACTGTCGGTCTGCAGTTATTTACGATAATATAAAATTTAGGATGATAGTAATTTCGACAGTACTACTTCAAACTTGGAAAATTTTGTGTTAAATTTACAAATGGTAGATAATCTGTCGGTCAAGTTGAAATTTTTTTTTTTTCACTCTTTGATATCTGACTTAAAAAAGTGCAGTTGTTTTATGTTTGAAGATTTCTGTCTGTCTGCCTGCATGGCTGATTTTATTGAGATGGTTCTTACCTATGTTTAGAAAAATGCCTTTTTTAGAAATCACAAATCTTCTTCTAATTGATATTATTATCTTACAGATTAAGTTACATTTTAAACAAATACTTACCGGGATTACGTTACGTTGACAGTCTCGGTGGCGCAGTGGCCGAGTAACCGGCTATAAATCGAGAGGCCGTGGGTTCGATTCCCGCACCGAGACAAATGTTTGCGTGATCGATATATGTTACAGGTCTGGGTGTTTTTCGTCAAATCTCGCCAGTTTCTCGTCAGGGTTGAAGTGAGGCAGGCGACCAGTCGTAAAAACTACAAGCTAAATTTATCTGTAAAACGCATGCTGCCCGACCCCACTGCTAGTGGGATAAGGGCAGGTGGAAGAAGACTTACCGGGATTGCGTTAAAACAATGCATACACAAAAATGTGCAACTTTCGTAATGTTATAAGGCGTTTGTGTTTCACTTACATTATAGTACCGGTACTTCGGTGTAGCTTATATCATTGTATTGACTATAGACCAAAGGCAAAGATTGTAATAGACACCGTAAATACATCAGTATTCCTGTATGAAAACCAAACGAAACAATTTTACTTGCGTACGGCGAGGTTGTTATTGCAATGAGCAAAAAATTATACTTCGCGTTGGCCATTGCTCAAGATATTGGCACTCGAAGTATAAGGAAATACGGTGTCTGTTTAAAACTATGGTGCGTGGCATCTGCCACTAATATTAAGCATAGATTTCTATGTTGTAGATCCCTCGTATGCGAGGTCGTCTGGGTTGGTACCACCGCTTTGTCTATTTCTGCCGCCAAGCAGCAGTGTGTAAGCACTGTTGTGTTTCGACTTGGAGAACATTGAAGCCAGTGAAATTACTGGGCGTTATGAGACTTAACATCTTGTGTCTCGGGATGAAGAGCGCAGTTCAGTGCCATGCAGTGCTCTGTAATCCAGAGCTCTGTGTGACGTTGCTTCTGTTTATGGGCAGGCGTGACGCTTAACACCAGGCAAGCGACTTGCTCGTCTCATCATACATGCAAATAAAAAAAATATTTTCAATTAAGGCTATCATACTATATTAACTCAATAATAGTTTGACTTGTAATCAATCACGTCAGCCTTCCGTATTATGGAGATTCTGGTATGAAATTTATCAGACGATGAAGAAACAGTATTGATGTTAATTAACATCGTAGTCCAGGGACGCCGCAGCGCAACTTGTTTATCGGTTGCATAATTAATTCGCAACCGTCCATGCGTCCGGCGTCCGGCCAACTTGGTCTGCTCACTGATGCCGTGGAAATAACCTCTCGGACAGATCCCGCCGCATATCCATATGCAATTTATTCATTTATGCAGGATATTTTTTCTCGTATAATTGTCGTTTATATAATTTATTGTTTAAACAGACTTCTTACAGGATTGAGGTGGTTCTGAATTTGTATGTAAGTTTTTAAAATATTTTCACACATAGGTTCATTAAGTTTCGTAATTACAGTGAAATTACTGGGCATTATGAAACTAAGTTTTTTTGTATGTTCACGCATAGCTCATTAAATCTCGTAATTATAGTGAAATTACTGGGCATTATTAGACTTAACATATTCTTATGTGTCGGGGTGTTGAAAGCAGTTCGGTGCCATGCAGTGCTCTGTAATTCAGAGTTCTGGGTGGTGTTGTTTCTGTTTATGGACAGGCGTGACGCTTACCATCAGGTGAGCGACCTGTTTGTATCGCCATACCTGCAATTACACAAAAGCTCCGTCGAGACGGATTTAGATGACTCTTTAAGGAAACTCAATTTGGGACGTCGTGCAAGTATAGGCCTTAGTAATGTAAATATAGCAAACAGAGAGCTTTTCGTGTGGTATAGTAAAATAATTAATAAAAAAACATATATATAAGTGGTAGAGCTATAGTGTAAAGTGTAGACAGTTTTATCTTTGTTTTATTCCGTGCAGTCCAAATATAATGTTGACCGTCAAGAGACATTGCGTGCCAATCGGCAGAATGATGCCGGCCTGAAGCTACTAGATAGTTACCTTAGTTACTAAGTTATATGACCCCGGAACGGGACTCGCCTGAACGAGCCTCTATGGTGGGGTTTTTACCATCTATACGGTGGTCGCTATTCAGTCGATTACAAGATGAGCAATTACCCTGCTCTACCGGGATAGTACCAGTATCTCACAGAAAACTGAGTTCTGATGAAAGCTGGCTGTTGCGTTTAGTACGGCGAGTGGAATTTTCGAAATCACTACCCCTCTCCCCAATTCCCACTTCTTTAATCAGTCAGCATCGGTCAGCAATGCATTCAAGATTCTTCTGTTATTATTGGAGTTCATGGGCCATGGAGATCACTTACCATCAGATGACCCACTTGCTCGTTTGTCGGGCTCTATAAAACATATAGCTTGACACATAGCTAATGATGTGAACATAGTCGCGTGTCATGTTTTTGCACTAAAATAGCTCAAGGTTTTTTATACACGTTTATGTACGATTTTAGGAAACGATTTTTTACTGAGAAACACTGTTAATAAATCTCTGTTTTAGTAATTAACGAAAGTAGATTTCGTTAAATACCAAGTAAGGTTGGACTATAGTTTGTTTGCTGCATGTATTAAAAGGTAATAATTTCTCCGTATAATAAGTCCTTTGTATTTAGAGTACTTTTTAAAAATAACTATCAGCATGCAGAAAGTTTGGCAACTATGTTTGGCGATGATTATTCCTCTTACTTCCAACAACCATCAGAAATGTCAAAACGAGACGTGTGAGTCGTGACGTCATCATGCTATCGGCAAACATTCGGCGTCTGATTTATAAATCTAGTGCCAGCAGGACACGCGCCTCTAGACGACCCCGTACTTTTAAATGCATGACGTGTGTACCTACATAACTATTTATTTATTTGGTAAAAGGACTAGCGTCCACGAGTCGGTGCAATTTTAGTTACCCGGCTGCGGCACTGGCATTGACTCCGAAAATACCTCTAGAAATGATTGTTACTTTTGACTTTTCAATGTTATGTTTTAGAAGTCGATTTTTAAATTATATATTTTGCCATAAAATAAATGCAAAAACTTGACCCACGCAATAACATTATTTATTAGGTCAATCAGGAAGTGTCCGGTCACCGGTGATAAAATCTGTACCCGAGACAGTTTTCAAGTTCACATTTCTAGGTCAAACAAATGTACTTTTAAGTGTGAGCAATTTGAGCAAATCAACTCAACTAGGTCACATTACTCTATGATTGAGCGGCGGAGCTGAGGTGCTATTAGAATAAGAGCTTTCTGTAGACGTTAATTTTTTTATTTTTTTTATTTGGACAACCGGCAGTTGTTACATTATTACTTACTTCTAAAAAAATATCACTATAACAATAAATTTAAATGCACAATATTTTAAGGTTTAATATGGTAAGACACAACATGTGTAGAAAGTAACACCGGTATTATTAGCTAAAGTAAATATTAGAATAAATATTTTGATGTTTTGTTTTAGTTCATCACGCTAGCCTAATGCGGATTGATAGATCCCACATTGGTAGTTTCTTAAATGTGTAGAAATAGAATAATATTTTAGCCTAAACAAGCATTCTTTATTTATTTTTATAACGGTCATTGTCTATTTCTGCCTTCAAGCAACTGTGTCTAAACACTGTTGTGTTTCGGATTGAAGCCAGTGAAATTACTGGGCATTATGAGACTTAACCACTTATGTCTCGGGGTGACGAGCGCAGTCCAGTGCCATGCACTGCTTTGTAATTCAACGTTTTATGTGGCGTTGCTTCTGTTTATGCGCAGAAGTGGCGCTTACCTGCTGGTTTCGTCATATAAGCTAATAAAAATATATGCATATTGTCCCCGTGCTGGGCTCGGCCTCCTCCGCTATTGATGAAGATAGGCTAGTCCTTAGTCGTCCACCTAATTTGGTTTGGTAAACATTGCCCACTTTAAAAATCTTATAAAATATTCTCAAATATGCAGGTTTCTTCACGATGTTTTTGTTCACCGTTAAAACAAGCGATAATTAACCATACACACTTAACTTCGAAAAGTCAGAGGTGTATGCCTTGAGGGCTGGGTTTGACCCAGCGACAAGTGTCACGGTAGTCCGTTATCACCGCTAGGCTGTCGCCGCTTTACGCATATTACACTTTCTATATGTACATCTTTATCTTTATCTCAGCCTGTTGTCGTCCACTGTTGGACGTAAGCCTCCCTAAGTGAGCGCCAACCATCCCGGTCTTGAGCAGCCCGCATCCACCCGCTACCCGCCATCTTTTTCAAGTCGTCGGTCCACCGTGCAGCAGGGCGTCCTACACTACGTTTGCCTAACCGTGGTCTCCACTCCAGCACATGTCTGCTCCACCGACCATCTGTCCGTCTGCAGACATGACCGGCCCACTTCCACTTCAGCGGGCTAATTTTGCGAGCAATATCGATGACCTTAGTTCTCTGGCGGATGACTTCATTCCGAATTCTATCCACCAGAGAAATTCCAAGCATTGTTCGCTCCATAGCATGCTGAGCTACTTTGAACTTGTGGACCAGTCCGCTGGTCAGTGTCCACGTTTCAGCTCCGTAGGTCATTACGGGTAGGACGCACTGGTTAAAAACTCTCGTTTTTAAACATTGAGGGATCGACGACTCGAAAATGTTACTTAATATATGTACATACTTAGAGCTAAAACTTTTAACGTAAACAATCGTACCTTATTATATAAACACAATGATCAATCTCCACATTAGTTCATAATTTATTATGTATATTTACATTTGTTTTAATATGTATCTTATAATATGTATATACTGTATATAATTGGGTTTTTATATTATATATTTAAATTTTATTAAAATTATTATTTTACTTATTTAGTTTGCAAATATATTTATGTACATAAATATCCGTTTTATTTTAGCTTTAATTATGCCCTACCTTGTTCATCTCCGCATCACCCTAAGATTGACTAGGGCATAATGCCTATAGTCCGTCTTTGCACCATGTATAAAAAGGGTAGAAATAAAAAATAAAATTTAATTCAGATCTTTCCTTAAAAATATTTCACAATGCGGTTTTAACACTTGACACCATACAATGCATGAAGTAGGGTCTTATGTTTACAAGGCTTAACAATGAGCAGTTTTCCTTATACTCGTACCATGTCTGTTATAAAATGCATGAGATACCACAAATCCATATACAATTCATATGCAATTCGTTGAACGCAAATAGTTTTAATACAATGAATATTGATTAGTAGAGGTACACTTTATGGATACAAGGCCTAATCAAGCAGTCAATGGCTCTTTTGTATTCCATGTCTTGTCATATAAGATAAGTAGGAAATACTCAAACACTGCGGACGTCACGTGCCCATACTTTGCGAAATGCACGCTATTTCACTCATTGTTCTACATAGTAATAGAAAACAAATATTTGCAACACGCAACACGCATTACGTTAATTATACGGTGTGCCGCCCTTTAAAACAAAGCGCCGTGTACACGTTTTGTGATCATGAAGCAAAAGTATCGCATACAGTCTATAAATGCTATTTAATTTTAATTATAAATAAATAGATACACACAAAAGTCACACACATAATCCTGACCCCATATTAAGATATGAGTGTTGTGTCGGGGGTATCAGGAACTATGAGAGACTTTCGGTATCATAAAACGCAGATCCGAAACAAATATTTGTGGTTCACACAAACATTAATTTCGCTGCGGGGATCGAACCTGCGCGGCGGCCTCCTCATAGCCTGCTACTCGCTCGCTGCTCCACGGAGGCTGTATAATTAATGCATGTACCTGATATTTTTGCGGCCGACTTGATAGTGACCAAAAATTTGCGTGAAATTTTAGGATGTCTAGATTTTGGTATGATCCGGTATATAAACACTCACTGCCAAATGTATGTAACAACCCTTAAATATTACAACACCTTTCTGTAACACGTGGTATATTTTTTATTAATGTATGTTCACGCATACCTTCTCTAAATGTGGATCTATTTGGATGATTCTTTTTGTATTCGATAGAGTTTACTTTGATGGTGGTTCCATTGAAATTTCAAGATGAAATTTTACCCTAAGGAGGTGAAATCGGGGATGAAAATCTCAAACTTCGTCATTTGTGCACCGATTTTGATGATTCTTTCCAAAGACATTATTAGAAAATTCTTTCACTAAAAATAGAAACATAATAACTTTTACAAAGTCGGTTGAAATATTATCAAATAAAATTGAGTTGGTGGTATTAATCATTGACTATTAAAATAGAGTACTTATACCTTATACATACCAAATGAATTCAAAAAGTTCAAAACATCAAAAAGGAAACGTCCTTGGACATTGCGTATTGGAACAAGCGCTAGTTTGTTAAATAACTTTTTAATATATTGCAATGATATTTGAATAGTTGAACGTCATCCCATTTCTTAACAGGTGAATGGTCCATGGTCTTCGTCCTAAATTGAGAGTTGTCTCTCTGTGACATCATTCCTCCTACGATCAGTTAGTGCGAACGTATTTCATTACATGATTCAGCCACCAAAGGATTTTAACAGCTACATTAGTAAATTGCCATAAATTCGTACCATTACTTTTCAACCAACTTCAAAAAAGGAGGAGATATGTTACGAATATCCACCAAATGTGGATTGATAGGCAGATGGTTATTTTTGTAATCGATAAGGTTTATCTCAAGGGTGGACATATTTTTTAAGAATTGACGGTAGGATACAAGGGGAAATTGGAAAGTTCTCAAAGACTGACATCAAACACATCGCGATTCGGGTTTAGAAGTCTGTTTTTGAAGTAGTCAATGATCATAAATCTTTATCGAAACGCTCTACTGATAAGTGGATAGCTCGCACATTTGGAAAGAATAATTATATAAAGACGTAAAAATTTCGAAAAAGCGATAAATATATGTACTGAATGAGTATTTAGAGGTGTCTGTAAATATAAAACCTATATGTATAAAAATCTATTTCCATACTTTAGTCGCTAACTCCTAGACGGCTGGACCGATTTCGATGTATTTTTGTGTGTGTTTTAGTAGGTCCTTGGATGGTTTAGATTCACAATTGGACCTGGTAGGTGGCGTTGCAATCGGGTTCCAGGTTTTCTTTTTCTTTTAAGATGTTTCGTATATCACCGATCTCTCCCTTCAATATTTGAACCCTAACTCTCAATTATATATAGCAGGTGAAATCGCGCGGAACAGCTAGTTATAAAAAAAGACAATCAAATACAGACGAGTCACCGTATCACTATTGTACAAGAAAGTGTACAACGGCTATACATTTAGAAAATACTTAGTATTATTATACAGATGTTACAAAACAGATCCCAGTAAAATTCTCAGAATAATTATGATTTGACCCGCTATTGCTTTAGCCTCGAGAAGTCTGCCTCGAAATTGTGTGAAAGTTTTGAATCATTTGAACACATTTAATAAGTTAGAAAAGTCACGCGACTTATTCGTCATCCCATTCAATCGCATCACGTCCGATAAAACTTGGCTGTCCATTCAAATCGGGTACAAATACAGGTCACTATATTAACTAGTTGAGTAGCATAATAATAACCTGCTACTAATGAAGCGTTAGGTAAACTTTTATCGATCTTATTGCTTTTTTTTAATCGGCGCCTGATCATGCCGTCAGAACATTAAACTATCGTTAAATCTAAATGGACAGCAAGTAGAGCGAGTAGGTACTAGTTACACGGTATGAAATCACAAAAATAGCACTTTAAACAGTTTAAAATCTTGTAGCGCCGAAAAAACGTTCAGATAAAGAGCGCACAAAAATGTTTCACTTAACCTTCTTATCGGCGGCTACAATTTTTTGCTTCATTTTCTGTCACGAAGTTGACTTCTCAACTGCAAATGACTTAGCAATATCTACGTACTTGTCGTTTATGAGGGCATATTGTGTCGAAAGTATTGAATCGTTTCAAAAAAAGGCTTCTCGTTGTATCATAATGCGATGGTGTCACGAGATTGCGTTATATTCGAAAGGGTATTAAATAACGTGTTTTATGGAGGCACAATAGTTTGAGTTGGTAGTTAATTTCACTATGACATAGTGGTAGTTACTCGCGGCAAATAAACACAGAGTAAAAGTGACCGAAGCCAAAACTTGCAGACAAAGCAAGCAGTGGTCAAGTTTGGCAATTCGGAGGCAACGGGCCGAGTCGGCCATATCTCCACCTAGCCGCATTGCGACCAACCATTGTTTCGCTCACCCAAACACCATTATGCAAAATAAATAGCTTTTAGCGTAAGTAATGACTTTGGTAATTATAACATTACCCCGGGAAATAATGTTTAGGGACTATAGTGTTCCTTGGAACTATTCAGCGCATTGCAGCGCACATTAAATAAGGTGAGATAGATTATTTTACTACAAAGTGCGGTTAACATTTGCTAATTTTGCATCGGATACGCAATGCCACAAATTACGACAATGTCGAGACTGCCAAGGGACGCGCTGCCGGGGAAATGTGAAAAGTTACCAACTTAGGCGTTATTTGAAAACTATTTGTCGCATCTGCTTTGACGACGTGCCAAATGGAAAAATTGGAGTTACGAGATATTGATTGATGAATTGCCCTTACGGCGTACTCACTGATAACTTTTTGAAACAGTATCGTTAGGCGTGTTGAAAATATGATGTGTTGATGGATACAGAAATGAAATATGAGTAATGAATCGATAACTGTTCTCGAACGTTTGAAGGTAATACTTGTAATGGGTAACGGTTGTTTAGGTTAAGTACATGGGGTAAAGTAAGAAAAAGATTTACGTAATACATTTTATGGCACGGAATGTTCTGTACTTTTTGTTCCAAATTATTATCCGTCGTGAACACTTTGCGCCTCAAAGTGCGACAGAGAAGATAAGCTAATAGATTGCTTTTTAACCGATGTTAAAGTGTCAAGTGATATACCTTTTTACAAACGTTCCAAATGTAAGCAAATCGTAAAAAATATTTAGTAAAAACTTTAACAAGTTTCATGAGGTCTCATGGTGTTTTAGAAGCGAGCCAGTATTTAATCGGCAGATGATTTTCAATAAAATGTTTATTTGAATAATATGTGTACGAGAAATATATGTAAAAATCTGAATCACCAAATATATTTAACGTTAATTAAAACTTGGGAAAAGTATAAATTAATTATGGTATGCATAACATTTATATTCACTGTATTTAAAATATAGTATATATTTTCATAAATTAAAATCCTACCTACCTAAGATATTATATTTTAATAACGAAAACATTAATATAGGAAGAAAGATTTTTTTATAGCATAGGCCGGCTAACGAGCAAGTGGTAAGTGATATCCACAGCACTTGTTTTTTAATTTGCTTGAATGGCGAGACGAACAGATCGCTCGCCTGATGTTAAGCGTCACGCCTGCTCATTACCAGAAGCAACGTCACACAGAACTCTGGATTACAGAACACTGTATGGCACTGAACTGTACCCGCCATCCCGAGACATAAGATGTTCAATCTCATAATGCCCAGTAATTTCACTGGCTTCAATGCCCTTCAAACCGAAGCACAACAGTGCTTAAACACTGCTGCTTGGCGGTAGAAATAAACAAAGCGGTGGTACCAACCCAGACGGCCTCTCACATACGAGGGACCTACCACCTTGTACGCCCACAATATCAGAAAAATAATGGGTGCGTTGCCGACTTTAAAGGAAAGGGATATTTAAGGGATTGGCAAGGGACGGGGGATTTAGGCCTCCGGATATCTCACTCACCGTACGAAACGCACCGGCAAGCTGCTGCTTTACGTCGGTTTTTTTTGCTGTCTGGATAGGCGGACGAGCAAACGGGCCACCTGATGGTAAGTAGTCACCGCCGCCCACAGACTTCTGCAATGCCAGGACACAGCAAAGCCGCTGCCTACCGTCGAAGGATTACTCTTTTCTCGAAGGTTTTCTGAGAAATAGTGGTAAAGACCCAGTCGAGCCGACCCATTTGTGCTGTAGACAAATCTGTCTACAGCATGGCTCTACCACTCAACCTTTATGCTAATATTTTTTACGTTCTTATTTAAAGTCGTAATAAATAGTCACATAAAATTTATAAGAAGAATATTTTACTTTTGAGTAAACGAATTCAACTTTTCAATATAATTCAAAAAGTTGAGAAGAAACTTGAGTTATTCGCAACATTTCATCTTTAAACCGTCATGTCGTTTGAAATGTGGGTCTCTACAGATTAAGGTTTTGCAATATAAAAACTACATCATGTTGATCTTTATCAGCTTACTGCAGCTCAGTATTGGATATTTTTTTTATGGCATAGGCCGGCAAACGAGCAAGGGGGTCACCTGATGGTAAGTGATCTCTACCGCACATGTACACCCACAATACCAAAAGAATCATGGGTGCGTTGCCGACCTTAAAGGAAAGGGATAATTAAGGAATTGGAAAGGGGAGGGGGTTAGGGCCTCCGGATATCTCACTCACCGTACGAAACGCAGCAGCAAGCTGCTACTTTACGCCGGTTTTCTGTGAGGCAGTCAGTGGTAATGACCCGGAAGAGCCGGCCCATACATGTTGTAGACAAAAAATTCTATTGAGGAGCCAGGGCCATGTATGGAGCATGAAACCATTTTATAGGTAAAATTCTGTTTCATTACTTGGCCCTAGGTGTTTGCAATCGATGGCCAAACGAGTAAGTAGGTCCTTAGTTATTTTTTACGAAATAACTTAATATGTTGTTAGACTCTAATTACTATTAAAGCATCACCTACCAATACGGCCAGCAATTATTGCACTCTGGCCCGAAAGAATAATATTTGGTAGCGATTTAGCCCAATAGCACTTTCATCTAGGGCCCTTTGGGCCGTTATGCGTCACGTCGCGCCGTCTCGACACATCAGCGTGCCAAGGACTACAAATGGTAGAACTTGTCGGCGAGTTCGATGTCGAAGACGTTTGGATGTGTGTGGATTATTGTTTTTTTATAGCATACGCCGCTAAACGGGCTAGTGGGTCACCTGATAGTTGAGGCCGATACAGCGCCCTCTTCAGCTTTCTTCTGTTGGGTAGGTCTTGGCCCTGTGGATTGGGGGCTTTTGTAGAATTCTACCACGGTATTCCCTGTCTGTCGTAAGAGGCGACTAACTGAGGCTATCTGGGGTCGCGGCTGTGCAGCGGGGGATGTGCAGCGTTCGTGCTTCGTAGTTGATATACATTCTACGGTACGACCCCGAGATGGAGGGCAGTACATAATTTCGTGTTGCCTTTGACGTCGAAAGGCGTCCTTATTGTGAGGGGCTCCTAAGTCCTCTAAGTGACGGGTCATGAAGCGGCAGAGCACAGGGATGTTTCCGGCAGCAATGCAGAGTACAACACAAAGGGGATTTGGACCACCGGATATCTCACTCGCCATACCAAACGCAACAACATGTTGCTAATTTACGTCGGTTTTCTGTGAGACAGTGGTAACAATCCGCTCGCTTCGGCCCATTTGTGCTGTAGACACTGTCTACATAGAATTGGAATTTGTGTTCAAGATGGTGATGGGCTCGCCCCTATCACATCATTTGACGGAATATAAACTCGGCGAACTTGGGTGCGCTAGTTGCATCTCTGCCTACCAGTTCGGGGATACAGGCGTAAGCCTACGTTATGTGTATCGCGGGACATAATGCGATGTAAGAACAACGCTTTCTCTCTGCAAAAAGGGATACAAAACCTTTCACTGTCATCACATAATGACTGTAATCTGTATTACATAATTTACAATAATGATTCAGGAAATTATCATGTGGCTTTGATAACTGATTGTAATTTATAATTGCGTCATTGTCATATACACATAAAGCCAAAGTATTAAATAAATTATTATGAGCTGAAATTAAGTTATAATAGCATTGTCGTTATGTAAATCAGACGTTATATAATTATATACATTATTATTTTATTTATATACATATATATTTGACTGCCTAGGTGTAAGTTGTAATGTGTGGTGGTACAACGCTATGCTGAGGTCTCGGGTTCGATCCCCGGGTCGGGGAAAAGTGATATTGGGTTTTTCTATCGCGAAATGCCTAGTGTCAGCCCGGAGTTTGGAATTGGGCCCAGTATGGCGATAGGCTTGCCCCCTATCATATCATGGGATGGAATTAAGTTCGACGAAAGGTGAGTGTACAGCTTACACCAATGCCTACCCTTTCAGGGATTACAGGTATGAGTGCGACTGTATTTATGTATGAACATTATTATTATACTCGTACATCTGAACAACATATACATTGCACTAATTGATATTATGTGTAAATGACACGATGAAAGTTTCTCGTTCAATATAGGCGAGAATATTATAGATAATATGGACTAAAAAAAAACGTATAATAAAATCAAAATACTCTGTCTGTAAATTCAGTGACGTCGAAGTTCCGATGGAAACAGGGTCTCTATCCAATCAATGCCTAATCTCTCGGGACTTGATGCGCATTTACACCGAAACAATTTACAACAAAAAGGGATACAAAGAAGGATCGCATGTGTTGAGATGTTCTTATGTTTTAGGTCTAGAAATTTTCATCCTCCCTTGAGATTTTCCATGGTGACGCCTCCAGTCTGACGTTTCTGGTATTAATCCAAGTCTTACTGCATTTACCTTATTTAATGTTGATCTTAATGGTAAGATATGTTTACTTTAGGTCAGTTCAAACATAAAATAGCTGTTTTTCTTTGTAGCATAGGCGGGTAAAGAGCAAGTGGGTTACCTAATGGTAAGTGATTTCCACCGCCCATGTACGCCCACAATACCAAAAATAATTACGGGCGCGTTGCGGACCTAAAAGGAAAGGAAAAGTAAGGGATTGGGAATGGGAGGGGGATTTGGGCCACCGGGTATCTCACTCACCGTACGAAACGCAGCAGCAAGCTGCTACTTTACGCCGGTTTTCTGTGAAACAGTGGTAACGACCCGGAAGAGCCGGCCCATTCATGCTGTAGACAGAACTGTCTACACCGTGGCTCTACCACTCAAGACATTTGATTGACTGATAATCCACAATTAATTGGTTAATAACAAACTAATCAGCCTTCAAACTGAAAACATTCCTTTCTTGCGTTATTCCGGCTTAATGACAGGGTGCGCCTTCTCATCATGATTTGACAGTGAGTTTGGTATTATATGGGGCGACCCACCGCGCCGTCTGACCCCCATAGCCCGCAACGGGAACCAAGTTTCGCCATTGCCTCGTCTGTTAATCAGCAATGTGTACTACGTGCAGGTGAAGTTGGTTTTAGGCCTCAGAGGTGACCTTCTTACATTAAACAAGAAAAATAATTCCCAAATTATTTGCCAACTAAAAAATGCCTAAACTGAAAAAGTCATAAACTAGTTACGTGATTTCACGCAACATTCGTTTATAAATGAAATATAATTGCGTTACCGACGCGTGATACCAGTGTCGAGTGAAAGTCCAACCTGTTTATTCAGTTTATTTGGATTTATTATATTATGTACTCATTTTTAAGGAAACGAATAAGCCACTCAACTGTATGGAACACTAATAGATCTTCCATACCGTTTTTGATTAACCCCTAAAATGTGTTACCAGATGTTGCCACTTATACTCATGCCGTGATTTTCGAGACAAGTGTTGTTAGCATGGATATGTTAGTTGGTATAATGGACGATGAAAGTTACTCATATATTACAGCTTCAAGAATCAAGATTAAAACAAAAAAATATTGCATTGCAAAGTCAAAAGTAACAATTTCTAGGGGTCTTTTTGGAGTTGGCACCGGCACTTGCCGGTCTATTAACTCGGTTTTTAATTTTGTTTAAGTTTTTAGTTGTTCTATTTTTGGTGGTAGTTATAGTTATGGCATATATATTCCAATACAACAACATAATCGGGCTGAGTGTGTTGTGATTTGTTGAGGAATTGTTTGTTTTTACTCCGAATTCCGTCATCAGATCTTCTAACTTTTATAGGACCACATCGCAGCTAAAGTCTTTCGAAAATATTTTTTTCAAAAAAATCCGTCCACAATTGGCGGATTTTTCCCGAGAGATAGTTTCAGACCTCGGTTGAGCTAGCCTATATACAGTTTTGTATACAGTGGTATACAAAATAGTCTATAGCGTGGCTCTACTACATTATCAACAAACATTGTGTGCAAAAATTATATTTTCTTTCTGCCTGGCGTTATCCCGGTTTAATGACGGGATCCCCTGTTTTTGCTTAGACATTCATTTCGCTCCATCTGGAGCATTCTTTGTAGTGTTACCATTGGCTCTCATATCTTCCTCTAATTCGTCAAGCCAGTGCCTTTCTGTACAACTAAAATCAGTATTAGCAACGCAATACTACACCTAAGAAATACTGAATACGTCACAATGATAGCCCTAAGTTACTGTTAACTAAGAGAAGGCATCTTACTGTGCTATTTACATAAAGTGAATCAAAACATTGTTCCCGCAGACGTTAAGCAATTTAGATAAAACTCCGTACTTGTAAAGATTTTTTTTATAAGACCCATTGGATGTAATTCATACAATTGTTGTTGTAATGAAAAGATGAATATTTATCAGAGTGTGAGACTGCTTTTTGAAGTTTTATATTGTAACGTACAAACGAGTGTAGTAGTATATCTAGAAACAATAAATAAGAGTTACGTCAGACGCAAAAAAGTTTAGGAATTATTAGTGGTGGTTGTGAGTTATGTACAGAATTGGATGTATCGTAATGTTTACCGTTTTAAAGCCGTGGTTATCCACAAGTTCATGTAATTTATTGTAGAGCTCCACGTGATAAGCGATACACCTGCACTGGTAATTTATACCTGCGCATCAGGTAACGAATAAGTATTAACAACAATAATACCGGGTATAAGGTGACCGCTTTCGAAGCCGAAATGGTAGTAAAACTCTACCTTTACATTGATGGAAAACGCTATTCTTTTGCTGTTTACTTGCCATTTTGGAAACGTAACTCCGCAATGTAAGGCATACTAATGCTAAACACGGAGTCAATGATCCGCGCGCCAATACTCAGTAGGTCTATCGCTCACGGCTGATTCTAAGCGTCATCTGATTTTGTAATTAGCTTTACATTACGTTATTAAGAAAAATACGATTTTAAATATTAATTGAAAAAACCTACTTTGTAGTTATTGTTCCAAACAAAACTGTGCGCGAAAAATAATAAATTATGTAATTTTATTTCGCATTTATTTAGTAATATCGTATCTTTAATTACCACTTTCACGTGTCTTCGTTTCCCTTACACCTGGTGTACTATGACCTTGAGATTACACAGCTACAAGGATAAAAGTAACCTAACTGGTATAAAATGCTTACACCTAAAATCGAACAGTGCGAATCCGCCATCAGAAAGATCTGTCATTTCTAAATGGCTGAACATTTTCTTTCAACACTACTAAGAATCATCTCGATGGATCTTCGATTAATCCAACTTTCAAGTAAAAAATAAATATTTTTATGACGTTCGGGATTTAAAATACAATGCAACAAAAGAATTCTTAGAAATCTTTTCGATGTTCAATCATACAAACTTTTTATGTATTCTGCAGATTTTCAAGTTGAACGATGGAATATTCATAACAAAATCTTTGAATGAAATAAAGTTTTAACAAAATGGTATACCTAAATATTCAGTATCCGAAAATAGTTTTTCAATACTAACAAAGTACTAATAGGTGCCATTTGGCTTAATATTCTGAAAAATCTATATTAATTCAGCACCTACAAAGAATACAATTATTAATGTAGTGATTAGTAATCAAAGACTAACGTCCGGTTTCTGAAAGGCTGATCAATGTAAAATTAACTAATCAAATCTCAAGTGGAAATTGAGTTGCTAGAAGCGTGGTCAACGCCTTTGATTTGACATACATGTTAGTTAACATAACTTTAAAATTAATATGAAAATCGTATGTCAAACGCTACTAAAGAGACATACAATATAATTATATTTTTCACTAAATAACGTTTCAGCAACTCGCATTCATTTGACAGCGGTGTCAAAATCTATGTTCTGTTATTTCAATATTGATTTGATTCAGCCTTCAGAAACCGGGTGTTAGTAATCTATTAAGTAATAAGAGAGATTTTAAAACCCATTGCTGTAACCATAGTTTGTTGATTCATAGCATTGTTATAAATGAATCAAAATATATTTATTAATATTATAAGTAGAACAGCTGTGGTCCATTTTATCATGAAGCGGCCGCAGGCTCGACCGGGGTGAAGACACTGTCTCAAAGAAAACCGACGTGGCAGCTTAATGTGTGCGGTGGAGATAGCTTGTCATCAAGTGACCGCTCGTTTACCGTATAAAAAGGATTTGCGTTGGTAAGTAGCGTTCTCTTCTTCTGTTCTTCGTTGTATATTTATTTGGAATCAGCTCTCCTAATGTCTGTTTGCAGTGGTGTCTGTTCGGCAACGTCGTTGGGTCTATATACGAGTCATGTGAGTCCGGATCTTCTACGCTTTCTTGTTATGGTTTTATTTTTCTGGACATGTGTTCATCCGGTGCCCTCTTGAAGGCATAAAGTTGCAGAATAGTTTTTGTACATTATTGATTATATTATGTACATACAAAGATAGTTTCACGCCTGTTTTTTTAAAGTATAGGCCGGCAATTGAGCAAGTGGGTCACCTGATGGTAAGTGATCTCTACCGCCCATGTACGTTAAATACAGCGCAGTTCAAATATTATGTCAACCGTCGAGAGACATTATAGCCCACAACGTCGCGAGAATTATGTTATCCGGAAGTTTTTTTTCATAGCATAGGCCGGCAAAAAGTAGTTCATCTGATGGTAAGTGATCTCCACCGCCCATGTACGCCCACATTACCAAAAGAATCATAGGCGCGTTGCCGACCTTAAAGGAAAAGGATAATTAAGGGATTGGGAAGGGGAGGAAAACTTAGGCTCCGTATATCTCACTCATCATTCGAAACGCAGCAGCAAGCCGCTATTTTACGACGGTTTTCTGTGAGACAGTGGTAATAACCCGGTCGAGTCTTTTCCTGCTGTAGACAAATCATCAATCAGTCTACAGCGTGGGTCTACCACTCAAAAAACTCTATTTTACATAGGGACCAGCAAGCATAACAAAACAGAAGAAAACCCTAAACCATGTATGAAGAATGTAATGAGCGTAAAAGAAGTCAAAGATGTGTGCAAGTATTGTAGCAAGTGAAAATCCGTTGTCTATGCACACTTTATTAATGTTCTGATAAAATAAAATAATTCATCTAACATCACTCCACTCCTGTCCTTATTTTACTATAAATGCAATGTGTTCTTTGTTGCATATTGTTGCAGTCAGCAGTGAAGTATTGTTTTTTTTTTTTATAGCCAAGCCCCTGACGTCAAACCATGTTTGAAATACGTCACCAGACGGTCGATAAAGGGCACGGGGTAGCATGCGTGACATGTGATAATTTAATGAGTACTGGTATCCCACGATTATAATTGATGCAGCCCTTGCGATTGTTCTTAGTCGACTTATTTCAGATTTGCGAGATGATATAGTGGTGTTCTTTTCAAACAAATATGTTAATTATCTCACGTGTAACCACCATCGATGATATAAACGAATGTTATAAATAGATAATTTAAGATATAAAAAAAATGTTTACTTATGAAGGTGCACATACTTACAACAAAATACCGTCAAATATAAAAAATGTAAACTCTTAACACATTTAAAGTAAAACTTGCTCAATATGTTTTAGACAATTACTGATGTGCTGATCGAGTAAGTTACCAACATGGCGAATGTGTTAGAAGTGTATCTTTGTGCGAATGTCCAATTCTATGTCTACTTTATGCAAATTGTATTCTCATGTAAATGACTGTAGTCTTTTTTGAGAATCAATTTCTTTAAACGTTAAAAGATATGTGAAATCTATCAACGCGCATTTGAACACACAGTGTGCTCAGCGTGGTAGACTAAGGCTTAATTCCATTTCGTCAAAGTCGTCAGCCTTATTGGCGGCAATCGCAGATCTAGCAATGCTTCTACATAGATATGGTTTTAGAAGTAGTAATAGTAGTACATAACTAGCATAGGGGTGGTCTTTGAGTGTTACCCCTTGTAAAATATATACGTGCGCATCTGAGTAAAAAGCTGACGTACTTGCGAGCAGATATAGCGATGATGATGATGATGTTTTAATTTATTTTTAGTACGAACAATACGAGAGACCGGCTGTGAAGCGAGAGGCCGTGGGTTCTATTACCGCACCGAAACAAATGTTTTCGTGTGTGATCCACAAATATCATATATTGTGTGTGTGTGTGTGTGGGTGGGTGTTTTCTCTCCAGAGGGGTTGACGTCAGGCAGTCGGCCGGTCGTTAAAATTACAAGCCAAATATTTCTGTAACATGTGTTAAAAAGTATATTGCGGCACTGTGAGTGGTATGAGGGCAGGTGGAAGAAGACTAACAATACGTAAAATTCCGAAGATTTCATGAATTTGATTGCACCCTTAGCAGCGAGTGGCCGTGTCCGGCCACAATTGTAAGATGAATAGAAAAAGTATAGTCGACATTTGATATTAAGTTTCTGAACTAGAACGCGAATGGTTGCATAAACATTTAAATTAAATATGTTTATTAATTAAGTACGTAAATATTATGTTTTGATAAATTCTATAGTCAGAAATTCCATTATGTCGAATTATTGCTTACAATTATTGAGAAACATCGGTATTTAGCAATACACCACACATCATTAATTTGTTGCTCTATTAGTACACAACTAATTGATTTATGTAAAGTGAATCGCTGTAATTATCATCAACGTACTCGTATATTGATGTATTACTAAGTCATTACAAAAGTAGTTCCATAATCATCACTCATTAATACAGCACTTAGAATGTAATGGACTTATGTCTACAACTATCTCTACAATACACTATGCAATTAGATACTTTAAATTGATACAATAACATACGCCGTCAACAAGGTGAAACAAAATTCTTAATTACGATTCTTCACAAACGTAAATAAATATTTATAGATAAATATCGATGCTTCGAAACTCCCACGTTCCTTAAAGGTGAACTTAAAACCGCTTAAAATATCATTGTCATTCAGCCATTAACTCTAAAATTGGGGTTTATAGAAATTTGGCCGGTGTCGACGTGATAAAAAGTTGACTAAATTTCCATAGTCGTGGCGGTCGATTATAAAGCGATGGTTTAGCGTCACGAGTTTTCTGTTTCAAATTCATCTCGCAACATTAACATTTAGAGGTAATGTAAATAAACACAAAATTGTGCTTTATATCGTTTCTTTTTTGTATGGCATAGGCCGGCAAACAAGCAAGTGGGTCACCTGATGGTAAGTGATCTCCACCGCCCATGTACGCCCACAATACCAAAAGAATCATGGGTGCGTTGCCGACCTTAAAGGAAAGGGATAATTAACGGATTGAGAAGTGGAGGGGGTTTCGGCCTCAGGATATCTCACTCACCGTATGAAACGCAGCAGCAAGCTGCTTATTTTAGGCCGGTTTTCTGTGAAACAGTGGTCCCGAAATTAGATTTAAACGTTTGCAAACCCTGCAGAATCGTTTTCTGCGTAGGGTCCTAGGGGCACCGTGGTTCGTGCGTAATCGCAACCTCCACGTGGATGCCAATTTGCCGACCATCAGGCAAGTCACGAAAGTGGCTAGCAAACGATATTTCGATCGCGCCGCGCATCATCCCAACACGCTCATCCGTAGAGCGTCGATATATACTCCCTTTGACCGCGCAAAGTGGAGAAGACCGCGTTCCGTCCTCACCGATCCCGATGATGCGACCACTCTGGCCATCCGAGAGATGGAGGAAGCTCTCACACAAACACACTCTACAAGACCGATTTACCGTCCTCACCGTCGAGGACCTCGCCGCGCTCCCCGAAGCACCCCCGACCCTTGTACCGGCCCGCGTGCCGATGAAGATTAAAAAATTAGATTATAAGTAGATTATAAATCCCCCTAAACCCCAATCGCAAATGTCTTTGCCCCCCTCCAGTGGCCGTCCTGAGCCGAGGTCCGTATCCCCCATTAGGGGGGGGGGGGGGGTGCCCTCAGCGAAGGTCACTTAAATTTTAGGGCTGGAGTGCCTAAAGCATTCGCCCGAAAGTCCGATGTCGCTGACTAAAGCCGACTCTCGTCAGGCTGTCAGCAAGCGTCCATCCCAAAAAAAAAAAAAAGAAACAGTGGTAAAGACCCGGATGAACCGGCCCATGCATGCTGTAGACAAAAGTGTCTACAGCGTGGCTCTACCACTCACAAACGGACGTTTCTGCTGTGGACGGGGGAATTATCACAAGTTTCCAGAGTATGAATTGATATTTTAATATAGGTACTGTGGTGGACTGTATAAATAAACACTCTTTCTTGTACTGTATTCGCTTTTATTTCCGTATTCACAAATATTCTTCAGATGTTGCTCTCTTGAAACTCCGCACGATACTACCGTTGCTCTCTTGAAACTCCGCACGATACTACGATTAATGCGTCGTTTTTCTCGGCTTATAAGCCGTGCCGAGCGTGTCCGATCCGGCGTGGGTGAGCCTCCGACGCGGTGCGCGCTGATTGGCCGCAGCGCGCTTGCTCTGAAGTGGGCGGGGCGTCGCGTCGCCGGTACCGGCGTTGTTCCGCTCACTAGCGACGCCTTTTAGTTCCGGCGGCGGCCGTCGGCTCGTTGTGTCGCTAACAGTCTCCCCCCGGCGTAGCTCGCGCAGCCTCTTCCGGGTGCAGCACGACGATCTTGCTGACGGGGCGCCGGAACACTCCGCTCTTTGTCCGGACCTCGGCGACTCGGATGCCTCCGTCAGGTCCTTCGTGTGTGCGTAGGACGATTCCGAGCGGCCAGACGTTTCTTGGTAGCTGGTGGTCGGTAATGGCGACCACGTCGTTCACCTGCAGCGGGCGAATATTTCTGCCGGATTCGCCCCGGGGCACCAAAGTGGGCAGGTATTCGGCCATCCACCGACGCCAAAAAACGTCTGCCAAAGCTTGCGCAGCTCGCCATGATCGTCGGTCAGCTTCTTCGCAAGGCCCGGTGGTCGGAAGTCCAGTCGATGACCCCAATAAAAAATGATTCGGGGTGAGCGCTTCTGGGTCTCGTGGGTCGACGCTCACATGGGTCAAGGGCCTTGCGTTGACCGAATGTTCGGCTTCGGTCAATAAGGTCCGCAGCGTTTCTTCCGTCGGTGTCCTCTCCTTAAGGGTGACGTTCAGTGCCGTTTTGACTGAACGCACCAGTCGCTCCCATGCACCTCCCTGGTTAGGCGCACCAGGAGGTATAAAGCGCCACTCTACCCGCCGTAGTAGTCCTTCGTTGTGTAGCTCCGGCTGCCACTCCTTGTAGGCGGCTCGCAGCTCCTGGTCGGCTCCCCGGAAATTGGTCGCGTTGTCGGAATACATTATCTTCGGCCATCCTCTACGTGCGGCCATTCTGCGCAAGGCCATAATCGCAGAGTCCGACGATAATGTTGCGACGAGCTCGAGGTGGATGGCGCGGGTTGTCAGGCATGTAAACAATGCCCCCCATCGCTTTTCCCTGCGACGTCCCATTTTCACGGCCATCGGCCCAAAGTAATCGATTCCGCAGTTGGAGAAGGGCCGATGAAACGGGTCTAGCCGAGCGCGAGGCAGGTCTCCCATAGCTGGCGGTTGAGGTTTCGTTCTGCGCACCTTGCAGAATGCGCAGTCCCTTTCCACAGCGCGTACAGTGGGCCTCAGGCGTATGACCCAGTACCGCTGTCGTAGGTCGTTAGTCACGCGCTCCCGATTTGCGTGACCCGCAGCGCAGTGTGCTTTCTTTACGACGAGACGGGTGAGATGATGGCGGCCGTCCAGGATCACCGGTCGCTTGGTGCTTGCTACGGCATCGGCTGCTCCGATGCGTCCTCGTACTCGCAGCAAGCCGTCTTCCAGCACCGGATCCAGTTTAAACAGGCGACTCGATCTGGCGATTGGATGGGAGGTCTTGAGCCTCCTGATGTCCTCCCCGAAGCTTTCCCGTTGCGCCTGCTGGATCAGAAGGCGTTCGGCCTTCTCTATGTGCTCCATTTCCAGACGCGTCATCTTGCGTCGTGAGATGTCCACGAATGCCAGGACTCTCGCCGTTGCTCGTACCAATACCTCATATTTGGAGAAGCGGGCTGGGTCGGGTAGCCAGCTGTTTTTGTCGCTATCCTCGGTGACGTGCAGGATCTCTGCTTCCTCATCCCTGCAGTTTCCCTTCTCTGTGGGCCATGATTCCTCTGGTCCGTGGAGGAAATCAGGCCCCAGGAACCACCGGCTGTCTCCCTGGATGGCGTCGTGCCGTAATCTTGTGGCGTCGTCGGCGACGTTTTGTCCCGTCGGCAACCATCGCCACTCACTCTTGTCGGTGAGCTCGGCGATCTCTCGCAGGCGATGCGAGACGAATGGCGTGTAGCGTCGCTCGTCGTTCCGCACCCAATGCACCACCGTAGACGAGTCGGTCCAGTAGACGGTCCTCGTTATCTCGACCCGATGTTCTCTTTTAATGGTGTCGGCGAGGCGTGCTCCGACGACTGCCGCTTGGAGCTCGAGGCGCGGTATGGTCTGTGCACGTCGAGGCGCCACCTTCGCCTTGGCTGCCACCAAGGAGACGTCGACTTTTTGGCCTGATATGCGCCAATACGCCACCGCGGCGTATGCCTGCTCGCTGGCGTCGCACATTATGTGTAGCTCGATGTTGGCGCAGCTCATCAACCCGTAGCACCGCGGTATCTTCAGTTGGGTGATCGTTGTGAGCTGCGACAACCATGCCGCGAACTGGTCGCCTTCTTCATCCGGTATCCGTTCGTCCCATGACATCTGGATGCGCCACAGGCTCTGCAGTATTATTTTGGCTCGAACGGTGTAGTGACTCAGTAGTCCCAGTGGGTCGTATATGGACATTACTGCACTGAGCGCTTCCCTCTTCGTTGGCGCACGGGCTTGTGCGCGCACCTCCGCAGGAACTCGGTTCATGGAGGTATCGAATCCGAGTTCATCCCGTTCTGGATCCCAGTGGAGGCCGAGTATCTTACTCTCGGGTTGTTCTCCCCCCAGTTGCGTGAGCTCATTTGAACGCAACTCTGGGGGTACGTCGCGCAGCACGCTCGGGTCGTTCGCGTTCCATCCACGTAGAGTGAATCCCGCTGCTGCGTGGACCGTTCTTAATTCTTTTACGACGCCGTGTGCTTCTTCGGGTGTGTCGTAACTGGCCACTAAGTCGTCCATATAGTGGCTCCGGGTGATGGCTTCCGCCGCTCCTGGATACAGTTGCGCATGCACATTGGCGTTGTAATTTCTTACAAAATGTGCCGTAAACGGAGAGCTCGCTGCGCCGAAAATCATGCTCGTCATTTTATAATGTTGTGGGGGGTCAGTTCGTTCGTTACCCCGCCACAAGAACTGTTGAGCCGGCTGATCCTCTGTTCTAATCTTGATGCGCAGGAACATCTCTTGTATATCTGCGGTTACCGCCACTGCCTTCTCTCTGAATCTGAATATGATTCCGGGCAGGGACAGCAGTAAATCCGGTCCTTCCAGTAGGTGGTCGTTTAGACTCACCCCGTGGCTTCTTGCTGCTGCGTCGAACACCAATCGTTGTTTCCCGGGCTTGTTCGGGTTCTTCACCGCAAAGTGAGGGAGATACCAGCAGACGGCGCTCGTTTGTTCGGATCCGTCGCACTTCACCGCGTATCCCTTACCCAGTAGGTTGTCTACTTGTGCGGTGTATTCCCGGGCAAATTCAGGTGAGGCATCCATCTTTTTCTCAATCTGCCGCAGACGTCGAAGCGCTGAGTTGTAACTTGGCGGCATGGCGATGTCATCTCGTCGCCACGGCAAGCCAACCTCATATCCGCAATTGATCCTTCTGATCGACGACTTGAGCTTAGAGATGGCTCGTTGATCGGCGTCACTCACCCTTGGCTCTGGTGTAACGCAGAGCGACTCTATTTTAAAATGCTCCTCAACTTGTTGGTGCAGTCGTCGATCTTCGTGTTCCCGTTCATATATGTGGAGCACGTTCTCAGTTTTCATTATAACGCTGCGTGGTACCGTTCCGTGTACCACCCATCCAAGCAGCGTTCTTGAGGCGGCTGGTTCGTTGCGGCCTCCAACCCGTAGTTCCCGCGAGACGATGTACTCCCAGTGGTCTGAACCCACTAAGATGCCGGGGCGTGCTCGTTCGTAGCACACCTCGTCTTGCGCCAGATCTTTTAGGTGTCTGAGCTTCATAAGAGAAGCTGGGATGGACTGTTGGTGAAGCTTCAGGCCCCTTATCGTGCGTGCCCGTAGCTCGTGTGAATTACTTGCCGTTACTCCACGCAGCTTCACCGTGACCAATTTGCTGGCTCGCTCGGTCTGAGCCATATTCACGCCGCTCAGGTGTAGTTTCTGCGTTGGGCCTTCTGCGCCTATTCTTTCCGCGAGGTATTCGTCGATCAATGTGACCGTGGCACCTTCATCGAGGAGAGCGTGCGTTCTCACCTCCCCCCGTGGACCGGCGATAATCACTGGGCACATCTTTAGGAGCACGGTGCGTGAGCCGACAGTCATTTTCGGCGTTACGGATAGCACTGCTTCTTTATCCTGTACCTCTTCTCGTACCTCGGTTGCTACAGGTTTCCTTTCGGCCTGGTGCAGTGATGAGTGATGTGGGCGACGACACTGATCCACACCACACGGCTTCGCTTTGCAGCTGATGCGACGAT
Source organism: Mimas tiliae (assembly GCA_905332985.1). Taxonomy (NCBI): domain Eukaryota; kingdom Metazoa; phylum Arthropoda; class Insecta; order Lepidoptera; family Sphingidae; genus Mimas; species Mimas tiliae. The sequence continues at coordinate 9,582,348 of HG995240.1, read as the reverse complement.
GGGTTTTCTTTGCGCATTTGAAGCAGACCTTTTTCTCCTTTACTAGGTCCCGTCGTTGTTCGACGCTGAGCGCTTTATATTTCGGACACTGAGTCAATATGTGCGCTTCTCCACATGCTGGACAATCTTCTTTTTCTTCACGTTCGTCAACTGTGTAGACGGTGCTTGCCTTTTTCTTTACGGCGATAATGGGTCTCACTTCTTTCTTCGCTGCGTGACTTGTTCCCGTAGACGGAGCATACGTGTATTTTAATGCCCTGTCCGCTTCACGCATAAGAAAACGAGACAGCACTATTATTTCGGGATCGGCCGTACCTTCATTCTCTGAAGCATAGTCGCACCATCGCGACCGTATATGCGGGCTTAGTTTGTCCAACACTTCTCGCGTTAACATCGGATTGTACAGGTACTCCCGGCGATTCATGCTCCTTAACACGCAGATCACGTTTTGCACCTTTACTGCGAAGCTGTTGAGTTCCGTCGCAGTCGATCCTGGCTTGGATGTTTTTCTTAACTCGTCCAATGCGCGATCTATTATGATCTCCGGTCGTCCGAAGCACTGCTCCAATGTTTTCATGATGACGCTTGGATCGGTGGCTGTATGTAATAGGGCGGCCACAGCGTCACGTGCCTCTCCTTTGAGGCAGCTTCTCAGGCGTTGTATGTTTTCAGCGGCCGATATGCGATACATGTCTGTCGTGTCTCGCACAGCCGCTTTAAATGGGAGCCACTCATTTACTGCACCCGTAAAGGTCGGTAGGTCTGAGTGTCTTGCTCGTGGTCTCACCATTTTCTCGAGTGTGTCCGCTAATCTTTCTATATCGCTCCTTTCTCTAGGAGGTGTCGGTGATCTCGCTCGTGGTAGGTCGAAGCGCAGCGTTCTCGGCTCCTCCCTTGATCCTCCGGTTTCCTCCCGTGAGCTAAGCGGGTTTCTATCTAGCCACTCGTTAACCCTGTCCGTCTCAATGGGTTGTTCCGCGTTGATGCTTTCTGCATCGTCCTGGATCGCGGACATATCGAGTGCCAGCCTTTTCTTAACTAGCTCGGCTTCCATCTCGAGTTCCTTTCTTCTAATGGCTGCCATCTTTTCTGCAGCCTCGAGTTCAGCCAGACGCAGTCTTGTAGTTACGCTGGCGGTAGATCGTACGGAACGTATAGATCGTGAAGGTGATCTAACCCGGGGTGGTTCCTTGTGTATCGCTGTCGCCTTAACCGTACCCGACATAATGCGCGCCGCTGAGGTAGAGGTCGTACACATTAGATCGATGTCGGTGGTTTTTTCCACTTGAGGCGAAGCGGGCGGGTCCTGTGATATGCGCCTGAGTCTCTCAAGACTTATTTGTCGTTCCTCCCGACGGCGTTCCATTACTTGCCGTTCACGGGATCGCTTCTGTTCCTCTATATCGGCTGCGTCACCCTGACTTCTCGTTACCACCATCGCGTTCGGTAGACAGCGGCGTGTAACGTAACCGTATATCGCAGACAGAGCGATTTTACTGACACTAAGTCACTCACAGCACGGAATCACACGACGTACGGAGAATCACCACGTGCAGTCAAAAAATCACCACGTGTGATTTTTATGAATCAGCGCACAGGTACGCAGTGCACGGATTCACGGCGGTTTGCAGTGCGCAAGATCGCAGAGCGCGGAGCGATATGGCTTGCACGGAGCGCACGAGTTCGCAAGGCACGATCGGTAGCCTTATTGTACGTTCGCGGTCACAAGTCCATGCACACACAAATCCGGCACTCGAAGGACCAAGAACTGTGGTGGACTGTATAAATAAACACTCTTTCTTGTACTGTATTCGCTTTTATTTCCGTATTCACAAATATTCTTCAGATGTTGCTCTCTTGAAACTCCGCACGATACTACCGTTGCTCTCTTGAAACTCCGCACGATACTACGATTAATGCGTCGTTTTTCTCGGCTTATAAGCCGTGCCGAGCGTGTCCGATCCGGCGTGGGTGAGCCTCCGACGCGGTGCGCGCTGATTGGCCGCAGCGCGCTTGCTCTGAAGTGGGCGGGGCGTCGCGTCGCCGGTACCGGCGTTGTTCCGCTCACTAGCGACGCCTTTTAGTTCCGGCGGCGGCCGCCGGCTCGTTGTGTCGCTAACAGGTACTTTAGTTTAAGTGATTACGTAAGTTTAAATGGCAATAGTGCTGCTTCAAGAAGTAACTTAAAATGTGAAGTTGGACTTAATCGCAACCACAGCATTGTGGTTGCAACTGAGTTGGTCCGGAGTCTCGACTTAGCACTGGAATCTTACAAAATGTTCCTTAAGCAATTACGTACAGTCACATAGTGTTAATTATGGTCGCTCCATTTCATACTTAATGAGATTCTGGAAATGTTGACAAAAATATTTACCGTCTTCATTATGTTATTTATTGCCGCATACCTTTACCTTTTATATATCACATGTGCATAACGTTTCATGCTCTATGCCATGGGGTGTCAGGCAGACTAGAATAACACCGTATAGTGGTGTTGTAAATGGCAACTATAGGATATTAATATCGACGACCTCTTTAACGCTTTACTGTGTTTACACATGTCATCTTTTTTACAGAAATTAATTTTGAACATACTCGCAATCGCTCTTTCTTTGGACAAAACCTTGGTCATATAATTGTCGTATATCCCGTCATATATTTGTTGTATATGTCGTATATCTCATGCAGTATATCCCATGGTTTTGTCGGTGAGATTCTCCAACAACGATCATACAATTTTGGAACAAAACCTTCTTTCACTACATAATACTAAAATGCGCTAATTAATAAAAGGAGCGACTGATCAAAAATATGTAATAAATACAGACTAAGTTAGAATAACCCAATATGTATTTATGAAAGTTAAAACAAAATTGGAAAAATTATATTTCTATCAATAATTTTCTTGAAAGTGAATTTACTATTCATGGCATGAAACTAAGTGAATAATATCTGCCGTTAGTTATTCACAAAGTCAAAAGTTTACAAATTCATAATAAATATCACATTAAATCAAAATAATATGCGAGAACATTTTAAAATACCGCTCCGTTTAGCATTTACTTAAACCGTGCCATAACGCGCCTATTTCGAAATAGAATTTTATTATAATAATCCAATATATTTCTGCCGATAAACAGCTAATTTAAAATCGAGTGTCCGTTGCCGACAATCTCTATCGTACTTTGGTAATTCAGTGTCACCCTGAGAGCCAGGGCACTTGCTTTATCGCTAACTCTCAATGGTTTCCGAACGGGCAGAATGCTTCGTAAGTTTCATATTTTATAGCTTACTCGACCCTCTCGGTCAGCCGGGTACCATATTATTTGAACAGCTTTTAAAGTAGTCATTATGTTTTCAATGTGTGTCTAGTCACTATATACATATCGAAATCCTGTGGTATTAGACACTAGACTGTAGTGTCTAATACCGTTCCTTATACCACAGGGTCACTCGAATTTAATTTACGTAAGTATTCTTCTATTTAAGAATATCAACAATAATCAACGCGACATACGTTTACAAAATTAAATTATTAAGTAGTTAAATGTGTATTCCATCATGAGGACAAAACAAATGTCACATTATATTACAAATATGAAATCATCAAACTTTTATCATTTGCTAGAGGGCAATATCAAAGGTTGAGCTTTATATAGGGCAAAGTAAATAGAGTTATTTTTTTTGCTATGCCACCCGCGGTCTCTCACTCCATCTGAATCGTCATTTATAGCTGGAATAGTGCGAAAAGAATCATAAAATCCCCGATAAAAGCGTTTTTATCGCGTCCACACTTTAACTATTGCATTCCTTTTTCGTGTTCTAATTTTAGTACGATTACATGTACGAATGTTGTTTAAAGCTCTATGACAAATAATCGTCAATACGTTTGAATGCACGGATCGTGCAATATTTCATAGTAATAAAACCCATTAATGATAATTTATATCGCCCATTTTGAAAGATAATTCGTCCGTGAACGCTCCCGAAGGCATCTCAAGTCATGATCCGATCTCGCTCGACTCCAGGGAGAGCTCGGTAACAGCGTTACTTAACGATACGACGCTGTCTGGATTTTGCAAGCAAGCAATCGCTCGGTAATTCATTATCTGCATTGCAACTGGCGCGGCTGCGGCGGCGCGCAGCGTGGCGCGGCGGCAAGCGGTGGCGCGCGGCCACTAGCCGATCATTTGTGCACTCGTGATTACGGGGATGCTCAATGGAAACCGATTTCCACTCATACACTCTCATTGGACGCTACTTTCTGAACGCGTTATCGTGCTAACTATCTAACTAATGCTGCTTCCCGCGCAATTACATTCAGCACTATATTTTAACACTTCCGTAATTTGTTGCGAACTGGCTACAACAGCGACCTTGTGCATTGGCATTAAATGCTTTTATTATCAAGCCAGACGATGGTAAGATTGGAACAATACTTTATAAAAGCATAAAAGCTGGTCATCGTCTATTTAATTTGTTATTAGTAATTGCAGAAGAACATTATTAAATCTGAGTTGTCTATCTATAGCCAGTCTATTGATCACAGTCACGTTCATTTACCGATGTATCATGCATAGTTCTAACATTCACGTCCATCCACATTTGTTTAATAAAATTATGCACGTTTATGAGTTTGGAGCAGATGTCAGATGAAAAATGCAGGCGCGAGTCGCGACGCGGTGCCAGCGCGAGCGCGAGAGCGGGAGCGGGCATGAACGTGTGCATATCAATGCGACTGATTGCAAACCGGCGAGTTGCACCACGGACTGAATCAACCGACACACACAATGCGTCATTTGCATACACATACTCTCTCATATATACGTTATTCACAACTTTATCAGTGATTAACACTTTATTTTTACATTCTGACTGTCCTTCACGTCTCCAGCATCTATAAATTTTATATTTGTTGGAAAAAAATGTCATTTTTGTTCGCATCAATACGTGATACTGCATGATTTGATTGCTATCGTGTATTACCTACGCTCTCTGAACCAATATCCCTCTGTTAATTGAAGCAAACACCGTGGCACTTAGCTGAGACCCTATTGTTGATTGCGTTTGAACCCTACATAAACTAAGGTAGGTAAGGTAAGTATACATCAATACAACTGTAAAATTATGTAATAATATCCAAAGAAAACTCTAACTTCTAGTACTTGGTACGTCATAGATGTAATAACAAAGTATTATTTTATATTCACATTTCACACATAAAGTTTAAGAGAATAAAAAGATTAAATAACGACTTCTCCAATTTTATTAGTAAATAATTTATAATCTTATTGTCATTTTTTTTTTTTTTTTTACTAGCCCTTTATTATATACGTCCCACTGCTGGGCACGGGCCTCCTCTACTGAATGAGAGGGGTTAGGCCTTCAGTCTACCACACTGGCCTAATGTGGGTTGGCAGACTTCACATACCTTCAAAATTCTTATGAAGAACTTCTCAGGTATGCAGGTTTCCTCACGATGTTTGTCCTTCACCGTTAAAGCAAGTGATAATTAACAATTAATATACACATAACTTAGAAAAGTCAGAGGTGTATGCACTTGGGGCTGGTTTCGAACCTGCGACTTTCGTCTCGACAGTCCATACCACTCCCCGCTGAGCTATCACTGCTTCTTATTGTCATATTGATTGTTTATTATTGCTCGCGGTTTAGGAACACATCGCGAGGAAACCTATTTATCTAAGAATTCTCCTTAAAAATTTCGAGTGTATATAAAGTCTACCAACCCGCATTACTACCGTCCGCCAGCGTCATGGACTAAGGCATAATCCCTTTCTTAAGTAGAAGAGGGCCGTGCCCAGTAGTGTACGCAATACAAATCTGGTATTTTTTTTGTAATCTTATGGAGTATGGTTGGTACCATACACATAATAATGATAATGAATTTTGGGCTGCAGTCTACATCTGTAAAATTAAAAGCCGTTTGTCTAAAGTAATTCACGGTATAGTGTGACTTATGGCCGCGCCCATGCCGCGCCATTTCGATGGCCATGAGACCAATTCGTATTTTAACTTTTGACTCAGCTGAAATCCATTCTGTACTTGAAAATAAATGAGCCCTTAATTGGAAAACTTCAATTTGGATTATTTGATAAGCCCTTTAGTCGAGAGTCAGGATTTCTCTCGCTAACATTATTAAATGGGGCTGAGTCCACAATTTCTCTAAAAGAATAAAAAAATATTTAATAAGTATTTTATATAATAGTTGGTTACAGGATTCATGTTACATTACATAGAATACTGTCACCATTTTGCTGTGATCGTATATAGAGAGATGCATCTGGTTCACATTTCGCTAAGAACCTTTTGGGTTGGAAAATTGCATGATTCGACATGATTTCAGGAGAACGATACACAACAACGAGTGTATAAACCCCCATCTTGATGGAGACAGTTTCTCGTATTACATAGGCGAGAATAAAAAAGAAAATCGTCACTTACGAGGCCGCGTCCTACAATTTTTTTCCTAAACAGTTAACGTGACCTCGTAATATAGAGTTTTAGCTTATATTCTCTTCTGTGTCTAGCGATAAACCCTCCCCATCTAAATTTGATAAGTTTCGAGCTGTAGAGCGACGCTAGACGCTAGACACTTTTGTCTACAGCGTGAATGGGCCGGTTCGTCCGGGTCGTTACCACTGTATCGAAAATCGACTTAAAGTAGCACCTTGCTGTTGCGTTTCGAACGGTGAGTGAGATACCCGGAGGCCCAAATCCCCCTCTCCTTCTCAATCCCTTTCCTTTAAAGTCGGTAACGCGTCCGTGATGCTTTAAGTATTGTGGGCGTACATGGGCAGTGGAGATCACTCACCATCAGCTGACCAACTTCCTCGTATCCGACCTATGCCCAAAAAATAAAGTTTCATAGTTATTTTTATAACAGAGGAAGGCAAATGAGCAAGTGAGTCACCTGAAGGTAAGTGATCTCTACCACCCATGAACATCCATAATAAATGAAGAATTACGGACACGTTGCCAATCTTAAGAGGAAAAGGATGATTAAAGGATTGGGAAGGGGAAAGGGATTTTGGCCTCCAGATATCTCACACACCGTACGAAACGCAACAGTAAGCTGCTACTTCACGTCGGTTTCTGTGAGACAGTGGTAACAACCCAGTCGAGCCAGCCCATTTATGTTGTAGAGAAAACTATCTACAGCGTCGTTCTGCCACTTACAAAACTTACTTTACTTTACGCCATCAGCAAAATGCTGTCAAGTACGTAATGTTTTATTAAACATTTAGTTCATCCCGAAAATATAGAAATAAAACAGCGATTTGATTAACTTTCTGCTCCACTTAGTGGTTGGGTTGTAAGTTCTCAAACCCGTATGGAAAGCGAGTAGTATATTCGGTAAAACTTTGTCTTGCTTCCGCATGTCGAGTTTCGGGGTCAGTTAATGTATACAGTTTCTTATAGACCAGTGTAGTGGTTAGGATTGACGAGTGTAACTTCCCGTAAGTAACTGGTGTTTATGAACTACCGTAAACTCAATGAGATATAAACTTTTACATTACTTCCTTAACCTAAATGATAGATTTGTTCAAATATCAGCGTAATAAAATCTAGTACAGCCGTCCTGTAGACAATTTATAAACATTTCCTATATAAATATAGATTTGTTTATTATTATCAATAGTGTTTTGATAGATCTTCCATACAAAAAGTGACAAAATTTTACTGTCAGTAATAAAATCTGTCAACAATTTAGTCGTCTCGACCGGCGCGGCGTAGCACCACTTTCTCACAGAACCCGTTTGTATTTCATGCTGGTTATCAGGGTGACGAGCGCAGTCCAGTGCTTTGTAATTTAAAGTTCTGTGCTTCTGTTTATATCCAGGCGTTACGCTTACCATCAGGCGAGCTCGACCTGCTAGTTTCGTCATTAAAGGTAAGAAAAAAAGGTTGACAAAACATCTAGAATATATTAGCACTATTTTGGTTAATTAATAAATTATTATTATTCTTACTCGTCGGGTATTGTGGATGTAAATACGCGGTGGTCACTTACTGCTATCAGGAAGCAACCTGCTCGTTTGCTACCTCTACTATAAACAAGTCAGTTAAACATAATGGTTTCTTTACTCTAAATTGAATCAAGTTATTTGCATGTCTAAATCAAATTAACTTTCTATTACACTGCGCGACGAATTGATCTTGGCTTGTTAGAATTACAATTGCAAGCTTTACTGATAAATTATATTTTTATTAGGACACTCTAGACTAGATACTACACTTTTTCAGAATTTTGTGAAGTAGTTACCTTGTCGACTCGTTGCTGCGTCCCCTGTAAACCATAAGGGCTCTATTCTCTTTGACCCACAGGTCCGAAGATCAAGATCATGACCAGTGAAAGTTCTTCGATTTAAAGATTTGATTTTTATAAAACGATTTCCATATAGCTTGATATGTTATGTGGATTGTTAATAATAGAATGTAGAGCCGGTTAGTTGCGTTTTTAAGACGCATTCGATGCAAGAGGAACATAGGAAACGATTATTTTGGGAGGTCACTGTGTTAATTGATATCAAAACAAATAAACCGTTTGGTTTCAAATATGTAAATTGCACGGGTCATTTAACTATTCAATTTAAAATAAATATTTATATCGATATAAAATTTTAGTTTTTTATTCAATACCGTCAAATCATGCCACTGTTTTGATTTCCGTAATGAAATTGCGCAATTATGCTCTTAATTTGTTTTTTAATTAACTACAATATGCTATCATGCTTAGATTAATGATGACCCATTGATACATGTCAGGGTTATGTTTTAAGCCAACTTGAAAGCTTATAGATTTTTGAATGTATCATGAGCATTCTGGATGGAGTCCACCGTACACATGATGAAAAACCGACCATAGTGGCTAGTACAGGCGGGCCGAGTTCCAGGGTCAGGCAGTGTATATACATTATCCAGTAACTTCAGGCCGGCATAGTTCTGCCGACGGTCGAAGAACGCTGTATCTCTTGACGGTTAAAATTAATAATATAGCAATAAATACAACAGTCACACACATAGTCCTGACCCTACACCTAGGTTAACCTGTATCGTGGGTATCAGGAACTACGAGGGACTTGCGGTCCCACAACACCCAGACACGAAACGATTATATGTGGATAACACCAACATTTGTCTTGGTGTAGGAATCGAACCCACGGTCCAACGCTTTGCAGCCGGCTACTCGTCCACTGCGCCACGGAGGCTGTCATTATATTTAGAGTGCACTGTAATTAACACCAGGTCCAGTGTAGTCTCTTTGCCGACCCCGGAATAATAAAAAAATACAATACACATAATAACCCCTTACTAGTAAACGTTGTATAACTCTGTAATATGTAGTGATTAGCAAATTTTAATATTATCGCGACTTCACACGGTGCGATTTTATTCGGTCAACTGCTAAATCACCTACGATTTGAACCGCCTGAACAGACTTTCAATTGAATTTATCAACAACAACTATACACATTATTTTGATTCAAATCAGGTTATAAACTAATATCGATCCTTGTGAACCCGCTATTGGAAAAAGGAAGACAAAATTACAAAACTGCATAACATTATTATGAACACTCTAATTAGATATTAACTTGAATTAATTAATTTAATATCATAATACCTAAATTCTAAAGGTAGTCTAATAATGAACATGAAAGTTTGAAGGTATACTAATTATGATCATGAAAGTTTGTATGCTTGTGAGTTTGTGTATGTGTATGAATTTGGTTGTTTCGATCAAACACTTCAATGCACATTTATTTACGATTAGACGGGCTGTTTATAAGTAAAATTACGCCACATAACACGGGAGTTTGACAGCTGACAGACAGGGAGCGGGAGAGGGGTTCTAGTTAAGAGTAAGCGAGATGGTAATATTGAGTTACGGTCAATTGACCGTATCTTAGTGACGCAATTTATATGTACCGCGCAGCCGATCTAGTAGTATACATTGAAGTCATTACCCAACACACCTTAACCGCTGAACCGATTTGAATAAAATTTGGCTTACAGGTAGGCCATAACCTGGATATGAACGCCGTCGGCGTCTAATACCGAGGGTACGAGTATTATGCGATGCTGTAGCGAACCTCAAAAATATTCCCACATCCTTCCTACTACTATTATAAATGTGAAAGTTTGTATGTTTGTGTATTTAGATGTTTGTTAGTTAGTTTAATTACGCCTTAATGGCTGAACGGTTTTGGATGAAATGTGACACACAGGTAGATCATTGACCTGGACTAGGACATACGCTTTTTATCCCGATAAAGGCTGTTCACGCGGGCGGAGACGCGAGCAAATGTTAGTAGATGAATATAAAATGTTTATGTATCTAAAGTTATTTTAAATCGTACAGATGCCCAGATGCTTTGAATTTTTATGATACTAATTTATTATTCTTCGAAATGATATACTATTACTGTTTAAAGTTTATTGAGGAGTAAAATTGAAGATGGGAAACAAAACTATAAATGCGTAGGTGTTGTATATGAAGACGGCACTATAATCAGCTTAATGTCAGGTTATGCAAAACGTAGAAAATGTCAGTTGGATAGCAACTAGCAACAATAATATAACCATCGATCACGAACGATGACTCGTATTTTGTTTCGTAATTGCAAATGCCGTTAAAAATTCAGAGATTCGACTTTTATTCCAATTGTAATGGGTTATGCATTTTAATATTTCTGTGCAATAATTAGGTAAAATATTTTATTTACTTTTTTTTCATAATGCACTTTACGAAGTACATCACTTAAACTACAATCTAGCCTGATATATTAGCTAATAAGTCATTTAACTTTTACCTAATAATCCTAATGAGACTATAACTAAGAATATGTCCATTAACACCTTTCTTATTGTCTCTATTAAGGGGCTCACATAATAAGGAGCATGTTCGTTTTCGAGAATTACCAGTTTCATCCTATCCGATTGTGTTGCACTAATGGGAAAATGATTCCGCCATTTCCATCCACTGTTCTCGTGGGCTTCTTCTTGTCACTTGGTCTAGATCGTCACGCCATCTATTCCTAGGCCTGGTACGCTGTCGCCGGCGGCCAGAAATGTATGATATAAAAAAAGCGTATTAATCCGACGAATATTACGTTACATAATTCCCCACGGAAATAAGCACCATACTATAATCCAAGTAAGTTATCTCGATCGGCAAAATAGGTTGTAGAGACTTAAATATGGTATTTTTTAGGGAAACTTCTGTCTAGCTGTGAGCACGTCTTGTTTGTAGACAGATCAAAAATTTTCAAGCATAAGGAGCTTCAGGAAAAAGAGTGTTTAATATTTATATAATCTGATGTAATTTACACAGCAAAAATTCAAATATAATTACATATTTTAAGATTATTTTATGCTAAGCATCTTAAGGGCACAATTAAACATAACTGCCATTTATTTCAGCGTAAATACAATACTTAAACAAAATTTGTTTAAAGTAACTGTTATTATACATATTACAGTAACTGAAATGCCCATTTGAGCGCATTAAGTTAACTGTATTGGACCGTACACTTGAGTAAATAATACCCTTTTTACAGTGAAATTGTTCTCTAAACGCGTTTTGTATACTTCAAAGGGGTCAGAGTGTTTAGAGTTCATTATGCCCGACAAAGCAGACACGTGCATTTATTCAAAAGTTAACATTTTAATGCGAAATCTACGGCTCAGAGACTAGACAATTATCATTCCGTCCAAAATAAGAAAAATCAATAGTGGCGTCCGATGCAACGGCAGCAAGCTCGCAAGTGTTAGCTTGATAAGTCGTGATCGTCTTCCAGTTCTTTAGACACAGTATTATGCATTTCAAAAACAATAATACTATAGTGATGTAAGTGGTTAACGTGCTATAAAGTAGGCTACATCGCTTACTGATACATACATACGCATTCACGCTTGTAATCCCTGACGGAATAGGCAGAGGTGGTTACTACTGGTAACGACCAGTTCACCCACATTTCGCCAAGCCTTTTTTTCGTCCCATGATGTGATGTGATTGGGGGCGAACCTATCGCCATTCCGGGCACAATTCCAGACTCCGGGCTGATATTAAGCTTTGATAGAAAAACAGTCGTGCCAATCGTACCGCGTACGCATTGCATTGCCACCGAGGCAGTCATCGCTTACCACTAGTCGATCCAGGGAGGGGGGGGGAGGTCTAAGGGGCTTTGGGTACCACTGACAAATCTCAAATTAATCTTGATATTATTCTACTTTCTTAGTACCTACAATATAATTTTCATCTCTTATCCTAGCTTATTATATTTTAAGTAGGTATAGTATATTCAGATTTTATTAAATTCTAATTTTGTGTCAAGCTCCCCCAAACCAAAATCCTGGATCCGCCACTATCGCTTACTGATCCAAGCGTCTAGAACTTTAGTTAAACACTTTTCTGGGTAATTATGAATATTACCTACACACTATCTCAAACAAAATATCAGACATTAACCTAAAAAGAGATGAGTCTCTTCGCCTAATAACTGCTACGCCAAAATTATGAGTTTTAAGAAGGTATTTTTATCTACAAAATTTCTGCTGGGATGGGTTCAAGATTCAAGCAGATACCAGAGAGTATGCGTGTCAACCATTTTAGATCACAAACTAAATCTATTTTGTGAAGCTGCGTAAAATGAAGTCAAAATTGTGTGAAATTGTACCAACGCCTATGTTAATTATGACAAAAGGCCATGTAATGAAGTAGATTAAGCCCCCGTTATCCTTTGCTGAGTAACTGCGCTCGTGTTCAGTACAAATTAGCAAATAATTTTGCTAATGAAAGTGCGATGGCCCCGCCGCATTCACTAATTTGTACGCAGGCTACCTGCCTCTATGTTTAATCGGCAGAGTTATGAGGTTAGAACACAGATTCCGGCAATTTAGGGTTTTTAATGTGACCACACCATTTAACCCTATGCTTGCGAACTGACCTAAAACAGAAAGGACGGAAAGTTAATCGCGTACACTAACATAACGTATTTCTACATGGGTTTTTCGTGATATGTAGTGTATAAAGCTCGGCTTTGTGGAACAAATTGCATTATATATAACCTAATTTGATGGAGAATCGCCTTCCTAGACTACGCGATTGTCACGAATAGCTGTTTCGTAACTGTGACAATGTCCTCGGGCGATATGACAGCGCACAACATGCGCGTACAAAAAAACCACTTTCACTCATTTTTAGCACGAGAACATTATACAATGATACTTATTTTATCGTATACAGTTTTTTGCTACTATCAATACTTGAAGTAATAAAGATAAAATGTTCTGAACATATCAGTTGCCATCAGACTTAAGCTGCCTTATTAGGGAAACCCATGTTACCATAACAACTAGTCCATAAAACTTCAAGATGAAAGTTAGTCTACGTTTTGTAATAAGGCCGATAAAGTTTGATGCATTAAAACGACTAAACCATGCAATCAATTTTTTTTTATAATATTTATTTTATTTCTTTTATTTTATCGTAAAATAAAGGAATTAATTATTTTCATAAGATAATATAACATAAACTCACCCCTTTATCGCAAGGGTAGGTAGATGTGCAACTAGGGCTGCACCCACCTTTTGCCGAGGTTATTGCCGTTCCATGTCTAGGGGGCGAGGCTATTGCTATACCGGGCAATCACAATTTTTGCGTATTGAACTCAGGAGCTCACGGTTCTTAGCCTTAGTATGCTGCCACTAGATCAATGAAGCGATATAAGCATTTTTCTTCTTAAATTTTGGTAATGTCATACGCTAGTCTAACCAATGATTTATTGAGCAAGCTAACAATGTACCGCAATTCGTGATTCGCAATACTACGTATTTGACTAAGCTACACACAATATATGTCTGCAAGTAATTTACATAGGTATACTTCATGTTGGCTGCTCTTTGGAACCAATATTGAAAATAACGACATGTGTATATATCCTATATTAGAAATACGTACCCAATAATTGATTCCCTTCTAGAAAAATGTGTTTATTTACAAAATAATAGTCATCAATACAGATTGCATATAAATAATATCGTGCCATAAATAATGTTTTTTATTATTTTAGTTTTTATTTATCGTCAGTAAAACGTATAAAATGATCTGTGACGGTCAGTAATTCAGTAAAATGCGTGCGCGGCATAACATTTTGTATATGGGGGATCTAGCACGAACAACTTCCGAAAACGTATTTGAATGGAAATGACAAAAAATTGTTTGAAAATTCATACAAATGCTAGCGTTCTTGGTTCGAATACTTATTCGTAAGTTGTTCGTGCTCGCCCCTCAGATAACAAATAGTACATAGGTACATAATATGCCCAACGGAGTTCAAATTGACATCTCGCATGAGGCACGCTAATCACCGTTTTGGCCGCAGTGTTCACTCTCCACATAACATTAGCATAAAGAGATTACAATTTCATAAATTCATACATAGTACATGGTTTAATGGGAGGAGATTTCTGTAATCACATACTGTCTAATTATTGCGTAAATTACCATCACACGCTACATTACTTTACCGCAATCGGACTACTTAAAGTAATATTAATATGTATTTTGAGGTAAATTTTGTGTAGAATGTACTCGTATGTATTAATACAAACATCTTCAATTTATGAAATAGTGAGCCACATTTGCCTTCGTCGTCATTAATTGGAAGGCCCCTCGTATGGAAGTCATCTGGGTAGGTATATATACCACCGCTTTGTATATCTCTGCCGACAAGGAGCAGTGTGCTACAGTCCATGATGCTTCTGGTGTTCTGGGTGTGCATAGGCGGTGGAGTTCACTTACCATCCGGTAGCCCACTTGCTCGTTTGCTTGTCTATTTTTGTCAATATGGTTTATGTATTATACCTATTAATACGAATGTTTTGTGTTATTATGTATACCTGTAGCAGAAATAATATACGGTCTAATATCCGAAATAGTAATGAATTTTAATTCACACGCAACTCGCTCGTACTCATTATTCGCATAATAGTTCCCAAGCTCGTTACGGCGATAATAAAATATATTTTAAATCAATATCTAATCTCGACACATTAGTCAGTACGGCCAGAGGCGAGTTTTTTATTGACTGGGAATGTGGCCCAACGCACCTGCCCCACGACCAGTGCCTCGTAATGTACGAGCACAACATAATATGTGTCTAAATCTCTATGAAAGTATTAACGAATATGGACTCAAACTAATTGGTGATAAGTAGTATTAACTTTGAAGTCTGATAAAACGGACAAGCGGAAATAAGTATATTATTATATTATTTAGTATGTTTATATTTCTTCGCTGTACCGTTTTTAATATAAGTATAAATAAATAAACAAATGCAGTCATACTAAATCCAATATGGCGGCCGTTAAAAACTTTTTTAAAATCTTTATAAGGCTGTTTATTTTTTTAATGTTTACTTATTTTTACTAATAGGATACCTACTTTAAGTTGAGGATAATGTACAAAACCAAAATCACGCTGTTACGATAGGACCAAATAGGATATGATACTTAATCGATCCGCTGTTGGAAAGATTTCTGTAAAATTACTAGAGAGAAGTTGTTCTGTAATCCTCTACGTTGTCGGTTTCGGGGATGTTGAATTTAATAAAACTAGTGCTCGGTCTAGTTTTAAATTTTTAAGCCTCTCATATAGAGGCTCTCTTATTATATCGATGCTGCTATTTGTCGACAATAGCCAAAGAGTAAGTGCGGAGATCCATCGCAGAAATAATATATACATACGATATAGCGTCGAATTAGTAAGTTGAGTCATCGAAATAAGATTTTGAAGTGGTATTTGGCTGGCCATATTGGTCGCCGCAACAATGGCCGTTGGGGCCAAAGGCTACTAGAGTGAGGACCACGTCTATCCAAGCGCAGTGTGACCGACCTCGTTCGTGCCCGGTGGCCGACAACCTAAGAGAGGTAGCGGGAAGCGGTTAGATGAGGAAGGAGGAAGACCATCAAAGGTGGTGCAAACTTGGAAAGACCTATGTCCAGCAGTGGATGATTTCAAACTGATGAATGGACAGGGCATTCTTTAGGGCAAAAACTCTGGAGTTCGGATATTTGTAGCTCCACATATCAAGTTTTAATCTATAAGAATCTAAACCTGAACTTATGGTTTCACTTTCTACATAGAACACTACTGATCAATACATACTGGATTCACACCGATTGACCTGCGAATGCGATTTACAATAACAAGCCATTACAGCGGGATTTGGCCATTGTTTACTGTGGTCACTAACATAGTTGCATAGAATCGTCGACTCTGTTGTGGTATATTGTCTACGAATCTTAACATGACGATGTGATTTTATCGAATGTTTTACCCGAGATATTTGTCGTCGATAGTTATATCTCTCGCACGCGAGATATGTCGTGTGCTAAGCCCACATGTCAAGTTATTTAGCGCGTATTGTAATTAACCGTTTTTTTAACTAGTTCGTTGGTTTAACACCCATCCTGACTCGCGTAAAAGAAAATGATACATATTAATATAAACGTTAACAGCAGACACTAAAACGACTCCACATTATCATTACATCTGCTCATGTTCGTGTCAAGATTAATGTTATGAATACAGCCGCGTCGAGCATTCTGAAAGTGTCAACTCCACGCAACAAAGGATAAGAATAATATAATTCGGATTAAACTACACACATAACAATACATTTTACTACATATGGATGGAGCTATAACTCGAAGCGAAAATATATTAATAGTTTAATATGAAGAATTTCTTCATCACACAAAGGTAATGCACGCGATGTATATTGTTAAATGAGCTTTTTTGTCTTATTGATTCACTTAGCAAATAGGATTATACCGAAATTACTTTTAGTTGTAAATGATATTCATTAAATAGAAAGAAAACCCAATTGCGGGAAAGGGTATCTTAGCTGAGGACATTCAAAATTAACAACTAGAAATGCTTGTTAAACATGTCCCCACCAGCTATCTTTTGTCGTGAAAAGGGGTTTATGTCCGTTAAATAAATATTTTTTTCAGTTTATACAAATAAGATGGCTATATGACCCACCATATTATTTTTTGTAACGTCACGTCACCAACTCGAGATCTTATTTAATTTCTAATTTTTGAATTCTTTTGAGTTGCTTGTTGAATTGGCAGCCTCCATGGTGCAGTGGGCGAGTAGCCGACTATGAAACGTGAAGTCGGGGGTTCGATTCGGCACCGAGTTTTTATTGTCCCAGCCTGACCCGTCACTCAAGCAAAAAAACAGTACATTATATAATATAATAACATGCATATTAAATCAGCAGCATAATATGTGATCATATTTTCAAAATAGTCAAAAATTGCCGAAGCGCATAACTTTAATTGTACCTACTGTAACATTGCGCAGTTCATAAAATGATTAAACTTGGAAGGCTATAACTATAGATACATACATTTAAGAATCGCGTTTGTGAAATTACTCCAAGTGGAAAAGAAAGATAAGAGAAACACTTTATCAAAGAAAATTAAAAGAAAAATTTATGTGTAGATCATGTAACGGACAGGTAATCTTTTGCCCACCTCAGTGGTTTTCTCAAACTTATTAAATTAAGTTGATATTTATGCCATTTATCTAAAAATAGTTATGAAATGTATATTCCGATGTGAATTAGACGTTGAACACAAACCGAATATAAGGAAAAATTCTGTCAATTCAAATATATTTATAACGGTACTCAGAGACATCAATTAACTTTAATTGGCAATCGGTAATTCAGTACCGGAGTATAAAGCATTAACTTCGAATTATATATAAACAATGCCAGTTATTTGAAGTCTCTTAGTTTTAATTGCGTTTAATAGCGATTATCAACTTTATTAGCGGTCCAAAAATACATCACATATGGATAGCAAAAGCAATGTGTCAACAAAAACAGCTTGTTAATATTATTATTGCAGCCAGGAAACGCACCTAATGTAAACAGGACACGAATCATGATGTGTTATTACTGCGTATTTGAAGCGCTTATGCATTTGTAATCGATATTAAACTCATTTGAAAATTGAAACGGGGGTTACATTCATATATTTATGACTAGCTTTGCTCGCGGCTCCGCCCGCGTGAATAGTTTTCCGAAAAAAAACGTAGCCTATAATCGTCTCCATCTATCTCTACATCAAAATTCATCAAAATTGGTTCAGTGACTTAGGGGTAAAAGCGTAACAAACAAATAGATTTTTTTCATAAAAAGTATCCTATGTTACTTCTTATACCTCCAAGAATATGTGTACAAACTTTCATGATGATCGGTTAAGTAGTTTTCGCGTGAAAGCGTAACAAACAAACTTACATTCACATTTATAGTATTAATATTATGGTGATTAGATTTAATATCGAATTGTTAGTGGTCAACCTAGTGTCAAAGTTTTCAAGGCGCCCGAAGGCAAAGTCGACAACAGCTGAAACCTACTTTTTAAATGTCCTCCAAAGTACAGAGACGCTCACTTGAAATGTCACTAAGTGGTCACCCATCCATAGACTGACCGCGCCAAGGGTTGCTTAACTCACTAATCGTTTATCGATCAGTGAGTGCAATTGGCTACAAGCACCTGAATATAATTATTAAAGTAAACCCCTTTTCAATAATACAATAATAATTAACATCAATAATTGTATTGGTGTTAAAGAACAACTACATGAGTGACAATAGATAAAAAAAACTCAATAAAAAAAATACGAATACTAGGTGGTAAGACTCTCGCATGCGAAAGTCCCCCTGGGTAGGTACCATCGCATTGTCTATTTCTGCCGCTAAGTAGCAGTATAACACTGTTGTGTTCCGGTTTAAAAGACATTGTAGCCAGTGTAATTACTGGGCATTATGAGGATTAACATCTTGTGTCTCAGGATAACGAGCGCAGTGAAGTGCCACGCAGTGCTTTGCAATTCAAAGTTCTGGGTCGTGTTGCAATTGTTCATGGGCAGTCGTGTCGCTTATCATCAGGCGAGCGGCTTGCTCGTCTCGTACTTACTAGCACAAACATGATTTATGGTATTCTACACACATTTTACAGAATAAAGGATATTGAAGCACAATACGGAGTCAAATTCCGTATTCCTTACTCGTATAATTTGAAACACAAAATTAGTTATGGATCGGCGTTAAAGATTCATTAAACTTCGAATTAATTGGTATGCAAGTAGGAAATGAGAACAGTGTATTGTTTCAAGGGTACCACGTTGAACCTATGCTGAGACAATACTAATGTACTCACCCACACCAAACTTGAATGTTTAACAACCTCTCGCGAAACTTGTATGAAGGCGAAGGTAAATGGTGCGCGCTATTGTTTTGCCTATAGGCGATCTTTGTTCAGCAAAAACTTGATACACGATATAAATCGTACCTACAGTTAATATCACCTAATGTCTATTCCCTAGCTAAATAAACTAATTAAGCCGTGCGACTAAACCGGATGTGTCATGGTAGAGCCATGCTGTAGATAGTTTTGTCTATAGCATGAATAGGCCAACTCGATCGGGTCGTTATCACTGTTTCACAGATAACCGACGTAAAGTAGTGGTTTGCTGCTGCGTTTCATATGGTCAATGAGATATTCGGAGGCCCAAATACTTTTTCCCTTCCCAATCCCTTAATTAATCCTTTCCTCTAAGGTCGGCAACGCCTCCATGCTTATTCTGGTATTATAGGCGTATATGGACGTTGGAGATCATAATCACGACTTGCTAGTTTGGCGGCCTATGCTATAAAAAAACCTTAAAGTCTACATGCCTCCAAAATATACGGAGCTGCTACTGTAAACAAAAAATATTGTAGATACAGTCTTGTATTTGAGGTTATTCAATATCACGAAGTTCATAAACGTCTTAAATCTCATGATCAAAGGCAAGGTTAAGAGTATTCAAAGGCTTTTTATAATGAATACAAAAAGTTGAAACTAACAATAACATTGAATAGTGTAGTTTAATTCGCTTTTTGTTTATCATAAGCTACAGCGGTATCTGTAGTCAGTGAACTGTACAATATAGGATAAAATATTCACAAGCGGGCCTTCGACGTTGGAGATTACAACGTTTTATATGCACAAGAAAACAAAAGTTTAATCAACATCTGGAAAATTCACCGAATGTTCACTGTAATGTTGGCCTTTGTAAAGCGCCAATAGGGAACACGGGCGTGCCCAGCGCAAATCCCAAGGGGCATGACATTAATAATACAAAAGTTATTGACAAATGAAATATGTGTTAACCTGCGGACTTATGGCCGTTCCCAATATTAATCTTCAATTTCACGATAGATAGCTATCGTCAAACATCCGTATTGTTCTATCTACTGCTTGGAATCGTCCCTATTTTTTAGATATGCACGTCGGATACTATGATAGCAATAGATAGGCAGTCTATCTGGGCCCTCTTGTGCGTTATGTTCATACAAGCTGAGAAAGAGGAACTATTGTTTAATTTATGTTAGAAAATATGAAGATATGATAGATTAGAAATATAAGTTTTAATTTAACATTTATCTATAATTCTTATTTTCTACCATTGTAAATGAAATAATAATAACGAGAAATACTTATTATGTTGCAAAACACAATGTAATACGAGTGGTAGAGCCACGCTGTAGACAATTTTGTCTACAGCATGAATGGGCCGGCTCGTCCGGGTCGTTACCACTGTCTCACAGAAAACCGACGTAAAGTAGCAGCTTGCTGCTGCGTTTCGTACGGTGAGTGAGATATCCGGAGGCCCAAATCCCCCTCCCCTTCCCAATCCCTTAATTATCCCTTTCCTTTAAGGTCGGCAATGCGCCCATGACTCTTTTGGTATTGTGGGCGTACATGGGCGGTGGAGATCACTTACCATCAGGTGACCCACTTGCTCGTTTGCCGGCCTATGCAATAAAAAAAAAAAAAAAAAAAAAAAAAAAAAAAAAAAAAAAAAAAGTCCTTTGAACGAAAATCCCAAGCGAATTTGGGGGATTTTACTGAAGTGGGGAATTATTTTGTTCGCATTAACAAATATTTATATGTCTCTTGCACTTAATTTAATTATCAAAACGGTGCATTATTTTTATTTATGGGAATTTTAGTTTTTTTTTATATTTTCTTTTAGATTTTTACATAATTTATTTAGTTTTTTGTATTGCAGTGCAAGTGCCATGTAAACCTTGTATACTCATGGCTATTTCTTCAAAATGCGTTATTTATTTCGTTTTTTTACAGCCGAGGATATCTGTTTATCGGTCAAAATCTACCGATAAAGAAAAAACTAAATAACCTTATCGACAGATAGCACATAAAAAATATTGGGACGCTTGAACTGTCATTTTCATAGTGTTGTATATCTGTAGTCAGCTATCAGTCCTCTCATCGGTAGACAGCAATGAAAAATAGGATTACCTATCATTAGTAAGTTTATTGGGACGGTAAAACGGAAAATAGATAAAATTTTCTATCGCCGGTATAGCAAAACTAGAGACAGACAGAATATAGAGAACGGCCATTAGGATATACAACAAAACATATCTCGCGCACGAGAGAGATACGAGTAACTACCGACGACAAATATCTCGGGTAAAAGTGTAAACATTCGATAAAAGAACGTCGTCATGTTAGGATTGATATAAAAAATACCACAGCGAGGTTAAAAGTACTATTTGATTATGTTAGCTTCAATAAGATAACCAGATAAAACTGGTATTTCAAGACAAAACGAGTCGACAAAATCATCTCGTGTTCCATATGCTAAGCCCCCTGATTTTATTCGGGAGACTTTCGGCACCTCAACTGCATTTATTTACTTGTAAAGTTTGCAAAAAAATAATTTCTTTCAAAATAAATTCTACTTGACAGCCTCCGTGGCGCATTGGCCGAGCAGCCGACTGTGCAGCATGAGGCCGCGGGTTCGATTCCCGCACCAAGACAAATATTTTTCTGATCCACAAATATTTGTTTCGGGTCTGGGTGTTGTGGGACCGCAAGTCTCCCGTAGTTCCTGATACCCACGACACAAGACTCGTATCTTACTGTGGGGTCAGGTCTATGTGTGTGGCTATTGGGTGTTATTTATTCATTTTATTATTTATTTATTTACTTTATTCTAGGTACTACATCCAGTTATAAATAATTTTCTTCACAGATTTTAGTAAATAATAACTGAAGTTAACGCAATCAACCATCTTAATGAATTATTATAATAAGATATTCGCAAGATAGATTCTAAGTTTTTTTTTATGGTAGGTCCCTTGTGATAGATAGATATGAGAGGCCGTCACCTGTGTTGGTACCACAGCTTTTTCATTTTTGACCGACAAACAGCAGTGTGTAAGCACTATTGTGTTTCGGTTTGAAGGACATTGAAGCTAGTGAAATTACTGGGCATTACGAGACTTATTATTCTTATTATTCCCTCCAAAATTCAGGTTTTCGAGAAAATAACCCCCAAAAGAAGTTTTTTTTTGTTACTAAAAATTATGAAGTAATTTCATAAATCACATGTCACTAATACTCACGTATAATTAAAAAAGTGAAATAAGAATCTCTTCCACAATATATTTCTCCCCCCCCCCCCAGAAGTCCCCCCAAAGATTTTATATCTCGTCATTTCCCCCCTTTGCCCTAAAATCCTCCCAATCTGGCATTAATGCTTCAGGGGCTAGACACGACCGTCATCAGTGACGCCGTCGTCTATTGTCCTATGAAAGCTTCAATGTCGCTGTGCGTTAATGTCGCTACTGAAGATTACTCTCCCATAGATTTATGTAGGTAAAGTACAAACACACAAACCTGGCGTCAGTACCCCGTGCGTCAGACTTTGACACGACAATCGGAAGTCTGTGGTTAGAAAACTGCGATGACCCCAGATAAATAGAGACCAGGTCAATAGTATGATGATTATAAATAATGAGCAAATGATCCGACATTTAAAGTCATTGGTTGATAATGACAGCCAATGCCAGCACAATGAGATGAATACTTCCTAACGTGTTATTATGATGATTGTTAAAATTCAAGGCGCGTGTACCAAATAAACATAATGGATGGATGCGCAGTTAATTCGCGTGGTTCTTTTTTTAGGTCACACTACTTGCCGTTGTACTTAATAGGGTGTACATTACTCTATGAATTATAATCGATAACACACGTGCTCCTCATGCCAATAACCTTCATTCGGGCAAACGGTTTTCAAGTCATTCAAGCGTGCGAAGACCGGAAGAAACGAAATAAGTATTGTATTCTTATTTTTATGTCATGGCTAAATGGCTAAGAGCTGACACGATTGAATGTAAAGGCATTGACAACATTATTTTTATAACACAAGGAAAATCAAAACTAACAAATCTTGTTTTCTTTAATGTATTACGATAGCTACTTTGCATAAACATTATATAATAACTATGTGTTTTTGTTTGTGTTTGTTAGAGTCGTTTTTTTATTTTATTAAGTATGTACATTTCTAAAATTCGTTAGTGTATCAAAAGTAGGTAACAAAAAGTATAAAAGATATACTAGGTACAAAATATATATAATAAACCTAAATGAAACGTTCGATTTAGTAAGTTTGTTTTTAAATTGTATAACCTATCTGTGGAAACTTATAATTTGCTGTAAGTACATAATTTTTAAGAAATGTTCAATAACCTAAATGTTAGTTTCCCTTTAAATTACCTACTATGATGAAGCGTCAAAGTAGTTAAAATTACTTATACTATCAATTTTATTTTATTAAAGTTTCTACTAGTAACGGAAACTGTCATCGTTCTCGAAAACTATCAAAACTTGTATCGTACTAGGTGTATGTATGCTGTCTTAACGACTAACAGTTTATTTTTATCTTAATACGATTTCGAAAACTGTGACCATCTTTTTACAACCCGTACTAGACGTAGATAGAGGCTGTTAGTGCAGGCTACAGGTATAGTGCTGGTAAAATATTAGAGTCAATTCTGATAAGTCAACCACTATAGATGTGATATGTTTGGATGTTTATCATCTAGCGGCGAACATTATTACTGTGCTAACAAAAAGTTTCTTCTTTCACAGAGGACCAAATTCGATAAGAAGCATGAATGTTAGCTAAGAGACTATTCTCGGGCAGAATGGTACCACATTAAGCTATACTAAATCGTGAATCTCTTGGTTCATGTCCGAAACGAAGCTCCATAATATGTATCTCCATCACTCAACGGTTCAAGAAGGGTAATTTATCGAGAAACTTTTTTTCAACGTAACGTAAATGTCTCATGTAATATCAATAACCGAATATCTGTAGAAATATCTTGGCATTGTAGGAATTTTGTTTATCATAACATTCGTGAAATTTCTGTAGAAATAGCTAATATTGTAAAACAAAAGGATATAATAAACATACTAGCCCTGTATTATACACTTCCCACGGCTGGGCATGGGCCTCCTGTACTGAAAGAAAGACCGTCTTGAGACACTTGACTGTCCGTACTTTATCGAAAACCGACACGCCAAATTTTAATATTATTTTATTAAAATAAATAACTAATAAAATTAACAGGGCCATTATGGACCCTTAGTCATTTTCCTGGAGCATACTTGAGTGTCACTCAAACGTGTGATCATCTCCAGCACTTATGAAATATTGATGCGTTCTAAACGAGTTTATAGACCGGCCGCATGTAACGGGGTCGGGTTGTACTAAAAATAAACATAAAAATTGTTTTAATCCTGCTCCTATAGCGTTTTTGCACGGGATCACGCGACAGTCGGCGATGGCCGCGTCGACGATATTGCCTCCCTTGGATTATGACCTACATTTGATATTTTATCATAAATTTTTATGAGGAACGGTATTTTGCTGTTCACATAGATTTTCTAAATATATGTATGACTCTAATAAAATTTTACTACGTTTATTTTACCTACTCCCGTGTAGGAGGGTACGCATCAATCTGGAAACTAATTTGCCTGTAAATTGTAGGGTGTGATGTTGTTTCAGCGAGGGGTGAGACTAGAATCATTAGCCGAGATTACCTTAAAACGTTATTTGACCTAACATTGGAGGGTGCAGAACAATCAAATTGTTATCAGGAGGCCTCACGGGTCGGGTCTCCTAGTTTGTTTAATGTCGTAACATATATGCTAAGACACGCTCAAGTCTACACAACAGTTACATTTACGGTAATCCCTTGCTGTTCGCGGTTTCATTATACACAAGACTGAAGATTTGCGGTTTTAGAAATTCATGGAGGTACTTTATATTTAAAAGTAACCTAATCACGCGAACTTCTGGTTTATATATTTATATCAGTTTATTCTTATTAACATTAATTTTCTCACCACACGCTTTTTTCTCTTTATCATTATGTGTATTGATTATATGTATATACATAATACTATAATATTATATAGTCTACATGGGTATACGTTTAGAATCATGCCTATTTAATTTCACATATATTATTAAAATGTGAATGTTACATATTAAATTCTAGAACATAAACAAAAAAATTTTTTTTATCAAGTATCTCTATCCGCGGTTTTTCTATTCACAGTTTCATGAATATAGTCCTCGTGATTATTGAAAGAGTCTGTATTTGTTAAAGCCTTTATAGTCCATTATGCATACGTCATTTCATATGAATATAATTAAATATGAGTTAAGTCGTAAGTACTGAAATTTTCATGATTTCGCATTCCCGTAGGATGAATAATATCGTTGTAATTAGAAAAGGCATATTTTGCATTTTCTGTGAATAAAATAAAAAGAAAGATGTTTAAGCCGACGTTAATACTCAATGCTCGTTTTACATTATTTTGTTATATAGTTATTTATTACCCATGTCTTTAAACAATGCAGTTTCGGAAACTACTAATCTCACATTTTTCGATGTAGATATTTGATAAGTATACAACACACACCCGCCACTGTTATTCTTGTAAGCCAGTATCGACCGTAGTGGAGATTTTTTACATTGAGCAATGAAGCTCGGCGAGTCTCTGAGTTTACTAAGATGTCTTTATACCGTAACGAAGTTAATCAGATAGAAAGGAAGGAGTTGGAAATATAAATTTTTCACTTCGCTCCGTAGCAAAGCGGGAGACAAATTAATGAACTATGAACTTATTAACCTCAAGCATAAGGACATTTACAACTAGAGAAGACGGGGTGATCCAGATGTAAATCACCCCGGATGTCATTCAATGGCTCTTATTATGCAAGCTGTTCAACTTAAGTGTGTAGTAACATAAAGCCATGATGTAGCACGAATTGGCAAGCTCATCCGAGGAGGTACAATGGTACCATTAGCGAGATCGCCGCAGTCCTAAGTCCCAAGAATTATCCGCAACCTCCTCGCCTATCCTAGAAATACCCATTCTGATGTAGTGGGTACTGGGTGGCCATGGCCGGCGGTAATCAAGCACTCGCTCGTTTGCTCCTCTTTAAAATTACCAGATAAAATAAAAAATAATCGTACAGTAGTCTTCGTTACAGGTTAAATGTACATATTGGTCAATGTGCGGAAATCGAACTCTTGTCCTATCGCTTCGCAGCCCACTACTCGCCCACTGCACCATGAAGGCTATCATGAATAAGAATGCGATGCACAATTAAATAGTGTTCATGAAAACTCCGCTACTCATGCTGAGATGTCGACAATGACAGCTCCTCAACAGATGTTCCATAAATCGTATTTAGGCTTAACATATGATCCAAGCCTCAATAATTCACGTTGCTAGCTCCCATGTCGGCTGCAGCTTGGAATCTGAATGATGCCCGCTAGAGGTACCTCGTAATTGCATTGTGAAAATAACATTTGAGGCCAAACAATAGGGTTATGCAATACCTATGATATTGTGCCGTATGAATTAGTTCAATCTATTGCGTTATATTGTTATTAAGTACAGTGGCTTGATAGAGAGTATAAGTATTTTTATTAGACTGCAATCAAAAGGCGGGACATGTAATTATCAGATTCTATTGAATTAAATTACCTACTGTCCTCACACATTGAAGTGGTAGAGCCCCGCTGTAGACAGTTTTGTTTTGAATGGGCTGGCTCGACCGGGTTATTACCATGGTATCATAGAAAACCGACGTAAAGTATCAGGTTTATGCGTTTCAAAACTATTCGCCCTCATCCTCTCTTCTCTTTTTTGAAAATTCCTAATCCCTTAATCATCCCTTTCTTTAAGGTTGGCAACGCGTCTATGATTCTTCTAGCATTGGGGGCGTTGATGAGCGTTCAGGTCACCTGATGGTAAGTGATCTCCACCGCCCATGTACACCCACAATACCAAAAGAATTATGGGTGCGTTACCGACCTTAAAGGAAAGAGATAATTAAGGGATTAGGAAGGGGAGGGGGTTTGGGCCTTCGGATATCTCACTCACCGTACGAAACGCAGCAGCAAGCTGCTACTTTATGTCAGTTTTCTGTGAGACAGTGGTAACGACCCAGACGAGCCGGCCTATTCATGATGTATATAAAAGTGTCAGTACCAATATTATAAAGTGTAATTTAGTTTTAAAAGCGGTGATGATCTTAGATGATCTCCGGTCATCATAAACAAGCCTGCGGGTGCCGGTTTTATAGGACAGACCCACAGCTATTATGAGTGTAATGAATAAATGGGCCACCTCGACCGGGTCGTTACCACCGTCTCACAGGAGACAGTCTTCTTCTTCTTCTTCTTCACAGGAGACAGTGGTAACGACGTGAAGTAGCGGCTTGCTGCTGCGTTTCGTATGGTGTGTGGAGTGAGATATCCGGAGGCCCAAATCACCACAATAATATTATTATATAATTTGGTTATCGATGTTGCCTTTCATGTCCAAATTTTGGTAGAGACGCACATTAGCATAAAAGCCGAATCTTAGGTAATGAATGAATCTTTACTAATTTTAAGAAAGACTAAAGCCTTCAAGAAACAAATTCAATTAAGGAACTAATATTATTACGAGCTCCCCGACAGTCGCCCCTCACGTAATTACCGAATGTCAGTGATAATATGATTTAGCCCACATAAATCTCGTTCATATTTCCAAACAATATCTCATAAATAATTTATATATCATAGACCTAAATACATAATAGTGTCAAGTGCTATAAATTAGCACGTCATCCTACGCTTACGTGCAACGTGTAGTCATAAACGAACTAAGACAACAAAATAGGCCAATCTGCTTGTACTGTTGTGGAAATAGATATAACATACTCGTATCATAATTTTATTGGTCGGTTTTTGAGTGATAGAGCCAAGCTGTAGACAGCATGAATGTGACGGCTCGACCGGTACGTTACCACTTCACAGAAAACCAACGTAAAGTAGTAGTTTGCTGCTGCGTTTCGTACGGTGAGTGAGATATTCTGAGGCCCAAATTATCCCTTTCCTTTAAAGTCGGCTACGCGCTCATGATTTTTCTGATATTGAACATGGGCGGTGGAGATCACTTACCATCCAGGTGACCCACTTTCTTGTTGGTGGCCTATGCTATAAAAGAAGTAGCTACCATGTTAAGCCCCGGTATCCCTGGAATTGTGTGAAAATATGTACAGTCGACCAATCTATTGTACCCGATCAGAAGCCAATTTTGTTAGTTTAAAGAATTCTTTCTTTAAACCTACGATGTAACTGTTTAGTAACAAGTAGAAAGCAAAGCGGAAGATTAAATACAATCTCCAGATCTGTCAGGACTCGTAACTTTAAATACTAAACGTGCTATATACCAAACAAAATTTTAAACCCACGTCTCGAAATTATCACGATTGCCTAAATCACTTGTTAATAACAAAGCTACAATTCTCAATAATAGTTGCATTGTAATGAAAACAAAACAACGCGACGTTTGAACAATAGTATACAAAAACAAATGTAAAAACATAACCCACAATATACACACACACATACAGTTACAAGTTACAACACTGGTTTCAAACCAGCTTTCTCTATACTTTGAACGTAGTCGGAGCAGGGACCGCGTGGAGCGCCAACCCCAATAAATTTTGACTTTACATTCATTTGAGTTTGATACAAAAGATATATAGGATTATCTCACTTTTGATTAAGTAATCAGTTTATTTACTCTACATACTAAGTACTTAATACACGTATTCAAAATTTGTATTTGTTCTTGATTCTTATGGACCCCAACTAAGTTTTGATTGGTACGTACTTATTTAAATAAATACATTTATAATTATTACATATACCTTATAAATAATTAATAAATTTATAAAATTCAATTCAATTATCAATTCGATCTATGCTTTTTTATATATGATATCTCCGCCAAATGTGAAGAGATTATGATGTTTATTTTATTCGATAAAGTTTACTCCGAGGATGTTCTCGTCTTTTGCTTAAGATCTGATGACAGAAAATGAGGGAAAATATGATAATTTTTATCGGACAAAAGCAAACACACGGTGTTTCGTGTGTTGATGTAGGTTTTAGAGTTTTAGTCAAACTTGTCACAAACTGTATATACCCCCGACATCAATTAGAAAAACTTCTTAAATTTTTATACTGCTGAACAGAAGTTCTTCCAACAAAGTTAAAAACCATATAGATTAGACCAGCGCAGCGGGCTTACCTACTATATAGAACACAACATATCTCTCGTGCTAGAGAGATAACTATCGACGACAAATATCTCGTGTAAAACTGTCAACATACGATAAAATTACGTCGACATGTCAGGGTGCGTAGACAAAATAATACAGAAATGTTGAAAATACTATTTTCTCTACTTTGTCTCTACTTTTGATATAACGAGTCGAGTGTTCTATGCAATCATGTACTAACAGACATATAGAGATAACCAGATAAAACTAATCACGGCAAAACGAGTCGACAAAATCATCTCGTGTTGCATATGCTAAGCTCTAAGCACAGGCTCACAGCTTTCAAACAATAAAAAAAACATTTAAATCGGTCCATTCGTTTAGGCGCTACAATGCCACAGACTGCACAGCCAAACACACAAATAAGCCAAAAACAATGTCACCCCTCTTTTTTGTCGGGGGTTAAAACATCTACACCATAAATTAAGAGGTTATCGTCACTTGGGGCTCCACTTGAATAATGAGAACTGAGTGTCACCTTTACAGTTTTTCTTAGAACCAGTTTGAAAGTACTTCTTGATAAAACTCGTGTTGACCTTTTAACGTCACGAGAGTTCGTATAATCGAATTATTATACCTCGCCGCGCTTGTTACGTTAGGTTTCCTGTTATACTAATTATATACTGTGATTTCGATATAAAGGAAATTGGGAGAAAAAAATAGAAATAATACAAGAATTGTATTATATTTATTCGTCCCACTATTGGGAACGGGCCTCCTTTACTGAATAAGAGGGATTAGGCCTTGTATTCCATGTGTTATTAAATTGATGAAAATATATTTTTTTACTAAAAGGGCAGCCAGCACCTTCCGTGGCGCAGTAGGCGAGTAGCCGGCTGTGATGCGAGAGGCCGTGGGTTCGATTCCCGCACCGAGACAAATGTTTGTGTGATCTACAAATATTTGTTTCGGTTCTGGGTGTTATCTCCCCAGAGGAGTTGACGTCAGGCCGCCGGTCATAAAAACTAAAAGTCAAATCTTTCTGTAACATGTGTTAAAAAGCGTTTTGCGTGAACCCCACTGCGAGTGGGGTAAGGGCAGGTGGAAGAAAAGGAATCAATATACATATAATAACGTAGCATGTTGGCTCTATTCTGAACTCGACAGATTTATTAACAACACAAGTACATGTAACAATGTCAAACAAAGCATTGCATAAATTACGTCATCTTGTCTGTCACAAGGACTATCTATTTAATAGGACAATGTCCCGTGTCCCCAATTCAGACAGGTTGCGAAGGTCAATGGGTTCATTCATGATATAATGAAAGGAAATATTAAAATGGTGTTGTAGTGGAGTTACCTCTGACAGTAATCAAAACCCGCGATGTGGGTGTTGGACCACGCACAGTCGGGTCACGGAATAAATTTAAGAAATTGATCTAGATTATTTTGGCATAAATCCTTGGCATAAAGACTTATGAATACTAAACGACGTAATGAGCAAATCACCCGCCCAACTGTTACGTCTGCAGACACTGCTTAAACCCTGCTGCCTGGTGGCAAAAATAGACAAATACTTAGCCCCTATACAAACTGCCTCTGGCATACGAGGGACCTACCACCTAGTGCTCGTATGTAACGTGCATCATTATATAATTGCCGATTTCTATTAATAATATTTTGGAATTCAATATTCTTTTAGGTAGGTACTTTGAAATTCTCGTAATAACGTATAGGTAATAATGGGTGAAACAATATATTATGCATATTAGATCTATATGAGAGCATGACGTAAACCTAAAATTAAAAATATTAACTAAAATTAAATTTTATGTCAATTTCACTTAGGTATTTCATCTACCTCAGAATGAGGTATGAGAATCATATAAAATAAAAAAATAAATACACCCAACAGTCACACACATAGTCCTGACCCCACAGTAAGATACGAGTCTTGAGTCGTGGGTATCAGAAACTACGAGAGACTTTCGGTCTCACAACACCCAGACTCGAAACAAATATTTGTGGATCACACAAACATTTGTCTCGGTGCGGGGATCAAACCCGCGGCCTCCCGTTTCACAGCCGGCTACTCGCCCGCTGCGCCACGGAGGCGGTCAAAACACACACATAAAAACACTTATTACGTACCTACATGGCATACAGACAACATGAAATAATTTTTTATTACTATTAGTGCCGCTATATTAATTAATGTTGGATTTAATTATCATGCCTGCAGTGGACTACAACTGTCTAGGCAGGCAGAGTAGGCAGAGACCGGTTGGGTTATAAATCACTCTGTATAGTTTGGTGCCAGCCAAGCTCGACGGCAGGGCTGTCACGGTGAAAAATATTTTATACTTACAACTTTTCTTCTTGAATTATTTATATGCATTAATCAAGAATATATGAGCCTGAAAGTGTCATAGAATTTACGTATGCGTAAAAGTCTTAGATGAAATGCCTTACGTTCGCTGTGTCTTCGTTAGCATTTTCATTGCCATGCCACATGCCATATCTTTATTGGTGTATATAATAGTGATTATTTTATAATAATATTATGTTTGTTAGGTTTATTTATCATCTGCTACCAAGTAGTCATCAACCCTAGGTGTGGGCTATCCGAATGCGCAGTCGATTGTGACCGATGGTAGTCGATTTATTTTTAACGGACTCGCAATTTCAGCAAAGAAATGTCTTCAAATATTTCAATTTTGATTTGAGACGGGATAATGAGTTATCCAAATTTATAATCACTTTGTTTTGTTTTATTTTTCGAGAGACCATCTGGGTTGGTACCACCGCTTTGTCTATTTCTGCCACCAAGCAACAGTGTGTAAGTACTGTTGTGTTTTGATTTGAAGATCATTGAAGCCATTACAATAACTGGGCATTATGAGATTTAACATCTTACATCTCGGGGTCACGCGAGTAGTCCAATGCCATACAGTGTTTTGTAATTCAAAGTCCTGTATGGTGTTGCTTGTGTTTATGGGTAGGCGTTTATGGTAAAAATTGTATAAACAATTATGAAACTTGGTTCCCGTTGCGGTTTATGGAGGTCAGACGGCGTGGCAGGTCTCCCGCATAATAACAAATCCATTTCAATTCCAAGTTAATTATGATAGGAAGGCAGACCCTGGCATTAAGCCGGGATAACACCAGGCAGAAAGAAAGAAATATTATATAAACAACATTTCCAGCACGGAGCTGTATCTTACATATAAAAAAATATTTAGTCGTGTCCTGCCATCTACTGACTCTTAGCGGTATTATATTTTTCATATGAGCGACGAAATAATGCTACAATTAGAAACGTTGTTTAGCACACTTGATAGATGGCGCTAACAGCACATTTACGCTTTTACAGACCTCTTTTTATCCCGGTAAAAGACATTCACACGAACGTAGCCTCAACCTAAGCCTCAACCAAAGCTAATCATTAATAAATTTTATTTTTTTAACGCAACCAGTATTTAGAGTGGCATAACCTTTAAATTTTACTCTAGCTACAACAGCGCCATCTTGTTCTCATACACATTTTAGGACACTTTTATACAACAAAGATCTTAGGAACAAGTCCTGAAAAGGCCTTGCCTTTACCATCGTTAAGTAGAGTGAATGGACCAGCCACCACAGCCACTGCTGCGTGCTGCATACTAGTCACCTAGCTGCTTCCGCCTCTTTCTAGAAAGAGGCGCTAAATCTGAATATGGTGATGTTGTTTCGTCATATCTTTATTAGTGCTTCGCCTTACAGACTACCAAAAAAAGAAAACCAGCACCTATAGCTGGTAATCTTTGTTTATATTGGTAGAGATTAGCTCTAGCTCTATCAGCTGTAATTAAGATAATTGAGCTTTTTTTTCTAGATGGCAGGACT
Source organism: Mimas tiliae (assembly GCA_905332985.1). Classification (NCBI taxonomy): domain Eukaryota; kingdom Metazoa; phylum Arthropoda; class Insecta; order Lepidoptera; family Sphingidae; genus Mimas; species Mimas tiliae. The sequence continues at coordinate 9,548,906 of HG995240.1, read as the reverse complement.
CTCGTGTGCGAGAGGCCGTCTAGGTTGGCACCACCACTTCGTCGATTTCTGCCACTAATCAGCAGTGTGTAAGCGCTATTGTGTTTTGGTTTGAAGGACATTGAAGCCAGTGAAATTACTGGGCATTGTGAGACTTAACATCTGTGTCTCGGGGTAATGGGTGCAGTCCAGTGTTATGCAGTGCTTTGTAATTCAGAGTTCTGTTTAGTTTTGCTTCTATTAGTAGGCGGACGTTGCGCTTACCATCAGACGAGCAACTTACTCGTTTCGTCGCTATTCGCTTGAGTGACGACTCAAGCGAATAGAAAAAAACATGTAAAGTTTTGCTATCGTTATGCTATTGTAGCAGTGATAGCTCAGCGGGGAGTGGTATGGACTGTCGAAACGAAAGTCGCAGGTTTCAAACCAGCCCCAAGTGCATACACTTTTCTAAGTAATGTTATTATTAATTGTTAATTATCACTTGCTTTAACGGTAAAGAAAACATCGTGAGGAATCCTGCATACCTGAGAAGTTCTTTATAAGAATTTCGAAGGTATGTTAAGTCTGCCAACCCGCATTAGGCCAGCGTGGTGGACTAAGGCCTAACCCTTCTCATTCAGTAGAGGAGGCCCGTGCCCAGCAGTGGGACTTATATAATACAGGGCTAGTATTATTATTATTATTTATTATTATATGCTATTGTAAAGAACGTAATAAAGCCACGTACACGCGCCGTATTGTAGTCTTCAAATTTTAATTTCGTTCGTCTTAAATTCTATCACGCCGCACAATGAATAAACACTTAAAAATAATATGCTCAGTATCAGCCCGGAGTCTGGAATTTGTGTCCGGTATGGCGATAGGCTCGCCCCCTATCACATTGTGGGACGGATATACGCTCGGCGAAATGTGGGTGTACTGGTTACACCTCTGCCTACCCCTTCGGGCTTACAGGCGTGAGTGCGTATGTTTATGTTTTTATGTTTAACAATAATGGCAGCGTGCATTCACCCATACTTATAGCTCATGACAGCTCTAACTTATTTGTTTTATTCTCCATTCTGTTATATCAAAATTAAATGAAATCAAAATATTTATTGAATCCATAAAATGGTATAAATAGGTATAGATTGTTCAGAACCCGTCAATATCTCTACTGCGAAAGGCTGTTTAGGTACAGGAAACTCTAACGTTGCTCTTTTCATAGTAGTTATACTTATTATTGAGAGCATAAAGGTTTTACAATATTTAATTAGAAATAGATGTTATACCTAGAAGGGTTACCGTCAGATTGGCGGCCAGTCGTAAAAACTTCAAGCCAAATCATTTTCTAACATATGTGTGCGCCGACCCCACTTCGAGTGGGATAAGGCCAGGAGGAAGAAGAATAGATATCCTAATACTAAGCCAATACCTTCCTTCCCTGCCTTCACTAGTCTCGGGTTCTGATTACTTACGCCGGTTCTGAAAGTATTTTTATAGTATAGGTCGGCAAACGAGCAAGTGGGTCACCTGATGGTAAATGATCTCCACCGCCCATGTACGCTCACAATACTAGAAGAATCAAGGGCGTGTTGCCGACCTTAAAGGGGCCCCTTCCCTTCCTAATCCCTTAATTATCCATTATAATTAAAGGATTTTCAAGAAGGGGAGGAGGATTTGGACCTCCGAATATATCACTCACCGAGAACGAAACGCAGCAGCAAACTACTTAGGTCTGTTTTCTGTGAGACAATGATAACGACCCGGTCGAGCCGGCCCATTCATGCTGTAGACAAAACTGTCTACAACATGGCTCCACCACTGAAAATAGAATTAATTTGTCCCCGCTATGTCATCTAATTCTGAGGTATTCATAACGTTATTGGTTTTGACTCGACACACGTCTCATGATTTTCAAGAAGAACTCATCACTAGTCTAATTATAAATAAGGTTATATAAACAGGCGTCTGGCACACGTTGGCTTTTAGGAGTATAAATTTCATACGAGATCTGTAAGAAAATTCCAATATGTTGCATTTGGTAAAGCAACGCTAATGCCCTTTTTGTCCACAGTACGAATGGGCCACTGCAGCCAGCTCGTTCGGAATGTTAATTACCATTGTCACTCACATAAACTCGACGTGCAGTAACAGCTTCGTTGTTGCATTTCATGTGGTCAGTTAGATTACCGGAGGCCCAAAAGTCGCTGTTAGTCATTAATTTATGATGAAAAGAAGAACGTAACAATACTTTTAAATTGGCTTCTGTGCGTTTTAATTTCATATAACTTTTGACAGCCTCCGTGGCGCAGTGGGCGAGCAGCAGCGAGGTGGGCCCGTGAGACCGCGGGTTCGATTCCCGCACCAAGACAAATATTTGTCTGACCCACAAATATTTGTTTCGGGTCTGGGTGTTGTGGGACCGCAAGTCTCTCGTAGTTCCTGATACCCACGACACAAGACTCGTATCTTACTGTGGGGTCAGGGTTATCTGTGTGGCTGTTGGGTGGTATTTATTATATAACTAAATATGTAGCATGGCACAGCAACGCAAGATGAGTTTTGCGTTTTGCTTTTTTTACCAAGGCGTCCACTATCTTCCACTTCAGTCTATCTTGCACTATCTCTTACAAGTGAGCCTAAATATCATTAGTCTGGAGGAGAAACAAGAACTGGTGTCTTTCAACCTGGTGCGTCCAGCGAAGATCATAAACAAAAAATGTATTACTTTCTATTACATTTTAAGGAGGATGTGAAAGGGGAAGTGCACTTTTGTCAATATTATGCACAATTAAATATCGATAATCTTACCAATTAATGGTAAGGCCGCCCGCACATTGGATGCAAATTGAATGCGCGTATACATTGTTAAACGTTGTTCCATCGCACATTTCACGTAAGTTTTCGATTAAATCTAAGCCGTGGACATAGTTACTAAAGTACTAGGTCTCTTGTAAGTAGTATCCGACAGTACGATTGTGTAGGTACAATACCTATTATTTCAAGTTTTACTAAGTGCTGCTACTATTTATAGGCAAGCGTGTCGCTTACCATCCAGCCAGCGAGTTGAGAGTCATTCAGGCAAATAAAATAAAGACAAATCATCTTCAATATATAAATCTCATGAATCGATTTCGGACGTCGCCGCGTCGCGTCGGAACTATACGTGCATATACATACGACTAGCTCGTACGCACTCTGCGCGCTCCCATACTACTAGGAAGGTCGGGATCGTTCGTAGGTGTTTGTACGTATTCGCACGAGTCAAATTCATATAAAAATGCGACCAAAGTTCGAGCGGCCTAATACTTTATGTACAGAGTATATATTTAGGTGTACCTACATATTGTTTCTGCATACCTGAGAAGTTCTTCATAAGAACTCCAAGCGTGGTGAACTCCTCCCTCCCTCCCTAAAACCCAACTCCTCTCATTTGTAGAGAAGGCCCGTGTCCAGCAGTGGGACGAGTATTATACAGGGCTAGTATTATTTATTGTTTCTAAATACGGTTACAGAATAAGCTAGAGCCAATGGCAGTGAGGCATGTACGGGTGAAAATGGTAACTCAATATCTACGGAAGCCACTAAACCGAGTCACCTATAAACTAATATATGACCACACACTCGTTTCAAATATTAACCATTATTACTGGTAAATTGTCTAATTACATTTATATTTATAATTAGATGATGCTATTCTGAATACCTGATTTGAATCGTTTAGAATCTCTACTTTGAACTAAATTACCTCAGTATTTTCTTTCCCGAATGTTCATCTATGCGTTAATTAGGTTAGGAATTTTGTGAGTACCTATGTATAGACACATAAAAACCTAGTGGTGTATTTTGTGTGTACAAATCCGTGAGTCCGCATTAAGCAAAATAACGCCAGGAAAGAAAACACAAAAACACATAAAACATACATAAATATATAAGTTCATGCCTGTACCCTCGAAGGGTAGAAAAGATACAACTGCTTGCCGAACTTATTTCGACACCAAAATGTGATAAGGGGCTAGCCTATCGCCATACCGGGCATAATTCCAGACTCCGGGCTGATACTGAGCATTTCGTAGGTAATAGAAAAATCCAATATCATTTTTACCCGACCCGGGGATCAAACCTGAGACCTCAGCGTCAGCGTCAGTCGTAACGCATACGCATTACCACTGCGCGACTGAGGCAATACTAAGATACTGAAGATAATATTATATTATTATAATATATATATAATTCTGAGTAAATATTACTTCCAAAATAAAATATGACACGTTCAAATACTAACATAAAGCACCGATAGCTCAGCAGGAAGTCGTACGGACTGCCAGGAGATGCAAGTGCATGCATCTCTGACTTTACTAAGTTACGTGTCTTCCATTCGTGTCGTGTTGTCCATTGTGAATTATCGTTCAATTTATCGGTGAAGAAAACCGGCGTACATTAGAAGATCTCTATAAGAATTTCGAAGGTGTGTGAAGTCGGCCAACCTGCATTAGACCAGCGTGGTGGATTAAGGCCTAACCCCTCTCATTCCTAGACGAGGTCCGTGCGCAGTGGGCGAGTAGCCGTCTGTAAAGCGAGAGGCCGTGGGTTCGTTTCCCGCACTGAGTTTTTTTGTATGATCTACTATATACATGTTTTGGGTATGGGTGTATTCTCCCCGGAGGGGTTCACGTCAGGCAAGCAGCCGGTCGTAAAAACTACAAGGCAAAACTTTCTGTAACATATGTTAAATAGTATGTTGCGCCGACCCCACCTGATGGTAAGGAATTACCACTCACTGCCCATGAATTGCCACAATGCCTCCGGCGACTTCAGTGATCATTCGAAACGCAACAAGCTATCATTTCACATCAATTTTCATTGAGAGGTACAACCCCGGCCGAGCTGGCCAAGAAGTGCTATAGCAATTTTTTCCTAATAGGTAATTTATGATCGTTATGAATGTAGTATAATGGTAAAATAAATAACACGATATTTCTGTATAATGAATCAAACGAAGAACCATCTGTGTATACGATACTTATAACTTGAACGATGATTAATATTTAACTTTGTTGAGCTGTAAATATAATAAACCGATCACAACTCAGACCTCAATATTATTCATTTGAAATATCTACATACTTCAAGTTATTAATTTGCCTATTTTTATATCTTGGTAAGTCTAAGATCACTTGTAGGTATTAGGATTCAATAACCTAGCCCGTCAATTACAGTTAAGGAACTGAAGATACGAGTCACGTGTAATAGATAGATATCTAGCGGATAAATTTTACACTAAGTGCAGGGATAGAATTCATACAAGTTGAGATGTCCGTCCAAGGCACACGCGCGTCTCTCATACGTCCTCATGTGTGTGACAACAATAATTAAATACAAAATAGTACGTATTTATTTGCACAAATGTGATAGTGGAGCTTATTAAATAAGCATTTTATGGTGCTACAATTAGTGACACATAATCGTATCAGTAACAATAGTTACTTCTTTCTTTGCGTCGTTATTCTTCACAAGAGAAAGACATAGATATTCAAAACAAAATGAGTGCAAAGTACGGTGCTACGGATTCAAATGGGAAAATCACGGAAGATGTGAAGGAAATTGCTGTAGATACGGATGTAAAGTTGAGGTAAAGTTGGAAAATTCGGTTAGAGGAGTTGTTCATTATCCAATACAGTGCAATTTCACTTACGTGCAATTTATCCAATTTGCGACAACCGGAGCAGAATTAGAACACAAAACGGAAAATTGTTTTACTTATCCAATGGCAGTAACTTGCAGCACTCTCATAATAACGTTTTTGAAACAATTTAAATTTTATGTTTCATTGTAAATCTATAATGAAGTAGTGTATAGAAAATCGTTAAACCCGATTCAATCAAATGATCTATTAATGTAATATTTTAGTAGGTATAAAGACAAATACAAAATTTTACGTCATTAGTTGTATATTATATTATTTTGAGTGGTAGAGTCACGCTGTAGACAGTTTTCTCTACAGCATGAACGGGCCGGCTCGACCGGGTCGTTACCACTGTCTCACAGAAACCCGACGCAAAGTAGCAGCTTGCAGCTGCGTTTGGAACAATGACGTCAGTGAGTGAGATATCCGGAGGCCCAAAACCCCCTCCGGTCTCCTATATCTTAATTGCGTTGCCGGCCTTTCCTTAAGGCCGGCAACGCGCCCATATTCTGGTATTTTACGTCATTAGTTATATTTTTGTATATTATTAATAAGTATTTTCTATTTATTGCTACATTTTTTTTGTGGTAGTCTACAGAATACCAGCATCATGTAAATACACTATCAAAATGTAACGTAATCCAACCAACCAACCAATAGGATGCAATAATTTTATAAAATATATTTATTTTATGTGGTAGAGATATGTAGTAGATACTTTTTTCTACAACATCAATGGGCCGGCTCGACCGAGTTATTACCGCTATCTCACACAAAACCGATATGAAGTGGCAGTTTGTTGCGTTTCATACGGTGTGTAAGTCTACCAGAGGCCAAAAACCCCTCCCCTTGCCAATGACCATTCGATTTTTCTGGTTTTGTGGGTTCTGTTTCATCACTTACCATCAGGTGACCCACTTGCTCGTTTGCCGACCTCTGCAATAAAAAATATGAAATTGTTTTTAATTAACGAACTACCATCTTTTGCAGTGTTCGACCGAGACTCCGATGGTGGCGATTCAGCCAAAATGTGCTCTACGGGCTGGGGCACGTGTACAACGACTTATGCGCCGCCATGTGGTTCTCCTACATGATGCTGTTCTTCCAAGCGGTTCTGGACATGAGGGCCGCAGTCGCTGGAACTATGTTACTCATAGGTACGTATTCCGTTAAGAAGATGAAAATATATGTACCTAGGTTTTACCTCGCGGCCTCGCTTTTTTTCAATTCCGTCCTATTAGTTCATGAAGTTCGAAAAATTTCGTCATATCTATGCCTATAGTATAAAATCATCACCCTCTCAAAATTTCCTCAATGGTTTGGGTTGGGTGTCAGTCAGAACTTTATCTTTTAAATATATATAGTTGTGGCTGGGTCGTGATGGTGATGTAGGTTGGAATATATTTACGTCCCGTGAGAGTGTCAAAGTGGAGAAGTATCTCTCACCTCTCAGTAGATCTCACCATTTTTATGATCCTGATACAAAATTATCTGTATCAAGATACGGCATACTTTTTACCGTGTTCGTCTTTATAAATTCACTAGCTTTTGCTCGACACTTCACCGGCGTGTACGGCCTGTTCCGGTATAAAAAGTAGCATATGTCCTAATCTAGGTCATGGTCTACCTGTATGCCCAAATTCGTTCAAAACCGTTCAGCCGTAACAAACATCCAAATTGACAAACTCTCAAACATTCAAACTTTCACATTATTATAATAGTAGTAGGATTATCTTATAGGAAGTACTAAAACTTCATTTAAAACACATAATGAGAAAAAGCAACGCAAGATTTTGATAGTAAGTTACATAGAGCTGTTTTCTTTAATACGTCTAGTAAGGAGGAAACATTTTAGTTGAGATTAGTGATACGATTCATGGTAGTAATAAAAACTAGATGGATAACAGTGGATGGATGGTAATGTAATAAATTATTTTACATAATGAAGTGTTATAACTAATCAGGGATCTTAAAATATTTATTCAACAAAAGCCTTGAGATAACACTTATAATATGTCACTGTCAGCCATGACTGAAGCACGCATATGGTTAGAAAATTAGAATTTCCTGCAACATTTCTTGATCGGCCCATTATCTGCTCAACAATGACATTATGTCGGTGCAACTTCCTACTTGTACAATAACATAATGTCGTGCGAGCGGTGCGTCTGCTACTCATGCATAATGTATTACACTTTTACTATGTAACAGTATTTCACTGAAACAACTTACGCCTTGAGGTAATTTTAAGTAATATATTAAGCATATACATAATCAATGCTTATTTATTAAGCCTCATTTATCTGGACAGATTTCTCGACAGAGATCTCGTACGACATATGCAAGAGTACTTATCACAGAAAAGCGTAATTTTCGAGAAATGTTTTTATTTTTAAACTGCATGACGCGGCCTCTCGATTGATAGTGTTCTGTTAAGTAGTGCGATAAAATATATTCATCTTAATGGGGCTTTAAACTTATCTTTCAGGCCAAGTTGTAGATGCGCTCGCCACACCGCTAGTTGGCCTGTTTGCCGATAGATATGGTACAAAGAAATTTTGGCATCTAATCGGTATGAAAATAATTTATTTTATTTACAGAAAACATATACGAGTGGTAGAGCCACGCTGTAGACAATTTTGTCTACAGCATGAATGGGCCGGCTCGTCCGGGTCGTTACCACTGTCTCACAGAAAACCGGCGTAAAGTAGCAGCTTGCTGCTGCGTTTCGTACGGTGAGTGAGATATCCGGAGGCCCAAATCCCTCTCCCCTTCCCAATCCCTTATTATCCCTTTCCTTTAAGGTCGGCAACGCGCCCATAATTCTTTTGTATTGTGGGCGTACATGGGCGGTGGAGATCGCTTACCATCAGGTGACCCACTTGCTCGTTTGCCGGCCTATACTATAAAAAAAAAACATTATATTGTATTCTATTTAAAATAACTCTAACTGCGGTACTCAGAGATTCCATTCATGTTTAAGTATTCATTAGCCATTTCTTAGAATACGATTATTTTCTTAGAGACGTGAATTATGATTTTTACTATATTCAATCTTCTTCCACCTGCCCTTATCCTACTCGTAATGGGGTCGGCGCATTATGCTTATAATACCATGTTACAAAAACATTTGGCTTGTAGTTTTACGACCGGAGTACTTATTGTATCCAGTAACGTAGCATAAAGCATTAACTGCCTCTGAGAGTTGAAAAATCAAATTATAAGAAATGACTTAATTATAAGACTGCCTCGGTGGCACAGTTGTAATGCGTACGCGTTACGATTGAAGCCAACGCTGAACTCTCGGGTTCGATCCCTGGGCCGGGTAGTGTTATTGGGTTTTTCTGTTACGAAATGCTCAGTATCAGCCGGAGTCTGGAATTTGTGCCCGGTATGGCGATAGGCTCGCCCTCTATCACATAAGGGACGGAGGTAGGCTCGGCGAAATGTGGGTGTACTGGTTACACCTCTGCCTACTCCTTCGGGGATTACAGGCGTGAGTGCGTATGTATGTATGTATGTACTTAATTATAATTAAAGTTAAATGGCGTCTCTGAGTGCGACAGTAAGACAATGTACTTAAATTAATTGTTTGATTTTTCAGGATGTGTATTAGTGACGGCTACATTTCCCTTATTATTCGTAAGATGTTGGGGCTGCTGGCTTACAGACGACGCAGATTACCTGTCATGGTGGATGCCTTTATACTACGCCATGCTCATAGTGTTCTTCCAAATCGGATGGGCAGTCGTACAAATTTCACATCTCGCTATGATTCCATCGATAACAGATAACTTGCAAGTTCGTTCTGAACTGACTTCTATAAGGTAAAGCGAAATACGAGTAATAGTAATACCTAAAAGTGCATCTAAATTTATGACATTCTGACGCATCAAAACTCTATTTCCGTGCACCACCTGTAACAAAACACACACACACAAGTGTGGACGGTTTTCAAATGTTACGACATAGCATAACGAAGGGATCCGTTGACACCTCGTTGAAACTAGCGAACATTTTGTCGTACCATGTCACAATTTTAATGGACATTAAGCGTAACAAGTACGTTCGGTAGCCACATACTGTTCGTGCCTTGAAATATCACAAATGTAGACGCTCCTTTATGAATTAACTAAGCGTATCAGTTTACATTCGTAAGTATATCAGGTTAAAACTTTCTTTTTCAGATATATGGCTTCTGTGATATCGAGTTTGTCTGTTTATCTCATAACCTGGGTTGTATTAAGAGCGACAAACTACAGTACTTTCATCGGGCCTACGGATGATTATAAATTTAGGGTAAGTCTTTCTTTCATTCTTTCTGCCTGACGTTATCCCGGCTTAATACCAGGGTCCGCCTTCTCGTAACATAGATTTGACGGTATTTGGTGTTATAAGGGGCGACCTGATGTCTGACCCCCACAATCCACAGCGGAAAATAAATGGGCAAGTAATTTAGATTAATCTATATATTTTTATTTCTGCCTGGCGTTATCCCGGCCTAGTGCCAAGGTCCGTCTCCCTATTAAGACGCCTTTACTTCGCCCGATCTTAAGTAGCGTTTGTAGTGTGACCATTAGCTTTCTATCTCCCTCCATCAAGTCAGCGCTATTATATGAGCGGCGATAACTCAGCGGGGAGTAGTACGAACTGCTGAGACGAATGTTATAGGTTCTAAACCAGCCCCAAGAGTGCTAAAGCCTAATTCCTCTCATTCGTAGAGAAGGTCCGTGCCCAGCAGTGGGATGTATATAATATACAGGGCTGATAGTATTAATCTTTTCACTGCATGTTTAGAATACTTTAAGTCGATGCAAGAATGTATGATAGTAATAACATAAATTCATAAAGTTATATTGCCTATGTAAAAGAGTTATTTTCTGTATAAAATACTTTTATTCCAGAATGTCTCATTAATAATCTCAGGAATTGGCGTCGTAACGTACACAATATTTCATATATTCTTTAAATTGCGACCATCAAATGATCAAAAATTAAATGGGATACCGGCCGCTGTGAACTCTACTGCACCTACACATAACATCGAAGATAGTGAAGCATTGAAGCTGCCACCAAAGTCGAAAATTATGTATTTTTTACGAATGCCGCTATTGTATCAAACTAGTTTGTTGTGAGTTTCGATTATTTTCTTAAACTTTCCTGATCTCATGAGTTACAGTTTCGGACACTTGTCTACTGTTATGTGTCATTAGACCATTATAACTTTCATACATGCATTCTGTATGAAAAATTATGAATTAAGTACTTATAGGTAATTTGTTAACATTTTTATTCAGTATGTGCGGAGTCAACCTTGCTGATCGAATGTGGAATAGTGTGATAAGGGATCGCTGTAAGTTGAAGTATGATGTGGTGACTAAAATCGAAAAGGTTAAGTTGAAATGGTTGGGAAATATGGAGAGCATGGATGAAAGACGACTTACGAAACGTATTTAATATTTATCGTTTTAGACAGTTTTGTCTACAGTTATGAATGGACCGGCTCAACCCGGTCGTTATCATTGTTTCAAAGAAAACCGGCGTAAAGTAGTACCTTACTGCTGCGTTTCGTATGATGAATGAGTTATCCGGAGGCCCACATCCCCCTCCCCTTCGCAATCTCTTAATTATCCGTTTCCTTTAAGGTCGGCAATGTACACATGATTATCCTGGATCACTTATCATCAGGTGACCCATGACCCTTGCCGGCCTATGCGATAAAAAAAAATGTATGAATGGGGAAGAGGTGAAAAATGTGTGTAATGAACTTATCTCCTATACGGACTTGAAGTAATATTACCTTTGTTTTAGATACGTTTTCTCGCGGCTATACTGGGCTTTAAGTCTGGTTTACGTACCTTTGTTCTTGGAGGAACGTCTGTCTGTAAATCCGAGCGCAGGATCTGAGTTAGTTGCGAGCGTTCCTTTAGTTCTCTACATATCGTCATTCTTTTTCTCACTACTTCTTAAGAGCAAAATTAACAACTGTGGTCACCAGGTAATTTATTAAAACATATATGTAGTAATATTAAGAACGATATAATTACATTTTTATTATTAAATACTTACTTTAATTTAGAATTCCTGATGAGAAATGTAAAACACTCCGTATGACTCGATTTTTTTCCTGATACATTAGTAGGAGGGTTATGTTCTTGCATTAAAAACCAATCGAGGCAAACGAGCAAGCGGGTTACCTGATAGTAAGTCTCCACAACACAGCCACGAACACCCATAATAGCATAAGGTTTACTTATATCCATAATTTAATGAAAAGGAATGGGCCCACGGAAAGCAGACTCGCCGTACAAAACGTAACAAGGAGCTGCCATTTCACGTCAAAGACTTTAATGTATACTACTAGACGGGCTGTTTAGAAGTAAAATTGCATCACATAACGCGGGAGTTGACAGCCCACAGAGCGCGAGAGGGGTTCTAGTGGAGCGTAAGCAAGATGGTAATATTGAGTGGCGGTCAATTGACCATAATTTAGTGGCGCAATCTCTATGTACCGCGCAGCTAGTCTAGAAGTATACATGAAAGTCTTTATTTCACGTCGGTTTTATTTATGAGAATGGTAGGTACCCGGTCCATTCACAGATAAAACTGTCGCCAGCGTGGCTCTACCATTTCATATTTTACATTTAGTTATACACATACTTGCTGTTCACACGGTTTCTTTCGTATGCATATTACTGCTCCGCTAACGTGGGTCGTAGCGTAATGATATATAACTATATGAACCATTGTCTTTACAATACAAATATACGGTGTGAATATGACCTTCATCAGTCAAGTTACTCAAAAGTTACATGGCAAGATACAGATTACAAAGTTCAACACCATCCCCCCTTTTTCGGGTGGAAATTTACAAAAATGTGAAAAACTTTTCTCTTTATTTTGAATAACCAATATTCGTATTCTGTTCCATAAAAAAATATAGAATTTCAAAGCCCAAAACCCTTAAACCTTTGCCCCCTTAAAATGTAAACATCCAAACGTTTCATAACGGGCCCCTATGTCATACAAACTATCATCTGACCAAATTTCATGAACCTAGCTCAATCAAATCAGTAATAAATCTCTACATTTGCAGGTGGCGTATTTAATAGGAAGTTTTTTGAGCCTAGTCAGCAGTTTGTGGATCGCGTTAGCTATAGACCCACATGCCAGCATTATACAGATATATTTGGTGGCTACCCTTATTGGTAAGTAAAAATAATTTAACTCATAATTGCGTGCGGTGCACTGTGTGTGTGATGTAGGTATTTGTATAGACACAATGTCCACGTGTGCCTGCCAATATAATAAAAACTACATCATATCATTTACAAGCTTACGCACACGCAATAAGACGTACACAGATCCACCGAAATGATGTCCACAATCAGTGGTGACGCTAGACCAAACGTGGACATCGGCGACATTAGCTTTGCGAGGTCTCTTACATTTCGCAGTCAGAATGGAAACGTAAAATTATTAATTAATAAAATAATTTGCAGATAAAAAAATACACAAACAAACCGGGATTCCCCAAGTTTCGCGCGCTTTCATAGCATATTCATATTGTGACGACTTTGAATAAATACTATTCTTGAGTTCGGAAACAAATACTAATATGAAAATAACAATCCTTTAAAGGATGATTAAGTGTTGAAAGATGATTAGTAGTAGGCGGTTAGTGTAGAGGTAACAAAATACTTAAATAACACCCGGCAGTCGCACACATATCTGTATATTCCTGAGCCCACACTTAGGAGCGAGTGTCTTATGTTGTGAACAGAAAGTACGACTTTCGGTTTCACAACAATCAGACCCAAAACAAATATTTTCGAATCACATAAACATAATGATGTTTTTTCTCTAAGTGCGGGGATCGACTCACCCACTGCATCAAGGACACTTTCATAATATCAATATTCTGCTGCTTTTCAGGTGCGGGTAGTTCGATAACATTGGTGTCCAGTTTGTGCGTCACCGCGGATATGATTGGACCTCATTCACACCAAGGAGCTGCGATTTATTCCATAGTCACTTTTGCAGACAAACTCGTCACTGGCATTGCAGTTGTCGCCATCGAAAATTAGTTCGTATATTTTACTTTGTTTTAAATTTGATAATAGTTCTGAAGCATGAATTTCTAGACTATAGAATAGAATGGTTCAATTTCCAGACTAGGCAATCACATTTATGTTGACTTTTTTTAAAACAAGCATGAGTAGCGCGTGATATAAATTTGAACCTGCTACGGCAATAGGCTCGCCCCTGTTACGTCTACTAGGACTGGACTAATGAGCGTGAGGATAGAGGGCCATATTGGAATTCGCGAAATAACTTACTTAACGATTTAGTAAAACTCTGAATAATTAATGTGGGTAGTAATTTCTTTGGTTTACGCGAATATTATACATTGAAATAGAACTAATTTATACGAATTTTAAATCGGAACCCAAAAGATCGACTGCCAGACGTCATGACACCGTGAGCTCTTTCTGCGTAGATCGGACTAGTATAACTATCTTTTAAAAACCATAATAAATTTATAATTTTAAAATGAAGGTAGGCAATGCCACATTAACTTGTCGAGATGACCTACACCTATCTCGCGTGACCACGAAGGCTAAAAAGTTTTCGTAACGCGTCGGAACTGAAATAGAATTAAACCGCGATAAAACCCGTGTAAATTGGTTTTATTTCAATAAATGTAGAGTTCTGAAACCGTGGGCGCACTAGTTGCGCCTCTGCCTACCTTTTCGGAGATACAAGCGCATGTAACAAAATTTTGCCAGGTCTAATCCGAGCCCGGTGCCATGCAGCTAGTAATGTCGTGATATAGTTAATAAACATAGCCATAAAATACATTAATATCTTTTTTTTATTTACAGCAAGTGCGAAGATGAATCGGATTGTCCCCAATACTACAGAGGTGTATTGACTTATGCCTGTGGAGGAAGCGCTGTGCTTGGAATTCTGTCCTTGTCGATAACAAAATTAACATTTGAAAGGAAACCGCGCACATAGTATTATAATACATAGTTCCTAACTAAGTCTACAGTACTACTATTAAAATTATGGCCTGCAGCAAATTTCTTTGTTAAATGACTTAAAAGGTCCTGTATTCTTTAAGATTTTGTACAAATACGCTAACAATGCCCGCCTTTCCAATGTTTGTCAGGCACTCAAGAGAAAAATATAAGTACACAAATTATTGTTATAAATGCTCTACTTGTATTGGGACCGCAGTAGTGCGAAATGAAGGATATTTATTTATATATTTATTAGGCGCCGATATTTAATCCTATTGGTTCATCAGTCGATTCTCATCATTTACTGCCTGTTAGGCATTCAACTGTCCCCAACCGTCCATAGTAGTGCCTATGCATGTGTATTGTTTACGCTTGATTAGTGCCGGTCTATAGGTAGGTACCTATACAACCGGTTCCATACCAGAATCACTGACAACCGACGAATGTAGCAGCTTGCTGTCGCGTTTCGTTTGGTGGGTGAGATTTCCGGAGGCCCAATTCCGTAAGGGGAGACGCCCCTTCCTAATCCCTATTCTCTTTCTTTAAGTTTCGCAACGCACCCATGATTCTTTTGAAATCGTGGGTGTCTATGGACGGTGGAGATCACTTACCATCAGGTGGCCCACTTGCTTTTTTGCCAGCCACTCCTATAAACTGCGAGCAAACGGTAGTAATCAATAAAAGGCTACTTTTGAGCATAATATTTCATGAGGTGAATAGAAGTATCATTCATAAACATTAGCACAAAATTTACTGACAGTGATAATCTTTTCCCAGTGAACACATTTATGTCAAACGGACGTCAAAATGATATTGCGCTATGTCAGGATTTATGTAAGATATGAGTCACATATGACTCATTATTTCACACTTCTTGACGTAAGACTTTTACATAATAAATATGACGTACGTATGATGTCCAGTCCACATCATTATTACCTAACTGACGTTAAGCTGACATAACAATGATCTCATAGCAATGTCAAGTTGTTCCTAAATCGCTTACGTAGATGTGTGTTAATTACCGAATATACTTGTGAGCGTGCACTGATGCGCTCAGCTAGTGTCGGTGGTGGACTGTTGAATACATGAATACACTAATAGGATATTGATAACACCACTATTGTGTACTGTTCAAAACTGGTCCCGTATTTGTCCGAACCGAATCCAATTCCTTGAAAAACATGCGTGACCCTAACCAAATCAATGCGACTAAACCATATTGCTATGTATTTTTGCTGTAGCGCCATCTATTAAGACAGAAGACAAAATTTTATCGACATGGTTTGCATTAATTTAGTTTTGGTCGTGAACAATGTGACTTCTATTTAACTTAATAATAGTGATGCGTGGTTGGTTCTGAATGATTGTAATCATATATGTAATGATTATATTTATTGATACTAAATAAAGTCACCATTACGTCATGTCTGCGTAAAATTATGTATTTTGATGTATGATCTCTGTATGATCTATGTATGACATCATTTTGAGGTCATGTGTTCACTGGGTTAGCCCGTAAAATATCTTTAACTGTAGAAAAGACATTTGACTTCCAGCCAAGTTCTTGCCAAATTTTGCGTTTTCTTTTTCAGCCCACAGTAGACGAAACTTTGGGTCAAGGGCTGCTGCCAGTTGGCATTCTTCGTCTTCCATTAATCGTCCGAACCTTTTTTATGCCGGTTTATAGGGAATTAGTCAAAGGGGCAGTCATTTAGTAAGTAAGTTACTACGTAAGAGGGGCAGTAGTGGCGCTAGATCAAATGTGGACATTCGCGATATCAGCTTTGCGAGACCTCTTTCATTTCCCAGTGAGAAAGAAAACGGTAAAATAAATGAGCTGAATTACACACTAAGTAAGCCCAAATAACGACTTGGGGAATCCTTTAGCCTCACGTGCTTTCTAAGTTTTGCCAGACGACTCTAGATAAATACTACTCTTGCGAGCGGAAATAAATATGATTAACTGATTTTAATTTCTAAAACTTTCTTGCGAAGCCCTCTTAGGGCCGACGCCTAACGCCGTCACTTCAAAGGGCTATGTTGTAGCATGCACCAGGGGTTTAAACTCTTGGAGTTTGAATACCGTTGTTGCAAATAATTATAGTTGATAGTAGAATCCAAAATACGCTTGGGTGCCACTCTGAATTAAGTCTAGCGTAAACCAACAATAACAACCAATATAGGTAATGGACGAAAGTTATCAGAGGTTCAATTTAACGGGAGTTAAGAAAACCGTTAACTACTTTGCAGATTACCTAACTTAAAAGAATTGTTTGACCTTATTCCATCCTCACCTTTCCTTACCAGAACCACAGCTTCGTGGTCTCTTCCATCTCGGCTCGAACCAAGAGGTTCGCAAAATCTTACTTCTGTCGGACCATAAAGCTGTGAAATAGTTTACCGGCACACGGGTTCCATCCTTCCTACAACATGGGATCTGAAGAAGCAATTAGGCAGGCCGACATAATTATGCCGATCTACGATTTGTCTGTCGTTGGTAGACTCTATCCTTTGGCAAGTGTAGCGTAGTCACTTTGCCGAGCCAGGATAAAAAAAAGTTAAAAATATGTAATTTTGTTAACTTTGTTAACAGATTAACGATTTTCTGACCAGCTTTGGATACAAGGCATCTGGGACGTGGTTAGTGGGATTTTGGGGTGAGATTCAGCAAGACTCTAGGGGAGGTTGAGCCCACCTCGCTCATCCCATCCCCTTTATACAGCACATTGATTAGGAGTATGCCACTTGTTAAAGATGTTTGTCTCATTCCATTATCAAGAAATTTTATTACTATGATATTTTATCAAAGATTTCTGACACATAATATACTAACCAGTAACCAGCAGGTTATTTAAAGATAAAATATTCATTAATGTTTATAAAAATAATACAACAGCTTTTATTTATTGTTATAATATTATACCTTAGAATAAAAACACTATTGTGTGTCTCAAACAATGCGCTATTGGAGGTTTAGGTTATAGTACCTAAATACTATATGAGAAACGCGCTTACACCATTTGGCTAAGAAAACGCATGAAGAGACAGACATGTCATGTCGAATGTTAGTTAGATCAAACGTCCATATACAATCGTCTACATAAAATTCTTACAGTGTATCTTATTCTTACAGTACAGTACACGATTGGTCCCGCTGATACAATCATAATAAAAATTAACCAGACACATAACATTTAAATAACATCATAAACATAACAAATAAATAAAAAGTACATTACATATTTACATACATTACATATATACATACTTACAAGAAAAAATAAGTAAAATATCTTTTTGAGATGATCGACGAAGGAAAATCTAGTTCTTACTATTATTGTAGCAGAACTTGGCGGGTTCTGGTTCCGACGACCCGCTGCAGCGGGTCGCCCCAAATACCTACCAAATCCACCGTTAAATCATGATGGAAAGGCGGACCCTGGCATTAAGCCGGGCCAAGAAAAAAAAAGAAAAGATTAATTGTACAATATACCGTACTTTTTTTCAAGAGGATTTGCAGACAGACAGGTGCTCAAATTCTCCTTATGAGCATTAACGCTTTTAATATTATGTTCAATGATCACAATTGAACTTCGTTGACAGCTAACTTGAAGACTGGGTTCACGCAATGTGTAACTAAAGTCTTTGGGTTCACGTAATAGAAACAGAATTTGCTTTTTTCCACGTAGTTACTTACTCAGTATTAGGGCGATGTTCTTAGATACCTATGAGTAATCGACAATTAGTGAATGACATCACGTAGTGCAGCAGTTGGATTGAGTTTTTTTGGAATCTTGCACTTGTTTAATCACCTAATTGCTCTCGTGGCAACATACGGACTTAGGCTGTAAAACTAATGAGATCCTGGGTTCCATTCCCAGATTTAAATCTTTCCAAGCCCAAAAGACGTGAGTTGCCTGGGATTGGAATTTCTGCTTGATATGGCGATACCCGCCTGTCACAATTTAGGAAGAAAATATAATCTCCGAACCAGTGCCTAGGTACGTTAGTTGCATCACTGCCTACCCATACATGAGTGTGTTAGTATATTTCAGTAGCATCAATATTATTAAATACAACTTGTACATACTGCTGCGCTGCCTGTCGTAAGTATTAGGTACCATGGGGTATACGTTGGTAACGAGGGTATTGTTAAATTAAGGGCTTATTTCGCAATGAGCGATAAAGTTTTAACCGCAAGATAACGCGTTAAGACAGTTGTGTAGATAGACATTTGGATACTACATGTAAATGCGTGCATTTACTTGAATATCATGCAACAAGCCCTTTATGATGGAACAAATCTGTTAGGTACACGTAAACCTTACGATCAATCAATATAGTACCTACTTTTATACTTTAAATTGAAATAAAAAATTGACTGACTAAATTTGTTTTATTGCACTCAAATTGAATACGTCTAAAAGTGGATCGTAATAATAGCGGTATCTGACGTTTATTACTTTAGGTTGTATTATTAAATGTACATGATATTTTCGATATCTATCTATAGTCTTATTGAGCAGTCGCATATTTTTCACTCGTTCACTTTCAGTCATAGGTGCTTCTATATACAAATTATATAAATTATCACATTTTTCCAATAAAATACTAGCATCTGCTAAACTACATGTCTCACCATTTGTATCTTCTACAATATTAATATTTGCCAAAGTAGCACATTTGCTCAAAGCTGAAATTATTGTTTTAAAATCAATTCTCCTATCAACGAGGCGGAAATTTTTCAAACACTTAGTTAAATGTATATTTCTAGATATAGGCAATACGCATGGTGAAACAGATGTCGCCTCGACATTCAATGTCACCAAATTATTGCAACAACTGAACAAAACATTAAAAAAATCTGCACTGTACCTAACAACTCCACTTAAACTAAAAAATGTTATTTTACGTAAATAATCACAGTTAGTACTTAATGTTACAGTATTTTTTAAATACTCCTGAAAGATAACACTTAACATAATTTTCTCTTTTTGTGTGAACACAAAATCATAATTTAAAATAACTGTTGGATTTGCCATCCTTCTCTTTGGAGCATGTGGGTCATAAATTTGAATGGTACCTTGATCAGTATCTAGTTTAGGTAAAATATAAAACCAATCGCATTTCGAAGATACCGGCCCGGTATCCAAACTGCAGTAAGCTGGAAAATAATTCTTTATTTTATTAAATAAATTACTAAAAAATTTACCATCAAATTTATTTGTATTTTTATTCCAAAGCAATATAGAGACATTTCCAAAAAGTGCTTTCCCTAATTCTTTCACATTTACAACTTCTGCTTCAATATTAAAGTTGTTATCAAAAAATGATTTAAAAATTGGTGATACATAAACATTACAATTTCTTATACTCAACATTGTTGTAATAATATATTCATAATTCTTAAAATCTAAATCTACTAAGAAAGGAATGTCATTTACATTTTGATAATAATTATTTTTCTCCCTCCAGTTTAATATACAAATATTACAATGATTAAATTGTAACCTTTGTTTTAAGTCTTCAATATTTAAGGGTGTGTGGTTTGTGGTAAACGCATAATTAGATTCTGATACGGAGTACTTCAAACAGTTCAGATTGCAATTACTTAAGATATACCGTGACAGGGCACTATCTAAGAGATTGCAAATTGAACCCACAAAGTGAATATTATCAAAATGTTTGAAAATGTTTTGACACTGCACTATTAAGTTATGAGTAATTGTTGTCATGCCAATATTACCAAATACAAAGTTTAAACTTATATTCTTAATAGTAGGGCACAATTGGTATATTTCTATAAAATCAACAATATTTATATTGGTGTATGAGATATCTAAAGTTTGTAAACACTTTAGTTTCTTCATCACTGGCAGCAAGGATGACTTTTTCAGGTTGTGAATTCCACACATGTTTAATTCAAGCAAATGTCTTGAGATGTCTTTAAAGAAATCCAATTTCAAGGTATGTGATGTTGCCAATGTATTCATATGTATATCTAATTTTTTTACAACTCTATGTAGACACAAAAACTGCCTCAAAAAGTTAGAAGTATTGTATACATTGAGCAATGATTGTGAATCCAATAGCCTTATGATAATAATTAAAAGTTCTTCAGGAAGATCTATTATATTCATTATTTCCCCTAAAACAAAAACAATATAGTTTTTTAAACAATCACTAATATTATGTTACTACAGCTGGTATGATGTAGTAGTTAATAAATCATAATAATCGCATCTCAGGTATCCAATAAAGGAGGTATCATCTTGTCTTATTACACATACTTATTTAAGTATATAACAAAATTATGCAACAAAATTGCAACTACACTACTGCTGCTGATACAGCCAGATAGCATAGTAGGTACATAAATAGGAGCGATAAAATCTGACATACGTATTACACTAGCTACCTTCAACGTTTTTATTGAAGGTAGCTAGTCGAAGTGTAAAATAATTAGTGTAAAGATCTTAAAATAAACAATACCTACATGTTAATGTATGTAATATATTATAACTTCATACCTGTTCACTTGTCTTTTATATATTATAATATAGAATAATAAATAAAAATATGTAGGTACATATAACACCCAAAAATCTGTTATAAGAAAAATTATGAGTTTATAAAGAAAAAGATTAAACTTGAAGATTGTTGTCTACTATTTGTCTATTTAGAGACAAAGGTTGCCAATAGACTTTCCAAATAATTCAGCCAAACCTCTGAAATTCATAGTTAAAGGAACAATAGATAAACCACTCACCGTGGCCACATGAAATAGAAGATGTTATACACAACTTGGTTTACATATATTACGAATGGAAGGTTAATCATGATTTTTTCGTATGACTATCACTGTTACTATGAAGTACACTGCATCACACCATTTTGTAAAATATCTAGTATAGTTATCCACACTTTGAATAATGAAAATATCAACCATTGTTCAGCAAACTAGTTTGCTGACCTTGGAAAAATCGACATGCACTGAGGGACGGCAATAGCATCACTCTATTTCTTTCTTTCATTAAGAATACCTCTATATTATATTCCTTTGTTGTGGGACTGAATACGAGTTATTAGCAGTCTATAGATTTCTCAGTCTACACTGAAATTATAGGTTCCTCCGTCGATGTCCCAAACATGTTTTCAGATCCTAACGACTCCATCACAGTCACTATCGAAGCAGCACTTTCCTTGCCCAATCCAAATCGCAATAATAATACGCGAACCCGACATAGGACACGCTTGCGCGTCCGAAGAGCTTCCAACTGGCCCTCGGCACAATGATGTGCAAAGGCGGCCCTAAACTATACTCCCCAGCGGTTGCTCAAGCTGAGGCTGAGCCTTCTAAAAGGCACCTCTGTGCTTAATCGCTACTAAATAAACTATACATATTTCTTGCTAGAGCGCCATAAGCACCGGCTTTATTGTCAGGTGAAGCTGTAAAAGCACTAAAGGCTCACAGCCGAAATCCATTCGAAAAAAATGAAATTATCTATAATTGACGTTATGATTTACATAAATAGATAAGTATCAGAAAGTGACTACGTACTCGCAGTGCGTTTGCTTTTATACTTTTCAATTTCCCTTCACTTTTCCCCTCGTATTTTTTTTTGAGAGATCCTTATTCCATCCATCCAAGATTTAGCCGACACCATGGAAGAGATAGAGAGAAAGAGAGAGAGTGAGATAGAGAGAAAGAGAGAGAGAGAGAGAGAAAGACAGTGCAGCGGGGTTAGCTTTTTAGCCATTAGAATGTCACGTAAAAATACGACGCGAACATTCGTATCGTTTGATAGGAGTAATAGTGTTCTGTGCGTTTGATTGTGACTGGTCAAGATACGAACTTGTGACGGTATGAGATACAAAGCTGATACGACGTGATGAAACGTTTTGTTTTTGAATTTTTGCATTCTTAAGGGGGCAGCGCAGAAAATCTACCAACTACCAAACATACAGCACATCAGCTAGGCACGTAAGGGCGTATAGACATCCGCAAGCATAGTAGTGTGATTTTTAATTAGTGTCAATGCCAAGACGAGCAGGACGCTCGCTTGATGTAAAGTGTTACGCCTGATCATAAACAGAAGCAACACCAACCAGAACTTCGATATATGAAGTACTGCATGACACTGGACTGCGCTGGTCACCTTGAGAGATAAGATGTTAAGTCTCATAATGCCAGGTATTAACTGACTTCAATATCTCTTAAAGCGGAACAGAACAGTGCATACACACTGCTGATTGGTGAAATAGACAAAGCGGTGGTACCTACCCAGATGGTATCTCCCATACTAGGATTCTACCGACTACCACTTAGTAAATGTATGTGTGTGTGTGTGTCTGTGTGTTTTCTATTGTATCCAATAGAATAGTTGCCCCTGCTTGAATTTCTAGATTACTTTTTGAGTAATAGAATATAAACCTCACTATGAACACATAATTAAAATTAGTCTATTAATAAGGTCGTAATTAATATTTTGAATATTGGTATGCGCAAAGATGAGCACGCAGTAAACATCACAGTCTTCCCCTAGCAGGACTGTACCATAATGGTTATCACGAACATAACATAGGGTACTGATAAAAATAATAAAATAAAATCTAAACCGTCAAAGGTGTAGTTCATCTAGTTACCGCTTTGTATTATTGAATGAGGTTATTTAGTTTTTTTTTTATAAATAAAGGATACACATATTGAAAAATCGAATTATACGGTTTTTATATTTTATATAGAAAACCTGGCACTCTTGCTAGCAGCTATCAAACGTAATGTCAAATTTTCAAACAGGCAATGCTGCCAATCGAAAAGTTCTGAATTCCTGCTATAATAGGCTCTAATCCCCGATTATTCCCCACGTTTGCCCCAATTCCTCGACTTAAATGTATGTAAAAAACATTATTACTTTATCTACATTATTTTTATATTTTTGCTTTCAGTACATAATTACTATACTAGAAAATTACTAACACTGACTTGGAGATATTATTTTGCCCTAAATCCATATTCAACACTGGCGTCATTGTGGAGATTTTCTCTGTGGTATTTAAAATATTATTGTTGAATTGTAGTACTTGACAACTGGGTAACTGGCGGTGAAACCGTTTTGATTTCACTTTTTATGTTAAATTAATAACAGTATGGTTTATGGTGGGACAACTCTGGTAACTTGGTCGTTGGCCCCTCTTTCACAAAAAACACGCGTTTAATAATTTAATGTAATTGTTTTGGTCCGACTAAATATAGAAAGCGAAGTCATTAGAACATAACATTATACGGTAAAATATAATGTGTTATAGTTTTGGAATACTAATTATTATTAAAATTTTAAGTCTCTGTTAAATATGGGCACTTAAATTTTACCCAATGCATTTAAAAGCTAATTTTGGAAGTAGCAATTTGACACTCCTGCGTAGGACAGCGTTTGATTTTATGATATTAATATGATAATATCATAAAATCATCATAAATACAGAATTTAATATTAGATAACTATTCCCCGGAAATCCCTGATATATACATCAACAGCGGTGGAGTCAGACTGTAGACAGTTTTATCTACTGCTTAAATGGGCTGATTCGACCGTCTCGGTCGAAGCAGCAGCTTACTGTTGCGTTTCGTACGGTGAATGATTTATCCGGTGAGCCCAAATCTCCGTTTATCTACCAAATTCCGTATCCTTTTTGTTCCTTTGCCGGCCTTTTCTACATTAAAAAAATGTAAAAAACCCCGCTTTCTACTCCGCATTAGCCACCATTTCCCCATAAATCGGTGAATTCCCCATTTATTCACATCACTGCGCAGTGCGCACTGGAAGCAATGGTTCTTTAATCGACTTACACGCTTGCCAAACCTTTATAAACTACAGCTCCAACATAACCCAAACTTTTATTGTTCTTATCATAGGTCTCTCATAAATTAAAATATTATTTCCTATGATTATTGCATCTAAAAATTAAGTGAACGAAAATGCATACGCACTCATACCTGTAATGTCCGAAGAAGTAGGCAGAAGTGTAACCAGAAGTGGAATACCCACATTTCGCCGAGCTTATCTCCGACCCGTGAATGTGTTAGGGGGCGAGCTCATCGCCATACTGGGCATAATAGTTCCAGACTCTGGACTGATACTGACCATTTCGTAATAGAAAAAGCCCATAATACTTTTACCTGACCAAGGGATCGAAGCCGAGAGCACAACAGTCATACCGCGTGCAAAGAATAACTGCGCCACCGAGGCAGTCGAAAGTGTTTAAAAAATATAGCTACGTCCTTAAATTTTTATTTTTATTACTTGCAGCCATATTTTGAGGTTCTTATTCCGCTATAATAAATAAAAAATGCTATATATTTAAATCAAGCAGTGGGATCATATTTAATTGGCCGGTAATCGTGCAATTGGGTCACTTGATGATAAGTTACCTCTACCACCCATGTACGCCCACATACCAGAAGAATAATGGGCGCGTTGCCGACCTTATTGGGAGGGGCCCAAATGGCCTCCGAATATATCATTCACAGCAAGCAGCTGCTACTTTACACCAGTTTTCTGTGAGACAGTGGTAACGACCTGGACGAGCTAGCCCATTCATGCTGTAGACAAAGCTGTCTACAGCGTGACTCTACCAATCAATAAAAATACTGAGTCCTTTAATAACATTATTAAATAATGCTAACATGGGCCCCTTCAACTGAATAACAGGGGTTAGGCCTTTGTCCACCACGCTGAATGGCATGCGGATTAGTAGATATTACATACCTACCTTCGAAATTATTGTGGAGAACTTCTCAGATGTGCAAGTTTCTCATGATGCAATGTTTCCTTCACTGTTGAAGCAACTGATACTTATTAATATAAATAAGTATTTAATAAATTACACACGTAACTTGAACAAGTCACAGATACGCATGCGCGTAACAATTTTGGCTAGATAGAAAGCAGCGTCCAGCGACAGCGTATGCAGCCCCAAAAGCATTTTTGTGGCTGGTTTCGAACCTGAAAACTTTCGTTTCAACAGTCCGTACCACTCCCCACTGAGTTATCGCTGGACGCTGCTTTCTATCTAACGCGGGTGACGCTGCGAACAAAGGCTTGAACTTTAATGAAGCCGGTTTTTCAATATGGGATATAAATAATACATATTACATCCGGGCTCCATACAATTTCCACATATTTGAATGTAATATAATATTCCAAACAGTAATTTTGGTTCAATCAAGCTATTTTTTTCTGTAGGTACCCCGCAAATGCTTTCATGCTTCCACATCACCATCAGTTCCTTGACGATAAAGACTGAACTGAGCAAAAACTTATAGTGTGAACACCCATCGTGGTACTGGACCGTGCCACCTTTTATCCTGCACTCCAAAGCTAGCAAAAACTTTATTATTCTGACCAAAATTTACGTAGCACGTAAAATTTGTTCTTTAAAGTATCAACCAATTTAAAGATTGATGCTTGAAATAGGCTTGTATTAAAAGTAAAGTAAAATGTAATACAGTCCAGCAAACGGAAATTACGTTTTATCAGTTTTTATCTGGTAACATTTTAACATTGAATAGTGATGTCTTTATTCTTGATTGTATACTAGCTTTTGCTCGCGGCTCCGACCGTGTGAATGTATTTTCCGGCACAAAATTTACTTTTCTGGAAAAATAGTTACCCTATGTGCTTCCTCAGGATATAACTTATTTTCTTACTATATTTCATTAAAATCTATTCACTTTCGTTTTTATAATATTAGTATGGATGTCACGGATATTAATAATTATATTTTTTATGTTCATGTATAAATACAAAAGTGAAATGTTTGAAAAGAACGCAGGAACAAGCTAAAATATTTTTAATATTGAAATAATAATTATGAACTTAGATTTTTTGTCAAAATGCTAATGCTAAAGCTTTCCTATCTTTAAATCGTATTGACACCTGAAAATTATATAAGTAATAACCAATTCTGCAGACATTAACTTATTTAGATATGCAGTAATGTATTCTTTATTTAATAGAATAAATTAATTCTTTATTAACTTTTGTTAATTTAAATCAGTTGATCAACTAAACTCGAAACATGTCAACCCGCTATTATAAAAAACTGAATGAAATAATAATTATTTGAAGACAATTTAAGTACCTTTATCGATGTCGATTACTGGGTAATGTGCTCCAACACTAGACAAATTTCGCCAGGGAGCTGGCAGATGGCAATATGGCTGTAGCTTTCGAGTTTCGCTGGCAGTGTGCGGTGCTCGTAACGTTTCCCGTATAGGACTACTGTATCCGACGGCTTCAAAGTTTCATTTTTGATTTTTTTAGTATTCATTGTTTCTGTTTACTTCGATTTGTTTAAAGTTTTGTGGCAAAATTATAGTTTTCTTTACCGTCGTCACCAGAAATCATTCGTCGACAAAATGGCGTCGCTTGACAAGATTTTACTGCAGAATTTATTTTCACATTTCATTGTCCTATTATAAAAATATGGAGAAAAATGTTGTAACATATGTTTTATTAGAAGTTTTTTCAATGAATTATTCCGGTTTTGTTATATTCGGTCTATAATTATATAAGTAACCGTGTATTCCTTCAATTTTCTACAAAATGCGCTTGGTAAGTGGTTTTATAGCCTTTTTACATATTGTTTTAGTGTATTTATTTATTTTATTAAAGATTCTAGTGTTAAAAAGTTTGTGGAATGTTCTAGAAGTCTTGGGTGTGGCCCTGAAACTAAGGAAAAAATTAAGACGTAATACTGAATTTGAGGGTTTTAGTGATTGTTTACAATATATTTTCGTGTTTTTATGTATTAAAATATTATTGTCCCACTAAAGGAAGTGTTTCTAATGATTCTTTGTTACGTAATCTTTCTATACTGGCCAGTGAAAATGATTTTGGAAATGGACCCATTTTTGTAATTTAGCTTTGAAAATTTACTTTACTAAGCTCTACTTATGAAGATTCAAGGAATTGAGGTTATGTTACATTATTTGACTACTTCGTTTCTTTTCTGATGTGCTTTAAATTGAAGATATACAGC
The DNA here is from genome assembly GCA_905332985.1 of Mimas tiliae. Taxonomy (NCBI): domain Eukaryota; kingdom Metazoa; phylum Arthropoda; class Insecta; order Lepidoptera; family Sphingidae; genus Mimas; species Mimas tiliae. The sequence goes on along the minus strand of HG995240.1, from coordinate 9,521,183 downwards.
AACTTCTTGTCCACAATGATTAACAATTGTTTTTTAAAATTACCAACAATTTATTGTTGTTTTCATAATAACAATACGTAATTCAAAGGTTATACATAAAAATATTCGTTATATTGAATGAAATCTTTCAAGTGTTCCATGCATTTTATTATCTGCAATCATTTTTACATGGTTTTCATAGAAAACAGTGGCTTTTGTATTTTTTTTAAAACATAACCTCAATTCAACAGTAAAAAACTATGTATTCACAATCTATTAACATACTTTTGGTATGCAGTTAAATTCAAAGTATTTAGTGTATTTAATGTCTCCATATTTGCTAAAATAAATAGATATTTATTCATAAAGTTGATTATTTTAGTTAAATTTTTAATGCATTTGCTAAAAAAAATAATTAATTAAGGATTAGTCAGATTTTTGGCATTGTATTATTTCCTATTTTAAGTATACTATTTATTTTTAGAAAGGTTCCATTCATGAGTCTGAAAGTGATTCAACAAGCGACAAGGGAGAGAAGAGTGATTCAAGTGGATCAGCCTCAGGGAGCGAAAGGTGAGAAACAGACATTCAGCATTTGTACCTATAAACTGTCTTCAGATTCTATTATTTACTGTGTTTGTTGATAGTGATAGTGGGTCAAGTTCTTCTGGATCAGTCTCACAAAGGTCAGGTTCTGACAAGTCTGCCGAGGAGAGGTCACATCACAGCGATGACACAAAGTCATCACCAAAGCACAGTAATGCTAACTCATCGAAATCTGATCAACATACTGATAAAAATTCTTCTGATGATGATTTACCTTCAAAGTCAAAATCTAGGAATAGTCATAGCAAGGTGAAAGCAGACCTTTGGGAGGAAAACCCAGATATTTATGGTATAAGAAGATCTGGACGTTATAGAAAGGAACCAGACAGGCTAAAATTGGCAGACAGTGATTCCAGTGAGAGAGGCAGAACACACAACCGCAAAAGCAGAAAAAAAAGGTATAGTTATTTGTGCGGTATTTAAGTTGGTGGCTCCCAGTCTCTGATGAAATTATCATGTAATTTATTATTATGCAACACTATTTTACAATTTTAGTGATTCATGGAATTCAGACTCATCAGAGAGTGATAGTGATTTGGGGGGCTCTCCACCTCCACCATCAAAGCGACCAGGCCAAAGAAGTGTACCTCTTAGAAAAAAGAAACCAGCAAGAAGAAGATTCTCCAGTGAAGAAGATGAAAGTTCTGAAGGCTCTGATGATGAATCAAAAAGGTAATTTTTTTTGTTTAAAGCAAGTAGACAAACTGGGAGATGGGTCACCTGATACTCTACCTTTACCTTTAATATGGGTAGCACCAGAGGTATTGGAAACTTTGTTGCTGATCTTCAAGGAAGAGATTACAGAGAGTGGTTAATTGTGCTTCTTAGAATCTTACTACAAAATTCATACATTACTTATTTTTGATTGTAGATAGTTAATTTCGTTTCAGAATCGTTTTAGAATACAAATCTTATATTTTTTTGTAAATAAGGCATATAAAATTACTTTGTATAAAAACAGATTTTTTTTTCTCTAGTCGAACAACAACAAGACGTACAGGTGCTGCTGTTAGCTATAAAGAAGCTAGTGATGAACAAACTGATTCTTCTGATCTTTTGGAGGTGGAAGGTATGGATGGCGAAGCAGAGGCTGAACCAGAACCAGAAGATCACAGTGAAACTATAGAAAAAGTACTTGGAATTCGACGTGGAAAAAAAGGAGGTACTTCATAATTACTATCAAAATTTTTGGATTACATTTTTCTAAAATGTATCATGCATTTTGATTGCTTCTCTTCTTTCCTATTATGATGTCATTTAAACTTAATTTTTATTTGCATTTATTTTGGTGCAAGTATAATGTTAAATTTTAGTTAATGTCTTCTTATCATTACGCAGTCACTGGGAATGTGACTACAATTTATTATATAGAAGAGCATGGGGATCTTAATGAAGGCTGTGATCCTAATGATGATGAGACGTCTGAACCTCAGTACCTGATCAAATGGAAAGGCTGGTCACATATTCATAATACGTGGGAATCGGAAAAGTCACTCTTTGAACAAAAAGTTAAAGGGATGAAGAAATTGGAAAATTATATAAAAAAAGAAGCAGAATTATCTTGGTGGAGACAACAGGCTGGACCAGAAGACATAGACTATTATGAATGCCAATCTGAATTACAACAGGAACTAGTAAAAACATATAATTATGTAGAAAGGATAATAGGTATGCACCTTTTATTATAAGAATTTATAAGATTTTAATTGATTGTCCAAATTTATATTTCAAATTATAATTACCACTTTTAAGGAATTTGTAGAGTATTAAAATATTTTTTTCAAAATCATGCAATGTTTGAACAATTTTTTTCTAGCTGAACAAACACGAGAATTAGAATCTGGTGGAACAACACACGAGTATTTTTGTAAGTGGGAGTCTTTACCATATTCTGATGCGACTTGGGAAGATTCTAGCTTAATAGAAAGGAGATGGCCTGTAGAAGTGGAACGTTTTAAAAGTAGAGAAGCTGCTAAATGTACACCTTCAAGGCACTGTCCAGTTTTAAGAAGAAGGCCAAAATTCCACCAAGTCAAAGAACAACCAGAATACATGGGAAAAGATCAGGTATGTCTTACATTTAATAATCCAGAAGAAATTCTACGAGTACTTAAAGAATTAGGAGAATCGCAGACACATATTTTCCATCCTTTTTTCAAAGATTGCTGGTTTATATTAGTTGACTTTTATTTTACTTAGTTTTTTTTTATTCGTCTTTCGCCATAATAATGTGAATAGTTGATGTAACGTCTTTTTTATTATCTGTAGTAAACATAGCTGACGAATAATGATTTGCGACATAGAAAAAAACTAGAAAAAAATTAATGTTGCTTTTTAAAAAAACAAACTTGTACTTGCTTATTTTAAATATTGCAATCAGCAGTCTTCTATAGATTTCATAAAGGTACATGTAAGGCATCATAAAAAAATGCATGTAGTATTATTTTAAAATTAATAACAGTCGAAAATTGCTATTAGTACCAATATTTCTTTTACAATTTCACTATAAAAAAACCGCGAATACAACAAAGGACATTACTTTTCCTACAGAAATATGTTTTACAACATTGTAGAAAGGCATGTTTAATTAATTTTTAATTGTATAGTTTATAATTTATTAGGATATGAAAAAAAACCCAAACATTTGCACCACTTTATTATATTTGGGTTCCTTTACTATTTCATAAAGACCAAGCGAATCAATAAACACATATGTATATAAAAAATAATTTACTGGTAAAAATACGATGAAGACCTATTTTACACGAATTTGTGATTATTTTTATTTCACTAATATTTTTGTGTATTATTTCAAAAAAATAGTACTTTATTTTAAAATTGAGTTGGCAAGCTTACTTAAGCTTCCATGATGTCTGGCGGCCATTTTGTCGACCACGTTAATCGATGAGTCACGACTAACTAGTTTTACACGAAATAAGAATGTGTTCTTGCTAAAAATTATAATGTTTGGGTGTATTTTCGCTGGGCTTAATAAATAATTAATTATTATTTATTTATCTTTAATAGACCAAGATCAGCATTTTAGAAATTAGACGATGCAATATTATATTATGCAATTTATTATTTACACACGGGAAAGCTAATAGAAAACGTGCCATAAACATATCATTGAATTATTTTTCGCACAAGCTAATTTTGTTGTTGGTTTGAGTAAATGCAGTTTTCATTGAATCATGTGGATTTATCATGGTATTTTTTAAGTGTTGTGTATAGCGCCATCTATCTCCATTTATACGAATTATTTGAAATTTCGTGTAACGGCGCTTTACGCGTTTGAGTTCCCATCTACTGATGGCGCTAGTTCACTTGTTAGTCTAAACGCTATGACATGTGGTATAGTATACTAGCTTTTGCTCGCAGGTCCGCCCTCGTGGGAGTATTTCCTGTCATATTTCCGAGATAAATGCACTTGGAATTATCGTTATTTTTGACGACTTGCATCGAAAATATCGACATTACTCTGCTATTTATCAATTTGAATGTATAAAGTTAAATATATACTTACATATAACATTAAACATAACTATTTAAATATGATGTCACAGTGACTAATTTTTATGAGTTTTTATATATTTTAACTTGTTAGTATGTATAGTGTGGGATAAGTCTTTATGAATTTTGAATTTTAAACCTGTTCCACCTAACTGATAGTGCTGAATTGTTGCACACACCAATCTACTACATAATCATGTAATTCGGTAGCTTTTATTTAATTTAATTTCACCTGTTAGTTGATGTAGGTCAAATCTTGTAACTGAATGGTTTCAAACCAGGTTAACTCGACCAGTGGAACTGATTTTTTTTCTCATTGTCTCCTGATAGTAAGTGATCACCGCCCACGAATATTCACAATACCTGAATCATAGACGTATTGGCGATCTTAATCGACAAATATGAAAGAGATTTGGACCTCCAGATGTCTCGCTCACCATACGAAACGCAACAGTAATCTGCTATTATAAGCCGGTTTTCTGTGAGACAATGCTAACAAATCAGTCGAGCCGGCCTCTTCATACTGTAGACAAAACTATCTACAGTGTGGCTCTACCCCTCAAGACACTATTCTTGCGGCTATTTTATATTTCTACTAATTATTTTTAAAAAATTTATTATATTTAAATATTTTTACATTGCCTAGTTTTATAAATACTAATGAGGATCTTTAAATCTTTTCAGAGTTATGTTTTGAGGGATTATCAGATGGATGGATTAAATTGGTTGATACATTCCTGGTGTAAGGACAACTCAGTAATTCTTGCCGACGAAATGGGTTTAGGTAAAACTATACAGGTATATGGAGTTATAATAAATTTTAAACCCCCAACATCAATTAGAACTTATCTGCAATTTTTAAATGGCTGGTTTTCTTTTAACATGAAATTTAAAATAAAACCAAATTGGTCAAGTTTAGGTGCTATGATGATACAATAGACAAACTAAACTTATAACATCCTTCTTTTTTGTTGGGGGTTAAACTGAGTATTAATCATCTATTTGCATGTGATATTTACATTCTGATTTATTTACAGACAATTTGTTTTTTATATTACCTTTTCAAATCACAACAACTGTATGGCCCATTCTTATGTGTGGTGCCATTAAGTACAATGACGGCTTGGCAAAGGGAATTCGAGCAATGGGCGCCTGATATCAATGTCGTCACCTATATCGGTGATCTAAGCAGCAGAGATATTGTAAGTAATGATCATAATATTTCAAATTTAAACTAATTTTAACTTTAATAAAACTAGAATATATGACTTGGTGCAACTTTATTACCCAGTATTTTGGATAGTATAAATCTTATCTGTTTGTTTTGACCTGAATATATATTTTTTCTTTTTTTAAATGCGTTTGATGTTACTTGTTGATGAGTTTCCAATTTTCTCTCCATTCATGTGATCAGATATTAACCAAATTTATTGAGGAGCTGTGAGGCTGAATGTAATCCATTATTGTAGGGCCGCTGTTACACTGTTAAAAAGATGTGTGATTTTTTAATGGCCAATGTGCAATGATCCTGATGTGCTGATGATGAATGTGAATTTTAAATTTCAGATTAGACAATTTGAATGGAGTTTTGCTAGTTCGAAAAGACTGAAATTCAATGCTATTCTAACAACATATGAGATTTTATTGAAAGATAGACAATTTCTGAGATCATTCAGTTGGGCTTGCTTGCTGGTTGACGAGGCTCACAGATTAAAGAATGATGACTCATTATTATACAAAGCTTTAAAGGAGTTTGATACAAATCACAGATTACTAGTTACTGGTACTCCATTACAAAACTCATTGAAGGAGCTATGGGCTCTTTTACATTTCATTATGCCTTATAAGTGAGTATGCTTTATCCTACTACTATTACAAACTACATAAACTACTACTATTATAAATGCGAAAGTTTGGATGTTTGTGAGTTTATGAATTTGATGTTTGTTAGTCAATCACGCCTTAACAGCTGAACGGTTTTGGGTGAAATTTGGCACACAGGTAGATCATGAACTGGATCTAGGACATAGGCTACTTTTTATTCCGGAAATGGCCATTTACGCGGGTGGAGCCGCGAGAAAAGCTAGCTTAATATAAAATACGTTTTATGGTTACCTAAAGTTTTTGCGCTTCGGTGATATACGAAGCTTTTGGAAATACGAACATGTATACAATACAAAATTGTATTTAACATTTTTTCTTTTGAGTGACTAACACGGCGAAAAACACGAAAACAAATGATCATAATTCACATAAACATCATTTTAATAGTAGTACTGTACATATATGTTTCATACAAATATTGAATATATAATTTAATATAATGAATATAATATAATTTAATATTTTAATAATTTTAAGATTTGAATCTTGGGAAGAATTTGAAAAAGATCACGAAGATGCAGCAACTAAAGGTTATGAAAAGTTGCACAAACAACTAGAACCCTTTATATTAAGAAGGCAGAAAAAAGATGTCGAGAAGTCATTGCCTGCCAAGGTAGAACAAATTTTAAGGGTAGAAATGACATCAATCCAGAAACAATACTACAAATGGATTCTTACGAAGAACTACAGTGCTCTGCGGAAAGGCGTAAAGGGTTCCATCAACACGTTTATTAATATTGTGATAGAACTGAAGAAATGTTGTAATCACGCATTATTGACCAAACCCGAAGACTTCGAATCGCGAGCTTCGCTTGCCACAACAGATGCAGTTGAGGTAGCTACTATATTTAGTAGTTCATTAATTTATACTTAAAAACGATATTATAATTGTTGTTAAAATATCCTTCTTTTTACAGAAATTATTGAGAGGCTCGGGGAAGCTGCTCTTGTTAGACAAACTGCTGTGCAGGTTAAAAGAAACAGGGCATAGAGTGCTTATATTTTCTCAAATGGTGAGGATGTTGGATATTTTGGCGGAGTATTTGCAAAGGCGGCATTTCCCGTTTCAACGCCTAGATGGCAGTATAAAGGGGGAAATAAGGAAACAAGCCCTTGATCACTTCAACGCTGAAGGATCACAGGACTTTTGTTTTCTTTTGTCCACCCGTGCTGGTGGTTTGGGCATAAACCTTGCTACTGCCGATACTGTGATAATTTTTGATTCTGATTGGAACCCGCAAAATGACTTGCAAGCTCAGGCTCGTGCACATCGTATTGGTCAGAAAAATCAGGTAACAATTTTAATGGATTTATATGTTTTTATGTTCATCTATGCATACCTTGCTATGTTTGTATGATGGTATGTTTGTATAGAGACAAATGAATACGACTGACGTGTCCTTGTTAGACATTTCGAATCTGCATGTTCACCAGCTCAAACAAACAGCAAAACATGTAAAGATGAACTGTGAAATATCTATACTGCTAAAACTCACTTTGATAAAGAAATATATCTTGCGATTCGCAGGTCAACATTTATAGGTTAGTTACCGCAAGATCTGTAGAAGAAGACATTGTTGAGAGAGCGAAACGGAAAATGGTTTTGGATCATCTTGTTATTCAACGGATGGACACTACCGGCAGAACAGTACTCAATAAGAGGGACCCATCTGGTACTACGGCGAATAATCCTTTCAACAAAGAGGATCTTAACGCCATATTGAAATTTGGCGCCGAGGAGTTGTTCAAAGATGATGATGAAAATGATGAGGATCCTGTCGTAAGTTGTGATATTCCGAACTAATCCGTCAGAAATTTAAGAAAATGTTATGATATTTAAATATATGTTATTCTTGCAGTGTGATATTGATGAAATTCTGCAACGAGCCGAGACACGAGATGAGGTGCCTTCAATGGCGGGTGATGAACTATTATCAGCATTTAAGGTCGCCAGCTTCGCTTTCGACGAAGACAAAGCTGTCATGGAAGTCAAAAAGGATAATGCCGAAGAAGAGAGCAAAGATTGGGTAAAAACAATTATGTATTCTTAATTGCACCTAATACAGTTTAGTCAAAATCGAGCTAATTTATTTCGATATATTGTAGGATGACATTATTCCTGAAAACGTCAGAAAAACTATAGCCGAAGCGGAAAAACTCAAAGAAATGGAAGACATTTACTTACCGCCACGAAGAAAGAATATGCAGCAGAACAATGCTGACAATAGTGAGTTTCCTTTAAATTATCATACTTTGATTAATGTGAAAGCTTGGAATTTGTGCGAGTTTGTGAAGTCAACGTTTGTTTGTTAGTCAATAATGGCTTAATAATTGAACGGTATTGGCAGACATTTGACACACAGGTAGACTATGACGTGGACTAAGACATAGATTACTTTTATCCCGGAAAAGGCAGTACACGCGGGCGGAGCCGCGAGCAAAAGCTAGAAATGATGTAATAGTGAGCTAATTATTAAGCTTCGAAGCTTTTGTTCCAAATCCTAGTAAACATGGAATAAAGACCTAATACATTATGTACCTACTTCGCGTGCATATATTTTAAGCACTGTTTTGAGCATGCGAAGTATATGATCTATTGTATTGTATCTATGTTGGGGATGCCTGTGAGTTGCACAGGCATAAATAGTATTATTTAGATTGGAATGTCACAAATTGTGTTTTGGATTAAATAAATAATCGAACTAACTAAATAAATAAGTAAGTTATTAACTGAACAACTAGAACATTGTACAGGATCGGAATTTGTGCCTGATATGGCGGTAGCCTTGCCACAAATCATATTGTGGAGTGGAAATAATTTTGACGATATACTAGATACACCATGCCATCCTCAGAGATAAGGCGTGACCGCGTGACATTATGTTTTTATTACCTTGAATGACGAAACGAGCAGGTCGGTCGCCTGACCAATGGTAAGCCTGCTCATAAACAGAAGCAACATCACACAGAACTTTGAATTAGAAAGCACTGCACTGCTGGATTATGTTTGTCAACTCAAGTTTTTAAGTAATAATGCCCAGTAGTTTCATTGACTTCGATGTCCTTCCAACTGAAACACAACGGTGCTTACACACTGCTACTCGGCGGCATGTATCTTTAGTCCATGGTAAATTTGATAGGGCATGTAACGTTTGTCTATAAGGCGGGCGCAAGCGTCGCGGACGCAGCTCCGGCGATGGAGGCGACGCAGGCGACGCAGACGGAGATGCAGACGCAGACGCGGACGGAGACGACAGCGACGCAGACCACACCGACGGAGACCGCAGCGATACTGACGACCGACCCAGGAAGCGCGGCCGACCGCCTGCGTCGCACAGGGAGAAGATCAAGGGCTTCACCGACCAAGAGGTCAGTCTTACTTACCACTTACAGATACTACACACTGCATCTAGATACTAGATACTAGATACTAGATACTAGATACTAGATACTAGATACTAGATACTAGATACTAGATACTAGATACTAGATACTAGATACTAGATACTAGATACTAGATACTAGATACTAGATACTAGATACTAGATACTAGATACTAGATACTAGATACTAGATACTAGATACTAGATACTAGATACTAGAAACATGGTTATGTTAAGTCCTATGGGCATGTACCTCGTAATTTTTTTAAGTCATGTGTGTATTTTATTGTTAATTATTATCACTAGCTTTAACGGTGAAGGAAATGTGAGGAAACTTGCATACCTGACAATTCTCTGCCAACAGCTATTATACTCTAGCATGGTGAACTAAGCCCTAAACCTCGTTTCATTCGTAGATGAGGCCCATGCCTAGTAGTGGGACAGTATAATATGGGGCTGATGTTATTTATATAGAATTATAGTTCTCACTTCATGTAGTGTGTGCTTGAATTTGTAAATTTGTTTGTGACAGTGATGCATATGCTGTCATCCTAAACTTATTGACCAGCACACACAGTGAATGTGTCTAGACAAACACTTCATGCACACATAACAAGACATTCAAATACCCAGCCAAACTATCTTTATAATGATAATGTTGTTATCTAGTCTAGCTATATTTTATTTACTTGTCTTTACTTATACTTTCAGATTCGTAAATTCGTTAAAAGTTACAAAAAGTTTTCGGCACCTTTAAAACACCTCGATAGTATAGCCTGCGATGCAGAACTTCAAGAGAAGCCTCTAGCTGAACTCAAACGATTGGGCGAGATATTGCAAGAGAGGTGTAAGGCTGTGCTGACTGAAACTGACGGACCAAGTAAGGTTCATTTATAATTTACAAGAAAATACCAACATTAACGGTTCTGATATGGGTATAGAAATAATATTAATATGATTCTGATGTTCTGCTTTAGGTGAGCAAAATGAAGGTCGAAAAAATACAAGAAAGACCTTCAAGCTTGGTGGTGTTCCTGTAAATGCTAAGACACTAGCTGCTTGTCAGAATGAACTCGCGCCTTTGGACGACTTCCTACCAGATACTAAAGAAGAGAGGCTAAAGTGGCAATTAGATTTTAGGTACAGTATTCGTTTTCTATCTGTCAATACTCCCTATGTTCATTATTGGCCGTTCCCTATATTCTGTGTCTCTAGTTTTTCTATACCGGCGATAGAAAATTTTATCTATTTTCCGTTTTACCGTCCCAATAAACTTACTAATGATAGGTAATCCTATTCTTCATTGCTGTCTACCGATGAGAGGACTGATAGCTGACTACAGATATACAACACTATGAAAATGACAGTTCAAGCGTCCCAATATTTTTTATGTGCTATCTGTCGATAAAGTCATTTAGTTTTTTCTTTATCGGTAGATTTTGACCGATAAACAGATATCCTCGGCTGTAAAAAAACGAAATAAATAACGCATTTTGAAGAAATAGCCATGAGTATACAAGGCTTACATGGCACTTGCACTGCAATACAAAAAAACTAAATAAATTATGTAAAAATCTAAAAGAAAATATAAAAAAAACTAAAATTCCCATAAATAAAAATAATGCACCGTTTTGATAATTAAATTAAGTGCAAGAGACATATATATATTTGTTAATTCGAACAAAATAGTTCCCCACTTCAGTAAAGTCCCCCAAATTCGTTTGAGATTTTTGTGCAAAGGACTTGTATTCAGAGCCGTAATGTATTGACAGTAAAACGTTTCGTTATTACATTGTGTTTTGCAACATAATAAGTATTTCTCGTTATTATTATTTCATTTACAGTGGTAAAAAATTAGAATTATAGATAAATGTTAAATTAAAACTTATATTTCTAATCTAAATCATATCTTCATATTTTCTAACATAAATTAAACAATAGTTCCTCGTTCTCAGCTTGTATGAACATAACGCACAAGAGGGCCCAGATAGACTGCCTATCTATTGCTATCATAGTATCTGACATGCATATCTAAAAAATAGGGACGATTCCAAGCAGTAGATAGAACAATACGGATGTTTGACGATAGCTATCTATCGTGAAATTGAAGATTAATATTGGGAACGGCCATATGTCTACATGCAAATAACACTTATTTATATATTTTAGAACAAGGCCAGCAAACTTTGATGTGGAATGGGGTGTTGCAGAAGACTCGAAACTGCTAGCTGGCATTTATCAATATGGTATGGGATCATGGGAGGCTATAAAAATGGACTCTTCCTATGAAATAGGTGATAAGATTCTGACCAATGAGGATAAGAAGCCTCAAGCCAAGCATTTACAGTCTAGAGCTGATTATTTGCTTAAACTTATTAAGAAATTACTTGATCAAAAAAATGGTAAACAAAAACAGAAAAAGCCTCGTGTGAGGAGAGGAAATAAAGAACCTGTCACCAAAGATATTGTTGAAGACGACATGAGTTCTGCGGATGACGGGAAAAAATCCAAGAGTGGTAAAAACGACAAAGGAGACAAGGTACAGGTTACTCATTTTTTTAAGGAATAAAGTGGCATTTACGTAAGTACTGTATTTAACTTTAAAATTTTATTTTTAGGGAAAACCTAGAATGGAAGATTTGTTAACACATGATGAGACTTCTAATGATCGGAAAGAAAAGGATAAAAAGCGAACAAAGAAGGAGGGTAAAGATAGGCCTAAAGGTGAAAAATTAAAAGGGCGGAAAAAGCCAGCCGGCCCAATGCATTTTACAGCCAATAGTGAGCCTCGAGCTCTTGAGGTTTTAGGTGACCTTGATCCATCTGTTTTTGAAGAGGTATAAATTATATTGTATAACATTACTTAAGCAAAAATAACTTTTCTGGCTTTCATAGTGGATTTAGACTGATTAAATTAATTTTGACGAAATTATAATTGGCAGCTCATTGGTCTAGTGGTAGCGTATATAGGGTGAGATACTGAGTTACTGGGTTCAAATCCCAGGTCGGGCAATAACAATTTGTATTTAAGTTTTTCAATTATAAAAATCACACATGCATTGCCCAGGGTTTGAATATGTGCCTGGTATGGCGATAGGTTCGCTATTACGCTATGGAACGGAACTAAGTTCGGAAAGCCCCATGGAATTACTAGTTGCATCTCTGCCTATTCTTTCGGGGATACATGCGCGAGCTTGATGTTTAATAATCCATATATTATTATAAGCTTTTTTGATAGTATTAGAATAATATTATTTTTTTTCATTTATACATTGGGCTTTATTTTAGTGTAAAGAGAAAATGAGGCCAGTCAAGAAGGCTCTTCGGGCTCTCGATAATCCTGATCAAACATTATCGGAGGCCGAACAAGTTTCGAGAACGCGGGCATGTCTTACACAAATAGGAAATCAAATAGACATTTGTCTCAAGGCGTATCCAGATGGCGAGAAAAAGGTGGAATGGAGGAGTAATCTCTGGTACTTTGTGTCGAAGTTTACTAACTTTGATGCCAAGCAATTATACAGGTTGTACAAGTATGGACTTAAGAAAAATGAAGCTTCAAAGCAAAAGGACGGAAAACATAAAGAAAACGTTAGGGTTCGTTTCTTCACAAAATGTTTGTTTTGCTATTTTTAAGATAAGTTATGTTCTTTATAAATTAGTCTTATCACTTTACAGGCAAACAGAAATAATCACAATGCGATTAACCACTTAAAATCACACAAAAGAGCTAATGATAGTAAAGTAAAGAAAGAAAAGAGACCAAAAATAGAAAAAGATAAGTCTGAGAAATCAAATGATAAAGTTCCACAATCTTCAGGAGTAAAAAGGAAGTTGGAAGATGGTGAATGTGATCCAGAGCCTAATGAAAACAAACGGCACGAGAGGTTTGTCACTATGCTTTAGCTCATCTTATCACTACTAACTCATTAACCTATCATTATTAGCTCACCTGCTTTTCTATTGTAAATTAATGAAAATAAAATATGTTTTCCTCACCAATTTGCTAACCATGCCATCTCGCTCACCATCATATCGCTACTTCCATCCCTGCAGACATAAACTCAAGCATAAGGATCGCAACCATAAAGACGGAAACTTGAAGCGGGACGATTTGATGTACAGAGACCGGAGCCGAGTAGAACGAGATCGTGACCGCGACCGCGACCGGGATCGGGATCGAGAGCGGGACCGGGAGCGAGATCGCGACAGGGACCGAGAGCGGGACCGGGAGCGAGATCGAGAAAGGGATCGCGACCGAGACCGAGACCGGTCCCGGACGCGACGTGACAGCGGAGGTGTGGGGCCGCCGCGCGTGCGCCCGCCGTACACCATGCCGCATGCGCACAGCGAACACACGCCGCATGCGCCCGCGCACCCCGCGCATCCCGCACATCCCGCGCATGCCGCTCATCCCACATGGACGCCGCCCGCGTACCCCGGCCCGCGACAGTACCGCGCCGACAGGAACCCCAGGCAACACGACAAGAGAAGGTGAGAAAATGGTAAATGCCTGTAGCATACAATACATATCGACAATAGATTTGTAAAGATAATCTAAATACGTAATTGTATCGTAGCAGGTACGGTTTCGGTGCCATGCCGGGCCCGTACAGCGCATACTACGAGGGCGCGACGTCGATGGCGAGCGGCATGGGGTTTCCGCCGGTGCGTCCGTACCCGGACGAGTGGCGCGCCTACGTGCAACCTGAATACGGGTACGAGGAGAGAGATTATGAGCGCGAAGTGTATAGGAGAGATTACGACCGCCGCGCTCCGCCCACGTAGATCTACACTTTTTCACCAACATTGTAAATATAGTGTACATTGTAAATAATTATTAGGGATGCCGTAATTTCGGAGTGTAAGTGACAAAATAAATAGTGCTGTGGTTTTTATCTAATGATAAGCGAAACTCATCGATTTGACTTTTGAGACATTGATAAAATTTTGTGATTGTGTTATGTAAGTGAGACTGTACATACAGTAGTTATTTATTGCTGAAGCTGTCTATTTGATTGTTGGTGTACAGATTGTAGACAAATACCATTAATTTTATAATCGAATTTTCTCGCCGATTCTTCTGATTTTAATGTTTAAAATCCAATTTTCTATTTATTTGATGCCTCAACGTTAAGATATTTTGTATTTAATTTGACAGAAACAGGTGATATATTATAGTTCGTATTAAATGTACAAAATCTAGCTATTGTTTGTAAGTTTGCATGTAATTATAAATCATGTGCAATTTTAAGAAAACATGTGTAGATTAAAGGGGCACATAATCTTTGTCATTGCATTTTAGCAGTGTACAGGAGAGTTTGATTTGTACATTAATTTCTTATTCTGTGCATTTCGGAGTCCTCGAGACTCGCAACAGTCCTATTTTTATACATTATGTAAAGTCTTATTCTCTGTTACATACAAACGAATGTAATAAGAGTGGAAGCATCTTAAATGGTATATGCCATGATAATAAGTAAATAAATAAACATATAAAAAATTATGTATGCTTATTTTCCTGAAAAGTCCTAACAGTAGAAAAATATATATTTTAAAGCTTGAAGAAATCCATCTTTTCGTATATTTATCCTTTACTTTAGTTTGAAGGTTTCTCGAACGACTACCGAATGATCACCGCGTAGGTTGCGGTTTCGTCCTCTGTGGCTTAGCTCGTGCTATCACGCGTCGTTTACTGCACCACAAAATATTCTGAAACTGATTGCTCAGAACTTGAACACGCCCTATACTTATTTCTCAAAATTAAATTAAGCAGTCTATATCCACAGAACAAGGATTCTTTCGCGCCAATTCATAGTCTGCGCGTATCCGGCTTGCGGCGTCATGTAGGTACGTACTCTTGTACGTACCTACATGAGGAGTATGTGGCGCCCGTCGCGTCCATGGCATAGCTTACGCTCTCGCGTCGTTTAACTGGCGCATGACAAAAAAATATTTATATTTGATGTAGTGCCATGCGCTAGGCGTATTTAAAAAATATCTGATACGCGAGTGCGACGCCATACATGTCGCTAGAGTAAAATTAATCTCCCCGGCTCTACTCACTCCGTAGCACGCTTGTAGTGTTCATTTCAACGTGCCCTGCGTGTTCCGCCGCATATGTGGCCGTGTTCGCTACCCGAGGACGGAAAACATCTTAATGCCGCTAGGCTAAATAAAAATACCTAATTTAATTCATTTGTTGTAGGGCAATTCAATATTTTAAACTATTTATTTTTAATTTTTTGTTAGATTTTCTATAAAAGCGTGTTTTTTAGTTTTCTTAAACTATTATGTATTTATTTTTAATTTTTTTGTTAGATTTTCTCTAAAAGCGTGTTTTTTATTATAGCAGAGGCCTGCAATCGAGCATTGGGCCACATAATGTTACGTGATCTTCACCGCCCATGAACAGCCACGTTATCGGAAGAAATGGGGACTGGAAATAGGAGGAGGATTTGGGCCTCCGGAAATGTCACCCATTGTACGAAACAACAGTAAGCACTACGTCGCGTCGGTTTTCTGTGAGAAAGTTGTAATAACTCAGTCGAGCCGGCACATTTCAACCTCCGTGGCGCAGTGTAAGAGTAGCCGGTTGCGAAGTGAGAGGCTGTAGGTTCGATTCCCGTACCGAGGCAAATGTTTGTCCGATCCACAAATATTGGTCTCGGGTCTGGGTGTTGTGGGACCGCAAGTCCCTCGTAGTTCCTGATACCTACGATACAGGTTAATCTAGTGTGGGGTCAGGACTATGTGTATGACCGTTGGGTGTATTTATTATTTGTACATACATAGACTCACGTTTGTTTCCCATATGGGTAGGCAGAGAACGGATTTCCACTTGCTACATAAACAAATGTCTCTAAAGCGTGGGTCTAGTGCGCGGGCGCATGTCTAATTTAATCACGCTGTAACGTCTGAACATTATTGGATGATATTTGGCACACAGCTAGATTGTAACCTGGATTAGCACAATAATATGATACATTTTTATCCTAGTAGTACGTTCCTGTGCAATATTTGTAACTTTTTTTTTTTTGTGTGGTAGAGCCACGCTCTAGACAGTTTGGTCTACCACTTTCTCATAGAAAACCGAACTAAGGTGGCGGCTTGCTATTGCGTTTCGTACGGTGAGTGCGATGTCCGGAAGCTCCGATCCCCCTCCACTACCCAATCCCTTAATTATACCTGTCTTTTAAGGTCGATAACGCACCCATGTTTCTTCTGGTATCGTGGGTGTATATAGGTGGTGGAGAGAGATCACTTACCATCAGGTGACTCACTTTTCGGTCTATGCTATAAAAAAAGGAAATGACTTCTTGGCGCGACTGGCGGGCTGATCAGCGATCTTAAGCTAGACGTTACCTAATTCTTCTAGTGTATATAACCTGAGTACGTTACTCGATACATGTCTTATTTCCTACTACTAAGTATTATAAATGTGAAAGTTTGGATGTTTGTTGGCCTTAACGGCTGAACGGTTTTGGATGAAATTTGGCACAAAAGAAGACTGGATTAGGACATATGCTGCTTTATATCCCGGAAAAGGCCTTTGATGCGGGCGGAGCCATGAGCAAAAGCTAGTAATTTATAATAGGAATTCTTTGTTGCCAGCCAGCACATGTAGCACTTTACTGGTAGAATGCAGTGTAGTCACTTTTTTATTGGCGTTAATGAGGAGACAAGCAGGACGCTCTCCTGACAGTAAGCTTCACGCCGCGCCGGCCCATAAAGAGAAAGCAACATCAAATATGACTTCGAATCATGAAGCACTGCATGGCACTGGACTGCAGTAGTCACCCTGAGACATAGGATGTCAAGCCTCATAATGCCCAGTAATTTCATATCCTTTGAACCGAAACACAACAATACTTACACACTACTGTTTGGTGGCAGAAATAGACAAAGGGCGCTCTAGAAAATTCTGTCACGTATCCTTTACCAGCTGTCTGGCGTTGGCTGTTGCGCCCATAGCGGCCACTGTACTTGTCTATTTTAGGGCTGACTCATACTTAAAAGTGTATTAGATTACTAAAAGTACGCTAGCTGTTTATAATGATCCTAACTTTCTTTGTTACGTACGTAGAGCCGCGCTTGTATTAGATATTCTGTGGTTAATCCTATTACTTACATTATACAACTGTAGGTAGGTATGACTATTATATTGTTCTAAGTACATAAAACGTGATCTTCCAACAGTGAAAAGGAAATACAATTTTATCCCACAGCCTCCGTGGCCCAGCGATCGAGAAGCCGGTTGTAAAACGAGAGAGGCCGCAGGTTCGATCTACACACCAAGACTATTGACTAATGTTCGTGTAATCTACAAAATGTATTATTTTCTGTTCTGTGTGTTTGTGAAACCGAAAGTCTCTCGTAGTTTTAGATAGGTACCTACGACACAAGACTTGTATCCAGTGTAGAGTCCGGAATCAGGACCATGTGTGTGACTGTTGTTGAAGCTACTAATTTTGCGCTGAAAAGTATCTTTGTACAAAATGGGCCGCACAGGTCAACTGTATAGGTCACAGACTAGTTATTTACCTAGAGGTAGTATATATAGGCCTTCGCTGTGAACTTGTGCGCATTGCGCATGTTCGGAATGAGTTCATTCAGAGTTTACCTTCAGTAGCCCTCCGGGTTTTCTGCCTCTCGGTTTTGCAACCGTATACAAGTTTGTTCTATTTGGTTGCTATGTGTTTTATTGTTTACTATAATTTACATATTCTCATCAATGTTAATTAAAAGTAGTGCTATTCATTTTTTATTACGGTTGATTCTTAACGATTTCTTTAAGTTGTGGCACATACCTAATTAATTTAGTAAACAGTACCTTGATGTTATTGATCTGGATTATACTTGGTGAGTATATTTCCAGTTTAATGTGCTATTTTACAATGTACGTCAATTATTAAGGTCTGTTTATTAAACGATGGAAAAAGGGGGAGGTTCGTGAGTCGACGCGTATTTTTTCCCTTTTTTAATGTAAGACCTTTCATGAAAGATATTTTTAAAGTAGGTAAGTTCATAAGCTTAGTTCATAAGTATAACAGAGTGATCTGATTATGATAGTTACGTACCTACTTCAAAGTGGGTCTCATAAGTCCTATTTAAATTTATAGGATATATTTCAACCCTTAAATTAGATTATAATTTATTCTGACTAATTTAGAGTCAGTGCTTTCTATCACTGGCATAAAAAAACTGCAATAGGTAATACCGACTTGAAATTGGTAAGATTATATTCATTTCAATTTATTTTTGTTTGTTTGCTGTTTTTTTATTGGCCTTCAAAGATAGACAAGCTGACGGCCCAGCTGATGGTAAGTCGTTACCATCATCTGTGGACATCATCAGCGCCAGGGGCACAGCCAAAGCGCTGCTTACCATGAAAAAGTTTCTAGGACATTATATTGTCATAACGCTGAGGAAAAATCGCAGTGCTGTTTTTGTTATCCTTATTGGCCAATCGGAAATGAAATGAAATAGTTTATTAATCATGTAGGCAATTAAAATAGCGCTTATGACAAGTCAGTACAAAATAAAGAATATTATGTATAGAAATCATATCAACTAATGTATACATAACATACATAGCATCGTCAAAATACGCTAGGCAACTAATTACACAAAATTGTTTATTTGTTGTCTTTTTATTTTACATTATTAACAATATTTGTAATATGGAAACGTCCATTATTAATTATTAAATATTTTGAGTCGGTATGGACCACTGCATTTACCGAAACGGCACGAGTTTTAAAACTACCACCGGATCCAAAACGACCCAGCTTGAGAAGACCCGGCGAAACAAACTCAGTGGGCTTAATTTACCACTGGATTCAACGCGGCGCGACCCAAACTCTGAGAAGATCCAGCTACTTGAACTCAGGGGGCTTGTTTTAGGTCCGGAAAATAATAATTTATATAATGAGTAGGTACCTAGGTATCTAAATTTTATTTCATAAAAATCAGTAACAATGGACCTGCCTTTCGAACTACGTACGAAGCAACTAGTTATGTACTTACACTGACTGACCTCCAATAATCTTTCATAGGAGTGAGCCACTATTGCAGGTTTTACTTAATTGTAGAAATACTACGATTTATACATATATGCGCATCGGCAATATTTTATTTAAATTGGGAAGGTGGGGTTTATGAAGGGTGATTATAATAATCAATCACGAGTTCCGGAAAGCCGGACATTGTTTACACATTCGTACTAAAGGGAAAACACGAAGATTGCAGAAGTTCATAACTTTCTTCGTTATGGTAGGCGTTGCATCTATCTATTCCGGCAATTCCTATCGGCGTAATGTAATAAAGTTATTTTTTCTTTAAGTAGAGAACAATGATATGAATGCAGAATGTGTCATGGTGGAAGGCAGGAGGCACCGATGCGGGGCGCCAGCCAGACAATGCTAACAGGAAGTTTGGCGGTCTTTTGTGTGTTCATAGCAGCTGTAGAATGCTGCTACCTCTTTCCCAGTGGTAAATAATGAAGCCCGATTTATTAATGTATTTACTGTTAATGAATTAGATTTAATAATAACAACTAACGAAATCTTTCCTTGGATTTGAGGTCTGGTAGTTGATGACTTATATGTCTTAGATGTAACTAAGCTTCATTATACAGGTTGTAACATGAACAGTGGACTAAAGAAACCTATCGATTGAGCTCCATGGATGTTGGCCGAAAATGTGTTTGAAAAGTTATTTAGATTTTTATGAAATTCAAAATTCTAAATTTCTATTGTTCATTAGAACATTGACTTTAGAATTAAATTCCACAACTGGTGATAGGGTTGCCACATATTATTACATCATAGGGAAATAATCTCGGCGAACCGGGGCCGGGATGCACTAGTATCTATGTCCATCCCTTGTAGGATATTGGCGTGAACTTGTGTTGTTTCGGCATTATACATTACGCCACTTCCAGTAAGTGTTCTGTAAATGTTCGTTCAGATGTGCCAGACCCATGTGGCGGTGTTACCTGTGGTCCTGGTGCGCTCTGCCGACCAACGCCAGACGGTCGCTCCTACAACTGCGAATGCCCTACATCCTGCCCTAGCTACGGAGATCACGAAGGCTCCCGGCCACTATGTGCAAGCGACGCACGGGACTACCCCGGCGAGTGTGAGATGCGCAGGGCTGCCTGCGACTTCAACACTAATATAACTTTCAAATATTACGGAAAGTGCGGTATGTAACCTTCAGAATATAATATTTTTTATAGTAAATGAAGGCAATCGAGCAGGAGGGTCACCCGATGGTAAGTGATATTCACCGCCCATGAAGATCCACAAAACCTGAAGAATCCTGGACGCGTTGCCGACCCCAAAGGGAAGGGGTGATTAAGGGATTCGGAAAGGGAAGGCATTTTGGCCTCCGAATATCATTCACTATAGGAAACGCAACTGATATTTTTGTATTATTATGTTGCATTGAGGACATGTTAATCTTTTTGGCTGTTCTGAAGTTATTCAATAACCCGCCTCCTACACCTCCTGTCCTTTTAATCTCTTGAACAAAATAATAATTGCTATACCACTTGTGACTGACGTCAGAGCGGCCATGGAAATTGCTGAGACCTCTACCTATGCTAACAAACAAAATACCCCATATTTATATAGAAAAATAACATATTATTAGATCCGTGTGCGGGCGTCACTTGTCCCGATCCAGAGGTCTGTCAATTAGACGAGAGGCGTGCTCCGTCGTGTCGGTGCACAGAGCCGTGCCCCCTTGAGTTCTCTCCCGTCTGCGCCTCTGATGGAAAGACCTATTCCAACGAGTGCCAAATGCACCGAGAGAGTTGCCGCGCTAGGAAACAATTGAAAATCATATTTAAAGGACAGTGCAGTTCGGGTAAGTGATAATAACCTTACACAGAGGCGAAACACGCTTCCGGTCTTAATTTAACCTAACTTTTAAAAATGATATAGCTGCGAAGCTATAGGCCCGATGGTAAGTATATATCTTACTCATTACATTCAGGAGTAAATCCGTGCGCGGAGGTGGAGTGTCGGCACGGCGCGGAGTGCCGCGTGGAGGGCGGCGGCGCGGTGTGTGCGTGTCCGCCGCCGTGCGAGCCCGTGCTGCGGCCCGTCTGCGGCTCCGACTCGCGCACGCACGACAGCGAGTGCGAGCTGCGACGTGCCGCCTGCCAGCTCGGCAGAGAGCTCCGGGTCCTGCACGCTGGCGCTTGCGGTACTTTATTTAGATTTTTGATATTTTTCTTCTTTTTCCTACAATACGTTAATTTTTTTGACCAGTCTGAAGCTAACTTCAGTTGTGACTAATCATGATTCGCTTGTGAATCGGCACTGCGACTATTGTTATTTGCTACCATTTGATAGTTAAGTGTGACGTGAGGGGTAGATGACGGGTGAAGTGTCTAACTTCACCCCGGTCAAGTTATTTTGCGCGTATTGTAAAGGAGGGTAAACGAGGAAATAGGGTCCAGGTATTACGACCACTTAATATGAATATTTCAATTCCAGATAAATCACTGGTGCGTTGCCATTGAAAGAAACGAATGGGGGCTTAATTATATTTCCACCTTCGGCAATCTTATCTACCAACTATACGAAACGCTAGTTTTGCAAACTATGATTTCACGTCGGTATTTTTTATCCTGGCACGGCAAAGTAGATCTGATGTTAAATATAGGGCAATCCAAATATAATATCGACCGTTAAGAGATATTGCGTCCCTCGATGTCAGCAGAACTATGCCGGCCTGAAGTTACTGGACTTACACTGGCTGACCCCGGAACATGAGTCGCCTGAACGAGCCTCATTGGCAGGTTTTTCACCATGTGTATGATGGTCGGGTTCAAAAATATCAGGTATCCTCCTATCAGCACGGTTTTATGTGAAACAGCTATGTTATGCTGTAATCAGCGAGTCTAAGTACATAATGAATATTCACGTACCTACCATGCGCTGATGCTGGAGCAGAGTCGGGCGTAGTGGCCTGTACCTACGTTTCATACATGAACACATCGAGACTATGCTTTTCTTTTTATTTATTTTTTATAGCAAAGCCCGGCAATCGAGCAAGTGGGTCACCTAATGGTAAGTGATCTCCACCGCCCATGTACACCCACAATACTAAAACAATTATGGGTGCGTTGCCGACCTAAAAGGAAAGGGATAATTAAGGGATTGGGAAGGGGAGGGGGTTTGGACCTCCGGATATCTCACTCACCGTAGCAAATGCAGCAGTAACCTACTACTTTACGCCGGTTTTCTGTGAGACAGTGGTAACGACCCGGACGAGCCGGCCCATTCGTGCTGTAGACACAAGTGTCTACAGCGTGGCACTACCACTCCAAAAATGTTTGATATTTCGTTCCCGCTGTATGTGAATGAGGCCTTTCTTTCTATATTCCTGTTCCCATTTATTTGGCTTCGGGACTCCTTATCTATTGCGCTAAATGTTTATCTCGAGTCTGAATGTTGAGTGTTATGGGACCGTAATTCCCTGGTAGTTCCTGATACCCGCGATACAGGCTAACCTAGTATGGGGTCAAGACTACGTGTACTGACTGCTAAGTGTATTTATTACAAACATGTTGAAGGCTCAAACGGTGTGTGCGCGGATCGTGTTTGCCCGCACGGCGGCGAGTGCGTGGCGTCTGGTGATCGCGGCGTGTGCCGCTGTCCGCGCTGCTCCAACGAGTTCGCGCCCGTTTGCGGCTCCGACGGCATCTCCTACGGGAACCGCTGCAAACTCCAGCTCGAGGCGTGCAGGCATCGCCGTGACGTGCAAGTTCTTTACGACGGCCCGTGTAGTAAGTGACTTTATATTCTAGTTTTTGCTGCCGGTTCCGCACGCTTGGGTTTCGGGTTCTTATCCAACAGTAACTGCGTATTTTTATGGGATAAAATGTAGCCTATGTTGTAGGCGTCAAGCTTTCTTCGTACTACATTTCATCAAATTCGGTTCAGTAGTTTAGCTGTGAAAAAGTAACAGACAGATAGACAGAGTTACTTTCAGATTTATGATATAAAAGTATGGTTAAGTAGGTACTAGCCCTGTATTATACACCTCTCTGCTGGGCACAGACCTCCTCTACTGAATGAGAGGGGTAGGCTTTGGTCCACCACGCTGGCCTAATGCGGGTTGGCAGACTTTACATAGGTAGGTAGGTACCTTCGAAATTATTATGGAGAACTTCTCAGGTATGCAGGTTTCCTCACGATGTTTCCTTCACTGTTAGAGCAAGCGAAAATCAACAATTAATACACACGTAACTTGAAAAGTCAGAGATGCTTGCTTTTGAGGCTGGTTTCGAATCTGCGATCTTTGTTCTTATGACTTTATGCTTTCTAAAATTATCTTTTTAAATAGCACCATTGGTCTTGACAAGCGTTCTTACTTAGGCAGATAAACTAGTGAGGTCCTGGGTTTAAATCCCAACTCGGGCACTCACAATTTGTGTCTGAGTTTACCTACGATTTGAAAAAATCACACATGATCAAAAAAGACACAAATTTGTTTTCAATATAGCGACAGACTCGCCACCTATAACACGAATGGACGGAAATAAGCTTGGCGAACCGTGAGTGTCTAGTTACTCTGCCTACTCTTTCGGGCATTACAGTTGTGAGCTTATGTCATAAAACTAATATTATCAGTTCAGTGTACGTAACATATTAGTTAGGTATATTGTTTTACTTTTTTACAGACGGTTGCGAGAACAAAAAGTGCGAATTTTACGCCGTTTGTGAGAGTGACGGAGTTTCTGAAGCGAGTTGTGTTTGTCCTAAGCACTGCGAAGAGGGCACCGTAAGTACAAAATTACTTTTTCTATTGCCAAGATAGATAGATCAGAGTGTCCCGCCTGATGGTAAGCAGTTACCGCAGCTCATAGACTTCAGCAATTAATGCCAGGGCACAGCCAAGCTGCTGCCTACAATAGATACTTACTCTACACTATTAATAAATTATGAGTTTTTTACAATTTGTAGGAAACTGAAGAAGTTTGTGGCAACGATAACAAGACTTATAGCAGTGTTTGTGCGTTGCGTGACGTAGCGTGTCGGGAGAAGAGACGAATTTACGTGAAGCACATGGGTTCATGTGGTGAGTATGTACATACATAGACTCACGTCTGATAATTAATTTTCTTATAGCATTACCTGTTGGGAAGTGATCCATGAACATCCATAATATCAGTAGAATTATGGACGCCTTGCCGAAGGAGTAAAAAGGGATTGGAAAGAGGAAGGGAGTTTATCCTCCTGATTTGTCATTACGGTACGAAACGCAACAAGCAAGCAAGTAGCAAGCTGCTACTTCACGTCGGTTTTCTGTGAGGCAATAGTAACAACCTGGTTCGTTTGTGATGGCAAATATAACTAATGAGTACTTAAGCCATTCACGCCTATATGAATTGATTATGCAGAATCGTGCGCGGGCGTCCAGTGTCCGGGTGGGACGTGGTGTGCGCGTGGTGCGTGCGCATGCGCGGCTCCGTGTGCAGCTGCCGCGCGTGAGCCCGTCTGCTCCACGGGTGCGCGCACCTACCCGCATGAGTGCGCGCTGCTCAAAGCAGCCTGCGAGGCGCGCATGCGCGGGGAACCACCACTCCGCGTCGCGTATTACGGCGAGTGCACGGACACGCAAACTGACAACACGACCGCAGGTCTGTAGTCTAGTATACTGTAGAATGTTTTAAAAAGTTATTGAAATATCTAGATAATAACTAATTCTCGTTTATTGTATTGAAAAAAAGAATTAAGAATGGTGCTGAAAGTCATTTTGAGTATTGAGTGTTTGTATATGGGCCGGGATAACGCTAGGTAGACAGAAGTGAGTGTTTATCAATACTGGGTGTAAGGAGAACGCTTCCGAAGTCGAAAGGGTAATCAAATCCTACCTTAGTTGATTTTTTATTAGCTTTAAATTGCGTTAAGAAAAATACGATTTCAATTATTATCCAAATATAAACTCATTGTATTTGTCCAAACAAGACTGCATGAAAAAAATGTAAACTTAATTAACGATTTTTTTTGTAGTATTGCGTCTGTAATCACCAGCACTACCACCTATCCTCGTTTTCGGAAACGTTTCCCGTACACTCGGTTTTTTACAATTAAGCCATAGACAGTTCCGTGGCGCATTGGGCGAGTAGCCGGCTACGAAGCGAGAGGCCGTGGGTTCGATTTCCACACCGAGACAAATGTTTGTGTGATCCACAAATATTGGGTGTTGTGGGGCCGCAAATCCCCCTCGTAGTTTCTGATACCCACGATACAGGTTAACCTAGTGTGTGACTAATTGGTGTATTTATATAAACAATAATATTTGTGTTATTGGTTTAGGTGTGAACAAGACGATGCGAGTGGCGGAACTGAACAATGAGATCAAATCTGAGGATGAAGCGGCAGAGAATGCAAGTTCAGGCACCGCGGTGTGTGCACGCGTGCAATGCGCCTTCGAAGCCACCTGTGCTGTCGACTCTAATGGACAGCCAAGGTAAAACATTTTAGTAAATGTTATTTTGTCTTGCTACGAACTGACTTGTTCAGAGCTAGCCGCTCTGAGACAAGACAACGAATACTATTTTTTATCAAGTAGCTTGAATGACAAACGGCATCTGGCTTACAAGGGACCTACCACCTAGTAAACATACATACACACATACAAAAGCTTACGTCTTCACTGAAACGGTAGACAGAGGTGCATATTTTTATCCCATGATGTGATTTGTGTTGTATTTATGGAGTCTGCGAGTTTCACAGACGGAGTTGATCAGCTCTCGGTGGTGGAAACATTTCACCCTTAATACCAAATCCCATGACGTGCTAAGGAGCGAGCCTATTGCCATATCAGCACAAAATTCAATCTCGGGCAATTCATGTGTGATTTTTCGAAACCAAAACTCAAATACGAATTGTGATTGTCTTACCTGGGAATTGAACCCAGGTCCCCATGGTTCTCAACATTAGTATGTTGGTCACTAAACCACTGAGACCTAGTAAAGTTGTTTGTTTTAGGTGCGCTTGTCTATTCGATTGCGCTGCAGCGGCAGCCGCTGCTACATCTACTCCAGTATGCGCTTCGGATTTGAGGTTATATCCTACACTATGTCATATGAAACTTGAGGCGTGCCGGCGGCAGGAGGATCTGAGACTAAGGCCGTTAGCTTTATGTCGTGGACTAGAGGTAAATTTAGTTGTTTATTTATACATACGCACTCACGCCTGTAATCCCCGAAGGGGTAGGCAGAGGTGTAACCAGTACACCCACATTTCGCCGAGCGTATTTCCGTCCCTTATGTGATAGGGGGCGAGCCTATCGCCATACCGGGCACAAATTCCAGACTCCGGGCTGATACTGAGCATTTCGTAATAGAAAAACCCAATAGCACTTTACCCGACCCGGGGATCGAACCCGAGACCTCAGCGTTGACCGCAATCGTAACGCGTACGCATTACAACTGCGCCACCGAGGCAGTCAATTTTTTTTCAGTGTTTATTTATGTTTCTCATTATCTTTTGCTCGCGGCTCCGCCCGCATGAATATCCTTTTCTGGGATAAAAAGTAGCCTATGACCTAATCCATGGCCTACCTGTGTGCCAATTTAAAAATGTAATAATTTCACGCAAAACCGTTCAGCTGTTAAGGCGTGATTTACTAACAAATATTCATATTCACTAAATCACCAAACATCCAAACTTCACATTTATAATAGTAGTAGGATAACGTGAAAGCTAAAGCGATAAAGACATTGTTCATTCAATAAATAACAAATATGTATATTTAAAAGTGAGTTAAATAATATAATTTTACGTGATAATTTATGCTGGATGTAAGGGAAATGCTTCCGTAAACGAGGACAGGTGGTAGTGTTGGTGATTACAGACACTATACCACGCAATTTAAGTCTATTTTTTTTTGATTGGTGATTTTTATTTTACAAATAATAACAATTAAAATATAAGTGTATATACGTATATAATGTAAAGCTAATTAAAAGTTAACTGACGTTTGGGGCAACGGCCGCGCGCAAACTATGCGCGAGCGGCGGCACGTATGCTTTGTATCAGCTACCTATTGAGTATTTCCAGGGATGGGCACCCTCATTGACCCCGAGTTTAATACGCTTTATATTGCGATTTTTTGACATATTAAATTTCTAAAATGACAAGTAAACAGCAGAGGAATAGCGTTTAACGTGTATGCTAAGGTAGTGTTTTATTACCCTTTCGGCTTCTGAGGTGTTCCCCTTATATTCAGTATATTCAAAGGAGATGCATCGGGTGTTAGATTCGCTCCATACTACATATAACGTATTCTTAAAATTTCTGCTTCATTTTAATGCAGAATGTATGTAAATATTCTAAGACAATGCCATTGAAAAAAAATCTAGTCATCGGATTAACCATGGTATTTGTGATTCGCAGTTCAGACCTTGTGGCGACGATGAACCCTTAACTGATTCGGATGGTAAACCACTGGATTGCGGCGGGGGTCCTCATCGCAAAGATTGTCCTGTTGGCAGTTATTGTCATCATACTGCTAAAGCAGCTAGATGCTGTAGAAAAGGTAATTATTTTATGTACATTTGCAGCTGCTTACTCTTGTAGAACTTATTTAGAAAATATAAGAATTTATCTAGACTTTGGTATATTTTCTTAGCAGGTAGGCTAACAAGCAGGTAAGTTATGCACCTGATAGTAAATGATAACCATCGTTGACGTGCAACCAATTCTAATGGAATTAAGGGTCCGTTTCATTTTACTGACGTTTAAGAAAAGTAATAGGATCAGGGAGAGGAGGATTTGTTGGGCAGATGTAATTGTAGTTTTGGTATACCTATGGTTCAAATAATCGATAGCGGTTCTTGATTTTCGAGAAAAATTGTTCTTAAAATGATAACGAGATGTTCATTCATTGTAAAGTTTAGCAAGTGAGAAGTCATTAAATAAAAATAAAACATTCTGTATGTGCATTATATGTGTTGCGGTGAGTCTCTGTAGGACAATTGGCGAGTGAAACGAGAGACCACGGGTTTGGCGATCAAACCTCATAAAAATGATTGTGATCCACAAATATCTATTTCAGGTCTGGGTATTGTGATACTGGGTTGTGTGATAGTTAGGTTTTATTTACACATTTTAATTTAGAAAATAACACCAAACAATCACAGACATAGTTCTGAATGCGTAAACAATTAATTTTAAATGTCACATACATTTGCCGCAATACGGGGATCGAGCCCGTGGCCTCTCGCTTTACAGTCGACTACTTTCCAACTTCATTGCACTTACTGGGCATTATGAGACCTGAAATCTTATGTCTCAGGGTGATGACCGCAGTCCAGTGTCATGCAGTAGTTTGTATTTCAAAATTCTGTGTGGTGTTGCTCTTGTTTATGAGCAGGCGTGGCGCTTTCTATAAGGCGAGCGACCTGCTCGTCTTGTCATTCAAGCAAAAATATATACCTTTTTCGCAGACAAATCAGTGATGGAGCGTAAAGGTTGTCAGGAGTCATGGCACGGGTGTTGCGCGGACGGTGTGACGGCGGCGAGGGGTGCGGGCGGGGCGGGGTGTCCCTCACAGTGCGGGTGTCACCGACTCGGCTCCGTGCATGAGGCATGTGATGACGCCGGACAGTGCTCCTGTAGGCCAGGTGTCGGCGGACACAAGTGTGATCGATGCGAGCCCGGATACTGGGGACTGCCGAGGATCGGGAACCCACATACTGGATGCATACGTTAGGATCATTTCATTATTAATTAATAAAAAAAACCGGCTGAATGCGAATCGGAGTCGCGTATCGAGAGTATCGTACCACCCCCAATTTTTCTACTTTTTGTTCTTTTATCATTTATGCGGCGGCGCCGCCATAGTCTATTGACGAGTGGAATAATGATGGTCTAGAGATGTCTCCTTTGGATGAACATAAAGGAGCTGTAATAGGTGGAGTGGATGAAATTCATGCCATAATAATTTGAGACAAAATACAAAGAAATATTTCTGAAAAATTACATCTATCATATACTCGTAGAATTGCATGTTCTAACTGATTCATCTACGGCCAGGCCAAACCTCGAGACCTAAAAGATGAAATTTTGACACTGTATTTCTACAATGACAAAGATGACCACGGAGGAAATATTCTTTATGTTTCATCTGTAAAAGTATAAACGGGGATGGGAAGTATAAATGGAATAAAAAATATTTTCTGGTTACATTTACTTGAAATCCTATTTAACATAATTAATGAAGTATATGAATATTAATAGTAGTTTAGTATATATACCATATAGTATATATATATAGAAATATATACCTATTTCGACGTTTTTTTTAATTCAACCCCTAAGGGGATAGGTAAAGGAGGTGGCAAAGTTGGTATGTAACGCGAGCGGAAACATAGCTCATCATAAGTCGCCACAATACAAGCTTGTCACTAAAGTGTTTAAGTTACCTATGAACTGTTAATTACAACAACAAATGTTTTTTTTTCTTGTCTACAGCATGTGGCTGTTCGGCATTTGGCTCAGTGCGAGAAGATTGCGAACAAATGACCGGCCGATGTGTGTGTAAACCTGGCATCCAAGGGCAGAAGTGCACCGTATGTTCGAACCATGAACATTCTCTAGGACCAAATGGATGTTTCGATCGTTAGTACCAATAAACCAGATATAAAGAACATTTGATTGATTTTGTGTAAACTAACAATATTTTTTTTATCAACAGCGGAATCAACTCAATTGCCAGCAACAAATTGCGACCACATGACGTGTTACTACGGGGCTCACTGTATAGTACGCAGCGGTCTTGCCACATGCGAGTGCAGTACTACCGAATGTCCAGCAACCGAGGCGCTTTCTGTCTGTGGCAGTGACGGTCGCACTTACCTGTCTGCTTGCCATCTCCGTACGCATGCATGCCGGAGTCAGTCTGATGTGGTAGTTCAAGCATTCGGACCTTGCAGTGACGAGGCTCCCCATGTTCGAAGAGGTAGTCGTTCTGGTAGATCAGCAAGTGCAATCATCCGTAAAGATGCTAACTCCAACATACCCGAAAAAACATCCATCAAAGATTTTGAACACATAAAGTATCAAAGCTCTAATTCTTTGCAGTACACAGACGCTTCAGTAGACACGAGCGATAGCGGCAAACCCGACAGTCCTGAACCAGAGTTGACTTGCATAGACATTCTTCCTCCGATTGGGTATCGCTAGAATTAGAATGAGCTAGATAATAGTAATATTTTAGTAAACATCTTTATCATTCTAATACCTATTTATAATATTTTGGGAATTGATTCGCAGAAAAGACCTACACCGTTTCTCATATGTCACAAAACGAGAAAAAGTCTAATTGTGTTGCAAAAAACATTGATAAATCTGAAACTTTTCCTCACGATGAAGACGACTATTTAACTAATGCAATTGACGAGTACAATTACGAGGAATATGATGAAGAAATAAAACCTGACATGTACGAACTGCCACTATTCGATGGCCAAGCAGGGATGATGGCTCGAACTAGATTGTCAGCTAAACGGTTTGATATATGGGCGGAGGTATCTATTGTGTGCGGTAAAGGAGCCTTAGTGAGTGCTTCCGGGACGAGGGACCATTTATGGCTTGGTTTTGTCGATAATAAAACTGTATTGCGTTTTGATGTCGGTGGAGGGCCCTTGGAATTGCGTTCTGGTAAAATAAGAACGGATGGTAGATTTAAGATATCAGCGAGGAGGTATAAGAAAGATGCGGAATTGAAGGTGGGGTCAACGGTAGTCGAGGGTACTGCTCAAGGCCGCATGAGTTCATTAGACGTCGACCCGTTTATCTACATCGGGAAGCCGCCTGCAAACGTCACGAAGTAAGTAATAGCATAGAATACTTGTATACTGGAATAGACGATGATTATTATTAGCATCCATACACAAATTCTTCCATACTTTCATATACTAATTTTCAGTGAATAGGGAAAGGCAAAGTCCTTAAATGATATTAAGTTTGGCTACAAGTCGGAATAAAAACAATCGACAATTTTTTACTTTATGTAAGATGACTATCCAAATCCCGACTACTATTTCTATTTGTAGGTACTAAATATTACGCAAACATTCAACCCAATAAACCAATCACTATTGATGTTATTAAAAGCCAATTAATTAAAAACCACACCTTTACACATAAAGTTCATGTCGGTCTCATCCATTATGTTTGTTTAGTCGTATATTTCATAATATGTTTGACTGTTAACAATAGAGGATCTGATAAGATTGCTGTGCGCAGGTTATCGGGGACATCTGTGCCTGGGTTTGTGGGCTGCATACACCGCCTTCGCGTGAGTGATCGAGATGTGATACCTCCCTCGCAAGGATTGAGTATCACTTCACACGGAGTGCGTGCTTGTACGCCGGACAACTTAGCTAGATTGGTATGCCCTTAAATAATTAAAGGGTCATCATTGAAGCTGTGTTTTATCTAAGTTTCCATCATATGTTCCTTTATTTCATTAATGAGATGTTTTTATCATACATTTTATTCTGTAGAATGTTGTTAAAGCTATCTTTTAGTACTGTGACGTTTCGTAAAATTGCTTTTTGAATAGCGTAGAGGTGTTATCATGAAATTAAGACTTTTCTACTATGTAATCTGTTATAACTAATAACTAATATATAAGTCTTAATATAACAAATTGTAGCGTCTTAAGCCTATTAGAAATACTAGGTACACTTCCTACACTACTGCGATCTTTAAGATAAATTTTAATATAATAAAGGAAGAAAATTCAGCAAACATTATCCATAACGTTTTCTTCAAATGTAGGAATCAAATAAATGTGTGTAGAAAAAATAAATGGTTTAAAGCAAAAACTTCAGATGTCTAGATAAAATTACTTGTTCATAAATCGTGAACCGGTCGAATTACCATATGAAAAAGTGAGTAACAACAACCAAAAAAATAGTTTAAATTAAAGTAATTTTCAAGTGAGAAAATATTATACTACACTAAGCGCCTGTTTTATAACCTCGTAAGTAAATGCCACTTACCAAATAAAATATGACATATTTAAATACAAAAGTCACACTATGCCATGACCTATACCGGTATCTTATATCGATGTCTATATCGGAATAAAGATGTCTACTAGGTAATTCAAAAAATTGCTAATAAATCTTACTAGAATATTGTTGTTAACACACAAGAGTATTGTATTATTATCTTTTATTACAATATATAAGACCTAAGTAATAACTGAATTAAGAAGCTGGCTTCTGATGCCGCTCTGATAGTGTGGATGAAATATAAATCGACCTTGAAATATGATCTGACCTTGACCTTTTTGTTTCATAATGTTGCCAATGGTGCCAATATCGCAG
Source organism: Mimas tiliae (assembly GCA_905332985.1). NCBI lineage: Eukaryota > Metazoa > Arthropoda > Insecta > Lepidoptera > Sphingidae > Mimas > Mimas tiliae. Next base: position 9,488,447 of record HG995240.1, on the reverse strand, counting down.
TATATTGTTATTGTTAACCAGTGTTAACCATTTTAATGATATTTTTGTTTGATGATTTAATTGTTTGAGGAACTTGTAGGTTTAAAATCATGTCCGCACGAGGCGCATGTCCTTGATATAAAAAAACTGTTTGGGTACGTGTCCAAAAGTATATTCAGATTAGAAGGTCCTCTCTGCTACCTTCTATTCAATTAGAGCCACCGTGATTTTTATAAAGTGCTTTACCAATATAACATTGTATTCAAGCAATAGTCATTCAATAAGGATTTTGATAATTGTAATCTGTCGTTCTAATAAAAACAAATTCTGAGTGCCAGCGTGTAATTAAGTAAATAATATTCGCCGGATACTTTCGTTAATAAATAATAATTGATATCTTGAAACCTCTCGTACATACTGAATCAAATTCTACTATTTATAGATACCTTCAATGTGATATACTTGTAATTCAAACTATATATTTCAAATGTTGCATCGTATTGTTAACATATCTAATACTTTTTATAATATTGCATTTTCTCCATATATTATATTGTTCTCTAAAAAGTGCAGTTTTATTTCCTCGGAAAACCTACTTCCCATAATCCCAGAAATAAATCTGACAAGAAGACTATTTATATTCTTATAAAGCATAGATTGGCAAATTAACATGTGGGTCATTAATATGGTATGTGATCTCCATTACCCATTACACTTTCTAGTACAGAAGAATCGTAGATGCGTTGCTAACCTTAAAAAATCGTATTGGGGATTGGGAAGAAGAGTGGTAATTTAGGCCTCCGGAAATGTAACTCGTCATACGAAACGGTGTTGCTTTGCGTGCTTGCTGCTGCAAGCTGTCATTTGACGTCGGTTTTTTGTGAGATAGTGGTACCGCCCGGTTCGAGTGAGCCCACTCATGCTGTAAACAAAACTGTATACAGAGTGACTCTACCATGGCTTATTACATACATACATACGCACTAAAGTCTGTAATCCCCGAAGGGGTAGGCATAGCGTATCTCCGTCCCATGATGTGATAGGGGGCGAGCCTATCGGCATACCGAGCACGGTTCCAGACTCCAGGCTGATATAGAGCATTTCGTAATAAAAAATCCAATATCACTTTTACCCGACCCGGGGATCGAACCCGAGACCTCAGCGTCAGCCTCAGTCGTAACGCGTACGCATTACAACTGTGCCACCGAGTTTTGTTAACTTAATAATACGAATAGAAATTATTAATTATCGGGCGGTACTTTTTACTCCAATTGTAATCGGTTACCTTCATAATTGTTAACTTTTAATCGGGCCGAGCGACGCGACGGTGTCTCGCGTTTGGCAGATATATTAAACAGACATTACCTCATCGGTCCCGGTCGTGTAAAGCAGCGGTGCTAATCATGCGCGAATTTCGGTTACTTAACATGGATTGTGGTGAAAACGTGGTAGAAGACCTTTGGTTTAATGGTGATTGTACTGATAAGTGATATTCAGTTCGGGATAAACTTGATCCAGTTGAAGTGTGCCGGTGAATCACAGACAGACGCCACACGGTGGTGTTGGCGCTGGGTCCGCTGGACAGGACAAACATAATAAACTATCTTAGTTTGATAATCAACATAGATAACACATATGAGTCAATCAGAATACAGTTTAAAGGTCATGCGTACAAACTTCAAAGTTTCAAAGTTCAAGTTTTTCAATGTGGTAGGTCTCTCGTATGCGAGAGGCCGTCTGGGTTGGTACCACCACTTTGTCTTATTTCTGCCGCCAAGCCAGTGTGTAAGCACTGTTGTATTCCGGTTTGAAGGACATTCAAACCAGTGAAATTACTTGGCATTGTGAGACTTAACAACTTATGCCTCGAGGTGACGAGCACAGTCCAGTGCCATGCAGTGCTTTGTAATTCAAAGTTCTGTGTGGCGTTGTTTCTGTTTATGGGCAGGCGTGGTGCTTATCATCAGGGGAGCGACCTGATCGTCTCGTCATTCAAACTAATAAAAAATAAAACATTACTTAGTTTGTTTGTTTGATTTTTGGGACATATCAGGATAACCAAACTACGATTGACTATTAAAAATGGTCGAAGTACTTTTGGCTGATTTACTGTAAGTTTTGATTCCTCCCTGATTTCCCTAACCCGAAATATAAAGTACTAACTGATAACTGTGTGACCAATTCACGATTCGAACCCACAATTCATAAGGTAAGTGGTGGATTTCAATCGCACGATTGATTAATTTCTATACTTTTTCTTTTATTTTTGTACTGACTTGTCATAAGCGCTATTTTAATTGCATGAATGATGAACTATTTTATTTCATTGCATACGGGTTTTGTATGGGCCGCCGATCCCAGTTTGTATGGTATAACGAGCTGTTTTATATAGAATCCCGTTGTAGCCATTTCTGGTTACAGCATGAATGGGCCGGTTCGACTCTAGTGATACGACTGTCTTATCAACATCTGCTATAATTATTATAAATTCATAATCCTATTGTGACAGTTTTGGTAATCTACTAATTCAATGACGCCAATATGGATTATAGATTTCCGATGGCGTACCAATGAAAAAATTTACAGTATTTGGTAATCACATTTTTTCTCAATTCCAATGCGTTTCCATCAAGAGACTATTGTGTATTGCCGAACATTGTGAACGGAATTTAGTACATTAAGAACTTTTATAATAATGGTAATAGAATCATAGTGGTATGGTTGTCATAATGACAACTCACTTAAATTTTGAGTGGTAGAGACACGCTGTAGATAGTTTTGTCTACTGCATGAATGGGCCTGCTCGTCTGGGTCGGTACCACTGTCTCACAGAAAACCGGCGTAAAGTAGGAGCTTACTGCTGCGTTTCGTACGGTGAGTGAGATATCCGGAGGCCCAAATCCTCCTCCCTTTCCCAATCCCTCAATTATCCTTTTCCTTTAAGGTCGCAACACACTCATAATTCTCTTGGTATTGTAGGCTTTCATGGGCGGTGGAGATCACTTATCATCAGGTGACTCATTTACGCGTTCGCCGGCCTATGCTAAAAATTATAAAAATAAAAATAAAAAATATTAGACGTGGACCTCTGAAATGTAGTAGTTTCTTGATAGATGAGAGCGTTACTGACGCTTGACGCGACCACTAGAATTCAGTAATTTTAAAGTAATCTGAATTTTCAAGAGGTACTAGTCGAGTGTAAAAGCGAGATAATAATACGGTACTATTTAATTAAGTTTAATATATTTTTGTCTAAAGACACTATCAAATATTTGCCCGCAGTTTCATTGCCAACCCCTTTCTTCCTTATCAGCATTCACCCTTACTCTCCCTTTATAATCCCGCTTATCTCTTGCCTACTTCATAAAAGCGGCCCACTTTAAATTTTAAAGCCGTTACTTTGTTTTAAGATCAAACGAAAGTAAATATAAAATGTTTCACAAAGCTATTTCTTTGGGTATTAATTGTAGGTGGCGTTTGATTTGCAAATACGAATGTTTCCAAAAAAATACTTGAATTGGTAAGCACCTACTTTAAAGGAATGCTTATTTTCTAAACAAATATGTGTACATGATTGTACTAAAATATTTTTCAATTCTATTTTTATTTGACTATTTGGTCTCTGCGTATGTATAAAATAGGTATAGATTTTTTTATAGCAGAGGCCGGCAACGAGCGAGTGGGTACCTAATGGTAAGTGAACTCCACTCATGAACATCCACAATACTTGAAGAATAATTGATACGTTACCGACATTTAAAAAAAGGTATGAAGGACTGGGAAGAGGAAGGGGATTTCGGCCTCCGAATGAAATTAGTCCTATTAATTCCTATAGGTATATGTAGGTACAATAAATTGAACCTTGCCGCTGATATACAAGAGAGATTGTTTATGCATATAATATAACATGACACAAAAGTTGATTAATTACACATTACACGCAGTCACTTATTTTATCGAACAAATTGTTTACATGCCTTTGGAAGTGACAGCTTCGCACAGTTTAAAGGACTAATAAATTATAAAAAAAACATCAATATATTATTATCTAAAACATTCAACACTGAAGTGTAATTAATTAGTACCTGATTTTAATGAAAATGTGTCATAATATGTGTTCTTTCATTAATGGAAGATGCGTCGTAAAATATTCTTGCAGCAAGTTCAGTGATAAAGATAAAATTTTAAGTCGCGAGTTGTAAGTGCCGTCCCTTTGTCGTTAAGATAGAGGTGAACCACATGAGCTCTCACTTAGACGGGAGACATTAATTTCGTCATAACAGTCGTTTGTTCAGCCGCCTGCTCAGTAATATAGCTAAAAGCCCCTATTCATTATTCCTCAGTGCCTTAAACAGTGTATTGATGCGAGTGTGTGAAACGAGATGATGGGAATTAAGAGCAATAATAGAGATAAGACTAGACACATGTACTTACATGTAAATGTCTAGTAATTTTCTTTTTCTGCATAAATGTAGGTGTATTTTTTCGTAACATATTAGGTGAATGACAGTTCTGCATTCAAATATTCGCAAAACTGGCTATCCAACACTTGTTCGTAATGATATTTGTGGATATTTGAGATATAACTTAAGTTTCTTGAATATTCCCGACGAGTAGTTTAAATAAATAGTGCTTGTTCGATGATATATTTTTAATAGCTTATAAATTATTTCCCAAGAACGGCAAGTAGGTGCTGTATACTAAAAGTATCGCCTTCGGAATTAACGCCGAAGTTGCGGCTCGAATGGCTAAATGGTCGAGTGTAACAAAAGGAAACTTTATAAGTGGTGTTACTGAAACCTGGTGACTTTTGCACATTATTCTTAATTTGTCAATTTTTGTTCTACGTTTATGTGAAATTATAAGGGAAAGTGTAGTGAGGCCTTTTAGCGCGTAGTGCTTATGGTTATAAATACTTACATACACTCAGGCCTTTATCCCCGAAGGGGTAAGCAGAGGTGCAAATAGTTCTGCACCCACGTTTTAACGAACTTATTTTCCCATGATGTGAGTAAGGGCGAGCCTGTCGCTTTAATGAGCAAAAATCCCAATCCCGGACATTTTATGTGATTTTTCAAATCGATAACAAAAATTGTGATTGTCCGATCTGGGAATTGAACCCAGGATTTCAGGCTTCTTAGCCTTAGTACGCTCCCATTAGACCTATGAGATGATAAAGACGGTTATAAACATACTACTACTACTTTTACTATGTCCCTCATATACTACTGGTCTCTCATATGCGAGAGGCCGTCTGGGTAGGTAAAATAAAATAGTAGATTGGTTGCAGTACCAAAATATACTAATTAATTTACTATTGAATTGGATTGTGCCTTTCGTGATTGTGATTGCACAGTTATCTGTAGACTGGAAAATAAATAAACAAAATGTCACACCCTACAGTCACCCACACAGTCTTGACCCTGCACTAGGTATAACCTGTATCGTGGGTATCAAGAACTATGAGGGACTTACAACCCCACAACAGCCATACAAGAAACATTATTCACGATGCGGGAATCGAACCCACAGCTTCACGTTTCACAGCCGGCTTCTCCTCGGCTGTGCCAAGGAGGCTGACGTGTCATGCTAACTTATTCTTTCATATGGTTTATTGAATTGCGGAAGCCTGACTAAATGAAGATATTGAAAACTGAGGAATCGACAGGAATGTGATAAAACGACGTCTGAGAGTTTCAAAGGCTGTCGCTACTTAGTGATATTATAACGATTTCATAGAAAGTCCTAGTACACGACATTGTTTGAATTTTCAAACGGGTTAATATCAAGAGCGGTTGTGGAATGTTTAATTACCGCTGTGACTTCCTACGAGCGAGGAGACAGTTGGCGTCAACATACTCGCGTGCCTATGTAAGCTTTTCGAAGCTTAACGCATGTCTTGTGTAGATTTGCATAGTGCATGTGTGTGTGTGCCTACTAATGACTAAGGCTCGTAGGTTCCTACCGGATTTTATGCCGTGCATACGCAAATGTTACTTTAAATGCGACTGCCGTAGTAAATTAAACTTATCTTCAACATGGCACCAGATGGGGAACTTGAATTAAATTTTTACTCTGCTATTTAGGCAACGGTCTGGCATTAAAGCAAAAGAAAAAGTAAAAGCAAAAAATGCAACAGGTTACAAACTCGCGAGTAATTTTTCATGTATGCAACGCGATCGCATAGATTTCACTCTTGGAGAGGAATTAACGCAAAAGCTACGACTATTATTTACGACGTTTCCACTCCGGAATTACAGCCCGGCGCACCATAGGACCGCCGCGGCCTTTTATGTTTATTCACGGGTTATAATTTCGGAGCAGAAAGGATTATTCCAAAACGTAAACGTAGCCATGGCAATATTTCACGCGCACGCCGCGCCGCCGCCGTGTGCCGAACGCCAGGTAATAGCTGCAAACACGTCGGAAATCATCTCTGGGAGTTCAGATGAGAGTGCTACCGCCAGATCATTTGCAATGCACTGACAGAATGCATTATGGATTCTGGATTTGTTGCAGGCCGATTGAACATTCCGCTCGTGACGTTTTTGATTTGCATGACCTGTGGCTGTGATTCGAATTGGAAACGTCACAATTTATTACATCCACTGCGGATGATATAAAAGTGTGTTGGTTTAGTGTGCGTTATTTATTCAACAAATGAAATACGGTGGCGAATCGAAAGGCTGTCGTCGTAATCGTAAATAAAGGTAGCAGTGGTGACCAGAGCCTGTCGGCGATAATAAACAGCAGCTATTACTTCATTCCAAATGATTCTTTCAGGAAATGCAAATGAACGTGTGTCAAATAGCAACCATTAAATTTGGATAACGCAGCTTACGTTTATATTTCGCACGTAATCCGCTGGACGTGTAAAATACGGGCCGTCAGTAAATATTAAACTCTGCAATAATTTCGCCTGTGTCAGTGTCATAAATATTGTCCAGAGATATTCATATTAATTGCAATTCCACTACAGCGCCTTTGTGGGCATGAATTTAAACTTTATGATCCCACATTTTAGAACCTGGATCATCACGGCAATTCATTTAGATTTTCGTTTTTGCTAAATGACCTACAGATTACGCCAAACTTGCCGTACTAAAAATTCGGGATAAGCTACGAAAGAAGGTTTGCTTGGTTATGCAAAATAAAATTGTGGTGTCAACATTATTATACGTTAAAATAATCACATCCATTTACAAAGTGGTAGGTCCCTCGTACGCGAGAGGCCGTCTGGGTTGGTACCACCGTTTTGTCTATTTCTGCCGCCAAGCAGCAGTGTGTAAGCAATGTTGTGTTCCGGTGCGAATGAGATTGAAGCCAGTGAAATTACTGGGCATTATGAGACTTTATAACTTATGTCTTGGGTAACGAGCGCAGTCATACACACACAGTGTCATACAGTCCTTTTGTTGAAGCGCCTGATCAATTTACCTTCGCAACGATGTGCACAACGCCGTTTCACCTTTATGACTTTTTTTTGTTAATGATTGTTAATTGTAATAAAGTTTTAGTGTACCTACGTATCCCTGTACCACACACGTTGATTTATTTCAAAGTTCCCATAAATTCCCGTACATGGTCCTCACGAACCGGATTTTGCATCAATAGCGAAGAATTAGCAACCAAATAGAAGACCAGTAATTAAAATAGTGGAATCTTCAAAATTTTATTTATTGGACTTGCATATATCAACGGTGAAGAAGAATGTGGTTCGAGTGCAGAAAACACAAGTGTTAAGTCGTCTTCATATTTAGAATCGTTCCCCAACACTCGTTCAGGTAGTAATTAACGATAATTAGCACATCTAACAAGGTACATATTCTTAATATTACCTATTATTAGTAATATTGTGTGATAAGAAGTTGGTGACATTCAGAAGGTCATTGCTATACAAGGTCAAATAGTACGTTAGAATTGGTTTATTATTATATAACATAAAGTTTCATTGCATGGTTACAACGTAAGAAACAGTTATTCTTATTGCGATAGTTTCAAAATGTTAATTATTGTCAAGTACATAAAATATTACTTAGTAATATTTAGTTAGTGTTGGATGTACTTAGTGGGTACAATTTCGATCGTCATTGCATTAACACCGTTAATAAGTTGTATTGCACTAGGGAATTATCAATACCTATTATTATATATCGTAGCTAAATATTTCAATGCATTTAGGTATTAGTGTTGCATAGAATAATATTATATTCTGGCCAAAAGCTTTTATCAATTAGTTTAAACTTGTTAGTGAAATACATCACTGAGCTAATTGCTGTTACCTATACGTTTGGTTAGATTTTATACAATTGTTTGCAAGATCTAGACGTAGAAATATAAGGAGTTGGTTGATTGCTTAATTTTTTGTTGTATAAATTCCAGGTTGACTCCACCCGACTCCTAGAATGGCCGAGGAGAAGCCAGAGTTAATAAAGAAACGTGGGAGTTTTAAGGGTCGTTTAACCAACTTTTCTAACTACCTTGACGCACTGGGTGATAAGCCATTGTCTAGTTCCGACGTTGCGGAGCTACAGTTGCGTACTGGTAAGATGGAATCGTTATACGAGCAGTACGATGAGGTGCAGTTGCGTTTGGAATGTATTGTTGACGATGTTAAATCTCAATTTGCTGAGAGATCCGATTTTGAATCTATTTATTATAAAATGTTGTCTAGATCACAGGTTTTATTAAATCAATATAAGGATAACGAGTCATGTAACAGTGATAAAAGTACTTGTGTCAGTAATAATAATCGAAATGCAGTTCAGTTACCTACTATACATTTACCAAAGTTTGATGGGTTCTACAGTAATTGGTTGGAATTTCGTGATACCTTCCATAGCCTCATTCACATCGATAATGAAATTCAAGAAATTAATAAATTTCATTATTTGCGTTCGTCTTTGGAAGGCTCCGCTGCTGTGGCACTTCGATCTATTGAGTTCTCTGCTAAGAATTATGCCATAGCCTGGAAGTTATTATGCGATCGATATGATAATAAACGGCAATTAATAGAAAATCACGTGAAAGGTTTATTCAATATGGAATGTATCACTAAGGAGTCGTCTGTAGCATTAAAGGGCCTGGTTGATGCTGTAAGTAAAAACTTGCGGTCATTAGAATTGTTAGGTGAGCCTGTTGACAAATGGGACACCCTGTTAATTTATATTGTCACGCGTAAGGTAGACCAGCGAACGTACCGTGAATGGCTTCAGCACAAGAATCGAATGGACCGAGACTCTGCGATTACGTTTGAAATTTTAATGAAGTTCCTGCGTGATCGTGCTGATTTTGTTGAAACTTTAGAGACACCTCGTAATGATCTCTTACAAGCTACTAACAAGTCAGGCACTAAATTAAGGGCTTTGGTGGCAACACCAAATCCTATCAGTTCAAGCACAGAAATAGTTGCAAGGTTTTGCCCAAATTGTAAGGGTGACCATAATTTATGTGATTGTTCACAGTTTCTTGCATTAAATAATGAGGCCCGTTTCAAGTTAGTACCTAGTTTTAAAGTATGTTACAATTGTTTTCGTACAGGTCATTTTGCCAACCAATGCAAAAAACCCGGTTGTAAGTTATGTAAACGTAGGCATAATACACTCATTCATGTTTCGAATAAAAATAATCAGTCAACGGAAAATCCCTCATCGACTTTACAGCCTTTGGATAAAAATAATGTCACTTTATCTGCAAGCGTTGCATCGACTTGTGGCGGAATTACACAACGTAGTGTGTTGTTATCAACTGCTTTGGTTAAATTATATGATCGTAATAGTTGTGAGCATGTTGTCCGCGCAGTCCTTGATAGTGGCAGTACTTCGTCCTTTATGACAGAGAGATTACACAAACAATTGAACCTCACACCCGTTGAAGTAAACCGGTCAATATTAGGAATAAATAACGTAACATCTCATGTAGGCAAAGCATGCAATGTGGACTTGAAGTCACTTGATAACAGTTTTAATGCTAAAATGTATTGTTTTGTTTTGCCGTTAATAACAAATGATGTGCCCTGTCATGAGGTAAATCTCTCCACATTAAACATTCCGTCTAATATCTGTTTAGCTGATCCGTCCTTTTACAAGCCCTCTGATATTGATATTTTAATTGGTGCCGACCTATTTTGGGACTTGCTAGGGTCACAGCGGATAAAATTAGGTGATGGAATGCCAGTATTATGTGAGACCAGACTAGGATGGATAGTTTCCGGTCCCATAAGGTATAAGTCAAGTAAGTTCTCTCAGAATGTTACATGTAACTTAACTAATGTTAATGACTCTAGTGCCAGCGATTTTGATAAAATACGATCTGATCTAGTTAAATTTTGGCAGCTAGAGGAAGTAAATTCACAGTCATCTCATTTCCCAGGAGAAAAAATGTGTGAAGAGCATTTCGTTAAAAATACGACACGTTTAAGTGATGGTCGTTTTTGTGTGCGTATTCCCTTTAAAGAAAGCTCTTGTGTTCTAGGAGATTCATGTCGTCGGGCTACTCAGTGCCTATTCTCTCTAGAACGACGTTTGAAATCTCAACCTGAACTTCGGAAGTTATATTATGACTTTATGTCCGAGTATGAGACACTAGGGCATATGAGTGAAGATAAGAATTTAGATTCATTAAATCATAATGGATATTTTATTCCACATCACGGAGTGTTGCGCGAATGCAGCAGCACTACTAAACTTCGAGTAGTCTTTAACGCAAGTAGTCCTACTTCATCTGGAGTTTCCTTAAACGACCTTCAAATGGTTGGTCCAATCGTTCAGGATGACCTCTTGTCTATATTAATCCGATTTCGATTTTATAAATATGTTTTGTCGGCTGACGTCGAGAAAATGTATAGACAAATAATCGTTCATCCGTCTGATAGACATTTTCAACAAATAGTATGGCGTCACGATGTGGACGATTCAGTAAAGGTTTACAGGTTAAATACTGTAACCTATGGTACGGCTAGTGCGCCCTTTCTTGCCACACGTTGCCTAAAGCAAGTGGGTCTTGATTGCAAAAATAAAAGGATTGCGGAAATCATAAAAAACGATTTTTATGTCGATGATTTGCTAACGGGTGGTAATGATTTAGACGAAGTAACTTTTATTCGTAGAGAGGTCACCAACGCACTTAAATCAGCCTGCATGCCACTAAGAAAGTGGAAATCGAATGAGCCTCGGTTAGTTTCTGAATCAATTCAGTCATCTCTAGACCTAAATATGGAGTCTAACGCGTCTGATAGGTTATTAGGTCTTGATTGGTTCTCAAGTACTGACGAGCTTGGATATTTGATAGGATCGGTGTTGCCTTCTAAGGGTAATACTAAGCGAGAATTGCTTTCAGCAATTGCGCGAATCTATGATCCCCTTGGACTACTCTCTCCATGCGTTATCTCTATGAAAATTTTATTGCAAAAAATGTGGCTCGACAAATTATCATGGGATGAGCCAATGAGCCCGGACTTCAGTGTGATTTGGAAGTCAATTATTAAATCATTTCCACAATTAAATAATTTTCGTGTTTTACGTAAAGTTGTTTGCGATTCATATGATGAGTTAGAGCTTCATATATTTACGGATGCGTCTGAGAGTGCATACGGAGCATGCGTTTATGTGCGCAGCGTGAATAAAAGGGGTGATTGTATGGTTCGTCTATTAATGGGTAAAAGTCGAGTTGCACCCATTAAACCCACAACTATACCAAGATTAGAGTTGTGCGGCGCTGTAGTGGGAGCTCGTATTTGTGAAAAGGTCCTCAACTCCCTACGGGCAACGATCAGTCGAATTTACTGTTGGACTGATTCCACCATAGTGTTGGGATGGTTGCAGATGCTGCCTTCAAAACTTCAGCCATTTGTACGCAATCGCGTGGCGGAAATTTTAGATAAGGCGGGCAATTGCATTTGGCGACACGTCCCAACAGACGAAAATCCAGCAGACCTAATATCTCGTGGAGCAGATATTAGTACTCTGCAACACTTGAAATTGTGGTGGTATGGTCCAGAGTATTTAAAGAAGGACAAATCGAGTTGGCCATCTCAACTGCAACATTTAATTCCAGAAACACTTCCTGAAACTCGACTACAACTCACGTTAACTTCTACTATAGACGACACCGATAAAAATAACGCTCTTGTAGATTTTAACCGGTTTTCAAATTATTCCCGCCTTGTACGGTGCATTGCATATGTGTTAAAATTCCTGAACGCTTGTAAAAAACATTCCCTTTCTAATATTTGTTTCAGTCAGGAAGAGTTACATAACGCATTAAATATATTAATTTTAAAAAGTCAACAAGAGTCATTTCCCGAACATAAAATCCTCATTAATAAACAGTCTTTGCCAAAAAAGAACGCCCTTCTAAAATTTAATATTTATTTAGACGACAATAATATAATGCGAGTAGGAGGACGTCTCGATAACTCTAATTTTTCTTATAATAAAAAGCATCCTATGTTATTACAGTCCACACATCAATTTACTAAATTATTATTTGATTATGAGCATAAAAGGCTTATGCACGCAGGCCCGCAATTATTATTGGCTTCTATTAAAGAAACCTATTGGCCTATAGGCGGACGAAATTTAGCGAAGGCTTGCTATTACAAATGTGTCCGCTGCCATCGGTTAAAGGGTAAGGTTGTTACACCAATAATGGGTAACTTACCACAGCAGCGTCTTGTACCAGGTGGTTATGCCTTCGAAACGGTAGGCGTGGATTATGCCGGCCCGATTATGTGTGCTAGTCGCCAAGGTCGCGGTTGTAGGCTAGTAAAGGTGTATATTGCAATTTTTATTTCCTTTTCTACCAAGGCTGTCCACTTGGAGCTAGTAGGTGACTTAACTAGCAATAAGTATTTACTGGCATTATATAGATTTATTTCGAGGAGAGGTAAACCCGTCAACATATATTCCGACAACGGCACTTCATTTACGGGCGCGTATAACGACCTGTCAAAGTTTTTAAAATCTAACTGTTCTTCATTAACTGAAAGTATGGCAAATGATGGTATTAAATTTCATTTTATCCCAGCATATACTCCACATTTCGGTGGGCTCTGGGAAGCGGGTGTCAAGTCAGCAAAATATCATTTACAACGAGTGTTGGGACATTGTAATTTAACGTTTGAGGAACTTTCTACGACGTTAACACAAATCGAGGCAGTACTAAATTCTCGACCACTAACACCGTTATCATCAGATCCCGCTGACTGCACGCCGCTCACACCAGGTCATTTTCTCATTGGTAGGCCAGTTACATCGCTACCTACGCCAGATTATCAGCATCATTCCACAAGCCATTTAACCCGTTTCCAACGGTTGGAACATCTCCGTCAACACTTTTGGTCTAGATGGAGCAAGGAGTTTGTTGCAGAATTGCAACAGAGGACTAAGTGGCGTTCTAGTAAGGATAGCTTGAAGCTGGGCTGTTTGGTCGTGATTAAGGAAGATAACCTTCCCCCACTCAAATGGAAATTAGGAAGAATTGTAGCGGTGCACCCAGGATCTGACGGGGTCGTACGTGTGGCTGACATTCGGACGACTAATGGGACAATCAGAAGAGCCTTCAATAGGATTTGTCCACTGCCTGTATTACCAGATTTGGGTTGAAAGACAGCTTTCAACGCCCGGGGGCATGTTGAAGCGCCTGATCAATTTACCTTCGCAACGATGTGCACAACGCCGTTTCACCTTTATGACTTTTTTTTGTTAATGATTGTTAATTGTAATAAAGTTTTAGTGTACCTACGTATCCCTGTACCACACACGTTGATTTATTTCAAAGTTCCCATAAATTCCCGTACACCTTTATAATTCAAATTTCTATGTGGTGTTAATTCTGTTTATGGGGAAACGTGGCGCTAACCATCAGGCGAGCGACCTGCTCGTCTCGTCATTCAAGCTAATATTTTCACTGTCAATTTATCATATCTTCAGTTGATTAAGACATAAAACTTCGTTTATAATTGATCGTGTTCTTTAATCAGAAAGATACCCGCAGGGTACCGGTTCAGTGTGTCTCGTGATAGTTAAGTAAATTATTTATAATTAATTGACTTTTACAAATTATGCTCCACAAGAGATATTCGTCTGGCAGCAAAAATAAACGAGGCTCGTACGGGCAAGCTAGAGAACAAATTGATTTTTGATGTCGCTGGTTTGTGCCACGATAATGATATTCTGCGGCCCACTGGCGTTTCACTCTCTGACAAAAACTTTATTTATAGGTAAACTTTAATAACCACGCTATGTTAAAGGATCTTTTACCGAGCAGTCATTATGTGTGATTGATCGAATTAACTTCGCCGTTAGCTGATAGTTTAATTATAATTTATTATCGCATTGTGCCCCCGCTATACGCACATTTACGTCCTGTACGTACTGTGTAATTACGAGTTCCAATTTAATGACTATGTTCGCTTATTGGGCAGGGTGTGTGCGACTGTACGCTATACACAATATCACACACCCTCGGAATGTGACTATTATATTTACCATTACCTACACTATGCTATGTGCTCTATATAGCGCCACACATATTACAATACTAGCTTTTGCTCGGGGCTCTGCCCGCGTGACCGGCTTTTTCCGGGATAAAAGTAGCCTATGTCCTAATCCGGGGCATGGTCTACCTGTGTGCCAAATTTAATTCAAAACCGTTCCGGCTAAACGTTACGGCGTGATGGACTAACAAACATCCAAACTCACAAATATTCAATATTTTACTTTTATAATAGTAGTAGGAAGAAGGATAGTAGGATTAGCATTTCTTAGAGTAGTATATTTACAGATTTTACATTTTATTGCTTCTAATTGTTAATTTTATTAGTGCTGCTATTTACGTACAGATTAAAATCGAATCAATATCCATGATAAATTAACATCCACTTTATTTCTCCGATAATGTGCCTGCAGTAACGAGAGTATATATTTTAGTATAAATTGTTATGATAGCATCACTATCAATTTCTCCCGATGCATACTACATTATATTTTATAGAGACATTCAACTAACAAACGGTCTTTCTCTTAAGACCTGCGAAGGGAAGCATTAGTTCGTTTTCTAGCTCGACAAATCAAGATAGTGTCGCGATAAATGTCGCATCCAATCACAAGGTGTTCTATTACAAGGTGCGTGGTGTTATTTATGCAGTACCGATGACTAAATATATGGGTTAGATGAACGATCTAGAGTGAGTGGGTGAGAGGCCGTGTGCCGTGGCAGCCTCTGGCGCGCCCTGCGCTTGTGCGCACGCTTGCGACCGCGCAAACCTCGCGTGACGTGCGCCTTATCTGATCATTGTGAAAACAAGTTAGATAAATATAAGGGTCGACGCGCCCGGAAGCTCACCCACATTTTTGTTTGGAAATTTTGTTCGGCAATGCGTGTACACGTAATGCTTATTTTGCTGAGTGTCGTCCTGGACATTGCCGGTGCCGACAGGCGGTTGCGGACGGACCGGGGTCAGATATACGCACGACAAGGGAATGCGCAATCCGCATGCAATTCCAGTATCACCTATGATAAAATATTTTTGAAACAAATCATATCTACTTCCAAATACATATTTTCGGGCAAAGTGTACGTAATAAACGGTGACAATGATGCGAGATATTACAAAGTTAAAATTCGCCGCGTCCTCAAAGGCGATATAAATGAGCTAGGTATCGTTGTTAAGTTTGGAATGGCGAATTCTGTGAGCTTTAGTGAGCCAACTGTTCTGGTGGAGAGTTCGTTACCTTTGCCGTGTCGACGTTTGCGTGTGACGACATACGGGCTGTTTCTAAATGAAAAACGAACTAAGAACTGTGCTGTTCTGACTTTAGTAATGGAGCCGGTGCTGTTGACTTTGAGAAGCCTTGAAATCATCGAATCAACTGTTAAAGGTAAGCACAGATTGATATTTGTAGATTACACTAGTCGTGATAACATTAGACAGCTTAGCATTCCTAGAGATTCGTCCAGCATTTCTCGGTGTAAAAACGCACGTACAGGAGTTACAGTGGCGGGGTATTTTTATAGCAGATGCCGGTAAACGAGTCACCTGTTGTTAAGGCATTCCGTTCATGAAACTCCATGGTACCAGAAGTATCATGGAGACGATGCCATCCATAAAGGAAAGGAATGGGAATTAGGCCTCTGGAAGTCAAACTTATCATATAAAATGCAATAGCAAGCTATCATGCTATAGACAATATTGTGTACAGCGTCTATCAGCGACTTAAACTATCTGCTTAAGTCGTGATAACATTCCAATATCAATAATTCTCAGTCGATTTTATTGTTTACCATTAAAATGTCTGTAAGTTGGCGCGTAAATAAACAAGAAGGCGGTAATTAGTCGCAGGGCGGGGTCTGTAGACGCGACGCAACGCTTATTGCGGCTACCGGTCCGTGAACCAGTTGCATGAAATCTTAGCTGATCTTATAAACATTATTAATTTCACATTTCCCTTGCATAGATTTTCATATTAAACATGTTCCTATTTGTAACAGTTGTTTATGTGTGTAGTTTTAAATTAAAATGATGATGTAGTCAAGTTGCCTGACAGCCTCCGTGGCGCAGTGAGCCAGTAGCCGGCTGTGAAGCGACAGTCCGCGGTTTCAATTCCCATACCGAGACATAATTATTATTAAACTTAAGTGTCTGTCTATGAATAAAAATTAAAGCATATGATTTTTTGCACGTTGCCAAATCCCAAAGACGGTTTTTTAAAAGATTTGCTGTTTGTTTATCCGAGCTAATTTGCAAAACGGCTCAATAGATTTTAGCGGGACTTTCATTGTCATATTTAAGGTTTAAAGAATTTATTCCCAAAAAGACTAACGTCACTTACATGAGAATAGCATTATAACATAAAGTAAGATTATTAATGTACAATGGTCGCCGTGCACTTATTTAACGTTTCATTGTTTCTTTCCCGTACCCATTAAGAAAGTGAATATGTATACCACTCATTAGTTACAAGAAAAGTGATGGATTTTCCATTATGAGGTTTGAAAGATTCGTTTTAAAAGCGTTAAATGAGCTTACATTTTTTATTTTACATGGTATTTTATTGTAGTATTGTACTCCTTCAAATGTAATGTTCTTTTTTGCATAGTTTGTTCTTACTTTTGGCAGGACAAGTAAACTAGGCCGACGATTACTGCGATTACTAATTTGTGATTTTTTGACAAAAGACAAGTTTGTGTGGATAGATTTATCAATGATTTTTCTAATTAATATACAAGTTTTGTATATATAAAGTTGTTTTATATTCATAATTTTAGTTTCGTTATAGATTTTAGATGTTGAAGTACAGTATGGGTAACGAAAAATTGTTTTAATGACTTTATTTTGTCCTCTTTGTAGTTCTTGTAGCTTACTTTTAGCGCTGCTACCCCAAATTTCAATGAGGTATAGTAAATGAGATTTTATTAACGAGTTATAAATAGTGTAGCGCATTTTTTGAGGTATACATCGAGAAATATTTTTGAGTGAACCAATAAGTGATGACAGTTTTTGTTTGATAGAATCTACCTGGCTGTTCCATGTTAAGTTAGTATCCATTCTTAGCCCAAGATATTTTTCGCATTTTTTTTGTTCTATAGGTACATTATTTATGGTTAGTGAGTCATGAAATGGAATTATTTTATTTTTTGGTTTGAAAATAACGTAACATGTTTTGGAAATATTTATCGTTAATAAATTATTAAGGAACCATTCATATAATACATCTAGATCTTGTTGTGCTTGTGCGATTATATTTTTTATATTAGACCCGAAATAAAATAGACACGTATCATCTGCATATAGAGTTAAGTGGCCGTGCAGCCCTAATCCTGAAATATTATTTATATAGATTAAAAAAAGTAGCGGGCCTAATATAGATCCCTGTGGGACTCCACAAGTGACTGGTAAAGCACCACTTTGGAAGTCATTAATCTTGACAACTTGAAATCTATTTGTTAGGTATGATTTAAATATGTTAAGTGCATTGTCTTTGATACCAACGCTTTTTAGTTTATGCAATAGCAGTGTGTGACTTACAGTGTCAAAGGCTTTTTTTAAATCAATAAACACACCCAATACTATGTTTTTTTTATCTATGTTCTCTTTTATTTTTGTTGTAAGATCAACCGTTGCAGCAGTAGTATTGCTTTTAGCTCTAAATCCATATTGTCTTTCAGATATAAAGTTAAAAGAATTTAAATAATTAATTAAACGTTTGTGAAGAATTTTTTCAAAAATTTTTGATAGGACTGGGAGTACAGATATCGGACGATAATTTCCCGGGTCAGTTTTAGATCCCGATTTATAGATCGGCGTCACCTTTGCGACCTTTAATGTGTCTGGAAATATACCATCGATCATAAGTTTATTAAAACATTGAGCCAAATTGTTTGATACCAAATTTGATAAACATTTTAACGCTTTAGTGCTAATTTTGTCTATGCCAGTACTTGCATTGGAGTCTAGGTCTTTTATAATTTTGTTGATTTCATCAGCGCTGCATGGTTCCAAATGATATAGCTCAGGATAGTTATGTATTATATGTGACGGATGTTTCTCACCGTCGTGATATTTTTTAGGTATTTGTTCTGCCAAAAGGGATCCTATTGATGAAAAATAATTATTAAAAATTTCACAAATTTCAACAGTATTAGTTATTAATTTTGAATCTACCATCAGATTTAAAGGAGTGCATTTTTGCTGTGTTTTATTACTAGCTAATTTGTTTATAAGAGACCACATTCTTTTAGGGTTATTATTACAATTGGAAAATAGTTTGTAATAGTATACATTTTTTGTGTCTTGAATTAATTTTGCAAGAGAGTCTCTTTTTAATTTAAAATCATTTAGTAGGGATTCGTTTTGATTCTTCTTGTATTGTGCCCACAGATAATTTCTTTGACTAATACCATTAATTATATCTTTTGTAATCCAGTCTTCCTGTGGTGGGTTTATAATTTTAGTTTTAAGTACTTTGCTTTCTTTAAGATATTGTTTTATTATATTTTCTAGCTCTGTGTAGTTATTAGAGGTATCAGGCAGTCCATTCGATTCTATTGATTTATACAATTTTAAATAATCCATTGCTTCATAGTTTGTACGTATTTTTCGTGGGGGCTTAAATTTATTGAATTGCAGATATATTTGTTTGTGGTCTGACATTGATGAATTAATAATAGCTAGATGAAAGTGATTAGATATTAAGTTAGTGCTGATATGGTCTATAATGGATTTTTTTGTAGTGGAATCTCTAGTACAATAGGTCTTGTTAATCTTATTTAGTATTTTGTGTCCTGATTCACTAATTATTTGCTTGTATTTTGTTACTTTCTTATCTTTTGTTAGGAGGTCAATATTAAAGTCTCCAAAAACAATTGCTCTTTTTCTTTTTTGTAATTGTGAATCATATAATTCAAGAAAACTATCAATATTTGTGTCACCAGGCTTGTAGATCACACCGACATCTGCAAATTTTTCTATGTGAATCCATAAGCAATTATTTCCATCTTGATAAGTTGATTCAATTAAATTGTGTTTCAGATTGTTATGCACATATGCTGATACTCCACCTCCCCTTATATCGGTCCTATAGTTATAGTAATGCGTGTAGTTAGCTATTTGTAGTTGTAAAGTCTGGTTTTCTGCCGCTATCCAAGTTTCAGTAAGTAAAATTATGTGTACAGTTGTTGGTATTGATTTTAGAATACATTTCAATTCTTCAAATTTGCCCTTTTTCTTTATACTTCGGGCGTTTAAATAGAGAAAAGATAGTCGTGACTTTTCTGTCTGTATATGCTGGTAGTCGTTAACTATTTGATAGGAAATGGTATCCGCTGGGTTTTTATTTGCAATTGGTGATTGGAGTTTTTTGGTAACGTTTTGACGATGCTCGGTGTTCCGTTGATGTATTTTCTTGTAATATCAGTTTCTCCATTATTTATACGTCGCGTCAATTCATCTTTTACATCATAGAAGTATTTTTGCTGTGCGGCGGTTTGATCAGAGAATATTTTAACATTATCAGGTAGTTTGTCTTTACTGCGGAGTAGGACTAATGCTGGTTCTGGTTTATCAAAGCAGACTTTGATTCTTCGAGTCTTAGCTGGATTATTTTTGCCAATACGAAATATTTTTATGGGTTTCAGTATGTCTCTGTATATTGTAGTAATGATTTTTAGTGTTTCTGATTCATCTCTAAGTATTCTTTCTTGGCTATTGATGGAATCATGTTCAGGTATACCCACTATTATAATATTGTTTTCTCTCTTTTTGCGTTCTTGAATTTCCCGAATTAACTGCTCATTTGTATATAGCTGGTTATGTTGTGTTGTTGGCAGGTTTATTTTTAATTCATTCAAGTTGGATTCAAGTGACTGTATTTTTTCCTCCTCATGCAAAATTTTTGTTTCTAACTGTGATAGTTGAGTTTTTATAAAACCATGTTCTGATGCTATTTTCGAAGTTGACGATTTGACATCTTGTATTTGAGAAGTTATATCTGCTACATTAGTGCTAATTAAGTTCCTTGTTTGTTCATTTGAGGCCTTTAAGTCAGTGATTTGACTTTTTACCTCCATTATTCTCTCGTTCATTTGACTCATTAATTGTGTGTTTGAACCAACGTAGTTTTCTAATAGCGAAGTAATATGTGATAGTTCACTACGAATTTGTTTAATATCGTCTGCGCATTGACATTCATGATCCTCTGGTTTTTTTCGTTTTCGAATAGTAATTTTCGAATCTGAAGCATCTCCACTCATTTTTGATAAATCAGGTTGAGAACCACCACCAGTGATAGTGGTCGGTGAGCGTATTACGTTCATAATTAATTTTGTATGGCACTGATATTACAAGTCCAAACAAATTCAAAAACCCGAGGATACGTCTATAGCGTATTGTATATTTTATATGAATTAGTTGTATTGTAAATATCGTAATTATAATTCACACAAAAAATCTTTGGTAGACTGGATTTGAACTCGGGTATCATAAACTTCACCCTCGACACAGACCTCGAGTCCAAGCGTTCGTTGTGCAAAGTGTTGAAATTACGGTACTGATTTAACAAGTTTTAAACGTTAGAAGAGTGCTGTTTCAATATGCTGGTACCCGACATAATTTTTTATGCCCTGGGATTATTCACTTTGTTCCGAACAAAACACGCTGATTCACATAGTTGTATTTACAATGAATATCACAAATTTAACTAGACACCTTTACTTGTTTTAGTTTTAGATTGGTAAGTGTTATTACTGTTGTTATTTTATCAGATGGTAAGAAACACGGCTGATATTTTGAAATTAATTTTATCTGCACTTTTCCCGAGAATATTTTTAAGATAACACTGCTGTTCACTTATTGGACTATTTTGTTTAGATTTCACTGATTATTTGCGGTATAACAGTACTTAAATATTTTTATGCTATTTTTATGTACGGAGGCAATGTTATTCGCGACACTAGCGCCACCGTATTATTATATATTTAGTAGTTTTCAGTCAGTAATTTAGGCTACCTATTTTTAACTTAGATATGGGCCCTATGCGAATACGCCTTATACGCGGGTGAAATCGTGAGAGGCAGCTAGTTTATAATACGAATAGCTTGACTTAGACTTAGCTTAGTCCCAGTGGCGTTGCAGATATTGATTTTGAGACGAAGGGTGACTGAAGGTCGTAAAGAAGGCAATAAGTGATTAATTTCTGGCTGTTCAAGCTATTTTGCGCGTATGGTAATTGTTTTTTATTAGCGTTAATGACAACACTAGCAGGGTGCCTGGTTACCTACAAAAATAGGAAAACCATTAGAACTTCTAATTACGAAGTACCGCATGCCAATGGAGAGCGCTAATAGATTCCCTAGTTTCAGTGACCTTCAAACAGAAACACAAAAGTGCTTACACACTGTTGTTTGGGGGCAGAAACAGACAAAGTGGTGGTACTAATTCAGACGGCCTCCCGCATACGAGGGATCTACCGTCTAGCAGTTTTCACTCGTGTATTCCCGTTTACACTACGTATCTTATTTGTAATCAAGTCACGAATATTCTTTAAGCGCCAAGCTGGTTCTTATTTTTAAATCACTACAAAATCAATATTATGAAACTTCGCCATCAGTGTAATGAAAAAAGTGGTTTGTATTTTTTGTATCTTACCAGAGAAAGTTCCAGAGTGGTTACTGAGACGCGGCACAAGCCACAAGGAATATTAAATTTTCTAGTTCCATGTCTCCAGAAAGTTGCTCACAGTTTGAAGTTTAGTTTATCTGTTCGTGGTGTAGCGAAATTTTAATTTTATATAAGCTACATTCAATTTATTTTGTGTAGTCGAATAGAGGATTAATTTTCTTGAAACTGAAAGTCGTAGATTGGAGTTGAAACTGTGAAACGTTAAAATGAATGAATGAATTCTACATAAAGATACTACCATTTATGTCTCATACTAGGTGGTAGGTCCCCCATGTGTGAGAGACTGTCTAGGTTAGGCGCTATGATATAACTGCAGACATATAAGGGTAAAATTTATAACACCCGCCTTTTTTATCGTGTGTTAAAAATATCCTGTAGTAATTAGGGATAATGTAACTTCCGACTGGTGAAAGAATTTTTATAATCACGTAATCGGAACATACGCTGTTACGCCACAGCCACCTCGATGTTCTACGAACGTTCATATTTATTTTATGAAGTGGTTACGGTTACTGTTGTCATAAACACCGTAGGATTGAATTTTATATGACTTTGCTGGCTTAAGTATAAACCTGATTCCAGGTAAAAACTATTGTATCCGATGTTCCTACATTATATTTTGTGTATTGGACTAAATTAGATTTTTATTTTGGTAATTATAACCTAACCGTTCCATTCTATTCTATATCGAATGGTTACTGACTATCCCGCGCGCACATCTACCACTGTACTCCTGTAAGCCAGGAGCGACAGTGGCACGCATATTTCAACACCGAGCAGTGAAGCCCGGCGATCCTCTGGCAATGCAAATCTGTTTTCCCCTAACGAAATGAATCAAATAGAAAATTAGGATGAGTTGGAAATAATAATTGTCCATATTAGTTAGCGGCCAACTTAGTGTCAAAGTCTTCAAGCCGCCCAAAGGCCTCCGACTTGGCTTAACTACTGCTGTCAGTTGATAGCAGCCGAAAGCGATTTCTTACGTAGTCTCCGAAGTACGGAGACGCTCAGCTGAAATACCACTAGCTTAGTGGTATTTCAGTATTACCCAAATTGTGATTGTCCGACCTAGCATCAGAACCCAGGTCTTCACGGTTTCTCAGCATAAGCATGGTTTCTCGCTGCCATGTGACAAATGAGGCGATGAAAAATTAACACAATATTTGAAAAGCATTATTAAGATATTTCTATTGAATATGTACGGTAAAAAATATTGGTTTTATACAATATCTGATGATATTTCAATAATGCATTCTGTAAATACTCGTATTGTTATGTTGCTTATACAACGATCGCAGGACTATTGAGTTGTGACAATGGTTTATTTGGCGCATTATAAAACTGTTGGTGTGAATTTTATGTTTATATCGGTCTTATATTTCACACGTGGTCGTTACTTAGATTATAAGAAAACATAAAGTTTGACGGGTGCCGTATTTTATGTCGGCAGTCGGCAGGCTGTCGGATCTGTGGCCATCGTCCAGCCGCGCAATAACGACTTTCTCGGAACACTTCATTATTGTTTTTCCATTCCAAAAGTTGCATCAGTAATGTTAGTATCAGTTTTATGTGACATAATCTTTTATCTTTTGAAACAATTAAAATACATACTAAAATAATTCATAATGTGAAAGTAATTTTTTCTGTCTATCTGTTACGTTTTCACAGTTCAAAGTTTATTGAGTGGTAGAATCACGTTGTAGACAGGTTTGTCTACAGCATAAATGGGCCGGCTTGACCGGGTTGTTACTACTGTTTCACAGGAAACCGACGTAAAGTAGCAGCTTGGTGCTGCGTTTCGTACGGTGAGCGAGATATCCGGAAGCCTTAATCGTCTTCCACTTCCCAGTCTCTTAATTATCCCTTTCCTTTAAGGTCGGCAGTGCATCCAGATTCTTCTGGAGTTTTTTTTTTGGTGTTGTGGGCGTTCATGAGCGGTTGAGATCACTTACCATCAGGTGACCTACTTGCTCGTTTGCCGGCCTATGCTATTTTATTTTTAACTTTAGGCTGACATAATTCTCGCAACTGTCGAGGGAGTAATGTCGACGGTCGACGTTATATTTGAACTGCACTGGGCTTACCACCAGATTCAGCGTAGTCACTATGGCGTGCCAGGAAAAATACTTAATTGTCTTATTTAAGGCATTGTTTTTCGGATATATCTTCTTGTCGACCTCTTAATAGCTAACTGCTTATCAAACGATTAGTAACTATGTAAAAGTAGAAAGCTTAATGTCTAAACTTTGTGGGTCGTTACAGTTGATGATCGAGTTCGCTTCAGCGTACACTAACTTCGAGATCCATTGGCAACTCGACTATAAATTCTGAAATCGGGAGTACTCATGTGTTCCACCTGGTATTGCGCTTTACTTTTTAACCGATGAATAAATGGAAAACGTTCTCAATTAGTATTATAAGTAAAATAATATATTTTATTAAAACCGGTATTAAAAAATAAAAAAAAGCTTATCATTAAAATATTTAATTTTGCGTCATTGGTATTAGTTATTGATCATTAACTGTAATAGTACCGACTCGAAATTGTTACATTTTATTTTTAGCTTTTTAATTTTATGAGTTAGTTGTACGTTGTATTTTTTTTATTTGCTTGAAAGACGAGACGAGTAAGTCGCTCGCCTGATGGTAAGCGTCCCATCTGCCCCTAAACAGAAGCAATGCTACACAGAACTTTGAATTACAATGCACTGCATGACACTGGACTGCGCTCGTCACCCCGAGACATAAGATGTTAAGTCTCATATTGGCCAGTAATTTCACTGGCTTCAATGTCCTTCAAACCGAATCCCGATAACCGAAACACAACAGCCGTGATATCAAACCAGACGGCCTCTCGCATACGAGGGACCTACCACCTTTTTTTATAGCATCGGCTGGCAAACGAGCCAGTGGGCCACCTTATGGTAAGTGATCTCCACTGCCCATGTACGCCCACAATACCAAAATAATCATGAGCGCGTTGCCGACCTTATATGAAAGGGATAATTAAGTGATTTGGAAGGGGAGGGGGATTAGCGCCTCCGGATGTCTCACTCACCGTACGAAACGCAGCAGCAAGTTTTTAATTTACGCTGGTTTACTGTGAGACAGTGGTAACGACCCGAACGAGCCGGCTCATTCATGCCGTAGACAAAACTGTCTACAGCGTTTATGATGACTATGATGATAGGTTATAATGACTTCCATAGAAATGAATAATTATGCCAGCCGAAGCAGCGGGACATTGATAGGTCTCAAAACGTATATTCTCCCTTTATATTTGTCCAACTGTATTCATGGCTATTAAGGGCGGTATTCTAGTTAAGAACATCGTAGCTGGAAGTATCCTTATCTTTTTTAAGACTTTATTACCTTAAATAGGGACTGGTATATGATGTATTAAAACCCGTAATCTAACTTCGTAACATGGGATTCGCTAGCTTAATACGAGTGATGGACTAACAGGTTACCTGAGGGCGGTACGCTATCTGTACAAAACGAAACTATCCGTAGGTATTCTGATAGGATTCAATTACTGTTATCCCCTAAACCACACTTGATTTTACGTGCTCGGAAGCACAGGGGATTTACTATTAATTTGTTTTGCCTCTGAGTGTATATATTCATCTAAAAGTCCATAATTGATCCGAAGACTTGTTAAATTAAGATTTTTAAGCGCCCTAATATTTTTTGTCTGTGACCGTCATTAGGCTTAACATCTGAAAGTTAACTGTAAAAATATCTTTATTGCTGATAAATTAAAGCACCTAAAGGCAACAATAAATAAAATACGAAGCTTCTACACTCGAGTAACATAATTAACTTATCAATGATTTAAATCATCGAAAAGGATTGTCTGGTCAAGTATTCGAACGAATTTATCGGATATAAATCGTTCTTTCATAGTTGTGTATGTGGAATTAATTGTTCGGCATGGGTTGGTTTGCCGAGGGCACGGCGCGGCGGCGGGCGACGGGTTCGGCTCTCTCGTATATCACCCGTCTGACGTGGGATTCAATTAAAACAGCAACTGACAGAGGCTGTTCAAATGCATAAAAATTCATAAAACACTGGCCGGAATACGACTGAGCCTCCGCGTCACTTCCAACTTGTACATTTGTACTTAGTTCATACGTATTTAAGCCATTGTTTATTTTTGAATACATTGCTGTTTTTATCCTTTTTTATTTCACTGTCTGGCCCTTGGAAAATATGATTTAATTATGCATTTATATTATTTAAAAAAAATATAGAGCGAAAATAAAATAGATGAATATTTAGCAAAGTTTATAAATAACATAGGTAGTAATTATTTCATTGGTAAATACTATGACATTGATAATCCGTGTGAAGCGATGCGTTAATAAATCTAAAACCAGGAATTTCGCACAACATTTCTGTATGAAATTCCACATTCTAGGCACGGAGGCGAAACACATCGTGAATTTGCACGATGTCAACAACGTAAAGGTGGAAATGTGCGGAGCTTCTGGTTGTACGTTGATGAAATGGAGATGAAGGAACGCGAATGTTCCATTGTAAACTTTACCCGCGAAATATTAAGAACAGGAATCTTATCCGAGTTCAAAGATAAAGTTTGCTTGTCATTGAGGATTTCTTAATGATGCTTACATTATGCTTTTGTGTTAACCAGTGTGTTACCAGTATTATGTAACTATGCTTTTGATTCTTCCTATTTTATTAATGGTACTTAATTTTTTTAATAGGAGGTTTTAAATTCGACGTAATTTTGTTGTTTTTTTTCGCTTTGTTATATAATTTCGCATTTGTTTTATAATGTATTTACCGTCGCATATCTCCACCAAATATAGATCCTCTTTTAGTATTCGATAGGGCTTATCTCAAGAGAAATCCCGTATGATGGGTGTTGAATACGAGTGAAAAATTTAAACTCCTCGACGAATAACAGTATATTTTTGGAGTCGGTGCAATTTCACTGGGCCGGTATCGGCACCGACACCAAGTTTGCATAGACCTGTTTTACTCTAGTAACTTTTATGCAACAAGATTTTGTTATTTGTAGCTCAATGCACGTTTTGAAGTACGCGATTGAGACAAGAGATTGCGACACGTGAAGCGAGTTAGATGGCGACAAGTCTGCTTTGTATGAAAACTGTCTCGCGTCGCGGCACAGTGTCCTGTTTCGGTCACATACGTGGAAATGTGGTAACGTCCACAAGGTGGTAGGTCCCTCGTATGCGAGAGGCCGGCTAGGTTGGTACCACCGCTTTGTCTATTTCTGCCGCCAAACAACAGTGTGTAAGCACTGTTGCGGTTTGAAGGGCATTGAAGCCAGTTAAATTACTGGGCAATATGAGACTTAACACCTTATGTCTCGGGGTAACGAGCGTGGGTAACAACGCCACACAGAACTTTAAATAAAAGCACTGCATGACACTAGACAGTCTCATGCAGTGCTTTTATTTTAAGTTAGTATGAGCAGGCGTGGCGCTTACCATCAGGCGAGCGACATGCTCGTCTCGTCAGTCAAACGAATAAAAAAAAAACGTACCTATACAATTTCATACAAAGCGTACGTGTCACTGTCGTCTCGCGTCGCAGTCTCCTGTTTCGGTCGCATACTTCAAAGCGCGCCTTAAGTGATATTAGACAATTAAAATTTGAAAACGTTTCAATCACTTTAGTTTTCCACACAGTTTTCCAAAGATCCTGAAAAGATTTAAGAATTCCTGTTCGCGAACCGAGAAAACTTAATACTCTCCAATCAATGTATGGAATTTATATAGCTGCTGTTAGCAACTGGAAACTCTATTTAGAAGTTTATGAACTGTATCACGAAAGAGGTGTTTGAGATTGAACATTTATTTTGCTTTACATTTAAAAGCCTCTCAAGTTCAAGGCTGTTGCTGCGAAATGGCAAATGGAGGTAACATTAAAATTCTTGACAAATGGTAGTAAGTTTTTATTATTCACAAAGGTAATAAATATCGTTGTTGGCTCTAAGCATTATTAGGTTATTGTTAAGAGTGAAAAGTTTCCGTTCTTGTGTATTTAGTTACCATTGTATTACATAATTATTATTAGTGGTGTGTCTCTTGGCAGTCACATTTTATGTTTTAAAAAATATGTTTTTACAGTTATAGACTGCCTCGGTGGCGCAGTTGTAATGCGTATGCGTTACGATTGATGCCAACGCTGAGGTCTCGGGTTCGATCCCCGGATCGGGTAAAGTGGTATTGGGTTTTTTTATTACGAAATGGTCAGTATCAATCCGGAGTCTGGAATTTGTGCCCGGTATGATGGCGATAGGCTCGCTCCCAATACGGACGGAGATATGCTCGGCAAAATGTGGGTGTACTGGTTACACCTCTGCCTACCCCTTCGGGGATTACCGGCGTGAGTGCGTATGTATGTATGTATGTATATATATGTTTTTACAATGTATATTATAAAGATGTCAAGTTTGTGACTTACTAAGTTTGTATATAGGTATTTGTGCAGCACAGACGATTACAAGTGCATAGTGGACAGTTATAATAGTTATATACTTCGTTATTGTGCTACATAGACAGTAAGTGTAAATAGTGAACGTTTATATACTTTGTTATAGTGATTTAACAGTTACAGTTCCAATCGTGATTATGTTTTAACAGTTCTATTTGTGTAGTGTTTATAAGTGTCTAGGTCTTTAGTGTTTTAGTTATTTTAAAGTGTTTACAGTTACAGTTTTATTTGTTGTACATACAGTAGTATGTTTTGTTGAATAATTATTTGTATTATGTGTTTTTAATTTAATAAACAGAGGGGTTCTTCTCGTCGGTATAGCCGGTGGCTAGGATAGGGAATTCCGCGATATTTTGTCCTTTTCTGACACATAGGTCCATCTCGCTCCTTCGCTAAGTGAAACCTCACTATGCGTTGGAGCGAGATGGAGCTGAATTTTGTATAAAAAGCGTGCAAATTCTTTCAGCGACACAGTTTACAGGAAGATTTCGGGCTGAAGAAAAGTAATGGAAGAATAGTAACCACCAAAAGTACCAAAGGGGGGCGTGGCTTTTACAGTTTAAATTCAGTGTTTTCTTTCCTATACAGTCCACTCTCACAGACAAAGCAATTTTCATTGCGCTGTATTTTCCTATGATACAGTTTCTGCCCGTACTGGCCTTCCGGTGCCTTTTGTACATATACGAAATATTACAGTATATGTATTGCAATTTTCATTGCAAACCACCAGTACATAAGGGCCTATAACACATACGTACACACATACCACTTACACAATACCCAACGTACGGGATACAAGTAAAGTCCCGTACATTTTGGTCACTTCGAGCGCCGGATAATTATATAACCGGTCTACAGGTAAGTGGTACTAACGTCGAATTCCTGCAAGAATCAAGATGCCGGTAACAAGATCTCGTCACAACAGCGTACAGCGTCAACGTTCGGCTACCGTTTCTGCGACCGCCTCTGCCACCGAAACCACAGAACAGACAGAACAGTCGGCGAGCACAGGCACCACAGGCACAAGCGCCACCGTAACAGAGACAACACAGGCGACGGGATCTCAAGACATCACCGTACAGGAAATCGCTATTCAAACAGAAGTCACGGCCGAAGCCACGGCCGCCGCCCCTCAAGAGCCCGTCCATACAGAACGCTGCAAATCGCACCGAACCAAGAAGTCGGCGCGTACAGTCAAGCTGGCGCAAGCAAAAGAAGAACTCCTTCGTCTACGCATAGAGCTTGCCGCCACCCGCATTGCAGCGATGGAAGCGGAGTCTGAATCCGATAGTGAAGAATCCATATCGGATCGACAGACAACGCATCGAGTCACAGAATGGCTTGATCGAAGCCAACGGGAAGTGTTGGCAATAGAAGCGCAGCCGCAATTAATTCCGCCGATGCAGAATGAAGCTACGGTTACAGTCGCGCACCCAGAAGCCACGCCCCCCGAACCCACAGTTACAGTAGCGACGCCGCGCGTCGTCGAGCCGCCGCCCGCTACTGAAATACAGCAACAGAACATCGTAGCGCCGCCTCGTGTTATCAAGCCGTCGCCCGCTGCGGAGAAACAGTACAGTGTAGCGGAACCTCGTGTCGTCGAATCGTCGCCCGCTACAATCAACTTAACAGAACTTGCGTCAGCAATCGCCCTCGCCGCAAGAACACCGCACCCGCTGAACCGACAATTCCACGAGTTGCCTCAATTTAGCGGTGCGCATCAAGAATGGCTGTTATTCAAAGCAGCATTCAGGGATTCAAAAGGATCATACACAGAAACAGAAAACATCGCACGCCTGCGGAAAAGCCTCAAGGGACTCGCCAAAGAAGCCGTCGAGAGCCTACTTATCTACGGCGCGCCTACTGAAGAAATCCTTCAGACGTTGGAAACTCGCTTCGGACGACCGGACGCGATCGCGGTAGCCGAATTGGAGCGGCTACGCACACTGCCACGCCTCACGGACGCGCCTCGGGAAATTTGTACATTTGCAACACGCATCGCGAACATCGTCGCAACATTGCAAATGCTAAAGAAGAGCCATTACCTCTACAATCCGGAAGTAACGAGAGCGATCGTCGACAAGCTTACGCCCGCGTTACGATACAGATGGTTCGACTTCGCAGCAGTGAACTCCGAAGATGAAGCGGACCTACCCAAGCTCTCGCGTTTCATGAATACGGAAGCGCAGAAATGCAGCCCCTACGCGAATCCGGAGGCAACAACGCGCACCACCGACACTGAAGCGAAAACGCAGCGAGTTCCCAGGAAACAGAAAAGTTACACAGCGGTGGATCAACGAAGCGAATCCACGTGCCCGGTATGCGGAAAACCCGGACACAAGACAGAACAGTGCCACACGTTCAAAGAAGCGGACAACAACGCGAGGTGGCAACTCGCCAAAGAAAAACAACTTTGTTTTGCGTGTCTTCAACATAAAGCGAGGACTCATCAATGCCGGGCAAGAAAGTGCGGAATCGACGGATGCATAAGAAGTCATCACGAGTCGCTACACTTTCGACGCAAGCCTACAGTAACAAATGAAGAACCCAAAAGTGAAGTGGTCACTAGCACGTGGTCAGCGGTCAAGTCACAATCTTATTTGAAAATCATACCAGTGCAAGTGTCCGGGCCAAAGGGGAAAGTCGACACTTTCGCCCTACTCGACGACGGATCGACGGTTACACTCGTCGACGGGGACATTGCAAGACGCACCGGAACCAAGGGGCAAAGTGAGCCACTTCACATCGAGGCATTCGGCAACGCGGAATTTGAAGCGACGAACTCCCAGCGCGTTCGGTTAACGCTACACGGAGCTACAGACAGTCATAGTATACAGGCGCACACGATATCGAAACTTCGTGTCGCACCACAGAAGATCGCCGCTTCGGATCTCGCAGGTTGCACGCATCTCGTCGACATCGCAGCTCAGCTCAAGTACACGAATGCTACACCCGGCATACTCATCGGTCAAGATAATTGGCACTTGTTGCTCGCTTCAGAAACACGTCAAGGAAGACGCAATCAACCTGTAGCGTCGTTAACGCCGCTCGGGTGGGTGCTCCACGGCTCAAGAACGCGTTCGCTCGGACATCGATTACACAGAGTTCATCACCTTCGGCGCATTGAAGACGACATGGACGAACAGTTGCGACAGTACCTCGCCATCGAGTCTCTCACCATTGAACCGAAAAAACCGAAGAGTGACCCCGAAGAGCGCGCACTTGTCACACTACGGGAGTGCACACACCGGCGGGAGGACGGCCGCTATGAAACAGCGTTGTTATGGAAAAACACAGATCTTCCGATGCCACAGAACAGGGAGAACGCCTACAAGAGGCTTCTCAACACAGAGCGCAAGATCGACAGAGATCCGCGCCTACAGGAAAAATACAGCAAACAGATGTCCGCGCTCGTTGAAAAGGGCTACGCCGAAGTCGCTCCAGTCTCCACACAAAAGGGCAAGACATGGTATCTTCCGCATTTTCCAGTCATCAATCCGATGAAGCCGGACAAGGTGCGAATCGTACACGACGCGGCGGCGCAAACCCGAGGTGTCTCACTCAACGATCACTTGCTTACAGGACCGGATTTGATCCAATCATTACCGGGGGTGATTATGAGATTTCGTCAACACCCCATAGCGGTTACAGCAGACATTGCCGAAATGTTTATGCAAGTGAAGATTCGTGCTCAAGACAGGGACGCGCTTCGATACCTGTGGAGGGGCGATGCAAGAGGCGATGCAGACGTCGTCGAGTACCGCATGACTTCACTGATATTCGGCGCGACATCTTCCCCGGCAACGGCAATTTACGTCAAAAACGTCAACGCCGAAGCATACAGAGACAGTCATCCCGCAGCTTATCGCGCAATCGTGAAGAATCACTACGTCGACGACTACTTGCAGAGCTTCCCCACAGTTGAAGAAGCGATACAGACATCGGTCGACGTGCGCGACATACAGAAAAAGGCTCACTACGAGCTACGACAGTGGGCGTCGAACTCGCCGGAGGTACGCCGAGCACTCGCTACAGATGAAGACAGACAGACTACGTGCCTACACGACGGCGCGACTACAGAACGGGTACTCGGACTCATTTGGAGATGCGCTACGGACGAGCTAGCTTTCAACCTAGACCTAGCGCGCCTGCCTCCCGGAGCGATCGACAACGACGCGCCAACCAAGAGAGAAGTTTTGAAGATCATCATGTCTCTCTTTGACCCACTCGGACTCGCCGCGCCGGTGACATCAAGAGCCAAACAGCTACTACAGGAGATATGGCGACGCGGAACCGGATGGGATCAACCGATCGACAGCGACTTGAGGACACAGTGGACAGATTGGATCGGCTATCTCAAGCGACTCGCTGACATACGAGTCCCCCGAAGTTATCTACACTACAGTCAAGCCGTCCGCCTCGAGTTACACACCTTCGTCGACGCGAGTGAAGTCGCATACACCGCTGCGATATACTGGCGTATCACAACATCGGACGGAGAAATACACACATCGCTCGCGCTCGCGAAAGCACGCGTCGCGCCGCTCAAGTTAATGTCAATTCCACGTTTAGAATTGCAAGCAGCCGTAATGGGAACTCGTATGGCGGCCGCGGTCGTCGAGGAACACGATCGCAAGCCCGACGCGAAAACTTATTGGACAGACAGCAAAACAGTTCTCACATGGTTGCGAAACGGAGCCCGCGCATATCGTCCATACGTCGCGCATCGTGTAGCGGCAATAGAGGAACACAGTACAGTAACAGAGTGGAGGTGGGTCCCCACCAAATTAAACGTCGCGGACGACGCTACGAGGGATGTACCGCAACATATAGACAGTGAACACAGATGGTTCACAGGTCCGGAGTTTCTGCGCAACGACCCGGACAAGTGGCCTACAGAAACTACAGCTTCACCGATCGAGACCGGCGAAGAAAGAACATTGGTGGTACAACGCAGCCCTCTACACTCGCTCGCTGCAGCGCTACCGGCAGTCGATCGTTTCTCCAAATGGGAAAAGTTACTGCGGACTACGGCGCGCATCCTGCAATTCATTCATCTTTGTCGGCGCACAACAGCGTCGATAAATTACAAGAGAAACAAGCGGAACAAAGAAAAGGATGCAGCGTGGACAAAGCTGCCGGCAAAACAGACAGCGC
This sequence comes from Mimas tiliae, assembly GCA_905332985.1. Taxonomy (NCBI): domain Eukaryota; kingdom Metazoa; phylum Arthropoda; class Insecta; order Lepidoptera; family Sphingidae; genus Mimas; species Mimas tiliae. The sequence continues at coordinate 9,454,648 of HG995240.1, read as the reverse complement.
GCGTACCCCGCGCAACACAGAAAGTCGCGGCATGCGACAATCAATATCACGCCATAGATGGCACACTTTTACGACGCGCGGAAACGTTGCTGATTCGACGGTGTCAACAGGACAGCTTCACCGAAGAAATTGCGACAATCAGCGGTGGCGGCATACCTCCGACGCAGAGTCGTCTACACAACCTGTCAACAGAGGTAGTGAACGGAGTGCTCGTCATCAAGTCTCGCATACAAGCAGCGCAAGACGTCCCGGAATACACCAAGAGGCCTGCAGTACTCGACGGGAGACATCCCGTGGCTCGTCTCTACGTGGACTACGTGCATCGAACCTTACACCACGCAGGCGTCGAGACTACGCTCAACGAGTGCAAACAGCGATACTGGATTGTGCGGCCGCGACCTACAGTGAAAGCAGTGATACACGAATGCTTGATATGTCGCATTCGGAAAGCATTGCCGCCGACGCCGTCTACAGGGAACCATCCAGCGTGCCGTCTGGCACATCATCGACGTCCGTTCACATACACCGGCGTGGATTACTTTGGACCGCTAACAGTAACTATAGGGCGATCCACACAGAAGCGGTATGTGGCATTGTTCACGTGCCTGACGACACGCGCGGTGCATCTGGAAATCGCAGGGTCTCTGACGACCGACTCTGCAATCATGGCTGTAAGAAGGTTCATCGCGCGGCGCGGCGCTCCGACCGAAATCTGGTCGGATAATGGTACTAATTTACAGGGTGCTGACAGGGAGCTACGACGCTCCATCAACAGTGCAACGAGCGGCGAGGTCAACCGACGCGGCATTAACTGGCGCTACATTCCCCCTAGCGCCCCCTTCATGGGAGGAGCGTGGGAAAGGCTTGTCCGCAGCGTCAAGACAGCGCTCACTACAGTACTCCACGAGCGACACCCGTCGGAAGAGACTTTGGCAACCCTAATTGCCGAGGTCGAACATGTGGTCAACAGCCGACCGCTCACACACGTCTCCGTTGATCCCGATGATCCGGAGGCGTTAACTCCGAACCATTTCCTGCTCGGAGGCTCCGCCAACGCGGTGGCCCCGGGCGAATTCGACGACAGCGACGCAGCAGGGCGCAGCCACTGGCGCGCCTCGCAGCGCCTCGCCGACCTCTTCTGGGCTCGCTGGATGCGCGAGTATCTCCCGGAGCTCCAACACCGGCGGGAGCCTCACGACCGAGGACAACAGCTGAGCAACGGGGACCTCGTACTCATCGCCGACGGGACGCTACCGCGGAATGTGTGGCCGCGAGGCGTCATCTCACACGTCTACCCTGGACCGGACGGCGTCGTGAGAACAGCGGACGTGCGAACCAACAGTGGAATCCTGCGGAGACCCGCCAAGAAGCTGGTCATACTCCCGGTGAAGAGCGAGGCTGCACGGCAATAAGTTCTGCGCCGTCGGCCCAGCGACGACGCACGGCGGGAGAAATGTGCAGCACAGACGATTACAAGTGCATAGTGGACAGTTATAATAGTTATATACTTCGTTATTGTGCTACATAGACAGTAAGTGTAAATAGTGAACGTTTATATACTTTGTTATAGTGATTTAACAGTTACAGTTCCAATCGTGATTATGTTTTAACAGTTCTATTTGTGTAGTGTTTATAAGTGTCTAGGTCTTTAGTGTTTTAGTTATTTTAAAGTGTTTACAGTTACAGTTTTATTTGTTGTACATACAGTAGTATGTTTTGTTGAATAATTATTTGTATTATGTGTTTTTAATTTAATAAACAGAGGGGTTCTTCTCGTCGGTATAGCCGGTGGCTAGGATAGGGAATTCCGCGATATTTTGTCCTTTTCTGACACATAGGTCCATCTCGCTCCTTCGCTAAGTGAAACCTCACTATGCGTTGGAGCGAGATGGAGCTGAATTTTGTATAAAAAGCGTGCAAATTCTTTCAGCGACACAGTTTACAGGAAGATTTCGGGCTGAAGAAAAGTAATGGAAGAATAGTAACCACCAAAAGTACCAAAGGGGGGCGTGGCTTTTACAGTTTAAATTCAGTGTTTTCTTTCCTATACAGTCCACTCTCACAGACAAAGCAATTTTCATTGCGCTGTATTTTCCTATGATACAGTTTCTGCCCGTACTGGCCTTCCGGTGCCTTTTGTACATATACGAAATATTACAGTATATGTATTGCAATTTTCATTGCAAACCACCAGTACATAAGGGCCTATAACACATACGTACACACATACCACTTACACAATACCCAACGTACGGGATACAAGTAAAGTCCCGTACAGTATTAGTCTCCGATTCAATTCTAAAAATTAGGAATTTCATTATTAGGAAGCTTTATTATTAGGTAGAGATGCAACTAGTACACCTTATGATAGCAAACCTATTATATCGGGGATAATATCGGACAGAAATTCCAATCTCGGGCAATACACGAGTGATTTTTTCTAATTGAAAATTTTAACCTACTTTTCCTATTCTACGTACGCTGTAAATAGACCAAGCGGCAGTTTTACAATGAAGATGATTAAAACACACTATATTCCAGTGTACTATATTAGGACAGCGTAAGATTATAATATATATAGCTATCTTTTATTTTTTTTTATGGTTGAGTGACTAAACGAGCGGGTAGCCCGCCTGATGAAAAGCGTCACGCCTGTCCATAAACAGAAGCAACACCACACATAGCTTTGAATTACAAAGCACTGCATGGCATTGGTCTGCGCTCGTCACCACCAGACTTAGATGTTAAGTCTCATAACGCCCAGTAATTTCACAGGCTTAAATGTCCTTCAAACCGGAACGCAACAGTGCTTATAGAATGAAGAACGGCAGCAGAAAAAAATATGGTATAGTCACGCTGTAGGGCGACAAACATATAAATAGACGTCGGGCCTATATGTTTCAAATTCAAACCTTTGTTTCGTCTGGCTCTGTTAAAAATGCATTTTTTTGGCTGGCTTATCGAAATAGTTCTGAGATATGTTTGAACATAATGAGCAGCCCTTTAAAAATTATAGATGTTTTTTTAATTGACGTCAGGGGTTTTTAATGGTTATCTCCCTCCTACGGTCCAATTATATTATATTATTTAATGTGCTACATTTGCACTTTCCAGTATACAATAAAGGATCATTCTTTCTGCCTGGCGTTGTACCGACTTAATACCAGGTTCCGCTTTTTTCTACTAGGTATAGGTTTGACGGTATTTGGCATTATGTGGGACAACACACCGTCTGACCACCCACGACGAAACGGGAAATAAGTTCATAATCACATTTGTAGAACACGTCGTATATACAACGTGTTACAGAAAGGCGTGGTCATATTTTAGGGTCATTTCATACACCTTACAATTAGTACTTATGTACCGGACCTTTTCAATACAAAGACATCCAAAAATTTCACATTAATTTTGATCACTCGATCAAATATTTAGATTAAGATCGATAAGATTGGTGACATCACTATTAATTATTATGAACGACACTCACTTTTTAATAAACTTGAATAAGTTGTACGTAATTCTACGAACATATGTACGTAACTTGTAATTTAAACACAAAATAACACCTGAAAGAGATTGTGTGCTGAAGACGCTATTGGTACCATCCTCTAGAAGCATTTTAAAGACTTCATTCTCGTGTCTTCCATTTATGAATTTGGCTTAATACATTCGACGATCCTCTTAAAAGCTGTTATCAGTTACACCAACACAAAGTACTAATACATAATACTTATTTTTAGTTAAATACAACATATTTTTTGATCTCGTAAACATACTTCATATAATCAGAAATTACCGAACTGACTGCGTCAAATAAATATTGACATTTGACAACTCTTTAATGTTTTTTTAATTATAAAATAATTAAATGAAAGGAGGTCTATAGTATAATTGTGTATCATTTAGTGTTGTCCAAAGTTAAAAGTCGATATCGACATGTTACTCATTCGATAAAAAAGAAAATTCTATAATTATTGTACTAGCAATGCAATCAGATTTGGTACTATGGGAGATAAAATACTTATACGCTATACTATACATTGCTTAAATTTGCCCGCCCCTTTCTATCACACGTTGTATATGTAATTATACAATAACCAATAATAAAAATAAACAAAGTACTCCATATTTTACCGTCGCAGTGGAAAATAAATTACTTAACCATCTGAATTATGAGAATCTGAATATTACCAATCAGTAAAAAGTATTTTGCATTGTTTTTTCACGAGGAGCTCATCCGGTCTATATTTAATTCCATCTACGCAAAATATACGTTCAAATTACGTATTTAACGTGTTTATAATCTATTCTGTAAAATAACATACTCGTTAATGCAACTTACATGTGTATTTCAATCAAGCGTCGCGTCGAAGCATTTGATGGTGAGCGCGCAGCTCTCGTCACAGGAGACTGAGCTATTAAATCTGGAACAGATAATAAACTAGACGGTATTTACGACAAGCTCGTAGCCAAGTTATAGGTCGATTCGATTATTACGATATCGAGTTTACAGGATATGTTTGAGTAACTAACCAACACGCCCGTTTGGATTAACAGAAACAATTTATAACGCATTCACTTTACTTTAATTGCTTATGTTGACACGCGACGTATTGATTTTATAGGAAGATATTAAGGTGATGTTAGTTGTTTACATTTATAGATTCCGATTTATGTAGCTTTAGCATAATAGCTGTAGGCGTTACGTGTTTAGAAGACGGATTTGTTACAACGCCACGATTACGTTTCTATTTATTGTCATAGATAGCGCTTAAACTTAATAAGCGGCGATAGTCTAGCGGGAAGTGGTACCGACTGCCAAGTTAATAGTCGCAGGTTCGATCCCTACCTGCAGGGAACTTACTTTTACTTTACTATGCCTTTAAGTGTGCGTTTATTTTAAAACCGCTCGCTTTAACGGTTCAGGAAAATATCGTGAGTAAAACTACATACTTGGGAATTTTCCAGGAATTTCGATGTCGACCAACCCGTAGGTGGACTAATGCTTAACTTATTAATACGCTTTTATTAGCTTCATGTATGTATGTAACGGAAGCTTTGAACATGATTTTGACCACCTTCAAAACGTTGGATTAACTCGAAATTTGGCATACTTATCAAGGACCGATGATAATTAAAAAAAAATATATAATTTAATTAATTAAATTCAGTTTTATTGATAATCATTGAAAATAAATAATAGTTTGAAAAAAATAAAAACACGCTTTTATAGAAAATCCAACTATACATGAAAAATAAATAATAGCTTACAATAAAATATTTTATTAAAATATTTGTATATAAGAGGAGTCTAGCAATGGGATAGTATAATACTGAGTAGTATAAATATATTTTTTTAAATTTGAGACAGTACATTAATTATCTTCTTTCATTTACCTTTATAGACGAAGCACCTATGAACATATTATTATTAATATTATAAACATTATTGTATTGTTTATTGAAGTAATTTACACGCTTTTGTCATAAATTTAATGACACAAAAAGTCTGGCACCTAATAATAAACACTAATAAGTTAACTTTTGTGGTAAAAATATCGTTAAAGCTAACCTACCAATTGAAAAGGGGATCACGCGAACGATACCAAGAGTCGAAGCTAATTAGGCATGCAACATTAATAAAATCTGAAGCTTTCATACGGTAAAAAAATAAAAATATGTTAATAATTTTATTCCTAACAATTATTATTACAGATATATATTTTCTTTAAATATTCCTTTTACTGGATTTTAGAGTATTAGTGGGCCACCAACATAGTTTGCTTTCTGGCCCAAAGCCAACCTCACCCAAAACATTGGTTCCCGTTGCGGGTTGTGGCGTCGGATGGCGGGTCGCCTCATATAATACTCGTTGTGTCATGCGATAAACTCTTTTTGTCTAAATGGGGCTTTAATGGAGGATCATTCTCGTCAGGAGCTCGTTCAGAGCGGTTGAAGGGACTAACCTCAGCTCAGCCAATTTTTTTTGGCCTAGATATGACAGACGAGCATGCGGCCCACCGTTTCAGCAATACCAGAGCAGCTGCCTACCGTTGAAGGAAAACTCTTTTTAAGCCAATTTGGTGGCTTCTCGCTAACGAGGGACCTACCACCTAACAAGGAAGGTGGTAGATCCCTCGTATGCGAGAGACCGTCTGGGTAGATACCACCGCTTTATCTATATCTGCCGTATGCAGTGTGTAAGCACTGTTGTATCTAGTTTGAAGGACATTGAAATCAGTGAAATTACTGGGCATTATGAGACTTAACATCTTATGTCTCGAGGCGACGAGCGCAGTCCAATACCATGCAGTGCTTTGTAATTCAAAGTCCTGTATGGTATTGCTTATGTCAGGCGTGGCGCTTACCATCAGGCGAGCGTCCTGATTGTTTCGCCACGCAAGCTGATAAAAAAAATATGGTTTATCACTTTTTATATCTATTCTAAAATGCAACAAACTAGTTTTCTTTATCTTTTGGAATAGTTTACTTCCTTTGATCATGGTGTCAACATCATGAAACTGACCGCAACAAACAATAGAAGGGCTTAGGTTATTTGCAATTAATATGTTGTCTTGGTAAAGCAGCGTTGTTGATATTGCCCTAAAACAACTGTTTGAATATTTAGCCTGTGCACTCATGAGACGGCGATATCCCTCCGCTTATTGTTTGTATTACTCGAGGTTATAAATAACAACTTACTTTGATAGAAAATTTACATTTCATTAAATATTTATCGCCTTATTGTGGGCTACCAACGTCTTAGGTTTAAAGCCAATCTCATCTGCACGTGGTACACTCTGCTGATTAACGGACGAGGCAATGGCGAAACTTAGTTCATGTTGCGGGTTGTGGAGGTCAGACGGCGGCTCGCAGTGATAAACATAGTTTTTTTTCAGTATTATGTTTATTTTGTCTATGAACATTAAAACGTCGACGTAGTTTTATAATATAAACAAAACCTTGATCTTGCTTTTATGACATCATCATCACCGACGCAATATTGTTCCTCTTATTCTTGTAAATTCTAGCAATCCATTGGGTGATTTTTCAGATCTGATTTAGATATGGCGTTAGTCTCGTCTATTAGAAATAATGTTAGTGAAATTTGGGCATCCTGGTAACATCTATGCCTTCCTCCTCTATACACATTACGCATATCTCTAAGGATATAAAATATGTTATATTACATAAAAAGGTCCTTGTTGATAGTCTTAAACCCATGAACCTACAAAACCTAATTTCTGTGGAGTAGTTTTCTAGATAAATATACAATACTCTGATTGTTTAGGATTCGTACTCTTCGTTTCGACTCTTTGACTTTGGTGTTGTAATATAAAGTTAGTGTAAGCTGCATGTCTCGGTTTGTGATTACGTTTTTAGATATGATGTAATGTCATCCCTGTATTACTCTGTTTTATTATTGGGAACGGGTCTCCTCTACTTATGAGATATGTTAGATCTTAGTCAACCACGCTGGTCTAATGCAGGTTGGTAGACTTTACACTTCTCATCGAAAATTCTCAGGTACGCAGGTTTCTTCACGACGTTTTCCTTTAGCTTCAACGCCAGGGATAATAATAATAATTAATAATGAACATCTACGTTTTCTTAAGTGTGAGGTGTGTACCCGGGGCTGGTAGACCCACGGCTTCTGGATTAGTAGTCCGTTCAATTTCCTGCAAGGCTAGTGCTGCAATTTTGAGTACTTAGCAGTATAACATACGTACATACCCGCGTCTGTAATCTCCGTAGGGGTAGGTAGAGGTGTAAACACTACACCCACATTTCGCCGAGCTTATTTCTGTCCCATGATGTGATAGGTGGCGAGTAGTATTAATTTAAAAAAAATTGGGTCTCTGTTTTCAAGTACTGTAGAGTGCATTTTTTTTGCTATCTGGCGATTTTGATCCCCAGGATTTGAATGCCGGGTAAGAATAAAGTATTTCGTTATGTAACTTTTTTAGCTATAAAACTTAATGTCACTTGGTTTTTGATTTATGCCTAATTTTATTATAAACCATAAAACGGTCGTTTTCAATACAATTCCCAATTCACATATTTTTTACAAATTGATCTTTTTATTGTCATGATTGCGTTTTGTGAATAAAGCCCAACTCATTCCTTTAATTTGTTATGATTTTTGTGAATCTTAATATCATTCACAGAGGCATTTTAGCTTTCAATACGAAATATTAAACATATTACGCGATAAAAATATTTTTGACGGTCGTCATACGTTTTAAAATTATAATAAAGCACGCAGTATGATGAAGTGGTGCTCCTAAAGACCTCATTAGTTTCTCACTTTAATAACTTATTTTGTGTCGGGTATCGCACATAAATTGAAAGCAGCCTCTGTTATGGCATCCATTAAAGCCTTTTACGATACAGTGGCAGCTCCCATTTCGTCTGTTCCAGCCAAGCATGTTAAATGTGAATTATTTTAATATTAGTCATGGGTATGAACATTTACTTTATTAAATTAAGATGGTTTTATGTAACATACGAGTTATAGCTTGCCATCATAAATTATGCGACCTTGATACGATATTTTCCTTCTAAGCTTTATATTCTATATTAAATATATTAGGAATCACTTTACTTGTGTTTTTATGTAAACTACATTTTTTTTATTTATTTGTCTTTTACACCTGCCATTATTAATTATGTGGCAACATTGAAAACTTACGTGCTAAATAATCTATTACATTTTTTTTCTTACTAAACTACATATTTACTCACATCCGTAATCCCCGAAGATGTAGGCAGAGGTGTAACCAGTAACCCACATTTCGTCGAGCGCATCTCGGTCCCATGATATGATATCGCTTATCGCCATACCGGGCACAATTCCAGACTTCGGGCTGAAACTGAGCAATTTGTAATAGAAAAACCTAATATCACTTTTACTCCACCCGGGGATCGAACCTGAGACCTCAGCGTCAGCCTCGGTTGAAGTGGAGGCTTTACTGTCGCACTGAGAGAGGCCAATTAGCTTCAATAAAATTTGTAATTTCTTAGAATTCGAGTACTATGTCTCAGGCCCGTATGCACAGACAACACTTAAGTAAGCCAAGTGTCCAATTCTGTGTACATGATTGGTCTGTTTTGGTTTAGCGCCATAAACTAACCAATGACGTTTAGAGAAATCTTAACTATGCGTTCGCGCTCACTATGAGGTCTCACAGTAAACGTTCATGAATACGGGGGATGAATGAATATGAATTAACTTTGTTGTCAACTAGTCGTTTAATTTATTTCCATTTTCTGTATTTAGCAATAGAGCATAAAGTGTTAGTTAACTGATTGTGAGTGTGGAAAAAATAGAATTCTATGAAATGATTAGTTGACAATGAAACTTAATTGACGTCTTTGAGTGGGAAATGGACAGGGCACAATTTTTTTATCAGCCCACCAACCCCCTTCAAACAAGCACGGTAGTTGAAATTGCTAAGGTCATTACTACAAAAACTTGTAACATATTCATAGTTACGAGGATTATCGAGTTACTTATTCAATAAATTAGTTGTCATATCGCGCTTGCTGCTTGATACATATTAAATCAATAATTGAATGATTTGAAGCGTTATCCCATCAAAGAGGATTACTATAACCTAATTTAGATAAGCTGTTGCATATATCGATAGCAAGTACTGATAGTGTTTTCGCATAAACCCGCGGAAATTTTAATGAGCTGTTTAAATTACGAGTAGTGGATACAATTTTCAGTTTTGGCTATGATAGAAGTCATAAAAAATCCCTTTTAAAACACATATTTTATTTCTTATACATTTGTAGCAAAATAGTGGTAATCCGCGGCAGCCTTGGTGCTCGTGATGTGGCAGATACATTTTCGAAAAGTTGCTAAAGGTGGTTTGGTCCGTTTGAGGAAACCATTGGAATACATCACTCGCAAATGCCTATGCCAGATCGTACCAGGAGTATAAGTGGTGATGACCACTGCCAATAATTTCACTGGTTTCAATATTTTCCAAACTGGAACTTAACAGTGCTTACACATTCTGTTTGGCGGCAGAAATAGACAAAGCGGTGGTACCTACGCAAACGGCCTCTCGCATACGAGGAACCTACCACCTAGTTAATCATCTAAAAGCGTTTGAAAATTGAGAATGAAATCTTTATGAAACGCGCTTTGAACGGAGTATTAAAAATATACGACCTATTCTACCATTATAATGTCTTTAACTTTAATAATACCAGTAAATTTTATATGAGCACAGGAAAAGTGGAGTAAAGTTTGAGATGACCCAAACTTGTGGTGACCTGAGTTTGCGTAGTTTTATTATTTATTTACCTGTGTGTTTATTTATTATCCAAGTAACGAGAAGTTTGCGTGTCTACTAATGGTTCTGGTACACCGTAACCGGGTCTTGGATGTCCCATGGGAAACATCTTCGTGGGTATGTGGTGAAGAAGGTTTATATAATTCAGACAATAGTGTAGTGAAATCTTACATTAAATTATTATGAGGCGCCTCGTTACAAAATCCTTTGGGTATCGGTCTCATGTTTGGATCATTAAGAAATTTAATTTAATCTTAGCTATTGTAATATTTTAGATATATAGCTTTTCATCGCGTTAAAGTAACAAATATTGACAGTTCAAATTATAGTACACTAGCCTTTGCTCGCGGCTCCGCCCGCGTGAACGGCCTTTTCCGGGATAAAAAGTAGCCTATGTTCCTCAGTGATAATGTAGCTTTCTATCAGCAAACGATTTTTTGAAATCGGTCCAGTAGTTTTTAAGTTTATTCGTTACATACAAAAATACAAAACTTTCCACTTTATAATATTATTGTAGATTGTATACCGGGTGTAAGGAAATCGCTCCCCAAAACGAAGTCGGTAATTTGGAAACAATATCACAAAATATTACGAAAATGTCTACGTTTTCACGCAGCAACAAGTTTGTATAGAAAAATATAGCTATTTTTTATTAGCTTTAGATGCCTAATGGTAAGCATCACGTCTAATCAAAAGTAAAACGAATTAGAATTTCGAATAATGAAGTAGTGCATGGAACTAATCAGCGCTCGTCGCACCGAGACAGAAGGTGTTAAGTCTCATAATGCCCAGTAATTTTACTGGCTTCAATGTCCTGTAAAACCGGAACACAACAATGCTTACACATTGCTGTTTGGCGGCTGAATAGACAAAGTGGTGGTATCTATCCAGACAGCCTCTCGTATACGAGGGACCTACCACCTAGATTTTATCATTAGGTCACGAAGGATTTATATTATGTAGGTACTGCCGCAGATATGCGTGCTATTATTACAGTATCGGGAGCGTTTCCCTATCCTAATTGTCATGGATGTTTAAAAAAATAATAACATCTATCTAGAAGTAATTAGACATTTTGAATGTACTATTGGTATAATTTACGATAACGCGTGTTGAAGATAGAATTATGCAGTTTTCTTTAGTGCTTTGATAGTGTACACGGTTTCTGAGAAATTATGCACGCGCGGTATTTTCCTCTCATCTCCTAGCTCGTTAGATCTTATGGACAGCTCGCAATAGAAAGATGTACGTAGCTCTTCTGTGTAATTATTTTGAAGTCTTTTTAATTTACATTTTATTAAGAATCTGCAGAGGAAAAAATTAAAACGTGTTATATGATAGCCTTTCCATGATTAACAGGTTGGATAAAATGAAAATATATTTTCTACCGTTACGACTGTTCGCGGAATTAAATAAGCATTTTTAATTCAGTATTCATTAATTATTCCGCAATATTAAACCCGTTTACAATTTTATTATACCCATAAATCCTCTTATACTGAAATGAAGCCGCTATTTCTGTTACAGCCTTTGTATTTCACGTAAGGTATATTATAAGAATCTTTGGTAGCTCTATCTAAGTTTCATTGCGTTTGTGATGACATAGACCTCCAAATTAGTCTTTAAACGGTCTGAATAGCTGTTGTTAAGGTTAAGTTTATGACCACTATTACTTTTTACCTCTAAAAATGCAATAGATAACGGATTACGTCAGAGAGAGCGGTTTAACAGTGAACATTCTCGTATTAACTGAAAGGAGAAGAGCCTGCAGCTCGTCGGGGGATATTGTTATATCTCACTTTTATGGAGCTGGTAAACGAGCGCGCATTGTGCTGTTGCTATCGATTTAACAATGCAATATCATATATGAAAACAACCAAAGTTGATTGCGTTTTAAAGTTGAGCATGACTCTGTTCATAGAGTTGGAAACTTCGTTCCGCTTTATGGTTATTTGTGGCTATCTCCTTAAGGCAGCCCTTCAATCTAAAGCACCTACTTTGAATAAATTCGGGTAACGATCACACTAACATTGTCTGCACGACTAGGCGTCTAGGCGATTGGGCGAATGTCGATGTTGTCTCCTCTGAAACATGCAAATGAAGACATGATCTCGACACCGAGATGTTTATGTTCGCTAGACGGCGCGAGAGGGAGTGAGTACGGAGGCACAGATGTTAACACTGGTGTCGTGTTATCGCCCTCGCCCCCGTCTTAAACACGTTTTACGTAACGCCGAGCACTCGATAGCCATCTACATAAATTTGCGATTATTTGTAGTCTCATAACGGTGTAATTTGCGGTCCCAACTGCTCCCATTCGTCTGCCGCTGTATTCCGGCAATATTATGGTTGGATTAATGGTGAAAAAGTATTTGATTACCTTATCTCGGATATAACTCAGGATTTAAAGTTGATCGCCTTAATAATATTTTTGTTGTTGATAAGTCCTTTGTGGTGGTAAGTCTTGTACCACAGTGGTCGTAATTCTGACACAATCATTCGTTTAGAGCGGATCCATTATTTTTCTAACATTAGGAACTATTGCTTAAATGTAGTTTTAAGCGGCCTTATCCATTTCAATATTTTTAGAAGTTTTAAACATTTGAAACATTTCTATAGTCTCCCTGGCTACAATAAATACCCTTTAGTACGAAGCGTTGAAAATGATAGAGATTTGGTGTAATTTATTGCAAAATACGGCATTACCAACTTAAATTTTATATTGACAGGTTTGGTACATGGTTAATATCTATTTTATTTTTATTTGCTGTAGGGTGTAATCTTTAGAACTACTGATCCGATTCTAAAAAGCTTTTCGATAAGTTGAATAAAAGAAATGAATACAAAAGACTTTCACGCAGGCGGGGGACGTGAGCAAAAGTTGGTAAAACATAATTTCCAAAATAAAAGATGTATAATTTATAACAACCAACGCCCTTGACTTGTTATTTATTAAATTTGACAACAACAAATGATCAGCGATTATAACTTGGCCATAGTATAACTAGTCGACAGAATCGCCGTGAAAAATGGACACGTAATATTGTTCAGACTGTATTACAAAATAAAAAATAAGACGTTGTTTCTTACATAATATTTTAGGCATTTCATTACAAAAATATCAAAGATATATTTATATGTGGCTGAGGCAGGTGCATGAGCTAGTGGGTCACCTGATGGTAAGGGATGTCCACCGCCCATGAACATCCACAACCGACATTGACATTCCGACCTTCAATGAAAGGGATAATTAAGGAAAAGGGAGAGGGACCCAAATGGTGTCAGAATATCTCTCTCACACCTTCAAAATGCAAAGTAAGCTGAGACTTCACGTTGATTTTCTGTAAAATAGTGGTAAAAGGTTGTCTGGAAGAAATCCCAATTAGTGATAGACCGCCATTGGTACTTCGCTATAGGTTCTATTGATTTAAATTTTCTTTTTTTTAAGATGTACATTTAAGAGTTTATTAATAAATACATAAACATCAACCTGGTCAATCTGGTCCATTCAATATGAATATCAAAACTGTCTACAGTGTGGCTCTACAGCTCCCAGACTTAAAAAGTTAAGTTTGCCATTTAATTTAACTAATCAATGTAAAATAATGGTATCTCGTACTGTATTCAGTTTAAAACGTGGTATAATAAACCTAATGTACGTGCATTGTCTAACAGTGGAGTTGTGCTTGCACTGGCCATTTCTCTTCTGTCCAGGTAATTAAACCTAGTGGAGCATAATGCTCACGCGCACCATTAGGCTGGCAGACTCCCTCGAACCCTCGCTACACTTTCATTTCCCCCCATCCATTTTGCCGTGAAATAAGTGACAGCGGAGAGCAATTTATCTCATTGATCCCTTTGCATACGTCTCAGTCATTGAACGCGAGCGACGCTTTGCACAGAACCCGTTGTATGGGATTTGCGTGGATTTTCTACCAACTAAATAGGGGATGTGAGACCTTTTATATCGGAATTATTTACACATTTTGAGCCTCTTGATCTTTATCGAGTGACATTTGTTTATGAATACAAATATTATTTGTACGTGCATGAATTTTATTTAGTTTTTTGTACTGTTTCTATTGGCGCAATATTGTTATTCAAGTCTCCTATGATCTCGTTTTGACTACGCCGGAAATACATTATATACAAGTGTCATATAGTTAGGCTGTATGTATGTATGTGTCTTTCTCTGACGAAAGTCATACAAAATAGGAACACAAAATACTGTTCAACTATTACAGACCTCTCTAGGTGATAGGTATACGAAGGGCCGCCTGGGTTGGTACCACTGCTTTGTCTATGCTTTGTCTTTGCCCTCAAGCAATAGTGTGTAAGCAGTGTTGTGTTTCAGTTTTAAGGACACTGGAGCCAGTAAAATTACTGGGTGTTATAAGACTTAATATCTTATGTCTTGGGGTGTCGAGCGCAGTCAGATGCCGCCATGCAGTGACTAGTAACTCCAAGTTATGTGTGGTGTTACCTCTATTTAGGTGCAGGCTTTTAGTATCAGGCGAGCGACCTACTCGTTTCGACATTAGGGCTAATAAAATATGATGCGCAAGTTTTAAAACAATACACTAGTATATTTACTTGTGCCAGTACTCAACATCCGTCTGTAACTGGAAGCAAATTACTTCACCTATCGCTTAATCAATGTAGGATAAGATTTCCATGCGGTGATATCGTTATTTAAACAGACTCGTTTTCAACTAATAATCATCAGCTTGTCTATCCAGTTAGTAACTTATCTATTCTATGACTTTACTATGTGATAGGCAATCATGAAAAACACCTTACTTCTGACAGTCTGGTTTGAAACTACGCTAAATTGGCTCACATATCAGTTAACTGCAAATTGGAAAACCGACTGATTATTCTACAAAAATATGACTTCCTCTTTGTTATCTCTTAACTTACTCGACTGTATTAGTTAATTACTTAGTTAAAATAAGGCAGCAAAAGCTCAGCAGGTAGTGGTACGGACTGTCGAGACTAGTTGCTGGTTTGAAACCATCCCCAAGAGCACGCACTTCTGACTTTTCTAAGTTACGTGTGTATTAATTGTTAATTACCGCCTGCTTAATAGTGAAGGACACATCTTGAGGAAACCTGATACCTGAAAAGTCTAGTACTATGTAAAGTAAATGGTGATTAAGGGTAAGTAATAAATAAAAAATACAGGTGATAGTAAAATGCAAGTTATTTTATTAAAAACCATTGATCTGTAGAGAGCATCGCAACTTTGTTGCAGGAAAACACCGTAAACAACACCCCATTCAGATGGAAATTTATATTGTGTGTATTGAATGCGACACAATCATATCTCAACTAACACGTCAAAATAAATTGCATTCAAAGATAATAGTTTTGTGGATGGTGGGAAGAAAAACCCAGTCAAGTGCGAGTGGGTCTTGCGAACTACGGATTCCGTACCCACCACCCTTAAATTATTACTTTTTTTCTATTATTTATTAGAATATTCACTATTACCTCGGTGGCGCAGTTGTAAAGCGTACGTGGCACAACTGCTGTGCTGAGGTCTCAAGTTCGATCCCCGGGTCGGGTAAAAGTGATATTGGATTTTTCTATTTTGAAATGCTCAGTATTAGCCCGTAGTCTGGAAATGTGCCCGGTATGACGATAGGTTCGCTCCCTATCACATCACGGGTCGTAAATAAACTCTGCGAAATGTGGGTGTACTGGTTAAACCTCTGCCTACCCCTTCGGGGATTACAGGTATGAGTGCGTATGTATGTTTGTAATATTCACTGTTCTGCCTGGTGTTATCCCGGCTTAATGCCAGTGTCCCGTTTCTTGTACAATAAATTTCACGGTATATTATATGATGCGACCCCATATGATCCCCACAACCCGAAACGGGAACCAAGTTTCGCCATTGCCTCGTCCGATATCAGCAGAGTGTACCAAATGCAAGTGACGTTTGGTAACAGGTGAAGGTGGTAGATCCCTCGTATGCGAGAGGCCGTTTGGGTTGGTACCACCACTTTATCTATTTTTGCCGCCAAGCAATAGTGTGTAAGCACTGTTGTGTTCCGGTTTGAAGGACATAGATGCCAGTGAAATTACTGGGTATTATCAGACCTAAGAACGTATGTCTCGGGGTGACGAGACGCAGTCCAGTGCCGCGCAGTAATTTAAAATTCAAAGTTCTGTGTGACGTTGCTTTTGTTTATGGGCAAGTGTGATGCTTACCATGGCGCGACCTGCTTGTCATCTCGTTATTTAAGCTAATAAAATAAATAAAACATGTGACCAAAATGCTCGTTTATCGGACTATAACTTATAAAAGACACTAATTATTGGCAAAGTAATCAGGAAGGCCACGCATAGCAGACAGTGAGAAGTTGAGTTGTCAAGAATCTCCGTGTAGAATATTGTTTTTAAATAAAATCTGCCGGAAAATAAAATCAGTAAACAACTTTCAACGATGAAATGGAATATGTAGATAGTATTGCGAGCAAAATAGTTTAAGTAAATTATTGGTGCATTTAAAGACATTTATTTCCGCGACCTAAATAAACAGTTCTCTAGCTTGGATAAAAGGATGAAAATGGATCGATTCCAATAAGTTTCTTTTTCTAACGACGATATGTAGTATTTTGGGTAAACATTATATCTTTTATATTATATTTTGTTTTCACAAATAATCCACGTATTATGATCGAAATAATTAATGTATTATTTTAGTAGTCGAGGAGAAACTAAGAAAGTAGAAAAGAAAATAAAATCAAGTCCTTTCACTGATTTACACATACTATTTTCTATTAGCTTGAATGCACTATAAACAGAAGCAAAACCACACAGAACTTTGAATTACAAAGCACTGCATGGTACTGGACTGCATTCGTCGCCTCGAGACATAGGTTGTGAAGTCTCATAATGTCCGTAATTTCACTGGTTCCAATGACCTACAAAAAAAATTTAAATACAAATGTGCTTACAGACTTGCTTGGCGGCAGAAATAGATAAAACGATGGACCTTCCATCTAGTGACTACCTACTACTTATACAACGTGTTACAGAAAGGTGTGGTTAAATTTAAGCAACACGTACTACGATATAAGTAACCTCCCTGTATTTCCAAATCAGGTTGTATTACTAGGACATAAATAAAGCATTTAATTTTTATCAAATGAGTAACTAAACATGTCGATATTCCACTTGCAACTTATCGACAACACTAAATGATTATCAGTTGATAAGAATGAAGCTAGAATGACGCGCAGAGGTAATGAAAAAAATTTCTAGTGATGTAAGTGATCCTATTAAACGAGTGATTAAAATTAGCATTGAATTTTAGGATGTCTAGATTTTGGTTAAGTCCGGTACATTAACACTCACTATCGTGTGTGTAACGACCCTCAATTAATATGACCACACGTTTCTATAACACGTTGTATAACTTATATAGCTTGCTTTGTCTTTGACTTGCGAAGAGTAACTGTATAATTGTTTTGTTTGTAATTACACCTTATCAGAGCCCGCCACGCGTCTTTGGCAAGAAATGCAGTTAGGCTTGTTCTATTCAATTAGCATAATTGAAAACTTGACACGTTACACGACTAAACATCCGAGCGAAGACAAATATTGCTTTTGTCACGAATGAATAATTGCTGTTAAAATTAAGAAGAATATTTTCCTAGCAATTATAATAATGTGTTTACATTAAGAAAACACTGACTGCCAAACCACTTGCTCAATATTTGTCATTAACGGAGTTATTTATTTTAAATTTTAATTTCATAACGTAACATAGTTAATATTGAGACAGCCTCCGTGGCGCAGCGGGCGACTAGCTGGCTGCGAAGCGAGAGGCCGTGGGTTCGATTCCCGCACCGAGACAAATGTTGGTGTGATCCACAAAAAATTGTTTCGGGTCTGGGTGTTGTGGGACCGCAAGTCCCTCGTAGTTCCTGATACCCACAATACAGGTTAACCTAGTGTGGGGTCAGGACTATGTGTGTGACTGTTGGGTGTATTTATTATGTATTTATTTATTGAGTGGTAGAGCTACGCTGTAGACAGTTTTGCATATAGTATGAATGGGTTGGCTCGACTACGTTGTTACCACTATGTCAAAGAAAACCGACGTAAAGTTAAAAGTAGCGGCTTGCTGCTGGGTTTCGTACGGTGAGTGAGATAGCCGGAGGCCTAAATCCCCTCCCCTTCCCAACCTCATAATTATCCCTTTTCTTTAAATTCGGCAAAGTGCCCATGATTCTTTTGGTATTGTGGACGTACATGGGCGGTGGGTATCACTTACCATTAGGTGATCCACTTGCTCGTTCGCTGGCTTATGCTATTATAAAAATCACGCTTATACTCTAAAAGAATTAGGTACAATTTGTGCAGCCAGCTTATTTTCATCCCATGAGATGATGATGAGATGGTGAGGTCAGGTGGTTGTAGGTAATAGGCAGCCATAGAGTCATAGGGGATAGTGTCATAGACTATCACCAATCGGGTACAAATTCCAATTCCGGGAATTAATGTTTGATTTACTCATGTCGAAAAATTTAAACACACATTGTTTGCTCGACCTCCGATTTGAATACAAGACCTCACCGGTTTACATACTGTAAAAGTGATTACATTTATAAATTGATTAAAATGTTATTTTCTAAGGTAATTGACGGTACCTACCAAAAACACGATTGCAACACATTGTTCTATACAATTATGTTTCAATTACAATGCAATTGTTATGCAAACATGTGTATTGAGTTGGTTCATTGACGGTTTGTTTGGGGAGTGAGTCTCAGTTAACCGCTAATTAATGGAATCTATATTCTGTGGAGGCGGTGCCGTGCGCCTTGACTTCCACCTCTACATAGCTCGTCTCTTTATTGATAGAATCGTGGTACAAAATAATGTTTGCAAAAGGCTTAATTGCATCGGAGCTGAAGTTTACTTTATTAACACGAGGTTTATGGATATTTGAGTATCAATTCTGCATGGCGCTAATAATTATTAACTGTGCATTTTTAGGGCGTTCGGCGAAACATATTCAAATTAAATTTTTTGTAGTGTGTTTGTTTTGTTTCTTTTAATATACATACAAAATTTAAAATGGTTAAGTAAAGCGATCATGATTTAATACGTTAATTATTTAATATTTTTACCCTTATCTATTTTTATACATTTCTTATGACTATATCGATTGCCTCGGTAGCATATTGAGGCCATTGAGGTCTCCGGTTCGATATCTGGGTCGGGTAAAGTGATATTGGGTTTTTCTATCATGAAATTCTCAGTATCAGCCCGGAATCTGGAATTGTGCCCGATATGGCGATAGGCTCGCCCCCTGTCACAACATGCCAACCTTAAAGCAAAAGGATAAATAAGGAATTGGGGAGGGGATTTAGGCCTCCGGATATCTCACTCACCGTACGAAAAGAAGCGGCAAGCTGCTAATTTACGCCGGTTTTCTTTGAGATAGTGGTAACGACCTGGACGAGCCGGTCCATTCATGCTGTAGACAAAACTGTCTACAGCGTGGCTCTACCACTCATAAAATATAATAATAGTATAATAAATCTGGAGGGTGGAGAGATGGTTATGCCGGATTCCTTAGCCTTCCGACCCAGTTGTCTTTACCCGAAGAACCGCTGGATCGGGTCCTTAACCAAAATCCCTTTGCTACTATACCGAATAAAAAACCCGCGGTGGTCTTCTTTGGCGCAATTGAGGCGGACTCGGGGTATACTGAGAGTACACTGGATTGCCGTCGATTCTGTCCCTCTGAGCTATGATATCTGACAATTTATGCTTTCGAGTGGAAAATGTAACCTGATTCACAATGGGTCTATATTGACTCGAATTTTAAGTCATATGTTTGAACCACACTAATATACACATATTAGTGTGGTAATAACTACTAGTACATAAGTGAGTCGAAATGTCGACACCTAAAAGTTCTTCAATAGTGATGATCAGTAACCAGTATTAAACACGTAATATCAGTTCAGTGTAAATGTACTAAATCAGTTTGAAAGCACTATCTATCTATCACCACCCACATTTGTCGGAGAGTCAATATCTCAGCGAGGTATGCAATCTCACCGTAGGCGCCGTACGTCCAGATCATTCGCATATCTAGAATCGGCGCCGCGTCTCACCGTGTGGCCGGCTTATTTAGTTCTTGTTTCGCTTTGTAACCGCATCCAGTTCTACGATTACTATCAAAATCTGCACTCTTTGTGATTGAATGAATATTCGATTTTTAAAAAATTACGTTTTATAACGATTGATGTTTTTTATCTGCACTGGGTATTAATGCCAGTTTATTTCTTCTTCTTTTTCCACCGGCCCTGATCCCATTCGCAGTGAGGTCGGTGCAACATGTTTTTTAACACAATATGTTACAGAATTATTTGGCTTGTAGTTTTTACGATCAGCATGGAGTCAACCGCTCTGGGAAATGGCAGTATATTTGATGGTATTAAATGCCATGATGTATTGAGGAATACCTTAAGGCTAGCTAGAATGATGATATAGGGGTTTTGATTGCCAGCAGTTGGATATGTATAGAGGAAGAACGCTTTCAGTCGCCTTTTTTTAATAGCTTTAATAGAGCATTGACATCATGTTGATGATGATAATATCATTTATTGTCCTATTAGGGGTTCATATTTAATATTGTTTGTCATAATATTCAATCTTATAACTGTTTTTTCCATAATCATCATTACCCATAACGCTTAAATGTAATACAATATATGATATATATTTTTTCGCAGTATATTTATTGTTATTTAGATCTGTAGCCCTAAAGTTTTTCGTCATAAATTTTTAACGAATAATGATATGTTCGCATAATGTTTTCTAGCATAATATTTTATTACAAATAACTATAGGCGCAAAACTCTAATGATCATTCATATGTCAACATTAGCAGATACAATTATTATGAATCTAATCTAAATGCAACCACCAGTAATCAGTTTTTGTGATTGTTAATCCTTTCGAAATACAAATGTCCTATTGCTTAATTTAATATAGGTAGATAACTTCATATAAAAAGCAATTGAAACACTTTTTTATCTACGGGTAGCAAAAATATTCAAATATTATACGAAATCCGCCACTGCAAAAACCTCAAAAAGATACATTTTAAGCTTTGCGCTATAAAGGATTACTGTAATGTAATTCGATGCGGTTATCGTCATTCGATGCTGGTAATTTATTTTTATATTACCTTTACGTTAATTTATTTTACAATTATGCTTATTTACAAAATGTAATTAAATAGCATTTTTTAAATAACGATATTGTGCCAGATGATTTTTGGTATGCAGTTAGACAACCAATTTCAATAAACAATCTCATTCAGTATCTACAGAATTGATGATTTTGATTTGATCAATTGATGAATGATCAAATGAAATCAATCAATTGATCCCACAAATAAGTTAATAAGAATATATATTAAATGCCACATCTTTAAGCCATAGTAGATCTGTAGAATTTTTTTATTGCAATTGGCCGATAGTCAATTTATTTTATTTAGGGGTTGTATAATAATGCCCTTTTTATATAACGCATAAGACAGCCGATTTCGTACCTATTTCGTTCTATGTTGTATTGCTTCTGTTTATGGGCAGGCGTGGCGCTTGTCATCAGGTGAGCTACTTGCTCGTCTGGTTAATCAAGTTAATAAAAAAAAGGCTTGAATAGTTATTTAATCTATTATTGATTATACGTGCAGGTTTCGAGCATTAGATCAATGCATACCAACCCCCTAATATAATCTATGTACAAAGAACCCGAGAATTAGGATAAAACTATTACTTATAGCATACATCACTAAACATTGTTACCGAAAATTGATATTGCGTATTCTCTTGAACATTCGGTAATAGGCATAAATATTGGTATCAGAAATCTATTGCATTGTCTGAACACCTGCCCGTCGCATCGCTGTTCAGCAATACGCTGCCAGCCCCGCATAAATATCCATGATGTTTCAATTTATATTCATGATATTAGTAAGTCAGATGGAATTGTACGTCACATTTGATTCCCTTCGTTGGTCAAATAAAGAAATGGTGGAGTTTATGTTCTGTATCATTCTACCATATGCTAAACTAAAAAATGCTAAATAAAACTCATATCTATCTATACCTGATTGTAGATTTTCCCGCACTTAGCCCGTAAAGTATCGGACCATTGTACATGAACCTATCCTATACTTCTATCTATATCATAATCTTTATTCTTAATGTTTTGTGCTAGGACCACGTTGTAAACAGTTCTATTTACAGCGAGAGTAGTAGTTCATCTGTGGTAGTACCACTGTCTCACAGTAAACCGATGTGAAGCGGCAGCTTGCTGTTACTGCCCATGGTGAGTGAGATTTCAGAATGTTCAACTAAATCCCACCTTCCCAAACTAAATTGCTTTCCTCGGCAACAAATCCATGATTCTTCTGGAATTGCGCATGTTTATAGATGTTGGAGATCATTCATCATCAAGTAACATAAGTGGTAGAGCCACGTTGTAGACAGTTTTTTCTGTAGCATGAAAAGACAAGACCAGCTGGACCGGGTTGTTACAACTATCTCACAAAAAACCAACGTGAAGTAGCAGTTTGGTGATGCGTTTCGTATGGTGAGTGAGATATCCGGAGGCCCAAATACCCCTACTCTTCCCAATCCCTTAATTGTCTCTTTCCTTTAAGGTCCGCAACGCATTCTTGATTCCTCAGGTATTATCGATATTCATGGGTGGTAGAGCTCACTTACCATCAGGTGACCCACTTGCTCGTTTGCCGGCCTCTGCTATTAAAAAAAGTGACTCACTTGTTCTTTTACCGGCTTCTCCTATAATCACTTGATCTATCGTAAACCTTAAATAACGCATACGCTAGCATAATTAAATACCTAATAAAATTAATAGTTGGCTTTAGCCAGTAAGTCTCAAAGTTGTCATAATGCAGAGCTATTTGCGCTTATAGTGTCATAATTCGTTTATCCGTCGTCAATTCGGTCCGCTCTATGCAATGTTCAGCCGAGAACGGCGAAATCAACTGTGAACTCAAATAGGTCAGTAGTGTTGTTGCAATTGACACTCATGTAATCAATATGTGATCTAATCCCCCAAAAACGCTGTTTGTTATTATGTTTACCAAACCGTGAACTTAACCGTGCACGGCCGTGCATTTAGTAAAATTGTGTTCCGTATGGATTTGTAAAGCTTCTACCCATATTCTAACAAGATTCGTTATTTATTTATATTAGCGAGTGCATAATCTACGACATGTTTCAATAAATATAGACTGCTCAAAATATAATCCTTCCTTTTGGCTTTGCCGTAGTCGAGTAAAAAATGCACGGTATTGCGGAGCTTGTATGCAGTTCTCGACGCAGTCCCGTACGGAAGTGCGGAAATATCGCGTACCCCGCGTTTTCGTACGAGGATGCGTTGTCAGTCATGCAATTCGTATTGGGGTACTTACATACAATGCACAGCAGCCCCGTAACACGCTTAAGCGTGCGGAGCAGTATTGAGAATTGCCTTAATTGGCATAGTGATGCTGTCATATTTATGCAAGTATTGTTAAGCATTTTTAAAAATAGAATACGCATAGATAAAAAATACAGTGGTGCTGATTGTGTTGTCACAAAACTCTCTACACTAGACTAAAAACACTAATATGTTATTCTAAGACTAAGTCAAGTCAAGTAGTAAAATTTAATTTGGGATGATAGTCAAACGCCTTTTCGTTTTCTAAAATCGTCTAAGGGATAGGAATAAACCTATTTTAGTATGACAGCATTAAAATTGCTCAACTTGGTACATATTTGTTATTCTGTTATTTAGCTCTTATTAATTTATTTTTAAATAATCAAGTACTAATATCAATTCTATTTGTAATCTTAGAATAAAGTTTATTGTGTCATATTGTAGTTAAAATGGAATTTGATACACCAACAGAATAGCATAGTCCAAATATGTAAACTAAAATTAGAGAGATAATTTAATTTAGTGAGGTAAACAACAGATTTGACACTAATGCGGCGCTAAGTGACGAGTGTAAATTTGTCCGTATAATTTTGGCTGAAATGCAAGCGTCAGCGAGAAAACAAATTGAATTATGTATACGATGCCCTTGTAGTACGAAAGTTCCGGCGGCCTGTCGAACGTCGGCTACTTTCACACTAACGCACATAATTGAGTTCAAAGCTACGGTTCAAAGTATCGTATCTGCTCAATCTCCTCTTATTGGCTTACAAAGTAGACGAACATTTTCACGCTGTCTCTTTTATCGCTAGCGATCTGTAGTAACGGATTCAACTTTATTGAGCAAGTTGTTTGCATTTCAGTTTAATAACATAAATAGTAATTTAAGAGTCCTTATTTAATGATACTGCCACAACTAGTAGGTTGCCTTTATTTCCATGGCATAATTATATAAGCTTACGCCTTTGTCTACAAAGTGGTGGGCAGAGCCGAGTTTATTTCCGTTTCATGGTGTAGCGAACCTATCGCCATAATCAGTCAAAAATTCCAATCCCGGGCCAACTTATCGCTGATTTTTTAAACCGAAAACTCGGACACAAATTGTTATTGCCTGACCTGGGATTTGAACTGCCAGCTGAGAAACCGGTGTGAGATCACCGAATTCTCAGCCTCATGCGGCCACTAGCCCAATGAGATGATTATCTAATCAGATTTTATTTTCATTGTTATATTATTTATTTCATTTTATTCATGTTAATAAAAATCTTTAGCTACCGAAACTTTATGCCAGTCTCCGTGGCGCAGTGGGCGAATAGCTGGCTGTGAAGCGTGAGGCCGCGGGTTCGAGTCCCGCACCGAGACTAAATATTTTGTGATCCGCAAATATTTATTATGGGTTTGGGTGTTTTTTCCCAGAGAGGTTGACGTTAGACAGGCGGCCAGTTGTGAAAACTACAAGCCAAATCTTCTGTGTTAAAAAAAGGATGGGTAAGGGCCAGTGGAAGAAGAAGAAGCTACCAACATTTTATGAAATTTTAAATACATTATGAATTAATAAATTAAAATTATGAACAGAACCTTAAAGGTACACATTATATAAATTAACTAAGACGTATATTGATTCTTACGACCATTAATTATCATGAAAAAGTCAAAGCTACTAAAAGTGTTAAATTGGTAATCAAGTACTTATATTGATTGAGTCAGCCATCTGTATTAAAGGTGTATCGGTGTTTACTAACTGGGGCGGCCTTAATGAGCAGCTCGTTGTAGTTTGACAGAGTGATTTAATATCGCACCGTGATCGTTTCAGTAAATCGGGATTAGTTTGGGGTGAGAGCGAACCGTGAATTATTGCGGGAATATGCCGTGTTCTCGGTGCCTGAGCTATGCTCACACTATACCTATTAAGCGAAGACATTTTTAATACTATAGGCCGAAAAACGAGCAAGTGCGTCACTTGATAGTAAGAGATACCGCACATGAAAGTCCATAATATCAGATTCATAGACGCGTTGCTGACCTTATAGAAAAGGATAATAAAAGGACTATAATTAAAGGATTTGGAATAGGAGGGTTATTTGGACCTCCGGATATCTGACTCACTGTACGAAACGTATCAGCAAGCTGCTACTTTACATCGGTTATATATGAGACAGTGATAACAATCCGGTCGAGCCGGCACTTTCGTGCTGCAGACAAAACTGTCTATAACGTGGCTCTACCACACAAAAACTATTTAATTTTATTTGAAACACGCCCACTGAGTTTGTTCCGCCGGGTCTTCTCAGGCAGGGTCGCGTTTGGATCCGGTGGTAGCTTTAAAACACAATGATTCGGAAAATTCCATGGTCTGTATAAACCACCCTTAAAATGTAAATATAAGACCTAAGTAATTTGATTTTTTAAGACTTTATGTTTAAGACTTTATGTTTTATTAGTTAACAGGGATTGCATGATACCTATGTTATACCTACCTACCTATGATGATGATACAAGGTGGTAAGTCCCTTGTATGCGAGAGACTGTCTGGGTTGGTACCACCGTTTTGTCTATTTCTGCCGCCAAGCAGCAGTTGTAAGCACTGTTGTGTTTCGGTTTGTAGGACATTGAAGCCAGTGAAATTACTGGGCATTATGAGACTTAACAACGTTTCGGGGTGACGAGCGCAGTCCAGTGCCATGCAGTACTTTGTAATTCAAAGTTTTCTGTGGCGTTGCTTCTGTTTATAGGTAGGCGTTGCGCTTAAATCAGGCGACCGACCTGTTCGTCTCATCATTCAAGATAATAAAAAAATCTTAATTAAAGACGTAACATTCAAAGGCAAAATTGCATCATCCTTGTGTAATCCAGTATGTATCTCAAATCAGGGAAACAGTATCTACTGAGCAATAAAATTTTGGAAAAAATATCCGGTATCGCTGAACTTTATTACATACATCCGCCCTCACGCCTGTAATCCCCGAAGGTATAGGCAGAGGTGTAACCAGTACACTAACTTTATTAAAATTTTCATAAGCGTAAGCGATACAAGCTTCGCTTAGTGCAAGGGCCACCGTCCTAATGAATATGTTTCAACAGTATTTTGTTAATTAATACTTCAAGTCTACTAAGAAAAATATGGTATGGTAAATAAAAATTATTATTATTATCGACAGCTCCGTGGGGCAGCGGGCGAGTAGCCGGCTGCGAAGCCAGAGGCCGTGGGTTCGATTCCTACACCGAGACAAATGTTTGTGTGATCCACAAATATTGGTCTCTGGTCTGGGTGGTGTGGGACCGCAAGTTCCCCGTAGTTCCTGATACCTACGATACAGTTTAACCTAGTGTGGTATCAGGAATATGTGTGTGACTGTTGGGTGTATTTATTTATTTATTATTAAATGTAAGAAGTACATACTAAAAGCCAGAGCAACTTACTCTTCCAGAGATTCTGGCTCGTACCCACACATCATAAGTGGTTCACAACCACATCAATTACACGTTATGGCACGGGTGGAACAAAAGCATGCCAACGACTTGTACGAGTCTCATACGAGTCGCGTACATCGGTACATGTTCATACAGTGACACAAGCACAATTCTACAGAACAGTCGTTTTTAACCCATACAAAAAAATTACAATTCGTCTGTTTATATTACAATTCTTTTTATGTATGTTCACGCATAAGTCCGCCAAATTAATCTCCGTGGCACAGCGGGCGAGTAGCCGGCTGTGAAACAGGAGGCGGCGGGTTCGACCCCTGCACCGAGACAAATGTTTGTGTGATCCACAAATATTTTTTTTGAGTATGGGTATGGTGAGACCGAAAGTTTCTCGTCGTTCCTGATACCCACGACACAAGACTCGTATCTTACTGTGGGGTCAGGGCCATGTGTGTGACTGTTGGGTGCAAATAAAAATATTTTTGTATTCGAGAGAATTTGCTGCGGTGGTGGTCACATTTAGATTTAAAGAAATAATTTCAGCCCTAAGGGGGTGAAATCGGGGATAAAAGACTAAAACATCTTAATTTCCTGTTTTTTTTTATAGCTTGTGTGACGAGCAGGTAGCTCGCCTGACGGGAAACGCCACGCCTGCTCATAAACAGAAGCAACACCACACAGAACTTTGAATTACAAAGCACTACATGACATTGGACTGCTCGTTACCCCGAGACATAAGATGTTAAGCCTCATAATGCCCAGTAATTTCACTGGCTTCAATGTCCTTAAAACCGGAACACAATAGTGCTCAAACAAGCAGTAGTTTGGCGGCAGAAATAGACAAAGCGGTGGTTCGATTTTCATATTACTTTGAATGTTACGTTACCTAACATGTGTGTAAAATCAAAGGTGTTGACCACGCTTTTAGCAACTCAATTTCTACTTGACATGAGATTTAACAATTGATTAGTTAATTTTACATTGATCAGCCTTTCAGAAACCGGGCGTAAGTCTTGAAGACGTTATGTTTAAATTTAGTTAAACTTGTTTTTGTTGGTCGTATTTTTCACTGAACTTCGAGGATTTGGCAGTAACTTTGTCGAGCCAATAAATAATCAATTGAAGATACACCTAAACTCACACCGAAAGCTTTTTAGTTTTAGTTACGTACCTGAAACTGATACATAACAGTAACACAAATATTTTTCACACAGCGGTAATCCAACATAAGATCTCTTAGTTTTTTTAATTGTAGTTACTACGAGATGTGAAATTCATTTATTGTCCGTGTAGTGAAAAGAATATGTCATAATATTACTCTTGGGAACTAACTTCTCTTGATGCGAGTCACTGGTCATTTGTACATAAACAAAATGAAAGACAACGGTCTGGGGAAACAGAACGGCGAAAGAATCATGGAACATTCATCACGACACTCAACAGACCGTTCACCCTGTGCAAAGTTTTGTAATATTCTATTTGGTTCGTCTACTGATCGAGTAATAGGCGAATAGCGTGTAGGTGTTTATGCACCTACAATAAACTGTCAGAGGCTAGAAGCTGAGGTTTCTCCATAATGTGTAAGCACGCCAAACAATGATTCATTCTGTTTACATATTCAAAGTACCGAGTACGAATAGCTTCGAATATATTGGTTCGGTTTTCGTTATTGCATTACTTAGTATATTAGAAATCGCTTTATCAAGAAGGCGGAACACAACATTCAACTAATTATTTCTAGACACGCACGAAGTTACAGGAGGAAGTGTCAATTTTTTTTTTAAATTATCAGTAAATATAGATAAGGAATCAAACAGTGTTTAATAATACCTTCATTGCTTGGTTTCCTTTTCATTGGATTTTTATTATTTTCTCTTTTTCCAAATTATTTTACTTTAAGTTTTTGGATATTATTCAATCAGATTATTGCTTTAAATGCCATAGCTTGTATCATAACATATATGCAGATTTTATTGTCAATCATAATCAATATTTGGCAAAACATGCTGCCATTTTCATTAAATAATTTAAAACAGCAGTTCATAAAGCAGTGACAAGCTGCTTTATGAACTTCGATTCAGTCTAAATTCAGCTTATACCTAAATATATTTTTTATAACTGTATGTCTGCCATTGCTGAACCTTCTGTTGTGGGTGTCTGAATCGCATGCACTTATGACCACAAACAAAGCTCGGTGTGTGGGAAGATGCGCATTGTGCGTACAAATTGTTTTTTTCTACTCATGTTTATGCTCGGTTTGTGATTTTGTTTTTTATCTTCATCATTTCATAACATTTTTATATTGATATACATTACAATTACGTATCCTCGTTAGTACCTGTTTATGTATTTATCTATAAAATATCGTCATAAATTATCTTGCTTCTTTGGATACAGCGTTTCGCCATTAGTGTTGTAGTTTGTAACGGGGTAGATAACATTCCCGTTTTGTACCAAGCGTTTATGTATGCAGCTAGCTACGAGTATATTGCAATTACGCTTCAAACATTTGTTAGTTCTGGTTATACAGTGGTGCAAGAATATAGATTCGAAACAATGTAAAATCAGACCATTATTAGCAAGTGATATGGTTGCTAAAATTAAAACTACTACTTAATATATTTCCTGAACATATCCGTTTCTTTAAATAAATTATGATGTTATTAAATCTAAATTATGTTTCACAATGATTGTTATAATTTTTTTACCATTTTAAAAGAAACATTATTTTTATAAGTACATCAATACCTAAGTCTTAATGTAGGTGGCGAGCTTTTTTTCATATTGGGCACACATTACAAGACCAGACATTCATGTGTGCTTTTGTGAATCGAAAAACTTCCATATAAATATTATACCTAATTATTCATATAGTGTTTTATTATACCGACTATAGTGGATTGCAAGTTTACTTTCGAGATTTTATGAAAAAAGTTTCTGGTGCTGAACAGACCCGTTTAATAACACATGTTTAGCAGATGATAACTTACGACTCTATTTTTTATTGTGAGATTACATAAAATGTTACTTATAGATTACATACAGTATTGTCAACACTGTTCAATACCAGGTTTAACTCTTTAAATACGTATGGGGATATATATATGGGGATATATATATATCCCCATACGTATTTAAAGGATATATATATCCCCATACGTATGATATACTATAGTGTAATATCTAGGACTGACAAGAATCATTCTACCATAAAACTCCTACAAGTACCAGTCTTGATTATTCCTTTTTTTATTGAGAGGAAATATTCCCAGAGTTACTCCAAAAATGTAAAGTTAAATACATTGCAATAGCGTTGGATATAAAATATATGATATTCCATCGTCTGTTACTTGTATCATGACCGGGGAATAGAGCAGCGGTCGCGGCGCCATATCCCGTTCACCCACGCGCCGCACGCATCGCGATCGCGAGCTTTCACAACCATCTCTAGTACGAGTCCTCCAGCTGCACTGCATAATACTAAATACTATTTTTGATACATCTAATTAGTGCAGTTTGAAACTTTTTGGTAATCTAGTTTTATCCAATGTGCTAATGCTATATTATTGGGAACAGATTGAGCTTTTATGTAATAAAATAATTGACCAGTATTTTAAATTTTATAATTACCAATTGTATATAAAAATGAAGTGTAAAATATTATGAAAACGTATTGCAGTACTAAGCAATTTCTTCGAAATTTGGATTTGTATGTATAATGTATATTTCCTTCATATGCCCAAATGTTTAAAACTATTAACACTGTGGATATCCTTGGGTTTATTAATTAATGACGGA
This sequence comes from Mimas tiliae, assembly GCA_905332985.1. NCBI lineage: Eukaryota > Metazoa > Arthropoda > Insecta > Lepidoptera > Sphingidae > Mimas > Mimas tiliae. The sequence goes on along the minus strand of HG995240.1, from coordinate 9,423,629 downwards.
CATTAAGATAGGGTAATAGTATGTAGAGGGTTTTCCCTATTTCCTTGCGGGAGGTTGCGTGTGACAGGCTTCAGTCAGCGCCGGCTAGCTGCGCGCGCGCACGCGTTTGTCTCCCCACACTGCGTCCAGTGTCGACTGTCGCGGACTACCCGGTTTGTTTACAAACACGATCCGATTCATCCACCGTGAGAACTGCTACTAGTATACTGACCATAAATTATAAATAAATGCCACATAATTTCTTACAACGTTAACTGATACCATCGGAAAATTAAATATTCGTTTGATGACTTTCTGTTAGTGAGATGTCAACGCCTCGACCCTTTAATAAGCTGTCGCCGCTACTTTATGTGCTTCTGTGGACATAAATAACATGCATAATGTGACATATACATTTGTCGCGACTATATTAAGTGGTGCTTAAGTATCGATTCTGCGACATGAAGCCTTCATTGGTTATTGTTTACGTTATCCTGTTGGCGATCATTGTCGTTGCCGAGATAAGGTTTCGAGGCAAAGTCAAAAAAAGGTTCACTGCACACAGAAGGCACCGGGCCGTGTTGCCGCCTTGTACTTTCAACGAGACCATTATTAACGACGAATGGTCGCTGATGGACGCGATAGGCAAATCGAAGTACATTTTTACGGGCAAAGTTCTGAATGTGAAAAAGTTAAAAACTTTCGACGAGTCCAAGAAGAAGAGATCAAATTTGTATAGGGTTTATATGCGGAGAGTGTTGAAAGGGGACGTGACTGAGTTAAGGACGTTTGTGAAGTTGGAAGACCCTTCGGAAGAGACGTTGAGTGGTGCTACGCTGATAGTAGAGCGACCGCACGCGCGAGAGTCTTGTGCGCCGTCGCCTCGACCGCGTCTCTCTGCTATCTTTCTTAGTGATGAAGCTGTATTTGCCGATATAGGAAGAGGACCTACTCCGCGTCTTCGAGTCTTGACCGATCCAGTGCCATTGACTTTGTACCATTTGGACAGAATTAATGCTGCAGTAAAAGGTGGGTCTATATATTTTATATAAGTAATGGCAAAACATTTTTGGAATCTACTGTCGACTGGGGTCTTATAAGGGGTGGTTGTAGGTATAAAAAAATTGTATTAGCTATTTTACAAAAATATATTAAAATGTAAACAAACTTCTATACATTTTGAACAAAAATTAATCTTTACCTAAATATTAGTTGGTCGATCCATCTGTATATTAATCTAGTCTCGGTAGTCCCGTTCATCCCTGTTTGCCTTTTCAACTTATTTGACTTGGCTATTTGCTTTATAAAATTAAATTACAATCATATTATGCAACATATTTTGATTTATTTAAATAAGTCCAGAGTTTTACGTTACTAAAGGGCGATGGCCTGGCGGGGATTGGTGGTTTGGTAGGTTGTCAAGATAGAAGTTGCAAGTTTGAAACCAGTTGCAGTCTGAATTTTCCAATGCACGTGTATATTTATTCTTAAGTATAAGCTTGCTTTAACAGTGAAGGAAAAAATTGTAAGAAAATCTGCTTACCTGAGAGTTCTTCATAAGGTTTTGGCGGCATGAGAATCCTACCACCCCGCATTAAGCTGTGGTGGACTAAGGCCTAATCTCTCACATTAGTAGAGGAAGCCCGTGTCTAACACTGTCTATTATACATAAAACAGGGCTGTTCTTATTATGTAAGTCCAGAGCACAAAAATGAAACATTTTAATACATTAAATCACTAACGGTCATAATATCTAAATGAGTCATTATAATTTTTCTTAAACTGTGTGGGTGTGGATCCATAATGCACGTATAGAGCTCAAGGGCATTAAGAAATGATTTTGATCGACGTCTTGACAACTGTTCGTTAAGTTAATGGAGCGAATGGTTTCGGCGTGTTTGTACTCGGGTCGATGATGCATAACGTACCTTCTGTAAATACACAAGGATCAATCAAGTGCCCAGCGCGTAATCACACCAAACGTATTTTAATTAGTTAAATAAATATAATAGAGTATGCCCTATATTGAACTAACTTTTACTTTCTTGAAGCAAAGACAAATATTACTTCCCATACAAACTTTGCAGTCCCTTCTCTTATAGCGGGTTCACACGGTACGATTTTAGTCGATCAAATGAACGTATACGATCTGAACCGTCTGAACAGACTTTTAATTTACTTCTTTCGGTGACGCAGTTGTAATGCGTACGCGGTAAAACTCCTGTGCTGAGGTCTCGGGTTCGATCCCAGGTCGGGTAAAGTGATATTGAATTTTTCTAAGATGAAATGCTAGTATCAACCCGGAGTCTGGAATTGTGCCCGATAGGCTCGCTCCATATAACATCATGGGACGGAAATAAGCTCGGCGAAATGTGGCGAAAAATAATTTTTCGAAGCGAAAACTCAATACACAAATTGTAATTACGCAACCTAGGATTTGAACCCAGGACCTCACGGTTCTCATCTTATGTACGCTGCCATTAAACCAATGAGGCGGCTTAACAAAAATAAAAGAAATATAAGTATAAAAAATCGTATCAAATTATACAAAAGTACATAATACTTATCATCATCAATAGTACTAAGCTATTACGATAAATCTGTTTATTTTTATACATATCACAATATTTTAATTATGGTAAAAGTCCAACATTGTATAGACTTCTAAGTGGTTGATATGTAAGAATTTCAAAGGTATGTAAGTTTGCCAACCCGCATTAGGCCAGCGTAGTGGGCTAAGGCCTAACAGTAGAGGAGGCCCGTGCCCAGCAGTGAGACGTATATAATACAGGGCTAATAAAAAAAAAGACGCGGCATCATAAACATCATTTTCAGTCTCTATTCAGCTGGGAAAGTAAGATATGGTTACACCAGAACTCCAAAAGGGTGGGCGGAAGAGTTACTAGTGCAATTATCTTTCACCAACGGTAATTGGCATCCCTTGTGTTAGATGGCAAGCATATCGTATCGAGTATAAATAAGATTTCTGGTTAAATATTTAAAAGCATATTCCTCGCATTGACAACTCACACAAAGGATTACCTAAGTTGGGAATCCTACCCACGATATCCCGGTTCCCATCCAACCTACGCTACCACGAAGGAGGCAATTCGAAACAGATTAGTTATCATTTTATTTCTTTATTATGGCACTCAAAGTTCTATAATCCACATAAGCGGATTTAACCGTGAGCATTCGTAATTTATTCCCCGCATTATTCTTGTCATGTAACATTGCGTTTGTCGATTTTAAGTGAACCTTTCCTTTACTTAATTTTTATAAAGGGGATATCCTAAGATCAAAGAATGTAAATAATATTACGCCGCAATGATCCTTAATTGAATTCGTAGTGGGTCACGAATAGACTTTATCCCAAGTCAAATACTCTGCAATAAATTTTATAGCGAAAACCATTTTAACCTAAAAATTCCGAGAAGATCCAATTTAAACCTCGCATAATCCGAGGAGATGAGTATCGCGCTCGCGCGTCTTGTCTTCGGGGTCCAGACGTCTACATATTTTACTTTGCAGTGTGCACTGGGCTTATCGAATACTGCATCGTACAAGTCATGTGGCGAATGCGGCACGTAGCCTCTACTAATGTAAAACTTTAGTTAGTGTCACCAGCGTGGCTCCCTGCCATCATACGATCCATATCAGTCTGGCAGCCGCACGATCCGTGAGAAACCGAATAGATAAACCAATGGACCACAGACGGGAGCGATTTAATCAGGTTCATTAAGCGTTAAGGGCTACACTATGCAGAAGCATGCGCGATAGTAATAGTTTTTATAGGTTACGTTTATCGACGATATCGATAATGTATCGTTAGTTTCAGAATAACATATCTTAAACTCTAATCAATAAGGCATTAAAGATTGTAAAACGAGTAATAATCGAGTATATTCTTTACTAGAATAATGCCACACACGATGTTTACTTTTGATGGCATACTTGCGTTTGTAACGTTCATAAAAAGCTTGTTATCAGAAGATACCTTTCAGTTATTATCTTTTCGTTGACACGCCAGTTGAGTTTCGATTCAGATCTGGATTCGATTTGAATTTATCTTATAATATCTTGCTGTTTTTGTTCGGTTTACGGAGACTGACGATTTTGATTACATGCTAAGAACAGAAAATAACATTTACAATACCCGAGTGAACGTAAATAATAAATAATTGGAATCACGAAACATATAATACCATATTTTGAGATAATAGTAATTTCTATTTTAAATATTTTTAAGTCGCTGTTTTCTATTCATCAAATTGGATGTAATATTCAAATGTATAATACTTTTTATGTTGATTTAATTTGAGAGTAGTATAAGCTTATCAATAAAAAAGATTTAAAGTGTTTTTCTGAATCACAAAATATTTCGCATATAATATTTTTTTTATGGCATAGGTCGGTAACGAGTAAGTGGGTCACCTTATGGTAAGTGATATATATATACGCTTACAATACCAAAAAAGTCATGGGCGCGTTGCCGACCTTAAAGGTAAAGGATAATTAAGGGATTGGGAAGGGCACCCCTCCTCTTGGGCCTCTGGATATCCCACTCACCGTACGAAACGCAGCAGCAAGTTGCTACTTTACGTCGGTTTTCTGTGAGAATGGTAACGACCCGGACGAGTCGGCCCATTCGTGCTGTAGACAAAAGTGTCTACAGCGTGACTCTACCACTCAAAAATTCCCTGCGATGTCTAAAATACAATTTCATAGATCGGGATAATTCGATCACTGCGGCCTGCTGTCTAAACCATAATGCTGCTGTCCAACTCTGACAGCAGTAATAGGTAATCATATCAGTGTAAACACACGCTCTCCATACTATATTGCCTAGTGCTTAGTTTTTCAACACTTGTTCCGTTATTGGTCTACGAGAAATATGTATGAAGTTCAAAAGCTTCCTACTTAATCCGATAAGGGCGCTGTACGGTTCTGCTTACATACTTTCGTAAATACGGATGACGTAACAGCAGTCGATAAACTCGCATTACTCTCACTGCATTATTCAGCCAGTCTGAAGGTATACCTGCTCCACATGGCATTGAGTTAGAGATATGGGGTTTTGTTATAGAATAAATTTCTTTGAAGTAAGTGAGTGGTAGAGATGTCTCTCTACCACTCTCCAGACACTTCTTAAACATCTATAGCATGAATGGGTCGACTCGACTTGGTAGTATCACATATATAGGCACTCACGCCTTTAATCCCCGAAAGGGGTAGGCAGAGTTGTAACCAGTACACCACATTTCGTCGAGCTTATTTCCATCCCATGATGTGATAGAGCGAGCCTATCCCCATGCCGGGCACAATTCCAGACTCCGAGCTGATACTAAGCAATTTATGATAGAAAAACTCAATATCAGTTTTACCCGACCTCGGTATCGAACCCGGGACCTCGGCTTCAGCCTCAGTCGTAACGCGTAACAACTGCGCCACCGAAGAAGTCAGATTTCCACTTGCTAAGATCCTTTCACTTCACTTCACCTTCACTCTCATTAAAGTCTTCATGCATGCTCGGCGGTTTAAGGTACTTCTAACCTAGAGAATATCTCCGACTTGATCTGAGAAAGTTCGCCGATGCCTTCTTCTTCCAACTGTATCATTCACATCCATCTTCTACATGACCAAACCATATCAGTATTCCTTTTTAAATTTTCGTCACTAAATCCCCTCTCACACCATTCCACCTCTATCTCACCTTACTATTTCTTACTCTATCTCTCATAGTCACACCACACATACATTAAAGTACATATTGCAAAGTAAATAAACTATAAAATTTTCTTCAACAAGTAGTTGATTAACCGTGCTTAAACTAAGCTATAAAGTGATATTAAGACTAGCTTGTGAAAAATGTAAAAAAATATAAAGTGCGACGTTGAAGATTCGTCAAGAAAGCGACCGCGCCGACTCGCCCGCCCACGCTTGTACCACTTTCCAAATTCCTCGTGTAAGCGCTTGCAATCACCTACGTACGTGCGACGACGGCTAACAACATTTTTCAATCTTGTTTTTATAAAATGCTTCGTAAACTTTGCTTTTTAATGTTAAATTATGTAGTGCAGCAACGTGCAGTTGCGTAATAACTCTTATAACCTATATTGCCTTTTTAAACGCCAACACTCAACTTCAACGGTTTATGACTCAAAAATTACACATTTACCTTAGGCTAAGTAAAATTCATATTACCTACCTAATACATTAAGCGTCGGTCTATTCTTTAAAAAATCACATAAAGCATTGTAACTTTTGTAAAGTTTTATGCTGGTTGGTTTATAAATGTTTCAGTATGAAGTTTTAATTTATTTTAACATTACAATACAATTACATTACAATCATTTTAGATATAACACTTTAATATAAAAATCTACAATAATTTTGAATGATAATGCCATTTTTAGTATAATACAGGAGCGATATTTTATTTAGATTGTGCCAGCCAGATTTTAAAAGGGAAAGCTTTCGGACTGAGTTGTATTGCAGGAATAGCAAGATCACACGCGTTTGTAAGCTACTACAGTATAAACTTTCCATTTCAAAATACGATGCCAATTAGCACCACACTAATTAGCTTATCTAGTTATGGAGAAAGATTAACGTTAGGCCACGTTTGTTTACGTTGATGAAGGTTGTATCGAATTGCGAGGTCTCCCAGTCTACACGCGAGGCTGCGCTAGCGCACGCGTCTCAGTGGCGCCAAAGCTGTCTTGCACAACATTGTGTCCGCCGCGATCACACGCGTTCACGAGTTGTCTCCAACCAAATCTTCGTGTACACCGGCTGAAATGGCTTCAACATACATGCGTGTATGACATAAAACGTAAATAAAAACAATAAAAATGAAGATTCAGTTTTTAGTGTTATCGCTATATTGCTTTACAATCATTCATGCGCATTTACGTATAAAGGGTGTTGCGAAGAAACGGCACACGGTTTACCGCAAGAAAGACATAAATGGTTCCAAATGTGTTTTAAACGAGACGATAACTAATGACTACGAGATTCTGTCGTCAGCCGTGTCTGAATCTAAATACATTTTCACAGCCCGGGTGTTAAGTGTGAAGAAGATAAAACGCGGCAGAAGACCCAATGTGAAAATATTTATGTTTTACAAACTATACGTACGGCTTGTTATGAAAGGAGACATCGATGAATTGAAGAGTCACGTGTTTTCGGGAGATGGGCGCACTCTAAACGGGGCGATAGCGTATGCCGCCTGGCTCCGGACTTATAAATGTGCTTACAAACTATACAGACACTCTTCAGGTGTATTTTTGAGCGACGGATTTTACGAAGGCTCATCGGTCGGGAGTAAACCTCGTCTACGGCTGTTGAACGAGCCCCTCCCATTGTCACTTTACGACTTGGATAGAGTAAATGCCGCTTTGAAAGGTAAATGTTTATTGTCATAAAGCTTAGATATTTTTACAAGTGTTGTATTATGACTTCTCGTTAACTCTTTCTAGAAATTCCTTAATTCATCGTTTTATATGACGTGGGTAAATACACTAAATGCTTCGTGAATTTCGTCGTCCTAGAAAATATACTCTATACATTAATTTGCTCTTATGCCATAATTATTAACGGGTAACTGGCACTTTTTGCGAAACTCGTAAAAGCTTTTACATTCACGCAATAAATGCAGCGCCTGTTTCGCTCAGGATTAACGCCGATGGCAGATAACAATAATAATTCTATATTTAAACTGAAAACAAAAACATTTTAACAGGTAGGTTTGACAGCAGCGTTTGGCAGTACCTGATTCTATATGGATTTCGATATTTTAATAGTTGATTTATTTGTTGTCGAAGGCGGCGTGCGGCTGCATAAACTATTTGTAATCAGCGCCTATCAGCTCGCGTGACACAGCAAATAGCACCAAACAAAAATATATATTCAGTGATTGAATAAAATCCGGTTAGAACTCTCCAGATAATACAGACTCGATATTTATTACATTTAACTTAGCGTCTATAGTTATGTGGTGCTTTTACTGGGTTGCATGGCTGTAAAACTTTTCCACTCAGTTATTATTTAATACATTTCGGCATCCGATGAATTTAATTTATATTACTTTATAATAATACAGTCCATATAAAATATTATGATACCAAATTTATAATGATTATAATCGAGAAGTATGCTGTCACATAATATTTTATTATATCTAGCACCGACAGCTTTAATATAGACAATTTTATTAATATTTCCAGTTTACCAATACATGAGAGACTTAAATTGTAACAAAACAAGTCCATGCCTATATCTCCAAAGGGATAGGCAGACGGTTCGGTGAGCTTATTTCCATCTCATGTTGGTGGGAAAGGGTTACGAGCTTATTGTCATATCAGACATAAATTCAGTCCCAGGGAATTCATGTATGATTTTTCGAAAAGAAAACTAACACTAATTTAGATAGCCTGATCTAGGATTTTTACCCTAGACCTCTACAGTTCCTCAGCGTTACTCTACCACTAAGCTAATGAGTCGATTACTCTATTAATCGAATTATAAAGCAATAATCTAAACTTTAAAATGATGTCAATTAGAAAAACATCTGTAACCTATCTCTCTTAAACCAGCTGACAGATATACTCGCACCCACAGACAAAGTTAAACTTATAACGCCCCTCTTTTTTTGGAGGTTAAAAAGTAATCTTTATCGCAATACCTTCTGCAATCACAATTCACAACATAATGATAGAGTTTTTAAACAGGCCATTTGCGGTGTCATTACGGGCTCCATAGGCGGAATGACTATAGTGGGCGGGGGTCGAACCTACACCATGCAATTTACTCAACAGAGGACGTTAAATATAGTCATGTCTTCGGTCTCTTGCGTCCGCTTCAACAAATTCTATACTTGTATTAGAGATTTAAACTTACCATAATAGGAGATGGATCAATAAAGGCTGTATAAGGTGCGCGAACGAAATATGGGAGCAAAACAGCTACTTTTATGTTTAGAAATACTTAGGGCCTGTTTCACTATGTTGTTTAAGTTTTTTTGCCAAATAATACATTAATCGACGTATTTAGGAAGTAACATTGCCTCATTGGTCTAGTGGCAGCGTACCGCCTCAAAACCCGTTAGGTCCCAGGTTCAAATACGGCAATAATGTTTGAGCTTTCGACATGAAATATTACACGTGAATTTCTCTCTATAGGCTGGCTATATGCTCGCCCTATCATATTATGGAACAAAAATATGCTTAGCGAATAATGAGTGTACATACTAGTTGTACCTCTGCCTAACCCTTCAGGGATACAGGCATGAAAACTTATGTTATGCAATTTGACATACGCGTTCATAATGTTGTATTTTGCAGTCTTTTTATTTATTAGCTGAGTAAAGTTTGATTGGACATTATGAAAAAACGCTTAGTACCATATCAATATATATTTTGACTACGACTTCATCTACTTGAAAGAAGTGAACAATTCTTTATTTTAATTTTCTACTACAGGAAATTAATAGATTTTTATTATGTCTAGGCTTAAGAGCCAATGAACATAAAACAATAATTTATTGAAGATCGGATTGATTTTTTTTATAGCATAGGCCTGTAGGTGCTCTTAGTACGTGGGTCACCGGATGGTTAGTATTCTCCACCGCCCATGTACACCCACGATACCAGAAGAATTATGGGTGCGTCGCCAACCCTATAGGAAAGGGATAATTAGAGGTTAGGGAAGGGAAAGGACTCACAGCAGCAAGCCGCTACTTTACGTCGGTTTTCTTCTAAAAATATACAAGAAAAAAAGAACAAACATCACTATAATGTTATCTTTAATAATATATAACACATTGTAAACAATATACAATTGATAAAATTATTCATATAAACACGTTTTATAATTGTATTTGCTAGGTACATCGAAGCTTTGTAAGTGGGCTATCTGCATCTTAGGCTCAAAGCTAACCTCACCTGCACGTAGAGCACTCTGCTGATAAACGGAAGAGGCATTGGCGCAACTTGGTTCTCGTTGCAGGTGTAGTGTCTTGGCTGAATCCGTGTATCCGTGGCTGAATGATCATGTGCCCTTTGCCATTACAATACGACGAGCGTTGGAGTAAAGATGTATTGAAGTGAAGCTAAATTGTTTTATTGGTATTTAATGACCTGTACAGCAGGTGTGCTTCGTGTACGATAGAGTTTAATTCGAGGGTAGACTCATAAATTTGGTTAAGATCTGATCATGGAAAATAATGAAATGGGCATCACTTCAGCGGAAAAATGGCAAATACAACGAGATTTAGGTTTTCAAGTCAGTTTATGAAATTATGAGCAAATTTTTGTCTGTAGAGGTAAAATATAAGCCCTGAGCTTTGGTAAATAGTAGACAGTACAAATATGATATTCGTCATTTGTCGCCGCTAACATGGAGTTTCAAGAACTAACAATAATTTAAGTAGTGGTGTAATGCAATATATACACTGTGTTCACAGCGAAATGTAATTTGTTAAAAGCAATTTATGGCCTAATGATTTTTCAAAATGACTGCTGGCATTTAGAACGAATATGTTATAGTGCAGGGATGGCGAACCTTTTAATGTGTAATAATTACAAATAAATAGTGCTCATGGCGAGGCAATAACTAATAAAAAGCATGGGTGCGTTGCTGACCATTAACGAAAGGAATGAGTATTGGGGATTTGGTGGGCTTTTCCGGAATCTGACAAACCGTATGAAACATAAGAGCAAAGCGATTATGTCTGATTTCGTCAGCTAGAGGTACGACCCGACAACCTCCATGGCGTAGTGGGCGAGTAGCTGGTTGCGCAGCGAGAGGCCGTGGGTTCGATTCCCGCACCGAGACAAATGTTTGTGTGATCCACAAATATTAGTTTCTGGTCTAAGTGTTGTGGGACCGCAAGTCCCTTGTAGTTCCTGACAGCCACCATACAGGTTAACTAAATGTGAGGTCAAGACAATGTGTGACTGTTTGATGTATTTTATTTATTTAGTGAGATTTCAAGATGTAGGCAAAAGTGGCTACAGCTTGCACTTATCACCAATGCCGATTAGTTGATTATTAGATGCAGATCAGTGGCAATAACAAATAAGTTCCGAAATTCCTGCGTACTAAAGCGGCTCAAGAACCAACGGTTCGCCATCCCTGATATAGAGTAATTAAAGTTTACTAGCTGGTTTAATTAACGAATCGCGCAACACACGTCTCAGAATTTTGCCGCTAGCTGTCTTTGGTATCTCATTTACGAACTTCACTCCGCCTCTCAGCTGTTTCCACGATGACACCTGTAAAAAAATGTTTAAAAGTTTATTGGTAGAGCAAGTTTTGTGTACAGCATGTGGGCCGGCCAGACCGGGTCGTTACCACTGCCTTAAAGAAAACCGATGTAAAGTAGCGGCTATGATTATTTTGGTACCGTGGGCATATATGGCCAAGAAGATCACTTACCACCAGGTGACCCACTCGCTGGTTACCGGCCTATGCTATAAAAAACAACAAAACCAGCTAAGAGTGATCGGCCTCACGCTAGGAGCTATTGAAGGATTTTTTAGCCATCTTTCATTCATTATCACATCCTCGAACTAAGAGAATGAGCCCAAACTCGATAAGCTAACCAGCAGACATTCAAGGGTTCCGTAACCAGTATTCCGACTACATCATCAACACTATTTGATGGACCATATTTTATGAAAATCACCCTCCCTTCTCAACCTCTAAAATTATCCTTTTTCTTTAAGGTCGACGACGTGTCCATGATTATTTAGGTATTGAGTATGTTTATGAGCGGTGGAGATCGCTTACCATCAAGGGTCCCACTTGCTCGTTTTCCGGCTTCTGTTATAAGAAGAAAATCATGTTAGCGGCTTGGTTGTGAAAACATATGAAATAAGACAGATTAATTTTACATTTAAATAAAACGAGTTTATGCGGATTTTATCGCGGTTTAAACGGGAGTCACGTGGTCAACGTGGTCACGGGAGAGACTGTTTTTATTTCAATGTGTAATATTCGCGTAAACCTAAGAAATCACTAGATTAATTTTAGACAAATAATAGTATACCCATTTAAGAGTACAGCGGCAAGTTTGTTGCAAATTCTAATACTGGTTTTATTATCGATACTTAAGATGCTTTATTCTACCTATGCAATGTCGTTTCAAAACTTAGCAACTATCTTTAGCCGAGCGTATTTCCGTCTCTTATGTGATAGGGGGCGAGTCTATCGCCATACCGGGCACAAATTCTAGACTCCGGACTTATACTAATCATTTCGTAACAGAAATACCACTTTACCCGACCCGGGGATCGAACCCGAGACCTCAGCGTTGACCTCAATCGTAACGCGTACGCATTACAACAGCGCCACCGAGGCCGTCGTGTATGAATATGTTATTGCATTTTCAAATTCATATCTGAAAACCTCAAATTTTCAGTACACTGGTTTAAAGTTTTGCGCTCGTGGATTTTCTTATAACTTAAGTGAGATTTATTCTCGCAAATAAAAAAAAACATACAATACAATAATATACCGATACATAGCTTATAATAATAAGCCATATGTAGGGCTGGAAAATAGTACTAAGTTTTCATAACACACATTAGGTGATAGCGAGAGAAAGTATTTTGACACCTCGAAGTAGCAAAAACTTTACTAGCCATCTCTCCCCGTTAACTTGTTTAACTAGTTGTTTGCCGCTGTTGCTATATGAGTCAGTGTTGTCAAATTCAATTAGTTGTCTAGCTTTAGTTTTATTACGGAGTACTTGGAAATAGTAAATAATGGTTGACCTTATTTAGATGACGAAATTCCATTGGTATTCGGTAATTCGGAGGTGTATTTGACATTACAGATAGCTGGACATAGTTTTGCAAAAACTTTATCGAAGTTCAGATTATTGAGATATTGGCTTTTTTAAATTTATTGTTTCCTTCTTCTTGGTGTTATCCCGGCTTAATTACAGGGCCCGCATTCCCATCATGATTTAATGGTGGATTTGGTATTACGTGGGGTGGCTCGTCGTCTGACCTCAACAACCCGCAATGGGAATCAAGTGTCGCCATTGCCTTCTCCGTTAGCAGAGTGTTCCACATACGGATGAGGTTGGCATTGGGCCTAAGATGTCTTTGGCCCATTTATATTACTTACACTTTAAAATATTAAATTAATTTGTAATTTAAATTTTATTTTACAAAATCATACATGGAAATGTATGTATGATTTTCTAAAAAATTATGGTTGTAAATTACTTAAAATGAATGAATTTAGAAATATGAAATTGATATCTTAATACCACGTTTTTGCGTATGTCCAGCTAAGCCTGCTATATCCGATTTAGATGGATTAAGACATGTCCAGATATGCCTACTGTTAGCTAAAGCTCACTTCTGAGCTGTGACAGTAAATCTAGGAAGCTAATATCTGTTTGCATAGATCCTGTCATATAGACTAAATATAGGATCTTGCAGAGCGTATACAGCGTTGACTGGGTATTCTCCCTCTACGGTATACAGCCTGAGTGACATAGCAACGATAATTGTGCGAAAGGTTTATAGTTGTAAATTAATTACATTAATAATTGCCTGTTAATATTTCTAGTTCTACTAAGATTTTTTGGTAAACGTTCCAGTTTTATGAGTAAATAAAAAATATATAATGTGTAAAATATAAACAAGCCAATATACAGATAACAATGATTATTTTGCTCTGTAATCCGATAAAAAAACGAATGTAGCGGAATTTATGAAAAGACTTAAAAACTCTTTGGGGGCAGTTATAAGATTACCAAAGATTATTGTAGTATGTTGAATTAGATTGATCTATTTTATTTCTAAGAGGTTTTTTTGTTATTGAAGACAAAGAAGTAACGTAAATAATATTTTACCTTTGAAGCTACAAACTCGACGAGTTCTTTCTCCGTAACATTGGATCCAGGTTTTTTAACTACAAAGGCTGCTGGCAGCTCCCCAGCTAGCGGATCTGGTAAGCCAACGACTCCAACATCCTTTACTGCTGTGTGTTGTAGTAGAATAGCTTCAAGCTCCGATGGGGCAACCTTAAAGATAATTATAGTAATTATTAGTCGGTTATTAGCAAACGATTTTATACCATGCTGTTTAATAGGTTAATGATCAATGATGAGTGATATATCCATTTTAATCAGATTCACCGTGCATCGTAATAGTCAAATATTTTCAATATGCCTATCATCTATAAAATACATTTCGATGTAAATAAGTAAAACCCATAAGTATTTATTTAGCATCGGTTCTAACAGAGAAACAGTTAAAAGTTGTAATACTCACTTGACCAGCTTTATATTTAATAAGTTCCTTTAATCTATCAACAATATAAAAGAAACCATCTTCATCATAATAAGCGATGTCTCCGGTTTTATAAAAACCATCTTCATCCAAATCGTCTTTCAAATCTTTTCCAATGTATCCTTCGAATAAAATTTCTCCTTTAATGCAGATTTCTCCAGTTTGATTGGGACCTAGGATTTTGCGAGTTTCAACATCTACTATCTAAAAGCAAACAAACTTTATTTTAAATATTTACCACAAGCTGGTTAATAAATAATACCTAATATGTTGTTAGAAGTTTCTCCAATTTTGAATTTATCTATTTCGTAAATGGTAATAACAACAAAACATTTCGTTTTGTTAAACATAATTCTACAATCACAGTCCATTGGCTCACTGTGATATAGAGCCAGTAGATGGGTATTGCATAGTAATATATCCCGCATAGTAAGATACTTCGCTATGCTAAGCGTTTCAAAGCGTGTTATTATACAAATGTTGTAGACATATGCACCTTAATTATGTTCCCGGCAACAATTCTTCCTACACTGCCTTCTTTATTTGTATTTTCAGTCTCTTCAGTTATTCCTCCTGTTGATTCTGTCATACCGTAACCTTGAAGGATGTGTCTCATGCGAGGGAACCTTTTTAAGAAACGAATGTGAATTTATTTCACAATGTCTGATTAAAATGTAAGTCCCAGATAACGCATTAGGTAGTCAATTTTGAGATACGCTTCGCTGTTTGTATTGACAGTTATAGCGGGTTCACACGGTTCAATTTTAGTTGATCATCTGCTATATTGTGTGCAATTTGAAACGTCTGAATAGACTAATCAATATGAACCATACAGATTTTGTTGATTCAAGTCAGTTGATCAACTAAAATGGAACCGTGTGAACCTACTAATAAATTTGTATTATGTTGTGTTATTCTTATTCGATTAATTTATTAGGATCTTTTGCTTGCGGCCCGCGTGAATAGAGTTTTCCGGGATAAAAATACCTAATCTATGGTTTATCTGTGTGCTAAATTTTTTCCAAAACAGTTCAGCAATTATGGCGTGACTGATTAATAAACATCCAAAATTTCACATTTACAATGGAAGTAGGATTATGAATAAGATCTTAAGTGACACTGAACAGAAATACAATAATATTTTCATTTTACCTTTTTTTTGCTTCACTTATTACAGCAATATCCAACGGTGCACCACCGCAATAAACGAATTCAACTGAACTAACGTCGTAATTTTGTAAAATGCTTGATTTTGCTAATAAAACTATCAGTGGTGGAACAGCCATAAGCACACCAACCTGCAAACATTTTCTGATAATAATGGTCAATATTAAGTTACATTTTTTTATTGATATTCGAAACAATCATAAAGCAGTCATTTAGATCTAGGTCCCGTATTTTTGTATTTTCCAACTTTATTACTACTTGGATTAAATATACATATCATAATGACGCAAACAAATGATTGTTGACGTTAACCTAGATGGTATTTTTTAAATAGAAAAAGTAAAATATTAAGACTTAATTGTGAATACTGGTAATACTAAATGTGTCTTGAAATACGGTACGTTTTTCTTGGACTTGTCGCTTGCTGTTCGCTGGGCTTATTTCCTTATTTCCGTCCATGATGTGGTAGGTGTCGAACTTATCGATATATCTAATACAAATTCCAATCCTGGGCAAGTCATGTGTGCTTCTTCGAATTGAAAAATTAAATACCTCACCGGTTTCTCAGCCTGAGTACGCTGGCTCTAGGGCAATGAAGCGATCAAACTAATGCTATAAAAGTTGATAAAAATAAACCCTTGAACATTTTTGTGCTAAAACAACACTTACCTTATATTTTTGAATACACTGTAGATACAAATCTTCTTGAAATCTATTTAGATATACAATAGATCGATTTTCTTTAAGAAATTTCATTGTCAATATTATTCCCACCGTATTACACCACGGGGCTAACGATAGAACACTCAACTTATGGTTACAGAATCTAGAAATAAAATAATCTTAGTATTTTTATACACAATTTTATGATAAACGTAAATAACGATTATGTTTTCAAATATTCATTATAAAAATACAGAACTTCTCAAAACATTTCACAACTTCAAGATCCCAACAAAGAATAGCATCACATTATGCAAATATGATTTTATATCTTTCTTATGCGACTTCATTATGTGTTTAAGAACTCTAAACATTTTATAATACCAATAGACTATTCAAACACAACATTTCTTATTCATATTTATTTAACATTTTGCCAATTCGTTATATGACTGTTTATGCAGCAGTTGAATTAATTTTGATTACACTCACAGAGGCTGGAGTCCTGATATAATTAAATTACGATGTGTTAGTTTTACCCCTTTAGGTAGCCCTGTTGTTCCAGACGAATAAAGTATAAGGGCTGTTTGGACTTCTCCTAAAATAAAATTTAACTTAATAAAAAAACGGTGGCGGAAATTTTTCTAATAAAGAATATGTTACGTACCATTAAAATCGTATGGTTTGTATTTATTTATGTCGACGTATCTTTCAGAGAGATCTTTAAAACTTCGCACATCCTTATTCTTTGATATTCCGAAGACAATGAAGTCACTCACTATGTTCAAATCTTTTAAGGTCTCGTAGAAAGATTTGTACGCATTTGGCGATAGAAACATGTACTTTGGTTTCGAAATGTTTGTCGTATGAACTAATTCATCTAAAACACAATTGAGTATATCATTATTTTAGAAACAATTTGAAGTATTAAATTGAGATATTCTATTCTATATCAAATGGTTAGTGGCTAACCTAGTGTCGAAAGTTTTCAATCCGCCCAAAGGCCTCCGACTTGGCTAACGGCAGGGACCGACTTGTCATGTGACCTCCGAAGCACTGAGAGAGCGTCTCCGTTAAATGTGAAAGTTAAAATACCAAATTGACATAAAATGTTCAGAATACCTAGATATGGTTAAAGGATTATATTTACTTTTGTTATAGGCACTGTTGATGAAAGTGACCGTGGCTCCAGAGCAAAACACAGCAAAGGCGGTAGTCAGGAACTCCGTTCGGTTCTCACTGCATATACCCACAACATCACCTTTTTTCACTCCAATTCTCGTTAGAGACGCGGCTATATTCACTATATGTTGTGCCATTTCACCATAGGTAATCTTTTCATCCGTGCTTCCATTGATCTTAATAGAAAAATCGGTTTTATTTGTTATATGTGTAAATACTATGCGAATCTTACGATTACGAAGTTGAACTTTACATTTCAACGCTTACCAAAGCTATCTTTGATTTTCCCTTTAAAATATTTTCAACACAAAACTGGCCACAATTCATGTGGGAGGGCACAGAAAATTTTTGATCGGAATAAATAATTCCATTTGTGTTTTTGTTTAGCATTTTGGATGATAATAAATAAATTCGCTCAAGACTCTACCGCGTACCACTGCGACGAATTACTAGTATAATGATTAATGATATATAAATTCAAGGTTACTCTGCTGTGAGTCTTATCTTTTCATGATAAATATTTGTGTTGATATGACGTCGCTACACTAAAATCTATCTTATTGTACCTATTACATTATTTATGTAATAGGTACGGTATGTGTATTGAATAAGTGTTTAAAGTAAAGACGGTTGTTGTATAGGGTAATTAAGTAAAATAATTTTATATTTTGTGGTACGACTGCTTTGCTGAGGTCGACGGGTTTGACATTGGGTTTTTCTATCACGAAATGCTTAGTACTTAAATTTATTAATTAATTGATTTAGGATTGTCGTGCAAGTTGGGCTTAGAAGTAAATCATAACGTATTTAGGTAACATTTAAAATGTAATAATTATATTATAATTGTATAGGTACTAGTACTACTAGCAATAATAATAATTAATAACATTGTTGATAATTTGCGAATAACAACCAATTTTCCCTTAAAGTTATTTTAAATATACAAAAAATACAAAAGGCCGTCCTGAGTTCTAATGGACTCGTCATAGCCCAACCCCAACTGTTAGTGATAGAAATTGAAAAAATTGTGAAGGGTGTTGATTTTATATTGAAAGTATCGTTTAGGAAGAGATTTCTCGAAATTTAACCGATAAGGGGAGTAGCTGTTGCAAAGTATGTATGGGAAATAATATTTTTTGGTTAAATTTTACCGGCAAAGCCGCGAGTAAAAGCCATAAGTCGTAATAATACCAACAACATTAAATAGCACGTAATTTTCTCACAGGTTCTTTTGTTTGCTAAACCATTAGGCTTTTCGGTCAATGAATGAGATTAAATAAGCATAATATCCTCAAATTGGATAACGCTTATCAGATAAATTTACGTAGATATCTCTGTATGCGCAGATATTTTTTTAGATAGATGATATGAGGGAAATGATATGTCACGAACATAAAAAAGAAGAAAACCTGATCGTTTATTTATATAAAACAATACCTATTTAAGTTTGTTTCCGATTCGAGAAATAATACATTAATTGCCCGGGATTGGAGTTTGTGCCCGGTATGGCAATAGGCTCGTCCCCTATCTCATCATGGGACGGAAATAAGCGAAACGTGGGCACAGAATTTTTTGCACATCTACCTACACCTTAGGGGATAAAAGCTTATGTATGGATATACTATTAAAGCGTGATTTAGCTAACAACACTATCAATACAATGTTAATAGCAATAACATCTGCAAGTAATTTAGGTCTTTATGATAATTAGAACTATACACAATATACATACACTCGATTGGAATTGATTATTAATACATGCTAATACTACAGACGTTGGTCTAAATAGACATCGCAAGTATGGATACTAAACTTCGTGTACTTAGTTTTTTGAGTCGGATTTATTTTTGTTATAATATTTTTATTTTACTATTTTTAGTGAAAGACACATAAAAATAAATAAATGACAATATCTTGGTATTTCGGTCCACATTTGACGGTTTTATGCTCGGTTATGCATATAAACAAGTACACGCGTTGAATTGAGAACTTCCTCCGTTTTTTCCCTCGGTAAAAACTCCTCTAAAGCTTTTCATGTGTTTTCCCATCACAAATTTCTCTTGTGACGTTTTTGTTTCATACAGACGTTCGATGTCTATTTAGACCTATGTTTGTGCTTATACCTACGATATATCGATTGATTTAGGGTTTTGTAAGGGACATGAAAAAATACATAATAAATTAAACGTTTACTATTAGAAGTTAATGAAAGCCGTAAAAGAAAAAATATTGTATCTAATCGAATCGCTGATGGCTTTTGTTGCTTTTACGATGCTAACCTAGGAACATGCTAACCTATTCATAAAAGCAATGTGAAAGTAGATAATAATTATGTAATATGTATAATAAATGACATCAAAATGAAAGAAAATGTTCAAAGCGTAATTTTTATTATTTTTTTATATGTGCATAGATTTCTCTGCTGTGCGTTGAGCAATTTCGATACTTTTTTATAGGGCCTGCCTTCCCATATAAATCTGATAGCCTATCTCATCCCTCTACTGGGCAAAGCACTCCCTTTCATCTATCGATCACGGTCTTTAGGAAATTCCCACCAGTCTTCTCGGAAGGCATCGAGATCATCTTCCTCTTGCGAGGTCTGCTACGCCTACGCTCTCCTTCTGGGGGCACCCATTGCATAACGATCCTGGCCCATCACTCTGAGCACGTACGGCTAAGATGTTCAGCCCAATTTCACTTTAAAAGAGCAGTCTTGACATCAGCGATTTGTGTAAGGGAACGCAACACCGTCTTCCGTACACGATCTAACCTCTTCATACCCAAACTTCTGTTAGCTCGCTGACAGACCCTGAGCTTGACCTTCAATTGCTTCCGGAACCAGGTTAGAGCGCCATAGGTCAGGACGATTAGAATATAGGTGGTAGGTGGTAGCACCCTTGTTTGCGAGGGGCCGTCTGGGTTGGTACCACCGCTTTGTCTATTTCTGCCAACCAGCAGTGTGTAAGCACTGTTGTGTTTCGGTTTGAAGGACATGGAACTGTCACACAGTATACAGGTTACCTCGCGATGTTTCATACACCGTTAAACCAAGTGATAATTTATAATGAATACAAACGTAACTTTAGAAAAATTAGAGGTTCTTTTGGGGCTGGTTACTATTTTTCATTTTGGCAGTCCGTACCATTTCCGACTGAGTTATCGCTGCAAACTTTATTGATGATTATTAAAAAAAAAAAATATTAAATGCATAATTTATTTAAATTGTAGCAAGAGGAGATCTACCTGAGGTATTTGAAGTCGCTATATTATAAATAAAATTACGTCTAAATTTAGTGAACAGTCACAGCTGTCGAGTTCTCGGCGTTATTTGCAATTTAGTTCTACAATGTAGTTTTAACGATCCATTTAAAATAGCCCAATAAAATTTATCCGCTCAAATGCATATCCATGTATAAGTACTTGAGTGCAAACATTAAATTACTAAGTGATAGATGAAAGATAAAACGCTTACGCGCTTTCTAGTATCCAAATTGACCATAAAATCTACAGCTTCATAAGTGCTTATATCTGCAGCAAGGTCTCCACCATATATATCTCCATTTCTTAGAGATTTAACTTATGATTATTGTAATTATCATTTAGGTAGTATTTAGTGGTTAGTCCCTCGTATGCAAGAAGCCTTCTGGGTAGGTTTTAGGTCTTTGTCTAGTTCTGTCGGCAAACAGCAGTGTCTAAGTATTGTTGGGTTGAAGGAGATTTGAAGGACATCGAAGCCATTGAATTTATTGGGCGTTATGAGACTTAACGTGTTTGTCTCGGGTAACAAGCGCAGTGCAGTGTCGTACTCTGCAAAGTTATGTTTGGAGTTGCTTCTGTTTATGGGAGGCGTAGTGTTTACTAATAAGTATATAATTGCCCTGCTCGTGTCGTCTTTCAGAATAAAGAAGTTGGATTGATCTAATACTTCTTACTTCCAGTGAGATATTCGATTATACTGTTGTAATTCTAAAAAATGTAGGGACCGGGAAATGACCGTTACCTACTGTCTACGAACGAAATGTACATTCAAACAGAATACTTTTTATGCTGTAATGATATCTGTTTTTATGTTTATATAAAAGTATCATTGGAATATTTCATGAGATCCTGATATTACTGTGTCACATGACATTCACGAGTTCAGAACAGATTTCAGCGTGATATTACGAGAACATGTAACAGAGTAAGTACCATTTCCCAGAGATGCGAATTCCACCACTAACATAAATTCGATGACTTGAAACATTTATGTTTGACTCAATCGAGCTAACGATTGAATGAATTTCAATGGAAATATGGTGAGGAGACTTTCCTACAGTGGATGAGCACATTAGATTATTGAAGGTGTATTATTGTATTATACGTCGACTTCAAAGTTAATCGATACTCCTAGACTGGCGATGCAAAATCCAATATTGCTTACATTTTACAGCAATCCGAATTAGACTATTTCGGCTCCAGTTCAAAAAGTAGAATAAATATAATATTGTGTTTAAACCATGTATTTACGATGGATTGTCATAGTAACAAGTTGTTACAAACCTAACATTCGTTTTCGTTTTGTAATAAGTCCGATTAATTACTGGCCATTATGACTGCCTCGGTGGTGCAGTTGTAATGCGTACGCGTTACGATTGAGGTCAACGCTGAGGTCTCAGGTTCGATCCCGGGTCGGGTAAAGTGGTATTGGGTTTTTCTATTACGAAATGCTCAGTATCAGCCCGGAGTCTGGAATTTGTGCCCGGTGTGGCGATAGGCTCGCCCCCTATCACATAAGGGACGGAAATACGCTCGGCGAAATGTGGGTGTACTGGTTACACCTCTGCCTACCCTTTCGAGGATTACAGGCTTGAGTGCGTATGTATGAGTGCATTATGAGAATTTACATCTTATGTCTCAGGATGACGAGCGCAGTGTTATGCCCTAATTTATTTCTACGTGGTGTAGCAACTGTTCATGGGCAAACGTATCGCTTACCATCAGGTGAGCGGCTCGTCATTCGGTAGTATATAAAAAAAAATATTTATAAATGACTAAAAAATATTCTTCATCAGCATTATATATACAAAATAGATTGTATTTACTCCTAGAGTAGTCTATTTCATGACGTTTTTATACCCTTTGTTTCAAAGGAGTATTGCTAACATATGAATATTATATATTGTTTAAAATCTGGTATTGGCTTGTGATAAAATTCAATGCACTGATAAATTTATCAAAGCATTACATACGCGTACATTCATTTGTATTATATGTTTTATAGCTCCGTTGAATGTGACAATGGCACCAGCATAAACCAAGGCAAGTACAATACTGTGATCAGAAATTCAGACCTATTTTAAATGCATGTCGCACAATGATATTCTAAATAGATATTATCATAGACATAACGTTTATAATAATAACATGGTATATTTGACGAGTGTTATTAGAATATGCATGAAAATAAGGATAGTACAATAGTATGAGAAATTAAACCAGATGCAACATACTACCATAAAGGTGATACATGTCAGATTTAAGGGTCAAAATTAGATCACGTTGTTAGGGATGGTGTTGGAATATAGTTCATATTTCAACGTCAATAAGGATAATATATTATATAAACCGAACTAGAATATACTATGATGAATGAGATATAATAATAATAAAGACTTTATTTCAGACCAAGGTGTCTATTTTGTTAGTAACAATGTTCTTACAGACTAGTGTTAATAATATGTATAAACTTCTCACAACAAAAACATAAACATAAACAAATTCATCACTCACTGCTGTGTCATTCCATGAGAAATGGCGCAGCAGTGATTGATGTAACTACAGTCCAACCGACTGGCGATCATGCTAAGGATGCTGTTGGCGCTGCCACGTACTCTGCGCACCAGGGATGCACATCTTTTACGCATTGTAGCGTACCAGCAGTCTACGCGATGTTCAGCAAACATCCATTTTAACATATACATTTTAACCAACTTACGAAAGGAGGTTCTCCATTAAACCCGCATGTCTGTGTGCTAAGTTATTCGGTATTTTCTTAAAAAAATGTGAACAAATTGTGATGATTGTTTCACTAACTTTTTATATCACGTGCAAATGATTAGACACTGCAGATTAGGACTTGCAGAATGATTTGGTCATCAATACACTATCCTATTACACTTATCTACGACATTCAAGTATATATTTCGGTTTGAAGAACAATGAAACCAGTGAAGTTACTGGATATTATGCGACTTATCTAATATGTTATATCTCGACGTGATCAGCGCAGGGCAGGCATGGTGTTTACCATCAGGTCAGCGGCTTGCTCGTCTAATAATTCACTTGAATAAAAAGACGTGAAAAAAAAATTATGTTTAAGTACATAAATTTCTGTCTGTATTTGTTTATTAGCTTGAATGACGAAACGAGCTCGCCTGATAGTAAGCGTCTTCTAATTCGTCGTCAAATTCCAGACTCCGGGCTGATACTGAGCATTTCGTAATAGAAAAACCCAATATCACTTTACCCGACCCGGGGACCGAACCCGAGACCTTAGCGTTGGCCTAAATCGTAGCGCGTACATATTAAACTGCGCCACCGAGGCAGTCATTATTAACATTTTCTTTAAAATGTTACACCCATTCATTATAAAATGATATAGTTACAGAGGCCTGTGAAATTGCTGATATAATTTCAGCACAAAATATTGCCATGAGCTGCTTATTTTAATCACAGAACCTTTGAGGCTACGAAATTAATTAACTCTTCAGTGAGGTTCGACTTTTTTACTACGAATTCCGGCATGTTAGGAATACCTAACAACTTAGTCTGTCACGCCAACTATAATATGGTTTCGAGTTCTGAACTATCTTGTAATAAAACAGTATTTACTGTATTACAGTTAAACGACCGTGTCATCAAAAAAGCTATAATATTATAATGAGATAACATTTCATAAAACGTAATTTCTGTTTTCATTATTGAAATGCTTTTACGAAGTTTTGTTCCAGAAGTCTGGTGAAGCATTATGTTATTATTGTAAGTGATTAAATTAAGATAATTTATTGCACTTATTACAGCATTATGGTTTGATTTTGTGAAAAATATCTAACCAGATTTTTTAAAAATTTACTATTTTCTGTATAGTAAATATCACAAGACCATTTACATTTTTTTTTATAGCATAGGTCGGCAAACGAGCAAGTGTGTCACCTGATGGTAAGTGATCCCATGTACACCCACAATACCAGAAGAATCATGGGCGCGTTACCGACCTTATAGCAAAGGGATAATTAAGGAATTGGAATGGGAGGAGGATTTGGGCCTCCGGATATCTCACTCACCGAAAACGAAACTCAACAGCATGCTGCTAAAGACCTGGTCGAGCCGGCCCATTCATGCTGTAGACATAACGGTCTACAGCGTGGCTCTACCATTCACAATATTTTTTCAAAAGGGTAATGAATATTTTTTCAAATTACAATATTAGTACGGAATATGTATACTATAAGTAATAAGGTAACAAGTCATAAAAAAATATTGCACTTTCTTTAACTTTCCTGAACCATGTTACCGTTTTTTATCCGCACTGTACTTATTTACGTAACATATTGGTTGGAAATAAGTCGTAGTAATGATGAATAATATCCTTTTAAGTTATATAATTATACATTAATGGCGTCAATAAGATTTTTTGTTGAAAGTGTGTAAGTAAAGGATGAGGATACACCGGGAGCCTTCGCGTGTAATCCAATAGCTTACATTGGATCATTACAGGAAATGTTATTTATTACACGTTGCCGTCACTGACATGTTCATATTCTATGTGGGCAGTGACACTTTCTTAATAATTCAGCGGGGTGTGGTACGGACTATCATGACGAAAGTCGCAGGTTCGGAGCCAGCCCAAGAACATGGACCTCTGAGTTTTCAAAGTTACGTGTATATTAATTGATAATTATAGATTGTTTTAACTGTGAAGAAAATATTGTGATGTCACCTGCATACCTGAGATGTTCGCCATAAGTAGTAGGGCTAGTGTCATTATAGTACTTGTAATCTGTTATCAAAAGCATTATGTTCTTAGTTACATTACATTGTCGTAGAATCACTTACATACGCACTCACGCCTGTAATCCCCTAAGGGGTAGGCAGAGGTGTAACCAGTACACCCACATTTCGCCGAGCGTATCTCCGTCCCATAATGTGATAGGGGCCGGGCCTATCGCCATACCGGGCACAATTTCCAGACTCCGGGCTGATACTGAACATTTCGTAATAGAAAAACCCAATACCACTTTATCCGACTCAGGGATCGAACCCGAGAGCGTTAGCTTAATCTTAACGCGTACGCATTACAACTGCGCCACCGAGGCAGTCAGAAGAATCACTTGTATTGAATTAATTGTATTCAAATTGAATTGTTTCATTACAGCGAATGCTTTTGGTGCGTACTCACCTTTAGATATCACGGTGTATATTAATACAAAAAATGTTCTGCGAACAAGGTGTGAACTTTTTGACATTATCTTATTATACTTACGTAGTTTTTGATATGAGGTAATGATCAGGTTGACGTGTGTCCGTTTCGCTCCTTAAGGCAGTCCCGTTGTTCCGGAGAAGCACACGATGAGTGTTGTGTGTTTAAAAAATATTAAATTTAAATGTGTATCTTATCTGTAAGATTCACGACACACAACGAGAATTTGTAGAGCCACTGTGTATAATTATAGTTTTGTCTTCAGCATAAACAAGTTGGCTCGACCGGGTTTTTACCACTGTCTCAAAGTAAATGGCTGTTGTGTTTCATACGGTGAGTGAAATATCCGGAGGATCAAATACCCCTTTTTCAATCCCTTATTATCCCTTCCATTTAAGGTTGGCAATGCGTCTATAGTTCTTCTGGTATTGTGGCTGTTTATGGGCGGTGAAAATCCCTTACCATCAGGTGACGGAATTACTCGCATGCCACCCTATGCCATAAAAATACAATAGCTGGTCTCCAAATGAGAGTGAGTTTTACAAAATTAACATATTGCTATATTGATCACTATTGGTTTAAAATTATTCCATTTATATTGAAATGGGTTTGACAGCGTCCGTAGCGCAGCGTTCGATTCACATACCGATATAAAATGTTTGTGTGATATCTATTGTGATAAATATTTGAGCAGATCTTAAAAATTACAAGCCAAATATTTCTATAATATGTATTAAAAACATGTTGCACCAACCCCACAGCAAGTGGGATAATGGTAGGTGGAAGGTAAACTTTTTAACTCTTCAAAAGCCATAAACCATTCCAAGATTACACGATAACGCGCGTTGTTAGAATAGTAGTGAACATTATTTTATTTATCTTTTTAATCACATTTGAGAAAGTTACCCGTGTTTTAGTTGGTGTACCTAGTCAAGGAAAATGTCTCATAAATTGATACAATCGGCTCCAAGTTACCGTAAAAATATTCTAGTTCAAAAGAATTTATATCAGCGGATACCTTAGCAAAATCTTCAAAGTCGTTGTTTTAAAATTTTAAAAGTTGTTAACGAAAACATATTTATTTATAATACTGCGGTTCTTGGAAGCTCTAAGAAGTATAATGGGTTGTATGCATAGACTAATGAAAGGAAGCAGAATGATTACTGCATGGTACTCGGCGGACTAAGGCCTGACCGCTCTCATTCAGTAGAGGAGGCCCGTGCCTATCAGTGGGACATATATAAAACAGGGCTAGTAAAAAAAAAATACGTCGGCATAGTACCAGGGTCCAACTTGAGCATCTTTTTTTTTATACTGGCTCGGCAAAGTGAATACGCTACACCTGATGTTAAGTGCAGCGCAATCCAAGAATACTGTCGACCAACGACAGACGATGTGTCTATCGTAGGTCGGCAAAATTATGCCGGCCTGCAAATCTTCTGTAGCGAGACCATTGGCTCTCATGTCTCCCTTTAATACGCCAAGGCATTACTTGTCGGACGAATGGAACTCCTGGTATAATCTGGAAGAAGCATTTATGACGGACGTACTCCTGTGGTTTCGTCAAAAAGTGATTAAACCACCAGCTATATTCCTGGAGTTTATTTGCCACATTGTGGACAACGTGTGTAACGTTGCACATTCAACTTAGCATCTTTATGCGATGTGGCTGTCTTTAACATAACGCTTAAGAGCAGGCCACATCTCATATCCCAACAGGAGTACCAACAGGCCGAATGATGTTATTGTATATGAAACTTTAAATTTATTACCTTCTTTTTCTAACTGTGTATGTAGTACAGTTATATATTTTTTATTGGCCTGAATGACCCTACTAGCAAGACGCTCGCCTGAGGGTTAGCGCAAACAGAAGCAACATTATACAGAACTTGGGAGTTATAAAGCATTACATGGCATTGGACTGAGTTCGTCTCCCCGAGATATGAGATGTTCAGTCTGATACTGCCCAGTAATCACTGGCTTCAATGACTTTCAAACTGAAACACAACAGTGCTTACACACTGCTGTTCGGCGGCAATAATAGACAAAGCGATGGTACCAACCCAGACGGTCTCTCGCATATGAGTGACTTACCACCTACCTTTTACGGAACATTCTTATATTTTTACTCCATATTTTATCCCATTGTTGGGTATAGGCGTGTCTTTTTATGAGCTATTTACTTCGCCTATATACCAAAAGAATCTAAAATCTACTCTCGATTGTGGATCAAATTTACAAATTAAATCATTTAATTAATTGCTTGTAAAATTGAAGAATAGTTGAAATGTTTCGACCTGCCCAAAATAATGTTGATGAAGTTTATCAATTGTCTTAAACTTTAATCCTATTTGGATAGATTCAAGTATTTTTGCGCACCACAATTAATGAACTGTTAAATGCGTTCAATGTTGTTTATTTCAAAATGTTGAGTCCAACAAACTCATTTAGGAATCGATTCTAAGTTTGATTTAAAATTGTTTGCTGTTTGCTGTTGAACAATATATAAAATATATTAGTATTTTTTAAATCATAGGCCGACAAATGAGCAATAACTAAATGATAATAATGGTAGAGGCAATTTGAGGTTTATAAAAATGTAACAGTATAGTTTCAAAAAATATATTTTACAAAATATCTGCTACAAATTTACTTTCTATTTTGTAAAATATAAAAAAGAGTAATAAGTTCCTAATTTAAAAGAGATTAATTCTTTGCATTTAATATCCAATACAAAAGCACTTTTCCAAACTCCATATTATTACGTGAGGACCGATGGTGATGACAACAGAAGGTTATTATTGCTATAAATTGAAGCAATTGTTTCCTGAGACTTATTGATGTTAATTTATTCCGAAATACTTTATGTAGTACCACTTTTTATTTCGGTAGACAGCTGGCTGATTATGTATATTTTTGCATGTAGTTCAGAAGAATGATACTTAAAACTTGGGACCATCTTTTCGATTTTATTACATGTTCACACGAGTCGAATTGTTTCAACAAGAGACTCAAGAGACTGAATCAACAAACGCTTTAAGGTTTTTGTTGATTAATTGCACTGAAATGCTCTTATGACGATCCAAATCGCATGTGATTTAGCAGTCGATCAAGTTGAACCGTGTGAACACGCTATTAGATAAACTTAAAATCATCGACATTATATTGAACAATTAGCTGACCCTTGCGAATTCCTCCGCATCTCCTGCAGGAGCCCTCATATTACCGAGATAGAAGCCTAAATTAATCTCTGAAACATCCTCAATCTGCCAACGACAGTTCCATCAAAATCGGTTTAGCCCTTTTGGAGATTAGCTCGGATAAACAGATAGACCGACAATTTTTTTGAATAAGAGCCTTTGCGTTTGTTATCCTGCAAACAACAATAAGAGCTTCAGAAAAAGCTCTTATTTCGAAATCATAAACATACACATCAACTTTATATGTATGTATAGACGAAAAAACGCGTAATAATTTTTTTTTTGAGGGACATACCTATAAATAATTTCTACACTTCTTTTTTACGTAGCTAGCCGTGGGTTGATGCGTAGTATGTAGTGCATACTGAGCATTATTATTACTGAGGCCACAACGCGTTCACGGCACATTAGGTAAGCAGGCTCGAGTTGTGGCCGGGAGTAGGCAAAGGTAATTTGTTAGTACGCAGCTTGCAGGACTGGCTCGCCCACGCGCCATGCCTTCACCTCTTCTCACGGTGTGACTCATAACACCATGATTATTATGTCCACCATAAATATCGATAAGCAACTGATTTTTATAGTTTTTTGTTTTTGTAGAGATGTTTTTGATAACATCTGTAACGGTAGGGGTGATTGTTGTAGGTGTTTTTAACTGACTTAAAAAGGAGGTTCTGTATTCGCCCTGTACGTATGTAAGTATGTACGCAATTTACTAACGAATTATTTACACTGAATTTTGATTTGGCTATTAGCTGGCCTGATGGTAAGTGCCATTACTGCATATAACCGAAGCAACAACACAAATAATATTGAATTACAAAGTATTGTATGGCATTAGACAGCGCTCGTCACCTGTAGACATAAGGTGTTAAGTCTCATAATGTCCAGTAATTTCACGGGATTTAATGTCCCTTAAATCGAAACATAATAGTGCTTACACAGAAACTGAATGTCCTCGTATGCCGTCTAGGTTGGTATAGAAAGCTGTACCAACCCAGACGGCATACGAGGGACCTATTTACCTTCTAGAATATGATTGTAAATATCGATGGGTAAATATGAATATAAATAGGATAGTTTTACAATTTACATTAAATACAATCTTCCGATGATCGTATCAAACATCAGACGCTGACGTCATTGACGGTCTCATCTGTCAACACCTTACTATATTTCAGCTAGTGATACTATCGTTGAATGATTTCCCATTGATTTACAAAGTGCGTAGTAATAAAACGCAGATGCGACGCGGAACGAGCGTGACGTGACCATCGGGTGTACATATACTTCCGATGATTTATGTCACGCCCCTAGTGCGAGTTTTTCGATACTTGTACGACACTTGTTGACTTGTTAACACGCCATCCGTACCTACGAAAATAAGTATGCAGATGTGTACAGCGCCCCAAACGGATTGTTTTGGAAACGCTCGAGACGCGTCAATTGAAAATGTATAGAATAATATATCAAAATTTAAATCGATCAATTAGCATTTGACGACAGCACGACTCATCTCACCAACTTATAATTGTCGCACTGTACGTCGGAGCCATAGATACGTATTTTTTTTGAGTATTGGCGTGATATCCTAATGTTAGATGGAGTGTAGGTAATTGGGCCACAGCGAAGGTGTCCAAAACCAACTTCACCTGCATGTTGTAGGTACACTCTGCTGATTAACGGACGAGGCATGCGTATTGTCAGACGGCAGGCAGGTCCCGCCACATATTATACTGTCAAACAGAATTTCGAAGTATTTGAGTCTGATATGCTCTATAAAATTTTGTCGTTGTTCTCCATCTAAATTCACTTTAACACTTAGACGAATTCTGTAACAAATACAATCAGGTTTCTGCTTAGTAGGGTCGCTTAATTGCTATAGTTTTAATTTAACAAAGGTCACATTGTTTGTGTTAGCAAGATCTTATCAGTTCAACACTCCACTACAATATAGTTTTTTAGAAGTAATGAAATGGTAATTACGAGTAATTTTCTTTAATCTACGAAAGTAATTATTGATCAAAATAGCATTCGAGCTTTGTAGTCCTTTACGATTTAAATAAAATGTACACCGACCTTTGCTGAACTTTAGTTGACCCCTAATGCCCATTTCACATCACCATTCATTTAAAAAATTAACATCATTATGTGTTCTATCTGTCGTCATTTGATTATTTGATATGTGCCACTTTAATAGTAGTTTAAATAATTTAACTTATTCATGCATCCTCCGTAGAGAGACCATTGTTCTCAAGTCTCCTTTTAAAACGTCAAGCCAGCGCTTTTTAGACCGATGGTGCCTGTCACTATTGACTTAAATGTATACGATTAACTTAACCGATCTATCTATAGTACATTAATTACCGTTCCTTTTATTTTTTTAAGATGGATTTTCTTACTATCAATATTATTTTGACAGATCTTCCATAGAAAATGTGTCTTAATTTTACTGCCACTAAGCAAATTTGTCGATAGACAGAATATTGAGAATGGCCATAAGTCCAAATAATGTATCTACTCTTCCAATATGTTTTAATCTTTGCATAGACAAAATACTAGCAAAGTGTTCATCAATAAGCTTTTGCAATCGGATGGCATGGAGCTAGTTTAAATGTGCGTGGGACGTTCGATTCCCTTCTAGTTATGTAGTTTCAAAGATATTAAATGCGATTTGAAATGTAGCGCCTTAGGGTTTGAAAGAATCTTTGAAATGATGTATATTGCGTGCTGGCGCAAAAGCTGATATCTTGTTCCCGTATCGTAGGAAAAAACTTATTTAATTATCCTCAAGCTCAAACTCAGTTTGACTTGATCTTTTTGTAGCCCTGGCGTTGTTTTCAGTATTGTATAAGCGTGATATCTGATTTACAGTGAAATAAATGTTTGTGTGATTCAGTTTGCTTCTTGGTAGATATTATGAAATAAAATCTTGTTGGCGGTTTGTGTGATCTTATTTTATAAGCAAGACATAAGAGATGCTCCGTTTCTGAAATGAAACGGGTTATGATCTTTATCTCTTTTATTTTATCTTGTGATGAATTTAACTCGTTTTACAATATAAGCTCGTGCTTGTATCCCTGAAAGAGTAGGCAGAGATTATAATTCATTTTATAGTAGGTATACTCAATAAATCGCTTAGTTAAACTCCATTATACACAGCATGTATGGGCCGGCTCGTCCGGGTCATTACCACTGCCTCACAGAAAATCGGCGTAAAGTAGCAGCTTGCTGCTGCGTTTCGTACGGTGAGTGAGATATCCGGAGGCCCAAAGCCCCTCCCCTTCCCAATTCCTTAATTATCCCTTTCCTTTAAGGTCAGCAACGCACCCATGACTCTTTTGGTATTGTGGGCGTACATGGGCGATGGAGATCACTTACCATCAGGAGACCCACTTGCGCGTTTGCCGGCCTATGCCATAAAAATAAAAATGTAAGATATAACTAGTACATCCACGACTGTTTGCCCGACCTGAGATTTCAACCCCGAACCTCACCAGTTTCTCAAACTAAGTATGTTTATACGGTGTCATTTCTTTTTGGCATATGGTTTTAAATTGATCCACCTGTCTGACGTCAGCTTTCCTTTCGAAGTAAACTGTGTTTAATACAACTCGCGCTAACATTGCATTATTTAATAAATAACAAATATGAATATCATAAATTTTATCAAAACATGATAACATGAAGTTACGTCATAGTATTTTATCTTTATCACATTTAAATAATTTCATATCTACTCATCTCAGCAATAAACACAAAAATGTATGCATACAATTGTTTATTGTTCACAATAAAGTAAAATATTTTCATATCTAATCAGTATAACTAGGTGGTAGGTTCCTCGTATGCGAAAGGCCGTTTGGGTTGGTACCACCAATTCGTTAATTTCTGCCTCCAAGCAGCAGTGCGTAAGCACAGTTATTTTCTGAAGGACATTGAAGCCAGTGAATTTATTGGGCATTATGAGAGTTATCATCTTATATTATGATGAAGAGCGCAGTCTAGTGCGATGCAGTACCTACTCCATAATCAAAAGTTCTGATTGGTGTTGCTTCTGTTTATGGGCAAACGAGACGCTTTTCTAACTTACGTATGTTGATTGTTAATTATCGCTTGGTATAACGGTGATGGAAAAGTAATGAGGAGACCTGCATTGGGAAAATTCGTCCTGTAGTTATTAAAAATATATCTACGAAAATATAATTTTTCGTCATACTTATTACTTTAAACTGACATGATCCGTATGAAAATGTACTCGAAACTGTCGGCCTGTAGTTATTTGAGCAATATCAGTACATTAGCGGATCAGATTAGATCATTACGACGCAGATTAGTGGTAAAGTAGTTCCTGAATGATTATATCTACATAATCTCTGAGTAGATTTCTCATTTGAGATGGTAATCTTTAAACACCATAGCTATCAAGGGCTGGCGCGTCCTGACATTTGTACTACATTAGACAAGCTAATGATCCGGAGAAGTCACTGGTTCTGCATATCTACAATCGGTATATATTTTTGGGTGTTCTATTTTACAGCCATAGTACAGCGGCGACATTTTGTAATTTTGGTATTTCCACAATGTAATAACCCTTTATGATTTTTTTATTGTTTGATCTAGCTTCAGTCTTTTCTTACTTTCTACCTGGTATTATCGTCAGTCTCCGTCTTTTCATGCCATAGATTGGCATTATATGGGGCGACCCCCACAACTCGCAACAATAACCAATGAGTCTTCTTCCACCTGCCCTTTTCCCGCTCGCAGTGGGGTCGGCGCAACATACTTTATAACAAATGTTATAGAATGATTTGGCTTGTAATTTTTATGACCTGTAGCCTGTCTGACGTTAACCCATTTAGGGAGAAAACACCCAAACTCAAATATTTGTGGATTACGCAAATGTTTGCCTCTGAGCGACAATCGAACCCGCGACCTCTCGGTTTATAGCCTGCTACTCGCCCCTTGCGCCACAGAGGTTGTTACAGGAACCAATTTGTATTCGAGTCTAATTACAGCAGTCATCCCTTCTCATCCATTTTTAAACTTAACAATGGTTTCATTACAGAGGTCGACAACCTTTTAATGCTTATACGAGAATAAATATCATGTACGGAGTACATACGATACGAGAGGGATGCTGATTACGTCATAATTATCTCCGGGGTTCTATAGCTATTAGACAGATATTGGTTCAATAATGCCTCCATATAATAGAGTGGAGTGTGTATTGAAGATCTAAATCAAATCAGCGCCATTGTTCCAATGTGTTAATATACCAATACGCCTGTGTAGCATATCGTTATCGTAATGGCGTGTTAACAATAAAATACGGCTATCTCAAACATTAGGATATGGATCTATGATTTTGTACCAATAGAAATCATTAGGGGCCAGTTTGATGTAAGGAGTAACTTCTATCTCTACTGTCTTCATTTTTCAAATATTGTAGAGTACAGAGTAAGTGTTTTACTCGTATGATTTATTATTGACTTTCCAAAAACACGTTAGTTGGTAACGTTTAATAAAATACTTTATGTTTAATTTGCAGTACGATTGTTATTGACGATTTTAGATTATTTTAGGGAAAATAAAAGTTTAACTCGAAAATTGCAATGCTCTCTCTTTACTCTTCCGATTTTTTTAATCTTCAGTCGGAAAAATGTTTGCATATAAAATATAATTCTGCCAAAGAGTTCAAAATACGGAGTGGAGACTCCCAGAGTTACCTGGGTTTCAGGAAAATATAGGACTAAGAAGTATGGTATGGGTTCCAAATGATGTAAAAGTACAACCGCTGATTGAGTTTAGCAAGCAAGACAGATGCTTCCGTTAGAAAATTCACGGCATAAAAATTGTAGGTGTGCTAAATTAGACTATTAGCTTTTTAGTTATTGCTTTATCGTGTAATATATTTGAGACGCGTTAATAGAATTTTTATTTTCAGAAATGTACTAAATATATTAGATTTTTATTTAAATTTGATTTGTGACACGTAACATTATTTAAAGCGTATCAAAAACAAGCAAGAAATAAAATTAGCTCCTAATCTAATTAACTTTGATTCGGTACTATTGCAGTTTTTTATGTCAATGATTGAAAGCACTGATTTCAAATTGGGTAAATCTAAATAAATTTTATGTTTTCAGGTTATATGAGTCGGTTTTAGTTTTTCTTCAAAACTTAATTTTTATATAGGACTAATCATTCAGCCCTTATTTAAAAAAAACTCTGTCAAAAGATATAATATATTGGATTATATTGGAGTTTTTTATTGTATTGTATTTATTATATTATAAATATTTAGGCGTCATATTTAGAACAAAATTTAAAATCGATATAATTAAATCTTTTTTATTTTATATCATTATGAGCTTAAAATGATGAATAACTTTGGTTCTACAAATCCTATATTTTCAAATACTGCCAACATGATTTTTGCTTAATATAACCAACATGAAAGTTCGACATTCTGTTGAATTTCAAATGACATTTTCGGCTCTCAAATCTGTCTGAGTTGGCGTAATAGAACATTTTCCAGGCAGGTGTCTGTGCGGCATGTCTACGTATATAATGTGAAACGTCCAACTTTACCTGTTAGCTAGTTGAGAATGACTAATGACGGTTCCATTCCCTGTGAAGTTTATATATGTTATGCCGAAGTAGCATAACTAAAAGCTAACGAACACAACATGCGGACAATCTAGGAAACCTATTTTTATATAGCAAAAGCAAGTGGATCCCTTGAGTAAGTGATCTGTACCGCTTATGAAGCCCCATAAAG
Source organism: Mimas tiliae (assembly GCA_905332985.1). Taxonomy (NCBI): domain Eukaryota; kingdom Metazoa; phylum Arthropoda; class Insecta; order Lepidoptera; family Sphingidae; genus Mimas; species Mimas tiliae. Next base: position 9,387,884 of record HG995240.1, on the reverse strand, counting down.
CAGGAAGACAATCCAACTAGCACATAGTATTTGGTTACATCACTATATCCACAAATTTCAATCCTAAGCAACTCATGTGTGATTTTAGAATCTAAAACTTAAACACAAACTGTGATCGCCTGACCAGGGATTTGAACCATGGGGCCTAATGGTTTCGCAGGTTAAGCTGCCACTAGACCAATGAGACGACGAAAATCATCGCTGGTCCCATATTTTTGAGGTAGAGCCACGCTGTAGACAACCTTCCTTTCCTTTAAGGTCGCCAACGCGCACATAAATCTTCTGGTATTGTGGGCGTACATGGGTGGTGGAGATTACTTATACCTATATATACACATATACTTCAGGTGACCCACTTGCTCATTTACCGACCTATGCTATAAAAAATATAGCAATTTAAATCTGATGACAAATAATACGAGGGCAAATAATACACTTAACGAAAAAAAGGAAATACAGCGCAATTTAAGTTTTGAAATTATTTTCTCACCCGCAAATGCTTTATTGATTCTGATATCAGTCACTTCTATATTTAGAAATCATGTACCGCATACTATTACGAGTCACTTAACGCTGTTTAAAGAATGTATTAACGGCTTCTGGCGACGCGACTTAATTTATTGATGTGCATCGAACTCCGACCACTTATGGGAGTCCAACACGCCATACTAGGCAGGTTCCAATCTTACAAGCTGGCTAACGTTATAATGACTTTTTTTTACAGTCGGCTCTCTTGTGTACAGATTCAATTGACTCGTTTATTACGTGTCAATAATGGGTAATGGAAATTACGAACGTAAGTGGAATCAGTGGGTGCATAGGCGTGCACTTAGTGTAGAAGTTATTCTGTTTAAAGTAGAATTTGCTTGGTTAATGCACCTACGCAGATTACAATCGATCTATAATGTTGCGTATAAAATTATTAATTTATACTTTTTATTACAATAGGTATTCGAAAAGGATTCGATTTTTAAATTATCATTTTTTTTTAATCAGTCTTAATGACGAGACTAGCAGCCCGTTCATTTGATACCTGAGAAACAGACATATTGCCTGGAATTGGAATTTGTGCCCGGTATCCGGCTCCGCCTCCTATCACATTAAGGAACGGAAAAAAGCTCGGTGAACCATGGCTGCACCAGTTGCACCACTGCCTACCCCTTCGGCGATAGAGGAGTAAATATATAATATGTAAATATTAAACGACTTATTTCCTTGTTTCAGGTATGATTCATTCACCTCTATATTTTCACATGAAGGTAATGTAATATTTTTATAAACTCTATAATTATACTATCCCACTGCTAGGAACAGGCCTCGTCTACTTATAAATATCCTATACTTAGGTAGAGTCTAGCCTTACACCCAAAATTCATAAACATTACTATGAGGTCACATAGTGCTCGCGAACGCATAGTGACGATTTCTGTATACGTCATTAGTTCTTTTTGGCGCTAAATAAAATCGGATCAATGACGTGTACGGAAATCTGCACTTAGGAAAGAGCTCACTTGAGTGTTGTTCCTGAATACGGGCGTCAGTCTACCACGCCGCACTGGCGTAATGCGAATTGGTTGATTTTATCTATTGTCTTTTTTTTATAGCATAGGCCAACGACCAAGCATCTGATGGTGTGATCTCCACCGCCCATATACGCCCAAAATACCAGAAGAATCATGGATTCAGCCGACCGCAAAGAAAAGGTATAATTAAGGGATTGGGAAGGAGAGGGGTGATTTGGGTCTCCGAATATTTTATGGAGAATTCTCAGGTATACAGGTTTTCTCACGATATTTTCCTTAAGTAATACTCGAAGTAATAACAATTCTCGACTTATATAAGGTACTGACTTAGCCCGTTTCATTTGGCCCGCATATTGACCTTAAATATATAAAAAGCAAACACAATGTCTCACCTCTGGGTAGACTAAAGGTTTTACAAGTTAAGTGTACATTTGCACAGTCTCACGCCCTGTAGTAGGCGGGTGCGAGCGTGAGAAACAAATAATCAGCACCCACGGCCACCGACCGAGGAACTGGAGCCGAAATCATGAGACTTTTTTTATTAAAGAGGAGGCAACGGAGCAAGCGGGTCACCTAATAGTGAGTGATCACCGCCGCCCATTGACACCGTTAATACAAGAGGAATTGTCGGTACGTTGCCGACCTTTATGGAAAGAATAGGCACTTTTCTTGAAGGTTCCTAAGTCGTATCAGTCTGGAAATACCGCAGGTAATAGCTGATTCCATAAGGATGCCGTATGGGGACGAAAACTACGCGTATATCGCACAGTTGAGGGACGCCAGCCATCCAGATGGTGTGGTTGGAATCCCAACTTGTGGCGCATTGTGCGGTGGTGGAATTTGGCCGTTCGTATTAATGCAAACAGTTCCTCGGAACACTCCCGCTTAAAATATCTCAATCGCTTTTACTCTTTGAACTTAGGTAATTATCCAACTCGAAATAAAATGATACTCTTAAAACATTACGTATAGCGCTGGTAAAAAAAAAACAACTTATATTAAAACAGCTTTGTGACACTCAAATATCGCAGGTTTGGAGGATTTATAGAGTAATAAGCACTTGTTTTATATTTACGACGCTGTTCGCACGGAAATATGAGAGCCTATATTGTCTATACAATGACATAGCGAATAGAAATTATGATGATGTATTCAGAATTCCGGACTACCCACTCGACATCGATTACACAAGCGAAAGAGTTGTCGCGCCTCGAACAATCCGTCAATAACCGTGTGCAGTTACTCGTGCTTTTTACGATGTAATTACTATACATATTTGAATTTCGAATGTACGATACAGTTAGAATTATTGCTCTTTGAGTCTTTGTACATTATGAAACGAAATTCCAGGATTTCAAAACTGTCCGCCAGAAAGACAGTGGGCCGTAAAAGATGCGGCAACTGACGCGCCATTTGTATGGAATGTGAACATTACACTGTTGACCAACTTCCGCTGCGGCTAATATTATATACAATCCGTATTTTGTGTCTGTTTTAAGAATTTGCAATGTAACACAATGGTTCATTTTTTTATTAGCTTGAATGATGAGAGGAGCAGGTCGCTCGCCTGATGGTAAGCGCCACGCCTACTCATTAACAGACGCAACGCCACATAGAACTTTAAAATTACAAAGCATTGCATGACACTGGACTGCGCTCGTCACCCCGAGACATAAGTTGTTAAGTGTCATAATACCCAGTTATTTCACTTGTGTATTTCGCTTGTGCTTAAAACCGGAACACAACAGTGCCTACACACTGCTGCTTGGCGGCAGAAATAAACAAGGTGGTCTCGGGCATATGTGGTATCTACCACCTTGTTAAGCTAGATATACGAGTATATCCAGTTGCTAACTGCCAACTAACAGCAGATATATCTCGTGTTTAGATTCATTGAATAGTTCGCTTACAGGTGGTGATCAGGGTCTGATGATAGTAATAGTTGCGAGGTCAGTACGGTACTCAGCATTATTGTAATTGATTTCGGGAGTTTTTAACATCATACATACATTTACACCTGCAATCCCAGAAGGGGTACGCAGAGTCGTAACCACTACACCGACATTTCACCGAGCTTATTTACGTCTCATGATGAGATAGGACCCTATCGCTATACTGGGCACAATTCCAGACTCCGGACTCATACTAAGCATTTCGTGATAGAAAAACCTAAAATCACTTTTACCCGACCCGGGATCCAACCCGAGACCTCAGCAGTCGTAACGTGTACGTATTATAACTGCGCCGCCAAGGGAGTTTTTAATGTTAAGGATATTTGGTTTAACTAATATAATTTGGTATAATCCAACATAATATAAAATGAGTCACGTAACAGTTAACACTCAACATTTATTACAAAATCATCTATTTTAAATAACTAAACAGATTTTTTGAAACATAGCTATGTTTTAAACACAGCCTTTGACAGCCTCCATGGCGTAGTGGTCGAGTAGCCGGTTGCGAAGTGAAAGGCCGTGGGTTCGATTTCACCACAGAGGCAAATGCAATGTTTGTGTGATCAACGAATATTTGTTTCGGGTCTGGGTGTTGTGGCACCGCAAGTCGACCACGAAGGTTTACCTAGTGCGAGGTCAGGACTATGTTTGTGACTGTTGGGTGTATTTATTTAACCATCTGCATAAAATCAATTTTAAACAAAAAATATCGCAATTAAATCGTCCCATTCGTTTAGATGGACACACACTCACACACATGCACACACACAATGAAGTTACACATATTACACTTCCCTTTTTGTCGGAGGGTTAAACATAGAGCAGGTGTGGTTTTGACAAATAATAACAAATGAGTCCATTAAAGATCTATAACGCGGTGTAACTTAATTGCTTCCTCCCTTACAGATAACTGGACAAGATTAATGAGCGTAACGTGCAAAACGTTTAAACCCATTACCAACTGAAATCCGACTAGTCAGTTCCATATATTAGCGCCAGCGAAAACGTTCCTGGCACAAATTTCCATCACTAACATTAACTAAATTAGTTAGCTTTAACCGTCCCGTGAACTAACCGGATCCTGGTCGTTATGCCAACGAATTGAATAAATTATCGCCACTGTCAGAATGTCTACTTGGTGAAAGGTGATTGTTATTGATTCTTATTTTATTCTAGCCTCTGTGGCGCAGTAGGCGAGTAGCCGACTGAAGTGAGAGGCTGCGAGTCCGATTCCCGCATGGAGACAAACTGTTTGTGTGATCCACAAATATTTGTTTCGGGTCTGGGTGTTTTCTCCACAAAGGGGTTGAAGTCAGACAGGCGGTCGGTCGTAACTACGAGCCATATCTTTCTGCAACATGTGTTAAAACGCATGTTACACCGACCTCTGTCAGTGCAGGATAAGGGCAGGTGGAAGAAGAAGATTTTAGTTTACACTAAGTTTTACTCGAAGCTTCGAGGTTTAACGGTGCCATAGCATACCGGACTGTGCCCTATACAATAATAAGTTTACCCAAATTTTGCACCAAAAAAGATGATCTATTTTAGGTGACGTCTACCTAAGGTGAGGTCTACCTCTGTGCCAAATTTCGTTGAGCCAGTAAGGTGTGATTAATTAATAAAGCTCCAAATTTACAAACCTATAGCTTAACTTTTATATTTAGTAGCTATTACTCGCGGCTCCGCCCGCGTCTGCCTATCTGTTTGTAACATCGTGTTTTTTTTAATTTAACAGCTAATTTAATCGAGAATTAGGTAATATTGACCTGATGCTGCAAACAATCCGTCTGCAACAGACTCCTGGATAATAAATAACTTACTATACTAATAAACAAATAATAAGCCGGATCATAAACCCTCAAGTGGATTCTGAAGGCCCTGAAGACAGCTACAGAAACATGCTTTATTTTAATTGATGTCGGGGATTTTATTCTTAGAATAAATAATAATATCTGTGTACCTTTCATTGTGGTGCAATTATTTTGAATGCTTTCGTAACGTGAGATTTATTTCCTTTGGCGGTATTCAAATAGCATTCTGTGCATTTCACGATTCATACAATGAATATTCAATTTTATAACGTAATAATTATAAGACAAAATATTTTTTTTTATTAGCTGAATATTTACTTTCATTATGTAACCTGATGGTAAGCGTCTCGTCTGCCCATAAACAGAAGCAACAACGATCAGAACTTCGAATTATGAAGTACAGCATGCCATTGGACTGCGTTCGTAACCCCGAGACGTAAGATGTTAAGTCTCATATTACCCAGTAACCGGCTTCAATGTTTCATGTCAATTTGAAAATTAAAGATGTCTAAATTTTGATCGATTAAAGATGTCTAAATAAAGATCGGGTGCATTTAAACACTCACTGTCAGGTGTATGTCACGACACCTAAATATGACCACACCTTATTGTAACACGTGTTATATTCTTATATATCATAGGCCGGCAAGCGAGTAAGTGAGTTATCCACAATATCAGACGAATCATGGACGTTGTTACCGACCTTAAAGGGAAGAGATTGCGAAGGGGGATTTGGGTCTACGGATATCTTATTCACGTTCGATCTTCTGTGAGACAGTGGTAACAATCCGGTTGAACCAGCCCGTTCATGCGTAGACAAAATAATTTGTAAACAGCATGGCTATACATATAAGTGATACTTTCTTGGTGGCTACAAAAATATCTAATACATAAACAAATGTATTATAAGAATACGTACATCCACACTCCTTTTTCCCGGCTACAAGATTGAACGTGAAGTACGAATACATATATATATAATACGACTAGTACTAAAGGTTGCATAATATTTGCGTTACGTCCAGTTGTACTGTATCTTATTGCGCGAGAATATGTAGCCACTCTTTGTCGACGGCACTCGTAAACCCATATCGTAGGTGGTCGCGCTCTATGCGTCACTTATAACAACATATTTTTATTGAACTGTATAAGGTTTTAGTGCACTATCCAACAAATGTTTATAGCGATAACATCGAATCTTTTTCTCGGAAATAAGTTACGCAATCAATTACGTGGATTTCAGATTTATACCGTGGCAATTGTCTTGAAACTTGATAGCCATCGTAAACGTCAAACAGTCATAATTCACTACAGTTCTAATTTTACGAACAGCACTAATTTATTAATGCTTGCTAATTAAAGGAGCATTTTCATTATTGCTTATTACTTGTAGAGCTTTTGTTTTCGATCTATTTAATATTCATTGCTTTCTACACGGCCGGTGTCAAAGGTAATACAATTGAAACTTGGTTCATTTCATGATTGACGTTGTTTAAGATCCATGCAAATATTACACTAAACATGTTTATCTTCTGCGTCGGTGGTGCAGTTGTAATGCGTACGCGGTATGACTGCTATGCTGCGGTTTCGCGTTCGAACCCCGAATCAGATAAAAGTGATATTGGGTTTTCTATAGTAAATTATTAGTATCAGCCCGGAGTCTGAAATTGTGCCCGGTATGGAGATAGGCTCGCGTTCTATCATATCATGTGACGGAAATAAGCTCGGTGAAATTTGGGCGTACTGGTTACACCGTTGCCTACCCCATCGGGGATCACAGGCGGGTGTGTGTATGTATGTATGTGATTCTTCTATAAGATTTTTGCGTAGTGTTATACGTGCGAGTTTCAATATATTATAATCTAATCGTTAAAAACCTCCAACGTCATTTAAGAAAGCATTTGCATCTTTTAAACTGCCTAACAGGTAATCTTCAAACATAACTAAGACCCATCTTAACACCCCTCTTTTTTGTCAGTGGTTAACAAGGCAAATAGTTGCCAAAGTAGCTTACTCTGTCCTTTGTTAGTAAATTGAGGTAATAAATATAAGAGTCATAACATGTTGAGCACGCGTTTACTAACTTGAATGGAAGTTATATTAAGGTCACAGACAGACGGACATTTTCTAAAGTAAAATAATTGAGTCAATTTATTGAGCGTCGCCTCGTCTAGAGGCGCGATGACACTTGAGGACATTGATTACTATTAACTGTTGAGTGATTACTCATACTACACTAGTAACCAGTGCCCAGTATCAATTTAAAAGTTTAGCGTCGCATAACTTTCACATATTTTAAATAAATGTATCTCAGCTCACTTAAAACGCAATGTACATTGAAATGATAAAGAAAGCACAATTTATCTAATAAATTAGAACCATAATTTGCCTGCCTAGGTGGCGCAAATGTAATACGTACGCGGTACGACTGCTGTGCTGAGGTCTCGGGTTCGATCCCCGGGTCGGGTAAAGTGATATTGAGCTTTTCTAACATGAAATGCTTAGTATCAACCCGGAGTCTGGAATTGTGCCCGATATGGCGATAGGATCACCCTTTATCACATCATAGGATGGAAATAAGATCAGCGAAATATGGTTGTACTAGTTAAACCTTTGCCTATCCCTTCAACGATTACAGGCGTGAATACGTATGTATGGATTTATAATCCTAATGCTTAATCTTTTAGATGTTAATGTAAAACGTTATTTGGTAAAAGCACAAAGTTAAATCAATGTCTGAACAGTGTTCAGCGTAAGTGAAATAAGTTGGGTCCGCGTCAATCACATTGGGTAGAGCCGCAAGCCCAGTTCAACGTTTTGCTTACCCTTTAAATGCAAGACGAAGGTTAAGTGGTTTGCTGTCTGTTTCACTTAAACCGTTACCCGCAGCTTGGAGTAAACGGTGGCCGCCACTTGTATTCACAACATTATATTATTATGACAGTATCCCCACGGTTCAACCGAGACAAAACAAAAGTTAAACACCGGGTTCGCAGATTCGTATTATAATAAAATTACGACGGTCTCCCCGTATATTGAACTTCGCTAACTACTTAGGTAAATGGCCCTAATAATAGCTGACCTATTACACGGGCCTGTTCTACGAATGAGAATAGAGGGGTTAGACCTTAGTCCACCGTGCTGGCCTAATATGGATTGGTAGACTCCACATACCATCGATATCCTTATGAAACATTTTCAGGTATGCAGGTTTCCTTACCATGTTTCCGTTAAAGCTGTAACGCTGTTAACGCGATAATAAACAATTAATACACACATCACTTAAATCTACGACTTTCGTCTCAGCAGATCGTACCGTCACTGAGCTATCGCCGCTAGTAGGTAAATAAACTTACATAATTTAATTTGCGATTTTAGTTTGCTCACGCTCCCATGAACAGAAAATTGTATTTGTATTTCTTTAACTAGATATTGCTGAATAAACAGTTTTGTCGATAGTAGAGTTGGCGGTGGAGTGAGGGCACTCGTTGACTCGTCGGGCAGACTTGGCCACTCGAGCAGCGGTCACCTCAATACATACTCAGCCGCAATCGTTTTCAGTAGTTTCAAGATTGCTTAGGTTGTTGCTTCTGATTGAATTCATCCGAGCGGTGGTCTGCGCCGCCCGCCTCGCCCGTCTGACCTGAAAAATGAACCCGCTGAGATGTTTAAATGTGTCAAGCAGTGGCTACAATCTCAGAATTACTTAGACAAGTCTCTAGCAAATTTCATTTAAAATAGCGCCTTTTATTTGTCATATTATCGCACGGTTGGCTTATTTTCACGCACCATTAAACAAAATAAAGTAAGGATTACGGATATTTTGATAAACTAAATTCTAATGTATATTGAAGCGACAGGGAACCATAAAATGTGAATAAAGCGGCGTGTGCGGGAGTCGAGCCGGTGTCGTTAAAAGTTATCGAGAATCATAAAAAACAACAGAACATTGTACTCAGTTAATATTTTTAAAGCGTCCATTAATTTCGATTGAACATTATTATACCATAGTATTATACTTTCGCGTGTGAAATCTGTGTGGTTTTATAGCGGTCTGGATGAAGCAATTAACACTATGAGGATTTACGTCGTCCAATTTAAACGACTACAGCAGTTATTGTTTTTTGATGCTCTACATGATTGCCGTTTGTGAAGGCTTTGGAAGCATGTTTTAGTACTGATTTAATGGATTTTATTATTTCTTGGCTATTAGAGTGTATGTGGGCCACCAACACCTTAGCTTGGTCCTAAGCCAACCTCATGGTATGGTACCTCTGCTGTTTAACGGAGGAGGCAATGGCGAAACTTGGTTCCCGTTTCGGATTGTAGAGGTCAGACGGCGGGTCTTCCCATATTATAATATTAAATACCTGGCCTTATTCTACGGTACGAGAGGGTGAACCCTAATGCCAGACAAAAAAAATGTTGCATTACGTCACATATGTCCACCAGTACGAAAATGAATTATGTAAAGAAGAATAACCACAGAGCTAAGTAATTTTACTGATGGTTGCTTTTTGCTATGTAGGGTTTCATCGTAACCTAATTAAAAATTCTATTTGAGACGAGGACACAAAGCATGCACGTAATTAAGTTGGGCGAAGCGTCCTAATACAGTGCGAGTCAGATATTAAGGCTCTAAAGTTGCAGTCTCGTTAGCTCGACTCAGGATATTTGTCACCTACAGAACTGCTTTGCGCTCTTTCATTCCTTCTCTTTGTATGCGAGGCGCATTGCTTGCTCATGAATTGAAAAGGATTGTTTAATTTAAGCGAACATAGATGTGACACCAAATTCTTGATGTGACTTTGTAAAAGGAAATTCACAATTTAATGTTCTTTTTATTAATGAATCAAGGTCTCTTGTTAACATCTTATGTCATTATCGCCCTCGTGAAGTACTTTACAAAAAGTGTGCGAAATTAAAATTAGTTTGTAGACGTCAAACAACTTCAAAAAATATATTGTTTGCTTATTGTTTCTCCACAGAGTGGTTGACGTCAGGCAGCCGGCCGGTTCGAAAAACTACAAACCCAATCTTTCTGCAACATGTTGCGCCGAACCCATTGCGAGTGGGATAAGGACAGTATTCAAGCGAGTCACCTGATGGTGAGTGATCACCGCCGCCCATGGACACCACTACCAGAGGAATTTTCGATGCGTTACCGGCCTTTGAGGAAAGATTACGCTCATTTCTTGAAGGTTCCAAAGTCGTATCGGTCTGAAAATACTGCATATGATAGCAGATTCCATAAGCATGCTATACGGCGACATATTTCTGTTCACGTATGAATATGTAGATAGACACATGATATTGTTTTGTAATAAACGTTAACAGACGATAATTTAACAACGTTTACGAAACGAATCACTTTGTTCGATGAACAGTCATTAACTCATGTGCGAAAGTAAATTCACGCAATTACCCGTCTATTTATCTGTAGTAAGATTAATGAATGCAATATTTCGGGGAGATTCGCCTTTGGTTATTACACCGGTGCTATGAACAGAGATTCATATATCAGAAAACTTAGCAGATAATACGCTTTATTATATTCTATACATTATTTTTAGCCGGTGTTATTAAGTCGCTACTGCTTTATGTGATACATTGTATTGCGTAGATACTGTGATTCATTATTTATATTATTTGGTTTTTACAAAGATTTGAATGTATATTACTAGACGGGATGGTGATAAAACTGTGCCGCATAACGCGGGAGCTTGACAGCTGACAGGCAGGGAGAGGGAGACGGGTTACGGCGAATTGACCGTAACTTTGTGGCGCTATTTCTATGTACTGCACAGACACTCTAATAGTATAATTAAAGTAATTGGTTTTTTAAGTACCTATATATATATTTATAGTATATTTAGTAGTATATTTTTATTTGGTTGAAATTTATTCTGCTTACGGTTTTTTTTTATAGTATAGGCCAGCAAACGAGCAAGTGGGTCACCTGATGGTAAGCGATCTCCAACGCCCATATACGCCCACAATACAAAAGAATTATGGGCGCATTGCCGACCTTAAAGGAAAGGGATAATAAGGGATTGGGAAGGGGAGGGGGATTTGGGATATCTCACTCACCGTACGAAACGCAGCAGCAAGCTGCTACTTTACGCCGGTTTTCTGTGAGACAGTGGTAACGACCCGGACGAGCCGACCCATTCATGCTGTAGACAAAATTGTCTACAGCGTGGCTCTACCACTCGTAATTCATTTAGATTCGGATTTTTTTTAGAGCCTGTTTATGAAAATAAAAAAAAACAGTGATAGCTCAGCGGGGAGTGGTATGGACTGTCGAGACGAAAGTCGCAGTTTCGAAACCAGCCTCAAGTGCATACACCTCTGACTTTTATAAGTTATGTGTGTATTAATTGTTAATTATCACTTGCTTTAACGTCGAAGGAAAACATCGTGAGGAAACCTACATACCTAAGAAGTTCTTCATAAGAATTTCGAAGGTATGTGAAGTCTGCCAACCCGCATTAGGCCAGCGTGGTGGACTAAGGCCTAACCCCTCTCATTCAGTAGAGGAGGCCCGTGCCCAGCAGTGGGACGTATATAATACAGGGCTAGTATTATTATTTATTATTATACAGTACTCTTTATTTTAAAAGTTTTCTTTATATTTTTAAATATTAAATTACTTAAAAAATTTAATATTTAAAAATATAAAAAGTATCACCTTCCAATGGCGAGGCCTAGGACCCAAGCCATCGGTGGTTAGGACCCCAGAGTGAGGAACCTCCTCACAATGCGTGCCGTGTCCAATAACACTGCTTTCGGAATCTGGCTTTTGACCCAACGACCAATTGAGAGCCTCTGGAGGTGTTGATCGAGGCTCTTTATTTATTATTATGAAAATATTTTTTCTTTAAAGTAACTATTTACTTACTACTGCTATCTACTTATTTACGGTCAATTCGCCGTAACCCGTCTCCCTCTCCCTGCCTATCAGCTGTCAAGCTCCCGCGTTTGCCGGCGTATAGACGCCGGTAAACGAGCAAATTGGTCACCTGATGGTAAGTGATCTCCACTGCCCAAGAACGCCCATAATACCAGAAGAATTATGGACGCGTTGCCAACCTTAAGGAAAAGGAATAATTTATAGGAATGTGAAGGGGAGGGGGATTTAGGCCTCCGGACATCTCACTCTATGTACGAAATGCAAGCCGCTACTTAATGTCGGTTTTCAGTCGAGCCAGTTAATTCTTTCTGTAGACAAAACTGTGTACATTGTGGCCAATTTAAGGTATAAGACTAAAAGATTTTCATATCCCTTTGTTGACAGAATCACGCAAAACGCACTAATTTACGGTGTCACAGATAACTCTGAAGCCCTTTCTTTCGTCATAGCAGAGTATCCAACGGTATCTCATCACGTACATCTTTTACAGCGAAATCTGCGTAAGTCTGGTCACAGGCACAGAAAGACTGACTTATGTTGAAACAGTTCACTAAGTTGATAGGGCATGTGGTCCGATAATGCGTTTAACTCGGCAGGGAGATATGTTGGACATAAATCATTGCTAAGTGAGATCGGACCCGATGTGTGAACTCGTAAATCACCCGTGTAAATGAGGCCTGGTTTGAAACCGACGTTGATAGTGGCCTATCTTTAAAGCGCATTATATAAATTAATCGACACCAAAGTCAATTAATCCTGCACCTTGCGTGTGCGACATCGAGATTGCTCAAGTTGTAGCATTATTAAACATAAAGAGCCTTATATAAACGTTACTTAAGCATTGAGTAGTTAAATATTCTTTTGTATTTCTCTGTCAAAGCAATTTATAAAGTGGCTAGAAAGAGACGAAAACAGTGTTTAACTAATCAACGCTTAAGAAACGTTTATGATTAAGGCCCATTATATCCTATATATAAAAATGATAATGTATTAAAACATCGCAATAGAAAAAATATATAGCAGAGGTCGGTAATCGTGCAAGTGGTTAACCTGATGTTAAGTAATCTCCAGCGTCCATGAACATCCAAAATATCTGAGGAATCATGGATGCGTTGCCAACCTTAAAAGAAAGGGATAAATAAGAGATTGGGAGAGGGAGGGGTATTTGGGCCGCTGGATATCTCACTCATGGTACGAAACTCAATAGCAAGTTCCTACTTCAGATCGGTTTTCCGTGAAATAGTGGTGACCACCCGGTCGAGCCGGGCCATGCATACCGTAGGTAAAACTGGCTACAGAATAGCTTTACTACTTGTGTGACAGCACTACCTAGTAATTAATTGCAGTATCAGGAACGAAATATCTAGTTATCTTGTAACACTCTGCTTCACAGCCCTTTTTTCTGCGCGGTTTGTGAATAATAAAATTGCATTTCGTCGTAACAGCTTTCATCTGTATGTTTACTGTTTCGGTTTGTCGGCTATCTGACGAACCATTGAAAAAGCAATAAGGGGTAGAATCTTAAGGCAGACTTCTGTACTCGCATTAAGCGTTAGACACGAATATTAGTAGAATATAGGTGATGTTTACAGCTATCAACACCATAGTAAATTTAAGCTTGACAGTGACATACATTTACAAATTGAAACTAACGCACGTTAGTTTCACTATCATAGATTTACTTTCTGCGTTAGTCAGGCAGGCGCCGGCCGTAAAAACTACAAGCCAAATCTTACTGTAGCATGTTGCGACCCCACTGCGAGTGGAATAAGGACAGGTGAAAAAAAGAAGAATAGCGCGTATCTGTGGCGTTTCTGACGTTGCGTCACAGACGCACGTGATATTCGGTACGTCAGCCTCGGGGAGGAGAGATGGTTATGCCGGATGTGTCCTTACTCGAACGACCGCAGGATTGGGTTCCTAACCATAATCCCTACGCTGCTATACGGTAAAAAATTACCGCGGTGGCCTCCTTCAGCGCAATTGAGACGGTCCCGAGGGATTCTGAGTATGCTTTGGCTGTCGGAATCGCTTCTACGTTATGGCGCTTTGTGGGCCCGTCTTCTAGTGATTTAGAAGCCCCCTCACAATAATGACGCCATTTGGCATCTCTAGCAGCATGATTTTCGCGCTGCGTCCATCTCGGAGTGATTATTGGTAGTATGCCTTTACCGGCATCAAAACGTTATATTATTAGGCCTTGAATACGGTCTCGTCTTTGATCAAAGCCTTCTAAAACTTAATTATATTATGGTAATTTAACGCGTTCTTAAGCCTATTACTTCTTCACTTTGCATGTACAAACTATAATGCCATTGATAAAATTATATCATTGCAAAATATTGCTAACAAAAACAAGAGTACGTAATATCGAAACACCATGAATTCCCAGATAGTACAATCTTGTATTTATGTGGTCGATATCTGTATCAGAAGAGATTAAACTGCGCTACTGCATATCGGACTGTATTGAATGTTAACATTCCCAGTGGTTGAAGGTGTAAATGCTCCAATAATGATCTATTTACATACCTGCCCACTAATATTATAAGTTTACTGCCTTCGGCTCATGCGGTGCGATCAGGCAAACATCGTTTATAAACATGTAATGCTGTTAGATTCGTGTCTACGAGTTCTGCTTACATTTTAATATATTTTTGCTTAGGACAAAATATTGGCATTTTATCCTATTTATTGTTCATAGCATATTATCCATGCTCTTGTATAAAACAACTATGTTATGCGAACATATTTCTATATGATTATGATCCTTTCATAGTTGTCGGACCTTTCTTTTATATCTATATATTTGATAAATAATAATAGTAATAGTCGTTATGTGTATTGATAAAACTAATATTTTAATTATGTATTTTAAGAAAGTCTATCCGTTGTAATATCATTATAAATAATATATATTTCAAAAATATTATTCAGCTGTGAGAAATTGTCACCATTTAAAATTCCTCTCTATTTCTAGTTCAAATAACTGCAGCTAAGTTAAGCAATTTCTCTAATTGTGTGTCACTCGCTTGTTTTTCAGAACGTATTAGAGAATAATACTGTTTTTCGTTTAAAAAGCCTTCAGGCGTACACCTGAAACATTTATAGTAATTAAGAAATAAAATGTAGTGCTTCATTTTAAGCGAACAATTTAAAGCCTATAAATATTTAAAATTGAGAAACTATCTACACGTTTGTTGCAATTTAGTTTCTGTTACTTTTTTTATTTGATTTTATTTGCGTATACAACGTTGTCCTTTAATTAAGTGACCATACATAAAATTATGGCATAATCAAATGTTTATATTTTTATCGTATTTAATAGCGGGTTTAAAACACTTTTTAACTGACGAAACAAACAGGAGATTTTCAATGTGACCAGTAGGTATATTTGTTTTTTATATATGTATAACGACATATAATATTTCATAGAATTATACGATTCTTTTCTTTTCCTAAGGGGATGTAATAAGGAGATGAAAAAATCGGGATTAATACACCGATTTTGATAAATCTTACGCAAAATTCTTGTAAATTATAAACTTTTTATAACCCAAAATTCTCACTCACATGCATAAAAAAAACTATAAGCTAAAAATGAAATTAACCAATTTTGGGTCGGTGATGTTAATCATCAATACATAGTACCTATAAAACAAAGTCGCTATCTGCGTCTGTCTGTCCGTTTGTCCACTTATTTTTCCTAAACTATGCAACAGATTTAGATGCCATTTTCATTTAGAGTATTTATCCCGGAAGGTTTATATATATATTACGCTATGCCCTATGGGAGTAGGACAGTAACATGCCTGCGGTGAAACCGCAAGGGAGCTAGTTGACTAAAAAACTACAATAACAACGACTCAAAATTATTATTATGCATTATTTTTTTAGTTATTTGGAGTGTGAATTTAATTTTTGTTATTTTTGGGTAGAGCTCTAAATCCGTTAGAAGTAAATGATGATGCGACTATAAACACTTGAACGCACTATCGTATTCTGAGTTATATGTTGGAGCCATTCAATCTATGTAGATATAATTTTGAACTTTCCATTACTATACTATAACTATTGACGAGGGTGAGGAAATTAGATTAATGTGTCGCTGTAAATGTGCACTTATTTTTCTTAGAAGTTACTTAATAATAGGTCTTTACTTATGAAATCGCCGTTCTGTAAAAGTATTAAGTAACCATACATGCTATCCATGCAACTTTGGCGATTTCTTCAAGAAGAGCATCAATAAATTGCCACTGCGCTGTTCGACATTGCGTAAAAGTTACGCCCATTATTATTGCTCAATATCTAAAGTCAACACGTGCAGGGTTCACATAAAAATGAAGGGAATTGAAGGGGAGCGAAAAGTGTCAGACCCAATGTTGGTGAATACTGTGGATCATTCAAATTTGATGCCAAGCTTGGACGCAAAGTTAGAGTGCATATATAGCCACATAAAAGGACGGTATTAGGCCCACAGTATCATACGATACTGATGATCAGTTTGATAGTATTTAGGATCGACGGCTTAACTCGTTCAAGGCAGTACCTAACTCGTAATTTAAAAACCAGTAAAAACATCTATTAATGATTATAAAAAATGCTGATATAACTTGTCGACTTCAGTTAACAATGACTTCCAGGTCCTAACCGAAATCACACTCCTGCATACACACTCGTTATATTTTAAGAAGATGCAACGTTGCGATCTTTTTGTGAACACCACCTCATTAGCAGAAGGACATGTCTACGTCTGGGCGCAATACGTTCTATGTACAAAATCATAAGTATATGTTTCATTAAATAGTATGTATGTAAATAAAGTTTGGTCTAAACATGATTGCGAACGAAATCGATGAGTATATATTATTCTCACGCCCTTTTGCCTAAATGCTAATGGTCAACGAGTAAATTTCATGTCACAACCCACGCGTGTATAATAAAAATTGTTCTTACGGGTAGGTTCATAAGTAAAGACCTTTACTATGTTTTAAATTATTAAGAATTAAGAAGTGCAACAAGTATTTTATTCCTAGCTGGAAACAAAGATGTTAAAAGCCATCTGAGACCAAGTGCTAGCGATTCAAACAAATGAAATTGACACTGATATATCCTAATATCGTTGTTTTATATTATATAGCATTGCATCAATATATTCTTAGTTATTTTATTGTGACTTGACAAAAAGTCTTCTTTTATTCACTAGCAATCGACGTATTCACTAAGGCTATTGGAATATTTTTTCATCGCATAATTTATATAAAATAACAAATTAATAAGCAACTGGGTTATTAATGGCTTAGGAAGTTTGATGATATTGGGGCTTTGGTACAAAAGGTTAGCATACACTGCGTCTTAATGAAAACGATCGGACCGTTATCCTGTTACAAAGACGAGTAATTAATTATATAAGTGATTGAGTATAATGGCAGCTCTAATGAACTTATCAGTTCCTGTTAGACGCGATTCTTGAACGCTACACCAATCAATTGTTAATTAGTGTGACTCGATTGTTTGCGAAGTCGGTTAAATATAATTGTGGATTTACTTCATTTGTAAAGACTAATAGATTTAGATAGATTTATGTTATTTCTTGGAGTCCAAGCACAAACAACCTGAATAAATGTACAGTACTACGATTAAACTCATGCGCTTCGGGAATCTTGAAAATCGGAAATATAAACCCGATGACGACTTATCAGACCTTTTAGAACATTAGATTATTTACCTACTGATTCTTCTCACTAAGCTGGGATGGCCGGATATTTATTGCATATTTGTAGTAAAAGATGAAGATTACCGAAGCAACTAACTTATATTTTAGTATGTGATGCATAGTATATGTTATTTTGTCCGTCGACGTCCCAAACATGTTTTGGCAGATCCCAACGACTCCATCAGAGTCGCTATCGAAGCAGTACTTTCCTTGCCCAACCCGAATCGCAACAATAATACGCGACCCCGACATAGGACACGCCTGCGAGTCCTTAGAGCTCCTACAACTGGTCCTCGGCATAATGATGTGCAGAGGCGGCCCTAAACTATACTCCCCAGCGATTGCTCAAGCTGAGGTCTAAGCCTTATAAAAGGCGCTTCTGTGCTTAATCGCTACTAAATACACTATACATATTTCTGGCTAGAGCGCCATAAGCGCCGGCTTTATTTTCAGGTGAAGCTGTAAAAGCAATATAGGCTAACACACACAAATCCATTCGAAAAAAAAAACTTATTTTGTTCTGTACCTACTTATATACAGTATGTAACAAAAACCCTGTTGGCCCTTTTTGGGTCGTGAATATATACATAAAGACAGTTTAATACAAGTAGTTAAATTAAAAAAATAATAAACAGAAGCGAGATATTATTATCACACAGGTAGCTTATAAAAATGAAAAGTGATGAACAGCTGACTGATGCCGGGCGCGCACGCTGATGCGCGCACGTTGATATACGTAGACGTCGCAACTTTGTACCTCGCTCCGACTCCGCTCATCGATCTTGCAGAGGTAATCAATCGAAATACGGTTTACAAACAATAAATTAATTGAAGTTAAAAAAAACAATTATTTTTATAGTCCAAATTTTGTATGCGAGTTATTTCATTACGTTTGAATACTGATTCTGATGTTACAGTTAAAACGCCCAATAGGGTTTTTGTTACATATTGTATAGCTTTCCGATATCCATGACATAAAAAAACGTTATGTTTGTTAAAGTCGATTAATCACTATGGGCACGGGCATTCTCTACTGAATGAGAGGTGTCAGGCCTTAATCCACCACGCTGACCTAATGCGGTTTGGAAGACTTTACATACCTTCAACATTTTTATGGAGAACTTCTGCAGGTTTCCTTACAATGTTTTCTTCATCGTAAAAGTAAGCTATAATTAACAATAATTATTAACACACGTAACTTAGAAAAGTCAGAGATGTCTTGGAGCTGGTTTTGAACATGCGACTCACGTCTCGATACTCCCCGCTGAGCTTTCGCTTCTTAAAGTAAAAACACAACTGATTTCATAAAATACCAATTATATACAGTTTACTGTCTGTTTCTTTTTTAATAAATACTAATTTGCATTTTATTGTCATTTTTTGCATATTTCATGATTTCGATGATTTCATGTGGTTAGATCGGTTTCCCCATAGCTATTTCCGGTTTTGAAGTTTTACGGAATTCATTCAAGTGAATTTTACATTGGTGGTTAATCAAGAATTAATATTTAATTAATTATTTTTAAGAGAATTAATACTTTCATCTACATGAAATTGACAGTTGTCAGCGTTACATGAATACGACAGATCTTGCGTAGCGGCTGTTCCTGCCTAATTCTTACCAATAAATTGATTTAAGGCTGCATCCTTAAGGCAATAATATCACGCAAGCCACGTATCACACACGCTGCCGGCCACTGATTAAATATTCAGTTTAATAACTAGTTTCGACTCTCGGCAGCATGCGAATCCATCGTCTTTCGCGAAAGGTTGAAGGCTCAATATTCCTTGCCTGTTGCAACAGATAAGGGTCATAAATAATTGCTTGCTGTATATTAATTGAGTTAGTCGGCTATAATAACATTATATCGGTATTTAATCTGGCATCATTAGCTTAATGATCAGATTCAAGGGATGTTCAGATACGGATTTGCGGTAATTTCATAGGAATTCCGAAGTTGTTTAGTACCGTGCAACTCAACATGATATTGATTTAAGATTATTCGAGTATTTGGTAAGAAAGAATTTATAAACTGATGCAGAACAATCGAATTTGAAGCTGATTTGTATAAATTAAAGTGTGTCTTGTATTGTGTAGCTAGAAAATTTTGTAGTAACACATTTTATTTTAACAAAAATATTACTAAATATTTATAGCAGAGGCAGGCCAATGGGCAAGTGAGTCACCTGATAATAAGTGATCAGATATCCAACGCCCAAACATATTGACAATACGAGAAAATCATGCATTGCCGACCTTAGTGATTGGAAAGTGAAGGGACGGGATTTGGGCAAGATATTTTACTCACTGTACGAAACGCAACAACAAACTGCCGGCTTGGCTCGGATTTCTATGAAACAGTGGGACTAACCCAGTTAAGACGGCCCAATATTACAAAATGTATTATCTCTTTACTTACACTTACACTTACACTCATAAGTTGTTCATAGGATTAGTAAATTTCGGTACTAATCTACAGGGCATGGCAATCTGGCAATCTGTTTCCTGCTGCAAAACTTAAGTTATAAATTTAATGCAATATAAGTGTTACATCCTTCCTCTCCAGAGGGGTTGACGTCAGGCAGGCGGCCGGTTGTAAAACTACGAGCAATTTTTTTGTAAAATGTGTTAAAAAGCATGTTGTACCGACCCCACTGCGAGTGGGATAAGGGCACGCCGATGAAGAGGAGGACAAGTGTTACATCTTAATACATCCTGTCGCCAATCAACAGTAGTTAGCGTGTTTTAATTTATAACCACACGTTTTATTATTTACCCGACACGTTGCCACATATCTTGCTGATGTACGTGATTATTTATTGCTATACAATGTGTTTAAATCATATTTTACGATCGGTTAAATGC
Organism: Mimas tiliae; assembly: GCA_905332985.1. NCBI lineage: Eukaryota > Metazoa > Arthropoda > Insecta > Lepidoptera > Sphingidae > Mimas > Mimas tiliae. Next base: position 9,367,100 of record HG995240.1, on the reverse strand, counting down.
GAAATAAGATCTTTACGAGCTTGTTCCTGGTTTAGCGTAGAGGCGCCGTTCGTATATCAGTCAAATATGGCTTAATGTTATTGTGTGTTCTTATGTACTGAACCGGATTGTCAGGTTTGCTTGATGTATAATTGTGTTATCGAGTCCTTAGGGCAAGAGGAATGGCGGCTACACACGTAACTTTATGCTTGATGTACGCGTATTATGCATTTGGCTCGTTGCAGTTACATGTGTAGCTGCCTTAAATGATTGTATTATAAAATCGTATTATTGCTTTATTATCTTATGGATTCAAGTTTAAGAAAAGAGGGCGTAGCGAAGTCTGTTTCTTTATTATCTTGGCATAGCATCTTTTTGAGTGGTAGAGCCATGCTGTAGACAGTTTTGTCTACAGCATGAATGGGCTGGCTCGTCTGGGTCGTTACGATAGAGACGACGGGAGATATTGCGCGTCTCGATTGTCGCCTGAATTATACCGGTCTGAAGTTACTGGATATATCCCGTAATGCGACTTGCCTGACCGATCCATTTTGGCTAGTTTGTTGACATGTGTATGTTGCTCGCTATCCAGCAATTTTTTTAGGGTTCCGTACCTAAAGGGCGCCAATGGAACTTTATTACTGAGCCTATGACGTCTTTCTGTCTATTCTACCTTCTGAACCATAATATTATTATGTAACAGGATGAAATTTTCACATAAAATGTGCTTTTATGCCGGAAATACAAATAGTAAAAAAATAAACATCTATTGGCGAGGGTACGAAACCCTCAATGCGCGAGTCCGACCGCACTTAACCGGTTTTTTATATCACAGCTACTAGTATATTTCTGTTTGAAAACGACAAGCTGTAATTTTTTTAAGTAGTATTTTATTTAAGTATTCTGTCACGTGGGCGTAATAAACGCATTGCTTTTATATTTGAGTGGATATCTCATAAGCGAAAAAGGTTATTTGGTGTCTTTTTTACCGTCTGTATTTACACATTAATGCAAAAAGCGGCACGCACCACTTTTAAATAGACACGAGCGGTTTTGTAGCAACTTTGTTATACGCTGTACTTACTTTGTTTATTTATTTTTACATTTTAATAAAATGCATGCATAGTTTAATGTTCGTTTTTTGCCTTTGCTAATAAAGGCTTTTGTTTACGTACATATTTTACAACATATTTTCGTTATTAAACTTTCATATATTAGGCTTGGAAATTGCACATAACATTATTTATATTGTAAGCTGCATGCCAACATAAAGACGTGTTAATAATACTTAATTTAGCGCCTATTACCACCTCTGACAATGCTACATACCAAATATCTTCTTCCATCTGCCCTAATCCCACTCGCAGTCGGGTCAACATGCTTTTTAACACATGTTACAGAAAGATTTGGCTTGTAGTTTTTACGACCGGCCGCGTGCCTGATGTCAACTCCTCTAGGGAGAAAACACCCAGACCTGAACTAAATATTTAGGATTACACAAAAAAAATTGTCTTGATGTGGGAATCGAACCCGCTTTCTCTCGCTTTACAGCCGGCTACTTGTCCATTGCGCCACGGAGGCTACTTACCAAACATACTGGAAGTAATTGATACAAGATGGCAGGTCTCTCATATGCCAGAGGCCGTCTGGGTTAGTACCACCGTTTTGTCAATTTCTGCCGCCAAACAGTGTAATCACTGTTGCGTTTCGGTTTGAAGGATATTGAAGCCAGTGAAATTACTGAGCATTATGAGACTTAAAAACTTGTGTCTCGGGCTGACGAGCGCAGATCAGTGCCATGCAGGGCTTTGTAATTCAAAGTTCTATGTGGTGTTGTGTCTGTTTACGGCCAGTCGTGGTGCTTAGTATCAAGCGAGCAACTTGCTCGTTTCGTCATTCAGGCTAGTAAAAAGTGCTATTTTATATGTTAATTTAGGTTTAATATTCGAATATTGTAATATAGCCCAAATCCCCCTCCCCTTCCCAATCCCTTAATTATCCCTTTGTTTAAGGTCGGCAACGCGCCCATAATTCTTTTGGTATTTTGGGCGTACATGGGCGATGGATATCACATACCAGCATGTGACCCACTCACTCGTTTGCCGGCCTATGCTATAAAATATAGGCCCTTAACGTAATAATTTAATCAGATAGTAAGGCGTGAAAGTGATAATATTTTATTAGTTCGGTTGATTTGTACCGTCATGATGTCCAGAAGTGATGATTGACGGACAACCTTGACGTACGTCTTTTCTTAAAATTTGTTATTAACGACTGCCTCGGTGGCGCAGTTGTTATGCGTACGCGCCACGACTGCTGTGTTGAGGTTTCAGGTTCGATCCCCGGGTCGGGTATTCGGGTTAAGTGGTATAGGGTTTTTCTATCATGAAATGCTTATTATCAACCCGGAGTCTGGAATTGTGCCTGATATATGTAATAAATAACCTGTCGAGGTTCGCCCCCTATCACATCATGGGACGGAAATAAGCTGGGCGAAATGTGGGTGTACTAGTTAGTTAGTAAATTCGTATTTTTCTTAATAACGTAATGTTAAAGTCACTAAAAAATAACAATTGCACTCGGAAACAGGTGTGTGGGTCAGTGGACGGCGCTATATACCTACTAAGTATTGGAGTGCGGTAATGCGCGCGGTTCATTGACACCAACTTTAGCATTAGTACCTACGCTTTATATTGCGGGCTTACGTTTCCAAAATGGCAAGTAAACAGAAAAGGAATAGCGTTTTCCGTTTTATTACCATTTCGGCTTCGGAAGCGGTCCTCTTACACCCGGTATGTAACTGAGGGATGAACTTTTTTTATTGCACTTAGGCATGTGCGGTATCATTGGATAGGTCCTTAAAAATTATATAGAGGTTTCTCAATTACATTTCATATGAGTAATTAGTTTGTGACATATGTGTATCCAAAGTGGAGACATTAGCTTCGCCGTAATTTTTCACTACGAGGTGGAAAATGCTGAATAAATTTAGAATAATATGACTTTATAAACTGTAGAATAAAACAGGTAACTACTAAGCGATATTAAGCTGTGACATTTTCCCAACAGACCACAGATGGTTGGCTATTTATCTTTGACAAAAAAAAAACTATTGATGTATTAGGTAATGAACGGAAATGAGTGTTTCGAATGATCACCGCTCCGGGGTACTTTGTATTTATTTGTCAAATAAATATAACAGTGTGTAAATAGTGTAGTGTGATCATACAATTTGGTAGTAACAGGAAGCACGGCCGGATGTCGGATCCCGGCTGGCATGACGGGCCCTCCACTTCCTACCACGTAGGTGCGCAAATATACGCTTCATTTTCATATTTACTTTGCTATTTTTATAGCTTCGAAATATATTTTATTTGGTATATCGATATAATAGCAAAAGGATGTATTGATTAATATGCGGACTTATATTGAAATATGAACGTTTACAAGAAAATGTTTAATGAAAATGTGCACGTGACTAGGTAAATATATTGCAATTATTTACCTAGTCTTTTAGTTAGTATTTTTTTTAAATAGTTTGAGTGACGAAACGAGCAGGCCGCTCGTTTGGTGATAAGCGTCAGGCCTGTCCATAAACAGAAGCAACACTACACAGAATTTTGAACTACAAAGCATTGCACGGCATTGGACTGAGCTCGTCACCTCGAGACATAAGATGTTAAGTCGCATAATGTCCAGTAATTTCACTGTCTTCAATATCCTTCAAACCGGAACACAGCAGTGGTTACACACTGTTGCTTGGCGGCAGAAATAGGGAAAGTGGTGGTACCAATCCAGATGGTTTCGCGCATACGAGTGACCTTGTAAGTGTATATTTTATTATATAAAGTTGTTTTCTATATATGTAATTGTTTTGTTATTAAATGTCAGTCCGTCACATTGAATATCATATTAGGGCCTGTTTCACAAAGGCATTTTAAATTGTATGCGCCAGATAATGTAGAATTAATCAGTACCAATATGAAATAAAACCAATGTTTAAAACAAACGTGATAATTTTGTTTTATTTTATTATTTATGAAATAATTCTTACTTGGATATTGTGAAACAAGTTCTATATAATATACGAATATATTTCAATGATTGAATCAAATTCGGAACAAAATTGCTCCATTCTCTTGTTCTTCCTATTAACAAATTCCTAAAATATCAATTTCTTCTGCAACAAAACATCACAAAATACTTCATTATTGCAATTTGTGCTCTCATTAAACTTAATACTCATTTTGACGTCGATACGGATTATTATGGAGAACAATGTCCCAATAGGAATGGTGAAACACGATCCTGAACCGCGTGTGTTCTGACAGCGTAAATCTCAAATGAATATTCATATAAATTGTACCTTTAGGCTCTACCGAACATGGTCTAATCAATGTCTATTAACGTAATACAAATTGGACAACGAAGCTATTATTTGGGGGTATTCTGTAATCATATTAGAAGTGATGTTTGCCTCTTAATTGAGTATTAATTTGTTTTAGATGACGTCGGTCGGTGTGATAGTTTTGTAGCCGTTAAGAGAACAGACTATGTTTTCGGTATTTAAAAATAATAGAAGAGGATAGAGATGTGGATATATTACATATAGGACGTGTTATAGAATGGTGTAGTCAAATTAAAGCAATGTTTAGTTAACGATGTAGATATTCTATCCCCTGTATTATTACATCTAATTGCATTGTTAGGGCATAATAGCATTTTCTTTTTTATCAAATGAGTAATATTGACATGCAACTTTGGACGCTAAATGATAAACAGTGATACTTAAATCTCTTGCTATTCCAATTTTGTATTAATTAAAATTAAAATAACAAACGTCAAATATCAACATTTATTTCGTGCAGTTAGTTTGGTAAGTTCTGAGTTATGAAGTATGGTTACTAGTTAAAAATATATTGTATTTGGCTAAAAGCAAGTATTATAATATATAATTGGTGTTTTGTGTTAGTGCACCTCATAACTTACAATATGCTCACCGGCTATGTTAATCTAAGTTCATAGATCCGAGAATGAAGTCTTTAAAGTGATTCTAGTAGATGGTACATATCGTTTTCAGCACACAGGATCATGCTGTGTTAATTTGTAAATTTGTGTTTAAATTACAACTTACGTACGTGTGCCCGTAGAATTACGTACACGCTATTTACGTTTATTAAAAAGTTACTGTTGCTCTTAATGAATAGTGACGTGAAAGATCTTAATAAACGAGTAATTAAAATAAACACGAATTTTTAGGATGTCTCGATTTTTAATGCACATCTTTAAATTTTAACTTTTGCTTTTTAATACTTGTTTTTATTTAATAACAGAGACCGGCAAACGAGCTTCATCTGATGGTAAGTGATCTCCATTTCTCATAAACTTCTACAGTACCCAAAGACGCATTGTCAACCAGAAAATTAATGGTCTCGGAAGGGGAGGGGGGTTTGGACCTCCGGATATCTCACTCATCGTTAGAAATGCAACAGCAAGCTGCTACTTCACGTCAGCTTTCTGTGTGGTAACAATCCGGTCGAACCGAGTCCATGCTTTGTAAGTCCACTGTCTGCCATGACGTAACATATTCTGTGGTAACTTTAGCCGGCTACCTATAACATTATAAAAAATAGAGTCCCTCAAAACTACCAGCTAACAGACAGACAGAAGCTTTATAATAGGTTTTTTATAAAGCTTGAGTGACGAAACGAGCAGGTCGCTCGCCTGATGGTAAGCGCCACGCCTGCCTATAAACTGAAGCAACGCCACACAGAACTTTAAATTGCAAAGCACTGCATGGAATTGGACTGCGCTCGTCACCCCGCGATGTTAAGTCTCATAATGCCCAGTAATTTCACTGGCTTTAATGTCCTTGAAACTGAAATACAACAGTGCTTTCACACTGTTGCTTGGCGGAAGAAATAGGCAAAGCGGTGGTACCAACCCAGACGGCCTCTCACACACGAGGGACCTGCCACTTTGTGTAGGGTCTTCGTTAACACCTGGATACGGGACCCTAAAAATATTCACATCTATTATTTTAACGTAACGAGTACTAAAGCTCTACCCAATGCGTTCTACAAATCGTGTAGGAGGTGAGACGTTGGTATATTAATATTGTCTATAATCATTTGTCTAAAGTCATTTTAAAAAGATAATATTTAATAGGCTTTTAAAATTATACCTCCGCTTAGACATCCGGTAATATGTTGATACCGTAAATGAATCATTGTGATTATTTAGTAGTATTTAGAGTCAATTATTTCAGTATTTATTAGCTTTAGAGGACGAGTAGAGCTCGTCTGATTGTAAGCGTCGCGTCTTCCTATAAACATAAGGAATACTAATTTGTGTTGTGTTCACTTCGAATTATGCAGTAGGTACTGCATGATACTTAACTGCGCTCATCACCCATAATTCAGTTATAAAGTGCTAAGTCTCATAATGCCCAGTAATTTCAACTACACAAGTGCTTACACAATGCTGCTTGGCGGTAGAAATATACAAAGCCGATGGTGGTACTAACTTAGGCGGCCTTTCGCATACGAGGGACCTGCCACCTAGTTAAGTACGTGTTTTAAGTAAAAATATGTTGGATATGTATTTTTTTTATGTCTTAATATATCTATTAGCTATATTGATATATTTCCTCCAAGACTATAAAAATAGAAACAAAAAACATATAATTAAAAACTTAAAAACCAGTATCGCGGTGTGTTTGGTGTTTTCCGTTGAGGACAAAAATACACCATATTTGAAGGAGTTATGCGTGCCCCCTGGCATTGTCGACGTCCATGAGTGGCGTTGATCGCTTACCATCAGGAAGGCCTATCAGGGTAAGGCTAGGGCAGGGCAGGCCTAGCTAGTGTGCCTGTCAGGGTAAAAAAGTATACAGATGAATTTAAAACCTTCTTTTTGAAGTCGGTTAAAAAGAAGAAATCTAAATACAAATACCAACATCATCTTCACTGGATATCTATAAGAAATTTGTTGTAACGAAGTGAAATTTTAGATTTTGTTGGAGTTAACTTACGTCACGACAGATAAATCAAGTTTATGTGGCGTCTTCTGCCACATTCGGATTTATGTGGCCGTTCCCTATAATATATTCCTTTAGTAAAAGTAACACTTTATCTGCGGTCCACTAACTAATAATGTACAAGCGTTAAAAGGATTATGAACGCGATTTGTTAGTATTTGTGTCATACAAGACGTGTAATAGACGTGAGCTCACACTAGTCACATGAATTACGAAGATTTAACCTTTACCCTCATATCCGTATCCTTTTTAAACCAATGAAAAAGTGGAATTGAATAGATTCTCAATTTGACAAGTAGGTATATTTTGTGTTTGTTTTTTTTTAATTAAAAATTAATTTGTACCTTGAAATTAAAATATTCGCTGCGATGGAAACGCAACTACAGCGCGTCAGATTTCTACCTTAATTATTTATTTTGCCATGCACAGGGCGTGTGTGATAATGAAATGATTACCGCCTTAACAACTCAATACTTGCCTTTGTTCATACCGAAGGCATACGTGACTGGATTTAAATATAAAACTCTACTCAAAAAGCACAAAGAACAATAATTAGGTGCAATAATAGGAACGCGGCGTTTATCCATCTCGTGGGCTCACTATGTAAATGATTATGATAATATAATATTTAACATAAATGGAGCAGAATTTGTGTAGTCATGGTTGGAGTTGGCATTCGAGCGTGGTGGCTTCCCGGCCCTGTAACCGGTGTACTGACAAGCCGTGATGCAGCGAATAAATCACGAACGGCACAATTTAAAGGCATTCGCGGATTCTGTAGTTTTATATCGATAGTATCAGCGCCTTTAATCAGACTCAGTGACATGCTTTTGGAAGAGTCTAAAAGTAGACTTTTGGTACATCTCACGAGCGTTATTGATGCCGCCTCTGGACGCTAATACCTACTATTCAGTAATAAATGGGTAATTTAACAATGCGGAATGTATTTACGTATATTGAAATGGAACTATTTCATGTATTCAGTAGAACCAAGCATTTAAACCGCTTTTTGTTTATAACTTGAGTTGTTAAGCCAATACGTCCTGTCTTTATATTTCAACTAAACGTGGGCGTCGACGTTAAGTCATATTTTAAGTCTTTGTATCGAATCTCTTTATTACTTTAACTGTTCATTAACATGTTAAATAATGTATGAGAAAACTATTATTACGTCATGGAAAGTAAAGAATTTGTCCGCATTTCGATCAATCGATCCGGTCTCTACTTTTCATCTCTATCTATTATAATTAGATGCATAATGTTATGAAATTACATCGATCATGGTTTTAAATGGCGCTTGTTTTTAGAATGATAATTAATTTTCAATAAATTGATCATTCGATTTGTTTGTGCACATATAGATATCAATTTATTGGTAATAAAATTACGATTATAAACTTTTATAGATAATAAAATGAAAATATTTTAGTAGAAGTGCCGGTTTCATATTTGATAAGAATCGTGATAGAAATTAAAATAATTAAATGATGTTGTGTGGTAAGATTGTAATTAGTTATATGTCTGCAGACGCCGACAGCTACACTCATATTAACGTCATTTAATATGTAAACTTTAATATACTTTACAATTTAATATTGATATTAATTAACGACAATAATTATACATTAATTAATATAGAAAACTTAGGAAACCACGCGTTGAATTGTGCTTGGAATGATTCGATTGATGGATTTGAACAACCAAACGTTGAAAGAAAGAAATAAGGAATGGTTTATTGACACACTAAGTAATAGGCCACATACAACATCAGCATTTTATAAATTATTTCAAAAAATAATTAAGTAAATAAACCAAGTAACGAGGAAATGCCTTCATCACGACAATTAGGTAACTAGCTCAGCATAATGCTGTATTGTGTTGCAGGAATGACGACAGCTTCGTGGCGCAGAGGGCGAGTAGCCGGCTGCGAAGCGAGAGGCCGTGGGCTCGATTCCCACACACAAATGTGTGTAATGTACAAATATTGGTCTCGGGCCTCGGTGTTGTGGGACCGGCAGACCCTCGTAGTTCCTGATACCCACGGTACAGGCTAACCTAATGTGGGGTCAGGACTATATGTGTGACTGTTGGGTGTATTTATTTATTTTATTTTTATTAATACTGTGGTATTCCGTAATATTGTAGCTACCTACTTCATGTAGACACAATGTTTTAATAGAAGTTGTAGACATCGTAAACAAAGTAATTGGCGATATTTATGAATAGTCTAGATTTTGTGCAACTATAGCACATGTGTAATTTAGGATAAAGAAAATTTTAACTCATATTATACATACATAAAGAAACTTCATTGCTCGGTATTACTATTCTGTACGTGACACTTTCAAAAAGAGTAACCTTGAATATTTTATGCCATGTTTATAACTCCGGGTAGACACGCTGACATTGACAGGTAATTAACAAGAAAAATGTGTTCACTGCTGCCTTTATGGCAGGTTGATTGTAAGGATTATGGTACGTATTTCACCTTTTTAATATAAAGCTCCTGCCTGACTAAGCTGTACTTAAGATCTACAAGTCATTCTAACTGTGTCCTTAGCAATTTTCGCTGTAAATCATGTATGATAACATCAATAGGGGCTTATTTTGAAAGTTAATAAAAAAGGCACGTTTATTCTGTATTAAATGTGGCTAACCTAGTGTCGCTCGAACCGCTCGAAGGCCTTCGACTTGGCATATTGACGACGACGTGCCCTACGAAGCATTGAGACGCACAATTGAATTAAACAACTCTTGACGCGGTCAGTCTATGGATGGGTGACCGCTTAGTGGTATTCTGGGCGTCTCCGTGTTTCGGAAAGCACGTAAAATGTCAGTCCTGGCTGTTTGACTGACAGCAGCCGTTAGGCCAAGTCGGAGGTCTTCTGGCGGCTTGAAAACTTTGACACTAGGTTGGCCACTAAACATTAGATTTAGAATAGAATATCAACATATGTATAAAGGCGAATGTAATGCCGGAGGCATTGACATTTACATACGGCATTAATCCCAAGTTAAAGGGGGATTCCGGTATTGCATACTTTACATTGCCCTATTGCATATTACGTAGATAATATTAATAAATATACCCAACAGTCGCACTCATAATCCTGCCCCCACGTTAGGTCAAACCTGTATCGTGGCATAGACACATTAGAAACATAGCTAAGATGCATCTCGATTAAACACATATCAAACAAAAAAAAAACATTCAATACGGTCGATTAGTTTAGGTACTATCATGTCACAGACAGTTAAAGGGACTAACCTTATAACGCGCATCTTTCTTTTTTGTCGGAGGTTAATAGTTTAGGTTTTTACTAACCACTGCCTCGATGGCACAGTTGTAATGCATACGCGGTACGACTGCTGTGCTGAGATCTCGGGTTCGATCTCCGGGTCGAGTAAAAATAATATTGGTTTTTTCTATCACGAAATGCTTAGTACCAGCCCGGAGTCTGGAATTGTGCCTGGTATGGCGATAAGCGCGCCCACTATGACATCATGGGACGGAAATAAGCTCGATGAAATGTTCATGTACTATGGTTATATCTTTGCGTACCCGTTCGGGGATTACAGGTGTGAGTGGGAATGAATGCATGTATTTAATATTTGCGTGTGTTATAAATTCTATTGCCATGGATTTGATTGAAGTTCAAATCACATGGCGTTGCCGATTCAAAAGGAACTAAATAGTCCGGAATCCGGATTCACGCCAGTGCAATGGTTTTATTGAAATGCTGCATATGCGCTTTTTTATTGTTTCGTATTCGACAAAATCATTGGGATTCCGTTATTTAGATTTGCATTTTTAAAACAGAACGTAAATTATGACGTGGGTTACACATAATTCTAGAAGTACCTTTTATTACATAAATAATAATAATATCAGTCCTGTATTATTCACATCCCACTGCTGGGCACGGGCCTCCTTTATTGAATAAAAGGGGTTTGGCCTTAGTCCACCACGCTGGCCTAATGCGGGTTGGCAGACTTCACACACCTTCGAAATTCTTATGGAGAACTTCTCAGGTATGCAGGTTTCTTCATGATTTTCCCTCCACCGTTAAAGCAAGCGGTAACAATAAATACACCCTTTTGGGGCTAGTTTCGAACCTGCGACTTTCATCTTGACAACCCGTACCACTCCCCGCTGAGCTATCACTGCTCATCCTTTTATTTAACTTAATTTATTCTTTATTACTTACTGAAGACATCTGGGTAGAATCGAAATAATATCTCTACACATTTTAAATTGTTACGTTTACTAACTTAATATTACATAAGCAATATCACTTTGAATTATAAAGCACTGGACTGCGTTCTTCACCCCGAGAAATAAGTTGTTAAGTCTCATAATGTCCAGTAATTTCACTGGCTTCAATGTCCTTCAAACCGGAACACCACAGTGCTTACACAATGTTTCTTGGCGGCAGTAATAGACAAAGCGGTGGTGCCAACCCAGACAGCCTCTCGCATTCGAGGGACCTACCACCTAGTAAAATTGTGTCAAAAGTGGTCACCTTTTTGTCTGAGTGTACGACTGAAATAAGCTCAGCGATATATGGGTGTACTGGTTACTCTACCTACCCCTTCAGGGACTATGGGCGTAAATGCATAATAATATGTATGTATGTATGTAACTATGTATGTAAGTTTAACGAAATGCGTAGTATAAAAACCCAATTATATGGTAACAATATATTTATTAATATATGGTATTTCAATCATTGTCATGCTTGTATTTATGTTAAACATGACACATATATATATATGCACTCACGCCTGTAATCCCCGAAGGGGTAGGCAGAGGTGTAACCAGTACACCCACATTTCGCCGAGCGCATCTCAGTCCCTTATGTGATAGGGGGCGAGCCTATCGCCATACCGGGCACAAATTCCAGACTCCGGGCTGATACTGACCATTTCGTAATAGTAAAACCTAATACCACTTTACCCGACCCGGGGATCGAACCCGAGACCTCAGCGTTGCCCTCAATCGTAACGCGTACGCATTACAACTGCGCCACCGAGGCAATCAGTGTTAAACATGACAATGATTGATATATAAAATCCAAGACACTAACGAGGCTGACTTCTAAGATATAATTCAGTGCCTATTTAGAGCAACAATTATTGTATCCACGGATCCGGTACAAGGGGCGCGGTCTGCTTGCCAAGTATTTGTTTTTGTGCTCCAGTTGCAACTTTGAACTACATTCATCGTTCATAAATGGAACCTAGTATTTGCTTGATTACCCAACTACATTATAATAAAACGTTTTAATATAGTTTTCTGGTTTGGTCATTTTACCTTTTGATTTTTTTTAATGTTTTTAATATTCAAAGTGGTAGAGCCACACTGTAAACAGTTTTGGCTCCAGCATGAATGAGCCATCTCGGCCGGGTTGTTTCCATTGTCTCACAGAAAAACGAAGCTTGCTGTTGCATTTCGTACGGTGAGGGAGATTTCTCGAGGCCCCATCTTACTCCTTAAATTGTCCCTTTCATTTAAGATCAGTAACACGCCCATGATTTTCTAGTATTGTGGATGTCTTAGGGCAGTTGAGATCACTTGGTGACCCACTTGCTCGTTTGCCGCCGCTATAAAAAAATATAATAAATCATTAACAATACTTGAAGTTTTCAATTATATATTCAAATACAAAAATCAAAATCATATTTAAATTACATAATGCCTAAAATAACTCCCATTTTTAATCACAGCATGTTGCGATTTTGTCAACCCAACCCTCATATGGAAAGTTACCTGAACTGACAAACGAACAGGGCATAGATGTATAGTATACAGCTACTGTTGGGTGATTTAAAGGTTTGCATGTTTCTAGTACTTAATCCCTTATAGTATATCATTTGCAACCATTTGAAGGAGGGGAACGCCTTGTGAATATGTCGTAAAAAAGAGTTACGAGTGTATTTTATTTACTCATATTGTCTTCTTGATGTTTTATAGCGCTTTTCTTTGTTTATGACATAACATATTTATAAATGTTATTATTCTTTACTTCAATTTTATATGCGTCTTTTATCTTATATTTATCTATTTAAATTAAAGTGGAATACTTATCAATCACTCTAACAGTAGGCCTAGTACAAGTTTTAATAGTTTTGTAAAACGATGAAAGATTTCGTTTTCTGTCAAGACGTCAAATATTAGTAGCCACTAGTGGGAACTATGACAAATTAAAATTAATTATATGGTTTATTTTATTTCATAATAATAGAATATGAAATTAGTTTTCAAGCGATTCTTTTCTTTATTACCGTATGAATTACTAGTTTGACACTTCGATGGTAGTAATTTTATACGAATTCAAAAACTGTGAACGTATTTGTAACTCATACTAGGCCTACAGATAGATTTGCTTACTATCTATACTGTTTTGACAGATCTTCCATACAAAATGTGTCAATAAATTACTGTCAGTAAGCGTTTCTCGGTAAACAGAATAATGGGAACTGCCATTACAGACTGATTAATCACGATATCTCAAAACTACTAAAGCTAGGATCATGAAAATTAAGGAAGGTTTTTTATAGTAGAGGCCGGTAAAGAGCAAGTGGGTTATCTGATGGTAAGTGAGCTCCACCGCCCATGAATATCCACAATATCTGAGGAATCATAAGGATAAGTTGCTGACTTTAAAAGAAAGCGATAATTAAGGGATTGCTATGAAAGGGATGGGGATTTGGACCTCCGGATATCTCACTTAACGTACGAAACGCAACAGCAAGCTGCTACTTCTCGTCGGTTTTCTGTGAGATATTGGTAACGACCGATCGATTCATGCTGAAGACAAAACTGTCAACTGGTTCTACCACTGAGATATTTGGAAATTTACATTACAATGGGGAAAAGGGGGTTTGTTATGGAATGGAATACAGTATAGATATTGTACACAAATCTTGGTTAGACACGTGTTTTACAATTATCCTGGAAAATGATTTCACGCGGGCGGACCCGCGAGCATACGCTAGTATTAAATATACCTAAGTGTAATGTACTTATTCAAAGAATAACTTTCCTACGCAATGTAAATGAGTTTATTCGTAATTGGATGAAACGATAATTAAGTTCTAAGAAATGCCTCGATTCCGACTATTGTTTAATAATTAGTTGTACGGAGAAATGCGAAAGAAATAAGTATACTCATGTACAATGAGCTCAGTTTTGCCAGCCACCTAATATTAATAGTACTTGTATTTTAATACACTCGTAATATTAAACAAGGCGACGAACGAAACACAGACGCAATAATTTGTAATTCAAAGTTTTGTGTGGTGTTGCTTCTGTTTGTTGGCAGACGTCATAAGGCGAGCGACCTGCTAGTTATTCTACCAAATAAACAAAATCGCACATCGCAATGTTTATGATATAACAGTATACACACCCCGCCGCCTACGAGACGATTCATAATGAGAGCACCCACCGACTCGCTGTTTCATTTGCGTGGTCACACAACACGGCCGCGGACATGTTTTATGACAACAATAAAAACATAATAACTTTACTGTTTCAATTATTGATATATCGGGTAATAAAAATATTTTTAGATTGCTATGTTATATGTAAATTTTTTATTGAAACTAATTCATGCCTAAAGGGTTTTGTACTAGTGATAGTTTAATAATGGTATGAGTCATTTCAAGTGACACAACAGCATCAAGTTGAGTCAATATCTGGTTTAACTCAAGGGTTGAAGTTTTACAAGGTGGTAAGACCCTCGTATGCCAGAGCCCGTCTGGGTTGGTACACCGCTCTGTATATTTCAGCCACCAAGCGAAACTGTGTAACCACTGTTTTGTTCCGGTTTAAAGGACATTGAAACCAGTGAAATACTGGGCATTATGAAAACTTAGCCCAGTCCAGTGCCATGTAGTGCTTTGTTATTCAAAGTTCTGTGTCGCGTTACTGCTGTTTCTGGGCAGGCGTGGCGCTTACCATCAGGCGAGTGATATGCTCGTCTCGTCATTCATAGTTATAAAATAAAACAAGGAGAATATAATATAACAGTTTAACCTGCTAAGAAATGAGTATTGTAGAGAATAATAAAGTGATAGAGTTGTGATGCTGTAAACATAATTGGCGACAACGTGAATGGACTGACCGGGTAGTCGTCAAAAAACTGACGTGAAGTAGCATTTAGTCATTTCGTACAGTGAGTGTGATTGCCAGAGGGCAGACGCCCCAATTGACATGTCCATTCCGCTCCTATGATTCTTCTGTTATTGTGGGTGTTCATGAATGGTGGAGATTACTTACAACTAGATGACCCACTTACGCGTGTGCCGGCGTGTGCTTATAAAATGTAATAATAAGACTGTCTCGGTGGCGCAGTGTGATGCGTATGCGTTACGACTGAGGGTGACGTTAAGGTCTCCGGTTCGATCCCCGGGTCGAGTCGGGCAACAGTGATATTGGGTTTTTCTATAACGAAATGCTCAGTATCAGCCCGGAGTCTGGAATTGTGCCCGGTATGGCGTTGAGCTCGCCCCCTATCACATAACGGGACGGCGATACGCTCGGCGAAATGTCGGTGTACTGGTTACACCTGTGCCTACCCCTTCGGGGATTACAGGCGTGAGTGCGTTAGATTACGGTTAACATCAATTTATCTAGATGAATACTGGGCTCATAATATGGACACGAACTTTCATGAAGAGTTGGTTTTATGGCCAGTTACTGTAAACGGTGATTTGACGAATATCATTAATTTTATTGAGGTTTACGGAACGCGGTCCTGTTCCGTTGCATCTTAGCGTATTACCCGTTATTGTACGTAATTTGAACAAAATAAGTTGTGCCTTGTATGGAAAATTTTAATGAGTTGCTCATTTTCATCTGAGCATTATGAATTTAACAATAAGTAAGCCCAATTCTTTGCTTATTATATAGGTAAGGATAATTATATTATTTCTTCCTATATGTAGGTATATAAACAACTTTTACTTTTTAAGTCTTAGAGCCACGCTGTAGACAGTTTTGTCTACAGCATGAATGGGCCGGCTCAACCGCTTCATTACCACTCACTCACAGAAAACCAACGTGAAGTAGCAGCTTGCTATGTTTCGTACGGTCAGTGAGATTTCCGGAGGTCCAAATCCCCTTCCCAATTTCTTAATTAACACTTTCCTTTTAGGTCGGCAACGCATCATGTGTTATGAATGTTCATGGGTGGTGGAACTCACTTACCAGCAGGTGACCCAGTTGCCCGTTTGCCGGCCTTTGCTATTAACAAAATTCGTATTAAGGCACGTTTCGAGATACGACCGAGACAGGACATACCACAACCCGTAACGCGAGTCAGTCGATAGCGACAGGTTCACTTTGTATGAAATTGTATGGAAACGGTCGCGGATCGCTGTGTCAGTCGCGTACCTCAAAACGTGCCTTTAAATAACTTATTGAGTTAAACATTTCATACACTGTTAGCTGTTATTGTTTATAAAATAAAGCTGTGTGATATATCTTAACTGATGGCTCATCATTTCTAAAGTCCCTCACAATCCTCGGTGACACGCCTTGCAGCTTGCTCTTAGACAATGCGACGCAGACACTAAGATCTGTTTGTTTGGATTAAGCGAGCTCGTGACTGTGTACCGATCGTGTTTTTTCCTTTTATAAAATCCTTAGTGTTTTTCTATTGTTCCATGACTTTAAAACTAACGCACATAATGCTCGATCTACACTGTAAGTTTTGCTAATCACGGTATAAGTAACTTTCAAACTATAATTTGATAAATTAGATTTTTGTTTATCAAGTGAAATAGACAAACAATTTAGTTCAGGTTAATTTCAAAGATTAATTTGCTTCATTTGTAAAGATGATTAAATTTCGTGAATTTATAGCGATCTGTAGACGAAATTAAAATGAATGAATTGATTGGATTTCGAATAGGTGTCCATTTAAGCGATCGCTTTAGAATTCATCTCTAAATGAAGCTCAGTATTAAAGAAATACAAATTTGATTTGCCCGTAGTTGCTTTTATTTCGAGTTAGTCTTTTAAACCAGGTCGAAAGTTTAATCAACCTATTGAATTCATTCTTGGATGTGAGTTTGCAATGCATTGTACTATTTACTTTTGAAGCTAGACGCTTTGACGTTTCTATTTCAAAAGAGGTTCTTGTTGGAGGAATTTTACAACACAAATATTTTAAAATCCTTTTTAGCAGAAATGTACTAACTTTCGTACATATAAAGATTACTAGCTATCTAGCTGATTTTTGCGAGGTTACAGCGCGGCGGCGGTATTAACTGTTTATAATTATCGTTTACTTTAACGGTAAAGGAAAATATCGTGACGAAATCTACATACCTGAAGATTCTTCATAAGAATTTTGAAGGTATGTGAACTCACATAAGGGCAGCGTGGTGGGTCCCGGACCCAACTTTTACCATTAGCAGAGGAAACTTGATAAAAACTTAAGTAGATAAGTGTCATTATATTGTGTTGTATACACCTTTCAAATAAGTCCTATGTTAGGATCTGTCAGTAAACCAAATACAATAGAGCTAATTGAAAAGTAGATATATATTAGTTTACATTCTGTATGGCGATTAGATGCACATCTTTTGAAATTCTGTGTTGGAACTTGGAATGGAATGGAGACAGTTGTCACTCCCACGCATCCGTTTTACAGTTATTATAAATTCATTTGAATAGTATAAACCTTGAATTTGACATTGAATTTGTAAGTGGGTGAAATACATATTGTATACCATTATGAGTGGTAGAGCCAGACTGAAGATAGTTTTGTCTACAGCATGAATAGAACGGCTCGACCGGGTCGTTACCACTGTCTCACAGAAAACTGACGTGAAGTGGCGGCTTGCTGCTGCGTTTCGTACGGTGAGTGACATACGGAGGCTTAAATCCCCCTTCGCTCCCCAATCCCTTTCCTTTAAGGTCGGCAACGCGCCAATGCAGTGCAGATCACTTACCGTCAGGTACTCTGCTCATTTGCCAACATATGCTATAACAACAATCATTTGTGTCAATTATTTCAATGTGTAATATTGAAATAATTTGTGCCTACCTAAGAAATCACTAAACAATCATTTGTACTAAAAAGTAAATAGTGTTAGGTCTTAAAGTCAATTTAATCTGTTTAATATGAAAGGCTGGTATTTATTTGCTACAATTTATTATTAACTTGCAATACCGGTATAAGATTGTGTAACTTTTTAAATTATTACTCTGGCAACATCGGCAAAAGGTTATATATAAGCGGAGCAAGCTGACGGCAGGGCAGTCCTTCCAGCGGAGTGAGATGGAGCGGTTGTGTCTAATGGTGTAATTGTGATTCTAAAGTACGTCAATAAAAGGATTGCTGTAATATCTGGGAGTTTTCTTATAATTCAGAAGTGGTAAGTACCTTAAATTTTTATATACAATTTGTTTCCTTGATAAGTAAAGTAAAGGCGGCCATATCAGGAATGTAATTGAAGTATCATGGTCAAACTAACGAATCCTGTAGTTTTAGCTATTGATATTAAGTAAGTTTAGTTGACTTGTTTTGAGTTTACCCTCCAATACTGATACTTACTCTGATTTACGTATTGATTTTCATCAAGTGAATTGAATCAACCTAAGTTCTCCTTTACGATGGATAAGGAGTTATGGGTTGTATTTCTCTTTTTCGAGAATTGATTTGCTAAATGTATTACTTATCTTATGATCTTATCAAAGGAGTCGGTCTATTGTAAAATTGAATGAATATATAGTTTGCCTTGCTTTGAGTTTCATAAGTGTTTCAGAAGTGAAGTGAAGTGAAATATGGACCGGTCGCGATCTCATCATTTGAAGACGCCCTCTCCAGATGGCAGCGAACCGCGAGATCGAGGACCCAATGAAAGGGTCAGATGTAGTCGAAGTCGCAGTCATCGCGACCACATGTCAGAGCATCGTCGGAGCCGCATTAATGATAGCCGGAGTTCTCGTGAAGACGACGGGCTACGTGCGTTGGAACACGAAAACGATCGGGAACGCCGGAGACTTCGTGATCTACAAAATACCCTGGACACAGAGCGGAGCCGCTTGCGGAAAACTGTGAGTAATCTACAAGAACTTGATCAAGCTCATACAAGTCATTATGAACGTAATCTAAGTACTGAGGCTCAACCGCGTTCTCGTAAAAGACTGCGCAGCCCAAGTAGGAATAATGAAGGCCCTGAAACACAGAGATCCCGTGATGAAATACGTACTGAACGGATAAATAGGAACGCCAGTCCTACATTTTCAACTAAAGATCTTATTGGCATTCTTAGTTCGCTTAAGAATTTGCCACCTCAGCCATCGATGTGGGCTTCACCCGTCACCTACCCTTCTAATACTCACAAAAATATATTGCCTGATTTTGATCCATCATCAAAAAACCAACGTATAGATATATGGATAAACAAGGTGAACGAGTGTGCTTCCGTTTACGGCTGGGACGATAAAACCACCATCCACTTTGCTTTGCAAAAACTTCAGGGTTTGGCCAAAACCTGGTTCGAAAGCTTACCGTCAATACTGTATAGTTGGACCCAATGGCAAGATAAGTTACTAAACGCATTCCCTTGTGAGCAGAACTATGGTCAAACCCTAGAGGATATGTTGAAAAGAAGAAGTAGAGTCAATGAGCCCATTGAAGTGTATTATTATGAAAAACTCTCTTTATTAAATCAATGCAACATTGATGGTAAGCAAGCCGTTGATTGTATTATACACGGATTGACTGATAGAACCATAAAATCTGGTGCAATTACCTTACGTTGTACCCATCCGGAACAATTACTTCAGTTTTTGATGAGCAATAAGGAGTCATTTCAACCCTTTGATCGTACGTCTTTTAAAGCTAGATTAGGAACTGACAACAGTACAATGGGTAGTAACAATAACGTAACTAAAGCACATAAAGTACTCAATCAAAATAGTAATATATTCTGTTACAACTGCAAGGAAAAGGGGCATCCGTTTTTGAAGTGTCCAAAGCCTATTGTCAAATGTAACAAATGTAACAAAATAGGACATAAAACGGAAAATTGTTACAGTAATAATAAAGACGGTAAAATCGATAATGAAAAAAAGACGATGCGTATATCAAATAAAACTCCTAACTCGAAGTTTTTCAAAGAAGTTTATGTAAATAATGTCCTCACAAAAGGTTTTGTTGATTTTGGTAGCGAGGTATCGTTAATGAAGCAATCTCACGCAACACGTCTCAACTTGGCTTATAATAAGGAATCTACAACATTGAAGGGTTTTGGCAACGGAATAGTTCGCACTCTCGGGAATGTGATGGTAGACATATCTATTGACGGGGTTGTTGCTAATGTGACATGTCAGGTAGTTGATGATCAGTATTTAGAACTACCTATGTTGATAGGGCAATCATTTACCGAACAACCATGTGTGGCTGTTTATAAAACTGCCGAGGAGCTTAGCTTCTTCGATATCAGTAATGAGATGCCCTTCTCTCGAAACGAAATAAAAAGCATTGTGACAGACAAGTTGGCTGCAGTCTCTGATATAAATATTTATGGATTATCTAGTATTAAAACGAAGTTGGATACCTTAGTAGATGGTGACATCTTGGTCGATAGCAAAATTGTCGGTAAACCTTCACAACAATTTTTCGTCTTAGGAGGCGTATACCCGGTAAAAAGGGGAGCGGTCAATGTTTTGGTGTCTCCAATATCATGTCATAGTGTTATTGAAAAGGGAATGATAGTTAGTCGTGGTACAGAGGTTAGGGTAGTGAATCTCATTGCTACATCAGCAAGAGAATTATCCCAGCCACGAACAACTATCGACAAGACACAAGTACGTGTGGGTACCGCGATGGAAGAATCTCACCGGGAAAACCTTTTTGCACTATTGCAAAAATATCAGAATTGTTTTGCATCCTCTTTGAATCAGCTGGGGTGCACTAATATCACGGAAATGACTATTGAAGTGAATAATAAGAAGCCGATCGTTTACCGACCATACAGACTGTCTCATAAAGAACGGGAGGACGTGCGACTGATGATAAATGAGATGTTAGAAGCCGGAATAGTAAGAGAGAGTGTGTCGGAGTATGCTAGTCCTATCATTTTGGTGCGTAAAAAGGATGGTAAATTTAGAATGTGTATCGACTACCGGATGTTAAATACTGCTACGGTTAAGGAGCGCTACCCTATGCCTAACATTGAAGATGAAATTGCACGCTTGTCGGGGCAGGCATACTTCGTCACACTGGATTTAACATCAGGTTATTACCAAGTACCTTTATCCGAGGATTCACGGCCGTTAACTTCATTTGTCACACCGGACGGCCAGTACGAGTTCAACCGTATGCCGTTCGGTCTAGCAAATGCGCCCGCTGTCTTCCAGAGGATGATGCACAAGGTATTGGGTCCAGCACGCTACGACGGTGCTACAGCATACATAGATGACGTTTTGATATATGGTCGCGATATTGATGAATGTCTGGCTAGATTGGAAAAGGTCTTAAAATTACTAGAAAACGCAGGCCTTACCCTTAATTTGGAAAAATGCGAGTTCTTAAAGGATAAAATTGACTACTTGGGCTACGAAATAAGCGCTGCTGGGATAAGATCTGGGAATAAGAAAATCCAGTGTGTGGTGGATTTCCCTTGTCCAACTGACCAACATACAGTTCGGCAATTTTTGGGTCTCGCAGGGTATTTTCGGAAGTTCGTTAAAAGTTTCGCCACTTTGGCACATCCTCTGACGAAATTACTCACGAAAGATGCAATCTGGACTTGGGCACACGAGCACGAGACAGCGTTTAGGACTCTCAAGGAAAGGTTAGTGACAAGGCCAATACTTGCGATTTTTAATCCTAAGTCTCAAACAGAACTGCATACTGACGCCAGTAAACTGGGAGTCGGCGGTGTTTTATTGCAGAAGTCAGACGAAGACGATGCTTTCCGACCTGTTGCGTATTACAGTCGTAAAACATCCCCTGAAGAGAGGAATTTTCATGCCTACGAGCTTGAGACGTTAGGTGTAATATGTTCCCTGAAGAAGTTTCGTGTGTATCTGCTGGGACAAGCTTTTAAAATAGTGACCGACTGTAGTGCACTTCGATCCACTTTCTCTAAAAGAGATATTCTCCCTCGAGTTGCGAGATGGTGGCTGCTTATGCAAGAATTCCAATGCACGGTCGAGTATCGCCCTGGCGCAAAGATGGCACATGTGGATGCGCTTTCACGTAATCCAATATCAGACGACGAAACTGCACAAGTTTCAGAACATTATCCATCAGTCATGAGTATCAGTAATGAAGACTGGTTGCTCACTTTACAGTTGGGTGACACTGAATTATGCAGGATTAGAAACATCTTGGAGTCAGGTTTGGACGAGAGTGGTCTTAAACATATAAGGGATAATTATGTTATAAAAGACAATAAATTATATAGATATTTGAACAAAGATAAAGATAGTATTCGTTGGGCCGTACCAAAGGGGGCAAGGTGGCAATTATGTCGTATTAATCACGACGACATTGGTCATTTTGGAGTCCAAAAGACTCTGGAACGTATAAAGAAATCATACTGGTTCCCCAAAATGTCAAGATTCATAAACAAATATGTTAATGCATGTATAGAATGTGCTTATGCAAAGAAAAATAATGGTTTGAGAGAAGGATATTTACATCCGATTCCTAAAGTCGAAATCCCGTTACATACACTGCATATTGACCACCTTGGACCCTTTGTCAGGTCGAAGCGGGGTAATGCTTACCTTCTGGTTATTATCGATGGATTCACCAAATTCGTATTTACTAAACCGGTACGTAATACAAAGACTCAAAGCGCCATTAGGGTTTTAGAAGATATTTTTTATACATTCCGTATTCCAGAGCGTCTCATCAGCGATAGAGGAACATGTTTTACATCGCACGCATTTAAGAAATTTTGTCTTGATAAAGGTATAAAGCATGTCCTCAACGCTGTAGCCAGTCCCCGATCAAACGGCCAAGTAGAAAGGTACAACCGCACCATTCTTAATTCACTAACTGCTCAGAATTTAAATCATGACGAAAGGGAATGGGATAATGCGGTTGGAAAAGTGCAATGGGGATTAAATAACACGTTGCAAAAGACAACTGGTAGAACACCTTCCGAAATCATGTTTGGCACATGCATGAACTCTGAAATTAATCCTAAGCTTAATGAAGTTCGTCAGGAGACTCGCGAACTCTGTGATTTAACTGTAATTAGGCAGCAGGCTAAAGAAGCGATTGCCAAAGAACAGGAAAAACAAAAGGAGAGATACGACAAGGACAGGCGCCCCGCTAGAGTTTATGCTGAAGGAGAATTAGTTAAAATAACTAAAATTGCTTTTGCCAATGATGGCAAAAGTAAAAAACTACAGCCCGCTTATACAGGCCCGTACTGCGTTGTGTCAGTGCTAGGGAACGATAGGTATAGAGTAGCGGCTATACCAGGTTTAACAGGGTCAAAGAATAAACGGGGAACAACTGTGGCCACTGATCGAATGTTGCCTTGGGTCAACATAGCGGCGTTAGAAGTTAATGAATCAGATACAACCGGAAGTGAAACGGAAAGTGATAGAAGCGATAATAATGATTGATTGGTTGGATTGGTATTGGTTCTTTAACAATTTATCCTGATTCTGTGATATGGATAATTGTACGATTATAATAGCATGGCACAAATTGATTCTCAGTTCTTAAATAATCTTACTCTTTTATTAATCATGTAGAAATTCTACAAACATGTCAAATGACCTAAATTGATGTTGAAGGCAAAGTTTTTGTAATAGTATTCTAAGCAATACAACTATGAATTGTAATAAAAATATTATTTGTTATTTCAACATAATACGGTGATTGTATTAAACTGTGAGAATGGAATGGGTCCACAGTTATTAATGAAACTATGGTTGGTTACGAGAATGGATGGGTTCGTAACTGAAATATAATTTTTTTTTGAAGGGGTGATTACTATTCGCAAGAATGGATGGGTTTGCGAATGATAATCATTCATCATGATTGTTGTAAGAATTGAAGGGTTTACAACATTTCGTTTGGTTTATATTAAGTGTATTGGTCTTCAGGAATGGATGGGTCTGAAGGGTAAGACTGTTAAAAAAAAAATAGTTGTTGATATGATTGCTTTTTGGGAACAGATGAACCCGAAGGGCGAGACAGAGTACAAGTTGAAATATATCCTTATAAGAGTATAGCCTCAAATGTTGTATGAATGGATTGGCTTACAACATTTTTGGTCATTTTTGTCTGTATCGCTCATCGGGAATGGATGGACCCGAAGGGCAAGACAAAGTACAAGTTGAAATATATCCTTATAAGAGTGTAGCCTCATATAGTGCATGAGGACATGCACAATGTCAGGATGGGCGAATGTTAGGTCTTAAAGTCAATTTAATCTGTTTAATATGAAAGGCTGGTATTTATTTGCTACAATTTATTATTAACTTGCAATACCGGTATAAGATTGTGTAACTTTTTAAATTATTACTCTGGCAACATCGGCAAAAGGTTATATATAAGCGGAGCGAGCTGACGGCAGGGCAGTCCTTCCAGCGGAGTGAGATGGAGCGGTTGTGTCTAATGGTGTAATTGTGATTCTAAAGTACGTGAATAAAAGGATTGCTGTAATATCTGGGAGTTTTCTTATAATAGTATATTTTTACACATGTTTACAGTGAGGACTGCTTTCCCACGAGGACCAATTTTAACTATTCTTTCTTTTTACTGGCTTCAATGTCTTTTAAATCGAGACACAACAGAGCTTATTGTGCCTTGGTGATGACAAAGCGGTGATACGGGCTCTCGCACACAAGGGACCTATCACCTAAGTGTGGTTTTTCTGTCTTCCTTTATATTAATTATTACTAACATTAAGACTTACGAAACATGCTGTACTACCTAATATTAAAATTTAATTAAGTAGATTTACATTTATCTTATTGGAGGTCTAAACTTAAGTATGCTCATATGTAGGCAAGTGAGTCTTGTATGTTGATAAATACAGTGATCTGAGCCATATGTTACTCTTTATATTGCGTTGGCAGAAGGCAGTGCGGATGATGGAATATGTTTCAATCAGAACTTTAGCTCCAAACTATTAATTATAACATTGTATACCCCGTGAATGATTGTTTCGCACTTTGATTGACGTTTTGTGAAAACATTGAGGTTTAGCGGAATTGAAAGTTTCTCTCTACGTGAATGTATCGATTAAATACAAGTTTGAGAATGGACGTTACGGTACAGTGTGGTCTTTGTTATATAAGTAGATACTATAATTAAATTAGCTACACATATAACGACAAAATATCTCTCATTTTTAAAGTAAATACCTACATAATTATAAAGCTGACGTTGAGATAGATTTATTCTTTCTTATGGCATATTTAAACTATGATTGACACCGCTAGCCAAACCACGGACGCGATGCGCCTTCAAAATACCGAAGTTTTTATGGGATACTATGAATAAACAGTGTGCTGCGTATTTTTTTAGTCTTGTATATCAAAGTGACGAGAGATCTGATGTTACGTACATTGCAGTCCAAATATAATGTCGACTTTCAAGTTATTGAGACCCTCGACCGTCGGCAGAACCCCGCAACGCGACTCGCCTGAACGAGTCACTAGTTCCGCCATTCGACTGGATAGGCAGGTACAAAAATATCCGGTACCAACCCACCAGCAAAAAATATGAGTATATGATTTAGTTCTGTAGTTCGTCTCGCGTAATCACGCGTCGTTTAACTACACCTTTATATTGTCACTACGACTATGATTGTAATATTCTAGACTGAATATCTAGAATAAAAATTACAAATTTTACACATTGCCAAGTACACATGTACTAAGCTTTGACGATATATTTATGTTGTTCCGCAAGTGTTGCTTTAGCGCTTACCTAAATAGATGTGCTAATTAGTTTTAGATATACATACATAACTGTAAATATGTAGAAACGTAGAATGTGTTAGGAGATGCGTTTTATCAAAGTAATATCTACCTAAGTAATATATATTTCTAATGATAAGGATACTAATTACATACGCACTCACGCCTGTAATTCTCGTAGAGGTAGGCAGAGGTGTAACCAGTACACCCACATTTTGCCGAGCGTATCTCCGTCCCATTATGTGATAGGGGGCGAACCTATCGCCATATCGGTCACAAATTGCAGACTCCGGGCTGATACCGAGCATTTCGTAATAGAAAAACCCAATATCACTTTTACCCGACCCGGGGATCGAACCCGAGTCCTCAGCGTTAGCCTCAGTCGTAACGCGTACGCATTACAACTGCGCCACCGAGGCATACTAATTACTACTAATTAATGAAGAATTTCGCTGAGTTTGACATTAATGACGCTATATAAAATAGAGTAATTATAACGTAATTTCATGCGTGTATCAACATTTGACAACTTTGTGGCGGGAAAAATATCAATACCCGAGAGCACCGAGAGTCAGTAAAAAATGTCTTTGGAGAGTTTGTTGCCGCCCGTCCAGTTCATTCCTTAAGAAGGGCATCGATAAATTGCTACTGCGCTGACAAAGATGCATCGATAGCTACTTTCTTCTTTCTTTACTTTCATTAATAGAAATATTAAGGATGGAAAAAAATACTTGTAACATACTGCATGGGAATTTCAAAGGTAAAAACCTGTTATAATAACAAACTGACATAAGTACAAATGTATTTCAGCCTTACAATATTTGAATGTAGTTCTTTTAACATTGTATAATTCTCATTACAGAAGAAATTACTCAGAGAAGCAATTAAACAAACAAGGAAATGCAATATTAGGTAAGAGACGAACCGTTTACAATTAGTTGCCTCTTAAACGGCAAATAAGGCGAAGACCGCAATCGCTGCCAGCTCAATATAATTCATTGTGTTTTACAAATTACAGGTTTGAAATTTGAAAGGTTTATGAAATTTAATCTCAATAAAGGCAAATTTTATGCCAATACCATATCTTTGCCGCGAAATGAATATGGCGAAACGGCTACACGTTCTGCTTAGCGAAACATCACTACACTACGTCGCGATTCGAGTAGCCGAATATCACGCGAGCGCAGTTTGTATTAGCAGTTGAATTAAAATGTCATCGCTCTCGGAGTCAGAAGTGGAATGAATATTAATAATAGGTTTGACACATTGTAGTGTTATTTTTGAAATCAAGTCTGTTTCTGACCTATTCAATGAGTTTTTCGGTGAGAATAATATCCATTTTAATGAATTAACATTTTTTAAATTAACTTATTCAGTGTTTATTTTTTTATTAAACACTGAATTAATAATATTGTGCTATTAAAAACTGTCAATTGCCACGTATCCCTTACAAAACAGACGCGACTCATAGCAAAATGGCCACCGAGCGAGAAGATGTTAATGGCGTCTGAGTACATTACCGAAATCACGTGGGAATACATTTATAGTTAAATCTATGCGTTTGAACAGGAAGCTCCGCTTCTGTTTCGCATGTCATATAATTACTGACAAGTTGTAGCGGAACAACAGCGGTTCCACTGCTATGCTTTTGCGGCGGAGATGTGCTACTAGGCTTAGGGTACGCAACCGAGACGCGGTGTCCGATCTTGGTCGCATAATTCAAAACATGCATATACAATTACATACAAAGTGGACGTTTCGCTGGCGTCGTGTGTCGCCGTCTCCTGTCTCGGCCGCGTACCTTGAAACGTGTCCTTGGACAACGTCCCTTCATTGACAATAATAGTTAATTTTAATAAAATAGAACATCGTCAATCACAGTAAGTGTTGTATACCGATCTAAAGGCACGTTTTGAGGTGTGCGACCGAAACAAGCTACCGCGATGCACGACGACTGTGACACGTTTGCTTTGTATGTAATTGCATAAGACGTTTTGAGGTAAACGAATGAGACAGGCACGACCGTTTCCATAAAATTTCATACAAGGGGTTAAGGTTAATTTAGTATTTTTCTGTCACTGAAGCAGTGATAGCTCAGCGGGGAGTGGTATGGACTGTCGAGACGAAAGTCGCAGGTTCGAAACCAGCCCTAAGTGCATACACCTCTGACTTATGTTATGTTAAGTTATGTGTGTATTCATTGTTAATTATCACTTGCTTTAACGGTGAAGGAAACATCGTGAGGAAACCTGCATACCTGAGAAGTTCTTCATAAGAATTTCGAAGGTATGTGAAGTCTGCCAGCCCGCATTAGGCCAGCGTGGTAAGGCCTAACCCCTCTCATCCAGTAGAGGAGGCCCGTGCCCAGCAGTGGGACGTATATAATACAGGGCTAGTATTATTATTATTATTTTCTGTCACTAATTTTATACGACAAATAACGTTTAATGATGTTTAATAGAGATTTAAAATATATAAAATAACTATAAAATGTTGTTACTCTCATCCAAAAGAAGGTATTCATAATTTTAAATGAACATAAAATTAATGGATTTAAATTAGGTGACACCGTAAAAGTTTTCTAAATTGACAATGTCATTTGTCTTTATCGGATGACATTGTAAATTCGGTGTGGTATAATTTGCAACTAATGTACTTTTTCGGCTGACATTAATATTAAGGCCTGCCAAAAACGACGAGTTTCTGCGAAATTTGGTCGGCCCCACCTACAAAGTATTATGAAAAACAACGATGGTCATTAGATTACAAAAGAAATATGAATGAGTTTGGCATATTTTTCTACGTTTAAATATTCTACAATAGATAGTAATCACTTAAGTAATTGTGCATTCATTCTAAAAGAAATGTCGAGTTTTATAAATCTGTGTAGGCAAATACCCATCTTTTGTTAGCATATTTGCATAAAGGTTGCTATAGGATCAAAAATTATCATAAAAAAATATCCTAATGACTTCTTTTTAATTATTACGAAAGTACCAAACGTCGTGCAAAAATCGAACAGTAGACAAAGCGATTTAAATTAGGTGCTTGGACAAACTTCGCTTTTTAAAAATATCCAATGAATGCCCGACAATGCAGATCTGACATTTAATGCGGAGAAAAAAAAACTCAACAAATTGAGAACCTCCCCGTTTTTAAGCCAATTAAAAATAAATACCTAATCTAATGCTGTATGAGATTATCATATCAGCTCTTGTTCGTATGTCCCAAATATACGAAGATTCCCGAAACCGATAAAAGTGATAGTGCCACGCTGTAGACAGTTTTGTCTACAGCATAAATAAACCGACTCGAGTAGATTGTTATCATATCTCACAGAAAACCGATGTGAAGTAGCAGCTTGCTGTTGCGTTTTGTACGGTGAGTGAAATATCCAGAGGCCTAAATCTTACGGCCTTCTCCACGGCCCAATCCCGACTCTAAAGGTCGACAACACATCCATGATTCTTCTAGTATTGTGAGTGTTCATGAGCAGTGAAGATTGCTTACCAACAGGTGACCTAATTGCTCAACTGCTGGCCTATGCTTTGATTAATAAAATAAAAAACAAATTATTCGTAATACTAGTAGATGTTAAACTTTTATAGTTTACGTTCATTGTTTAACATCACTTTAAAAAGTTGAATTTCTCATGCACAATAGTTATTATCAGGCATACATTGAAATTCTAAGTAAAGTCAATATGTCACTTGCCAATGACCAAGCGCTACTGCAAAAGCCATTGAAGTATGTTTCTTAGAAATATAACGATGTTATTAATACCTATATGATCCTACATAATTACATATGCTGTTTGTTTCCTTTGCTTTCAATATTTGTGCGAGAGATGTATGTAAATATTTTTCTGAGCGGCGCTTACTGATGTTGCGACGAGATGGCAATAACGTCGACAGACGTAATGATGAAGGCTGGTTATAAATCTTTACCACGGTAAACTGACACCCGAGAAATGCTTCTAGGAGATCTATTGCGTAATTATAGGGTTGAAAATCGCGTGTCAATTGATTATGTTGAGTGTATAATGTATGATGGTTTTTTTATCCAGACGCCGCGGGGCTCTGTGTAACGAGCGCCCTTGCGTCGACGGCGCGGGGCACCGGCGATCGCAACAAACTGCCTGTTAGCCTTCGACTGAGCCTCTTATAAAAATTATCTCTTGAATTTTAACTCCAATAGTTAGTATCTCACTGTGTTGCTTGTGTGG
Source organism: Mimas tiliae (assembly GCA_905332985.1). Classification (NCBI taxonomy): domain Eukaryota; kingdom Metazoa; phylum Arthropoda; class Insecta; order Lepidoptera; family Sphingidae; genus Mimas; species Mimas tiliae. The sequence continues at coordinate 9,336,935 of HG995240.1, read as the reverse complement.
ATAAAGTTTTACTGTTGTTCCTAGTCTCTTTTTATACTAAACATTCAAAAGAAGTCTGAGTTGAACATCTTGACTACACGTTAACTTTACTGACACTTTCGCTCCACCAACCTTGCGTAGGTCGTAATGTTTTGATTTACTTATTCTACATCTTTGGGATATTTTTAAATAGGGTCATAAACCTATGTGAATTTGAGTTTACGAAATCAATTTTATCAAGGATAGCTTTTGCCCTCAAATCCAACTACGTTTAAGTGTCGATTGGCATAGGAGAATCATTTTGTGCATAGCTACGTATACAATAAAGTTACTATAATACGAGGTGCATTTAAAAATTGGCGACTGGTTCAAATGAAGCCGCCACTACAATACTGCTAGCCTCGATGGCTAGCCCAAGTTTATCTCAATACATCATTGGAAGCATCATCCGAATTGGTTCTGTTCAGAGATTACCGTGCACATACTCACGTACTATTATTACATGTATAAATGAGATACATTTATTTTTATTTATGTTCTACGGTATAAGGCTTACTGTAAAAGAAGATAATTGTAATGCGTACGCGTTATGACTGAGGCTGATGCTGGGGTCTCGGGTGCGATCGGGTCGGGTAAGTGATATTGGGTTTATCTATTAGAAATGCTCAGCATCAGCCCGGCGTCTGGAATTTGTGCTCGGTATGGCGATAGCCTTGCCCCTATTACATCATGGGATCCCATCCCATCATGGGATGGAGATATGCTCGGCGAAATGTGGGTGTACAGGTTATACCTCTGCCTACCCTTTCGGGGATTACAGGCGTGAGTGCGTACTATTAAATAGAAAATACGACTACCTGTGGAATATACGAATTCAATGTAGTTGCATTTCTATTACTTCTTGATTGTATAATTAAACCATACAATTGAATGTTTATGTGAACAACTTTCCGCGTCTGGTATATTGGTGTAGAATTAATTGACAGCCATTAGGTTTTGAATAAACACTAACATCATTGAAAACTTTAATAAACTATGTATATTTAGTCAAAACAAATCAATTTAGATGCTACCATCTCGGACTTTAAACAACTGTCGTAACTAATAATCAACACAATCATTTAGCTATTACTAATTAGTTTAGTGGTCAGAGCATGGAAGAAACTCCCATAAAACGTAGTCTCAGCTCAAAGCATATACGACGAATAACGAATTGCAAGACACAGGCGCCATGAGCTATGAGTTGCAATTACCTTATAAATAAATAAATAAATAAAATACATTATTATCACATAGCTTTGAAGACGTGATTTCGTGCACATTAAACATTACATTACTCGTACGTATTTGCATAACATAATTAGATACGACTTTCTGTTAATAAAAACACGTTAGAATTACACGTTCCCTACGAGGTGCACTTGTTTTATTTAGTTAGCAGGTTCGCTTTGCGGAAAGTTTGTTATTTACGATGTTTCTAGTATCCAAGGGACAACTGGCTTATAATATTCCTTAGTTTACAACCTATAATTAAACTGACGTTGTGTTCCCGGCCAACAATTAATTAGACTTTAACAGCACTGCAATAACAGTGCAACGAGTAAGAGATGAGTTAGGATCTCAGAAGAGGTTTCATGCAACTTAGATTAGAAAGTAAGTTACTGTTTTATCCAGCGATAGTTAGAGAGACATAGATTAATGTAAATTGCAACTTTTAATATGGTGCTATACAGTTTGCACAGATGTATTAATGGCTTAATTATACTACTATGATGTGAGATTATCATGAATGTGTAAATAATTAGTTATAGAGGAAGAATTTATTTAAAAATTATAGTACGTGACCTGTTTTAGTATTTAGTTACAGAATTTACGTCCAGTAAATGTGTCTTGCGAAAACATGATTTTATTATTAGTAAAAATTAAATGAAATAATAAAGATACTTTGTTTCGTACAAATCTTGGTTCTATAACTTTGGACAGTTAAGCACGTCTCGTGCCTATGAATATAGAGTTCCTGTTAATATTTCTCCCACGCTAACAATAAATCCAGAGAACTCTCGGAACGACAATAGTGCAATATTTCATTTCTTTTAGTAAATATTGTGTAGCGATTTTACATTTCAAACTACGCGAATATAAAGTGCTGAAGATTTCTTAGTGTACTTATTAGGCTTGTTTTGTTTTTTAAGGAGAAATTAAACAAAAAAATGACAAGATGGCAAAAAGTAATGCGACGTCTTTTCCCGGACAATTCATACCTCAAATGTCAGCTTAATCTAAGGCTTGGAATACAACGTTGATTGTGCGAATAATAATCCGAAGGAGCGGCGTCTCATGTAGTTCACGGAGAGCGTCAAAGCCGTACGCAAAGGAACAAAGCCTCCAATTATCCGAGCGGGCACGCCGTGGGCTTTTAGTGAATAATGAGCCGCTTATCCCAGCGGATGACGGCTTCACTAGAATTGTTCTTGAGTGAGACCGTATGCAGACCACCCGGCGCTCCACTATACTACAGCACATCTGTACACGTACGTCCTCCACAGAGCACCGCACCGTGCTGCGTTCACAAGTAGTCGCTGCGTCAACACAAATTTACGACCGCCTCACGCTTTTTCCCTTACTTTGACATTTTACACAAAACGGACGCGGTCACCGCACAAGCACCTTTTCAATGTCGTTTTGTTTATGTACAAAAGATGTTCTGTAGACACAAATATACGTCGCGGTGAAAAGTGAACTTTAGATGCTAGTAAGAATGCAGAAATATAAAAATAAAATAAACTGTGAGGTTGTGAACATAAAGGTTTTGTAAAAATAGAATCAAACTCAGTTGAAAATAGATTTTATATTCAGGATCATGTCCCCGTTCACATTGTATTTTGTAGTGTATGGGACACATCAGTGTTGGGATATAAAGGTACCTAAACTAACAAATAAGTGAGATTTAAGTCAACCTCAATGGTCTCTGGTGTCAGACGTTATTATATCGGTGAGACCCAGGTGTACACAAGTCTGACTATAAACCGATTAAAGCTACACACTGTATTAACAATTGGGCTTAATTACCTATACAGCTTTAATCTATGTGTCGTCCTAACAGATAAGTAAAGACACAAACAGGGGATTAAATCGGGACTTCGATCAAGTATTCTATGTTGACGGTTAACCATAATATTTGTGTACTAAGACTACTTGTATTATTCTAATAAATTAAGTTGTACTTAACTAAAGTGTTTTTAAAATTAAAAGAAAGATGTAGAATGAAAAATGCGAACACTATATTTACAAGAAAACACCACTACTGAATGGACACTTAGAAAATTGTTCTGTCTTAGCTACAAGAAATACTTGTTTTTCAGTGTTCTTAATTTCTGCCGTTGAAATTGTGATTTGTTTTAACTTCTAATGTATTGGCGCCTATTTAGATTTTTTTTTAAATTATCATTTATATGTTTTTTCATATTTTGAGATTAAGTACCTAAAGTTTAATCTGTGTTTATTAACCACATAAAATAATCATGATTTTAAATTTTAATTATTCTCAGAGGGGTTTTTTATTGCATAGACCGGCAAACGAACAGACGGTCACCTGATGGTAAGTGATCTTCACCGCCCATGTACGCCCACAATACTAGAAGAATCATGGGCGCGTTGCCGACCTTATAGGAAAAGGATTAAGGGATTGGGAAAGGGAAGGGGATTTGCGCCTCCGGATATCTCGCTCACCGTACGAAACGCAGCAGCTTGCTGCTACTTTACGCCAGTTTTCTGTGAGAAAGTGGTAACGACTCGGGCGAGCCGGCACATTCAGGCTGTAGACAAAACTGTCTACAACGTGTTTCTACCACTCTGAAACTCTGAAACACTCTCTTCACTTTGGGTTGACGTCGCCCGGCCGGTCGTAAAAACTATAAGCCAAATTATTATATAACATGTGATAAAAAAATATTAGGCCGACCCCACTGCGAGTGGGATAAGGGCAGGTGGAAGAAGAGTACTTTACATCACGTGGATCATTATAAAAAGTAGTTGAAAGATTTTGCGAGGCGATTGCCATTCGTTAAATAACTGTACTTTGCAGAAAACATAAATTATTTCATGGTATTCAATGAAAAAGCAATAATAGACGTTAGTGCTAAATCCATTTCATTTAATGGTTCAGTTTATGGAAGTATTTTTTTTTGTATAGAGTCCTGCACTAGGTGTGACGTTAATTTTCTACAAGCACATTAAAGAAAATTTAATGTTCTTTGTGAGCGATTGAAGATGGGACAAACCCGATTGCCCCATGCTGAGACCGTGTTTTATTGTGAGTAGTTAATTCTTGACGCCAAACTGTGAAATAAAAGATAAATAAAATTTTATTTCGTAGCAAGTTTATTGTTGGTCATTTCAACTTTTTTAATAATTAAAAATGTGTTCTAATAAAAAGCTTCGATAGCGTAGCGGAGAGTGGAATAGACTAGCGAGACGAAAGAATCAGGTTTAATCCCAACCCCAAGGGCACATACCCCTCTGACTTTTCTAAGTTACGTGTGTTTGTTTATTATCACTTGCTTTAACGGTAAAATAAATCGTGGCGAAACCTGCATACATACGAAGTATAAGTAAAAAAATTCGAATGTATAATAGTTTTTTTATATTTGCCTGAATATAATATTGAGACGAGCAATCCGCTCGCCTGATGGTAAGCGCCACGCCTGCCCATAAACAAGCAATACCACACAGAAATTTGAATTACAAAGCATTGTGCTTGTTACCCCGAGGCAAAAGATGTTAAGTCTCATAACGCCCAGTAATTTCTTACACTGCTGCTTGGTGGCAGATACAGACAAAGCGGTGGTACCAACCCAGACATTTCACATATGAGGAGCCTACCACCTAGTAAAGTCTACCAACCCGTATGCGGCTGTAATTAGGCATGTTGGACAAAGGTCTAACCCCTTTCATTAGTAGAGATGGCCCGTGCCCAGTATCGGGCCAGTATATAATACAGGCTACTCTTTCTTTCTACCTGGCCTTATCCCGGTTTAACACCCGTATCTATCTTCTCGTACCATATACTTGACGGTATTTGGTATTACATTGGGCGACCCGCCGTCTGACCTTCACAACCCACAACGGAAACCAAGTTCCACCATTGCCTCGTCCATTTATCAGCAGAGTATACCACGTGCAGGCGAGATTGACTTCGGGCCTAAGATGTTGGTGGCCCACTGCACAAATAAATGATTTTAATTTAACTTTATAATGGAGCCACGTTGAAAACAGTTTGTTCTACAACATGAATAGGTGGGCTCGACTCTGATCGTAACGTTGTCTCTCACTAAAACCAACGTAAAGAGGCAGATTCGTCTTGCATTTCGTACGGTGAATGAGGTATCATATGGGTTATGTTTATGGGCAGGCATTGCGTTTACCATGAGGCGAACGACTTGCTCGTTTCTTCATTCAGGCTACTAAAAATAATTGGAAGATGCAAAATATCAGCAAACGTCTAAATGGTAATATTATGAGTAGACTTCTTTAGAAGGCCGTTGGGATTATAAGCGTCGTTGCAAGACCGAATAAAGACAAAAATAAAACACACTATAAACAAAATTACCTCTTAACAGCTCATATGAACACACAAGTACGTATAATGTAATAGTTAGGTTAGTCGCAATCCCATATATTTTAGTAATGTTATCTATTTTAGAGCGAGTGCCCCAGGCAGGCGTATGGCGCGGGCGACGCAGTCAGGCGAACGCAATTTGTAGACCATTTCTCTCGCACGCCGCGCGACACTTCTGCGGATTTTAGCGAAATCACTATATGGACGTGCTTCATTATCAGTAATTTAGCTATAAACTTAAGTTTATTCACACTTAAATTTGCAATAAACTTTATGCTTCAATGATGTAGTCGGGTATAGAAAGTGTACCGTACCATATAATAAAGTTAATAACTGACTTACTATTTTATAGTACATTTTAAAAATAGTTTTAATTTGACCTGTTGAAATAAATATACAATACGTAGACATTTAATAGTATTTGGCATAAATAAAGAATTGAGAGAATTTCCAGTTATTTTATTAGGTAACTTCTGATAGTTTAATTTCTAAAAAAGTAATTATGAAATAAATTACTATTCTAACACAAAACTACAATTGAATAGTTGTAGAATATGGATTCGTAAATAAATGTTGAACTATAAATGTGATTTTTCAGTTAACCCCGGAGCTTTTCACGAGTAAGTCCGGTTGTGAATAAAATTACTGTTGATGCGACTGAGCATTGTGTACGTACGATACTGCAGTCGTGGGACGCAATTTGTCGGACATTTCTCTCGTATGTCGTCGCAACAAAGCTACGGATTGAGCTGACGCGAAACTATCGATAGCTATGTGCGGAATTAGTGCTTTTGTTCTTATTGTCCTTCGAGTCTACATCCCTATACATTTTGTTATATAATACTAATAAAGAATATTCCTTAATTGTCTCTGGTCTTGAACGAGATAAACGCCGTGATTGTTGAAATAATTCCAACCGCCATCCTCGTTGAATTTATATTTTATTCCTTTTGCAGAATTGCTCAGAATGTGATTATGCTTTTATATTAGTTTCATATCAGCGGAGGTAATATTTTATTTTACGGCAGTTTCAATGTAGTCCAATATTTTAGCGAATGGCAATGGCAGTCGACACGAGTCGGCATTTAATCTCCCTTCTGGGAGAGAACATCTCATTTTTTGCGAGTATAGTAACTGCGCGTCAGTTCCAACTGTGAAGTAGACAGAATTAACCTTTTTGTTGAAGCGTGCCAAAGATAATGTCTCTAAAAGGTTATATAATGTCTCATTTACTTTAATTGGCTTTTAGTTTTCATCGCAAATATGTGGCGTGCCTCCGTCTGGATTTTGTGAAACAAAGTTGACCATTTACTGTTTTAGAACGTTTAATTGGGCTGTTACATGTAAAGAGCCTGCTATTTCTCTTGATGTTCGATTGAGTCTGCGGTAAAGTCAAACTTTCACAGCTTATTTTAAACATGTATATTCCTTAGCGTATTTTCTATTGGTAAATGAAAGTTTATGTTTCACGACAGTCGTATTCGTTTACGAGTACGGAGTAAGCCTTTGTCGTCTAATGCTACTGGGTTATAACTACTAAAAATGTCGACACATCGTTTTCTGGAAGAGATTTCGTGTAGTTCTAATTAAGTTTTAGTATCTTAACATAAATTTAGTATGAGTTCGAATTTAATGTAGAATTTATTTGATATTACTGTATTTGATATAAAAGTACAATACAGAATACAATCAGATAAGCCCACTAGCACAACGATCCTAAATCGAATTTAACCCACTAAACCAGTTTAAGATCGTCAAATCGTATTTTATATAATCGTTATTTTACATAAGTAAATAAGTTTAGTGGTAAATCTCAATTTCGGATAGTCCTGCAAGTCGGCCTTACAAATTAAATCTTCAAAATAATTCTTAAGTACACTTAAGTGTACAACGTGTTACTGAAAGGCGTGGTCAAATTTAAGCAACGTTTAGTATACGACACAAGTATTTCACGCCCCGTAATACCAAATCTGATTGGATTGATAGAATATAATTAAAGCATTTTCTTTTTTCTCACTTGCAACTTCGGATAAAAAATACTAAACGATAAATAGCTGAGCTTTTGTGTCACTTCAGCTTTGTTATTCTCGCTTCCGAACTTCATTGAATTTGTTATTTATAGGAATGTGATCTATCTTATCGAAATAAGTGCTTCAGATAGCAGGAAATTTTAGAATGTCTAGATTCTAATAAGATTAGGTAGGTGTATAAATACTCACTGTTAAGTGTATGTAACGACCCCTACATATGATCACATATTTCTGTAACACGTTGTATATTATATTCTTTAAATATGAAGGTACATACTTCATATTATAAACACTTCTATTATATAGTAAAATGAATACTAGGGAAATCATAAATATTCGCACCGCTCTACTTCCAACCTGCTGAGTGAAGCTTTGTTGGCACCATAATCAATAACTTTAAACTTTCTCGACTTGAGCTTTGTTTGGTTTAAACTGATCGATTTAACTACATGCCGTCGCATCGATATAATATAGGTACGAAACCGTTTCAAAGCCCTTGAATATTGTTTACTCAATCGAAATTTCTAGAAGAAATGGTGGAGTTTGTTTGCGTTCCGTTCAATCGCGCGTGTTCGCCGCCAAGTGGATCTACGACCACAAAATGCAATTATCGACCGATGTCCGCCACAGCTATGTTCGGATTGCATTCCAATTCTGGAGCCAACTATGAGCTGTACTGGCCTGTACTAGCGGCTTTAGTGTCGCAGTTTTTTGCAATATTAGTCCTTTTGATTTTTTTATTAGTTTGAATGAAGAGACGAGCACGTCGTTCGCCTGATGGTAAGCGCTACGCCTGCTCATAAACAGAAGCAATTCTCTCACATGCGAGAGGCCGTCTGGGTCGGTACACCACTTTGTCAATTTCTGCCGCCAAACAGTAGTATTTAATTACTCTTGTGTTTCGGTTTAAAGGCCGTTGAAGCCAGTGAAATCAGTGGGCGTTATTAACACTTAACTTATGTCTCCGTGTGACGAGCTTCCGCTCGCCATGCAGTGCTTTGTAATTCAAAGTTCTGTGTGGTGCTGTTTCTATTTATGGTCAGGCATGGAGCTTACCATCAGGCGAGCAACCAACTCGTTTCGTGATTCAGGCTAATAAAAAAATTGTATTATGGCAATTTTGCACAGATTTTATTTCTGCATAGTAGCTACAACATGATTGTAGGGTGCAAGTGCCGTAAAATCTTTATTTCTTTGCACCGCAGTGGAACTATTTTAGAATTCTACTATTACATTGTTTGCAACAATTATCAATTTTACTCATTTGTGCCAAAAATTCGCATGTTCACAATTCGCAAGTAACCGTTACCTACGTATTCATAAACATTACTATGAGGTCTCATTGCTTAGTGCTTCCGTATGCATAGTGGCAATTTCTGTACACGTAATGGGTCCGTATTCTTCTCTAGAGACCGCTCTCTGATAATTTATAATTAAGACAACTAGGATTGAATAGTAAACCAGCAGAGTTACTGCGTAATGATCTCTTCTATCGAATGAACAGTGATCTTAGTGAACTGAAGACTGATTGACTGCGGGCAAAATGGCCTCCATACATACATACGCCTATACATCACGCCTTTAATCCCTGAAGGGGTAGGCAGAGATGTAATTAGTTCGCCCCAGATTTCGCTGAGCTTATTTCCATTATGATGATGCATTATTATTACAATGCTCGTCATCGTTTTTAGACAGATGGCAAGTACGCTGTAAACATGAATAATGATTGTGCACTAGTCACTATATCATAAAGACACATGACATGCTATCGTATCCAATCCTTGGCTTATTGCGTTCGTGATTTCACTTGCAACTTTAGCAATATTAGTTGAGAAGGAGGGTTACAATATATTGGTAGATTAAGTTCATGTGTCCGTATTAGAATAGTTGTAGCCACTGTGAACTATAACAGTAATGAGTATTTGAGTACGTATAAAATAAAGAGAAAAACTTTTGTACTAGGAATGTCACTTTTTTAGAAAATTCTAAATATATTTTTCTATTACACATCGTTAATATAGATATTTTTATAGCATAAGTTGGCAAACGAGCAAGTAGGTCACCTGATAGTGATCTCCACTGCACACTAATGCTCACAAACCAGTAGAATCATGGACGCGTTGCTGACGTTAAAAGAAAAGGTATCGTAAAGGAGAGGGGGATTTGGGCCTATGAATATCTCAATCACCGTACGAAACGCAACAGCAAGCCAGTACTTTACGTCGGTTTTCTGTGAGACAGTGGTAACGACCCGGTTGAGTCTGCTCATTCACGCTGTAGACAAAACTATCTACATCGTGGCTCTACCACTCAAATCAAGTAACTATCGGTTAGTAGGTATATTTGTTAATCAGAAATTGCACCATAGTATAAAACGCATTGCAATTTTTATTTTATTTTATGATACTGAATTTAAAAATAAAGTTTGGGTCTTTAGTAAAACCTTTGGGTGTATTAACGTTGAAACTATAGAAACTGTAGATACTCGTAATGTTACTACTTTATTATCATAACATTAAATTTAATCTTCTCCCCGAGATCATAATATGCAGAAAGTTCTTCTCACATACGAGTCTGGTTATGTTCCACATTCGGATAATTTCAACATTGCTTTTTAGTTGTTGCTTCAAACGCTCTCCGCGGACCAACTCATAGTTTGGCTTTATCTTCGTATAATGTTAATTTTTAAATACAGGAATAGGATAGAAGTTTTTTTATTTAAAGGTTTTTGAATTTTGGTTAACTTCCGAAATTGGGTTTGGATGAATGATGAATTTACGTATAACTTTTTTAATGGTAGAGTCTTACAATGGTAATATTTAATGGAATGGAAATTGGATTGTGACACAATAATTCACGAAACAAAAATTATGATTGTGGATTGACCTACATTAGAAATAATATTCGCTGACGCTGTGAGGTCTGAATCCACTGTAATCATTTTTAATTTCCCCAGTGGGCAATTTGACGACCGAACGCATTTTGACATGACAAAATATTACTGCAACGTGTCTTGATAGATGAACATCGAATTGGAAAAAAACGTTGTGAGACTTTGGACACTTAAAATATTACTTATTTCATATTAGTAAGAAATTTGACATAACATGATATAAGCTAACGTCTTTATTCCCGAAGAGGTAGGCAGAAGTGCAACTAGTGCTAAACCTAAATTTCTACGAGACAAAACTGTCTACAGTGTAGCTCTACCACTCAAAATTGTATTATTGACGCCGTATTTATTGGAACATAAATAACTATTGCAGCATGAAGTCGTGTGGGTCAGCTAGTGTAAAACAAAATGAGCTTCTTGTACCACGTGTAATATAAACGTTGCTCCTATTGTAGATAGTAAATCGTTATCATGTTTCGCCTTCGCACATGCACAAGTTAACGTATCGGGGCACTTGTTCGCCCACGCGCCGCCACGTGCACACGATGAGACTTGCCACCATACCGGCCTACGTAACATAATTGATATTTATAATGGCATAAATATGAAACGTCTCACCAACTAACAATGTGTATTGTCGTTTTACTCTTCTCTACATTATTTTAGTACATTTTGTGCAATTCAACAATCGTTCTTCAGGACTCCTTCTTTCCTGCCCTTTTCCCACTCGCAGTGGGGTTGGCGCAACATGCTTTTTAGCACATGTTACAGAAAGATTTGGCTTGAAGTTTTCACGACCGGCCGCCTGCCTCACATTAACCCCTCTGGGGAGAGGACAACTGTCATTCAGGACTATAGGCCGTATAAACAACGTGTTACAGAAAGGTGTGGTCAAATTTAAGCATCGTATTGTGTACGCTTAAGTACTTCAACCGCCGTAGTACAAAATCCGATTGCATTAATAATATATATATATTTTTTTTATCACATGTCTATATTCGACTTGCAACTTCGGACAAAAATAAATGATAAAAAGCTGAGCTGTTGTCTCACTTCATCATTACTATTTTCGTTCACGTAGTTAACTTAATTTATAAGGTTGTGATCAATCTTATCTATTGTAATAAGCGAGTGTCTAATCACTCGCTTATAGCTAGAATTGGCGTAAAATTTTAAGATTCTAGATTTTGATCTTCTTGGCTTTGCGCAGATTTCTGTATAAGTGATTGGTCTGTTTTTGTTTCGCAATACAAATTGTTTGTGAATACAGACGTATAGTTTTTTAGTAGTAGCCGGTTTACACGGTTTGATTTTAGTTGTTCAACTGACTGATTTGAATCAACAAAAGCTTCGATTTCAAGTCTGTTCAGACCATCGAAATAAGATAACTAGAACGATAACTCTCATTTGAATCTGCCAAAAATACGGCTCTAGTTACTTACATGCAAATGTAAAATCACACGTAACACTTATACACGCAACAATAATTAATGAAATTTCAAAATCAACTTTATTTCATAAAAGTTAATGTCTAAATATTAAATTTCTAAATCAAGATAAGAACGACGTTCTGCACTGCGCAAAAAATTGACGTATTTAGTGTCAACTAGAGATCATAAATACTTTTTTATGAATTGATAGAAGGATCTGCACAAACTTTTATAGCCCCGCCCCCTTGCACAGAGCTTAGGTGAGGTAATTTTTTTGCTTGAGTTACGTTTCTTAATCTTATTTCGATGGTTCAGACGGTTCAAATAGCATGTGATTTAGCAGTTGATCAACTGGAATCGAACCATGTGAACTCGCCATTAGTGATCTCTACGTCGATAAAGACAAGTATATCCATTCTTCTTCATTCTTCATTCTGCTTATCTTCAAGAAAAGTATGGAGGAATGGGAAGGCAAGGAGGTATTTGTGCTTTTGGAAATGGCGCTCATCGTAGGTAACGTAACAATTGACTGCCAATTCATGTCGGTTTTCTGTGAGAAAGGGACAAACCTGGTTGAGCGGGCCTATTCATTCTGTTAACAATCTGTTGACAAAACTGTCTACAATGTGGCTCTATCACATAAGGGACTTCTAGATAAAAACTTGATCAGAACTTAGTAATTCAAATTATCTTTCTGGCTTTCAACAAAATTTCGTAGTTAAAGGGTGAAAGTTGCCAAAGAGACGGACTTAGTTATATTCGCATTTATGTTAGTAGGGATATGAAGTTCGACACAAAAGTCAAGTTTTGGCAGCGATGTTAATGTTTTCAAGATAACAATAATTACAACCTCAAAAGTACGAGCTCAATTAAATAGATAATAAAAAACTCATTCCTTACGTAAAGTTAATAAAGCGTATTCAGTTAGTAGTACATTTATAAAAACACTAGTTTTTGGTTCGAGGATCCGCCCGCGTGAATGGCTTTTTCCTTTTTCGGAATAAAAGTACCCTATGTCCTCCTTACGAAATTTCATTAAAATCCGTTTAGCCGTTTAGCCGTGAAAACGTAACATATAGACTTACTTTCACATTTATAATATTGTAGTATGGATTAATGGCTTAAAATTTACTTTTTATACATGAAGACTCTATTATAGTAGTTTTTTGCGAAAACCCATCTTATGGATACCTTCCTATCCCGGGAGCGGAGAGATGGTTATGATGGGCTTACCAGGCTTCCGACCTAGTTCACTCCCCAGTGACTGCCAGGCTATCTACCCTTATCCCTTCGGCGCTAATGGAGTGTTTCCGTTGGATCCTGGTATATTATAATGGTCCAGCGGGTAATGAATACGGATTGTAGAGGCACAGGTTCGAACCCAGCCTCAGAGCACACATCTGACTTTTTGAAGTTACGTGTGTATTAATTGTTAGTTCTATTTTTAGATTATGGTCCCATCGATTTTTGATGATTTAATTGTTAGTTAACGACGAAAGAAAATATTATGAGGAAACTTGCATACTTACCTGAGACTTTTCCATAAGAATTTTGAAAAGTGGAATCTACAAACCCTGAGTCAGCGTAGTGTATTAAGACTTAATCCCTCTCATTATTTGAAGAAGCACGAGCCCAGTAGTAGGACTATATAATACAGGGTTGGTATTATTATAAAGCATAATAATAAGTTTTCCATTTATCTCGCAAAAGTAAATTCTGATAGACTGGCATTTAAACATACTCATAAAAATCTACTTGTATCGGATTATAAACTCTAATAATATGCAATTTACACGTTCATTTTCACTTATTTGCGTGGAAGTGCCGCATTCCCATATTATAATTATGAGATTGTAAAGTATATTTTATGGTTGCTAAGGTTTAATATACTGGACGTCTGTCCAATGCTTATCGCAGAAACAATAATATGTATTGGTTTATATGATTCAAATAGAATTACAATCTGAATTACCATATTATTATAAATATTAACGCAAAGTCTTGTTCAAGATGATATGATAATTAAAATAGTATGATTTCATGCATAACAATAGGTGTTATATATTATGCGGATTCGCAAGTAGTATTCGATAAATCACATGTAAATTACTTGGTATTGGAATTTCTGTCCAGTATAGCGATAGGGTCGCCTCGTCACATCCTGGGAGCGAAATAAGTTCGGCGAAAAGTGGGTGCCTTAGTGGCACTTCTGCCTACCCGTTCGGGAATACAGGCGTCAGCTTATATTAATTTAGATATAAAAAATCTGGTTACTAAAATACAAGTAGCAGAACAATTAGTAGAGCTGGTGATGAAACTCAGTTTATTAAATGTCTAAAATACATAATTTATTTCCTTTAATCGTATTTGTAGTGAGCCGTTTAGTAAAGACGCAGCATGCTTAAGGATTAACATACAACAGGTTGCAAGTTGCAGCGGATCGGATAAAGCCTCCAGTCGGGTTTAGCACGGCAGGCGGCGCGCGCGCATCTACTTACCTTGTTCAGATCCCATCGACACTCGAAGTATTGTTCGTGTGACATCTTATTCAGAAGGGATATTTCAAAGTGGTTTCAAATAATGTATAAATCAAAAGTGTTTAAAACATGTAATTCAAAATGAAAAAGCTAATTATCATTACAGTGCTGCTACTAATTTGTACCACCGATGCAGATTTCATAATAAAAGGAAAAGTTAAAAAAAGAAATACAATTATAAAAATTAACGACACCATCCAACCAAAGTGCTACAATAATACCGTATTTAGAAACAATGAAACGTTGAAACAGGTCATATTGGAATCTAAATATATTTTTACAGGGAAAATTTCAAATGCGCAGAAGCGGAAACGCGGTAAAATAAAGAGTAATGTGTTTAAAGTTTTCGTTAGGAGAATTTTGAAAGGTGATGTGGATACGTTAAGTGAAATGTTATATTTTGAAACTAGAACATTTAATTCGTCGAATCGTGCGTACATATTTGCGGAGAGTAGGTCATTGAAGCAAAGCTGCGTCAGCGTAAGTCAAGGTTGGGCGGCACTGCTGTTCAGTAAAGGTGAATTCTCTTCGCCGCTGAAACTGCTCGTGGATCCTATCCCGTCAAACTTAGATACTGTGCGACGGGTGAAAGCAGTGATAAAAGGTAAACAATATTATAATATATCCAGAAGATCTCAATTGGTCGCTGGACACGGCACGCATTGTGAGGGGGTTCCTCAATCTGGGGTTCTAACCGCCAGTGGCTGAGTCCTGAGCTTCGCCATTGGGGGGAGCTTTTTATATTTTTTGTAATTACATTTTATAAACTTTATATATTTACATACATACGGCATAATATAATATATGACACAATTCCAGACTCCGGGCTGATACTAAGCATTTCGTAATAGACAAACACAATATCACTTTTACCCGACCCGGGGATCGAACCCGAGACCTCAACGTCAGCCTCAGTCGTAACGCGGACGAATTACAAAAGCGCCACCGAGGCAGTAAATATAATTATGTAAAGACAAATTGTCTATCTCCCCCTTTTTAAGTCCGATAAAAATACAGATCTACAGATTATTATTAAGATTGTACGTACTGTAGGATAGGTAATAAAAAACTAATTATACCTACAAGAATAACAAAAACTCTGCGACATTTCTCTTGTACCAAAGTTTGAAAAAAAACGGCCATATGCGACGATTCTCGAGCAACAGGGATTCCGTGCCAACCCCTGGTAAATTTTACTTTTTGTTTTATTTTTCATTATAATTTGTTAGGATGTCCGTTATAATAAGTCCGCCATAGTTTGCGGAAAATTCAGCTGGTGTATTACGGTTTAAAAGATAGAGCCCTTTAATGATACGACAAACAGACAGACAGACATACGGCGTAGACTAGAATGATAGTTTTCATAAGTCTTCGTTGGCAACCTTCGGGTACGTAACCCTAAAAAAACAAATCTTCTAACAAAAAATGATAGCATCTAAAATATTCATGTAACACATTATGCTAAGATTCATAAAAGAAAATACACTCATTCAGAAAAAGTATAATATACATAATGCAGTATGCTAAATATATTATTGTTGTATTTTTATTTAAACAGCCAACGGTAAGTGTCTTTTATAGTTTCATATGCATGTAGGTAGACACAGAGACGAGCATGTGTGTCTTTTGATTTGATCTCTGTGACGTACCGGCGGCATTTTATCTCAAAGATGATTATCGGGTGTGAATTGGTGGCTCCAAAGGTATACTGCTGTAAAACCACAGAGCCACCAATATTTAAATTCTCGGAGCAGGCACGGTTTATACTCGACCTGATTTCATCTATCATTAAGACATTCTAATTTGTTGCTCGTAAAATCATAAAATCGTTTATCACTAAATAACTTTGGCGCCACAGTATAGTTTCGGTTTTAATATCGCATCTAGTCGCATTAGCATCTTCCTCACGATAAATTCATTTCGTAACAATTTATTAAAATATGCGTTTCGAACTATTATTCTTTAATAAAATAACATAAAACCATCGCCTAAAATGAATCACATTCTGCGTACATAAATCATATCTTTGACATATCCAAATGTAGCGGTCATTCGTTTATTCATGTTGTAGCTAAATTATGAACACAAAGTTCCACTCCTTGGTCCGAAATGTATTCGTAGAAGCAGCCCGTGGGCGTGGGTCGTACCGTGAGAAAACAGACCCCAAATTGTACGATTGTGCTTTTAAACGGCTGTGGAAAATGGACATCGTATTATTCGATCAATCTCCGAACATCCTTCGCTTTTGTTTTACGATTTCGTATCTCCTTAAATTGTAATTGACGGCCTGTCTGGCCGTCTTGTTTGATGCTTGATGTAAAGGTGTTGGAATTAAATAAGTCGACGACTTATAAAGGATACAGAATAAAGGGGAAATAAAATTTAATCGTTAGATCCCACTAATGTTATACGGTTTAAAAATAAAAGTATCGTCACTTTGTTTGCTCTATAAAAGCAAGTTAATGACAAACACAACACAATTGCTACGATATCACCTCTCTAAAAGATAAAATACTAGGAGATATATTATTATAATGAAGACAAGGTCGGCGGTCATAGATAAAAACCAACATTCGTCCTCCGGCACAAGGGTTCGGTCCTTCGGGATGTGTCGCAGCGACCCGGGACGATCAAGTTTATCTGGACCACCGGCGATGCCATACAGCCGCTTCTCAGCGCTCGACAAATTTATTGACACTCTTTCAATTAAATCTATTGTTGCGGTGAACAGACACAGCGGTCATAACAGAATAAAACACGATAACTCGCCGTGTGTATCCGTAATGTGTTCCCATATCGAGCGCGTCCCGCTTCAAACGCAGTAAAAGGAGATTTATTAAAACTATTTGGAAACTGATTCGATCGAAACCGAACGATTTGACATTTAGATAAAGAGTAAAATTTATTTTTCCCTCGGATACGCCGCTCCGACGGAGTGACAATGGAATAAAAAGGTTATAAAATGCGGCGGTTGCGGGCGCTCGCCCACGTCCCGCGGGTGTTGTCGGATGTTCGTACACGGCGGTGCATATCTGGCGGCCGTGGCGCGGCTGAGCCACGGCAACATTGGCAGATAAAATGCGACGACTGCGTTATTACTACGCTACTCGCAAGCACGTGTAAATTTCTATGTGAGAACGGGCAGATAAGCTCGCGTGGGCGCAGTGAAATTCACGGCGCCAGTTGTCGGTCGCCAGTCGCGGCCCCATGCGTTGCACGTTGCTAGCGCTGCGTCCATCGCGCAGTAAACTTTACGCATTTTTGTGTAAATAACACGATCAACCGTTATAGCTCGGACGATTAACGTCAGAAATTGTAACCGTGTTTATTGTTCATCGCATAACTTTTCTATTAGTTAATAAATTATGCACATTCAGTGATTTGTAGAATTTTGGATAGACGGTTATAGCTTGTGGTTAGTGTATAATTTCCAATAAAACAGATGCAATTCTAATTCTAATAACATCACAGCAATAACGTATAGATATTATATACACAATTGAAGAAGTGCTAAAGATGTAAGTGCATATAAAATCATAATTTTGTGGAACCCAAAACTTATTAACAGTAAAATAAATTGCTAGGCGTTACACTTTTGACAGATAGTTAGGTCGTTCTCAGAACTATTAATAACCTGCGATAGGAAATAAACGTAGGCCAATATTAGTCGTAAACGCCTACGCTGTTCAAAAGTCTCGTCTATTGTTATAATGGACAAGTTTACATCAAAGAAAGAAATGATAATAAAATAATAAACACGTACGGTTTAAATAAATAACATTGAATGTTAAAAGCGTTTTATTGTTTTGTATGCATTGGGGTAGATCAGTGCGATCGAGATAATCTTCTTAGAGAACGTGACACGAGAATGGGTCATTTTTTGCTGACGCATTGTTTTGGGAGACGAAATAGCTACGTGACACTTGCTTGGGATTCTCTTGCTACCCACGCCCTGCCTTATAGGGAGCTAGATTATTATTTTTATAAAAAAAACAAGACATTCTGCCTCGCGAAACAAAAAGATTAATATTGTCACATCTTCGAATATTGTGTTATATTATCTCACTAAATATATTAGAATGCTTATTATGGAGATGACCCAAACCCAATGTGATTTCTATTGTCAATACCGACGTGATATATTCGAAATAAAAAAGCGGCTATTTCGAAAGGTCAGAGACCATAACCATGCATAGTAAGCATCTGTTTGTATATGTAACATAAAATATTTCTGTATTGGATTACGTTATACAAACGGGAACCTTTTATTCCTCAAAACGGAGTTCAACAATGCTGTAAAATTTACATTACACACACAGTACTCTTGGGGGATGCTATTTGCTTGCTTTTAGCTGAATAGAAATATTGTGAATGTAAACATCATGACATGAATTTCAATTTAACGACGGCCTCCGTTCGCCCTGGCCTCTAGTGCACATTAAGATACTTAGATCTTTAGCGTAAATAGAATCCATGTTTACTCTATCGATCTGATATTATGCTATATACTATTACTGATAGTCTCTGTGGCCCAGTGAGCGAGTGAAGCGAGAGGCTGTGGGTTCGATTCCCGCACCGAGACAAAATGTTTCTGTGATCCGAGTCTGAGTGTTTTCTCCTCAGAAGGGTCGATATTAGGCAGACGGTCGGTCGTAAAATTTACAAGCCGTATCGTTCTGTAACATGTGTTATAAAGCATGTTGCACCAACTCCATTGCGAGTGGGATAAAGGCAGGTGGAAGAAGACATAAGCTCACGTCTGAAGGGGTGGCAGTTGTACAACTAGTAATCGTTGCATCCACTGTTCACTGAGCTTATTTTATTTCATGAAGTGATAAGGGGCAAGCATATCGTCATAAAATCCCAATCCCGGGCAACTGATGTGTAATGTATCGAATTGAAAACTCAATAACAAATTGTTATTTCCCGACCTGAGAATTGAACCCAGGACCTCACAGTTTCTTAGCCTATGCACGCTGCCACTAGACCAATAAGGCGATCTTATATTAAGCGGCAAATCTGACAAACATCAACCCAGTCCAGTGTGTTAAGAGGTGCCTTGATTTACATATATCCATTGTATCCAGCCGAGTTACCATAAAATTTAACAACAGTTGACTTCACGTGTCCTGCGAGCGCCCAAGATGCTTCTTTACGACGATCCTCAAGACCAAGTAAAGGTTATTGCTATAATTCAGTTTTATGAAACCCCTTTCAGGTAACAAAGTATATTCGGAAAGTTCTCACATAAGTTACATTAGGCAAGAATATTACCTTATAAATAACGCTCTAACTATTATTGAGGGATATGAGGCCACCTAACAGTGACATTTTCGAAAGGGAAGCCGACACTAGATAATTATAAACTATTGGGTATATATTTTTTTGTGATTGTTTGCTATCAATGTTGCCAATTATATGTAATTATTTTTGCTGGAATATGTTAATAAGATAGCAGAGAGTAGTTGGGACTGCCCAAACAAATGTCCTAGGTTCGAAACCAGCCCCAAGAGCATGCATCTCTGTTCTTTTCTAAGTTATAATTACTTGTTAATTATTATAGCTTCCTACTTCCCAACAGCTCGCCACAAGCTGTCTTATATTATTATTATATTTATAAAATATATGTAAAATTATAGATTACATAAAATCATAGTAAGTAACTAACTAAGCAACATTTTGACAAGTTTGCAAAGGGCAGTCTGAAAAGAGATGTTGATAGTAAGCACTGTCGTATTTCGATTTGAAGGACATGGAGCCAGTGAAACTACTAGGCATTATAAGACTACACATCTAATATCTACGACTGAAGAGCACAATCCAATGTCCTGCAGTGGTTTGTAATTCCAGTTTCTGTATGGTGTTGCTTCAGTTTAAGGGCAGACGCGATGCTTACCATCAGGCGAGCGACCTGCTCGTTTCGTCATTCTGGCTAATAAAAATATACTTGTTTTAATTTTAACGGCAAATATCTTGATTGCTTTCTTTCATATGCGAGTTGGAAGTAATTAAGGACATCTTTATAAGCGTCGGTAATCAAAGCTGTCTGAGTATATTGCACGTATGCTTAACAAAGACTATAAAATTTAAACTACTTCAGTCATAAGTAGGTTAAAATAATAAAAACACAACGTACTCGACCTGCGAAAGCTTGGCGGGTGTATCCAAACAATTGGTGGTACGGACCGGGCGAATCCTAAGGTAATATCGCGTCCATTTTACTTCGACTAATGTTTTGCTTTCAAAGAAGCTGTGGGTTTTATCTGTTGAAATTCATTTTATTTGTCTGCGTTACGAGATGTTATAAAGCAATGAGAAATTCTTAACAAAGGCTTTATGACTTCAATAACGAAATTTATGACGTATATTGCGGTGGAAGCACGTGTCAAAAGTATGGCAACCTGGCTGTTGCTAACGTGGCAGCCTTGGGTAATAATAAAATTAAACCTTTTATAGACGAGTCTCAATACACGCACTCAACGTTTTAGCTCGCCGACATTAAGGGCTCTTCGACAGGTGTGATGAGTCGTTATTTATAAGTAATCGGTAACTTTTTCTACACGTCCTGTTATAGAATATGAAGGAATCTGTCTATTCGATTCTGACCAAAATGCATATTTTCGTTCTCTTGTGATTTTTACATCTTTTTAATGCTTTGGGTATCTCCTGGACTACTTCATCTCCTCATATCATCTTGCATCCTTATGCAAGAATCCTTCATCTCATCTTGCATCCTTATGCAAGCATTTTATGCCATTATTTTTTGCAGAAAATGAGTCAGCAATTTCAAATATATTACAAATATTATTTTGCTTCCTTGAAGGCACAAAACCAGGAGGATTATGAGTAAATAATCGGCTTAATATTTTTCACATCATGCACTCAAAGGCTTCGTGTCGCAGCGAAAAACCATTCGTAGAAATATTACTTGATTTATTTATTACGTACAGTTAACTTGGACGTTTTAATAAAACAACAGTTTTTTTGTATCGGTTTATGAAATGTAATAGTATCGTTTAACTGATTATTTAAATTGACTTTGTACATTGCAGCACAGCGCTATCAGTGCAGCAAATATAAATAACAAGCTTTTGCTTGCAGCTCCGCCCGTATGAACAGCTTGTTCCGGGATAAAAACTAGCCAATAACCGTCTCCAGGATCCCATCGGAACTAAAATTCACCAAAATCAGTTAGTTCAGCGATTTAGGCGTGAAAGCGTAACAAATAAACAAAGTCACTTTCGTATTTATAATATTAGGAGACAAAAGAGAAATATAGATGTCAAAGGTAACGTTGAAATTATAACTCAAAAAAAACCATATTATTTCACACGGTATTAGTACTCAACTTAAGGAGACTAACAATGAAATTGCAAGAACATTCCTCTTTAAATATAAACTATGTAAATCGACTATTTAAAGTTAAGCAGAGAATTATATATCTTCCATGATGTAAGTGTTCTTTTAACCGTTTTACTTTCAAACAAGATGGTTGGAAAGAAGAGGACGCTTGGGTCGTAAAGCGGCCTTACTGCACGGGGTGTTGCTGTCATAAAAGCGAACCGACTCCGCCGACGGCACTCGCTTAAAGAAAACTTCCATTTGAATTGAAACGCTTGTGCAACTACCCCAGTATCTTTCTGCTTAACTGGATATTCTGATATCGGACAATGTTGATGAAATTGAACTCTGAATTAGATATTCGTATCTGTATACAATGTGCTGGTACGTTAACTTTCTACTTTGTTGCTGCATATAGTTATTAACGTAAAATTTTGCTTATAATAATGACAATTCAATTGAAATAATCTAAATGAAAGCTCCGATCTCGGAATCAACCTTAACAACACAGGGCACTGATAATTGACTTATAAAATCCTAAATTGGTATTAGTTTAGTCGAGTAACAATAGAATTGACTTTAATATCTGTCATAGTGAATACATCAAAGACGATTTATAAGACTGAATTGAATTATAGACTATAGAAATAAATGCATTCTTTATATTTTAAAGTGAGATTTCAGAGTAATCCAGCCATCTATTGCAAGCCTTGATATGACTTAACATCGTGACACAAATGATCGATCATAAGAACGTGTTGTTTTGTATCATCTAGAGAATCTTTCTTCATTTTATGTTGTATTAGACCTGTATTACATTAGTAAATACTTACTTACGTACGACTACCTAGTGACTCACATATACGTTTACACCTAGATGCACAATACCCTAGTATGCGAGAGTCCGTCTGGGCTGGTACCACCGCTTTGTGTATTTCTACCGCCAAGCAACAGTGTGTAAACACCGGTTTGAAGGACATTGAAGTCAGTGAAATTACTGACCCTCATAATGGTCTTAACAACTTATGTCTCGGGTGACGAGCTCAGTCCTGTGCAATTCCAAAGATTCAAAGTTCTGTGTGGCGTTGTTTTTTTTATGGGCAGGCGTGTGGTGCTTACCATCAGCCGAGCGACCAGCTCGTCTCATCATTCAAGCTTATTAAAGAAATGACGAACTTCTAAATAAGCATACGTAATTTACAATAATCAACTTAACTGCCTTGATGGCGCAGTAGTAATGCGTATGCGATACGATTGTTGTGCTGAGGTCTCGCGTTCGGTCCCCGTGTCGGGTAAAAGTGATATTGGGATTTTCTATTTCGAAATGCTCAGTATCATATCAAGAGACGAAAATAAGCTCGGCGAAATGTGGGTGTACTGTTTACACCTCTGCCTACCCTTTAGGGATTACAGTTGTCAGTGCGTATGTAATAGTCAACTTACAATGCTGTTTACATTAGTCATTTCGTCGTAAGTCCATCGACGTAATTGACCCTAGAGTGGTAGACCTTTGAATTATACACGACTCAGTGCGACACACCAGTATCGAAAGCTTTTTTATCTTAAAACAAATAAATGGTGTTTATTCAAGCTGTCGTAGGAATGTGATGGTAATAATAATATGATTTCAATATTAATATGAAGTTAACATAAACCAAGATATTTTACCTTAACGAACTGGAATTGCGAGTACCTACTTATGGTACTCGCGATTGCTTTTTTCTAGCGTTTTCGCAATATCTTTATGTATTTTTTACAAGTCTCCTAATTTCAATTCGTACTTTTTCAGCGTTTTAATAAAAGAAAATAAGTATTGCCTCAGTGGCGCAGTTGTAATGCGTACCTACGCGTAACGATTGAGGCTAACGCAGAAGTCTCTGGTTCGATCCCCGGTTCGGGCAAAGAGGTATTTATTATATATGGCGATAGGCTCGCCCCCTATCACATGATGGGATGGAAATGGGCCCGGCGAAATGTAGGTGTACTAGTTACACCTGTGCCTACCCCTTCGGGAATTGCAGGCGTGAGTGCGTGTGTAAAATAAGTAGTAGAGCAGGCGGTCATCCAGGAGTAGTCGAGTCGAGGTCGTCCATCTTAAAGGCAGACTTCCGATGGTTGCGTCACAGGGGTCAGTTACGCCGCGTCTGCGCGTTGATACTATGTAAAATATACAATATGTAACAAAAATCCTGAATCGATATTCAAACGTAATGAATCAATTCGCATACGAAAATTATACTATAAAATAATCATATTTATTTTGTATACTTTAATTATTTTATTGATTGAAAACCGTATTTCGATTGATTACCTTTGCAAGAGCGATGTCTCGGAGTCAGAGCGAGATAGCAATTTGCGGCGTCTACGTGCATCAAACGTGACGCGCCGCGTGTGCATCCGGTTTCATCAATTCGTAACATCAGTCAGCTGTTCATCAGTTTTCAGATGAAAATATTTTTTTTTAAATATGTTCATTTTTCTAAGCTACCTGTGTATATATTTTTTAATTTAACTACTTTTATTAAGATGTTTATATGGCTGTCTTCACGACCTAGAAAGGGCCAACAGGGTTTTTGTTACATACTATATATGAGAGCGTTCGACGGTAGCTTCAATAAGGCATGGTTTCAATAGTTGCTAATTCTCAAATTAAGCACGGTGTCGATAGATGAGAGGGTAACTGACAGTGCTTGCCGCTTGACGCATAAATCGGAAGTCTCCCTTAAGTCATTTAGTGCTCTAACAAAGACCATTACATCAACAAACCCAAGCTGAGTTTAGACTAACTCATATAATACACTCGTAAAAATGTCTTAAAAGCCCTACCTTGAAGTGAACTATGTATTGAAGTTTATTTTAGTTACGGCCCTGGGCCTGCCACAACAAGCTCGCTTAGCTTGTGTAAATTCCTCTCAAGGACATGTCTTTGCTCGTGGTAGGGCACTTGTGCCTTGTATCTGAATACTGACTACCATCCACGTGGGGAAAACCTGTTATAGTACTCGCGTTTACGAGCTGTATGTTTTAAGTTCAAACATTTCTAGTACCTGTAGGCCGGTCGTGTACCTAATTGTAATTATTGACCCCCAACAGAGCCTGTTTTAAATCGTGAATCAAAACTTATATGAGTTTGTAATTGATATTAAAGTAGGAGAGAGGAGATTAACATTATCAAAAATCTGATCTTAACGTTATGTCATATTTTTATTGGCTTTAGATGATGAGATCAGCACATCGCTCGCCTGATCCTTCACGCCTACTCATAAAACAGAAGCAAAATCAATCAGAACTTCCAATTATGAAGTGCTGCATGGCACTGGACTGCGCTCGTTACCGCGAGACATAAGATATTACCTAAGTCTTATAATGTCCAGTAATTTTGGCCTCGATATCCTTCAAACGGAAACACAACATTGCTTTTACACTGCTGCTTGGTAGCAGAAATAGATAATCTGGTGGCACCGACACAGGCGGCCTCTTGCATACGACGACAGGGTATACCACCTAGTTATACTCGTACCTAACTATGTTTTTCAAAATTCTACCTCTAATGCGAGAAAGAGGGTTAGCTTTGAAAAGACTCACTCACTCTTGTGAATATAATAATAAAAAAATACGATAATAAAAAAAACTTGGGAATTCGCAAATAAAAGAAGCATATAAACACAATTAAATATATTTTTCGATGTTAATCAATCAATCACTAGAGTAAACGATATAAAAAAACTGAATTGCTGTTGTTGATGGGCTGTTCAATATTTACATGCGATTAAAGTACCGAGATATTTTTGTCTTTAAATGGGATCCCCAATTGTTTACTAACATCTTTTTATTTTTTGTCTTCACTGGATAAATCTTGCCGCAATTCTTCCTATATTCAGTTATTTAAATAAAAGTCACACGATTCTAAACCTTAATCTGTAGTTCATAAAAGGGCGTAGGATATTAATAGAGTTACAAACATTCGTGCGCAGGTAGGATTCGACCGACATTCCATGCCTTTGTCAGTGATGGCTGTCTCATGCCCACACATTTCCGGATACAGTACAAATAAATGGTAACTGTTTCGTCAATTACGTATCAATTCAATAATAATGTGAAATAAGACCAAATATAATAGGTAAAATAAGACCAAGTTTTGCTCTCAAATTTGTTTACTTATTGTGATATATTTTATTACCTTGAATAAAGAAACGAATAGGTCGCTCGCCTGATAGTAAGCGCTACGCCTGCCCATAAACAGAAACAACACCACCCAGGTTCTTGTATAACAAAGCACTGCACTCACTCCGAAAGAAGATGTTAAGTCTCATAATGCCCAGTAATTTCACTGGCTTCAATGTTCCTCAAACCGAAACATAACAGGGCTTACACACTGTTGCTTAGTGGTAAAAATAGACGAAGTGGTGGTACAATATGGCTTCTCCCATAAGAGGGACCTACCACCCAGTAAAGTGTTGGTATATAAAGCAGCAATAGCTCAGCGAGAAGTGGTATGGACTGTCGAAACTAAAATTGCCGGTTGGAAACCAACCCCAAAAGTATACACTTAATAAATGCATATAGTTTACCTGGTGGTAAGTGATCTACATTGCCCATGAACATCTACAAACCTAGAAGAATCATTGCAGCGTTGCCGCTCTTAAAGAAAAATAAATATCGATAGCTTTGTACTTAAAATGTCATCGTAATATTTCAATGAAAGTATTTAAAACAACAATGAATGGTTATCGATTAATCAGTTTTCGTCTAATAGCTAGTTAAGAGTTACCCACCAATGTTACATCCGTAGGCGGGTAATTAATGTTTTTACCTGTCAACACTAGACAACTGTAATGACGTTAATCATTAATCAACTGCAATGATTCATATTGTCTTTTACCTGATAAAAAAGGGTTAGGATTGAACACACGGAGATCGCTACCGAAACCATATTTTATCTTGGGATGGGTCTAAAAAAAGGGTTCAAGGGTTTGTTTTGTATATAATAGTTATCATTTAAAATATTGTGGTTATTAAATTTCGAGGGTGGAGTAAATTGACACCAGTTGACTTTAGATAAATAACGGAAAATATGACGATTTCTTGGTTCTCCATGGATAAATAAATGGTGGATATCTTATCTTAGACTGCCTCGGTGGCGCAGTTGTAATGCGTACGCGTTACGATTAAGCTAACGCTGAGGTCTCGGGTTCGATCCCCGGGTCGGGTAAAGTGGTATTGGGTTGTTCTATTACGAAATACTCAGTATCAGTGTATATCCAGTAAAATTCTGCTGACGGTCGAGAAATGCAATGTCTCGTGATGACCAGACCAGACGAGATGTTGCCCAGAACTCTCTCGGCATACATAGTTTTGAGTAGTAGAGCCACGCTTTAGACAGTTTTGACTATAGCATGATAAAGATGTCTACGTTTTGAGCGTCGATATTGCTATTTTAATACTTGACATTGGCGAAATCATCGAAAATCGAAGGGGCCATAATCTAAAAATAGATAGATAGACTATAGCATGAATTGTCCGGCACGACCGCGATCTTACTATGGTCGCACAGAAAACTGACGTACAGTGGTGGCTTGCTGCTGCGATTCATACGGTGAGTGCGATTTCCGGAGCCCTAAATCGGCTCCACTTCCCGATCCCTTAATTATTAGTTTCCTTTAAAATTAGCAACGTATTCATGACTTTTCTAGGCGTTCATGGGCGGTGGAAATCATTTACTTACCATCAGGTGACCTACTTGCTCGTTTGCCAGCTTTTGTTATAATAAAACGTATGCAAGATAATAAAGGGCATAGATACCTGCAATACTGTATGGATACAAAAAATTATAGATTTCATACAGCTGAGTTATGTGGTGCCCTCTGTTATCTGTGTCCTTCGGAAATTTGAAATCAGATATTATTAATGAATCGAGCTATAACGGTCGTGGTTGTTTAGATAATTTTACTAATGTACCAAGATAAGGTTTTCAAATGTTAATATTTTATGTGTCGTTATATCTGACAATATGGCTACCTTAAGTAAACACGATATTTATATTTTATTAATGTAGATACAACAAAATAGTAGAAAGCTTTACAATATTCTATTAATTTATTTTGTGTTTTGGTACCGAAGTAAGAGTAGCCGTGTGGGATTTTAGATGAATGCTCATTTACAATGACAATTATTTATAAGTTATATTGTGTTCATTTAATACAAAAAGAGACATTTATCTGTCAGTCTTTACTCTATTATTCTTTGATTTTATACTGTCCGCTTTTTCTGCCTAGCATTATCCTGACTTAATACCAGGGTCCACCTTCCTATCATGATTTGACGGTAATTGGAATAATGTCGGGCGACTCACAGTCTGATCCCCACAACCCGCAACGGAAACCAAGTTTCGCCATTGCATTGCCTCGTCAGTTAATCAGCAGAGTATACCACGTACAGGTGACTTTCAGCCTAAGATGTTGGTGGCTTACACTCTTTTGTTATAAAATAATTAGAATCGTATTCCTTGAAAAAATAGACAATTCTCATGTCTGGAGTTATCAACGTCTTCTGCCAGGGTCCGCCTTCCTACTTAGATGCTTCCACTTCGTCCGATATTGATCGTCCTCCGTTTTTTTTATTGGCTAGAATGACGAGATTAGCAGGTCGCTCGTCACCCCGAGACATAACATTTTAAGTCTTATAACGCCCAGTAATTCCACTGGCTTTAACGTCCTTCAAACCGAAACACAACCGTGCTTACACACTGCTGTTTTGCGGCAGAAATAGACAGCAGGTGTACCAACCCAGACGGCCTCTTGCATACGAGGGACCTACCACCTAGTAAACCACCACTACCCGTAGTGATGCCATACAATATTATCACCATAAAACAATAATATTTAATTAATAAAAAAATTATATTATAAATAAATGCTTAGAAGACGCAACAGTGACTTGCAACAACTCATTCGTGATCGCAATCCGTTCAAGAAGGCTCGCCGCTCGGCCTAACACGCCACGAGTAACACCCACTTTGATTTATTTGTAACAATACTGCGGGGGCACTGATGTATTGTTACGCAGCCAGATGATGTAACAAAGCTTCACTAATTGTTTTTTCCCTCCATTGTTGCAGGTACGTTAATGTGTTCTCGACTAAGGACAGGTAATGTTTATACAAATAGGATTCAGACCAAGCACAAGTTGGATTCGCAGACAGAGGTTTCCGCATCACCACACGCTTAAATTTTTACTTTTTATTTCTTTTATGTGTTAGTATATCAGCCATGATAGCACTTGCTCCATAAAAACAACCAACTACCTATAAAACAAGATAGAGCCCTTTACAAACAGACAAACGGACAGAAATACGGCGAGTAAAAGGGTTCAGTTGGCACCCTTATGTACGGAACTCTAAAATGGCATATTTGAGTTATTCGCTTTACTTATGGCAATTAGTACATAAACGTTTTGCTAACCGTTATTGAAATATGAAAATAAAATTATATAAACATCGATGTTTATGCAGGTAACTAAATGTACTCGTCGCAACCATAAGTTGTCTTGTTTAGTCTAAAGTCTTCTCTTAGTAAATAATATGAGTTGAAGGCAAGCCCCGGGGCTGGCTTTCGCCAAGTTCTGTTTACGTATGTCGGCGTCTTGTTGACAGTGGCGCCTGCGTCGCAACTCGCAAGCCTACCGTTGGAGTGCGTGACGTTTGCGTAAATATTACAGGTTTTAGAGAAATTAAAATTTGAAGAGAAATCTCGTTGCCCCGTATTGCTTTGCATATTTAACCTCGCATGATTCGAATTTCGTGTTGAACAGTGTTTGCTCTATTTATTTTACTTTTGTACAGTTGTACCTAAAAGTTATTTATATTGTAAAGTATATTTTTAATTAGTGGTCTTAAAACTGCCTCGGTGGCGCAGTTGTAATGTGTACGCGTTACGATCGAGTCCAAAGCTGAGGTCCCGGGTTCGATCCCCGGGTCGGGTAAAGTGGTATTGGGTTTTTCTATTACGAAATGCTTAGTATCAGCCCGGAGTCCGGAATTTGTGCGCGGTATGGCGATAGGCTCGTCCCCTATCACATCATGGGACGGAAATACGCTCGGCGAAATGTTGGTGTACTGGTTACACCTCTGCCTACCCCTTCGGGGATTACAGGTGTGAGTGCGTATGAGTGCGTATGGTCCTAAAAACGAAACTAAATAGGTAATTACCTGTCGTCTTCCACTTGCCCTTATCCCACTCGCAGTGGGATCGGCACAACATACTTTTTAACACATGGTACAGAAAGATTTGGCTCGTAGTTATTACTACCGGCCGCTTGCCTGACGTCAACCCCTCTGGGGAGAAAACACCCAGACCCGAAACAAATATTTGTGGATCACACATTTATCTCGGTGCAGAAATCGAACCCGCCGCCTCTCGTTACACAACCAACTGCTCGCCCACCGCGCCAATAATACATAAAACATTAAATGATAAATATTACATTCAAAGTGATGTCACTACTGTATCTAAATAAGGTTTTATAAATTCATACACTGATCGAATGAAGACTATTAAAATCGCATTTACTAGAAAGGCATCTATAGTGTAAACGTTTACACCTACAAAGTAATAACACTAAATATGTTTTCCGCTTTATTGGATAATACACTTGACTGCTTTAATCTGTGCTAACCTTATAAGAAGTACAGTTACGTAAATATGTGCATTTGTTAAATAAATTGGTGTACGTAGGCTCTGAGTAAACTGAGCTCGTATGCTGATTGGAGATTGACTTTGTTCAATTATGTATGGAAAACAGTTGACATTTCTACTTAGGAACGGCAATGGGTTTACGTAATGTATTAAGTCAATAAACAATTCAATTAGCGAAGGCTTTCTGCAGCCAATTATTTCTACGTCTTTCTTCGACAGTTTACAGTTGGTGGTGCAGCGAGCGAGTAGCTGACTTTCAAACAAGAGCCTGTGGGTTCGATTCCCGCACTGAGACAAATGTTTGTGTGATTCACAAATTATTTCGCGTCTGGATGTTGAGGGACCGTAAGTCTCTCGTAGTTCCTGATAGATTCCGCGGTACAGGTTAACCTAGTGCGGGTAAGGTCTATGTGTGTGACTGTTAGGTGTTTTTTATAGCATAGGCCGGCAAATCAGCAAGTGGGGCACCTGATAGTGGTGATCTCCACCGCTTTTGTACGCCCAATACCAGAAGAATCATGGGCGCGTTGCCGAACAATTAAGGGATTGAGAAGGAGAGGAGGATTTAGGCCTCCGGATATCTCACTCATCGTACGAAACGTAGCAGCAAGCTGCTAATTTATGTGGGTTTTCTGTGGGACAGTGGTCCAACACACGACCCGGTCGACCGGATTATTCATGCTGTAGACAAAACTGTCTACAGCGTGGTTCTACTATACGATTTAGTTATTATTATTATTAAATAATTTACACATAATAGATACATATTTTAACAAGAACGGAAAATTTCTAGAAATTAATCTGCATTTATCATTCATTGTATTATGATTAAAACTACTCGTAATAATCCTGCGAACGATTAACTAAAATTCAAAGTAGAATATTTAACTTTTGCGTACACTATTGTATAATTTACTTTAATGTGTTTCGAAGATAATTAGTTCTCTAGAGAGTTGAACAACGAGAATAAATATGATACCACTTTAGTATGAACTCATTTTTTATTTACTTAGGTAACCGTATAATCAAATATTTTCAGTTAATGATGTATGATATTATGATTAATTTATATTTTAATTCATTATAAAGTTTTATTTATAAGCGTATATTGTGTTTTTAATCGACGAAAAGAACGAAGTTTCTCAGTTAGTCTGTATATTTTTTAATATAGTTACTCGTATGTTCACGCATAGATCCGCAAAATTTAGACAGATTTTAATTATTTTTGTATTCGATAGGATTCACTCCCAAGATAGTCCTATTTGAAGGGTGTAAATCCTAAGTGGATGAAATCAGTATGAATGACTTATACTTCGACATTTGTACAAGAATTGTGATGATTTTTTCCTAAAAATAGTAAATAAATAACTGTTTAAAAAAACATATAAGCGACCAAAGCTAAAACCAAAACTAAACATTTTTGCGTCTGTGTTATCAATCAGTGTGTTATCAAGTGACTATTGAATGACAATAGCATCGACTCAAAATTGTTAATAAAAATATTTATTTTTAGTTTTTGAGGTATTTGAGCGGGTTTTATTTTTTGTTAAAAAGTGTTACTGCGTTACGCTCGGAATATGAAATTATTAGGCCTCTATCGATTCATTTCTCAGAATTAAATTTAAAGTTAAAAGTGACTACTTTTTACTAATGATTAAACATCAGGAGAGTGAGAGAGAGAGAGTCTTCAGTCCAGTAACTTAACGGCTTCCGCTACTAATTACTGAATATTTAGTATAATATGCCGTAATTAGCTCCATTAAAGTATAATAAAAAAAGAATGAACAAAAACTATTATCTAATATAGCAGTTGCAAGTTGTCAAGTTTCATAAGGAACAGTAAGTTTGTAATACACAGAAACGTATGAATATAAAGGTGCGTCCACATTTTTTATACTTCGATACTGTGGTTCGACGTGTTTCGTGTTCAACGAGTGTCTGTGGCTGTCTTGTATTTACTTCGATTAATATGGACGAGAGTTGTGACGCGGCGAAATGTTCCTTAGTTTCTACCGAGGTGTCGACATATAACGTATCGTTTCATTTCGTGACATGTATCGTTTGATCGTAACGTCTGAGAACCGTCCACACTTACGTCTTGTTTTTTCTATCCTGGCACGACAAAGTAACTACACTGTACCTGATGTTAGTACAGTACAGTCCAAATATAATAGCGATCGTCGGTAAAAATTGCATCTATCGATGGTCATCAGTACTTTGCCCGCCTGACGTTACTGCATACACACTGGATGACTCTGGAATGCGAACGTTCGTTCTTGCTGGAACGAGCCACTATAGTAGATTTTTTAAAATATTTACGTGGTGCTATTCAGTCAGGGTCAAAAATATCAGGTACTCTCCTACCAGCATGTTACGCATATCTGACACAGTCAAGGAGTCTCGGTGTGTCGATATTTCACAAATGTAGACGCATTTTAAGTTATACGGTCGAAAGCCACCTATGCTTCATAACATTAGCGAACTCTATAATATAGTTCACTTTGTTCTTTGTTCCACGCTATAAGAACTTAGTAATTATGAATAAATTTACCATTTTAAACACGGGGATTGTCATGAGTTTTACAAATGCTAAGTAGTATGTTTAAGACAGTAAACAATATTTAAAATCATTTAAATGCAGCACATAAAAGGTCTAGTGGTAGGCCCCTCGTATGCGAGAGACCCTCTGGGTTGGTACCACCCTTAGTCTATTACTGCTTGAAATTTAAGCTAGTTAAATAACTGGGCATTATGAGAGTAACATGCCGTGCAGTGCTTTGCACTTCACCTTCATCTGCGTGGTGTTGTGTTTGTTTATGGGCAGACGCTAAATATCCATTTAGGGAGGACGAGGGACCTGCTCATTTCATCATTCAAGCTAAAAAAAAGGTAAAGCTGAGAAATCGTGTTTTCGAACCAAATCCAAGATTAGGCAATCAATAAGCCAATCGACGTATTTTTGTATGTTTTCATTTCAAAAATTACACATGAGTTTCCCGGGATTGGGATTGTGTGAATATCACATGACACTATCACATCATGGGACGAAAATAAGGTCAGCACACCATATGTACATCAGTTCATGGATACAGGCGTAAGCTTCTTAATGGAACACAGATATTATTTAAAAACATTCACAGCATAGTAAAAGATTTATTAAAGTTACGGTCTTGCAATTCGTTGTAGAAAATCTTAGAATACTATTTGCACAATACGGTTTCTGAGTAGGTGGAAATAAGCGTCTTATTCACTCTATGGCCTCAAAGAAGTAGGTAATACATCTAGTTTATCAAATTTTGCCAACAGTTTTTTCGTACCACGATGTGATTGCCAGCGTGTCGCTCTATCGGGCACAAACCCGATCCTGCAAAAATATGTTCTTTGATTAAACAATTTCTATAAATGGCTAAGGCATGCACTCTGCCTCTAATGCCATTAACACATAACTTTTTTTAGGATATCCGCTATAATAATATATATTCTGTCAAAATGTCTACCGGGTATCTACCTACTGCGATTTAAAAAACAAATGACACGAAATAGCAGGCAATGATCATGAAACCTAAGCTCATCATTACGATTCATTCGGCGTCTGGTAATTCCAATCATTACTATCGAGAATTCGGGGCTTTACATGGTCTATATCGATTTGTTAAAATGACATCGATAAAATTTTATAAGTTTCTGTAGATAGGAAACTTGGATTATTTGGGTATTTAAGCTGTTACATTTGCATAGCTATGTAAATATGCTATCTAAATATGAATATTAAACAAATTATCCAATCGATTCATATTAAGCTATTTGAAAATTAATAATCGCCTTATAAGTATAGTGATATACTTAGTAGATAGTATGGTGGGTGATATAGATAGTACTTAGGCTGAGAAACGGGTGTGGTCCAGGATTCAAATCCAGGAGCGAATAATTACTATTTGAATTTGAATTCTCGATTCAAAAAAATCACACTTGAGTTACCCGTGATTGGAATTTATCTAGACTCGCCATCTATCACATCATGGAGCGAAAATAAACTATGTGGGCTTGTGGGTGCAATAGTGACACTTCTGCCTACTCCTTCGAGGTATGCAGACATAAGCTTATGGAATAATATTATTATCTTTGTTTGATTCAGATACTGTTATCCTGTAGATTATTGTAAAAAATACTAGATCGTAGGTCCCTCGTATAAAAAAGACCGTATGGGATCACCGCGTTGTCTATTTCTGCCTCCAAGCGCCAGTAACCACTGTTGTGTTTCGGTTTGAAGGACATTGAAGCCAGTGAAATTATTGGGCATTATGAGACTATACATCCTATAACTCGGGGTGACGAACGCAGTCCAATGTCATGCAGTGATTTGTAAATCAAGGTTCTGTGTGGTGTTGCTTCTGTTTATGGGCAGACGTGGCAATTACCATTAGGCGAGTGACTTATTCGTTTCGTCATTCAGGCCAATAAAAAAAATAAGCTTGTTTATTAACATAATGTTAACATCTTATTATATTTATATTATTGGTATTATATTATAGATTTACTGATTAACTATTTATTTCAGACACAGATGTCCCGTAAAATTATATGAATGTAACATTATTTGTGCGAAAATAGCCATTTGATTTCTGTATAAAATGCCTGACGAATCAAGTGGTAAATAATAAAATTATTTGAATTCGCTATAAAGTTCCAAAGACAATTTACTATCACTGTTCGTGACGTCGCTTTGCTTAGACTTTGATTTTATCATTAGCTCTACCTTCATTATTCAATTCTATTATGCTAAAGACCACAGAAAGGTGGCTGTGGGCGCTATCAGTAGCGCTTGTAATATAAACTTGACCTTTCCGCAAACTGCGTCAATGCCGGAAATGCGGTAATCGTGACATTTACGAAAATTATCCCCAAAAGGCTTGGAAGGTGGACGAAAACCAGAATCGGGCCTTCGTTAGGAAATATCAATAAATCTAATATGTTTTGCACGTTTTGTATGGGTATCATACGTATGTTCAATTGCCATGATGATACGAATATGAGGCACTCATAGCCAGTTGCACTCACTAACCGGTAAACGATTATTGAGATAAGAAACCCTTGGCTCGGTCAGTCTATAGATGGGTACTTCTGGGTGGTATATCAAATGAGCGTCTCCGTTTCGGAGGACATGTAAAAATTGGTCCCGGCTGATATCTACTGACAACAGTTGTTAAGCTAAGTCAGCCTTCGGACGGCTTGAAAGATTAGAAACTAGACCAGTAACCATTCGATATAGAATGTAATGATAATACAGCACTCTTCTTCTGCGAGACTATTAGCTCGCAGTAGTAGGCCATCGCAGGCCAGGATATTCGACTGTCCTCCATAGTAGATAACACGACCGTCAGTAAAAATTCGCCTCCGATGACTACTACGAAAGCACATCCCTCGACGTCCCAAGCTGGAAACACATCCGAAGAGTTCTGTGCTATAGATTGCGGACAGGGGTTTGAGAGAATAATGCAGGTTAAGGTCATGTCGACTTCATCTACATGGTATTTCATGCACTGAAAATTACGATCATATTGTCGTAAATTGGTACATTAATCTTTCCTTCATCCTGGCATTATCCCAGCCTAATGTCAGGGACCGCTTCGGTGTACCATAGATTTAATGGTATTTGGTATTATATGACACAACCCGCAACGGGAACCAAGTTTCATCATTGCCTCGTCCGTTAATTAGTAGAGTGCACCACGTGCAGGTGAGGTTTGCTTTAGGCCTAAGATGTTGGTGACCCTCTTACACTCCAGGTAGATACATTAATAACTACACAAAATGAGTTTACATATATTTTATGCGAGGTACACCATCCCTCCTATTTTAAATGTAAACCCATCCATGAAAGTAATGGAGTTATAAATGACACGGCAATGTTCCTGCGTAGAATGTTTCGCACAAAAGCGTAATTAAGCTAAATGTGTATTTGTAATTTCTCACGTCATGAAATTAGTTAAGCTAGTTGATTGGCTTCAGAGCCATTAAGTTAAGCGGCAAGCGCCAGATGAGTAATTTTAGTGTGGAATTTAAAGTACCCATGGGCGAGAGAGCAAAAATATAATTTTAATTAGA
Organism: Mimas tiliae; assembly: GCA_905332985.1. Lineage (NCBI taxonomy): Eukaryota > Metazoa > Arthropoda > Insecta > Lepidoptera > Sphingidae > Mimas > Mimas tiliae. The sequence continues at coordinate 9,300,310 of HG995240.1, read as the reverse complement.
TTTAAAAGTGGTCTTGCGTACATAAACGCGAAGCCACTTTGAAAATAAGCCATCTTCTTCTGCCTGGTCTAATCACAGCTTAATGCCAAAGACCGCCTTACTATTTAGATGTTACCAGTTCGCCCGATCTTGAGCATCTTCTCTCCGTAGTGAAACAATAAGATGCTCATGGCCTGTTTTTTATAGCAGAGGCCGGCAAACGACCAAGTGGGTCATATGATGTTAAGTGATCTCTACCGCCCTTGAACATTTACAATACCTAAAGAATCATAGACGTATTGCCGACCGTAAAGGAAAGGGATAACTATTTAGATTTGGAAGAGGAAAGGCTTTGGGCCTCCGGATATCTCACTCACCGTACGAAACGCAACAGCAAATTGCTACTACACGTCGGTTTTTTGTGAAACAGTGGTAACAAAACTGTCTACATCGTGGCTCTGCTACTTTGTTTCACAGTGTCCAAGTACCAAAATACAACATTTTTTACAAAGAAGCGTATGTCAAATGGTTATTCGCACTTCCTTCGTTGGTTTCTTAATGCGTTAGGTATATGGCAGATACAATTCAACGGCTATTGTGAAACAGACCTTTAATATTACAAAATGAACATCATTATATGGATATATACACGTCGATATTAATATATCATCCTTTCCGTACATGGATTAATGTCAGCGAAATTATAATGCACCTTAATTTATTGCTTAAAGGACCGTGTCCGGTAATGACAGGCCGTTCCTCTTTTCTTGACTTTACTGTCAATTGTATTAAAATCTTATAGCTACGCCCTTGCATTAATAATTATAAGTTTAAAGTTTTAAGGCTTCGTGTGCAATGCACAGTTAATCACCGGCTATTCGGGTTCGCAGCTCGGCACGAGTTCGCCCACACGTCTAGCGCGCCGGCGCCAATTGCCAGACAATCGTGGACGGTGCATTCCACTTTGTGCTTTAGCTTACCGACAGATTATTTTTTAATAAATTGAATGCTTTACAATTATACACAAAATTATGTAGATTAGATCGTAGTTTGTAATAGTTTTGTTTACACAAACTAATAAGGGATACTTATGGAAGACTGTAAGATCAGGGTCCGGAACATGGTGCGGAAGGCTGTGTTGTGTATATGTCAAAATAATTAAAATAAAGGACATATTTAGCTGGTAAAATTCTAATAATAATAATATAACAACGGTTTATAAACGTTTTATATGTCTGATTTATTAAGCTCATAATTTTCAACTACATACTGAAATGTTTCTTTCTACATTTTTTTTATTACCCTAGATAGACAGACGAGCAGGTTGCCTACCTGATGGTAAGTGGTTACCGCCGCCCATAGCCCTAATTAAAAGACAAATAAATCAATTTGTTATGAATTAGTTGATATGATTTCTATACATAAGTTTCTTTATTTTGTACTGACTTGCTATAAACATCATTGCCTACATTATTAATAAAACTATTTCATTTCATTTCATTACCATCAGACGAGCGATCTGATCGTTATGCAGGGATTTGGGCCCCCGGATATCTCACTCACCGTACGAAACGCAGCAGCAAGCTGCTACTTTACGTCGGTTTTCTGAGAGACAGTGGTAACGACCCAGACGAGCCGGCCCATGCATGCTGTAGACAAAAGTGTCTACAGCGTGGCTCTACTACTCATTAGCTCGTTTTGTCGTTGAAGCTAATCTCACAAACGAATGACTTATATAAATAAGTTCTTATGCAACCTCTATAATTATAATTTTAAGGACCTACCTAATGATGCAACATGCCTATGTGCAATAGAAAAAATATTCATACCCCAGATACATGTGAGAGCCACCCCAAAATTTTATTTCCTATTTTGAATATGTACACCTTTGTATAGCGGTTCATAGAATACACCTACAATCGCATTTGTATCCATATAATGCTAATATTCCCGAGTAAAATGACTGTGACATACGGATGGGCACACCGGACATGGACGAAATTATAAAGGTACCGTTTTTACAATTTGGCTAGAGAACACTAAAAAGGTCAAACACACAGCAAGACGTGCTCAAAAAATCCGATCTATACATATTTTCGAATGCTAAAACTGTCAGACCATATTATTTCAAATTGAATTTGAATTTAGCCTATCCGGCTGCTTAAATTATACATAAATGACGTTAATAGGTTTCGGTAGGAGGAAGTTGCCTTAGTCCCTAAACGGAAGTTTCCGAACCCACAAAAGGAATTTATTGTATAGTCTTGCGAATATTGCGTTCTGGTTAAAGGCGACATTAAACAGTCTAATTAATTACGTAAGTACCTATTTTGTTGCAATATTTATACCACGAATAATATACGATTATTTATTATACTTTCTATTAATTATTCATTTGTAATAATTACCCTTTGTAAAAAAATATGAAAATACCGCTAATTATTACCTCTGTCTACCCCTACGGGGATTACAGGCGTGAGTGCGTATGTATGTATTGTTAATTATATCTTGCTTTAGCGGTGAAGGAAACATCGCGAGGTAACGCATACCTTAGAATATTTCATGCCTAAACGAATGGATAGAATTGAATAGGCTATCAGAAGAAAATCTGTCCAGGCGATCTTAATAAAACTTTCCCGGATTGAGTCAAGTGGAACACATCAAATTAAAATAACACTATTATTTGTGTTTACAATCGATGACGCGATATCAATTCAAGCTAATAAAAAATATATGAAAACTAGCTGTCCCGCGCGGTTTCACCCGCAACTACAGCAGCGCCACCTACCGGGTCCAATTGTGAATCTAAACCATCCAGGGCGCCACCCAAACGCATACAAAAAAAATAATTCAAATCGGTCCAGCTGTTTAGGAGTAGTTCAGTCACATACACACGTACAGCAGAATTATACAACGTGTTACAGAAAGGTGTGGTCATATTTTAGGGTCATTGCACACTCCTTATAGTAAGTACCTATGTACCGGATCATTTCTAACCAAGACATCCTAAAATTTCACGTTAATTTTAATCACTCGTTTATTAAGATCGATAAGATTGATGAAATGACTATTAATTATAATGAATGACACTCACTTTGTAATAAACTTGAATAAGATTTACGTAATTCTACGGACATACGTACGTAACTTGTAATTTAAACACAAAATACCTGAAAGAGACTGTTTGCTGAAGAAGATATAGGTACCATCCTCTGAAGTATTATAAAGATTTCATTGTCGGGTCATCCATCTATGAATTTCGCTTAATACAGTCGACGAGCGTCTTATAAGCTATTATCAGTTGCACGAACACAAAAAGCAATACATAATACTTGTTTTTAGTCAAATACAACATATTTTTTGAACTCGTAATCATACTTCATAAAATCATAAATTGCCGAACTGACTGCGTAAAATAAATATTGACATTTGACAATTGTTTAATGTTTTTTTAATTATAAAATAATTTAATAAAAGGAGGTCTATAGTATAATTGTTTATCATTTAGTGTTGTCCAAAGTTGAAAGTCGATATCGACATGTTACTCATTCGATAAAAAAGAAAATTCTATAATTATTGTCCAAGCAATGCAATCGGATTTGGTACTAAGGGAGATAGAATACTAATACCCTACACTATACATTGCTTAAATTTGCCCGCCCCTTTCTATAACACGTTGTATATATAAAGATATTAACTTCTTATATTTATTTGTCCTGCTCTTGTTCGTATGAGAGTTATTTTAACTCTTTGTGTGAATTGTATCAACAAAAGATCTAGAAAGAGAAGACTTTTACGAATATAATAGTAATAGAACTAATCATCGAAGTCATCTTATTTCGATGGAACTAATGGGTTTTTATTTCAAAGGAGGCTCATCTTACTAAGTATTATTATAAATGTGAAAGTTTGGATGCTTGTGAGCTTATGAATTTGGATGTTTCTTAGTCAATCACGCCTTAACAACGTGAACTGTTTTGGATGAAATTTGGCACACATGTAGACCATGACCAAAATTAGGACATAAGAAAAGACCATTTACCGCGAGCAAAAGCTAGTACCTTTATATTTTTTGAATTGGGCCTCAGTTAAGTAAAAATTAGGTCGAGCTAACTACCTGATATCCACGCAAGAACTCTTCATTTCTGTAGATCCTGCTGGCTAAATAGAACAACAAAAAAACATCTATAAATAGTAATCAAGTGTATTTAATGTTTTTATTAATAGGTATGGCTATAATTGCTAATTGTATGGTCTGTATCGCAATATTAAAGTAAATTTTATTTAACACAAAAAACACCGAAATCGCGCTGTCAATATATGCGGACATGAAATGGTAAAATACATACTTTCTAAATTGGCAGTTTATGCTGGAATACTACAACGCTATTTATCCATTTAAGATTGTATTGAACATGTTGAGGCCCTCTTAGCTGTCAAAATTGTATGAAAATAAGTTAATGTCAGACAGTTGAGAAGCGGTTCAGTATTCAGGCGTTAATGTTATCTGGCAGATAAAGTTATAATTAACATTGTAAAACAGATAGCCCTTAATGAAAATTATCATCAAATACTGATTGAATTAAATAAAAATATTACTACTAAAGCAATGACGTTAAAATTGACTTCCTTTGCCTTGATCTTATACTTTAAGAAATAACGCTCACACATACACTTACACACGCGTACAACCTGTCCATAGACAAGCGTCTCAATCATGGTAAACACAAAGCTACACAACACAAAGGTCATACCTACCCGCTGTTTGTATTCATGCAATCTGGATGAGAGCCGTTATAAATTGCAAAAAGGCGAACCTCGCTTTTGAGAAAACGATTTCTCGAAATGCTTTACAGTACAATACATTTCCAGGGCATTGTGTTGAAATCTGGGCGTTTCCTCATAGTCTTAAAGAATTTCATGTCTTTTTAGACTTTGAACATATAAATATCTTTATCATATAAAGGTTCTTCGTAGGGTTCTGCGTTTTAAAATTAAAATATGTTTCAAAGGTTCATATTTCAGGATAAAAAGTAGCCTATGTAACTCTCCGGCTCTTATCTATGCAAAGAAAGTCAAAGAAACTTGTCTTTCTTTTGTTCATTTTATTCGAAGTTAACTATCTATCATTGGACGTGTTCGAACGAACTAAGTTCTAAGTAGCCAAGTTAGATTCTTAGTATAATTAATTGGTCTAAGCAAGATGTACAGTATCGTTATAGCACAGTTCGATTTTGAATCAACGAAAGCTGTGCGGTTTTTGTTGATAAATTTGAATTCAACTAAATTCAATTCAATCAACCTAAATCGAACTGTGTGAATCCGTTATTAGTTCAACTGTTGATAGAATGTGTATAAAGTCAGATATTCTGAGCCGAACTTAATTTACTCAGAACTTCGTTCACCCAAACACGACCAAAGGGTATATCATTACAAGATTTAATAAGTTACTATTTAACCATTTTATACTTTATTTTATAGCTCGCGAACAAAAAACATATCATAAAATCTGTTGTTATTATCTCGTGCGTACTCGCTTGATTGCAATAGGAAGGTAATGACTTAATACGATACTTTCACGGTAATTGTACGCCATTATTGTACTGTACATGTCCAAGCCGATCATTAAGGCATCATCGGCTTAACTTCATTAACTCAGTCGCGTGGTTCTTGACATAGTGATATTGTATTCATTTTAATTTTTATAGCAGATGACGGCAAACGAGCATGTGGGTCACCTGATCTCCACCACCCATGAACATTTACAATGTCTGAAGAATCATGGACGCGTTGTTGTAAAAGGAAAGGAATGATTACGGGATTTAGAAGGGGAATGGCATCCGGAGGCCCTAATCTCGGATCGGATCTCGCTCACAGTACGAAACTCAACATTGCTACTTTTTTATGAGAGTGGGGGTAAACGGTGGTAAGTGATCACCACCTCCCATATCTTAATTTAGGTCGGTTTTCTGTGAGACACTAGTAACAATCAGGCCGAGCTAGCCCAATCATACTAAAGACAAAACTGTACCTACTCATTTTTTAAATAATTATTAATACATAAATTTATAAAAGCCAATGGGACTATCAAAAATATTAAAAAGCCTGATTGCTATCAATATTTAAAAATGGGATATAGTATTCATCCCATATTATGGCGGGATCTTAATGATTGGGAACTCATCCAAAATTCTCCCGGAATTATAGGTGTTAAAGGGTGGTGGTGATCAATTAATTATCATCGTGTGATTTCCTTGCTCGATTGCCGACGTTCTGCTATAAAAATAAAACAATAAACTACAAAAATTTATTTACGAATAAAAAAATTGCTTAAAGGTATGTATCTAAATATAGCCTGGGGTAGGTGTAATACGACAACAAACTAAGAGAACAACTAAAATAAATAATTCTGGCCGAATTTACATCAGTCCTCCGTCGGACGTAGGCCGTCAAAGAGCACTGAAATGTACGTTACGGAGTTCGGGCTTTGCCAAGGATTAGCTCCCGTTAAGTAATTAGAGTTGTGAAAGTTACATCTAATGTACATAAATCTGAGATATAGTTGAGCATCTCTTACTTAATTAAGACAGTCAGTTTACCTAATCCTAGTATTGCAGCGTCAAAATGTTCGAAGTTCGAGAAGTTATCTGTAAAGTTTCGCAATTTGAGGTAGGTCGAACTGATTCCTGCAAATAGCTGTCTAGTAGCCTAAATAGCCTAAAACAGTGGTCGGTATCGCTTAACATATAATTTTCAAGCTTACCGAAAATCCATAGTCCAAGCCAACTATTTCAGTTTTATCCGAACACTCAACCGGTACATTCACGTAGCTGCAGCTGATACCGAAATAAATTTGTTTTATAGGATACTGCAGAATTTCATTTCAATACTGTAACGCTGTAAGCGGTCAAAATGAAACATTACAAACAAATGTTGCGCAAACAGAAATTTTAAAATGCAATCTTTGCGGAAGTACAAGATTAATGGCATAAACGTTTAAACGCGCGCACAGTGATACTGCCAAAATCCTCTCCACTCGCGCCGTGTATTAGTTGTAACAAAAACGTCCCTGTGAAAAAATCCCTTCATTAACGTTGTGAAAATTAGGGAACGTTAGTTCATGGCGCACTCGCAAGAGGGTGGCCACATGTAAGTCATTATGCGGACGATCATTGAATTAATTAGGCGGACGTTACGGGAGCGGAAGCGGTCTCGACCGGCACGGCGCGGCGCCGCCTGCTGCGCCACTCACCCGCGACTCTAGCTAGCGCCGGCGCTTCTTTCTTCACAATGGGCATGCTCCGCCACTGATGAATGAGCTTTTTCAGATTTGTTGAAATAAATTTCTCTATTCACGGACGTTTTAACTTATTCATGTCAAAACTATGTAAATGTGGAGTCCCTTTAAATGTCATGATAAAATTCTTTATTTCTACTCTAGTTTTTTCCCGAGGTTCCATCCGTTTCGGAATTTGCATGCATGGGAAGTTTTACCTTGGGAGTATGACGGCGTGTATTATGAAGAGGTCATATTAAATACTTAGGTAATAATATATTGATATGTTGAAAATCGAAATAGTGAAATTCCAAATAGAATGAACTTAAAAAAATATACTAATACATGAAAAAAATTAGAATTTATTATTATGATAATGAACACCTGTTTCTCCATCTTTGCTTCTTATCAAACAAATACATATGACACATTGAAATACAAAAGTCACACTCTGCCATAATATTTATCGAAAGAAAATGTAATAATAGCAGTCTTATAAACGTTAATTACTGGTTGAATCTTACGCGATTATTCTAAAACAAAAATGTATATTCATTTTATATAAATAAAAAAATATTTGTCTTGTGACTTTATTTTAGTTACACTTTTTTTTTTGTTTGAGTGAAGAAACGAGCTGATCGCTCGCCTGATGGCTAGTGCCATCCATGTCTGCCTATTAACAGAAGCAACACCACACAGAAATTTGAACTACAAAGCACTGTATGGCATTGGACTGCGTTCGTCACCCCGAGATATAAGTTGTTAAGTCGCATAATACACAGTAATTTCACTGGCTTCAATGTCCTTCAAATCGGAACACAACATTCCTAACATACTCCTGCTTGTCGACAGAAATAGATAAAGCGATGGTACCAACCCAGAAGATCTCTCGGTTACGAGGGACCTAATTTTGTATCCAGTTTATATTTAACTATTGTGCTATTGTAATTTGAATTCAATTCGAAACTTATGTCTATAATTCTTGCAAAACTTATTAGTACAGCCAATATCTGCATTTTATTGCTTTTCAATTCGCGATGTAAAATATTTCCACACGAATATCGTGTAAGCCTTTTTATATCCACGTGCACAAGAACTAGTTTGCCATTGTGTTCGTATGATTTGTAACCCGATATAATAAAAAATAAAATGAAAGCGGCGATAGCTCAGCGGGGAGTGGAACGGACTGTCGAAACGGAAGTCGATGGTTCGAAACTAGCCCACAGGGCACGCACGTTTGAGTTACACGTGTATTCATCGTTAATTATCCCTTACTTAAACGGTGAGCGAAAACATCTTGAGAAAGAGTAATTGAGAATTCTCATTTTTTTTGTTAGTTTGAATGAAGAGACGAGCAGGTCGATCGTCTGATGGTAAGTGCTACGCCTGTCCATAAACAGAAGCGATGCCACACAGAACTTTGAATTACAAAACTGCGAGACATAAGTTGTCAACTCTCATAATACTAATTACCAGTAACTTCACTGGCTTCAATGTCTTTCAAACCGGAACACAAGAGTGCTTACACGCTGTTGCTTGGTGGCAGAAATAGACCAACCCAGACGGCCTCTCACATATGAGGGACCTACCTCCTTGTAAAAGACATTAAGAATTTCGGAGGCATATAGTAAAGTAAAGTTTACGAACGTGCAATAGGCCAGCCTCTATAGTGGACGAAGCTCATGCCCAGCTCTAGTATATAAAACAATATTATTAACAAAAACAGTCATATATATACGAGTTGCATTGAGAACGTCCACTTTTTTACGTCGGTTAAAAACAAAATAGCACGCGTAGAAAGAGCTAGGACGAAATTGATTGTCGTGATCCACTGGCGAATTTGCATGTTACTGAAGATAAGGGGTAACATTCCCTCGCTTTAACATGACTAGGCCGGGGTCGGTGTTACCCGGCTATTACATAACTTGCAGTAGATCGCGGATTTAAAGCGAGTTGTAAAACCGTGCATGGCGACAACCAATAGTGTTTTTTATTAGCTTTAGATGACAAGACGAGCAGGTCACTCGCCTTATGGTAAGTTTCACGCCTGCCCATAAACACAATCAACATCAACCAGAACTTCTAATTATGAAGTACTGCATGACACTGCGCTCGTCACCCTGAGACATAAAATGTTAAGTCTCATAATGCCCAGTTATTTCGCTGGCCTCAATGTCCTTCAAACCGGAACACATCATTGATAACACACTCCTGCTTGGCGGCAAAAATAGACAAAGCGTTGGTACCTATCCAGACGACCTCTCGTATACGAGAGACCTACCACCTAGTTACAGTGTTGGATTGCAGTCGCGGTTAGAGTGTGAAGTTTGGGTTACGTGAGGTAGGCGGAATTGGCCGTCTCAACAAGCCCGGCGAATCGAATTAGGTCGGGCGTGCGATGCTATCTTGCTTACTGCAACGCCCGCTCCGCCCTGCGATAACAGAATGTCTGGACTCGGAACACTAGATAGTACGCGTTCATTTGCTTATTGGTCTCTGCTGTGATGATGACTCCTTTAAAAGTCTAAGGAAATGTTTTTCCATGTTCGTGCCTTATCTAGCCGTATTTCTAATTTAAATTTAAATCGAGCTTGTTCCTCACTCGTGACGCGTTTTTCATGGAAATTTATAGTATCGCAAAGTAGAAAGGTGTTGTATCATTCTGAGAAACTTTAGAAACCTTTTTGGCACTTAGTTCATTGTTGTGATTTCATCAAGTTAGTTAAAAATAACAATATGTAGATTATAATTTTGAAAAATGGATACTACCTCTGTGGAGCAGTGTGCGAGTAGCCGGCTGTAAAGCGGGAGGCCTGGGGTTCGATTCCCACACAGAGACAAAATGTATGTGTGATCTACAAATATTTGTTTCGCGTCTGGGTATTCTTTCCACAGAGGGGTTGACGTCAGTCAGGCGGTCGGTCGTAAAAACTACAAGCCAAATTATTCTGTAACATATATTAAAAAGCATGTTGGGCTGACCCCACTGTAGGTGGAAGTAAACGACAATTTAATCAACGGATACCTTTATTATTTAAGACTACATGAGTTATTATTTATTTAAAAAGTTACTTTATTGCAGGATCAAAATGAATGCAGCCACCTAATTTACAATTAGCTCGGCGGCACCTAAGTACGCTATTTAACGGCTGTTTCCAAGTAAAAGTGTACCTAATTTATTTTAGGGGTGTAAGGGGGGCGAACAACACCTCAAGTCCCCAAGTGTCAACCCTACCTGCACGCGGTGCACCCTGCTGGCTAACGAATGAGGCTCTGGCGGCCGACTCGTGGCGGCATAACCACATAAATAATCTGGAATGCATAAAATACTCGTACCTTCGGCGGGCAGCAGCGCCATTGGCTAAACATTCCAGTTACTGCGGTCACCAACCCGCCTGCCAAGCGTGGTGACTATGGCAAATCCCCCAAATGGCAGTCTCCCAAAATTTACGGCCCCCAGTTCCCGGTAGCCTCGCTATTCCTGGCCAAGGTACCGGTCATGGTAACGGCGGGGTGGGGGGTGCTAAGAATCCCCGGGTTACGGCAGGGTACCACAAACGACTGTTTCTGGCAACGTACAACGGACGCTCTCTGCGGTTGGACGAGCACGTCTCAGAATTGGAAGTAGAGCTAAGTCATATTAACTGGCATATCGTGGGGCTATCTGAAGTCCGAAGACAGGGGGAGGAGAAGATGACTCTCGATACCGGTCACTTACTCTACTTCCGAGAAGGACATCAACCATCCCAAGGTGGCGTCGGATTTATGGTCCACAAGTCACTCAAAGGCAACGTTGTGGAAGTTGGCAGTGTGTCAGCGAGAGTGGCGTACCTTGTCTTAAAAATAACCAAAAAGTACTCACTTAAAGTTATACAAGTGTACGCCCCGACGTCTGCACACCCTGACGACGAAGTCGAGGCCATGTACGAAGATATAGTGAAAGCTATGTCTCGTACCCAGACTTCCTACAGCGTTGTTATGGGTGACTTCAATGCCAAAGTGGGTGTACAAGGATACGGCGAATCGAGGGTAGGACCGTTCGGCTATGGGTGCAGAAATCACAGGGGGCAAATGCTAGTCAACTTCCTCGAGGCCCAAGGACTTTTTCTGATGAATTCGTTCTTCCAGAAGAGGCCCCAAAGGAAGTGGACCTGGCGAAGCCCTGACAATGTGACTCGGAATGAGATCGACTTCATTATCACCGACAAGCGCCAAGTATTCAGAGATGTCTCTGTGATCAATAGGGTCAATACCGGCAGTGATCACCGGTTGGTAAGAGGCACTCTGAATATAAACGTTAAAATCGAACGTGCGCGGTTGATGGGGTCGACTCTCCGACCAACTTTGCCCCAAGCCGAAATCGGATGTGAAGCTTACCAGTTGGAGCTACAGAACCGTTTCGCCATATTGGAAACCACGGCGGATGTTGATGACGCCACCAACAGTCTGGTGCGGACTATCCGCGAGGTGGGCTACAAATACTTTCGACCAAAGAGCAATGGACGCAAGTCGAAACTCTCAAGCGAGACTCTGGAACTGTTGAGGAAAAGACGAGAACTTGTAAATGTCACACCATCTGAGCGTCAGGTACTTAACAAGGAGGTAAAGAGGCTAATACGGCGCGATATAAGACGATCAAATACCCTAGATATTGAAAATGCCATTACGCTTAATAAAGGCACTAGGGTATTCGCCAAGCCACACACCTCCAGTTGTCACCTGACAAAGCTCAGAACACCACAGGACACCACCGTCACCTCAATGCCAGAGATACTCGCAGAGGTCGAAAAGTATTACGGGGACTTATATGCTCAAAAAGCAAGTCCTCCCGCTGAGGCCCACAACGCGAGTGATCCGCGAGCCAGACTAACTCGCCACTACACGGACGAGCTTCCCGACATCGACGTGGGTGAGATTAGAATAGCCCTCGGACAGCTCCACAACAACAAAGCTCCGGGAGATGACGGAGTTACAACAGAGCTACTCAAGGCAGGGGGTACGCCTGTCTTGACAGAGCTTGTTAAGCTCTTTAACTCTGTCATCCATACTGGCATAACACCGGAGGCATGGAGCAAGAGTGTGGTGGTTTTGTTCTTCAAAAAGGGAGATAGCACCCAGTTGAAGAACTACCGCCCCATATCACTCTTGAGCCATGTTTATAAGCTGTTCTCGAGGGTTATCTCGAATCGTCTTGCCCAAAAGTTCGATGACTTCCAACCGCCGGAGCAGGCTGGGTTTCGGAGGGGCTTTGCTACTGTAGACCACATACACACACTAAGGCAAATTATTCAGAAGACCGAGGAGTATAATGAGCCTCTATGCCTAGCGTATGTGGACTACGAAAAAGCCTTTGACACCGTCGAAACCTGGGCTGTTCTGCAGTCCATGCAGAGATGCCTCATTGACGACAGATATGTCCAGGTGATGAGATGTTTGTATGAAGCCGCATCAATGACCGTCCAAGTACAGGAACATAGCACAAAGCCAATCCAACTGCGTCGTGGGGTAAGACAGGGAGATGTAATATCTCCGAAACTGTTTACTACCGCGTTGGAGGACGCTTTTAAGACGCTTGATTGGAAAGGACGGGGCATCAACCTCAACGGCCAGTACATCTCTCACCTGCGATTTGCGGATGATATTGTCGTCATGGCAGAATCTCTGCAGGATTTGGAAGGAATGCTGAACAGCCTTAACCATTCTTCAAGACGAATAGGTCTCGGGATGAATCTCGATAAAACTAAGGTTATGTTTAACCGTCACATTCTCCCAAGACCTGTAGTCGTGGGTGATGCCACTCTCGAAGTTGTGCAAGAATACGTTTACCTTGGCCAAATTATCCAACTGGGCAGGCACAACTTCGAGAAGGAGGTGGATAGAAGAATTCGGTTGGGCTGGGCGGCATTCGGGAAGCTACGTAACATTTTCGAGTCGTCGATCCCTCAATGTTTAAAAACGAGAGTTTTTAACCAGTGCGTCCTACCCGTAATGACCTACGGAGCTGAAACGTGGACACTGACCAGCGGACTGGTCCACAAGTTCAAAGTAGCTCAGCGTGCTATGGAGCGGGCAATGCTTGGAATTTCTCTGGTGGATAGAATTCGGAATGAAGTCATCCGCCAGAGAACTAAGGTCATCGATATTGCTCGCAAAATTAGCACGCTGAAGTGGAAGTGGGCCGGTCATGTCTGCAGACGGACAGATGGTCGGTGGAGCAGACATGTGCTGGAGTGGAGACCACGGTTAGGCAAACGTAGTGTGGGACGCCCTGCTGCACGGTGGACCGACGACTTGAAAAAGATGGCGGGTAGCGGGTGGATGCGGGCTGCTCAAGACCGGGATGGTTGGCGCTCACTTGGGGAGGCTTACGTCCAACAGTGGACGACAACAGGCTGAGATATAATTTATTTCATTACTAAAACACGTAGACCCCTCGCAAGAAACGTGAATTCATAATGAGTCCTAAAAGCAAAGGTTTTCTCAGGAACATGGCAAAACTTGTTTCATTCGCCAGACCGTGTAGTTCATAATACGGAGAGTTCAGTGTCTATGAATTACTAGCGACCTCATTAACCCACATGAGACCGAGCGTGTACCTTAGATCACTGTAGCATTAACAATTAAATGAATCACCACCCGACAGTGACCGGCCGGCCACGCAGGGGAGAGTCCCCATCAAATCCATATCAGGGGCTACCACAGTAACTTTACTGTTCGGCTTTTGCATATGCTTTACATAGATAGTGTGCTGTTTTAAAATAAATGGAAATTATTTTTGTAATACTAATGTTTTGCATCAGAGTTTGTATAACAATACGATAATATTGTTATTTAATAGCCCTATATTATTAAATTTTTTAATAGTATAGGTCGGCAAACGGGTATTTATATACGCGAATAATAATTAAGGTATTGGGAAGAGGATGAGAGTTTGGGCTTCCGAATATCTCATTCATCGTCCAAAATACGAGAGCAAGCTGCTATTTCACGTCGTTTTTCTGTGAGACAGTGGTAACCATATGGTCGAGCAGGCCAATTGATGCTGCAAAACTATCTACAATATGGTTCTACCACCCATTAATTATTACGGACTAAATATATCAACAAGGTAGTTTAGATGATTGTAGATATAATAAAACAAGATACCAATATCAACAGCGATAAAATAGTGCACGACGCACGAAGGAATGTCGACTCGACAATAAGCTATAGCCAATGTAACTTGTAAGTAGAGTAGAGGTTGTGGTAATAAAATTGCGAACGGGAATACCTCGGTTTGGGCGGTGGCCGTGTTGTCGTAGGCGGGCCTTGTGACGGGGAGCTCTATCTAATGTGTCGCGGGCTTGTTCTTCCGCTGTGGCCGTAAACTGCACATGTTACGAGGATCCGACCGCCACTGCGACATGCTTCAACCTAGAATCTATCCCTCATGAAATTCCACGAAGCGTTTTGATTCTACCCGATAAATGCCGCATTATACGAGTGTACCTACGCATAGATAAATGTATTGACAAGGGTATACGAGAAATTAAACTTGAGGAACTGGTCCCACGTTCCTCATAAATTGTAAGCGATTTTCATAAATTTCGTCGTGTACAAGCCACATAAATAGCATCTTAAGAACTACTAAGAACCGGTCGCTAATTGAGCTGTTATAAATATCAACTTTTGCATTCAGTTGGCTGCTCTTTTAATTCAGCACCGCGGAGCTACTTAAAAAGCGCAAAACCTTAATAGTTCTACCTCGAAGCTATAGTATAAAAATATTGAGTGTTATCATTAAAGTGAATAGCGCCTGAATATGTATATTAATCATATTCTTGTATTATTATTTTTTCCGCATGAAATATTGGAAGGGTCTTTATATTGAAGCGATTTATTTATAAGCCACTTAATTTTTTAACACACGTATCAGTTTCGTTTATTTACTGATTCTTGATTTAAGACAGCCTTCATGGCATAGCGGCCTTTATAACGAGAAGCCGCGGGTTTGATCGCCTTACTGAGACATAATTGTGTTTGTGTGATCCTCAAATATTTATTTCGAGTCTGGGTGTTGTTGGTCCTTAAGCACCTCGTAGTTCTTGATACCCACGATACAGGTTATCCTAGTGCGGGGTCAGAAGTATGTGTGTATCTGTTCCTTTATAAAGTATATTAGCTTTTACTCGCGGCACCGCCGGCGTGAAGAACTTTATTCGGCATAAAATTGGCCTTTCATTCAGCCTTCGTGGCGCAGTCGGTGAGTAGTCGCCTGCGAAACGTGAGGCAGTGGGTTCGATTCCTACACCGTGATAAATGTTTGTGTAATCCACAAATAGTTTGTTTCGGGTCTGGGTATTGTGGGACCGAAAGTCCCTTGTAGTTCCTGATACCCACGATACAGATTAACCTAGTGTGGGGTCGGGACTATGTGTGTGACTATTGGGTGTATTTTATTTATTTATTTATATAGTAGCATATGTCCTAATACTGGTCATGGTCTCCCTGTGTGCCATTCAAACCGTTCAGCCGTAACATTTTTTTTTACATATTTTTTTTATATCTTCCATCATATTATACACTTTACAGTTTGTACAGTGTGCTCACATTCCCTAACGCATTATAATAGTAGTAGGATAGTAGAATTCCATACTAGTTTGCTGTGAACAATGGAATTGCCTCGTTAATTATATTATCTGAAACATAATTGCCAACTGTATGGCAAAAATTTAAAATAAACGAAACATGGAAATAGTACTTCGTTTAACTTTTACAAACAATTTATACACATTGTAGTCGCAATTCTGTAGACATTTAACCTAACCAGAGTACATAGTACGTGCTACTTTAACCTCGAAGAAACAATGCAATAGTGTAAAGTAAAATTACTGCAAACAATGATGCATAAATCAGGAGCTTTTAAATACTAAAAGAATTTCGCACTTAATATAATATTTTAATACTTATAATAAATACCTCGGTGGCGCATTTGTAAAGCGTACGCGGTACGACTGCTGTGCTGAGATCTCGGGTTCGATCCCCTGGTCGAGTAAAAGTATCAGCCCGGAGTCTGGAAGTGTGCCCGCTATGGCTATAGGCTCGCTCCGTATCACATTATGGGACGGAAATAATCTCGGCGAAATGTAGGTGTACAAGTTACACCTCTGCCTACTTCTTCATGGATTACAGGCGTCAGTGCGAATGTATAATATTTTTGCTTATATCCGAGCAATGGACATTTATGAATTTATTGTATTAAGAGTCTACTAAAAGTTGGAAATCAATTCCCGCATCTAGATGCAGAAATACATAAAGAAATATCTAGCACTTCGAATCGTCAATAAATAAAAACAGTTTTTAATAAAAGCGCTGCTTGTGTTCAACTAGCGGCTCGATATGGCGGCATATTGCACCCGTGCAGTATAAATTCGCTAATATGCCTGAACTCCTACGATAAAGCCTAAAATCGTGCAACTTATTTTACTACCGGAATAATTCTTTGGATTTTTGACAGTGCAATCGAAGTTTCGCGCTAGGCTCTGCCGCCGGGCTTTAATTAACAACTGGTACAAACTCCAATTGCTACGTAGCTGGAACTGTACTGTGCAACTCAGAAAGTATCGCTTACTTTATGTTATTTAGGAAAACTTCATACATAAATAGGCTCACGTCTTTATCCCCGAAGGGTAGGCAGAGGTGCAACCACTGCTGCACCCACGTTTCGTGGAGCTTATTTCCGTAGCATGATATGATAGAGGAGATGAGCCTATCGACATACTGGACACAGATTCCAATCCCGGGAATTTTGTGTTCACACACGAAACGAAAACTCAAACACAAATTGTGATTACACGTCCTGAGAATTTAATCTAGGACCTCACGGTTCTCAGCCTTAGTACGCTGCTACTAGACCAATGAGAATAACTTCATTGATAGTTTAATCTGCTACCACATAGTTCGTCATGTATTCATTAATATTATTTTCTTTATGAATAAATATACCCAAAAGTCACCCACATAGTGCTGCTCCCAGCCCCACACTAGGTTAACCTATTGTGGGTATCAGAACCTTCCAGGGACTTACGGACCCACAATACCCAGATCCGAAATCGATGTTTGTGGATCACACGAATATTTGTTTGGGTGCGAACCCGCGGCCTCTCGTTTCACAGCTGGGTAATCAGCGCTATTGAGCTGCTAGCTGACAATAATATTACCAACTCTGTATTATTTACGTCCCCTGTAGACGTCCTCCTACTGAGCATGGGGTTCTACTAATTAGGGGATTAAGCCATAGTCGACCACGCTGGTCTAATGCGGGTTGGTAGACTTTGCATAGCTTCGAAATTCTTTTGAAGAATTCTCTGGTCCTGTTTATTCACGATGTCTTCCTTTACCGTTAAAACGAGCGTTGAATATCCTCTTAGTTTTACAAAAAAATTAACATACTTCTCTTCAAATCCTCATTATCGATACTTTTGCAAAAACGAATACACGACTTTGTGCCGTCATTATGATAAAACATTTGCGGCAAGGCGGCGATTAAGAATGACTCCGAATCGTTTACGATCAGCCAAAAATAAGCATTTTTTTATAACTTGTTCGAAGGCCATGTTCGGGCCGATTCTAACGAGTTCATTGGAAATTCAAATCGGCTTCGACCATCGTACTCTGTGATCAATAATATTACATGTACGTGCTTCCTGAACTCACTCCTCAAAGACCGAACGATCGGACGTGGGACTCTCCAGTGAATACCGAAGCTTATAGATTGATTCTATATTACGAGTTACAATAATTATTCCATTAAAAACTCATCATAGTCCGTATCTTTGTAATGAACGTGTGCAATTTACACCTTCAATAAAGTTCTCAACGTGCTTGCTTTCATCGTAAATATATCTGACGACATTTTAGACTCGGCTGCGGTTATCTTAACTGAGTAAATGAAGTGACAATCGTACAAGCATACTACGCAAGTGTTGGAGTCGAGACAAGATCGTTTTTAAATTAAGTGCTCCAGATAATGCATTGATGGGACGCGTTATATATCGAAATAAATTCCAATGATAATTATAATACAGTCATAATGTTGCTAATATTATGCTACACTATATATCGATGATAAGTGAGAGGATGCAATGAAACCACATTATGTCTGCTGTTTATACCAATTATTATCAAAGTCCACTCGTAAACTCAGTTTGCAAGTCTAATTATGTTAGCAATTACGAAGTATTATTTATTCCGAACGTAGCGATACTATTCGTGTGCTGGATGTGAAGAAAATTGCACCAACTAATGATCATATCGTTTCTTGAATACAAATTCAGGTCTTTCAGCACACAGCGGGCAGCGGCTGGCCTATTACAGCCGTGTTAGACTCGGTAAATTGAAACGGCGTTATGATTTATAGTGAGACTTCACGAACCAGTATTACTGGCAGCTTCCTGCATGGACGTGACGTGAAGTTTAAAAGTTCCACAAAATTATTACCAAAGAAAAAATATCGCTCACCTCGTGCCACTCGAACGTATATTTATGACACCGAAATTAAAAAAATACATCAAAGTAAAAAGAAAAAGGAAAAAGCTGCTACAGTGAAACGTTTGCTCTAAAATATTCAAGGGAAACATTTCATGAGCTGTGTGTGGATCAAATTCAAAACACATTAATCTCAAGTGATAACGTTTTGACGAGTCGGTGTAAATTTCTTCATTGCGAAATTGTATTACACCACGAGAAAGAGCCTCGCATGAAAATGTGCTCGTTTGCCAAAAATGTCGGCTGGAATATGTAGAGCTTAGAGTAGGGAGCTCTTAGTTTAAAAGTCATATTTAGCTAATTAGGTTGCGGGCTGCGGTCGTCCGGACGGTGGTTTGCCGTACTGTGGTCGGGAATTCTACTCGAAACTGTATGTGAATATATTATGGTCGCCGTGTTCTATTAAAAGTAAAATTTAAAACCTGTGTGGAACATACCTTTTAGTAGTTACAGTTCACCGCTCAGTTGTATTGGACTATAAACAGTAAGAATTGCAAATTGAATTCGTGCGTATTCTGATATCTTTACTCACATGGTTTGGTACGTGCAGGCATTAAATTCATTTCTATTTTTCCATCTGTTGGTTTTGTAGCCTATTTTTTATAAGCGCTGTGTGAAAGAATTTAAATGATTTGTAAAACAATCGCAACACCCTTTATGTTATTATCGCAGAATTTATGTTTATAATTTAGTTTCAACCAGAATACTTGTTTAGATTTATTGAATCTGTTTGACATTTGGAAAATTATAGCTTGTCTTAGCAATGAATTTGCAATAATTATAGATTTCGCATGAGGTATTCAGGAAACTTTCTATTTATTGCTATCTGATTCTGTCTACTGATTAATAGCTATGAGTTTTCTTCGATAATATAAACGTTATCGTTAGCACTTATTATATTACGAGGTATTATTAGTCGTAAATAATTTATATTCGACATTCACGTTGATATACTACAATATTATTTTCGTTGTGTATACGTAAATGCATGTAAAAGGCGAAACATAAATGGCATCTTGGAATTCTTACATTTGTATTAAAACCAGATTTTGCTCGCGGCTCCTCCCACTATTATCTGGATAAAAAGTAGCCTTTACCCGTCTCCAGGGTTCCAATCTGTACCAAAATTCATCAAAATCGGCTCAGCGATTTAGGCCTGAAAGCGTAACAAACAAAAAATTAAATCGCATTTATAATATTAGTTAGGAAGGATAGTGCCTTTATCGTAAAGTATTATGATTATTACTACTGCATTAACATCACATAATGTTCCATCGATAAGTTGAAATGCTACTGTATTTGTAATCTGTATATTACGTAGTATCTTCTTTAGTTTCTTCTATTTATTTTTAATAAATGCAATGAGAATCTTGAATAGTTGTATTTACTATAATAATGCGCGAATAATGAATATTGTTTACTCTTTATTTCGTGTTAAATATAAAAAGAGAGCAATGAAATTTATATTTATTTTGTCTTTCGAAAGATAGAAAGAGGTACTGTACCATGGGCACAAAAAATCATGAAGGTATGTTGTCGTAAAATAAAGAAAATAGTGTGTGTGTGTGTAGGTAGCACATTACACAACCGTATAAGCTGGTACGAGTATAAAACTCATGAACCGAGCAAATTAAAATTTTATGATCTACACGGAAAAATATGTTCCTTAAATCATGCAAATACATACATTTATTTCCATTAATTCTTACAAATGTATAAATTTCGACCACAGACAATATTATACTAACAATTATTAATACATACGCTCTCACACCTGTAATCCCCGAAGGGGTAGGCACAGGTGTAACCAGTACACATTTCGCCGAGTGTATCTCCGTCCCATGATATGATAGGGGGCGAGGCGAGCTTATCGTCATACCGAGCACAAGCAATCATTCATAATTTAAAAAATTATTAATCATTCATAATTTATGGATCCTACAATTACAAAGTATTATCTTGTTACAACTATTGCCATCTAACGGCAATCGAAGACAATTATTCAATATTTTTTATACAACTTATGCGAAGTTGCACTAAACATGATTGGCTTCTTATATGCTTAATTATAAATGCTTAATAGTCATTATTTATTTTAATATATATTTTGTCTTGTTTAGTTCTCGGATTTAGGTCTAACTCTCGGATTGATTATAAATGACGAAAGAATTGGTAAAGGAATAAAAAGATTTCCAAAGTTTTTTTATAGTAGAGGCCGGCAAATGATGGGTCACCCGATGGAAAGTGATCTCCACCGCCCACGAATACCTCAAATAACAGAAGAGTTATGGACATCTTGCTCACCTTAAAGGAGAAGGGTTATAATATTATGAGACTAGGAAGAGGAGTAAGAATTTGGGACTCCAGACATCTCACTTATTGTACAGAACGCAAGTACTAAGTCACGTTAGTTTCTGTGTGACAAAGGACCTGACCCAATCATGCTGAATACAGAACTTTTCTTTCAATAGCAGGACAAAATATTTACAATACATCAATTGAATTAAAAGGAACAAACGGTAAAGCAAATATTTAACAAGTTATCAAACTAGTTTCATTGTAGCAGTAGATCTGTAAACAACCATCTACGTCCAGTTGGTAGGTCCACTTGACCCGTATCGGATAATTTCACAGTTGTAACAACGTGCAATACACGGTTACTAAAAGTTACGTAAGCATTTCGCTTCTATGGTGTGCAGTTTTGTTCAAAAAGTTCGGCGCTAAATAACAAGTTTGGAATTATGAGCGTGATTACCTACCTTTCTCACTTTCATTATTTCGTATGTTTACTTAGTGAATTTGTTTACTTTCCTAATAAATAAATTCTTTGTTGTGTTTGAGTTATTATCGACTTATTTTTAAAATGAGGTGTTAGGAAAATTCATATAATCCGTATTAAGTGTATTCCCAAGATCTAAAGTGAGATTCTATTTGCTGTAAACTATTAGGTCATAACTAAGTTAGCACAGCCTCCGTGGCGCAGTGGGCGAGTAGCCAGCTGTGAAGCGTGAGGCCGTGGGTTCGATTCCCACACCGTGGCAAATGTTTGTCTAATCCACAAATATTTTTTTCGGGTCTGGATGTTGTGGGACCGCAAGTCCCCCTTAGTTCCTGATACCCACGATACAGGTTAACCTAGTGTGGGGTCGGGACTATGTGTGTGACTGTTGGGTGTATTTATTTATTTATAAATTCGATGCTCTAGTTAGAAAATAATTTGTAAAAATATGTTGTGTTTATATTGGGAAAACCATATTTTAATGTATTAGTTACAGATATTATTAAATTAAATAAATAGCTTTCTGCACTACTCTTCCATATACAATTCAACTATGTCAAATCTCACACTCCTCCGTGAGCGCATATTGCTTAAAAAGGGGTCCAAAGTTTTCTGTTCACGTATTAATGTATAAAAGATTTTGAGTTTGGAAATTACAGAAGCCACACTCTGTGTAACGTGTAATGGAATAGTATTGTGTAATATATTCAGACAAATAAATAAATTGAATAACAAGTATAACTATCTTACGCCCGTAACTTCGTCCGCGTAGAAGTTTCGGTGATGCTTTTTGGTTTATATCTCAATTTCCTGATGTCGTATTGCGATGAAACATCTCTATTTTTACGTCGAAGTAATAAGTAAAGCTATGAAAAGTAATTGAATTTTTTAAAGTAGATTTTGTACGACAATCTAGAAAAACAAATGTAAACAAACCCAATTGAATTGTCAATTTTCTATTCGAGCCTATCGCCATACAGGACACAAATTCCAGACTTCGGGCTGATACTAAGCATTTCGTAATAGAAAACCCCAATATCATTTTTACCCGACCCGGGGATCGAACCCGAGACCTCAGCATTACAACTGCGCTACCGAGGCAGTTCCTAGGTGGAACTATAAATTATTTTAGGACTACTACATTAAATTGTACCTACATATGTACGTATCAGAAGCAAGACTTACTGTGCCGCAGTTACAAGTGTCTAAGGAAACTGTAAGCTGTTATTACAAGAAAATTTATGAGGGGAATTGCTTCCAGTAAGTTCTAAGTTAGCCGTAAACAACAATACAGAACTTGTACTTCGGATGTCGGCCTAATGTGACAGGGAAAATAAAACGTCGTCTTCTCTTAAGAAATATGTAAGATGAGGAACGTCAATACGAGCTACTTTATGATATTACTAAGACTAATTTTAAGAAGTCGCCTCATTGGTCTATTGGCAGTGTATTTAGGCTGAAAAATCGCGAGGTCCTTCGTTCAAATCCCAGGTCGGGCAATCAAGATTTCGATTTGAAAAGCCGTACAAAAATTGCTCGGGGTTGAAATCAATGGATGAAAATAAGCTTGATGAACCAACTAGTGCTGCACCTCTGCCTAGCCCTTCGGGGATACCGACGTGAGGTTATAAATAAATAAAAAGGAGATGATTATGGTTTCTGATTGGTAGATAGAATGGGTCGGCTCATCCGGGTCGTTACCACTGTCTCACAGAAAACCGGCGTAAAGTAGTAGCTTGCTGTTGCGTTTCGTGTGTATGTAAAAAAAAAACTGGTGATACCTTACTCTATCGCACACGATAGAGTAAGAAATGCTGTGGTGAGGGGACTTTCTGGAGTAAATGTAGATATACATTTGTATATCGCCTTATTAAATCCCCCAAAACTTTCAGATATAAGCCGCATAAAAATATTCGCCCTCAATTTCAGGAAGGTTTTCATAGACCACATATTTGGCACAATGATGATAGATGGATTGCCACGCTAGACCACTCGTCAATATCTAGCCACACATAGTAGATTCGATTTCTTGACGAATGCTATTTAATAATAGTCAATACTGACTGCTGAACATATTGACTCGATACATGTATCGAGATTTTATTTATTTCAGTTGCTACTATTGATTTTCCAGCCTTCTCCGTGACGCAGTGGGTGAGAAGCGGACTGTGACGGAGACCGTGGGTTTAATTCCGGCATTGAGACAAAATCTTTGTGTGAATCTCAAATATTTGTATAGGATCGGATTTTTTCTACCCAGGTTGACGTCAGACAGGTGGCCGGTAATAATAACTACAAGCCAAAGTATGTAACATGTGTTAAAAGCATATTGCGCCGATTTTAAGTGGGATAAGGACAGGTGCAAGATAACTACTATTGGTTTTCATTCAGACCTCATGTTTACGTTCTTATGTAGAAACTTTATGGTCGAATTTGCATTACTATGACTACTAATATGAATAGATATCATGTCTACTAGTCATGTCAGCAAAGGAGATAATGCTGGGTTTATGCTGAAGCATAGGCGACGTAGCACACTTGAACACAGAAACGGCTAACATCATTTTGTACTGGTGGGGGGGCACCGGATATATTTTTGTACCCCAAATATCTGGTATATTTGGTAACTTCAGTCTGGCATAATTCTGCTGACCGGTGGTAATGCCGGAGGTAATGTTTTTTGACGGTCGACTGTCAAGTGTAGTCACCATGCAACGTCACTATGACAATAGTGACAGTAGTCACTATGACATGGTCATAGAAAATAAAATGCGTTGCGCAATACTTCGTCGGAGGCACAGCGACATAAACCTAGCGTAAGAGAGGAACTATGCAGAATCTTTAATGAAAGCCGTTTATATGGCAGCCTTCGGCAATTTGATATGAGCGATTGTCAACGCGGACACGAGGTCGGTGGCTCCGCTAGATCATTACTGATATGCGAATGGCGCCTGGTGCGGTTTGAAAACGCCCTTCTGCCCGTTATTAATTGCCCCACGAACAAAAGCAAATGACTCGGTAGAGGTGATCCTGCGAGGGGTTGCCCGACGTTATCCATTCAGCCGGTGTAGACGTCCGCGAAGAGAAATGTTCATTCACGATAGGAGAATTTATGACTTTGATTTACGCGAGACTTTTCGCGTGGCACCCTCGACGGAGTTTCTCCATAAATAGAGAAGGGTCGCCTGACGTTTGGGGCGTTCGTTATTGCATGTTAGAGCGTCGCACCGCCGCGCCGCGCCGTCACTATTCAACTTCCATTGACCGTACTGAATTGATACGTAGCGGAAACACTCATATTTGCATATTGACTTTTTTCACTTCGAACATGTGTGGTGTACCGAATGCGTGTGACCATTATTGATGTACGACCCGAGTTGAATGATGACCCAGAATATTTTAAGTGCCTCCGCCAATATTTTAGCTAGGCGAAATTCCGGTTTACTAGTTTCATACAATTTTATCCAGTGCTTATACCAAGCTTGTAATTTGTAGTTTATTTTTATTTCATTTTTGGATGGCATAACCACACTTAATGCATATTATATGTAAATTGAAAATAAAAAATGAATCTCGAAAATATGTACAATAGTTGTTGACATGACATTGTTTGGTCGTACTGCAGCAGCAGTTAGGTAGTTTTATCTCATACAATTTCAATTTTTCATCTGCGGCTGTCAGCTAGCCGGCGGCAGATAAGTAACGTCCCCGTCGCGTCCCGGCGTAAAACTTTGTTCGCCGCCAGTTTGTACGCTCCACTTACTTTTATAAACTTTTTGTATGAGCCACCGGCGTGATATCAATAATTCTTACACTTTGTGCCAGTATTCAATCGATAGAAGATCACTGCCACTCGGGATAATAGAATCTTGATAAACAGTCTGGCGGCATAAACACCCAACAGTCACACACATAGTTCTGACCCCACATTAGGTTAACCTGTCTTGTGAGTATCAAGAACTACGAAGGACTTGCGGTCCCACAACATCCAGACCCATATTTGCGGATCACACAAACAGTTGTCTCGGTGCGGGAATCGAACCCATGGCCTCTCGCTTCGCAGCCGGCTACTCTCCCGCTGCGCCACGGAGGCTGTCAATTTGTAAGTTTCGCTACGAGTAGGTACAACAGTGATCGTTTTCGGTTAACGTTATATTTACATGGGTAATTTTAATATAATATATTGCACTATATGCCCCTCGCGGTTTTACCCGCGTGCACGTTAATGCTCCGTCCCCGTAGATAAGTGTGATGCTGTGAAGTTATGAACCGTCGTCTGCATAAAACATATATACGGTGTGAATATGACCTCAATCGGTTAAGTTGTTTAAAAGTTACATGAGATACAGACTACAAAGTTAACCTAGTGTGGGGTCAGGACTATGTGTGTGACTGTTGGGTGTATTTATTTATTTATCATAAACAATATTTCTACTCAATTACACAGCCGTATTCCTCCCTCCTCCTAGCCTCTTTTTCCCCTTAAACATGTAAATTTTCAAAAATCCTTTCTTAGGTGTAGGGGACATTGCATAAACTATAATCTGAGAAAATTTTCTGAGAGAAATACCTGAGTGAGTGGTATTTATATTATAGAAATAGATAGATAGAAGAAGAAGAAAAAGATAGAAGAAGATAAAAGAAAAGTTAAATATGGAAACCTATTACTAAGACTCCATCGTCTGTTTGTCTGTTCTATCTTTAAATGGATCCAAAGGCCAACATCTCCTCTCCCCTTCCCAATCCTTTATTCTATTTCTTCTGACACTGTGGGCGATCATGGGAGATTACTTACCATTAGGCGACGTACTTGTTCGTATAAAAACATGCAAGCAAATAATAACATAACACAAAAAAAATTATTAAAGGGGTATGTTACGGAACCCTCGGTGTGCGTGTTGGACTCACATTTGGCCGATTTTTGGTATCTAATCTTGTTCAAGAAGTCAAGACAGTTGGTTTTTTAAGTAATTTTCTACAGTCCTTTATTTAAATAAATTCTACTTGTTACTATTGAGAAAAGATATAACCTACTTACTGAAAGTTATGGCCGGCTATAGTAATAAGATTTTAACAGCTTAGCAGGCTATAAATAAGGTAGAAGCAGAGATTACGTACTTACAAAAGTAGGTACCAATTTACATAACGAGTCAATCAACTACATCGCAATCTATTCAAAAAGTTTTCACGACTGATATCCAAAGCGGACTGACGGCTCTTTGGCTGTGTGTTTAGTGTTATTTTACGGACAGTTAATTAAAGCTCCGTTCTTAGTTTGAGTTGGACTAACTTTTACACTGATAACAACATTAATGAAAAGTCGTCTGAATTTGGGCGAAGAGTGCCGGTGACAGAGGCGGGTGGCGCAAGGGCGGGCGGGGTTCGCCGTTCGGCCGGCCGTGCCAGTTCACGTCGCGTCGCCCGCCTGAGGTTACGTCGTCGTCACGGCTCTACGCTCCTTCTACGAGTGACACGCGATCGTGACCTCTCACATAAATACTATTCTCAAGTTATCTTTATGAACAATAATGGGGACCACTGCCATCTCGTTTACTGCAAAGCCTGACAATGTGTTTAGTGTGTCGCGTGCTTGTGTTTTGTTTTCATGTAATATGTGTTAAAGGCGTATTCCGTTTATATGGGTGCACTAGTCGTCGAGTGCTATATGTCACCCACTTTTAATGTTCACAATGAACCTATTTGTGTAAATTAGTTTTGTAAATGCCATGATGCCGTCGACGCCAACGATATAGTTTATCGTCGAATGTAACGTGTTATGGTTTTCTAAATTACTTTAGAAAGATGTTTTTAGTATTAATTGAATATTAATTGATTTGTCTATATTTCTGGGAAAGGTTAGTAGACAAGTAAAGTTGTTCGAATTACTTAGTGTCGAGGCATTTCTCTTTTACCTAATAATGTTTGATTAATATATTATGCATGTTTATAGAGTAGTATACAAATGAGAATTTTAAAAAATTACACCCTAATCCCACGTGGCCCTGCTATATAGAAACAATTACAGTCGGATACATAATCCTGCCCCGAGTAAAATACCAAATATCTTGTATTGTGGATATTTGGAACTACGAGATACCCTCGGTCTTACAATATCCAGATTTTAAACCAATATTTGTGGATCACACAACATCTGTTTCGATGCGGGAATCGAACTGCAGCTTTACTGCACAGCCAGCTACTCCCCCACTGCGCTGAGGTTGTCAAAGTAATATATCAATCAATATTGTTTTTTTCAATTACAATGTGTAAATTTAATAAATGAATTCGAAATACCTTCGGTTACGTCGCGGTAAATGTTGATGTAGTATTCCATTCTGAATAATATAAACATTTTAACCCAAAGGAAAATAACATTCCTACGTTATTTTTTCCTTAAACAATGCGTTCACAAAATGTTTTGTTTCATAACAAAGTTTGATGTAATATTAAAGTCGCTTCGTTTATTCTTACTAAACCGTAATACAATACTTTTCGTTTTGTTGTACTATTCACTAAATCCGGAGCAGAAAATGTACTCGACTTTTAGGGTTTCATTCCGAAAGTTTATATATCTCGTATTCCGTTGCGTCATGCGGAATAGTGTCGGAGGGGCGAGGTGAGATTTTTGATCAAATCACTTACTGTAACTGTTTCACCAGAAAAGTTTGCAATCTTCACGGATCGGATATTTGAAATGTGATTGGATGTTTGTACTTAATAGAATCACCTGTAATAGTTTTGGTGAGGATTTTTTTGAAGTTTTAATTCGTGAACCAGCTTTGTAATATACTCGCGGCTTCGCTTCATGAATGTATTTATCCGGAACAACCCCCGCATTTAAAGCATATCACCCCAAAGGGGTTGGTTTACGGATATTGGCGCAATACGTACCTATTTGATTATTTGTTTGAGCAATACTCCTACGATGTTTCGAGTCGAAATGTCTATTTAATATTGTTTTTCCGTCCAAACTTTGGACCCTCATTATACCCCTTTAAGGGTTGAATTTCTAAAAATCCTTCCTTATTCCTTGTATATATCATAAAGGGAATCTCTGTGCTAAATTTCAGATTTCTAGTTCCAAGGGTTTAGGCTGGGTGTTGATGATTTAGTGAGTAAGAGGGTCAGGTAGATAATTAATGTAGCCTGATATGTGTTGATATGACATACCTTCTTATTTTGGTCTTATAACGTTATAGGTGAAGAACATATCGCCACATCGGGAACAAACAATCCCGGGCAACTCATGCGATTTTATCTAATTCAAACAAAAATTATAATTACCCAACGTGGGAGTTAAACCCAAGATCTCACCGGTTTTTCAGCCAATGTATGCTGCCAATAGACCAATTTTGCAAATTTCCAGAGCATTTGTTATACCTTCTTGATCAATACATAGTTTCAAACAAAGTCGCTATCTGCGTCTGTCTGTTTGTCAATTTATTTCTCCCAAACTATGCAACAGATTTAGATACCGTTTTCACCATCATTTAGAGAATTAATCCTGGAAGATTTATATGTATATCACGCTATGGCCTATGGGAGTAGGACAGTAATATAACTGCAGGACAGGTGTAAAATATATTAAAGTAATATTAACACGAGTTCTTTTTATAACAGTCACAAAGCAAAAAGCCCTCGAAATACGTATTATGCTGATACTTCTAAGCCGATTGACAGTTATACGCATTACGACTTACGAGTATTACATTCAACGTTGTCAAATGCCGCGGAAGGTCATATTTACTATGTAGCCTTCATGTTGGTTGAAAGTTACAGTGATCTACGTTGGTCGTGAACCGTAATATGCCCATGGCTTCGATTCTCAAGTCAGGCAATTACGTGTAAAATTTTCAGTGTGTAAAATTATATTAAATAAATATACATTTTTAGTGGTAGAGCCACTCTGTAGACACTTATCTACAGCATATATGGGCCGGCTCGTCCGGTTCATCACCACTGTCTCACAGAAAACCGGCGTAAAGTAGCAGCTTGCTGCTGCGTTTGGTACGGTGAGTGAGATATCCGGAAGCCCAAACCCCCTCCCCTTCCCAATCCCTTAATTATCCCTTTCCTTTAAGGTCGGCAACGCACCCATGATTCTTCTGGTATTATGGGCGTACATGGGCGGTGGAGATCACTTACCATCAGGTAACCCACTTACCCATTTGCCGGCCTATACCATAAAAAACACCTATAATACCCGAAGGGGTAGGCAATACACCCACATTTCGCCGAGCATATTTCCGTCCCATGATGTGATAGGGGGCGAGCCTATCGCCAAACCAGGCACAAATCCAGACTCCGGGCTGATACTGAGCATTTCGTAATAGAAAAATCCAATATCACTATACCCGACCTTGGGATCAAACCGGAGACCTCCGCACAGCAGTCGTACCGCGTACGCATTACAACTGCGCCACCGAGGCAGTCAAATAAGCAACATGTCGATATTCGACTTGCAACTTTGAACAACACTAAATGATAATTTTGTCTCACTCCAGCAGCACTTTCGCTCACGTACTTTATAGGGATGTGATCGATTTTATCGATCGTAATAAACGAGAGATTTAAATCTGCGTGAAATTTTAGTATGTTTAGACTTTGATAAGATTTATATTATTATAAACTCACTGTCAGGTGTATATCGACCCTTAAACAAGACCACACCTTTCTGTAACACGTTGTATATAACATATAACTAGGTAGGCTCGCAGATACAAAAACACACACTTAAAACTAATAATGCTCGGGATGGACCTACGCCCACCCGATGCATCTTCAACAAACTGTGTCCAAGGTAACACCAAAAAGGCCACGGGCTCAGCGAATAGTGGAAGAGCTACGCTGTAGACACTTTTGTCTATAGCAAGAATGGGCCGGTTCGTCTGGGTCGTTACCACTGTCTCACAGAAAACCGGCGTAATGTAGCAGCTTGCTGCTGCCTTTCGTACGGTGAGTAGCCGGATTTTAGACCCAAAGCCAACCTCTCTTGGATGTGATAGTACTCTGCTTATTAATGGACGATATAAGTGAAACTTGGTTTTCGTTGTGGGTTATGGGAGTCAGGCGGCGGGTCGCCTCATATCTTCTTCCAACTACTCCTATCCTACTCGCAGTGGGGTCGGCGCAACATGCTTTTTAACACATGTTACATAAAGATTTGGCTTATAATTTTTACGACCAGCCGCCTGCTCGACTTCAACCTCTCTGGGGAGTAAACACCCAGACCTGAAACACGATATTTGTGGATCACACAAATATTTGTCTCGGTGTGGGAATCGAACAAGCGGCCTCTCGCTTCACAGCCGGCTACTCGCATACTGCGCCACGGAGGCTTTCGCGGGTCGTCTGATATGATACCAAATATTAAATCTATGGCACGAGAAGGTGGACCCTGGTATTAAGCTGGGAATACGACAAGCAGAAAGAAAGAAGCAATAATACCGATACTAATCAAATATAGAATCTTGATAATTCCAGTGTATTTTTAACATACAATGCTCAGGCTCGTCCCCTATCACATAATGGGACGGAGATACGCTGGGCAAAATATTGGTGTACATCTGCCTACCCCTTCGGGGATTACAGGCGTGAGTACGTTTATACGTAGGTATGTTTAACATATTCATTATAATTGTATTACGAACACACATATACAATTTCTATGTATATTTAACCACTTACAATAATTATTAAAAGCATGAGGACAGTTCATTATCTTAATGACGTACTTTATGTCGGTCTCCAATGATGTTGGGGCATATCATGTCAAAGTACAGTCTACAGACAAAATGACAAATAGGTTAACATAATAAGACTGCCTCGGTGGCGCAGTTGTAATGTGTACGCGTTACGATTGAGGCCAACGCTGAGGTCTCGGGTTCGATCCCCGGGTCGGGTAGTGGTGTTGGGGTTTTCTATTACGAAATATCCCAGTATCAGCCCGGAGTCTGGAATTTGTGCCCGGTATGGCGATAGGCTCGCCCCCTATCACATTATGGGACGAAGATGCGCTCGGTGAAATGTGGGTGTACTGATTACACCTCTGCCTACCCCTTTGGGGATTACAGGTGTGAGTGCGTATGAGTGCGTATGTTAACATAATGAACGTATTATATTTTGTACTTTTAGACATCGAAATAAGATGGCAAGAAAAGTAATTCAAACAAAAAATGACCCCACCAAAACTCTGTGAAAAGGGGCGGGGATATAAAAGTCTGTGCAGCTCGTTCATTTATGAATTCATAAAAATAGATCCATGATCTCTAGTTGACACTTAATACGTCTAATCTTTTGCGCGGTGTAATTTTTTAGTGTATTTATCTAGAAATTTAATATTTAGACATTAATAATTTATGAAATAAAGTTGATTTTGAACGTTCATTAATTTTTAGTTGCGTGTATGAGTGTTACGTGTGATTACCTTTGTATATGTAAGTAAGAGGAGCCGTATTTTTGGCAGATTCTTAGGATAGTTATCGTTCTAGTGATATTTCGATGCCTGTAGCTTTTGCTTGCGGCATCGCCCGAAATGGTGATTACAAATAATAAATGATAAATTATTTCCCATAGGGGTTTTGTTTCGAGAAAATATGTACAATATATTAAAACGTGGTAGGTTTCTCGTATGCGAGAGGCCGTCTGGGCTGGTACTTAGTAACAGTAGAAGTACGGTACTATGAAGATTAGAACTTGAAATCAAAGACATATCAGATACTCAGAAAGATCGATATGACAAAATTATAGATCCCGTTTTTGCTATTTGGTGGCGGAATCCTAATGAAACCTCCAATTTGTATCGATCGTACGGGATTAGTTCTACTAATGACATCCTATCATCGCATTTTATATCATATAGATTATACATACGCGCTCACGCCTGTAATCACCGAAAGGGTAGGCAGAGGTGTAACCAGTAGGTACACCCACATTTCGCCGAACGTATCTCCGTCCCGTGATGTGATAGGGGGCGAGCCTATCGCCATACCGGGCACAATTCCAGACTCCGGACTGATATTGAGCATTTCCTAATAGAAAAACCCAATATCACTTTTACCCGACCCGGGGATCGAACCCGAGACCTCAACGTCAGTCTCAGTCGTAACGCGTACGCATTACAACTGCGCCACCGAGGCAGTCAGATTATAGGACATAGTAATTTATGCTACATGCTTTCTTTCTGCCTGGCGTTATCCCGGCTTAGTATCAGGGTCCGCCTTCCCATCGTGATTTGACGGTGGGTTTGGTATTATGTTGTGACCCGCCACCTGTTCCAGCAACGGGAGCCAAATTTCGCCATTGCTTCGTCCGGTAATCATCGGAATGTACCACGTACTGGTGAGCTTGGCTTGGAGCCTAAGATGTCGGGGTCTACTTACACTCCCGACTTACTTTACTGGACTATACTTTATTGTATAAAACTAAAGTCGCTATCTGCGTCTGTCTGTATGTTTGTCCGCTTATTTCTCCTAAATTATGCAATGGATTTACATGCCGTCTTCACTATTATTTAGAGAATTTATTCCGGAAAGTTTTAATTATGTATACCACGCTATGACCCACAGGAGCAGGGCAGTAACATGCCTGCGGTGAAACCGCGAGTCACAGTTAGTATATATTGAAGAAGTAGACGCCATATTCGCATTAAAAATGAATGTCTAAAATCATCCCAATTGGGCCGTTTTACCATTAGTTTTATTATCTCGTATGTGTATTTTCAAAACTCAATCTCAATTTTGATTGCCCGAATTGGGTACCAAATAGCTGAAATAACGCAACCAGTAGCCGAATAAAGCGATTACTTATCACAAATTAGCGAGTCTTTTCAACCACCCAACTACTTTTTAGATACAACAGATTTGGCATATTATGCTAATAACTGTTAAAACCACTGACTTCCATTAGAAAAAGATCTGGAATTTTATTAATGGTTGAACAAACTGAACAATTTTCTATTAAACCAGCATAATAACCGCATTCAAATCTGTCTATTCGGACAAAGGGGTCAAACTTGCAACACCCCGGTTTTTAACTGAGGTTTAATATATCTAATGGTGTGTTCCGTGACATACCGCCGCAGCGACGTACTTGCTACGCTAATGTGGGCGTATTTCGTAGCATGCACTGCACAATATGCCGTGACTTAAAACAAAAAATGACAAAACCTGAAATGAAATGTTACGGCGTCTCAGAGTATGTAAAATTAGGTTGTGAACATCCAGACTTGATAGTTTGTCATAACCTTGGTTCTCGGTACTCCGTTGTCGTCCGCTATCGAAGTAGCACTTTCCTTGCCCAACCCGAATCGCTATAATAATACGCAACCCCGACATAGGACATACTTGCGAGTCCGAAGAACACCCACAACTGGCCCTCGGCACAATGATGAGTAGAGACGGCCCTAAACTATACTCCCTAGTGATTGCTCAAGCTGAGGTCTGAGCCTTCTAAAAAGCGCCTCTGTGCTTAATCGTTACTAAATACATTATAAATATTTCTGGCTAGAGCGCCATAAGCGCCGGCTTTATTGTCAGGTGAAGCTGTAAAAGCAAAATTATAGGCTAATAGCACAAATTCATCCGAAAAAAAAACGGTCAAATATCACAAGTAGAGACGTACATATATGAGGTGTTTGTAAAAGGTTCCTAACTTACAGCTATGCGGCAGAGGTTTGCATCTCTAATACCTTATGAAAAGGCAATTTTCCGAGCACTATACCGCTATGTGTGGCATACAACATTTTTGTACATATTTAAAGATGCGGTTGGGCGAAAATATATAACCCAGAAAGGCATTTAAGTTTTCTGGTTATACCGCTATTGTTGCTATATACTTACTATGTAGATGTAGGTTTCTCGACTTAGGTAACAACGAGACTAGATTACATGATCGTTTTACCTATATGGATAATATTAATACGGAAATTGAAATCGGTATTTATCATACTAACGCTTCTGTACGTCTCTAAACTATGTGGTAGGTCCCCCGTCTGGGTACCACCGCTTTGTCTATTACTGCCGCCAAGCAGCAGTGTGTAAACACTTGTATTCCGGTTTGAAGGACATTGAAACCAGTCAAATTACTACGCATTTTGAGTCTTAACACCTTGTGTTTCACTGTGATAGGCGCGGTTCATTGCCATAGAGTACTTCGTGATTCGGAGCACTGATTGGTGTTGCTTCTGTTTGTGGGCGGGCGTGACGCTTACCATCGGGCGAGCGACCTGCTCGTCTCGTCATCGGAAGCTGATAAAAAAAACGACAAACTTACTCTATCTATATTTAATAAAAAAAAAAATTAGCTTATTAACAAGCATGTCGCTTGCCTGATCGTAAGCGCCACGCATACATAACTTTTAATTAACTGTTGAAATGAATAAACTTTCAATTATTAAATTAATATTAATTGAATTATTTCATGTCATTATTTATCAGTCTATGATAAATTCTTACGGAAGCAAAATACTTAGTTATTTATTATTATTTTGTATTATCCCACTCCCCATTTTATAATAGTTACTTACATTTTGATGGTAATTAGTTTCTTCACTGTACTTTGTAAGCACGTCCTATGTTTTATCTAAACAGAAATCTCTTTGAGCTTTGTAGCTGTTTTATCTGTTGTTGCCCCATTCCTCTATTGTAATTTATTTCCAGCATTCAGCACAGTTCTGTTCATCTTATTTGGTCGTAGTTGTTTTAAAACTAAACTTACCACTGCGTTCATTTAGAGGACATTATTTCCGCATAATTGTAAACCAAAGCTTTTAAATGAAAGTATTCTAAAATACAGACATTGTAGTATATGACACTCTCACACCATATACGAAATAAGCTCAGCGAACTTTGGATATTTGTAGCTCTGCCTACCTCCTTTGGGGCGTGAACTTATCTATTTAATAGATGCAGTGCAACTAAGTCTGTTGGCCACAACAAGTGTCATTATATCAGTATGTTGCACTCCTGACCAATCGTATATGCATTACTTAACCCGCTTGAGACTAGCTATACATTTAACATTGTAACAATATGTACCGACGCAAGTGAAGGCTGGTGACATGCTGGATAGTATTTCATACAAAGTGTATGGATTTGCCTCATACTGGTGACAAGCGGTCGATGGCAGCTGCTCAGGCAGTCGACGTACGATTTTGACGGCTGAGGTAGCCCGCAGGCAGATACTATGATTGAGAAAAGTGTCTGTTGCAGACTGCAAAACCAACTTCAAAATAACGTAAATACACAAAAACGATATAAATGATTTTAATATTGAAATAAAACTATATTATTTGGATTTTATCGTAGTTATTTTTTTTTTAATAAAAATAAATTTATAATTTTAAAATGAAGGTATTTAAAGTAACATTAACATTTCGAGAGACCTACACCTCAGTCTCCCCCGTGACCACGAAGCTGAAAGCTTTCGAAGCGTCGCGTTGCGTCGGGACTAAAATAAAATTAACCTGCGATAAAATCCGTATAAAACAGTTTAATTTCAATGTGTAATATTCGCGTAAACATAATAAATCAATTATTGGATGATTATAGTATGTCACGGCCGTATGTTAGGTTAGTCTTAGAGCGCATCGAGTCGCTCCGTGACATTAGGTCGTATGTAACCCTTCATACTTGAGAGATTGTCACGCGTGTTAGTCACATATACGTATCTCGGTACGGCAAAATGTCACAACTGGAGATGCACTTTAAATCGAAACTGCTGTAAGATATCAAAAGATCGCACAGAGTAGCTTAAAGACCGCTTCTAGCTAGGTTAAATATTTTGACACCAGATTAACTACTAGTCAGAATTTAATCCGTTTAGTAAACCGCATTGGGTTAATGTTGTGAAGCATGGTCTGAAAACTAATCGTGTGGTCTGTATACTGCGGTGTACTGACATTTAGGTCAATAATGTGACGTGTATGTTTTCATCCATAATGAAATTCTTTGCCATTAACGTTGTCCTAAAAATACAAATAAATGACAACATGACCGAATAAACATGTTTAAAAATATACACAATAAAATAAAAAACAGCCTCTGTGATGCAGTGGGCGGGTAGCTGGCTGTGAAAATAGAGGCTATGGGTTCGATCCCCACACTGCGCCGAGACCACTGTGATCCACAAATATTCGGGTCTAGGTGTTTGGGACCGTAAGTCCTTCAGTTCTACATGTTACAGTATATCTAAGTGTAGGGAATAGGGACTGTTGGACTGTACTGTACTTGGACGTATGGACTTTTAAGTACATAAAAAAAAAGAAATAAAAATGACACACTGTTTACAGCATATCATACAGGTGCATCCACACTTGTGCGCTTTTTATTTGCGAGACTGACGTACTTCTGCGCTTTCCTCATGTATGTAATAATGTAACATTTAAATGGCTAAACAGTACCGTATCAATTTAACCAGGTTTCAAACAAAAAACCGCAGTAAAATCAGTTTCCATTCATTTAGGCAATACGATACTAAAGGCATCTAAGGTATATACATCTTTGACTATTTCTGCTTCCAAGTAACAGTATGTAAGCACTGTTGTGTTCCGGTGTGAAGGACATTGAAGCCAGTGTAATTACTGGACATTATGAGACTTAACACCTTATGTCTCGGGGTGACGAGCGCAGTCCAGTGTCATGCAGTGCTTTGTTATTTAAAGTTCTGTGTGGCGTTGCTTCTGTTTATGAGCAGGCGTGGCGCTTACCATCAGGCAAGCGACCTGCTCGTCTCGTCATTAAAGCTAATAAAAAAAACACCTACACACATCTATACACCTACAGATAGATAAATGGGACAAACATAACACAACTCTTTTTATTCGGGGTACATATACAACAATTAATAAAGAGAAACAATAGGTAGTAAGTAACATTTAATATTTCATTCGGTGACCGACCTAGTCTTATTAGAGAGCAAACTAGGTTTCTTAGGCGAAAGTAGTTAATCCAAAGCGAGTTACGATAGAAGTTGGTCTAGAACAAACAAAGCGTAAGTCTGATTACTGTTACCACATTACAAAGGCAATGTGTTTAACTCTCCATTGGTTTGAACGTTGAACGCTGCCATCAATAGCTTGAGTCTATCTGTTTGAGGCCTCCTTTAAATTATCGTATTTTTAACCAACTTCAAATAGTGGAGGTTCTCAATTGGGGGCGTATATATTATTATCTGCTTTTTTATGTATGTACATTGATTTCTCCGCCCATTGTGGAATGATGTTGTACAGGTCATTAAATACCAATAAAACAATTTAGCTTCACTTCAATACATCTTTACTCCAACGCTCGTCGTATTGTAATGGCAAAGGGACATGATCATTCAGCCACGGATACACGGATTCAGCCAAGACACTGCATCTACCTTTTACAAAACTAAAAGAATAATCGTTTACAATTTGCAGACGCATTGTATAAAACAACAAAACTGAAACATAAATCGTATTGTTAGCAGGCACCAACCATTTAACTTTGCATTTACTTTATATACATAAATTGACATTTGACGGCGATGCCCACACTAGGCTATCTTGGCATCCCAGCTATCTGGTTTATAGGACAACCAAGATTTCCAAATTTAAACAAACAAAACTATTTAACAAGTACATAATTAATAACAAATGTACTATTATTATTATACCATCCGTAAGATTAGCTACTGCTGCATTCTTCCATTATGCCACAACATCCATCAAATGTATCGCGTTCCTCCTTAATCACAGTGAACATTTCCATTTCTAAATCATTAGTGTGGAGAGCGTCACTTATGACAAAAGTAGGTATATCAGACTGTTTATTAACTCTTGATATATTGGTCTCCTTTTGTTCACATTTTCCCCCATATTAAATGCTAAACGCTGCAAACCTCCTCTTCGTATCTGCCTATTCTTCCCTCTTATGTTAAAATTTTCATTGAACCTTAGCATTTTCCTAGATTTCCATAGTTTGTATAGCATCTGTGGTATTTGCGACTTTGATTTATATTTACCAACTGAAATAATCGACAATTAGTACAACATAATACAAGTGTTCCTGCAAAACCAATGCCTACATCAATCAAATGTTAAAGTGGGAATGCCTGTTCATCAGCTTAGGTGGATTGGGAGCAGAAACAGCTCGTGCAGTCTTTACCAGCCCATACAAATTCAGCTGTTGACGCTAGGCCAGCACATTATGAATCGCAGACACGTTTCCTTCGCTACGATACAATACCATACCTTCATACACCTTTGCTAGTAGTAGGTACTATAGATCAAACTCTGGAATGATTTACCATTTTATTCTTGTGTGTAAGTAACCTCTCCTGGAAGCACAAGTATATGATAAACTATGATATATTACTGGAATATTTAAAATATCGCCTAAACTGTAGATTTATTTTCTCAGCAGGCCCAGGTCTTCTTCACAAGCCCCTTTTAAATCGCTCACAATAGAAGACAATAATAATTAGGTATATTGAATAATAAAATTGACAATAAAATTGAAATCAGGGAACCATTTACTTATTTAATTCACTGGAGCCAAATAGATCTGAACGCCTTTAGCGACTTCCCATTTATTGTCTTTTGACATTTATATGAATGAGTTTTAACTTTTAACACATAGAATAAATTATGCCAATCAAATTATATTTTCTCAATTCTAAAACTTATTTGGCATTATCACGTAAAGCAATACATACTTAAGCACCCATTCCAGCAATCCCAGAAGGGGTAGGCAGAGATGCAACCAGCACATCCATATCTCGCCCAACCCATTTCCGTCCCATGATGGTATAAAGCCGAGTCCATCGCCACACCGGGCACAATTCCAGACTCCGAGCCGGTACCTACCATTTCGTGATAGAAAATCCCAATACCACTTCTACCGGACCCGGGGATCGAACCCCGCAGATATCAGCACAGCATTCGCACCGCGCACGCACCACAACTGCGCTACCGATACCGAGTCAATGTTTATCAGTCAAGAAAACATTGTGACGTTGAACCCAGTAAAGTTTTGTTTAAGTGCCCTGTTTCATGTCTACACAAATTTTAATATGAATGTCCCTATTCACAAGTTTCCTGTACTTTCACAAACAACAGGATCTACGCTAAAGGATGAAATTTCCAACTCCCGTAAGTAAATTGTTGAATATGTTATTTGAAAAGTCTCC
Source organism: Mimas tiliae (assembly GCA_905332985.1). Taxonomy (NCBI): domain Eukaryota; kingdom Metazoa; phylum Arthropoda; class Insecta; order Lepidoptera; family Sphingidae; genus Mimas; species Mimas tiliae. Next base: position 9,260,597 of record HG995240.1, on the reverse strand, counting down.
CACGTGATGTCGTTAGTGACCAATTCAATATAGATTTCTACACAAATATATTTTAATGGCGTTAATTTCCGTTTATTTACTTGGTGGAACAACGTCCTTGTTGTCTATTGAATCTTTACCCTAGATTCTAGCGTATCTAATTTGTAAATTATAAATATTAGTGATTTCTTAGGTTTACGCGAATATTACACATTGAAATAAAACTAGTTTATACGGATTTTATCGCGGTTTAATTTTTATTTTAGTCCCGACGTTGGACGACGACTTTGGGTTGGGTTCAGGAACGCAAAAGACCAACTGCCAGACCTCAAGATACCGTGAGCTCTTTCTGCGTAGATCGGACTAGTGTCAACTAACTTTTTTAAATAATTAAAAATAAATGTATAATTTTAAAATGAAGGTAGCCATTGTAACATTAACTTTTCGAGACGACCTACACCTCAGTCTCTCCCGTGACCACGAAGGCTGAAAAGCTTTCGAAACGTCGGGACTAAAATAAAAATTAAACCGCGATAAAATCCGTATAAACTAGTTTTATTTCAATTTATAAATATTATTTACTAATAATAATAATATTGTTGTTATTATATACGCTACCAGTGCTTCCACTTTCTTTTCCTCCAATGTTAACTTACCGAAGTTGACTATCTTCACCGTCCAGCAACTCCATGAGTTACTGGACAATGAAGATAGTAACTGCAGCTACCTTTAGTTTTGCAGGTACCGTCCAGCTTTCGCCAAACTACCACTTTTTTGGTACCTTCCAGCTTTCGCCAAACTACCACTTTTTTGGTACCGTCCAGCTTTCGCCAAACTACCACTTTTTTTTTGTACCGTCTAGCTTTCGCCAAACTACCACTTTTTTTGTACCATCCAGCTTTCGCCGAACTACCTCTTTTTTGGTACCTCTATTTTTTATTTTATTTTATCTTTTGACATTGGTCATAATATGTGCAGGCGCGATTTGACCGAAGTATATTTTAATTATTATCTTTATATTCAAAATATAAAACACTCATAAATTTCTTACGTAAACGCGGTATTACTCGGGATAACATAATGAGTACCTATCCACTCATTATTACATTAAATGTAACTTGCATAACTATGCAATAATTTAGTTGAATTGTCAATTAATTGGATTGCCATCTAATTTGTTGCTATTTATAGCAATCCTTCCTTATTACAACAATCGCAGCTGTCGATACATATCGACACTATCCGCCATTTCTTTTAAATTTCTGAGTTCCGCTGCTCCGCCCCAGGGACTCCAGACACACGGTAATTACCGTAGATGCACGGTATTTTAGCCCAATCTACGGCAATCTTGTATTACCTTGGCCATATCAAAACATTTTTTTTCCTTATACACTTAGGCTTTATTTCAACATTTACACCAAAAATATGTTTCATAATATATATTAACCTAAGTTATGCAATAAATCGTAAAATTTAATTATTCAGCTGCATCTCGTGATTACTCTGGGATAGAATCATATTCTAGTTTGGTCAAATCGAGCCTCAGTTGGTTATTTATACAACTAACATATTTAAGTACAGTTTGATTAACTAAATACTTTAATGCTAGATGCATTAGCATTTAGCATTCTTATGACAAAAACAATATGGAACCAATTGGTAATATCTCAACATAACAATTATTTTGTCTCAGTACTTCAGTAGTATTTTTTTATTATTATTTGGTTGAATGAAGATGTTAGCAGTTTGTTTTTCTGGTGGCAAATTTGAACAAACTATAAGCAAACCACACGATTATGAAGAAATAAATACCTATGGCATGGCACTGGACCGCGTCCGTCACCCCGAGACATATGATGCCCTTCGAACCAAAACACAACAGTGCTGGCACACTGCTTCATCTCGGTAGAAACAGACTAATCAGTGATACCAGCCCAGACGGCCTGTCGCATAGGACGGACATATCACGCAGTGTGTAGCGTATGTATACTGGCTGCGTTTCATCAGGTCCTAGACCAAATCCTTTAACTGGGTAACTGTTGCAAGATGTCAAGATGTCAGTGCACCCGTTTTTCTCATACTATTTCTCGAGCCCAGTACAAAGCCAGATGAGACATTTCAAATTATTTATCAATTTTTTTTTTAATGTAGGTTAGGTACATTTAACACTTGCTGTCTACCCGGGATTCGATTCCAGAACCCTCCCAATATATGAACATTAAGTATAATATAGGTACCTTAATTGATTCCATACTCTTTTACCTTTTGTTATTTTTATTAAGTAGCTGAATTATGCTATAGTAATTAAAATTGCAATAGTAAAGTGCGTGTAATAAACAGCTTCTAATCTTATCCCACATGTGGGATGTGTACAACATGATATTTCCACGGTATAGCAACGTATTGTACTCGTTTGTTTTTCAATCGGCCGCTTGTTGCATTACGCCCCCGTGAATACAACTTGGACACAAATGATTGTTTTTGTAATTACATCAATACTATATTGATATATTAGGCAATTACTTTTCATCAAAACGACATAATTATTTCAATAAACTTTATATTCAGTTTATTAACGTTATGATTGACAACAAATTAGTTACAAAAGAAATTTTATATTTTATCAATCTTTTTTTGTCGCCATTTTAGTCTGATGCAACAAGGCGCCGTCATTGTAAAACGAGATTTTTACTTAACAATTTCATGTTAAGTTTTGTGATGTATTATTATTTATTGGTACATACCTCGATAGGATTTTATCCTGGCAGGGTCGCCACTTGTACAGGTCATTAAATACCAATAAACCAATTTAGCTTCACTTCAATACATCTTTACTCCAACGCTCGTCGTATTGTAATGGCAAAGGGCAAATGATCATTCAGCCACGGATACACGGATTCAGCCAAGACACTACAGATGTTCTTGGAAAAAAGTTTATTGCATAGAGTTTAGTTGCGATGTGGTCCCATATAAATTTCATTAAGATCTGATAACGGAGTACAGAGTAAAAAAATGTAACTCCTCCACGGCCAGTAGTACACCCGTCGCGGTTGTGTTATTGTATTGGAATTAACATGACATTGCTGTAACTACCATTAATAATTGAAAAATTAAATAAGTTTTAACAAAACTTAGAAACCGACTTCAGTTATGTGCAAAAAGTTTGTCATAGCTTATTTTTAACCGACTTCAAAAAGGAGGAGGTTATCAATTGCAATTGCGTTTTTATTTATTTTTAAATTCTCTGAATGATGAAATGAGCAGGTCGCTCACCTGATGCTAGCGTAAAGTCTACCCACACACAGAAGAAACACAACACAGAACTTTGAATTGCAAAGCACTGCATAGCACTATCATTTATATAATCGTACATACGCACTCACGCCTGTAATCCCCAAAGGAGTAGGCAGAGGTGTAACCAATACTCCAACATTTCACCGAGCGTATCTCCATCCCACGATGTGATAGGGGGCGGGCCTATCACCATACCGGGCACAGATTCTAGACTCCGGGCTGATACTGAGCATTTCGTAATAGAAAAACCCAATACTACTCTACCCGACCCGGGGATCCAACCCGAGACCTCAGCATCAGCCTTAGTCATAACGCGTACGCATTACAACTGCGCCACCGAGGCAGTCAATTATATGATGTGCGTGAAACTGCGCGAGCCAGCTAGTAAATAACGATGCGTACTAACCGTTGCACGCATACACTTTGACAATTACGTGCCCATCTCAGCATAAAGTTATGTTCTGTCGTGTGTATGAAAGTTTATGTTAGAAAAATATGTAGGGAAGAAACAAAAATTCATATCATATTAAATAAAACCAAGTATAGAGAGGGTTTACTGCAACTTGTTAGTTTTAGTTAACGTCGGCGTTTACTATATAAACATTATGACACTGCAAAGGGAGCGGATAAAAGTGTACGGGAAAATTTTGTGCGCACGTAGTTTATGTTCCTATTACACTTGAGCCATATTTTATGGTCCTCCGATGAGTGCCTTGGGACATTTTTTATGAATAGACCATGATTAAAGGCATTGGCGAGTTACAATGAAGATTACATGGATCGTACGGTTTTTTATGAATAAGATTTATACTCATATGCTCACATTCTCGTAAAAGCGTGTAAGCAGTACCAATAACTTGATTATTGGTTTTGCTTATTTTATTGCAAATATGTTCGGTTTCATTATCGGGTGCGTGTTCCGAATTTAGCATTATAGGTGGGATAATAAACATAATTGTAACCTATTAGCTTTTGTTTTTCGGCGTATAGATATTTTTATAGCATAGGCCGGCTGACGAGCAAGTGGGTCACCTGATGGTAAGCAATCACTATTCACGAACGTTTACAATATCAGAAGAATCATGGACAAGTTGCCGACCTTAAAGGAAAGGGATAATTAAGGGATTGCAGATAATTACGAAGGCAAAGGGGATTTCTCACTCACTTTACGAAACGCAGCAGTATCACGTTACTTTACGTCGGTTTTCTGTGAGACAGCGGTAAGAACCCATTCATGCTGTAGACAAAACTATCTACAGCATGGTTCTCTACCACTTAATAATCTAAGTAAATTTGGCCATAAAAATTAAACTTTGCATACACCTTTTCCCATTAGGGGTTGAATTTCGAGAAATTCCTTCATCAACGGTGCCTACAATATAAAAATCAACACCCTTCCAATATTTGGAATTCTATCCTTAAGGGATTGGGTTGTGCGATAAGTCAATCAGTTCTTTACTTCTTATAATATAAATGATGAAATCTGTTAGGTTTTCTTTATTTAATATAAAATGTTTCCCTTTCTAGAGATCATAAAGTAAGAAACAACGAAATCAAAAGAATAAAATCAAAACAATTCACGAACGAAGTAAAATATTTCAGCAATCTAGCACAGGAACCGTTGCAATACTGTTTTTATAGTTCACGAGTTGTTTAGAGGTAGTTCACCCTCTTTGCAGCTAAAAGTGGGTTACATAGCATACATACGCACTCACGCCTGTAATCCCCGAAGGGGTAGGCAGAGGTGTAACCAGTACACCCACATTTCGCCGAGCGTATCTACGTCCCATAATGTGATAGGGGGCGAGCCTATCGCCATACCGGGCACAAATTCCAGACTCCGTGCTGATACTGAGCATTTTCATAATAGAAAAACCCAATACCACTTTAACCGACCCGGGGATCGAACACGAGACCTCAGCGTTAGCTTAATTTTAACGCGTACGCATTACAACTGCGCCACCGAGGCAGTCTTAGCAGTTCCATTATTTCTAAAAACCTAACCTAATAGTATTTTTATATCCGGTAAACGAGCAAGTAGGTCACCTGATGGTAGGTGATCTCCACCAACCATGTACCCACAATACCAGAAGAATCATGGGCACGTTTCCGACCTTAAAAAAAGGTATCATTAAGGGATTGGCAAGGGGGGGAATTTAGGCCTTCGGATATCCCACTCACCATACGAAACGCAGCAGTAAGCCGCTACTTTTCATTGGTTTTCTGTGAGACAGTGGTAACAACCCGGTCGAGCCAGCTCATTTATGCTGTAGACAAAACTCGTATATCTACCATTCAGTTGTGACAAAAGCTATGATACAGTTCTTTTTCGTAAGAATAACTGTCGTTAGAACAGGTCTGTAATTTAAAATAGTAGAACAGATTTTTTATAATCATAGCTAAGGGCTAGATGGTACGAGATAATTGAGATTGATTAAACCAGCTTTCACATAAAAAACTGCATTAAAATCGGAATACTTGTTAAAGCGCTACGATTCCACAGACAAATATACAGGCATACAGACGAAGTGGTGAAACTTATAACTACCGTCTTTTTGTTGGGGGTTAAATATTACTAAAAAGCTCTGAAAGAAACACAGAGATAAATAAACAACGTGTTACAGAAAGATGTGGTCAAATTTAAGCAACATATAGTTTACGATATAAATATTCCACCTCCCGTAGTACAAAACCCGGATTGAATTGCTAAGACATAAACAAAGCATTTTACTTTTACTTGAATGAGTAACATGTCAATATTTGACTTGCTGGACATAACTAACTTAGGACAACACTAAATGATAAACAGCGGAGCTATTATCACACTCCAGCATTGTTATTCTCGCTTACGCACTTAACATAATTTATAGAGATGTTATCGATCTTATCGATCGTAATAGATGCCTAAATTATTATTAGATCCGGTACATAAACACACATTGTCAGGTGTATGTACCGACCCTAAATATGACCACACCTTTCTGTAACATGTTGTATTTAGTAGACACCACTTAAAAGTTCGGTCTTGTCCCCACTTCAAGAATTACGTTAGTCACGCAAGTATAAGTCTAGGAAATATTGGTCAATAACTTTACGGGACATTAATTGTACAAAATTAGACTTTACCCTAAAACTTAGTAGACTTATGCCATGAATAATAAATATCATACCTTACTTATTAAAATATGTTTAAAATACATGAATTAATTTAAACATGTAATTAGTGTTAGAGATTTAATAGCATCCCTCACGTTCGAAATAGGCCACACAACGGGACACGAGTTAATGTTCCCAACCTTAATGTAATGACTTTTGTTTATTTTTAATTTAATTAATTGGAACGGATTATCCTGGTTATCGTTGGGATTCACACAACTTTGTTATTGATTCGGTTCAAAGGTCTTCGGTTCTTTATTAATGCGATGAACTTTTGTGTCTGCATAGCCAATAATAGGAATAATTAAATTAGGAGCACTCCTCAATATTTGTTTCCCATTCTTAACAAAGTTGTTTTCTAACTTAATTACGTAACTCATGTGTCAAAATCAGTGGAATCAACATGACTAATTTAAGTTTACTTATTTACTTACGTCGTTACTTCTTTGTCGATCTTTAGTAGCGAGAGCGTGGAGAGAACTTGTAATTCGAAAGACAAATACCACCGACGAACAAGAGAAGTAATTAAGATAAGCAGATGTGTGTTCTACTCTATAACTTTCTGACTTCGAATGTAACGTATTACTAAATCAGCGAAGTTTGTCTACTATCTCACCCTAAATATAGCAAGCTAGTTTTATTTCCATTCGTTATAATTTCGTAGAGCATGTATTATAAAATTCAAAGTGCACTTGGACTCTGACGTTGATAGCATCATGGTAGGGTCTAAATTGCAGCGCAATTCATTTACAGCATCATTAATGATCTTTTCAACAGTGAAACGTAAGCTCAAATGAGTCGATTAAGCGTTAAAGATGAACAGGCCGGCCTACGATTACACCGTGCCTGCATCCACAACGTATTACGCGAGCAATAACCGGCCACCGCAATACGAGCGCGGCTACGGGCAACTTACAGCTGGCCCACTCTACAGTCCATCCTCACATCCTCTATCTAACTATGCAGATGTGTATGAGGGTAACAACGACACTACTCTCAGAGCAGAAGAGAGACACTGGTACATAGAAAATCATAAGAACCTACAGCCTACTTACGACGTCAACCATGACACTGTACCTCAAGATGCCAAAATTAAAAAAGAAGAGGAGAAGAAAAGCGAAGTGCCCGTCAGGCGGACGGGCGTTGCCCAAACAAGGCAGCGGAGAAAAGAAGACCGTTGCTCCTGTGAATGTTGGCCTACTACAGACAATAATGTTGTACAAGACAGCGTTGGAAATGAAACTACGAGGTCACTGTCGAGGGTCGACATGGTTGCGTCGTATGGTGTGTACAGTAATAACCACGACGACGAAAACTCTGGCTTTGCACGGCTCTCGGAGAAAAGTACGGTATACGGACAAGGGAGCGAGGCTCCGGTGCAAGGTGTTATAGTGAATCAGCAAGGGAACAGTGCTGTGGTGCGGGCTGAGTCTCCTGTAGAACCTTCCTGTGGCAAGTGTTGTTCTTTGTCGTCGAACCCTCCGGCTGCCAACTCCGAAGATTATTGTTGGTTACACTACTGCCGGCCTGCATTGATTGTCCTACTGCTTCTATTTTTTCTAGTCTTGCTGGGAGTCTCAACAGGGTTTTTACTGACCAATAACTGTAAGTACAACTACCGTATGCAGTAATTTATAGTATTTTAAATGTACAAATGTTTACAGATTAAATTCGATATCATTCAAAACTTAAAATAGACACTACGGACGCGTTAGTTGGCGCATCGGCAACTGCAGTAGGTTCTGAAGCTTAACCGATTAATTCGATCAAGTTGATCATTGCCATCCATTTATAAAGCCGGTTGACACTACATGTAGCGCCACTCGCTTCACGTACGGCACTTTTAGATTTTATTTCGGCGAAACCGTATGCATGGATATGTGTTTCAGCACATATTCCTGTGTATTTTTAAAATCGAAATAAAGAATATTTGTATGCTTTGTTGGAAAACTTCATGACTTCTTCTCGTAAAAATAATTGATCTGACTTTACTCAGATGAAATGTAAAATATGATTTTATATTCACTTCAATATTTAAGCAGTTAGTTCAAAACCATATCACATTAGTCATTGTTGTTCGCGGTCACACATAGAGCTTTGTCATTTATTCGTAGGTACGGATCGGAGTTTTCAAAGGTAAAAGTACCGTCGGAACTTAGTGTAAAACATCAAGCCTAACCTTTGTTTACCCGCAATCGTAGGATAATACCCCAACAGGAACATTGATGGCAGGCCGACGAAAATAAATAGAGTGCAGGGGTGGGACCGTAAGCAATATACCAGGATCCCCTAAAACTGCTCCACTTTCTCCGAAGGAGGTTTCTAGTCAATACACCGGAGTAGGAAAATAAATTAGAGCCCTGATCTAGCAGTCACTCGGATGTGAAATACGTAGGAAGGCCGGTAAGTCTGAGATGTCATTTCCAATGGTGGTAACTATAGGATGGATTTTCCCCGTGGAAAAAAGACACGTGATTGACTACTGTAATTTTACAGATAAAACATTCACCTAAAACACATTGCCATAAAAAATAAAAATAAACTCAAATAAAATAGGGATCATGCTAGAAAATGTTAATTTATAACTATTATTGGCAAAGATTTATGTATTGTATTTATGATATTGAAATATAACTCCTATAATAACAAAATATATACTTACATCTGTCACAGTATTTTATCATGCATGAGAAAAAAGTGTGTGCAATAGACTCTTTAAATTTTAAAGTTGATTTCATTCAACTAAATGGAAAACTGTGGGTGTATGGGTGGCAGGTTCCGTTGCGCTCGTTTTTCTCTCTGGCAGAACATTAATTTTAGTGGCACTCTGGCACCACACAGTCGGATTTTCAAATTGCGGTAAAACCGCTGAAATTAAGGAAGCATTTCAAATATTCACAAAGCGAAGTGAGAAATGTAAAAATCTAATCTTTGTTACGTTTTATTCTTTAGTTTTGGTACTTTAGTGAGGTTGAAAATTTGTTATAGAGTATTACAAATGATAGTTCGAATAACATTTAAGAATTTTCTTCGAGGATTATGTATGTAATATATTTAATATTAGTTTCCTCTATTAACAGACATCAATAACTTATCTCCATTTTATTACACAACACATCACAATAAAAATTACAAATAACCACCGGTGGCTTGGTTCCTTGGCCTTGCCATTGGACGTTGACTTTTTAAAAATATTTTTAAATATTTTATTGGTTTTTATATTTTATTTAATATTCAAAATATCTTTAAAATGCAGATAACTGTAAATAATAATTAATATAGTGGTAAAATAAAAATATATTTTCCAGTCTTGTATAAATTTTTAAATGACCAACACTTTCTGAAATGGAGCTTAAGAACTAAAAATATAATCACACATAAAAATATACACATGAACAATGTTTCGGTACTGAAAACATTTATCATACAGCTAAATATTTCAAATTCAAAATGTAGCGTACGTGGGCCACGTAACTTTGAAACCCATCGATTAACTTTTAATTAATTAAACGTGGAATTCTGCTTGTTAATCTTTTTTATGTGACGGTATCATTTAGACTGAAATTTCGTACCGGATTTCAACAAGCTCATGAGTAATATAGAATTAGTAATTTACTATGTTAATTTTATTTGATATTTTTTTGTATTAACGTAACTGTTAAAAACCCTCGACGTCAATTAGAAAACCCTACAGATCCACTGACAGACAAAGGGGTTAAATTTATAAGTTATATTAACATATGAGTGGTAGCGCCACGATGTAGACACTATTGTCTACAGCATGAGTGGGCCGGCTCGTCCGGATCGTTACCACTGTCTCACAGAAAATCGACGTAAAGTAGCAGCTTGCTGCTGCGTTTCGTACGGTGAGTGAGATATCCGTATGCCCAAATCACCCTCCCCTTCCCAATCCCTTAATTATCCCTTTCCTTTAAGGTCGGCAACGCGCCCATAATTCTTTTGATATTGTGGGCGTACATGGGCCGTGGAGATTACTAAAACTTAACAAAAGCGTGAATGCGTAGATGCGTAGGTAACTAGTTAATATTTGGATAGTACGTTAAACGTAGATCTTTTAATGCAAAAAATAAAAGTTTTTTTTTACATCCTTGTAGGAATTTAAAATTCTAATGTCAGCCCTGTATTACCAAAAACACCTATCCTAAAAAAAACTCAACAAGAGAACATCTAAAAATCAAATCGCTTTCCAATATCCTATAATTATGTAGATGGCGTCCTCACACGTAGCAACCGTTCCAGAATATTTACAGCTGAAATTGGGTACATCATACATGTAAGGACTCATCAGTAACAATAAATGATCGCCATAGTTGAAAACGGCATGGATGTTATCATCATATTACCATGATGGGCACCGGCCTCCTATAATAATTTTATTTTATTTGAAAAACTAATACCTAGTGTTTTTAATCTATAGCATAAACAGTTTAGTTAACTTATCACCATTTTACATGTTTTCGCATGTTAAATGAGAAAGGTTAGTCAACCATTCTAGCCTAATGCGAGTAATCATACTTCACATACGTTCGTAATTTTTATGGCGAATTCTCAGATTTCTCGGTGATCGTATATTATCGATCGCTTTAATGGTGAAGGAAACATCGTGAGGAAACCTGCACACCCATAAGAATTTCGAAGCTGTGTGACGTCCGCACACCCGCATTGGACCAACTTGGTGGACTAAGGCCTAAGTCTTACCTCTCTGTCATAAAGTAGGCCCGTGTCCAGCAGTGGAACATATATAATACAAAGCTGGTATTATATTATTTTAAATCTATTATTTAGTAAAGTAAATTAAACTTAAGATTTTTTTAATTTTTAAAGAATAAATTCAATATTTAATATTTTCACACTTCATTATGTTCGGCGTATTTTCTACAGTCTGCTTCATTTCCGACAGTCAAAATATCGAGGCTCAAAATATTGAGTCACAAGCAATAACCGATAGCAATATTCGAAGCAGTTTATTTACATACACAGTTCGCGAACACGCTACCTACGTATTGGCACAATCGAAGAGTTATTCCGAACTCTATTGCAATAGATTGTCGAAAACTCGAAACGTTCTTTTTTTAAAGGCAGAATTAATTTCCACCGGCGCCTGTGAGGCTGGGGAGCCAGGGGACTGGCTCACGTTCAACTTTAGCTTTTGAAGTCGAGCGCGAATGGCTAATCGATCGATTAATTTTCACGCCGCTTGAACACAAATTTCTTGTGGAATGTACTAAGGATTGGATTCCGTGATAGGTGCGCGTGCAGGTATGTACGTTTACTCGTGATATTTACGCTGTCTTGACTAATTCGGGCTTGAAATTCTTATGATACCTATTATTAATAGATTGGGTATATTTAGTGTTCTATTGATGGTTTGTTAATTTGTATGTCGAATTAATTTGAATAATATTATCAGCCTTATTTTTATTTGTCATATTGCCGTTGCATGGACCTCCTGTACTAATGAGTGTTTTTTTATAACCTACGGAATCTAGGTCTATACTTTTATTTTTCTTACTTTAATATGTATACTCTGGAATGAAAGTGGTTAGACCTTAGTCCACTAATCTGGCATAACGTGCGTGTAGGTGTGTAGACTTCACATAGCTTTATAATTTAAGGAGATTTCTCAGATATGCAGGTTTCTTCTCCTTCACTAAGACTAACAATAAATACAAAAATTAAGTAGGTATTTAATACTAAATTAGTAGCTAGGTATGGAATTATACATGGATGTACTTTTCGTACGCGTTTATCAAAACGGATACCATTTACGGCCATTCAAAACGAACATACACCCGGAAACGCGTTATCGTAAATATTTGGTTTATTGTGTTCGGCGAACATGAAATTAAATAGATATCGTCCGTAAACACCAATGATTCCGCGCGAGCATTTCAATCGTCCGATGCGAACGCAACAGGAAACTGGAGCGAAATCGATTCATACAACGACTCGAGCTGAGGCGGCTGTTATGCGCCGCAACAAATTGAAATTGATACCATCGGTGGGCAGTGGCGGGCGGCCGGATATTACGGGTGTCAAGCGCAATCACGCACTTGCCTCCGAGCAACGGCTAGGTGGTCTCAGTATCTAACACTTTGTTAACTTCTACGTAATTGCGGCTTTCAATGTAGTAAACGTTGCAGGAGCCGTGTTCTAGGTTTAAATTCTGATGTATTATTTTAATAGTGATGTATTGTTTATTGGCTTTGGATATTGCTTGATTGAAGGGTAATTTAACTGCCAGTATTTTGGGCATTTTACGAAACCGTTTAGTTCAAAAAAAGTAATTTTAATATTGTAATATTAGAGTTTCATATTGTTTGCAGTGATTTTCATGCATCTCAAATAAACGGTCTTTTTTTATAAATGTCCGGACGAGCAGTTCACACGCCTGATCGAGAACGCTACACTTGTCTTTAAAAATAGCAACACCACCCAGGACTTTACAAAATACTGCATGACTTATACTGTCCTCGTCATTCTTAGCTAAATGTGATATGCGTTATGACGTAATTTCCTCTATTTCCGCAATATTCAAAGCCACTATTGTGTTACTAATAGTTTAAGGTTATATTCCGCACTAGCTTTCACTTGTGGCTTCGCCCGCGTAATAGTTGGTAAACCGCGTAAACCTTGGTAGTTGGTTATAGAAGGCGTATTTTGGTTGATAAATCCTCTAAGAGTATTACCAATGTTAAGGGCTCAAAGTTAACCTCAGCTGCACGTGGTACACTCTGCTGCTTAACGGACGAGGCAATGTCAAAACTAGGTTCTCGTTGCGGGCAGTAGGAGTCAGACAGCGGGTAATCGAAATCCACTGTCAAATCATGATGGGAAGGCGGACCTTGACCTTCAAGCCGGGATGACGCCAGGCAGAAAGAAAGACAATCTCTTAGGATTCTAAGCGTTTTAGTCCAAATAGTACCGTATTAAAGACATTCACGGCAAATTGCAGACGTGTTTGAAAAACATTTGTTCTAAGACATAACTTTAGTCACGTGCATGTTTTTGGTGACTCGACACCGTGTATTAAACCCAAAACCTTCGTGATAAGGGGCAGTTAATCATATTCATTACTGCTGTATAAATTATAGTTTCAGCATGGGACACTGTAAAATTCGGCACACGAACTACGCGTTCGATTTTCATAATAAAATACGTTTCCATGACGTTTTGTTAATTTAATGGTGTGTTGAATTTAGATTATTGCTATCCAATTTGCAGATTCCTTAATTCGTAATTAAATTAGGTGATGGTTGCAATGGGCCGTCTCTTATTTTACAAAATAGTATTTATTTTTAAACTGTCTCGGTAGCGCAGTTGTAATACGTACGTGGTACTCTGCTGTGCTGAGATCTCGGGTTCGACTCCTGAAAAACCCAATATCGCTTTTACCCGACCCGGGGATCAAACCCGTGACCCAGGCACAGCAGTCCTACCGCATACGCACTACAAATGCGCCACAGAGGCAGTAAAAAATAGAAAAGTGAATTTATTTTTCGGCGGTCAGCGCAACATAAAACATAATACTCAGCAACTTTATCGCTCGTGACCATACAAAAAACGTAGAAACCGTTTAAAATTCAGAATTCATTTTACAATACGACCGCGACCGCCATTTACATAGCGTCCATTTTCTAAACCTTACACGACATGAGCAGCCGAAGTCTGGCGTTGTTGCACCGATCGGATTCGTTTAACACGTGACTAGCCACCCGCCGTAGTTTAATAGCCTCGTATATGTAAAGGACAGACGCGGTGTATGTCCAACCAATTTGCAATAAAACAATACGGCGAGCCCCAGTACGCCCGCAGCCCGCTGGTGGCTACAAGCTCACGTATTTTATAGTAATCCTGACATTAGTTGCGACACCTTTGCGTCCGACATCTGATAATTTTATGCTTGTATTAAGTTTGATTTAAATTGTATTAGGTTTTTTACATACGCACTCACGCCTGTAATTCCCGAAGGGGTAGGCAGAGGTGTAACCAGTGCACCTAAATTTCGCCGAGCGTATATCCGTCCCTAACGAGTTAGGGGGCGAGCCTATCGCCATACCGGGCACAAATTCCAGACTCCGGGCTGATACTGAGCATTTCATAATAGAAAAACCCAATACCACTTTACCCGACCCGGGGATCGAACCCGAGACCTCAGCGTTAGTCTTAGTAGTAACGCGTACGCATTACAAGTGCGCCACCGAGGCAGTCTATATATTCATTGAAGAATCACACCTTGGTTAAGAGAGTCGACGTTGTGACATCTACCTTAATTTTTTCCAAGTACCTTGTGAAGGCAAGGAAATAAACTAATTAATATGCGACGCGCAGGAAATCGGATTAATATAAGTTTTAATGAACCTTTATATTTAAATATTCATGAGGATATACTTACTTATACCTATGCAACTTTACTTCGGTACTTATTTCAATTATGAACTGTTTAAATTCAAACGCGATGGATAATATTCTCTTGGCTGTACGTTTTGTTCTGAATTACTTTAATTATGGGATTAGAAAGTCTTTTTTGGTCGTTTGCTAAAAAGACCGTTATAAATCCTCAACATTTAGTAAGTTTCCTGTAATTTCTTCTTCTTCCATCTACCCTTATCCCACTCGCAGTGGGGTCGGCGCAATACGCTTTTTAACATATATTACAGAAAGATTTGGCTTGTAGTTTTTACAACCGGCCACCTGCCTGACGTCAACACTTCTGGGGACAAAACATACATTTGTGAATCATACAAACATTTATCTTGGTGCGGGAATCGAACCCGCGGCCTCTCGCTTCACAGCCGGCTACTCGCCCATTTCGCCACGGAGGATTTCAACCAAAAGCAGGGTGGTTGACTGAGATAAAAGTTGCATATGAATATTTAATACTAGCTTTTGTTAGGGGCTCCACCTGCTTGGATATTTTTGCATCATATTTCCAGTATATAAAGAAGCTTAAGTCATTCTTCTGGCTATATACCAAGTCTACGCAAATTATGTCGTAATACTTAAGCATTTAAAATATTAAATACTAAAGTTGTATTAACAATAAAAGTTACATTTATGTGTTTCGTCGCTTTTGTATAAGCATCCAATGCGTATTAAAGCAGGTTATATTTCATATTTTTGTAGATATTGATAAGAACACGGAATAAAAACAAAATCCATTTGTCTGAATGGGCGTGAAAGCAAAATAAAAAAAACATGTGTTACCCTCATATTAGTAATAGCACCGTTATTGGTCTTAGTGAAAGTAGTCGAGGGAATAACTATGTAAAGCGGGTAGATAATAAGACTGAGATGTGGTGGAGGTGATTGCTAAGGTATATAAGCGGGCGCATTATTATTTGAGGGAACTTAGTCGTGCTTAGAACTCTTTCGTGGTAACGCTGCCCGAGTGTAATTAGAATTGTGAATAATCATAGCAAGTGTAATAAATTGTGAACAGTAATATAATATTGCATTTAATGTGAATAGACTATTAAACTTTATGAACATCCTGACGAAGTTATTTATCTTTATTGCACAAAAGTGATAGTGAGTTTACACATGTTAAATTTTTATTCCCATTCTGAACGCTTTAAGTGTACTAAAAACAACAATGTAGTGTATTGTCATAGGACATCCGAGGACACAAGGACAAGTCGAGAGTATTCGCTAACGACTTCAACATCGCAAATTCGGTTACAGCGGTATGTTTACCGAACGAGACCTTTCGGCATACAAAACGTGGGCTTTTTGTTTTGTCAACCGTATATAACCGTATATATGACCGTGGGGCGTTTATAATACCAGGCCTGTATTATATACGCCCCACTGCTGGACACAAGACCTCTTCTTCTAATGAGAGGGCTTAGGCCTAGGTGCTGCACCACGCTGGCCTAATGCGGGTTAAATTTATAGTATATTTAAATCGAATTACCTGTTGTATTCTTGGTTTTGTGTCGATACGTTGCTTAAGTAACATATTATTAATTGCATCTTTATTAAATGCATTGCAGCATGTAAATAGATTATAATATTGAACATTATTCACATATTGTTTTTATTTGTTTTTGCTATAGCATTGGCCATTGTGATAAACCCGTTAATTATATACCTACTCAATTCCTCAAGTCAGATTTCATAACTAGATACCTATTGAAAATCTACTTTTGTTTCGTTAAAAAATTATAATTATATTTATTAAATAAATAAATACTAACCTAACCCAACAGTCACACACATAGTCCTGACTCCACTCTAGGTTTAACCTGGTTTGTGAGTATCAGGAACTACGAAGGATTTGCGGTCCCACAACACGGAGACACGAAACAAATATTTTTGGAAAGTACAACAATTTGTGTCGGTGTGGGAGTCGAACCCACGGCCTTTCGTGCCACGGAAGCTGTCCAAAACTAATACTAATTAGGTATAATTTTGTAGCTGCAAACGTATTGATGTTACACAAGCAGCAGTGCTATCGGTTGTTGTATTTAGATTGCAACGCAGACGGCCTGACTGTCAAGCGTTGTGCATAAAAATGCCGGCCACGTGCCGTTCAGTTTACGATATACCTGAACATTTGCATCACACCGTAACCGGCCCAAATTGTTGTTTAAACACTGCCGTAGCTTGTTAAGTTGTTTTAAGTAAATAAGTGAAATGTCAACCCACCACTTAGGGACAACATTTGTTTTATTTACTTCTTTACGAATGGTTCAGGTTGTATTTAGCCAGTTGTAAATGACTGGCATTATCAGCGCATTTGATTTTCATTTTAATAACGGTAAACTATTTCGGATAAAATTAAGAAAAGATAAATGGGCCATCATTTTAAGAAGTCGTCCAAAGTTCTGATATAAAAAGAAATCATAAATTAAGTAACATACTTTCAGAAAGCTACAAAAAACTTTTATCAAAGAAATACTTTAAGACCTTAAAAAATCCTTTCAAATAATATTGCAAACATTAAAATTCGTTACAAACTATTTTTCTTATGTCTAACTCTCGATGTAAATGGAATTGATTTGCATTGCAAATATATTTAACACGTAATACTAAAATTTTATTAATGTTATAATACTTTGTACCGGAGGACCAAACCCCTTCCCTTCCGAATCCCTTATTTCCCCTTCTCCCTTATTTATCCCTTTCTCTAATAGGCGGCAATACGCCTATGATCACTTACCATCAGGTGACCCGCTTGCTCAGTTGCTGGGCTATGTTATAAAAAAGTTACTTTCGAGTAAAATATACGTACCTTACAATATTACTGTTTAAAAACTGTAAAAACTTATGAGTGGCCAAGTTCGAAAACACGCTTTAGAGTTATTTCCCTATTAATCGCCTTACATTTTCAACTTGCGTCTTCGTCTAATGTATGTTTTAGCATGTACTCGTATTATACCGCTTATATCGACCTTATTATAAAGCGAAGATTAACTTACTCCTATGGTAGTTATCACAGTAATTTGTAATATGGCAGGATGTGTCTAAAGTATAGAATTTAACGACATTTTAAATGCTTGTTAAAAGGTACTCGACCGATACGTAAACCCATGATGCCTGACGCAAGTGAGGCGGTAGAGCCAATTCCGCTTTGTGTGAAATTGAATAGTAACAGTCGCGCGTCGCTATCTCCGGTCTCAGTTGCAATAGATATGACAGCAGGCAGCAGCATGACTTTGCCCTAGGTATTACTGATGTCCATGAGCAGCAATGAGCGCATACCATTATGCGAGCGGTTTACTCGTCTCTCCACCAAGCAATGAAAAATATTAGGTATATAATAAAGAGGTCAAACTAAAGGAATATTCTGTGTGTTGCCATCATTTGAGGGCTTAAATGCGATCTTTTCTTGAAGGTTCATAGGTCGTATGTTAATGTAAGCAAAGCCTGATATCAAAAGAGAATGGAGTTTGATAGAGGTATTGCAACTATAGTTGGTAGAGGTTATTAATATAGAAGGCCCGTACCCAGCACTAGTACAGTATAATTCAGGCATATTATTATTTATAATTGTGGTTGCAGCCGTGATGCCATTATCCAGACCCATAATATATTTATTATTCCTATTATTTCCCATTTTCATTAATAACAAATTTATATTTCGAGCCACGCATTAAACATAAAAGCTAAAAGTAATTGAAAAGGTTCTATATGCAAGCTAATTTATTAAATAGATTGTAATAATCACGAGTAGGTAATGTGTGCTGCGGTGTGGAAATAGTCTGGTGTCACAATAACATCCATAATTTGAGGTTAGCATTTGTGCTACAATGAACATTCATTCATTTGATTTTTATAATATTGTGTATTATCTAATGGTGTTTTTAATAAATAAAATATATCTACACGTATGTGAGTTACTAATTTTATTAAAAGTTATGCTTTATGTTATCATGATAATTATGTTGATCTTATTTTCAGGAAATTTTGATGTCCACGTATAAAAACTCGTATATTTTTGCGATTGATATTTTCAATACATTGAGGCAAATATTAGAAATTTTTATTTCTTCGGAAAGTAGATTCTATAAAGAAAAGCAAGCAAATAAATTAGAGGGTTCATAATGGATCAATCTTATAATTATTGTCTATTAACAATCGAGGCTAAGACCGCACATAAAAAAATCATACGTTCGTGATACTGAATAGTTTTGGGCTATGAAGAATTTACGACCACGGGCTAAATCACAGAATTCAGGAATAAGGTTATGTTCTGTGGGCTAAACGTATCTTTAGCCGGGCTTTATAATTTTTTAACCCCCCAAAATAGAGGTGTGTATAAGTTTGATCACTTTGTCTTCTTTGTCTGTCTGTCTATTTATGGACCGCCTTAAATGCGATTTTAATGTGGTTAATCGAAATAGTTCTTGTTATATTTGAATAAAAATTGTTCAGCCATTGAAAAGTTAAAGACGGCGAGAATATTTTTATTCATTGTCAATATTTGCTGTACATTTCAAATGCTGAGCATCTTAATACTACAGCATCTTAAGTAGGTCTTGCCGTAGTGAATACTAATTTTGACAATATAATTTATGTACTTTCTCATTGTTTCAGATCTCCATTACCAACCTCGGCCGCCTGCTCCGGAAGGTAACTTCCTAAATTTATTGTAGTAATTACAAATTATGCCTTAAAATTAAATTGGTAGATTAAATTGCGGCAACTGCGATTGAACGACGGGAATGAATTGTTGGTTAAGGGATTTTAGTGGCCAAAATATAACAAGAGGAACTCGGAAGTTTCTGAAAACCAGCATTGCAATATAGCTCATGTAATACGGCACATGCAATAGTTGCGTAGTATGAGTTTGTCTTTATTCACTTTGTAACCTTGTAATTATTGCTCCAATAATAAACTTCCTTCTTTCTTTCTTTTTTCTTTCTTTTATACCATTAAAGCTAATATTACCTACATTTACACTATTCATAAACTAATTGGTAATAACCCCTGAGGACAATTAGAAAATATATGTTACGTTTAAACGGCTAAAACGGTTATCTTCAAACATAACTTAGAACCATTTCGATTGAACAAGCTTTTCGAACACAAAAAGGTGTAATCAAATCGGTTGTTGTACTCGTATGTTCCACCATTTTGTCTATTTTTGTCACCAAGCAACAGTGTGTAAGCACTGTTATGTTTCGGTTTGAAGGACATTGAAACTGTAAAATTAATGGGCATTATGAGATTTAACATCTTATGTCTCAGGGTGGCGAGCGCAGTCCAGTGCCATGCAATACTTTGTAATTCAAATGTGGTTGTATCTTTTACGGGCAAGCGCGGCGCTTACTATCTGGCAATCGACCTGCTCGTTTCGTCAGGCATGCTAATAAAAAACAAATATATCGTTTTTGATGACGAGTTTAATGGAATGCAGAAATGACTCATTATTCGTTCATGGTTTTTGATACATAGTATACAAAACCAAGCCAAACAAATTACAAAAGTTAAATCAAAAGATTTATCTTGCACTCGGTGGCTAATTTACTCAGAGCTACAATAAAAACAAACTAGCAACGGCTTTATTTTTGCAGCTCAAATGTTCTATGTAAAAGTTTGGCTTTGACGCAAAGACAAACGGTACATTTAAATGTTGGAGCTAGATGCGGCACTTACTATGGCAACTGCTGTCTAATTCAAAGCAAATAGCTGGTACACGACCTCAGAGTTACTCGTAATGCCTTATCTTTGGCCTACAATCCGCATATGTACGTATAGTATGTGACATGCCAACTCGGTGCCTCGAGCCAACAAAATTGCTTTGTCTCCGAGCTTTAGGAAGGGTACGTCCCGCATTATGTCGCCGACAGTGATGCCATATTATTATTTTCAGCTTATTTCGTTGAACAAATGCTTCGTTTAATGAACTTCTCTCATCTGTACTGTAATCTCATCATGTTTTTGGGTAAATCTTGTATTGTTTCTAGCATAATAGTCACTTGTTTGTTGTTTATGAGAAGCCAAATAACTGTGGCGACCCACAACTTTATAGATTCTTAGTATATATAACTAATATTCGTATTACCGTATACGGTATACACTTTATATTATTTTTATATTTCCGTAGGCAGACAGTAATATGGTGCTGATTACTTATTTATTATTAATTCTAAATGCATATTTATAAAAGTTAAGGAGACTATTTGCACCTTTACTTACCCCTTCCGGGGATATAGGCGTGAGAGCTTGTTATGTTATAAGAATTCTATAGAATACTATACTAAATAGGCATAACAGAAGGTACAAACTTTTATAATAATAGAAATATATATGAATGGTATAACTGTGCAGGTCTTTGTATATTTCTGCCGCCAGTGTCAAAACATTGTTGTGTTCTGGTTTGAAGGACATTGAAGCAGTAAAATTACTTCAGTGCCATGCAGTACTTCATATTTGAAGTTCTGATTGGTGTTGCTTCTGTTTATAGGCAGGCGTAACGCTTATCATCAGGCGAGCGACCTGCTCGTTTCGTCGTCTTAAGCTAAGAAATAAGAAAAGGTGTACGTATTGAAAATAAAATATTCCGCCAGATTTATTCTTATATTTTAACGGTAATGCCTTTAGCCGACAGCGATATAAGACGCAACCGTCGCGGTGCGGCATACATTGTGCAGAGCCTCTTTTAATACCTTCAACCCGCATAAATAGAAATTTATTTACGTTCAGATTATGCGGATAATTTAAACAGTCCGTTCGCCTGAAAAAACGGTCTCGGTAAATTTCCTAATTTTCTTCCATTCAGAAAGCATCCGCCATCATTTTTATCTCCCTCCCTGTCACCATTTATCTCGGGCTTCTCCAACAGCGAATCGCATTCTAACATTTTGTTTGTTTCTTATAAAATTGTTATTTCCGACTGCTTTCTTTTCTCTAAGCGGATTCGTCGACACTTGACAGCATTTATATGAAAGCAAAGGAAATGAGATCGCGGCTGAATTCTGATACTTGACCTCTTTTCTCAAAGATACAAACGTAACGCTTAAACAATTTGTCAGCTTGTTACGTGTACCAGGTAAACGTTCTATTTGATGTGATTTTTGATACGGGAAAAAAGAAACGCTTATAAAGATATCAACGAAAACGAATATTTTTTCGCAGTGTTTATGTTCTATGGCAAGATTTATAGTAACGAGCCGAAAATAACAGATTCCAATAGATAGAAAAGTGAGATTGATTGACCTAAATGTAATATAAGTTCACGCCTGTAACCCGTTGGGGTAGACAGATGAAACGAGTACACTCACGATTATGAATAAATATAAGTAGTTTGTAACATAAGTATATAGTAACAGTAGTAAATTCTTTCTGTCTGGCGTTATCCCGTTTTAATGCCTGGGTCCGCTTTCACATCATGATTTTACGGTGGATTTTGGTATTAGGTGTAGCGACCCACCGCCTGACCCTCACAACCCGCAACGGGAACTAAGTTTTGCGATTGCTTCGTTCGTTAATCAGCAGTGTGAACCACGTTCAGGTGAGGTTGGCTTTGGGTCTAAGATCTTAGTGGCCCAATTACACTCCAGTAATATTAGTAAATAGTGTTAAATATCTTACTTTAAGAGTACGCAATCCACATGTTCTACACAAACATTACATTAAAAGTACACTCACGGTTCGCCGAGCTTATTTCAGCCATGATGTGATAGGTTGTGAACCTATTGCCATCTGAATGAAACTGAATCTAAAAATCACAAGACACAAATGATGATTTCCCTATCAGGGATTTGAACCCACCTGTTTCTGAACGTTATTAAGCTGCCATTACATCACTATCGCGAAGATTGTTTGCAAGTTTCCTCATGGTGTTTCCTTCGCCGTTAAAGCAAGCGACAATTAACAATTAATACACACTTAGGAAACTCAAGAGTTGCATGCTCTTGGAGCTAGTTTTGATCCTGCGATTTTCGTCTCGGTAGAGCTCCCCACTAAGCTATCGCTGATTAATACATTATTACGACTTTATTACATTTAAAATTACGCCATACACAATGAGTATAATTTAGTACTTACCTTATATCATTTATTGTTACGTAACCAAAACATAAAAGTTCGGCGAGTGAGATACAATAATAATATTTTCTGGAACCGAAAACTTTGCTCTCAGTCACTCAGTATTTTATCAATTTTTTATTGGAGTAATACCTTATTAATTTTATCTTCCAGATTATTTATTTCCATAAAATTATTTCGTAGCTATCATTATTCAAACAAATAAGGTTGTATTTGCTGTAATTTTGTATTTATTAATAGTTAATAGATAGCGTATAAAAATAACCGAAGATCAATTTCTCCACATTTCTTATATTATATAGTATTCATATTTAATACATAATTCAATTACGGTATGATACCATAGAATATAAAAGTACTACATCACATCACAAAGTTATTTCAATAAATATGTCGGGTAATTCCTAATTTCCAACAATATCTACTCCGAATTTTATCTAAAATAGAATTTGGCATTTCCTCAGACGGCAGCTAATAACTCCGTGCTGTAAAAATATTGATATTTGCATCTTATTTTAGATCTTAATAATTTAGTCACGCTTCGCAGTCCTCGGATAGAAATTGGAAATTGCGACGACTCTACCCGAGTTATGTACAAAATTAAGTCTTATTTAAAAGAAATTTTCCTTCCTTTCGAATCGAGAATATCGTCTTTATTAGCACTATTCAGAATCGCAATCAATTAGATTGCCTTAGAAAGATGGAGACATTCGTTGTCCTGTTAAGTCAGACTGACAAAGTAGTTTTAATTCTTGCAACTATACAGTAAAATGGTTGAAAAAACTGTACGGAACTTTTATATCGTGGTTTTGTAATGTATCTCCCCAGAGGGGCGTTGACGTCAGGCAGGCGGTCGGTCGTAAAAACTATATGTCAAGTCTTTCTGCAACATGTGTTTAGAAGCATGTTGTGCCTACCACACTGCGAGTTAGATAAGGGCAGATGGAAGATCGCGGTTTCGTAAGATAGATTGTGAAATAAAACAGCGTGGAAAATCATAATCTCTTACGAGTATGATTTGACCCGTATTTCATTAAAATAGTTGTAGATATATTGTCTTTATATATATAATTAGCTGTCCCGCGCGAATCTTTATATATATAACTCTACTGTACGTGTGTATGTGACTGAACTCCTCCTAAACGGCTGGACCGATTTGAAGGTTGGAAGGAAGGAAGGCCCTAGATGGTTTAGATTCACAATTAGACCCGGTAGGTGGCGCTGTAATCTGGTTTTAACTATCAATTATATGTTGCTGGTGAAACCGCGCAGGACAGCTAGTATTTTATACAACTTGGTTTATTATAGCTTCAAAACGCTATTCTTTGTTACATTTTAGCTATTAGGTATTAGTCTAAGATCCCGTCATACAACGACCTTCACCGAGATGTTTATTTGATGAAACGTATTTTATATTTAATTCAATATGTCAATAAATATATTGCATATGGGTTGCCTAACAAATTTCAGTTCAGGATATGATTAATTACTAATAAAAAAAAAAACATTTCACCGGTTTGATTAATATACAAATTCTATACCAATCGAAAGTATGAAGCCCATATAATATGCAAACGTTAGGTTGCCTATTCTTTTCCGGTCACAACTCTCGGATAGCCAGGTATAAACAAGTAAATCGATTCTAGCATTTTGCACCGGTCTGATTAATGAATTAAAATGCATTGCTTCATACTTTCGATTGGTATAGAATTTATCTAATAATCCAACCGGTGAAATGTTTTTTTTATTATTATTAATTAGATAATCATATTCTGGACTGAAATTTGTTAGGCAACCCATATGCAATATATTTACTGACATATTAAATTAAATATAAAATACATTTCATCAAATAAACATCTGGGTGAAGGTCGTTGTATGACGGGATCCAATACTATATGTAATTGAGTTTAAACACACTTTGTTTTTTTTATGTCTAATATTTATTAGTAAATCTTAGTGAGCTGCCAACATCTTCCTAAAACCAACCTCAACTGCACCTGCTACTATGCTGATCAACAGACGAGGCAAATAATACCAAATCCACCGTCAAATCATGATGGAATGGTGGACCCTGGCATTAAGCCGGTATAACGCCAGGTAGAAAGAAAAAGTAACATGTTTTCCTTCGAATGATCCGAAGAAAACATAAGTGCAAGTCAAAGAAACTCTTACAAAAAACGTAACGTAAAGAGGCAATTGCAGTAGAACTTTTCCCTATAGATTTTTTTCTTTTACAGAAGCGTGTGAAAAAACGTTTTGTCGATGGGGTGCGGAGTGTGTGTCCCTAGGGGACGGACGTGCTCACTGCGCTTGTCCTGCTAGCTGCCCGCCGACCGCTGCGCCCGTGTGTTCCACTGCTGGCAGGACCTACCGCAACCATTGCTACTTACGTAAGGAGGCCTGCGAACGTAGGCTCAACTTGCGCGTCAAGCATGACGGCGAATGTGGTTAGTCTCGTTTGGTTGGTTTTTATATTGAGTTAGGTTTAAAGGGGTAAGGAAATGTGGTATTGAGTTACTGTTTTTTTTTCAAATTAAGTTTTCCAAAATAGTTATTGGCAAAACACGTATGGTTTGGATCACTCAAGTGTAGTCTACAAAGTGGTAGGTCCCTCGTAGGCGAGAGGCCATCTGGGTTGGTACCACCGCTTTGTCTGTTTCTGCCGCCAAGCAGCAGTGTGTAGGATCTGTGGTGTTTCGGTTTGAAGGACATTGAAACCAGTGAAATTACTGGGCATTATGAGACTTAGTATCTTATGTCTCTGGGTGACGAGCGCAGTCCAGTGACATGCAGTGGCTTGTAATTCAAAGTTATTTGTGGTGTTGCTTCTGTTTATAATCAGGCGTGACGCTTACCATCAAGCGAGCGACCTGCTCGTTTCTTCAATTAAGTTAATAAAAAAAGTTTGTATTAAAAATATACTATTGTATCGAATATTGGGATTAAATAGATAAATATATTTTCAATTACAGCTCCATGACTAAGGAAACATTTTCTTGTCTTGATATCGTCTTTGAAATATGGTAATTTACAAAAATTAAGGTGAAAAAATATCGATGATCGATATATCAAAGGATCTCAACAAAAGTTTTGCTACTATTTACCCCTGCCATACTATTCACTCTGTTTGACTAACCGAAAAGGTCTGTCATAATTTAACACTATTTATGCCAACTAGCAATTAGCCTTTGAATAGAGCACCGCCCACCGATATAATTTTGCTTATTATTTTAAGCACCTTACTGTAAACATATACCGCATAAAGAACTTAACTATCTTTATGCAGAAGCTGGAGATCCGTGTGCAGGAGTGTCATGTCCTGTTGGCGCTCGTTGTGTGGCGAGCTACGGCCAACCTGAGTGTAGATGCCCACGAAGCTGTCAACGACGGAAACCTGTCTGCGGCACCGATGGCAAGGAATACCCGTCAGCCTGCCACCTCGACAAACATGCCTGTGATAATACGCTCAATATAAGCATCAAGTATCATGGAAAATGTGGTGAGTGACATAGCGCATTACTAGGTTGTAGGCATGGCGCTAAACAGCAATGTGAAAGCACTGTTCTGTTTCGGTTTGGATGATATTGAAGACAGTGATATTACTGGGCATTATGAGACTTAAAAACTTAGGTATGTCTCGGGTGAGTACATCAGTGCAGTGCCATGAGTGTGCTTTATAATTCAAAGCTGGCCTTAGATGTGCGAGCTTCTCAATCAGAACAAAAAGAATATGATTTCGAATTGAACAATTTTTTGGCGGAAATAAATCAATACCCGAGAGGCAGTACAAAATGCCTTTAAAAAAAAGAGGGCTTTAAGAAGGGCTACGATGAATTGCCACTGTGCTGGCTGCATCGATAGCATGGGTGGTTACTTTGATTAAAAGAAATAAAAAACGATGGAAATACTTTAAATTTTTTCTTACAGAACGGCAAATACTTCGAAACGATTAAACCTATTGCTTCGTACATTATTAGTGCCAGTTTAACAAATTCTATAAAATTGGACCCTACATTTGAAATAGTTTTTACAAAATTTCTATACGTGAATCTAAAACACAGTCTCAACAATATAAATTGGTTACAAAAGTCTGCAGTCGTAATAGCAGATTAACGTGTGGACGGTAAATCGTTCGTTGTTGCCAATTCCTGTTTTATTTGGCCAAAATACGAAACAGCAATATGTGGTTTATTTTGGAATTTGAGGAAAAAAGTTTATACATGCAATGGACAAACACAACTAGTCATACTGCCTTCTTTCTTTCTGCCTGGCGTTAACCCGTTTTAATGCTAGGGTCGTATCAAGAATAGACATTGGATTTGGCATTATGTGGGGCGATCCGCCGTTTACAAGGTAGTAGGTTTCTCGTTTGCCAGAGTCCGGCTGGTTTGGTACCACCGCTTTATCTATATCTGCCGCCAAGCAACACACTGTTGTGTCCGGTTTGAAGGACATTGAAGCCAGTGAAATTACTGGACATTATGAGACTTAACACCTTATGTCTCGGAGTGACGAACGCAGTCCAGTGTAATGTAGTGCTTTGTTATTGAAAGTTCTGTGTGTCGTTGCTTCTGTTTATGAGCTAGCGTGGCGCTTACCATTAGGCGAGCGACATGCTCGTCTCGTCATTCAAGCTAAAAAAATACAAAAATACCCCACACCTAGCAACGGGAACTAAGTTTATAGGATTATATTTGTAAAATCTTTGTAGCATTGAGCACATAATGTTTATAGTGATAAGAATTGTCTAAATCAAGAAATCACTACGTTATTGAAGGACTTTTTGATCTGGCAACGTTTTAAAATTTTGCAGACCAAAATACGTTATACATAATCTGATTTAATTTTATATTTATATTTAATAAAATTCACAAATTATACCCAAAATAATTAGTAACTAAACACCACATATTAAATTGTAACTGGTTGAAACATTTAATTAAGTATGTTGCAAGTAAATCTGTAGACGAAATATAATAGTGTATTTATTTTACAAGATCACCTTATACCATGAATATACGTAAATTAACGCAGAACTTATATACGAAGTATCGAATGAGTCCAGAAATTGCAGTGAAAAAGAAACTCTGTTCTCGTAGGTATAAGTAAATAGTTAATCATAATTGGAATTTCCCCAACCTTATACCTTTTTAAAACACTTCTTAATTCTACGCTTCCTTTCTATAATACGCATTAATTAAGGAAACTTAATAACATCGTAGCAGGACACAAAAATAATGGGAATATTTTTAATCCAACATTTAATTTTTTTAATGAGGGATTATTAATTACGAATGGGAGCGCATTGTTAATGTGGATCCTTCAGGGCATAAAAGAAACTCGTTAGGGAAGCCTTCTTCGTGATAATAGACGTAGAGTACACAAAAAGGGTCAACATTTCATTTCACCCCGAGAGGATGACGTGACGATATCTGAATGAAATCAGCCTCGGAGAGGAAGCGTGTTTGGAAACGCGTCACGCTCTGTCAGCCCATGATTTTATTTATCGAAAAAGATTTCTGCGATGATATCAATCCGATATACGATGCCGTACAATTTCGAATCGAATAATCGGTTATTTCGTATTGTGGAAGGGTAAATTTCCTTTGCCTAGTTATTCGTGGATTTAACACATATCATGTTCAAATTATCCTGGTTTATTACAGGCGGTAAAATGTCATATAATAATGTTTCCTACTGAAATTGAGGGTTCTAATCTTTGCGTGTTTGAATAAATTTCCAAATAAACGTCATTTTTACTTATCACGCTGTAGAAGTGAAATATAACATTAGGGGAGAGCTAACCATTGTAACATTAAATTGTAATGTTTGCCCGCAGCTAATATGGACTTACATTGTTAAGTGGTAAATGTATTGCTTTTAGAACTGAAATAGCATGGTATCAATATTTCCATGCTAAATATTTTAAGTGTTGTGAGTGGTAGAGCCACGCTGTAGACAGTTTTGCTTACAGCATCAATTAAAATTCAGCTCGACCGGGTCGTTACCGTTTCGTACGGCGAGTGAGATATCCGGAGGTTAAAATCCCCTCTCCTACGCAATCCTTTAATTATCCCTTTAACAACACGCCCATGATTCTTCTGGTATTGTGGCCGTTGGCGATAGAGATCACTTATCGTCAGGTGACCCACTCGCTCGTTTGCCGACCTATGCTCTAAACAAAAGCCTTGTTTTACAATAATATGACAAATAATTTATTAGACTGCATCGTTGGCGCAGTTGTAATGCGTACGCGTACGACTGATATGCTGAGGTATCGGGTTCGATCCCCAGGTCGGCTAAAAGTGATATTGGGATTTTCTATTACGTAATGCTCAGTTTCAGCCCGGAGTCTCGAATTGTGTCCAGTATGGTGACAGGCTTGCTCCTTATCACATTATGGGATGGAAACAAGCTTGGCGAAATGTGGGTGTACTAGTTAAACGTCTGCCTATCCCTTTGGAAATTACAGGCGTGAGTGCGTATATATATACAAAAAAAAAAAACAACACACTTATAAATAAAGCCTAAATCTCGCATAAATCCGTTAGACAATTTTTTCAAGAAGTAATTTAATCTGGCGTGCTTCGTAGATACTTACATAGGTTAACCCTTTTCAAGAAACTAGTCTCACAAGTCAGAACAGTCGATATGAACTAAATTTCTACAAGACCAAATGCCCGCACATTCCCACATCCTTCGCAAGATATTTTATTTACATTACTAGTTTGCTTTGTACTTTTATTAAATTGTTTCATCTTGTATTTGATTGTTTATGTACGAATTATAGGTCGATATAACATGCTTTAATATAAAGCAATACCTATATCTACGTAATGTCTATTGATTTTTATCGATGCTTCATAATGTTCTATTATTAAGGCTACACCGTCTGTCGGTGCACTTTAAAAGGCTCTATTTTCTTTTATCTGATATTTTCACAGAATTTGTGAAATGGCACACGAAAATATAAATATAAGAGATGTGGTGTTATGTGTGTGTGGATTGTGTTGGAAAGCCTCAGTGGCGTAGTGGGCGAGTAGCCGGCTGTGAAACAAGAGGCCACGGG
This sequence comes from Mimas tiliae, assembly GCA_905332985.1. Taxonomy (NCBI): domain Eukaryota; kingdom Metazoa; phylum Arthropoda; class Insecta; order Lepidoptera; family Sphingidae; genus Mimas; species Mimas tiliae. The sequence continues at coordinate 9,230,578 of HG995240.1, read as the reverse complement.
GCCACAAATATATACGTAGATAGATGTATGTCCCCGAGACCCATCGCATGGTCTGATCTTTGAATCACTGTCCCTTGGCGATCCCTTGGTTTACCTCGGGGATCTTTTAAGAACCTTACTATAATAGGTAAATCTTCGCCCGCAACTTACACATCTTTAGAGCAAAGATAAAGAGGGTGTTTGATTGATTGATTGATTGTGGGCTCCTTTTCTCCGCACTTAGCCTGTTGAATGTCAGGCCATTGTGCGTGTAGTTTGTGCCGGCTAGAGATCTAGCCAGCCTAACTCCGACCAGAAGCGCAGGATCCTCCTGGTGTCTCCACAGGCTTCTCGGAGTGACCTCGGTGTATTGAGGATTTCCGCCCGTTGTGTAGCTACACCTTCACATTCCAGGATGACGTGTGAAGCTGTTTCATCAGCCGACAGACATCCCCTACATAGGGGGCTGTCGGTTATACCTAGAACATATAAATGTTTGTTAAGTGGGCAATGTCCTGTAATATTGCCTACGATTATGCGTAGGGATGTCCTATCTAAGGATAGCAGGCGCTTTGTTAAACGTGCATCCGGGTGTGGCACTGTTTCCCGGGATTGTCTGCACGCACTGGTGTTTGCCCATTAATCTGCATGTTGTTCAAGCGTTCTGTGGCGTAGCCATGACCTTAGCTGGTTGAAGGGTAGTGGAACTATTGGACTAGGGCCAAACACCCTCTGTTCCGACCCTCTTCTCGCCAGCTCGTCTGCTGCGTCATTACCTAGAGAGCCACTGTGCCCCTTTATCCACTGTAAAGTGACTAGGTTGTTACTACCTATCACTTCCAGTGCCTGGTGGCACTCTAGTATGAGCCCGGATTGAATGGTTTTACTATCGAGGGCTTGTAGCACTGCAGCGCTATCGGACACTATGCGAATCTTATGATCTTCGATATTCCGTCTAGTCACTGCTCTGGCAGCCTGCGTGATGGCGATGCATTCACACTGGAAAATAGAACTATGTTCCCCTAAGGCTGTTGATATATTAATATTTATCTCTGGTGAGTACACTCCTGCGCCCGATCCTGTTCTGGTTTTGGAACCATCGGTATATATGCGCAGTTCGTGGACTCCAGACGAGTCGTATTGTTCTTCAATAAGCTGGACTGTGTACGTCTTGTTGAAGATGTGTTGTTTGGGTATCTTATCATTGGGGGCAGCTATCAAAGGTTGGTAGGATATAGCCTCCCCAAGGATTTCGGTATGAGCCCCGTTTGCTGCACCCCAGAGGTTGAGTGACTTTAGTCTGATGGCCGCTGAGGCCGCCTCCTGCTGGATAAATAGGTCTAGGGGCGGTAGCCCTAGAAGTATCTCCAGTGCCGCTGTGGGTGTGGTTTTCATGCAGCCCGTTACGGCTATACAAGCTAGCCTCTGAAAGTGCTGCAGTTTGTTTTTGGCAGTGGTCAGTTTGGTTCTGGGCCACCAGGCCACGGCTCCGTATGTGATGATTGGCCGTATTACCACAGTGTATAGCCACATGGCAATTTTGGGGTGTAAACCCCAGGTTCTGCCAAGGAGTCTCTTACACTGCCAGAATATAATACAGGCCTTCTCCAGTTTATTGTCTAGGTGCTTGTTCCATAGCAGCTTATCATCTAGAATAACGCCTAAATATTTCACCTCTTTAGTGAGGGTAAGCGTTATTCCTTGGAGTTTGGGTAAGTGGAGATTGTTTATAATCCGCTTCTTTGTGAATAATACTAGTTCGGTTTTTGATGGATTTACTGACAGTCCTTGTTCAGAACACCATCGCTCGACGATATTGAGTGCCCCTTGCATGAGATCGCAAAGGACTTTCTCGAATTTACCCCTTACGAGGATTGCTATATCGTCTGCATAGCCTACAGTATAGTAGCCCGCTTCGTTGAGCGACCTAATTAGGTCATCCACTACGAGATTCCACAGGAGTGGTGAGATGACTCCACCCTGTGGGCAGCCTCTCGACACAATCGCTCGTGTGGTGCCGTTTACCGTTACTTGCACTGCCCTTTTCCTCAGCATGCTGTCAATCCAACCGGATGTGGTTCGGTCGGCGCCGTGGTTGAGCAGTGCTTGGCTTATGCTGTTAAACTGCGTCTTGTCAAAAGCCCCCTCGACATCGATGAAGGCTACAAGCGCTGATGATTGTGTTGATAGTGCACTTTCTATTGGTGTGATGACACTGTGAAGCGCTGATTCTGTTGATTTGCCCGGACAGTAGGCGTGTTGTTGATGGTGTAGAGGATGATACGTTAGAGCCCTATCTCTAAGATCCCGATCGCAGAGCCTTTCCAGGGTCTTGAGGAGGAAGGAAGTGAGGCTTATCGGTCTGTATGATTTGGGCTGTGTATAATCGCTCTTACCGGGTTTGGGTATAAATACCACTTTAACTTCTCTCCATATCAGAGGAACATAGCGGTGCATGAGGCATGCCTGATAGACTCCTACTAGATGCGGAGCAACCAATCTCCTACACCACTGTAGCAGCCCAGGAAAGATGCCATCCAAGCCCGCTGCTTTGTATGTTGAGAAGCTGTTGATTGCCCATAGGACTTTCTCTAGTGTGACTATTCTGCGGGCAGTGTTGGTGGCTTCAGCAGTCTGCTTGTCGAAGTACTGCTGATCAGCCTCATCCCATGTGGTACTTTCCATGACGGAGCACCCCGGGAAGTGTGTATTCAATAGCAGCTCACACATTTCAGCATTGGTTGTGGTGTAACTGTTATTTGGTTTTTTGAGGCAGGCTTGATTTTTGTTAGGTTCGCTAGCCAGTATGTTTTTTACCCTAATTGCTTGAGTATTTGATTCGATGTTGGTACAGAAGGTTCTCCAGCATACGCGTTTCCTTTTTCGGATGCGTCTCTTATACTGGGATTGCATTAGTTTATACGCATCCCAGTCTGTTTCCTTTCTTGTGTTTTTCGCTCTGTTAAACAGTTGGCGTAATTTGTGTCGCAGTTTCTCGAGTTCCGGTCCCCACCAACCATTACGAGTGGTGGTTTTCGACGAGGGCGTAGTTAGTGGACAGGTCTCGGTAAATGTGTTCATTAATGTGTCAGTTAGTTTATTCACGTGCCTCTCTATGTCAGCCGGCTTCTCATATCCTGTTGGGATTGTTATGAGAGCTGGATTTTCCGACATTAGCCTTTCGAACCTTGTGCGGTTTGTCCGTTTAGGATTACGCCATGGGTCTAGCCTTTTGAGGTCCACGTTGAGTTTATATCTTACCCACCTGTGGTCGGAGCACGACAGGTCATTCGACACATGCCATTCGGAGATTTTGTCCGATACTCTTTCCGTGGTGAGTGTGATGTCTATTATAGTTTGAAATCTGGAGGTGACGAAGGTAGGTTCGGACCCCCTGTTTAGTAGCCTGAGATTTGTGGAGAATAAAAATTCAACCAAATCTTCACCTCGTTTGTTAGGAGCAACGCTGCCCCATAAGGTATGGTGCGCGTTTGCATCCGCCGAGATGATGAGTTCAAGCTTCTTACTTTCGCAGTGTCTAATGAGGTTCTCCAGCTTGACCGTCGGTATGTCCGCGTCGCCTGGCAGATAGGCAGACGCTATGATGACCTCTGGGATGCTGGAACAGTTGCTCTGGAGCCTGATCGTGGTCAGGTCTCTGGAACAGAACTCATTCATTAGAGCTACGTTTGTTGATTTAGGTACATAGATGCAGGTGCGTGGATTAGTTACGGTGGTGTCAAGTAGTAACTTACCTCCGATGTTGTTGAGACCGCAAATTCTGTCCTTCCTTATCCACGGCTCCTGGATAAGGGCGATGGTCTTGTTGTTTACCTCCAGCATTCTTCGCAGGGTAGCCGCCGCGGCTTGTTTATGCTGGAGGTTGGCTTGGGTGATGTTGATGTTATTGGGGCGAGGAGGAGCGAAGTGGACTGCTCACTTCCTCATCCGTTTCCAAAGGAATGTCCCGGTCCATCAGCTGCGCGACATCCTCCTCCAGGTCGCCGTAACCGGCGTCCATAAAGGAGGTAGTCAGCGAGCAAGCCGATATCCCATCCTGCCTCTGCCTTTCGGCTAAGGAGTGTTGGGTGACCGTTGGTTCGCCGGCCAGATTCCGCCTTTCGGCGGATCCCGGCCGGCTAGCCGCGGACATAGACGCGCCGGCTCCCCGGTCAAGTCCGGCGCGCACCTCCTGCTTTACAGCAGGAGGGTCGCCAGCGACCATGGGTGCTGTCGCAGTCTCAGCAGGGGCGGGCGGCATATCCTGCAGCTTACCCCTGCTGCCGAAGAAACGGATGTAGGCATTGCCGAGTTTATAGCAAAGCCTACGCCCCCTTGCGATGATTCCGGGTATCTGGTCGGCTGGAATACCGAGCACCAAGAAGGTACCTGGAGGGTCCCCCTTATGGCGCTCGATATTGTACAGCGACCATTTGCTGACCTGATACCACTTGTTCTGACCTGTCAGGACGCTTTGTATCGTCCTGATTTCGTCCGAACAATGTGGTAGCAGGACAGCGGACTTCACCCTTTTGGGGATGTCCTTCTGTCGCCCTACGACCAGCCGAGTACCCGGAATTGGCGACTCGAAAGCGGCCACGGTTTCCCGGAGCCACTCCACGTCCTTCTCATCCTCGCACTGTAGCTTCAGCACTCCTTCGCTGTGAAAGGGTTTTCCACGGAAGGAGGGCCAGTACGGGGTGGTTGTGGTGGTGCTTGGAGCCTCGGCGATGTTCTCGATGCAGGTCTCCAAGGTGTGCTTGATGCTCTCCACCTGCGCCGGTGTTAAGTCGGTGAAGGGTTCCGCCATCACAGCGACAAAGAGGTCGTTTAATACGACAGCGTCTGCGTATGAGTTGGTACCCTTCACTACACTGGTGCTGGTGGAGGCCTTAGCCTTCTTCGCGCCTCGATAAGGCGATTGTGTATCGTTGGGGCGAGGGCGTTTGGGTACTTTGCTCTGGCCCTCAGTTTCCTGGGGCACCGCGTTTCCCTTCTTGCCTCTGGCGCCACGCTGACGTTTGGCCTTTCGTGGCACTTTGGGTTTCCCCTCCGCGCCCTGGCTGGGTTGGGTCACCTTTTCGTCGCGTAACTTCTCTCCGCCCTGGCTACTGTCAGGACGGTTAGATTGCTGCGCGCTTACTGAGGTGGCGGGAGCCGTTGCCGGCTCTTTGACAGCCACCTGCCTTACGGCGGTCGGTAGTCGCCTACCCTTGCCAGCCTGGACCAGTTTGTTGGCCTGTTTGGCTTTGTTGCGGTTGCGCTTTGTTTTGCGCTTCTGTTGGGCTACCTGCCAGATCTGCTCATCAGCCCCCGAGGGGGTGAGAGCAGTGGAGGTTGTTGGTTTTTGACCGGGCGCTTCGTCTGAAGCTGCGACCGGTCTTGGTGTCTGGCGGGGCGCTTCCTTGGAAGCCGCGACCCGTTCGACAGTTATGTAGGGCGCTTCTTTCGAAGCAGCGGCCTGCTTGGGGTTGTTGGTACTCTTGTTTACCATAGTTAAAAATAAATATAGCTTCATTCTCCAGTGGCGTCCCACCCTCCTGGGAGTCCGCAAGTGGGGATGCTCATTCGAGCACCGGGACCTACCCCGGAGAGTATAGGGTCCAGAATCCGAGATGCAGCGAGTCCGCACGGTGCGAGGAGGACTATGGTTGTCAGGCCGAGGTTTTGACCTGTACTCGCCATAGGCTCCGCGCTCCGCCGACTGCGCACCCCATGACTCTGCAACCCTCGCCCGCGACCCTTAAGGGGTACTTGCTACCGGTTACCTCAGGCTGGCTATTTCCTGAGGCTGCCGTTTAGGATGGAATGCCGGACCAAAGAGGGCGTGTTGTCCCCACAGATAACAACAACCCGATCTATGGTAGACTCAACCCTCCAGGATTCCATTATCCCCCCATACGGCGCTCAACTACGCACGGTACAAGACGTAGGTGGGCTCATACCTCTCCTTGATAGAGAGGTCGGTCTGACTCACCCACAGGTCACAACCTACCAGTCCTTTGTTGCTACATAGCCACAGGTCACTGGTGAAGCCTCTTCGGACCAAATTCCGGTGATTAGGTAGGTTCTTTGCCAACAGTGAGTTAGACCCCCTAGGGGGAGTAGCTCGCTGTTGCCCAGGTATACCGGCGGTAGGGGATCGGCACTCCACTTGGACTTATCCGCATGGATTGTCCATCCCGCCGCACACGTGGAGGTGACCAAACACATACCCAAAGAGGGTGTTACAAGGAGATTTGTTCTTTATCCAAAAGATACGAGAGATTTTAGAAGTGGAAAAAAATATTCTTATAATATCAACTTGTAACCAGTATTGATAAGATTGAGAAAAGTTCTGATTAACTAATTAATTTAAGAGACGCTCATAGCTAGTTGCACTCACTAATCAGTAAACGATAAGCGTGTTAAGCAACCCTTGGTGCGATCAGTCTATGGATGGGTGACCGCTTAGTGGTATTTCAACAGAGCGTCTCCGTGCTTCGGAGGGCACGTAAAATGTCGGTCCCGGCTGTTATCAACTGATAGCAGTCGTTAAGCCAAGTCGGAGGCCTTCGGGTGGCTTGAAAAACTCTGACACTAGGTTGGCCACTAACCATTCGATAAGAAGAAGAAGACTACATTTTTTTTATTATTACCATATGGGCCCACAATACCTGAAGAATTATAGACGCGTTGCCGACGATTAAGTGATTAGAAAGGCAAGGGGATATGGGCCTCCGGATATCTCACTCACCTTATGAAACGCAACAGGAAGCTACTACTTCACGTCAGTTTTCTGTGAGAGTGGTAACAACACGGTGAAGTCAGCCCATTCAAGGTGTAGACAAAACTGTCTACAGCATGGCTCTACCACTTACTAAAGCAAGTCGTACGTAAATCCTTTATAAAACATAAAAAAAATATAAAACCTACAAATATAATTAAGGTGTAATACGTATTCCGTACAGATCCATGTTCTGAACACGAGTGCGCTGACGGCGGTGTGTGTCAACTGAACGAAGCACGCGCGCCGGTCTGCCGGTGCGGTCCATCATGTGAATTGGTGGCACGACCAGGTTCTGCAGTTTGTGGTTCGGACTACAGAGACTATCCCAGTGAGTGTGCACTACGACAAGAGTCTTGCAGAACTCGACAGGAACTCACCATCGCTTATAGAGGAGAATGTGCTTCAGGTAATTTATTTTTTGTAATCCCATTCTGGAAAACTCGATTTTTTTAGACAAAACTGTCTACAGCGCAGCTCTACCATTCAAATTTCGATAAAACTTCTGATGTAGGTGTTTTCAATGGCAAAGAATCTCTCAATGAATTTTTGAATTTGAAACTGAATTTCTCAGAATACTCGTTTTCTGGCGAGTTTCACTACTCAGTACTCATAGTTTTAATACTTGATAAAATAAGCATGCCAAGTCTAGTGGGATGTTCATTCGCAAAACAATAATGAATAGAAGCGTAATGATGATTTATTTTTATGTATTCGTATATAATGTAGAATGTCGGCGTACAGGCTTTTCATATTCATTATTATTATATAAATATTGATTTCAAATCGAGTGATACTTTTATATTACAAGATTTATATAACAAAGTAACACGTAAGGACGAGTAACACGATAAAATATGTATCGACTTTCTTAAATATTTTTTTTGTTAAAAATGATAAAAGTAAATTTATGATAGTGTTGTAAAAAAAGAATTGGCGTATTCATGTATATAAAATATAATAACAAGAATATAATTCTATATTATGATGTTGGTTGAAAAGCTTGTCTGCTAATCTAAAATTAAATCTTTGTTCGAAAATGCAAAGCGGGTGCCTTATTGTCGTCGGTGTTGAAGAGACATTTTGTTCTGAAGAAAGTAATTGAATACTAGCATCGAAGCGTCAAGGCGTCCCTAAGAAATTGTGACAGGAACGAAATAATTTTATTACGTAGTATTAAAGTTTTGTCGTTTGAAGGGTTGCTTGTCTTAATTTTTTGAGGAGCGCTCAGCCACTTTGAAGTTTCATTTATTGTGACAGTTGCTTTGGGAATACGTTTTGTGACTTCTCAGTTACAAGAAGTGGCTTTGCAAGTTTTAAGTTACGTAACTTACGAACAATCGACGGTAGTGAAGTGAAATATATTTAATACAGATCGATATCATTATAATAATGTTAATAGCTTTTTGGAACTTCTGACAGTTGAAATTGTTTCATATACATTAGTTAAAGTAAATTCAGTTCGTTTCTTATACATACATTATCTAATTAATAAGGGTCGTAACAATACATAATAAATTACTTCGAACTCAAGCTACTTAGAGTTCTTACATATAACTATTACTTTCTTTAAATAATACAAGTACTTACCTTGTTATAATAAATCCATATTAGACCTTATAAAAATATTATTTAGACGATAAAAAAATAATGTTTTTCTCTATTCACTTTGACAGCCTCCGTGGCACAGCGGGCGAGTAGCTGTCTGTGAAATGAAAGGTTGCGGGTTCAATTCCCGCACCGTGACAAATGTTTCGTGAATCACAAATATTTATTTTGGGTCTGGGTGTAAGTAGACCATAAGTCTCTCGTAATTCCTGATACCCACAATGCAGGATAACCTAGTATGGGGTCTGGACTATGTGTGTGACTGTTGGATGTATTTATTAACTCTATGTTGATTATTTCTTAAAGGTTGTACCTCAAACATACTGGAACCACCACCGTATTTAACGAATTGCAATTACTACATAGTTGCGATACAATCATAGAGAAATATGAACAAAATATGTCGCAAGTACTATAATCTATATCAACCCAATGTCACATTTTTAGTAGGTATTTGGTATAACGTTCCAAGAGCAATTAAACACCGTTGAAATACTTTAGAGGTGTTATTTATTACAATATACTTTACGGTACGAGAAGGCATTTTTTATGTATTTGGTGGGCGTCTTATTGCGGTAACATTGGTTGTATGCGTGAGGAAGATCTCATATTTCATCTCAGCACGCGAAGTAAGATCTTGCGTCATCTATTACATCTATAAAAAATAATAATCAATAAATACACCCAACAGTCACACACATAGTCCTGACCCCACACTAGGTGAACCTGTATCGTGGGTATCAGGAACTACGAGGGACTTGCGGTCCCACAACACCCAGACCCGAAACAAATATTTGTGGATCGCACAATTATTTGTCTCGGTGCGGGAATCGAACCCACGGCCTCTCGCTTCGCAGCCGGCTACTAGCCCGCAGCGCCACGGAGGCTGTCTATGTCTGTAGAACTAACTCTACGCTATAAGACAAGAGCATAGTGGTGATATTTTTGATGATTGTAGCCCAACATCCATGCGACTCGGTGAAGTGTGGCCTTCGGGAGCACTGCTCGTTGGACGCACGTGGCGTGGCTGTGTGCGGCTGTGGTGCCGAGTGCGAAGCTGTGGTGCGAATTGTGTGTGCTACCGACGGACGCACCTATGACAGCCCGTGCCACCTCGACCGTGTCGCGTGTCTCGAAGGACGTGATATACGAGTCGCGTACGCTGGACCTTGTGGTGAGTTATTTGGTGTGATCGAGATGTGGAACTCATGAAAGCGAGGAATGTGAACTGTGAAAATTATGAGGCCTATTCCTTAGTGTTTTAGGCACTTGAATTATTTTATATAACTGTTATGTGCGAAACAAGTGGACGATTTTTTTTTATTAATGGATACAGACACGTAAAATGAATTATTTGTGTTCATTTATGATGATTTATAGACCTGTTCACTGTTCAAATTACTTCATGAATGTCGATTTTCTGTTATATTCCTGCCTTTGTCATTCAACAGACTCTCTTCATGTAAATGGGCCTTTGTAAACTTCGTCACAACATAAATATATTTTCTTGCTTATAAGTTTTCCCAAAAAAAGTCCGAGCACCTGAAGTGGAAACCGCTCATTACAAATCGACTACTTGATTTTAAGGAGATCCAATTTGAGTAAAGTAACCAACTGAAAGGTCATTCCGGGAAAATGTCGCGCAGCAGATTATTAATGATAAATGATCTTGTTAAGTTGAAACTCGGTGTCAAAAAAGGCCGAGTTCTAGACAAGGAGACGTAGTGATGGGGCGATAGGGTTCAGAGTGCGACTCGGGAGAAAAAAGATTGCGTACCGAACGGGCTCGACAAGATCATCTGGTGCTTCTTTATGAGAAGCTAAAGATGATAAGGAGGAGAATATTTTAAATTTTATCTATTTATAAAAAGACCAAAAAGGAGACATTACAAATAGAATTGTGATAGGTATGGAGAACCCGTGTGCACGTGCATCATGCCCCTGGGGTGGAGCATGCATTGCACGTAACGGGGCGGCACAATGTGCATGCCCTGTCTGCGACGCTGCGCTTGCGCCGGTTTGCGCCTCGGACCACAACACCTACGGTACCGAGTGCAAGATGCGCATGCACGCCTGCCAGGAGGGTATCAACGAGGGGGATCTACGAGTTTTGTATAATGGAACTTGCCGTGAGTACTTATCTATAGAATTTTTATGGTATCTGATTTGATTTCTCTTTCATCTTAATATCTTCAATATTATTTATCTTATTGAGATCTGTATGGATTTACAGCCCTACGATTTGAATGATGTACTTCAACAATCATTTTTTTTATAAATTAGTACGAATAAGTAGCGAACATTGGTGCATCCGGGTTCAGTTAATCAATCAACATAACGGAATAATTTAATTAATGTAAGGGCCTGTAATTAGATCATCATCATTACACGTTTGTATTTTTGTAATGCGATCCCCGAAACACATCATTTTAATCGTAATAGTGCATGTGGAGTCAATTCACGAAGAGTTTAAGAGGAATGTTGAGATTTTTCTATACCAAGGTGTATATAAAATGCTTTTTGATATCCGAGTCGAGAAATTTATATTTGAATTTGTGTATGCACTTATGGCAGGCTTAAAACATCGTTCTTAATTGTAACTTCAAACGAGATACTAAGTAAATTTAAAATAAAACATTTAAAATTTATGAAGAGAAGTCGATAGATTATAAAACCGGTCAAGTGTGAGTCCGACTCGCGCACCGTGTGTATCGTACCCACATCCTTAAATTTGTACTTTTTGATGTTTTTATTATTTTTAAAGAACTCCGCCATAATAACATTATTAGAAACTATCAATCGATTACCTATTACGGTTTAAAATATAAAGTCTCTTTATAAGTAGCGCAGGCAAATATATCCCAAATAAACCAGATAGGCCAACACCCTTTTGTTTACGGAATCCTAAAAATTCTTTATTATCTAGATATTCGATAAGCACAAAATTGTATTAAATCTCTGTCACAATTAGCTAACACCAGTATTAATAGGCTTCATTTCCTACCCGTGTAACTGCACACAAAAGAGATTCGGCAAAATTATACTGAAAGCTGGCTAATTTCTTTTGATTCTACATTTTTCACATTCCAAGAGTGAAGAAATGCTTCCATTAGTCATTTAAATTAAAGAGCCTTCCCCACAGCGGTGAATATAAAGATGAAATAAATTATGAAAGACCTTTCTGAGAAAATTCTCTATCCGTTTTAGACTACATTTTTTCACCGTTTTTATCAATATATTACTGTCCAGACATTTTTCTAAAATGCTAGTATCTTTTAGATCTCAAAAAAGCTGTTATATATCGACCCATTTTACTTCCATAAAAATCTTTTATGAGTGGTAGAGCCACGCTGTAGACACTTTTGTCTACAGCATGAATGGGCCGGCTCGTCCGAGTCGTTACCACTGTCTCACAGAAAACCGGCGTAAAGTAGCAGCTCGCTGCTGCGTTTCGTACGGTGAGTGAGATATCCGGAGGCCCAAATTCCCCTCCCCTTCCCAATCCCTTACTTATCCCTTTCCTTTAAGGTTGGCAACGCGCCCATGATTATTTTAGTATTGTGAGCGTACATGGGCGGTGGAGATCACTTATCATCAGGTGACCCACTTGCTCGTTTGCCGGACTATATTATAAAAAAAAACAATTTTCCATAGTATATGTCAGCAAACGAGCAAATGGTTCACCTGATAGTAAGTGATTTTTAACGGCCATGGACACCCAAAATACCAGAAGAATCATGAGCGCATTTCCGACCTTAAAGGAAAGGGATAATTAAGAGTTTGAGAAGGGGAAGGAGATTTAAGCCTCCAGAATCTTTTCATCATCGTCCACAGACTGTAGGATCTCACTACCTAGATGCCTCATACTCAGTCCTGAGCCAGTCGCCACCCGTGGTCTTAATGATGGTTGGTCCACCTTGCCGCCGGCCTGTCTTGGTAATGGATGTCAGTAGCTCGACACAGCTCGGCCGGAAACACAATGTCGAGTAGATGTTATGAACATGGAGACAGTGCGAATAACTGCACTGCAGTAACTGAACATAACTACTACTACGCTAGCTTGAACAGTATAACTAAACCATTACCTCACCTGTCAGCTCGTTTGGCCACATGTCCCGGCCAACTCCATTTCCATCCCATAACAAATTATCCAATACCTCATACAGATGTTAGTACATCTATCTACTCTTTTAAAATTTCAATATTTAGGCCGGCTTACACGACGATCCAAAATCGAGATTTACCACCAAACTTATTAACATATTATTATGTAAAGTTTTCCTACGATTTGACGAACTGGTTTAGTGGGTTAAATTATATTTAGGAACGTGGTGCAAGTGGGCCTTAATGTTTGCTTGTAAATTTTTACTCAGATTTATCTTGTACTTGTGTTGTTTAAGTTAATTATGTAAATACGATGTATATGTAAATTTTGCAACTTGGTAGTTTGCGTAATTCTATCACGGTGCAATGTAATGCCAATTGGAGATTAAAATTGAATGAATATTAATAAAGCCACGAACTGACAGACGGACACGGCAAATTAATTTTATTACTAAAAGGCGCTTGAGACCAGACTATTGATTATTAAAACAATATTTGATAAAGACGTCCACCGGCTAAGTCACAGTTTAATGAAATTTCTTTCAATAGGATATTCGGTTCGACGCTCAGTAATAAATTACCAAGAACCTCTTCAGAATTAAGCACTTTTCATTCTTGGATATAATTTGAAAGCGGAATTCGTTTTATTTATCACGCGCCGTAAATAACGTCTCATTCTTTATGCCTTGATCCTGCTAGTTTATGGGACAGGTCCTTAATCCTTTTGACTTACGGGAAATTCAGACGATTGCAATTTATATACCAGTATTTAGGTCAGTTAATTTGTCTATGCGAATATATTTTATACTTTTGCCCCATTTATATTGAAATATTTTTTTAAATGCGAGAAATACGAGTAATAGAAAACTTTGGTTTATGAGGTCGCATTATAAGATTCTCACTGTAAAATTGCATGACGTGGCTTCGGAAATTACAGTTTTCTGTTACGTCCCTGTCGTATGATAAACTCACTCGTTTTCTATAAATGTGTCTCGTCCGAACGATGAATGTTGCTTATATGCTATTAGTATCTCATAAGAGTTTATTGAGAAATCTATAAATACATCGATAAGTATGCTTTAGTTTTCTAACTTATAAGTTAATAGTGGAATCGATACAATCAAAGCACATGATAATGATGACTATGTTATTAACCTTTATAACTTTAAATTGAGAGCACTGAACGTACTGGACCGCACTAATTCATTAAATTTAAGACAGGTAGCCTGAATATCGTGCGTTGAATAACGAATAAATGAATATGTGTAATAATATTAACTTTTTAGAAGTATAACAGAGTTGTATGCTAACATTGTTGGTACAGAGTCGTGCGCCGACATCGTGTGTCAAGGCGGCGGGGACTGCCTCATGGACGCGGACACGGGCCGTCCTGTATGCCACTGTAACCACAACTGTACTGAAGCGCAGGTCAGAAACCAACTTGTGGCTGTCTCAATGTTATGTCAGTTAAGCTTCATGTTGTATTACTTGTACTATATTGTGTACCTTACTACTACAACTAACATCTTATGTCTCGGGGTGACGAGGGCACACCAATGCCATGCAGTCCTTTGTAATTCAAAGTTCTGTGTGGTGTTGCTACTGTTTATGGGCAGGCGTGACGGTTAACAAATGAAATGAAAAAATGTGTAATAGCAATTGCGCATTCAAAGGTAATATAGGGCTTTCGTAGCATAGAACTTTGACATAAAAGTGTATGCAATTTTATATTCAAATCTAAAATTACAACCTTACGTAAGTGTACACATTTAATCCGTTCTGAGCCGTGTCGCAAATGACCCTTTTTCCCACCACGAATACGCTTATTTCCACTTTATTGAACACGCCATGATCGCTCTTTCGAAGTTACTTAATTTAGAATAAACACTTCCAAGTAACAAAGATTTGGATCCAATCAACTTAAGCTGATTTAGAATCAATTTACCAAATCTACTCGCATACAATAAATATGTAATTAGTGAAAGGGATGTAATTTGAAGATAGTCGTAGAAACCTTGTCGCAGAGAAATACATACATATTGTGTATTTCATAATATGGTTTGTTTTTTTTACATTTACAATACTCTGCCTAGCAATAGACTAGGCTCGTCACACCGAGACATAAATTAATGTTGAGTCTCATAATGTCTAGTAATTTCACTGGGTTCAATGACCTTCAAACTGAAACACAACAGTGCTTCTGTCACGCCATTGCAGACTTAGGAATGAATTTCTCACACGGTGTTTCCACTTTGCTTTGCCTTTAAAATATTTTATTATAGGCTCCGTATCCGCTCCCCCGAGGGGTTGACGTCAGGCAGGCGGCCGGTCGTAAAAACTACATGCCAATTATTTCTGTAACATGTGTTAAAAAAACATGTTGCGCCGTCCCTACTACGAGTGGGATAAGAACAAGTGGAAAGAAAGGAAGGGTTATAGGCCCCGTTGTGGCCCTTGAATAACAGATATCTATGGTTGCCGGTAACTACCATTTGGGCCTCAACTAGTCTGCCTTAGAAGGCGAATAAAAAAATTAACGCACACGTACTTATTACTTAACTTCTCTGAAGGTTACACAAACTTCGGATATTTCTCTGTAGACCATTCATTTCTTGGAAAGCTAAACTTAATCCCATCTGAATTATAAAATTTTATAACAAAAGTTATATTGCTGATCATTATAAGGATATTGTACCTTAGCTAACAAGAATACTTTTTCGGAATTCCAATTTTTGTTATCAAATATTTTTATTAAAAATTCATTTAACATATGTACAAAAATCATGGAAGTTTTCGTAACCGAAACAAATGTTCAACTCCCAATTTTATTTCACTAGGTTTTTAAACCTGAGGGTTAAAGGTATTTAACACCTAGAAATAAAAAATTGCGATAAAAAGTAATATATGGCTATTGAAAACCCTTTTCGCAGTACTCCAATGCTCGTATTGAATTCCAATAAATTAATTAGTTATGGCGTGAAATAGGCCAGTTAGCACTAATAACCATGGTATTTGTTTTTAAACTTATATTTATGTTTATCAATAATAAAGTGAAATAGTGTAATATCCGTGGGTTGGATTCCCGCACCTTGTATTTGTCTCGGGTCTGGGTGTTGTGGGACCGCAAGTCCCTCGTAGTTCTTGGTACCCACGATACAGGTTTACCTAGTGTGGTAGTGGGGTCAAGACTATGTGTGTGCTGTTGGGTGTATTTATTATTTTTTTATTTTATCTACTATAAGGGCCGATTTTTCAACTATAAAATGTATCTGCCAGATAACTCATTAAATATTGTTTTACCTTGACAGCCTCCGTGGCGCAGCGGGCGAGTAGCCAGTTGCGAAGCGTGAGACCGTGGGTTCAATTCCCGCACCTAGATAAATGTTTGTCTGATTCACAAATATTTGTCTCGGGTCTGGGTGTTGTGGGACCGTAAGTCCCTCGTAGTTCTTGATACCCACGATATAGGTTTACCTAGTGTGGGGTCGGGAATATGTGTGTGACTGTTGGGTGTATTTATTTAGTTATTACCTTTGTATATTTTAATTGGTAAATGAAGTTTACTTGAAGATTGAAAAATCAACCCTAATGAAATAAATCTTGTCAACACGTTCTAACTCTGTATGTATAATGCGATAAATCCTAAATCTTTTTGTTCATAAATTAAACCCGTAATTTCGACGGCAGGAGTCGGCCGCGGTATGCGGGACAGATGGTCAGACCTATCCCTCACAATGCGAACTGGACTCGACGGCGTGTCGCGAACAAAGTGATTTGCGGCTCGCCTACAAAGGAGACTGTGGTAAGCTATGTTAATTATCCATTGTATGATTTAAATTTGCGTTTGACGGTGATGTATAAAGATTTTATTCGAATAGTCTCGTTATCTATTGATGGCACTATTTTTTTCTGTCGCTGGATAACTAAGTATCTTAGGAAGAACATCGCAAATACTCAGAGATTGTAACAATATTTCGACAAATGTAGCTTACTTTTTAGAGAATAATTTTGACGTAAATTTTTGCCAAACTTTCCAGACGAATTAAAGTCATGACAAGATGAAAAGCTAAGTACTTTGGTACATTCTCAAAAGTAAAAGTCGATGGTATTGTTACATTTGTGAAAAAATCCAAGTTAGATATTTCGTAATGCTACCATTATTTACTCCAGTACGTACTACTCATTCCATTAAATTCCCTCCCTTTTGGTGTATTTTCCTGTACCTTATTTACTTATCTACGTATTTGCTTTAATCCTCAATCTGTCGAGTTCAAGAAATCTTAACTTAAAAGTGTAGGTAGGCTTTATACTGCCGCGAAATATTTTTCTTCTTGGAAAAATTCACGGTGACAAAAAAAATTAAAGGTTGAAAAGAATGTTTGACATTTTAAGGTGTTGTATTATTGTATTTACTGTGATTGAGAATTTGATTAATTTAACTTTCATAAAATTATTTGGTTTTCTGTTTATCATGCTGCAAAATTTATTTATCTGTATCCTTTTGAGTAATATTCCTATAGTAATTTAGTTAATCGATCTGCTCCAGAAACCTTTGAGAAGCATTTACATACGAAAAATTTCAAGGGTAGAACCGTGTTACGTCGCCGTTAAAGGGTTAAGTATTTCGTAATAACCCAATAACTTCATATCATGGAAATCAGTTATTGAAAACTATCATATTCCATTTAATTTGGAATGGGGTTAATCAACATTCGTATTTCTGTAACCCGTAATAATCCAGATAAATTGTTTGAAATTTAGGACATTGCCGGGTTGTGACCGGTCATGACAATTCGGCCTTCGAAAATGATCGCACAAACTAACTAATGAAATATTATTTGATATGCTTTTTTGGTTTAGTTATATTTATTAAATGAATAAGGAATAATGATCGAAATTAAAACAGAGTTCCCAGACTTACATAATATAATGTAAAAGTAACATAAAATACATTAATAAAAAATAAAAAAAAGAGTTCATATTGTAGAATATTTTATTGTCAGATTTTAAACGGGAACTTCAGACAAACGTATGAAGGGACAATGTAGGTCGCCGCTCGCAAAACACGTTACTCTTTTTGTGAGTGCCTCCATTAATTTGAAAAAAATGTTTATCTACGAAAGCATACAATACGTTGTTCATAAAATGTTGATTAAGTAAATGACGATGATTTTTTTATACGGGCTTGGCATAACACTGGACCTGATAATTAGAATGCAGTCCAAATATAATGACGACCATCGAGAGATATTGCGTCCCTCGATGGTCGGCAGAATAATGCCGGCCTGCATTATGGTGCATTGTTAATATTCGAGATATTGTTGAGGTTCATGGCGAATTATTTTATTTCCAAGAACGATTTTTTTGTTGTTTTTTTTTATTAGATTGAATGACGAGACGAGCAGGTCGCTCGCCTGGTGGTAAGCGCCACGCCTGCTCATAAACAGAAGCAACGCCACACAGAACTTTAAATAAAGCACTGCATGACACTGGACTGCGCTCGTCACCCCGAGACATAAGGTGTTAAGTCTCATAATGCCCAGTAATTACACTGGCTTCAATGTCCTTCACACCGGAACACAACAGTGCTTACACACTGTTGCTTGGCGGCAGAAATAGACAAAGCGGTGGTACCAACCCAGCCGGTCTCTCGCAAACGAGGGACCTACCACCTTGTTACGAATGCCAGGTATATAAAGAGAGTTGGTAGGTCTCACCGATACGAGATAGAGTCTGTCTGATTATGTACCACGGCTTTGTCTATATCTACCGCCAAACAGCTGTGTGTAAGCACCTTTGTATTCCGGTTTGAAGGCAATTGAAGGCAGTGAAATTACAGTACAGTGACGCAGGACTCCGTAATTGAAAGTTCTAGAAGTTATCGCATCTGTTTTGCGGGCAAGAGTAGCGCTTATCATCAGGCAAGCTTGAAGCTATCTGCTCTTCTCGTTATTCAAACAAATAAAAAAAACTCTTGCAACACTTTACCAAGTTCATCACAAAATTTCGTTAACCGCATGTCTTTAGCCAACGTGAAAGTATCCAATGAAGTTTTGATTGTGCCATCCTTTAGAAAGTTTGTAATACTTGGGAACCTGTGCCTGTACCGTTATAGAGGATTAGAGGTCGATACGGGATTAAAGTCTTCTATAGCAGGCACCCGAAACAAAGTCAGATTAAGTAAAGCTCCTTTGTGATGTGCATCCTCTGGTTACTTTGAACTTAATCGCTTAAGGTGTTTTCTGTGCTGTTAGAACTTCACTTAAGTTACTCCAATCACTTATAGACTGATCAGAGGTATTTCGTAGTTTAACTTAATGCCTGTTAATACTTTGAATAGTTGTTTGGATTATTAAGTCAAATATGAACTGCTTAAGTGTGAGTTGTTTTAACTGTCTGCAAATCTGAAAACAAACAATGGTTCCCGTTATTTGAAGGTTTTTTTTAGTTCTTACAACACGTTAATATCGGTAGTTCTTTTTAATTAGTTTTAGATGAGGATACTGGCAGGTCGCTCGCCTGATGGCAAGCGTCGCGCCCAGTAATTTCACTGGCTTTAATGTCCTTCCTAGAAGTAGGTTCCTAATTCGTCCGTATATTGCTTTTTTAAGTTACGCGACAAAAAAAAACTTGCATAGTCCTTAATGATTTTTGTATATTCGTATGCTTTGCAAGGGTGATCTCATATAAAGGTAAGAGATCAGATGACGGGGTACAAAGGAAAGAGGGAAGCTCCTCAACATATAACAAGCAAACGTTTAACGTTTTTACTCATTGTGTTAGTACATTTAGATCAAATTGAGTATTCTCATTTTGGCTATTTAAGATTAGGTTGAGTCGATTAAGCATTAATCCTACTAGTATGCTACTATCCTATCCTTCTATTATTATAAATGTGAAATTTGGATGTTTGTGAGTTTATGAATTCGGATGTCTGTTAGTCAATCACGCCTTAACTGCTTATCGGTTTTGGATGAAATTTGCCACACAGGTAGACCATGACCTAGATTAGGACATAGGCTAATGAATCCCGGAAAAGTACCGTCACACGGGCAGAGCCGCGATCTAAAGCTAATTACCTAAATTTTTGCGCTAGCATAAAGAAATTATACTCAGAAAATGTTATTTGTATTCTAAAATATTTTAGCAATCAATATAACGTTTTTGTTTATTAGGACCACAAATATGTAGAACATATTATTATTTTAAAGCAAGAATGATAAAAGCAACATGATTAAAATTAAGTATATAGGTTTTAATATGTAGTTACGACCCATTTTAAACTATAAATGAGAATGATCAGGGCTTTGTAGCATAATAGCAGATATAAGTGTTCTCGAATTATAACACGCTGAGCATGCAAAATTGGTAAACATGTTGAATATTAGCATTTTTGTTAATTCCGCTACAAGCTACTACGTTCAATTCAATATTATTACGTAAATATTAATATTATACCTAGGATACTAGATAAATATATTTTAAGCGAGTAAACAAGTCCTTTGGCACAAAGGCATAACCTAAAATAATGAATATCGACTACGTAATTTTATTAGTGTATTATTTTAGATTAAACGATTATTACTATAATATAAATGGCATTTTACCTATAATACGACTGATGGAAGTAGTTAAATAAAGAGTTGGCTCAGTTTTTTGGCGCATTCCAACTTGTATATTATTAATATTGTAATATCCTTGGCATGTGTACCCCTATTAGTCCGACTGACATAAAAGCCATGTACTGAATATTAACTATTATACTTGAACAAAACTTAACCCTAAAACATAACTTATACCTACAGATGTACCTACTGCGATTAAAGTTGTCTCTTTCTATGTTTTTTATGGCATAGTTCGAGAAACGAGCAAGTAGGTCACCTGATGGTAAGTGATCTCCACCGCCCATATACGCCCACACTACCAAAAGAATCATGGGCACGTTGCCGACCTTAAAGGAAAGGAATAATTAAGGGATTGGGAAGGGGAGGAGATTTGGGCCTACGGATATTTCACTCGCCGTACGAAACGCAGCAACAAGCTGCTACTTTACGACGGTTTTCTGTGAGACAGTGGTAACGACCCGGACGAGCCGGTCCATTCATGCTGTAGACAAAAGTGTCTACAGCGTGGCTCTACCACTGAAATTTTTCGTTTCTGCGAATTAGTACGAATATGCAACCGATGTCTAGTCGTCCTCGCTTGCTCAGTTATACAAGCTAGGTAAAATAAGTAGAAAATACAATGCCATAGATCTGTATTTGATTATTATCTTCATGTTCGCTATTTCTATATAGACGATAGATGATCATACTTACTAATATTATAAATGTGAATGTAAGTACTTACGAATACTATAAATGTGAATGTAAGTTTGTTTGTTACGCTTTCACGCGAAAACTACTTAACCGATCATCATGAAACTTGTACACATATTCTTGGAGGTATAAGAAGTAACATAGGATACTTTTAATGAAAAAGTAGTATTTAGTATTTATTTACTATCCAACGAAATTAAAGAAAAACACTTATTTTATGAATAATATAGTAGATATAACATATCTATTATACGTCGATCGGTATGGAAACCAAGCGTGCCAATATTTACTACATAGCCTAACTTTATAATCGCGGTGCGGGTAGATCTAATTGCGTTAGTTAGTGCGTTGGTGTGATGCGCATAATCGCGACACGCGAAGGGAGTACACATACGAAATCTGTTTATTATACGAAGTCTGTTAACAAAACGCATAAGAATTCAATTCTGAAAAATAATAAGCAACTTTAAATGGTTTCCAAATTCGGCTGTCAAGAACACATGGGTACGCTTAATCCCGTCGTATTTCATACTTCGTGAGCAATAAGTATTGATTTTATGTTGTTGGCCACAGCGCGTTCATTTAATAATCTAATACATAATAATTACCATATAGGTGAACACATTGGCAATTCTAGGTATCTATTATTACCACCATTATTTTGCCTGATAATCATCCACACTGTGGCGCAGTGGGCGAGTAGCTAGCGAGGGTCTAGATGTTTACTCCCCAAAGGGGTTGACATCAGATAGGCGGCCGGTCGTAAAAACTACAAGCGAAATCTTTTTGTAACATGTGTTAAAATCATTTTGCGATGAACCCACTGCTCGTGGGATAAGGGCAGGTGGTAGAAAGGAATGCACACTACTATAATCAAAGCTAAGTGTTTCGGTAATATAGCGTTTATTTTCGAAATAAGAACGTGATGATGATGACCAGAGTAGTAACATTAGATAATGTATTCATTTTTCATTGATTGCATACTAATTCGTAAATAAATAAAATTACATAAATTTCATCTTAGTACCACTTAATACTACTACTAATATTATGATCCTACTACTATTATAAATGTGAATTTGGATGTTTATTAGTCAAAATGGCTTTGGATAAAATTTGGCACACTGGTAGATTATGACGAGGATAGGACATAGGCACTTTTCTACTCGCCCTTTTAAGCAATTCCATTACAATAAGGTTGTCTGGTACAGATCGCTTTTAGCGATAAGACCGCCTCTTGACATTATTATAGTTATAAGGTTCTTTTGTATTGTTTCTTAAGTTTGGTGTTCAATAAAGAGTTATCTATCTACTTTTTATGAAGGAAAAAGCAGTTCACGCGGGCGGAGACGCGAGCAAAAGCTAGTACCATAATATTGCATTACCATTAACTAGCTTATGGGCAAATATTCATCCCTATGTATACCATCAGGTGAAGTGTAGTTACTTTGCCGAGCCAAGATAAAAGGAAATTATTTTTTTATTAGCTTGAACTATGAAACGTGCAGATCGCTTGATAGTAGGTACCTACGCCTGTTACTACACAGAAGCAACACCATACAGAACTTTGAATTACAAAGCACTGCTTGACACTGGACTGCGTTTTTCACCCCAAGATATGTACAGAGTATTATTTAGAATATCATTAAAATTGAAAAATATAATGGTATCGGCAGTGCACGTTTTTCCCGCAACTTTTAAGCAATTTTATTGCAAAACATCTTTCATTTCCCGCTCGGCATTAATCGGGTGGTTTCACTAGATTTTCATTTTGCGGAAAAGTAGTAAACAATCGTTATTAAATTTGCACGGGTGTCTTCCCTTGTTCCTCACTGCGGAAACGAGAAGGTCCAATTTTCCTTAAATGCCGGGATGGGGAGGTAAGATGAGAATGTTGGTGGTCCACGTGACATTATGAGTTTAAACTTTTATTTCGCGTAATTTTGATCTGTTATTACGTTGACTTCAGTATAAATATAATAAAAATGTAATAGAAATTGTGTTTATACTTATATGGTAGGGCAATATTGTAGATAGTTTTGTTTACAACGTAAATATAACACTATTACTACTGACTCTATTAGTACTGCTGACTCGCAGAAAACCGGCGTAAAATGGCAGCTTGCTATTTCGTTTCGTACGGTCCGTGAGATTCCGGAGGCCCAAATCCTCCGCCCTTCCCCAATCTCAATTCCTTTCCTTTAAGGTCAGAAATTCAGATGACCCATTTGCTCTCGTAAGTATTCACATATGACATGAGAACTTTTTTGATAGCATTATGTGAAGACGTCCAGTGTTCGTTTGGAGCGATCTGCGCAGCTGGGGAATGCATCTGCCCCACCGATTGTACTGGTGCAGCTCGTGAGCCTGTTTGTGGCAGCACCATGCAGACTTACCCCAATGAATGTGAACTCCAAAAAGCTGCTTGTCATCTACCTCCACCAGCCACACTCCACGTTATCTTTTACGGGGATTGCAAAGACAGACTGGCTGTAGTACCACCGATCGCCATGAGTAAGTGTAATTTAGTCTTCCATAAAAAGCATGTGTTTTTTAACATCTTATTGGAATTGTGGTGGCAATCTGTTCATTACTATTTTATTCTAAATTACATTCACTAAGCACGTATCTATTAAAGTTGTTCGTACAATGAAAATTTTTACCATCGTACCGTCATCAGCCCAGTTGTTAGCAGTAATTCCAATAAAACTACCCATCCGTGATCAATTAACTAACTTTCCGCTTTATCGCTCGACTAACACGCAAATATTTGGGGATGGGTAGCGACGACCGCGATGACCACGACCGAGACGGAGGAAGGGTCGACGGATTCTTCAGGCGCAACTGATATTGGCGGTACCGTCAGCCCTACCGCATGTCGAGACATTCGGTGCGACTTCGGAGCCAGCTGCGAGATTGGAGCAGATGGTTATCCTCGCTGTTCTTGCCCCTTCGAATGTCCACATGACGATGAGTACTTCCCCGTTTGCGCTTCTGATTTCCGACTTTACCCGAGTCTATGTGCGATGCGAAAAGAAGGGTGTCAAAAGCAACTCGAATTGAGACTTCGACCGTTGGATCTATGTAAAGGTTTGTAGTTTTGTACATGTGCTTTACTACAAATAACGCTAGACATAACCGTAACAATTTAACACATTGTTTCCATATGGAGGAGGTTAGTTTCAAATATTCTGTCTCGCAACGAAGTGTTATTAACCGCAGGTATGGAAGTAAGGCCTTGCGGTAACAACAAGGCAATGGTTGATCCAACAACTGGTCTTGAAATTGACTGCGGTAATGGCCCACACCGGCAAGATTGCCCCGTCGGTAGCTATTGCCATATTACATTGACTGCCGCAAGATGTTGCCCTAAAAGTAAGTATTATGTTAATAGAAAGAAGAAACCAATCACGCCTCTTTTGAAATGTTTTATATAAAAGCAATTTACAAATGAAATTTGGTTAAACAAAATCTTAATAAATGTTCCTGACAGATATTTCTTTTTCGTGTTTGAATTTAAAATTATTCAGTTCGTTACATTTCAATTAAAACATGAATCACATTTCACTTGAAATTATTTTTAAGGCGATGTACCTAACTAATGTACATAAACTGCCCTTCTGGTGGCTTTAATTTTAACATTTACACTATACGAATGGGTATATAGATATTTACGAGTATCATGTTAAAATTACACTACATTTTATTTAATTCAGTTATTCGCTTTGATGCTATGTAATATCTAACCGGTGATTTGTTAGGATGAATACACTAACCGTACATGGCAAAACTGCTGAACTGTTGTAAGCTATCACGCTAGTTTATGCTGCTTCGTAACCTTTGTTCTCATGTAGTAATATTGCAAAAGTTAATCATTTGATTAGTAATTTCAAGGATTTTACTTTACTGAAATGTAATGTCGAATAGATGATACGAGGCAACTGGATGACAAGAAAGGAATTCATTGTGGGGAGAGTGTGTTCGGATGTTGTGCGGACAGTAGCACTGCGGCCACCGGGCCTAATGAGGAGGGATGTCCGATAACGAGTTCGACTTGCGGTTGCAATCGTCTCGGCTCAGTGTCGGATCGATGCGACGAGGGTGGTCAGTGTGTTTGTCGGCCGGGCGTGGGCGGTCTCAAGTGCGACCGCTGCGAGCCCGGCTACTGGGGGCTGCCGAGGATCGGCTCCGGTCATACTGGTTGCATTCGTACGTATTTATTTTGCAAACATGAAGCTTCTCTTATATTTATTCAGGCTCTTTATAACCTTTTTTATTATTCTCAGAACGTGTTGATGCATAAAAATGTTATTGTACAAATTAAACACGTTCTTTTTGGATCTTCGCTTGTAAATATTTAATTTGTTATTTTTAAACATGAGCAATATTGAACTTGTGTGTGGTTGATATTTATTCTAACAAATTAAACGGTTTGTAGCATGCGGATGTTCAGCGTTTGGTTCTGTAAGGGAGGATTGTGAGCAAATGACTGGTCGCTGCGTATGTCGTACAGGAGTTCAAGGGCAAAAATGTACCGTGTGCGCTGACCACCGACGTAGATTAGGACCTAATGGATGCTCTGATCGTGAGTATCATAGCAAATATCTGATGTCTTTTTCTTATATTAGCAGCTGCGGCTTCTCTCACTTGATATACTTTATTGATTCTCCTTAGCCAAGCCTGCTAGTTTTCAATTGCTAGCTCTTTATAATTTATTTACTATACGCGGCTGTAATTTTAAATTTCGTAATAGCCCTTTTTAGGTGCATTTTATTTATGGATCCCTGCGTATGGTGACCTCATTTATCTTTTTTATAATATTTTTAATTTATTTCTGAAATGTAATATAACTCTTGTAGTGGAGAGCGGCGGCGTGGTTTCCTCTTGCGCTGAATTTTCATGCTACTTTGGAGCCGTATGTACGGAACGTACTGGCGGTGCACTCTGTGAGTGCGCTGCAGCACCGTGCCCTGATAGCGATACCAACATGCTGGTTAGTGGTTTTTTAGATTTACTATAAAAAATAATATTTTCAACAGATCGCAAAAAGGAGGAGATTCTCAATGTATTGTATTTCGATATTTTTTGTGTGATACCTGATATCTCCTCCGAAGGAGGATCGATTTTGATATTCATTTTTTTATTTGATAGTGCGGGATATAAATTTGGTTATAGTTTGATTCTGATGACGGAGTATGAAGGTAAATTGCAAACTCCTCAACAAAGACAGCAAAACACACTCCGATTCGGGTATTAAAGTCGATTTTTGAAGTTTTTACACATAAAAATGATCCAGTATATATACTGATAATAATAACATACCAATTCGTGATATAGGACTTTTGTTTGAAGTAAATGAACTCTAGCCTGTTTAAAACATTAACTATGTGATCAACACGAGAGCTAGTCAGATCGACTGTGTATTCCAAAATGCTTCTAATTACTAAATTGTCTTAGGCAATAACTATTTTTGACCAAATGTTTTTCGTGTTTTTATTATTTTTAATGAGTAAATGGCAACGCTATAAACCGTGTCTGTGTTATCATTTTCGAATGTTCCAACTTGTTTACATTACGGATGTTAGTTCCCATTAGTGTCAATTTCCACGATCCAATAAACCAGTTACATTAGCGAAGTTATTATATCTGTATAACTAGTTTGGAGTTAACTTACACGTGTCAATAAGGTTATTGAATTTCCAGAACAGGATCGATAAAAGTAATTAGTCATATTAAAGAAAATAGCAGCGATAGCTCAGAGGGGCTGGTACAGACTGACGAGACGAAAGTCGCATGTTCGAAACCAAAGACCATGCACCTCTGACTTTTCTAAGTTATGTGTGTATTAATTGTTAATTATCGCTTATAACGGTGAAGGAAACGTGAGGAAACCTGCATACCTGAGAAGTGAATTTCAAAGGTATATGAAGTTTGCCAACCCGCAATAGGCCAGCATGGTGGACTAAGGCCTAACCCCTCTCATTCAGTAGAGGAGACTCGTGCCCAGCAGTGGGATGTATATAACACAGGGCTTATATACAAAAATACAGATAAAATAATAAATACGCCCCACAGTCATACACATAGTCCTGAACCAACAGTAAGACACGTCTTGTGTTGTGGGCATCAAGAACTACGAGAGAATTTCAGTCTCAACGCCGACCCGAAACGAATATTTGCGGACTGTACAAACATTTGTCTTATTGCGGGAATCGAATCCACGGCTTCTCGTTTCGTTTTGCTACTCGCCCGCCGCGCCTCAGGGGCTGCAAAACCTATTGTGACCTACTATTCATCTATTATATGAAAGCCAATACAAATTAACTTAAATTTATCGACTGCTTTATTAATTTCAAAATTAATTCCCTCTGTAATATCAATCACTACCCTAATTTATTAAGTTTGTGATTTATTAAACTTTTCAAAACTGTGTTCAGTTCGTACAACTTTATATTAAGTAATATCAGCGATTGTTCCGAAACCAACAGGTATGCGGTAGCGATGGGAAAACTTATGAGTCGGAGTGTCACCTCAAGTTGCAAGCGTGCCGCACACAAGAAGATATTGTCGTTCAGGCCTTCGGTCCGTGCAAGTTGGGGGAAGTGGCTGGCACCGCGGGTCCACCTCGACCCTCCTCCCCGATACAGTTCACACAACAAGACGACGGCGCCGCTTCAAAGTCTACCAGACATTTATTGAACCCCAACTACAACAAATACGATTGGACCAGGAAAGAGACGCCAAGCGATTTTGACGGTGTTCTTTCGAGCCAGAAGTTTAAAGGTAGGTGAAATTGAATTTTCCGACAAGGATTTAACACTAATGGAGTAGATAAGGCCACTTATTGATTATTTATTTAGGGCTCTAGACACATATTGCGCCCAAAGATCGCGTGTTCTCTTCGTTTTTTCTATGTTCATTACGACCACCTAACAAAGATTTACAAGATCCCATCCAATTTTGTGTATTTAATCTTGATAGTGTTTCTAGCGAACCCGAACAAGTACAATTAACGTTTTTATCGGAGGTATTTTATTTACACTTTCTTTACTATTCTTGTGGTTTTATCAATGTTGTTAACGCTTTTATCTACTTGAAGATAATGTTTTATTGTGTTTTAGTTCTTTAACACTTTTATTTATATCAAGATCACAAATTAGTTGTTATCAAACAAAGTTGTTTTTCAAGCTTTCACTTTTAAAATGCGATGGTAGCCTAGCAGAGAGTGGATTGAACTCCCGGGACAAGGCGCAGGTTCGATTACATCCCCGAAACAGACTTGGGAAAAATGTAATCATTTAACGATTTACGATTACAATGTATAATCTTCCATCACGATTACAGATTAACGAAATGAATCAGGAAAGAAATCATATTCGGTGATTAATGATTATTAGTTTGTAATAGTAATCAGTAATCAAGATTACGATTACAAACTAAGTAATAATTTTATTTTCATTGTGACTAATATCGAAGATTCAAAAAAATAAAACATATTTTTATTGTAAATCATGTTGCTAGCTCTAAAATTCCATTTTTTCAATTATGTAACGAAATAATCTCATAAAAATTAATTTAATTACATACTTTGAGCAGCTTAAATTACATTTTAAAGCACCCCTTTTTTCAAACATATCATCTGACGGTATAAGTGACTTTGGTAAGTTGATCATTTTAGAATACTTAATATGAGAAAAGTCTATATGCATTCCAGGTGTTTATTGATATTAGTGTAGCTGTTGTAGTTTTACATTATTAGTGTTTATCATTTGCAAGGGCGCAATGCACTTGATGGTCACAAATTTATTCGCGCACCCTGTCAGATCAAAGTGCGATTAATCAACTCGAATATTTTGAATTTATTTAATAATTAAAGGACAATTGTGATAAAACTCGCATTAAATGCTGTGGTACAATTGAAAATATTAAATTGAAGAAAAATATATAAATTTAAATTCATATATTATGTAAAACTCAACCATAATAATGTAAATTTGATTACTGTAATGAATCGATTACATGTAGTCTTGATTGAATGTAATCAGGATTAAAAGTAACCTTTATTAATATTTTTTTTAATGTGATTACAAAAGTATTAGTTTACGCCCAACTCTGCCTCCAAAGCCTACACCTTTTATTTTCCGTATAAAATTATTAATATAAAAATCATAGACTAATAGGATAGCTGTTCGCGCTGATTTCATCAGTTCGTCGTTGTCCCGCCTCTCATTACAACTTCGCACCGACGCGACGCGACGTGACATAATATTTTTTTAGAAAAACGTCCATCTTACACATACTTATTTCTGATTAAAATTCTCCTAGTATACATATAACCCTGCATTTGACATAAATGTAAACATTAGGTTCGCAAACAGCAACAACGGCGACTGTTGGCGCGGTGGGTGCTTTGCTCGGAGACCTCTGCACTGAGGATGTCGACTGTGTGGCTTTACCGGGAGCGTACTGCGCGCACGGCGGCTGCGTGTGCAGGCCTGGGTACACGCCCACTGTCCACAGGAAAGCGTGTGTTGGTAAGTTGTAGAGGCTACTTTGTTATTTGGCAGATATAGAGCATAGGTTGATGTAGCTCCAAAAGATTTATCCATAAAGTAAATTGGTCCAAGAATGATTGTGACCAAGTTCACTCAATATTAAGAGGGAGCTTGAAGTCGGAATTAAATCTCATAATATAATAACTTATGAACGTTTTACTTTACACTATTTGAATGTTATTGAATATGGACGGTCTTCCGTAATCACTATAATTGTATACTCCATAGTACGTAGTTCCAATATTGATCACGTAGAAATATACGTAGTGCTTATAAATGTATCGGTGGCGTAAGTTAACCACCCTATAATACAGCGGTTCATAGCTCACGCTCGTATTGAACACAGCCACGCAAACCTTATTCTTATTTGACCCATTTTTGTACGCGTCTACGTCAGCGTCAAGACAAATAATTTTAGTTAATTTACTATTCAAAGAGAAAAATTTCATGAATATTAGAATACAAAAGTGTACATCCCCTCAGAACAAACACCACAAGAGACGACTGAAGAGTACAGCGCTTGTTTATCAGAGCCATGCTACAATCTCGGGACGTGTATTGATTTGCCCGGCTCCACTTACACCTGCCAGTGTCCGGGATCATACACGGGACTCAATTGTGAATCACTCGCAAAAGACGGCCTACCGATCAACTACATTGAAACGCCATCATTTGACGGCTCAGCTTATATACGGCTAAAACCCTTGAAGGCTTACCACAAGTTGAATATCGATATAGAATTTAAAGCCTTTTCCGAGAATGGCGTCATAGTGTACAATCAGCAAAAACCGGATGGCACGGGCGATTTTGTTTCGCTCGCTTTGGTCAACGGATATTTAGAGTTTAGGTGAGCAAAATTTCTGTTTTTTAGTGAAACGGGAATAAAATTTGGTCACGTTGAATCGACAAAATAGAGGGGTTTTATTTTCATTTTTTTCAATGCAGGTATAATCTAGGAAACGGTGTATTAATTCTGACATCGTTAGAGAAAATATCGTTAAACGAATATCACAAAGTGTCAGCCAAACGTTATCATAGAGATGGAATTTTAGCGATTGATGATATGGAAGATGTTGTTGGGCAATCTACAGGTCATCTGAAAGCACTTGACCTTGCTGAAGACGCTTTTATCGGAAGTGTACCTACAAACTACTCCAGGTAATTACCTATTTAATATGAAATAGTCAAACTTATTTTCAATATCCGACCTAATAGCTTCCTCATAGTAATGAGTAATAACCAATCTGATATATAATAACTACTTTTCTACAGGGTTTTCGATAATATTGGTACTCGAAGTGGGTTTATCGGCTGCGTAAAATCGTTAAGGATAATTCGTCATCAAGTGACAAAGAAATTGGGTCGTCCAGACTCATTAGTCGTCGCTATAGAAAATGTTCGAGAATGCCAATCCAACCCGTGTATGAGTATTCCGTGCAAGAATGGTGGCACGTGTAAATCTATAGAAGGGTCGGCGACCGAATATACTTGTAGCTGCCCTATCGGATTTCAAGGAGCCAATTGTGACGAGAGATTAGATCCGTGCGAGTCGAATCCCTGTGGATATGATGAGGGTCTATTGTGTGACATTGGCTCAGAAGGCGGACACGTCTGTCGTTGTTTGTTTGGAGGTGAAATTGGCTCTAATGGAAATACTTGCAGTAATGGTGCGTATATTGTTACTTCGATAATGTGTAAACATTGACGCAATTCAGAAGTTAATTGATCATAACATTTCAGATGTAAATGTGATACAGGAAACTTGGACGCCTCAATTCAATGGTACCAGCTACATCGAATTACCGCCACTCGAAGGGCTGGGGAAAGCGTTCCGAATAGAAATTTGGTTTTTAACTAACCGATTTTCCGGAATGCTTCTTTACACCGGCCAGTCTAATAAAGCCAAGGGGGATTTCATTGCGATTAACTTAGTTAATGGTTACCTACAGTTTAGGTACAATTTGGGAAGCGGAATCGCTAACATAACGTAAGTCAAGCATTTAATATTGCTATAAATTCAATTACCTCTATTGAACATTAAAAGCATAACTCGATATAAAAAACCTTTGTTCCGTAAATAAAAACCTTTCCGTTTCCTTATATTATCGTATAATATTAATGTGACTATTTTTGTTTAGATCTCCTATATCGATAACTAAAGGTCGTTGGCATCGGCTAAGAGTTTCTCGGTCTGGGCGTCATGGAAGCCTGCAGCTTGACCACTATCCCACCCAGAGGGGACATTCAGCGCCACCTCTCACACATTTAGAACTCACTCTACCTTTGTTTATTGGATCTTTGCCGTGAGTACCAACAAGTAACAAATTCGGACCAAATACTCTATCTGTAGTCCTATTTTTCGTGCCGATGTCTTGGCTACTTATTGAGCAACGCACCAGCGCGCAGTATATAATTTAGTATACGCCGCAATAACAATATGCGTGTGTACATACAGATTCTAGTGGCAACAACCGTGAGGTCCTGGGTTCAAATCCTAGGTCGGGATTTCATAATTTGTGTTAAGTTCTTCGAAATCACAAATGAGTAACCCGGGACTGAAGTAAGTAATGAGCAGCGCGACGTTGCAAATAAACTTAACTTCAGGTTGACATAATTCTGGCAACCTTAAAGCGACGGTCTACATTATATTTGGACTGCACTGTGAGTACAGTTAGATACAAAGTCACTTGGAGCGAGAATAAAAAAAACTTCAGAGCAGCCATAAATAATGACGAGACTTCTAGCTATAATGCGATAAGTGAATAAATAGCGACAAGTTGTCACATTTCCCACTGGTTCCAGCGCCTACATCCGCCCACACAAAATGTCAGGAGTGACCAGCAGTTTTATTGGAGCTATGCAACAGGTTTTTGTGAACGGGAATCCACTTACTTTGTACGGTGGGGACATAGCGAAGTGCGCTATAGTTCAGGAAGAAGAGCGTTTACCTTGCGCCACGACAGGGGTCACAAAATACACTGGACCGCCGTGTGGAGACGGTAAGTTGTCATCTCAATGGTGGATAATACGAAGTGAAATGTTTAGCATAATTTTGTTGCATTTGAATACTGTAAAAAAATGGTTTTATACTATATATAATATTCTTCGTTAAGTTTAACAGCTGAAATGCTGCGATATCTGGATGTATATTAAACATTTGTATTTACCTATTTATGTTTTATGAGTGTATACACATACCTGTATACATCTCTGCCTACCCCTTCGGGGATTACAGGCGTGAGTGCGTATTAGTATTTTATATGAGTTTATACTTGTGTGAATAAAGTTTTAGAAAAATTAGAATCTTCGATCATCGAACTAACTGTTATATCTAGAGTAAGGTTTTTTAAAATCAAGTAATATCCAGAAATCTTTCTTGAATATTTTTCAAATCGCTGGATATTGATAAAATTTTGAGGATTGCCCTCGTCAACTGTTACAAACTTTTTAACTCACTGATTTAAAATTAAAAAAGGAGCCACGAGTAACCCAGGAGATAAAGCGCGCCCTCGTAAGCAAAAAGTTACGGTGTAAATCCAAGTTTTGTATACAAATGAGGTTTTTTACTAACTTGAGTCTGCGTGTTTACGTTTTAGGCACTCGCTGTAAAAAATCAAGGATAAACAACGAATTTTTTACATCTGTTATCTTATTTTTTTAAGACTATGATGTATATAAACTATTTGTAGAATACACTCACATACACAGTAATCGTCAAAATTCCACTGTCTCACAATTTTCTTTTTACAAATTACAGTATATAAACTTGTTTATTTACATTTCTCTTCTAGTATTACAAAAGAAACTCTAATAACAGTTTTCCCGTTTTATAGTAACATATAAAAAACGTGATACAAATATAAGCTACTCGTAAATCTTGTAAAATTGGACAGAAATCGCGACGCACCGTGGGACTTGTTGGGAAATGAGGGGCTCTGTCCCAATACGCAGTCGTATGTTTGAAAACTATTGTATCGATAAAATGAGTATACTAAACATAATGATGGAGTTTTTTTTATTAGCCTGAATGATGAAACGAGCACGTCGCTCGCCTGATGGTAAGCGTCACACCTGTCCACTAGCAGACACAGAACGGAGAATTACAAAGCAATGCTTGGCACTGAACTGTTTGTCACACCTAGACATGTGTGGTTAAGTCTTATAATGCTCAGTTATTTCACTGTATTCAATGTCCTTCAAACTGAAAGACGACAGTGCTTAACCGACTAACACTACTGCTAGGCGGCTACATAGATAAAGCAGGGGTACCAACCCAGACGACCCCTTACAAACGAGGGACCTACCACATCGTATATAAATATAAGTACAAAATAAGGACATTTTATTAATCATATCACACTCACATCTCGATAATTTTGAAGATCGAACGACTTATGCTTTAGATTGATAAATGATTTAAAGGCTATTAAGGTCGATCAGTTAGCATCAGAGAGCAAGTAGCCCGTTGTGTAACAAGGGGCCATAGATTTGATCTCCAGATATTTGTTTCGTGTCTGGTTGTTGTGGGACTGAAAGTATCTCTTAGTTTCTCACAACACAAGAGTTGTACCTTATTGTGGGGTTAGGACTATATGTGTGACAGTTAGATGTATTTATTAATCTTCATTCTAAAGACTAGAATCAAGCGGTTCAAAAATAATCTATAGAGAGACTATCCCGCCCACACGCCCGCCACTGTAACTCCTGTAAGCTAGGATCGAAGATAGCACGCATTGTTCGACACCGCGCAATGAAGCTCGGCGCGTCTCTGGAAATGCAAAGCTGTCTTTATCCGACAACGAATTTAATTCAATAGAAATATATGGAGAAGTTGACGGAACTATGGAGAGTCGAATATCATCCAATGAAACATATTGCAATTACGTAACTAAAATGTACATTTTTCTTCAGGATTAACACCGTGTAAAAACAACGGGTCATGTATACCTCTACTTAATGAATACAAATGTATATGCCGCGACGGGTACAAAGGAAGAAATTGTGAAATTCAGCATCCGACTGTGGAAATGTTAAATGAGAGAACTCCAGTTAATTTTGACGGAAATAATTATTTCTCGTATAGAAGCAGGGGAAGTCGTAGGTAAGTTTCTTGGCCGATTCCTAATTGTGAATTAATAAAGTACAATGGTTGCAATTTAACAGGACTTATCTAAGTTATTTAGTTAGGTAATTTTTTTTTTATAATTACGCGTGTTTTTGTTTTAGTAGACGTTATAAAAATATATTTAGTATCCGGGATAAAGCAGCAAACTGAAGCGTTATTAAATATTCTTACATATTATAGTTGTCATTTATTTATAATGGAGTCAAAGATATATTTCAATTTTTATATAATAAAGAACAAATCGGAAAGTTCAGATTGGAAAACTAATTAAAACATTTCTATTGAATACTGTGCTAAGTTTTTAGCTCTTCTGATAGGGCGTTTTTGTAACGCGATTTGTATCCGCGTGGAATCGATCATTTATTTAAATGTCCACATATAGACGTATAGCTACTAGACTGCAAATGCACTTATTGTCTATGAACTATAAAAGGTCTCGGAATATCAATAAGATTTTATCCAGTATTA
Source organism: Mimas tiliae (assembly GCA_905332985.1). NCBI lineage: Eukaryota > Metazoa > Arthropoda > Insecta > Lepidoptera > Sphingidae > Mimas > Mimas tiliae. Next base: position 9,195,655 of record HG995240.1, on the reverse strand, counting down.
CACGTACATTTTGTACGCAAATATTCATTTAATATTCATTTGTATTGGTACCCAATTTTATCTATGATGAGTGTACTTCTTTCCTTTTTTACTTTGTATTGTATCTCAGCATAGGTGACACACATTATTTAATAAAAAACCATGGACACGACAAGCGTTCGTATTCACAACAAAGTAAAAAATGAAAATATGATTCTCAGATGACTGTAAATAAATGAACGGAAGATCTAGTGAGTAGATACTTGGAAGACTAGTAAAAATCTTGATATATTCCACGCCTACAAAAGAATGGTAATCCGTTATTATACCATTGCAGTCATCGACTGTAGCTTGAAAAGTCTAGTACTAAGTTCCATTTACTCGGAGAGAATTTATTCCATGCAATAATATAACAGAAAATCTGTCATACGAAATCGCGTTATACAGTTCGAAAAAAGAATCGTATAATCCGAACTCGTAAATTATGATTTTCTGTTATATTCTTAGAGAATTTTGACGTTACTGTTTAAAAACACCCTTAAATTTTGATTCTGAAAACAAACTTGGCAATTTCATATTACAGTTATTTATAATATCTAAGGATTGAAATCTTGTTAAATGTAACCATTGTATTCGATTTCTTGTTGGTTATATATGTTACTAACAGTTACTGTTCTTCTGCGTTTCTAGCTTACATACTAACAAAGGACATTACGGTGTAAGATAACATTCGGTGGACTCATCAAATAATACTTAGTCCTAATATACGTCACTGCAGAAAACTTAGTTTAGGTAATAACCACTTCATATTTCTAATATCATTTCATGTAAGTTCGGTTTTAGAATGGCTTTAGTGTTTCATTTTAAGCCTTTCATTTAAATTACTTTTTCTGTATATATTTTTTCTTCTATGTTGTATCATATTGGTGTATGGAAAATCGATACAATATATAAAATTGACCTAAATTTGGGGACATTAGCCCACCTTACGTTTCCTGTAGGTAAATATTTAATGTCAACATTAATTTTCTCCACTTAAAGTGTAATTTGGGCTGTCGTCCAAACTTAATGATCGCTAATTATCATTTTATTGGTTTTTTGTTTTGATCGGTTATGTTATTCAATAAAACAGAACTCTCAGGACATATTTTATTACCTCATAGTAAATGCTATGGTAAAATGGCGTGAATAGGGATACAGGGGTGAATAGGGTTAAAACTGGTTTTGTTTATGTACAAAATGAGATTAGCTGAAAGTAAAAAATAAAAAATTACTACATTTTTTGGACATTAATTAAGTTTGAGATAATATTTTGGTCGATCCATCTATGTAATAGACTCAATATAAGTTTCCCAATTCACTTCGTTTTCGGACGTACTTACCAAATAAAATATGACACGTCAAGTACAAAAGTCACACTCTGACATATTATGTAACAGAATTAAGTATGTCTGCTTCTGGGATTATGGGTAAAATGGTTCAACTTAAGTGAGCTGATCACCCGTCTGTGCTACTCGCAGACGTCCCCACCATAAATACAAATCCAAGTATGTCTGTTTTTTACTTTCAAAAATAATCGTCCGAAACGTTAGATCGATAAATCTTACACGAATATTGTGAAACAGGCCTTTAAAATTGTGTAGAAATTACACTACAATTTACAGATGTTAAAAATGCAAAGCATACTTCTTTAAAGTGTTGTTGGTATTAGTTAGCTCTCCTTCGGTTGGCTGGATGTATAAATTCAAGTCAAGCAAGTCAAATAAGTTACACCCAAGTTTACGCATTTACATAAACGCGTTAAACTAAACTGCGTAAACTGGAATACAGTTTCCAAGATTACGCTGTCCTTGTTTACTTTTGCTTTATTGTTTTATGAAAATAGATAAGTTCTATCACGTCTTTCTCTTTTTTTTTGTGGGTCTTGACGTAATGGACAGTGAATAGTTGATTGCTCTTTTATTTTGTCATAAAGCGTTCTGTTTACGTAGTTAGCTTTTTATGTGGCTTATAAATTGAGACGTCAGTTTGAAAAGTTGGATGCGTTAAAATAGTAAACGTTTTTACTATCGCTCAACGAATTATGAATATAGAGTCTCCGGAGGCCCAAATCCCTCTCCCCTTCGCAATCCTTTAATTATGCCTTTTCTTTGACGTTGGTAACACGTTCTTATTACTTCTGGTATTGAGGTTATGGGCGGTGAAGATCACTTAAAGGCCCCATTTGCTTGCTTACCGGCCTATACTATATGTCATGTCTTGATTTGGTTTATTTATTATCCTTACGAAATATATCTATATTTTTTTTTTGCACTGTAATCTTATAATTATCTTGTACTAATATGCTCTGGTTTTTCATATTATTTTACTAAAACTATAATATTGGTCCCATTTTTCGCTTTACCTTTTACATGCAGCTAGATATTTATTTTACGACTTATATTGAAAAATATTGGTTTCATGAAATCTCACATGTTTTAGGAATAGCGGAGCTCGCGGTATTAGATATGAAATTAAATTTCGGACGTACAACGACTCAGGTCTTTTACTGTGGAGACGGAAGATCGGCATAAGACCACGTGATTTCATTGGACTGGGTTTAGGCGATGGAAAGCTTCAGTTGATATACACCGATACTGATGTAAAGGAAATTAATTCTGCTAACCACGAGGATTGGTTCCAATGTGTGGAGTCAAAAGTACGAGTGAATGATGGTAGGTGGCACACGGCGACTATCAGAAGGAGGAAAAGGCTGGCCATGTTGCAAGTAGATGGCAAACCTCCTGTAAGAGGGTACTCACAGTCCTTGCTGGTACCCTCGAAGTCCAACCCTAAGCTATGGATTGGTAAGATTTTTACAAATACTTGTTTAAAATGACTGCCTCGGTGGCGCAGTTGTAATGTGTACGCGTTACGATTGAGGCCAACGCTGAGGTCTCGGGTTCGATCCCCGGGTCGGGTAGTGGTGTTGGGGTTTTCTATTACGAAATACCCCAGTATCAGCCCGGAGTCTGGAATTTGTGCCCGGTATGGCGATAGGCTCGCCCCCTATCACATTATGGGACGGAGATGCGCTTGGCGAAATGTGGGTGTATTGATTACACCTCTGCCTACCCCTTCGGGGATTACAGGCGTGAGTGCGTTGTTTAAAATTACTTTGCTTCTTCTTCCAACTTCCATTATTCCACTCGCAGCGGGGTCGGCGCAACATATTTTTACACATGTTACAGAAAGATTTGACTTGTAGTTTTTATGACCCGCCACCTACCTGACGTCAACCCCTCTGGAGAGAAAGCACCCAGACCTGAAACAATTATTTGTGGATCATACAAACATTTTGTCTCGATGCGAGAATCGAAACCGCGACCTCTCTACCCCCCTAGTCTATAAACCGATGCTTGAATCTTAGTCACCTCATTGGTCTAGTGGCCAGTCTATTTAGGCTGAGAAACCGTGTAGTCTTGGGTTAAAACCCCAGTTCGGGCAATCACAATTTGTGTTTGAATTTTCAATGTGAAGAATCATACATACATCAGATGCTCGGGATTGGAATTTTGGTCCGGTATGGCGACAAGCTCGCCTTATCATATCATTGAGACGGATACAAACTCAGCGAAATGTGGGTGCAGCGCAAGTAGCACCTCTGCCAACCCGTTCAGAGATACAGGCGTGATCTTAAGTTGTGTTTGATTCTTAGTAATATTTTGTTATAGTTGTATTTTGGACATAATTCTCCTTGATAACTCTTTATTACTTCATCGTGAAAAAGGTACAGCGTTGTTCAAAGCTTGGCAACGAAATGTATTTTAATTGTAAGTACCAAGTTATTGTGCGCCGCAATCTAAAACTTGTTTTTTTTGTTTGCGGACTCGATCTAGTTTCTATTGTTGTACATTCCGGTTTTAATGTAAGTAAAATGACACTTTAGTACGAAGATTAGGACCCTTGTTGCAGATACTGGAAAACATTATTTATATTCTGCATTACTGTTATTTGTGCAGGGGGATCGCCGTATCTACCTCTAGGGTTGCCACCTTCCCTCTACACCGGTCTACGCGGCTGTGTAGCTAGTGTGAAAGCAAATGGACGACATGTAGACCTCGGCGCACCCATACGGCCTGCGACTATAGTGAGACATTGCGAATGAAAATCGACAAAAATATCGAAGTGACTACAAGCAGAAACGACGGTGAGATGAAAAAAAAAACAAAAGTATTATTTTGTAGCTGTTCTGTTGAATAGTATTATAGTACCTGTTTAATGTTATGTACCTAATACATATCCATTCCATTTCAATTGCATTTTAGTAAATGTCATAGTTAGTAATATTTCAAAGAATCGGGGACAAAGTCCGACGCGCAGTATCGCATGCATTTTACATAATATATTCGATCGCCCAGGTGTATTGAGTGGCCATAATATTTTGCATTTTATTTTCATAGTTTGTAAGTAGTCGATTGTACCGGCAATTATATCGACAATCAACATAAATCTACAGTTAAGACTGAAATAACATATTGATGGAAAACAACAAATTATGAGAAAAATTAGGGTGCTTAGATATTTCTTTATAAAGTCAAATTGTATCCACCTAAACTATCATCGTTTTACTTAACCAAAAGAATATGCTGCCATAATAATTTACGTTGTATTATAGGTGTTAAATATAATATTATAACATTCAGTTTGTGTAGGTGCTCGAAATACAAGCCAGATTTTACAAACATTTTATACTCAGAGTATAAATTATATCTATTATAAATGATATCTGGATATTTACTTGTTATTCATCACGTAAATATTAAATATTAATTAGATTTGTTGGTTTCAAACAAGAAGTAAGATAGTATTGCAAAGCAAGTTTTTAAAACTTTCAGTTTAGAAGGGAATATTATGATTGATGAGTTGGATGGTTACATTCCATTTGTGATTATAGCACACCTTGTCCACGACTAAATGTCAATTTAAAGTTGGCAGCTGAATCATTTTTGATTAAGCTCCTTGTGAGATTTATTTGCGTTGTTCGATTCCATTACTTTAATAATTAATTTAATTATTTAATAAATAAACAGTGCCATAGTAATTGTACAGTAAGTAGCTGTTTTCATTAGATGTATCGTGTGTATAGATTTTGATTTCTGTCTAAAATTATGTTCCAATATCCCTTAAACGCTCATAGATACCTAATTCGCTTCTATAATCGCGTCTTTAATAGTAATTTCCATAATTTCTTATTAACATTATCATCCTATTTAAATAAAATTAACCATTGTATTCATGTAAAATATAATTTATAATTTCATTAATTAATTAAATATTCTGTTTATGTTTTTTAAAATATTTCACAACATTGCCATATAGTTTTGTAATATATGTACATAATTCACTAGATTAGTTTACGTTTAAGCTGCTTTAAATATTTTAGAAGCAATGTCCGTGAACTCTGCTGAATTTAATTGTAAACTCTTTTCATTTTCGACATAATCCTAATTGCTAGAACCTCCATCGAGATATTCTCCTGAGGTCCGTTCTATGTTTGACGTATGATTGTACTTTCAGAAAAGTACTTTATGGCCCAGTATTAGAGTTACAATTAAGACATAGGCTACTCTGCCTTGATCGAAATTAATTAATATAACATTATTTTCTTTCTCCAATCGATTTATATGCGATACATAATTTTCACATAAATTGTGGTAACTGATGTATGTTTATCGTTGTGAAGATTAACCAAAATTGCTTAGAATAGCTACTACAAAACGTACTAAATAAATAACGAATTTGAATTTTATTTGTAAGAGTGTAAATTTAAAACCTACCAAACCTACTAAATAGCAACTAGAATGGATTATCTAAGGTAATCATTTTGTTTAACAATTTCTAATGTGCTAATTATTTGTGCGTTGAAAGTTTTCGTACTAAGTTGTTTTTCTACTCTTCTGAGGAATACTTGTAAGGTAATGATACTAATAAAGTAAAACAATGACAATATTAAAACTATATATCAGAACGGCATTTAGTGTTACGTTCGTATTAAGCCGGCCATATACAGACCAGCATGCAGGACGCCGTGCCGCGCCGGCCGCCAAGACGTGGCAACTATATGTCTTTTCACCCATCGTGGCGACCGGCAAGTCGGTGCAAGAGTTTCTAGATAGGCAACTTCCCAAGTGTGGAATCTTGCATTCAGGATTGTGAATGGCCCTCTTTAGACGTGCTTCGTGTTAAGCGAGTCATAACCAATAAATACTCTTAGATTTAGAACGAACCCTGTCACCGTTAATTCTTGGTAAGATTGCTTAATCTATTTGTGATAAAGATTAATATACCTTATTGTATGGTAACCGTTATGTATAAAATATTTACGAAAATCTACCTGAACGAACGGAGGCAAGGGTTAGCAGCAATAAATTTACCTACCTGTAGGTACAATAATGTATCACTGGTTCTTACATATCTTCCAGTCCAATTTGTTACGCAATGTGTGTTTTAATGTAACTATCTTAGTTTATTGATTATAAAACGATTAATAAAAGAGACTGCAATCTGCAAAAGCTTGTTTTAATTTGTATTAATGGTAATTTGTATAAATTAATTTGTTTTAATAGTTTTAACAAAGTAACGGTATAAAACCCTTGTTAATTTAATAAGATCATTGTCGCATTAGTTTCGACGTTTATTTCCACTATTTAGAAATCTGAAATGTTATCCGTAAATTTGCCTATGTAGGTTAGCAAGTAGTAATCAAAACGTATTCAGACTAGTTACTTACTTACAGAAGAGCTCGTGTGGGAAGTAGATAAAATATCTTATTTACGACATCAAGGGTAAATAAAATTTAGTTTCTTCGTGTTTTTTTAATCAAAAACCGGCATACGAGTAGGTGGGTCACCTGAGTGATCTCCACTGCCCATATTACATCCACAATACTAGAAGAATCATGGGTGCGTTTCTGACCTTCAAGAAAAGGGACAATAAAGGGATTGGGAAGGGAAGAGTATTTGGGCTTCCGGATATCTCATTCGCTGTACGAAAGGCAATAGCAAGCAGCTACTTTATGTCGGTTTTCTGTGAGACAGTGGTAACGACCCGGTTGAGTCGGCCCATTCATACTATAGACTAAACTATCTACAGCGTGGCTCTACCACTAATGGATATATTATCGATAGCGCCGACTCTGGTTTCAGTTACGAAAGAAACGTACTAACTGACGCGATTATGCCTGCACGATATTGATAGCAAAACTCTACTCACTTCCAATCCACGGCCTGATTAAGCACAGACTACACTCGTAAACCCCCAAGGACGTGTCTAATCAACTTCTTGATCAGGAATTTATGGATAATAAATTAGTTAACTGTTTAGCGAGCGCTTTTGTGTGAGTGGGCCTTTAGGTGCCGCGAATATTACTAACTGCCTACAAACACGAAAGCTTTTAATTTAATGATACAGACAATTGCGGGACTGGTCGCGGGTTGATACAATACGCCAGACACGGTGTCGGAACGACCTGATAGCTATTAGGCGATTAGATTGATGGTACGAACTTGTTTGTACTTTGACGCGTGCCGTTGTTGGATTTTATGGAACCAAAGTTATACTAATGAATTTAGTATCTATTTAGTGAATCAGAATTATTACGAAAGTACATACCCATCTTTTTAATTATGTATAAGTGGTTGGTGTGTAAGTATTGTGTTCGTGTTTATCTATAATCGTTAATCAATTAATATAATACGAAATATGGGTAATGCAAATGTAATTTTATTAACTAGTTTTCTTTCTAATTCGCTGTCACGAGAAATTAAATATCTAAACGCTCACCTAACTTACTGTTTAAATATTATTGAATTTATAAAATAATTATAGTTATATACAATACAATATACTTAAAGCTTTTTATTGTATAACCAATAATAATGTAAATCACTAACATATTATTAACTATAAAATTGTTTGGTTTTACACCTTTAACATTCAAGTTAAAGTAATAGGTATTAGATCAATAAAATATGGAAGTCAAATCAAATCGCAAAAAACATCAATAAAAATAAAAATTTAAGTATAGAAATTCAATGATATTTTATATAGTTGAAAAAATAACTTTATATGAGAGAGTATAATTCGGTATAAAGGCGCAAAGAGCGCACAGATTGATATATCATCCTCCACGCGGACCCGCCTCTAATCTCAACTAGCTTGAATTATGGTGTAGAAAATATCCTCTAATTCTTTGCATAAGTCATAAATCACGTGAGCCACCGGAATCCCTAGAGGCATTATGAACGAGGAAAATAAGCAATAGGTAGGTATTAACCAAAAAAGTGAAACGGCATTCGGCATCGTATTTCCCGAAAATAAGAAATGTAATGGACTGTTTTTATACCCAAGGCCGGCGAACGGGCAAGTAGGTCACCTGATGGTAAGGGATCTCTACTGCCCATGAATGAACAATGCCAGAAGAATTATGGACGCATTGCCGACCTTAAAGGAATCAATTAAATTCAAATACAATCACTTAATTTAACTATTAGAATTTAATTTATAATTAAGGCGAGACTGCCTCGGTAGCGCACTTGTAATGCGTACGCGTTACGACTGAGGCTGACGCTGAGGTCTCGGGTTCGATCCCCGGGTCGGGTAAAAGTGATATTGGGTTTTTCTATTACGAAATGCTCATTATCAGCCCGGAGTTTCGAATTTGTGCTCGGTATGGCGATAGGCTCGCATCTTGTCACATCATGGAACGGAGATACGCGCGGCGAAATATGGGTGTATTGATTACACCTCTGCCTACCCCTTCGGGGATTACAGGCGTGAGTAGTTTAGGCTCCAGTCCACCACTGCAATACTTAAAATTATTCACAGTGTGTATCAACTCTTTTGGTGAAATTAATAAATAAATATATTTTTATTATTTAGGCCTCCGGATATTTCCTCACCGCACAAAATACAAAATACAGTGGTAATAGCCCGGTCAAGTTAATGATTATGGTAATAGCCATTAATGTTGTAGACAAAACTGTCGACTATTTTTAATGAACTTTTACCTGGTATCTGAGGGCCAATTCTGCTATTTTAACTGACACTGCGAATGAATTTTAACCGAACTGAGATTACATTTTGAATTAATTAAAAATATGGCATTCTGCTCCTTTAAAAATTCGATATCATCTCAGTTAAATTGCATATAAACTGTCAATTCGATCAACTTTCAATGTCTTTCTTTTGTTGAAAATATGGCTTCGCATTATTATGCATTTCGCCAATGACAAGTATTTTACCGAATTTTACGTATCAGCTGCCATAGACTAAATTCTAGAAATTAAAAATAACCTAAGCGACAAAATCAATGTTACCAACTCACAATAAAATACCCACAATATGACTAATTTCAGTGATTAAAAAATTACGTAACTGGAGGTTATGATTTTTTAATTAATTGATTTGATTAATTCCATGTATTTATTTATTTCATTAATTTATCTATTCCATGGCATAACTGAAGGAAAACGGCACAACAGCACCACTCAGGCAGTCCTTTCCGGAAATAACCACAAACGCGATTATTTTATTGAAATTTGAAATTCTACCGAATTGCGGTTATTTTATTTTGCAACACTGCTGAGGACATATCTATACTAAATAAAAATTGTGCGAGAGTTTTGGCGGGAATTTTGACAGTGCGATTGCTCTTATAATTTAATCTACACTAATATTCTAGAGAGGAAAGATTTTTTTGTATTTTTGTATGTAACAAATAAACTTAAAAACTACTGGGCCGATTTCAAAAATAATTTGGCCGTTAGAAAGCTACATTATCACTGAGTAACATAGGCTGTAAACTCATTTCTAATACTTTACTGGAATAACGAGCACACAAAGTCGCACAATTTTGACTACTTTTAGTTGCTTGCAGTAAAAGAGAATAAAGTTAACTGAATTTGTCTGCAGTTAACTCACAGTCACTTCACCTCAGTGTTGCCAAGTCAGATTTTTGAAAATACCGTGTTGTTCACATTAAAATACGGCATTTGCGTCAAAAATACAGTGCTTGATGGGAAAAAATACAGTGTATTTTACAGTGCAATAAAATGTCATACAAAAAAGGAAATAATTAAATTATTAAATAAAACATAAATTTATTTTAAACTTTATATCCTAAACTAACTTAACATTTTATTTGTATATATCGATCGCTGCAGAAATGGATGGCTGCGATGATGATGATATCGGTTTATTTTTTTTTATGTGTTTAATCAAAGAGTTTTATGTATACTACTAGACAAGCTGCGCGGTACATAAAAATAGTAGTATAATAAATTGTAGTATAGTAAATTAGTTGTATTACTAAGTTGCAGTCAATTGACCGTAACTCAATATTATCATCTCGCTTACTCTCAACTAGAACCCCTATTGCGTTCCCTGTTTGTGAACTGTCAAACTCCCGCGTTATGTGACGCAGTTTTACTTCTAAATAACCTGTCTAGTAGTATACAATAATAATACGAAATTTTTACTGTAAAAAAAATACTGTGTCTCCATATAAGGTATTTATAAAAATACTGTGTCCAGTAGATGGCATGAAAATACGGCAGATCTGCTGTAATTACAGTGCACTTGGCAACACTGCTTCACCTTCAGTCACATTTACTTCTCAATATTTTGACGTTTGTCTGTAGACGAAATGCATTTTATATAGTTAAGTGTCTCACAATGGACACTGGCGAAATCACCAATCTACGGTGGAGCCAAACACAATTAAAAGAAGAAGAAGATAGTTAAGTGTCAAAATTGTTACCAGAATGCCGTTTTGGTTCAGTCAACTTGTATTCTACTTTCGATATCATTGCGTTCTAAGTTCTTGAATATTGGTTTAGCAGAATACCATTTGCAACTTTCTTGTCGCTGAGATTAGATCGGAATGATATTTTGAACAATTAAAATTACGAGAATTGGCCCTCTGACCGCAGTGAAAAAAAATCATTAATCACCCGTAATTTCGACCAACATTACGCAACATAAGGTCAACAAGAAACGCAAAAAGCTAATCTAGGTAGTTCTTAATTGAATGAAATCATTACTTGGAAACCTAGTATGTTGCGACGCGTGTTGCGAGTCAGCGACACTTCTGTTTTGTATGAAATTGTATGGAAGCGATCGCGTCACAGTCTCCTGTCTCGGTCGCATACATCAAACGTATATATATACAATTTCATATAAGTAAAGCAAATATGCCACTGTGGTTATAGGTCGCGATCTCAGATCTCGCCTTTGTTTCAGAGCAAATTAAGTGTGATTTTACATAGCGTTTAAAATTTCGATAAGTTTTTTTTTTATTCACGCTGAAGGGGAAAGTGAGGTCGAGAGAGAACTACATCCATTTTTAGAAGTTACAAAGTCATTAAGGTTAAAGCATGAACATACGTACCTAATAAATGGCAACAAAATGGAATCATAAAAACATCGCGTGATCGGCGCAACGCTTTATCACTTTATTAAATGTTCAAGTTGTTACTGCAGGTGAAAAGCTTTTGTAGTTGTGAAGGGAGCTCGCTTTCTGTTTACGGTACTTTTTTGTGCCAGGGAGCCATTACTACATAATTATTATATATTGTTTTATATTTATTAAGTTGAGATAACCCCAGGCAGAAACAATGTAAAGATTACCACTTACCGTAGGTACCCCTTTCTTAACAATTGATAATTTAGACTATAATCAATTACGCAAAAAAACCATTCCTTGGAAGAAATCTTTATTAAAACATTTTAGTGAAATCCGTCGTCTCTGCCTACCCCTATGGGAAACAGGCGTGAGTCTATGCATGTATGTATTTTAGTAAAAGTGAAATTATGTCAATACACAGAAATACAAATAACAACGATTTAAAGACAAACTGCGAATATATTTCTTTGTTAATAATACATTTCTTAGGTCAGGCAGGTGGCATAATCCTTCCCATAGACCTATCTGATCCACGAGCATGTCACCTCAATAAACCAGTAGCATTTTTTATCCATCGGTACAATATTCCTACACTAACTGTGGATTGTCGTTGGCTATAGTGTATACAGGGATAGCCGTCGGGTGGGATCACATCACATTAGACTAAATTTATCTAACAGGCCTCTACATGTTGGCTTTGGAAGGAATAATTAAGGGATTGGGAAGGGGAGGGGGATTTCGACCTCCGGATATCTCACTAACCGTACGAAACGTAGCAGCAAGCCCGGCCCATTCGGCTCTACCAATCACAAAATATGGTATGGGATAATAATTAATTATGGTAAGACGTTCATAAATAATTTATTAATAAATACGGGGCTAATATTATTATTACTCTTGTTAATAATAAATTGTACCAAATATAGCAGATCTGTAACTATACACACAAATATAATTCACTTTTGTTCTAAACCTAAATTTAAATGTCAGATTACAAAGCAAAATATAACGGAATTTACCTGAAGAAACTCTCTCTGGAAACCTATATCCGAAGCAATTCAGAGAAACATAATGTAGGGGAAAGTGGTCACCCTTCGTACATGGGGCACTTACGTACAGTGAATATTACAAAATAACCAAACGGAGTACAAGCAAACGTTTCCTCGTGTGCATAAACTTAGCGACTGCCATGATGCTTGCCGAATATTACACCAGTCGGTCCACTCTGGGTGAATTGACAAGACAATAAGTGTTTTCGCGCACATTGAGTAATTTTTTTTGTTATAGTTTACGATCTTATTGTTGGTTCAGTTTTTACGTTTTTTATAAGTTAGTAATGTTAAATTCATGTTAAAATTGTCTATTTTGACTTCTTGTTTATAATATGTCTCACACTAAATCCTAATAAATATGGGATTTTATTTTAATGTTGTGTAAGGGTTGGGGCACATTCGGACGGTACTACGTGGGGCACATTAGTACGCGTACAAATGCTCCTTTTAGTAAAGTATTTTTTTTTTATTGCAGAATCAATGAATTGTACAATAATAAAACATCAACGTTGAAAATTTGAGTAAAGAAATTTAAAGCTGGTGTTAGCAATAAGCATTATTTCCCTGCAAATTCACCCCCACTCACTTTTCCCTCCAAATTCACGAACATTCAACTTTTTACATGGGAAATATATATAACGAATTGTTATAAGATGCTTTATGGTCTCACAATGCTTCAAATTCCCAAACTTAAAGTATTGCATGGTATTGCATTTGAAGTGTCTAACGTACGAAAGTACCCCACGCGTGGGGCACATTCGTACAAATATCTTATCCTAGAAAAATCACGATTACTCATTAACCTTTTAGCGTAACAGATTCACATTATTTTATAACTATCTGCGATATATTTATGATACTTACATAATCACACCAGAGATCTTAGTCGATTAATTTTGAAGTAAAAAAATAAAACGTAAAAAGCGTACGAAGGATGACCACCTTCCCCTAATATTATTTTACTTCATTTGGGGGAATTCAACTTTACGAGTACAGACAATTTTTGTCGCACAAAACAACAGAAGCGGCGCACGATCATGTATATTTCTTTCAATCGTGTATAAATAAAAGGTGAACATGAAGGCATACAGATTGTTGCCGTCGCTCGGGATTTGTATCTAGACTTCCCGCGGCTAGGGACGTGTCACGAATAGCGACTACGCCTGGCGACACACGCCAGTGAACCTGGCTTTTGAACTGAGTTAATAAAATTGCTGTCGTCGGTAATGTCGTAGGTAACGAGTGGTTTGTCCTAACAAAAAATATTACGTTAAAATTTAACTCGTCGATAGTTTTAATAAAAAGATTGTAGGTATACGTTTCTTGACCCAAACTATTTTTATGACTTCGATACGAAATAAAATTATGTACAATAACTTTAATAAAAAGTCATAACAACTTTATTTAGAAGCTTTTTTATAAAATTCGATACGCATTGTATTCAATACATAGGTGGCGTAAAATAAATGAAGACATTAATAAAAGTTAGTATAGCCATAATATTACTTTTTTTTAAAGCACTCTGAAAGAGAGTTAATATACAAAGCTGTGAAAGACAAACTTGTCATTTTGCTATTTTAATCTACTATCTGGAATGATTTTACAAGTTAAGAGTCGATACTGCCTCAAAATGTTGCAGGCAGATGGATTGATGGATTAGCTTAAAGTGTTACATTAATAAAACTATAGCAATCCCTTTGTAATCAATACACCATAAAGTTGAAGTTAGACTTACACTATTTATGTATTCCTGTATGAAAAAACACGAATCCTTAAAATTTTCTCGTTATAGAAAAATTCTAAAATTCCGCAAAAGTATAATTATCTAAGTTATTAAATAACAACTTTATACGAAAATATAAACTTTACGTATTTCGTAAAATTTTAAAAACTTATTGTAATAACTAGTCTAAACAAGACCATCCTTAATGCCCGGCGCCTGGCCCCAATCTCTGTCGCTTACCAGTCACCACAAAATAAGTATTTGTATTTCATCTGAGGTAGTACAGGCCCTTACATAAACTTGTTTTTACTCTTTGAAATCTAAGCAAACACAACAATCTTAACCTTTATTCTACTTATTGCTTACAATAGAATAAAAGATTGATATCCAGATCTACTGTGAAATTATATCTTTCACTCTCTAAATGTATTTGACTAAGAGACTAATGAACTCCAAAAATACTTATCTTTCGAGAATTCTGAGCAGTATTAAGATTTCATTACAACTTAAAGTTCAGCGTGGACATCAAATAAAATGCGTGGGCAACAAAGGGACAATGGAGAAAATAATTTCAAGTTGATATATCATCCCTGTGGAGGGCCTACATCATATGAGCCGAATTGAAATATTACCGCCTTCAGTTTGTTGCCTGAGATAAGCAATAGAAAATTAATTTTGTATACCTTAATTTATACATATGGGATTATGTGTCGTCGTGGTAATTATACAGATAAAATTGATTCAGAATACATTACGTTGTAGAATGTTTTTGTTTGGATGTTATAAAATATGGTAAAAATTATTAATTTTATAAAAGGGACGAACGGATTGATTGATTATGAATGGATGATTACCGATCAAGCGCTCTAGCTTATCCTGATGGTATTAATGGATCGGGATTAATGTATCCATATCCAAAAGAGATTTACCCCGATTTTGTAAATTAATTTTATTTTAATCAATAGTTTTGAATACTTTACCCAATATCTATAACAGAAATAGTTTTGTAAAAGCACTAAAAAATAAATAAATTAGAAGCTATTTAAATCTAGTAGAAGAGATATTTGTCAAATGACAAAAAGGTGTCAAATGACAAAAAGGTATGTACAACGTGTATCGTGACGTTACCGTCCGCCGTGGTCTGCCTTAGTGGCAGGACCCTCGTATGCGAGAGGCTGTCTAGCTTAGCTTACTTTGACTATTTCTGCTCAGCAGCAGTGTGTAAGCACTGTCGTGTTTCGGTCTGAATTAAATTGAAGTAAGTGAATTACTGGGGCATTATAAGGCTCGTCATCTTATATCTCGGGGTAACGAATGGAGTCAAATGCCATGTAGAATGCAGAACTTTTTAATTGAAAGTTATGTGTGATTTTGCTTCTGTTTATAGGCAGGCGTGGCGTTTACCGTCAGGCGACCGACCTGCTGTACATTTCGTCATCATGCTAATAAAAACTTATCATTATGTTGCACCCGTGCGAGTGAGATGTTCCCAAGACGCACTCACGTTTGCTCATATCCATACTTTAAATATTAATTGCGGCCTTTTTTAACCGAATCTGTTTTCACAAATTGAAATATGGTAATCTTTATTTTTCTATTGCCCGTAAAATAATATACAAATTCAAGCAGAGACAATTACTACTCTATAATTATCAATGGTTTTAAAATTGTAACGGGTAGTTTTCGTTAAGTATATTTTAAGTAGAGTGCGGCAATTATAAGTTGACGGTGGCAATTTTAGAACTAATTGGAAATGATAGAATATTCTGTGAAACTTTTAAATCGATCAATGAGCATTTGACGACAGCGCCACACATTTCGCCAAGTTATAATTGTCGCACTGTACTAATTTTATTCGTATTTTTTTATGGTATAGGCCGGCAAACGAGCAAGTGGGTCACCTGATGGTAAGTGATCTCCACCGTCAATGTACGCCCACAATACCAAAATAATCATGGGTGCGTTCCCGACCTTAAAGTAAGGGGATAATTAAGGGATTGGGAAGGGGAGGGGGTTTGGGCCTCCGGATATCTCACTCACCGTATGAAACGCAACAGCAAGCTGCTACTTTAAGCCGGTTTACTGTGAGACAGTGGTAATGACCCGGACAAGCTGTAGACAAGTGTCTACAGCGTGGCTCTACCAGTCAAATATTCAGTCCATTCATACCATTCGTATTCAGTATTTAGTTGGCAAACAAAGGTGATGATATTAAAGCAATATTTGAAATATAGCAAGCTGTCTTTTAACCATACTTGTGTGATCTAAAGGGAGTCTACTATTGGTTTATTATCGGCCTATATTATATTTTCAATGAAGTTCAGTGAAGTTATTCTTTCGAACCAATATAAAAATGGCACATAATACATTTTCATCAAAATATTACCTTCGTGTTTATTGACTTGCTTCAGGATTGACAAGATTGATTGAGTGGTTTTCCAATACTTGTAATTTCGACCAAGAGTACGGAGTAAAAGAAAACCATTACTTTTTTAGTAGTATTAGAATCTTATTACTATGGAAATAATAATAATAAATAACCCAACAGTCACACACATAGTGCTGACCCCACACTAGGTTACCCTGTATCGTGGGTATCAGGAACTACGGGGGACTCGCAGACCCATAATACCCAGACCCGAAACAATTATTTGTGGATAACACCAACATTTGTCTGGGTGTGGGAATCGAATCCACGACCCATGACCTCACGCTTCGCAGCCGGCTTACTCGCTCACTGCGCCACGGAGACTGTCATAAGAGAATGTCTTAATGTGCGTTGATGGTAAGTATTCACTTATGTTATGGAGTCACGAATTCTTAATTACAATTATTCTTTGACATGTTCTTTTAGACACTTATATACTATACTTGCCTCTACCCAAACGGAACGGTATTAGTAAGGCCGCTATTCCACTATCATATAAAAATGATTCTACTTCTATAGCTCATAGATATATGAGAATTGTATGACATGTAATAGCAACATAAACTTCATACTTTCTATGATCATATTTCTATGGTCCTATTTCACAGCATGCTGTGACATAGGACCATATATGACGTCATATATCTATGATGCAAATATGATAGTGGAATAGCGGCCTAAGACTACACCGTTCATCTGTCCTATCTTTGAAAGTCTCTCTATTTTGAACCGTAGTATGTAGCCATTAGATTTTTTTATGAATTACTAACTTTTACTCGCGGCTCCGCCTGTGTGATCGGCCTGTTTCGGGATAAAAAATAGCATATTTCAAGCCCAAAACCGTTCAACTATTATGGCGTGATTGACTAACAAACATCCAAATTGACAAACACACAAACATCCATACTTTCACATTTATAACAGTAATAGGAAGTTGGATTATAGCGGATGTCCTAACAATAAAAAAGTAAATGTTTAAGGGTGTGGTGGTACGGAATCTCTTTGTGCGAGACCGATTTGTTCATGGCCTATTTTCTTCTTTTATTCCACCAGGAAGCGTCAATAGACATACATCAACATCCTTAACCCCCTTGCAAATTACCAACCGAACCAAAATCCTGTAAATCCTTCACAATTTCGAGATGTATATAAAAACTTGTCCATGCAAATAAGTTTTTACACTCGAACCACTTTATGAATACAACTCAGCGAGGGAATAGTAGATGTTCAACAAAGTGTTTCCTAACACGCCGCAGAGGGATACAAATAGAAAATTATACACACATTCCGAGCAACCCATGTAACAACAATATTGCCACCCGTGACGGGGATCCGTGGAAATCGGACTCCGTGACTACGATAAATCGTTTAATTCCACCCCGGTGACTCGGCCGATTGCGAAAGGCCAAAACGCCATCACAATTTACTGCGATCCGGAGTCCGGACCCAATGCTAGGAATACTTGCTGCTTCGACAGCAATTGAACATTATTTGAATAGATTTAATATATTCCCGGGACGGTTGTATGTCTGTCATTGAAATTATTTGTGATATAAACTATAGTATCCTACGAGTACATAGGAACGTGAATCAATTTATTACGTCATTACCATAATCTATTACAGTCTCTATATGGATTTACAAAATATAAATATTTTAGATTTGAAACTTTAGTTATTTTCTTATATGGAAAATTATTTCTAATAAAATATGTTAACTTCGGTCTGTTTGTTTGAGGATCACGCAAGATTACTGGGCTGATTATGATGAAAGTTTTTGTATTGTGGGGAAATATTTCTAGAGGATATAACGAGAAGTAAAATTATGAGAAATTACATCATACATCATACATACATCACCAATGAGTGGTTAGGATGATGTTTTTTATAGTATAGGCCGGCAAAGGAGTAAGTGGTTCACCTGATGGTAAATGATTTCAATCGCCTATGTACGCCAACAATACCAAAAGAATCAAGGGCACGTTACTGCCTGCCTGAAAAATTAAATTATTATTAGATGGTTACTGGTTATTATGGTTATTACTTCAATGGTACTTATTTACAACGAAATCATGGTAATGACATACAACTGTAATATGAATACTATCAGCAAATTTGAACAGAAGTGGCGAATACTCCTACCTTTCCTAAATAGCTTGTTCAAACAAATACAAACGTAATCGCCGTGAGACACTTAGTGTGTTAACATATATAGGATTTCCGTTTCATACCTAAAGCCCTCGAGCCAGATTATTTCGCTCGAATAATATGCAAAACCTCAGCAAAACTGAACCATTATAAGAACGTTTAAAATACTTTAAAGGAAACATTTCGTTGAATACGAAAATAAGCTGCAGATAAAAATGTTGTTTTATTTTTAAGACGTATTCATGTTGCATGCCCGTAATAATAATTACTTTGTACAGTGCCCTTTAAAGTGAATATATCAACAAACTTTATTTAGCATAGCATAAAAAATAATCAAATTGATGAAATCCATGTTAATATAAATTAATCTTGACTCATACATGCAACTCATGGTTCAATAAATTGCCTTTTAGGTAAAATTATTGAGTGTAAGCGTAAGATAATGTTGGGGGCCCCCAACATTTTAGACCCTAAGCCAACTTCACCCGCACGTGGTCACTGCTGATTAACGGACGAGGCCATGGCGCAACTTGGTTCCCTTGCAGATTGTGAGGGTCATACCGTGGGTCATCCCATATAAAATAGTATATAATATCAAATAATATTTCGTTAAATCTATGGCACCCTTTACCCCCCAAGAGTGGTGGAAAAAAGGTGGGTGTTATAAGTTTTACAATATTGTGTTCGGCTAATTTCGACCCCTTACAATATTCATCCAATTTGGCCCTAATGTAAAGTGACTTGTGTATTTTACGGAGTACATAAAGTTTTGAAAATTTGTATGGGTTTATAAATTTCCGGTGTTGACTGCAGGTATCTCTCGTCTGCGAAAGTCCCGCACCTATGCCGCTTTGTCTATTTTTGCCGGCAAGCAGCAGTATGTAAACACTGTTGTGCATGGTTTGAAGGACATTGAAGCCAGTGAAATTACTGGGTATTATGAAACCTAACATATGAAGATATTGAGATGATGAAGGCAATACGGTGGCATGTGATAGTTACTGTTGAATATACGCACTCACACCTGCAATCCCCGAAGGGGTAGGCAGAGGTGTAACTACACCCACATTTTGCAGAGCTGCCGAACTGCTGGACAAAGGTCTCTGGTTTATTAGGTAGTACTCTTTTATTTTAAAATAATGAATGTAAAGTTATTTCACAAGAAATAAACGCGTCATCTTGATTTCTTCAGAATATTTTGGTTCGAATTTTAAGTCCACCCCATCTTATAGATTTATGATGCATATTGCCGAAATCCGATAACCGTATCAGGGGTCAGCTCCAAATTTTTGCCAACCTACAGTCGTAAAGCCGAAGGTATGACTCAAACATTGCTTATCCATGTGGATACACTATGTGCAACCAATTTCTGGGGGTTTTAATAGAAAAATTAGATAATATTTTCGTAACTATATTATTCCTAGAAGTCTTATTAAAAAAAGGTATATATATATATATAAGCACTCACGCCTGTAATCCCCGAAGGGGTAGGCAGAGGTGTAACGAGTACACCCACATTTCACCGAGCGTATCTCCGTCCCATGATGTGATAGGGGTCAAGCCTAACGCCATACCGGGCACAATTTCAGATTCCGGGCAGATACTTAGCAATTCGTAATAGAAAAACCCAATATCATTTTTACCGGACTCAGGGATTGAACCCGAGATCTCAGCGTCAGCTTCAGTAGTAACGCGTACGCATTACAACTATGCCACTGAGGCAGTGGCCACTTTGGCCATATAATTAATTACCGTGAGTCTAGTCTATCTAACAAAATATATACACATTTGTAATAATTTGATTATAATGGCTAGCATGTGGCGCGCCGCGTGGCTTCGTGATAATATTTATCCCTTGATAGTTTCAATTTTCTGTAATAACACAGTTCTCTTTAATCCTGGCGCTACGCATGGAAAATTAGTATGGACTAGTCGTGAAATGAAAATAAACCAAACAAAGCCTCTGAGATGGGTCTTCAGGTTGAGCATCCTTGTGTTTACGATCTAAAAATTAGATTTATACTCAATATCAGGATAGGTTCGTATCATATTTTGTATATACATTATTTGAGATATCTGAAGGTCTAAATGTCCCCTCCTCCTCCTAATAATAATAATACTAGCCCTGTATTATATACATCCCACTGCTGGGCATGGGCCTCCTCTACTGAATGAGACGGGTTAGGCCTTAGTCCACCACGCTGGCCTAATGCAGGTTGGCAGACTTCACACACCTTCGAAATTCTTATGAACAACTTCTCAGGTATACAGGTTTCCTCACGATGTTTCCTCCTCCTCCTAATCCCGCAATTATCCCTTTTCTTTAAGGTCGGCTACTTGGGCGGTGGAGATCACTTACCACTTACACATGGTCTATAAAAAAACGCGCAGAAATATGTAGGTACTTGTAAAATGTCAAGTTAACAAGTGTCAGTCGCAGATCACCGATCTACGGTGGAGCCAAACACAATTAAAAGAAGAAGAATTAGTTTGCCGGCACGCGTTCAAATTAGTTATACTTCAGCGCTATACTCTGTGCGCAACACCTCGACATCACCAGAGCAGTAAACCCCAGGCTTGGGATAAAACCTGAAGACAACGCGGGAAGCTAACAAACTCAATAGTGAGTGCACCATTATTAATTCCTAAATAATGAACCAAACCTATTTAAAGGGTTAAAGATCTCAAATCAAAATATAACTGTGGATTGATTTTACATCTAAATACTATTGTTGAAACAAGCTTATGCAACACGACATATCTCGCGCGCAAGAGATATAACTATCGTCAACAAATATTTAGGGTAAAAGTGTCAATATTCGATAAAATTATTATGTTAGGGTTTGTAGACAAAATACCACAGAGAGGTTGTAAGTAATATTTTCTTTACTTTACCCCTACTTTTGGCATAACGAGTCGAGTATTATGCGATCATGTTAGCGTCAATAGACATATTATAGAGATAATCAGAAAAAACTGTGTTTCATGACAAAACGAGACGACAAAATCACCTCGTGTTGCATATATGCTAATCTTTGCATTTCTGCGTAACACCATATTATCAAGAATGAAGACATGTGATCTATTTACACACATACGAGCACATAAATTACACAATTAGCCTACATTTCCTTAGAACGTGCCCCAGTTAGCATTAACGGCACATTGATAAATCACATCCGAATTGAATAGAATAAACTTAGCAGGTATATACGATTCAAACAAAGTCAAGTAGTTTCGGAGCCAAGACTGGCATCTTAGTCTGGTTGGGTATGTCGCAGAACTCGGGCTAAGTCGTATTTAACTTCGGTGAACACAGCTTGTGTTGCAGCCGCATACCAACAAATTTTGACACCGTATACTTAACTATAATTTGCGAATGCCGGCTAGCTGGGAGTTGGATCGCTGTATTAATTTCCTTTGAATACTATTTTATTTATTGTTGAGATCGATTTAGCTTGTATATTTCTTACATCGCTTTGAATTCAATGCCTACATTTTACTAAAATAATATAGTCGCTATAAATTCCGTTCATGTTTGGTAAAGGTATTTTCTTGTAATTATTAGTAAAGTAGGTATATTTTAGCAATTTAGGGATTCTGTAATTTTGCTACATATTATCTCCATTAATTACACATAATATATTTTAAACCAACGCAGTACAAAACTCACCAAAGTTTAATCACAATCGGATGAATCGTCTATGCTCTATATCATGATCACATGGAGTACACATAGGGGACAGTCAAAGAAATATTCTTATACTGGTAGATTCAAGCTATTTTTCTAAGATTTAATGTATTTTACATTCATAAGATAGGATCCGACTCTATCGTGAATCGGAGTTACAGACAGAAGTTAATTATCAATACTGTTTAGTTTCCTTGACATAGATAATTTATATACTTTTGGTGCTTAGTTTGAGTTACATTTATATTCCTATTATTTAATTAATAAAGCTTTATCTATCAAGTGAGTGTACTCACCGTTGATACTTCAACGGATGGATAAAGCCATCCATCTATAAGGGTTTAGAAAATATTGACAAATTGGTAATACTTTTATACATTTTGGGTCCATATTAGTTTGGTTATTATTGGTTAGAAAAACAAGTACAGTATAAGTGTGGTACGACTGATGTGCTAAGGGTTCTCGGGTTCGATCCTCGGGTCGAGTAAAAGTGATATTGGGTTTTTCTATTTCAAAATGATCAGTATCAGCCCGGTGCCCGGTATAGCTCGCCCCTATCACATCATGGGACGGAAATAAGCTCGGTGAAATGTATGTGTACCTACTGGTTACACCTCTGCCTACCCCTTCGGGGATTGCAGGCATGAATGCGTATGTATTTAGTATAAGTACATAATTTTTCTTTGTAATAAATAATTTGATGATATAACTTTCTGCCTGGCGTAAATTCGGCTGAGTTCCAGGATCCGCTTTCCTACTTAAACACTTCTACTTCGCCCGGTATTAAGCATCATCTATAGTGAGACCATTGGCTCTCACGTCTCTCTATAATACGTCATGCCAGCGCTTTTTGGGCCTTCCGCGGAAGCATACCCCTGGTATGATCTATCTGGCTCATGCATCTATGACTGACGTAATCTTGTGGTTTCTGCAAAACGTGATCAAACCAAGCACTTTCCCGAAGTTTCAAGTATGCCTCGTCGCGGACTCCATGGCTACCGCGGTTTCTTTTTATTAACTTTAATGAGGAGACGAGCCGGTTTCATTATATTGACAATTTTATAAAATTTTGTATTGTATGAAAACAGTTATTTCGTATGACTGTATGAGAAATGCGTCAAATTTTTGTTATGAACGTCGATCTTTGCCTGCATTTATCTCCCCATTAGATACTAATTTAACTAACAAAGTGAAAAAAAAAAACAAATGCCCCACTGGTTGGTTACAACACCCAACCAAACCACATTTGCAGTTGAATGTATTAATTATTTACCTGATACCGAAACAAAACGTGTAAAAACAAAAAACGCTACACGGCCATCAAATCATGTTTTTGTAGTCATTACCTGTGAGAATTAAGTTGAACTTACGACCCTCTGCCACGAGCGGCTATCCGTTAATACCGCTAAACATGCAACTATTCAATCTTTGAGTCAGAAAACAACGCTTCTATAACAAACAAATAGCTCTTGAAATACCAAGTTTATTAGTTTTTTAATTATTTACTAAACTTTATTTCTCTGTACAAACCATTCCATTTATTATTCATAAACTAAACTTGCTTTGCCAGATACTGGTACCTGAAGTAGAATTTAAAAAACAATCCTGTATTACAGGTCACTAGTGCCCCACTCCTCGAGTTTCTAGGGTTACAATTTCGTTATTTCAGAGAGACTGCAAAGAAAACTATTTTAATTTAGTTTCATCTTAGAAGTTAGGTATAAAACAACATTAGAAGGAATACAAAATGTGTTAGAGATAAAACCTATTTGCGGATGCTGGCTTGAATAGTTTATAAATAGAATGTGTCATTGTATAAAACAAAGTATTAAAATAAAATATATTATATGGATGTTGAACATTGAACATGTATCAAGTGTAATTTACTGTATTCTCCCAATGTCCTTAAAGAACCTGATATTTTTCTCACAAAATGTGTGTGCGTACATATTATATTTTTGTACGACAATAATCGTATAAGAATAGTCTTTCTATATTTAACACACAGGGAATAGAGTATTTTTTATTTGTACATAATTCTGCTTAATTAATGCTAATTCTTTACCTACAATTTGTTTGCTGTTATCATATTTGATATCAACTTTAATTGTGGGTACGAAAATAATCACAGAGGTGCACAATTAACTAGATTTTAGTTTAGATCATTCTTATCACTGTTTATTGATTGGTGATAATTTTCATAAACAATCTCACAATGTACCACGACATTTTCCAGGATGTCTTTTCTGCATTTCTGTGATAGAATAGTCGGGTTCCTAACAATAAATATCTTTGTTGCTCCGTAATGCCCAAAGGATATGAAAACGAGATTGTAACAGAAATCTTCGAGCAGCTATTACCTATTTATAGACGCGCTATTTCGTTTCCATTCTTCGTACTTATTAAAAATAAAACTGCTATTTACACACAATAATTGAAAAATATACAACAATGACCACTTGACAGTCTCCGTGGTACAGTGGGCGAGTGGCCGCAGGTTCGATTCCTGCACCGAGGCAAAAGTTTGTGTGATTTAAAAATATTTGTTCCTGTCTGGGTGTTTTCTTTCCAGAGGGGTAGACGTCAGGCCAGTCGTAAAAACTACAGGCTAAATCTTTCTGTATCATGTGTTAAAAAAGTATGTTGCGCCGACTCCAGCGCGAGTGGGATAAGGGCAGGTAAAAGAAGGAGATAACAATAACTATTTCTTTTATTATTATTTGCTTGAGTGACGAAACGAGCAGATCGCTCGCTTGATGGTAAGCGCCACAACTGTCCATAAACAGAAGCAACACCCCTACAGAACTTTGAATTACAAAGCACTGTATGGCATTGGACTGCGCTCGTCACCCCGAGACATAAGATGTTAAGTCTCATAATGCCCAGTAATTTCCCTGACTTCAGTTTCACTTCTGCAAACTGGAACTTCATACAGATTCTTGATTTTATCACAAATCATTATCACCATCATCGTGCTTCCCAGAACCCATTAATATCATTTATAAAAGTCGAAAGTCAGCACGAAGAAAATTCTTATTTCTCGTTAGTCTCAAAGGAAGCCACAAACAAATAATTACGCCGGGTGAAAGTTAATTACTGGAATAAATAGAAAACAAAATGATCTAAAGACCTTCAAGGGATTTCCTTTCCTCGAAAATTGGAAACATCGGAAATATAACTAATGTTTGTATTTTTATATAGCATAGGCCGGCAGATGAGTAAGTGGGGGTCACCTGATGGTAAGTCACCACCACCCATGTACACCCATAATACCAAGAGTCATGGGCGCGTTGCCGACCTTATAGGAAAAGGATTGGGAAGGAGGTGGGATTTGTGCCTCCGGATATCTCACTCACCGTACTAAACGCAGCGGCAAGCTGCCACTTGACGTCGGTTTTCTTTGAGACAGTGGTAACGACCCGGACGAGCCGGCCCATTTCTGCTGTAGACAAAACTGTCTACAGCGTGGTTCTACCACTCAGAAAACAAATAACAAATTGGTGTTGTAATTGAAAAGATTTTGTCTTAATCGTGGCATAATTTTATATTGTAATAGACTGAATTTGGCCTTGAACTCACTGAGTAGTTCATTGTAAATACCCATATCGTTCAAAATATCTAGTTTTGTTTGCCCAACATTTATTGTTAATATTTTCAAGGCATATTAACTTAAATTTATGTAAATGTCCATTCTTTTAATTCAGTAGATCGATGATGGAGGACAAAACTTTAAATGTTTCGTTGTTTCACAAATGTCTGTTTACTATTCATTGGGTTAGTGGCAGCATAGTGAGGATGAGAAACTGGTGAGATCTTGGGTTCATCAGTAGACATGAGTTGCCCAGGATTGGAATTTCTACCCAATATGGCGATAAGCTCGCCACCTATCACATTATGGGATGGAAATAAGATTGGCGAACCGTGAGTGTACTAGCCGGACTTCTGCCTACATTGGCGATACAAGTTTGAGGTTATTATGTCTTGTTACATAAGTCTTGTCTTGTCCCTCTGATATTACATCTATCTATAATATATATAATTACTTGTCCTGACTGACTGACTGATTCATTAACGCAGATCCAAACCGCTGGGGCTACAAACTTGAAATTTTGCACAAAGGTTCCTTTACTGACATAAGTGACCAAAGAAGGGGTTTTTAAAAGTTCATCCCCTAAAGGAGTAAAATAAGGGAATGTAAGTTTGTGTGAAGAAAAAATATTAAAAATGTATTTCGACTTGAAACTTCGTAAAAGTACTCCTAAAAACAAATTAGCAACTATGTATTTCGCGATATCTCGAAAATTATCCCCTTAAGGGGTGGAATGCTTAAAAAGGGAGGGGGTTCCAGATAAAGATATTCACGCGGTCTGAGTCGTGAGTAAAGTTAGTTAAATATCTCCCAGTGATAGCTCAACGGTGTGATACGGACTATCGAGTCAAAAGTCGCAGGTTCAAAATCAAGAGCATGCACCTTTTACTTCATAAGTTACGTGTATATTAATTGTTAATTATCGCTTGATTTATAACTGGAGGAAAAGTGAAGTGAACATGAGCAGTACTTCATAAGAATTTCGAATGTATGTGAAGTCTTCCAACCCACATTAGATCAGCGTGGTGGACTAAGGTCTAACCCCTCTCTTTCAGTAAGCAGTGGAGGTCTCTGCCCAATAGTGGGACGTGTATAATACAGGGCTGGTAAAAAAGACATGTTTTGATACAATCACGTATAAGTAAACCTATAAATCAGGCGTCCTGTATCTTAATAAATAGTATTAAGCAAAATCACTACTTGTCTATCTGTTTGTCCGCTTAGTTCTTATAAATTACGCAGCAAATATTGGTGAGGTTTTCAATATCATGCAAACAAATTCCGGAAGGCTTATATGTAGGTATATCACGCTATGGACCATCTATAGAGAAACCATAAGGGACAGCTAGTTTATTGTTATAAAATTTACCGAAAAGTAAGCATAAAGCACAATAAACATTCGATAATAATAATCATTCACATCATCAACCATCAAGGGTAGCAGGAAGCCGATGGATGCAGGCCGCTTCCAACAGGTTGGCCTTGAAGGCATTAGGAGAGGCCTATGCTCAGCAGTGGACGTCTTGTGGCTGATGATGATGATGATGATCTACCATTGGGTTAAAACATTTCCTTGTATAATAGAAATGGGTTCGAGCTAAAGTAAGTAAATGAATGCGTAAAATATAATATAATATATATAATATAACCACAAAATCTATAATACACCGAGAATTTCTTTTACATCTTTTTTCAGTTTATCAATGAAGCCTCACGTTCAGTTAGCTAATGGTAAACCTAATTAAGGCGCAACAAAACAAATTATACAAATAGCGCTATCCCGGCGTGTCTGCGGTCAACGTTTTTATTAAGTTGCCTCTTCTCTATTCTCTCTTACGTAAACGGTCATAATTTGACACTCAACCATAGAACGATAACTCTCATATGAATCTCCCTTAAAGTACGGCTTCACTTACACATGCAAACGTAAAATTACACGCAATACTCACACACGCAACAAAAATTTATGAACGTTTAAAATCAACTTTAATTCATAAAAGTTAATGTCTAAATATAATTTAGATCGAGATACGATGTTCTGCACCGGCGCAAAAAATAGACGTATCAAGTGTCAACTAGAGATTATTATGGACAGACTTTTATAGCCCTGCCCCCAGTTTTGGTGGGGTAATTTTTTTGCTTGAGTTACGTTTCTCGTCATCTCGTTTCGATGCACTCAATACTTTTTACTATCTTACTTGGTATTACTTTAGTGCTATATGGTTACCTATTCAGTTCAAACACAAAAAACACATTAAGTTTCGACGAAAATATACATCATACTAATATTATAAATATGAATGTAAGTTTGTTTGTTACGCTTTCACGCGAAAACTACTTAACCGATCATCATGAAACTTTGTACACATATGTGTAAGGATATCCTTGGAGATATAAGAAGTAAAATAGGATACTTTTTATGAAAAAAAAAATATATATTTGTTTGTTTCGCTTTCACGCCTAAATCACTGAACCGATTTTGATGAAGAGATAGATGGGACCCTGGAGACGGTTATAGGCTACGTTTTATTTCGGAAAAGTCTATTCACACGGGCGGAGCCGCGAGCAAAAGCTAGTAAGACATAACAAAATAGACATTCACAATGTGGTAGGTCCTTCTTATGCGAGAGGCCGTTTGGATTGGTACCACCGCTTTGTCTATTTCTGCCACCAAACAACAGTGTGTAAGCAAGGTTGCTTTACTGTGCATTATGAGACTTAACGACTTATGTTTCGGGGTGACAAGCGCAGTCCAGTATCATGCAGAGCAGGCGTGGCGATTACCAAACAGGCGACACTCAAACTAATAAAAAACATTCTACATATACCTGTAATTCTGAAGGTCAGCTCTACTATACTGCAAGATCTGTAATCGGATATTTAAAACCAAGTTCGGTTTAGCGTATTACATTAGGGCTCCCGCTAGAAAGTAACATGTCATACGTTATAAAGGTGTTACAGAAAGGTGTGGACATATTTAAGGGTCCTTACGTACACCTAACGGTGAGTGTTTATGTACCGAACCTTATCAAAATGTAGACATTCTATAATTTCATGCTAATTTTAATAATTCTTTTATTACGATTATAAGACCGATCGCACCTTTATAAATTAATTGAAGTGCATTAGCGAGAATAACGATGATGGAGTGAGACATAAGCTTAGTTGTATAGTATTAAGTGTTGTCCAAAGATGCGAGTCGAATATCGACATTTTATACATTCGACAAAAAAGAAAATATTTTATATCAATGTAATGCAATCGGATTTGGTACTACAAATATCACCCGATATAGTAATATCGCACATTATACGTTAAATTTAATTTAACCATATCTTTTTCTAACACATACGCACTCACGCCTGTAATCCCTGAAGGGGTAGGCAGAGGTGTAACCAGTACACCCACATTTCGCCGAGCGTATCTCCGTCCCATGATGTGATAGGGGGCGAGTCTATCGCCATACCGGGCACAGATTCCAGACTCCGGGCTGATACTGAGTTTTTCGTATATAAAAACCCAATATCAGTTTTACCTGACCCGGGGATCGAACCCGAGACCTCAGCGTAGGCCTCAATCGTAACGCATACGCATTACAACTGCACCACCGAGGCAGTGCACGTTGTGTATAAGTTTAGTGTCGCCGTTATCAAAAACGAAGCCGTTATTTAAACTTATGTGAGTTGAGGGTAAATAAGTTAAAGACAAAAAAAATACTTTAAACCCGAATCGCGGTGCATTCGGTGTATTCCATTGAGAACTTCCCCATTTTCACTTGTACATCATAAGACCTTACCTTTATTTGGTACTGCCCTCGGAAAGATCCTATTAATCACATAAATAATTATTAAAATCGGTCCCGCATTTGGCAGCGATATCGCATAACATACGTAAAACAGACGAATTAAGAACCTCCTCCTTTTTGAAGTCGGTTGAAAATAATCTTAACCTAAATCTTGTTTGCATGGCAAGGTGCCCAGGAAGTACTCTCTGTTGTCATACAATATTGCGATACTTGATATCTAGCCGAGATGTTTGCCAACCTTCAAGCCCCTTTAATGTAGTTTGATTATTCTTGGCTCAGGCTCAGATTACTGATTACATGAAAAATATGGATGGAAAATCCGAAAGGTACAATAGGTTTTATTGACGTATGACGTCACTTCTTTGCATTAGTATTAGGTACTAAGTAAACATTTGGGAACATTTGACGGTACGTAACTAACTTCATGACGTCACAACATATGAAGCTGAAATTATGTACGATGTTGACAGTGGAGAGCGTCACTGATACCAACGTCCGAATTCGGTTTTGAATACAAGTTTAAAGTGCCGTTAAACAATTCAAACACGGTGGTAAGTCCCTCTTATGCGAGAGGCCGTCTGGTTTGGTACCACCGCTTAGTCTATTTTTGCCGCCAAGCACTCTTGTGTTTCGGTTTGAAGGACATTTAAGCCAGTGAAATTACTGGGCATTATGAGACTTAACATATTATGTCTCGTGATGACGAGCGCAGTTCAGTGCCATGGAGTGCTCTGTAATTCATATTTCTGTGTGACGTTGCTTCTGGTTATGGGCAGGCGTGACGCTTAACATCAGCCGAGCGACCTGCACGACTCGTCATTCGAGCAAATAAAAAAACCCTCTTGTCTATCAAAATTGTATGGAAAAATAAGTAGCTGTAAGAAAATCCAGTTGAATTTCAGTATTCGGGTGTAAGCTAATATTTTTTTTATGAACAACCTGTATCAAAATTAGTTTTCTACGAATGTCAACTAAATATATGTGTAATACGAGGTCGTGCTTAGGCAAGATACCGTGAATAAAAAAGTAATATTCAAGTCATTGGTTGGTGCTACCGACAAGCCGTCGAGGCCATCACAAAATCGTGCCCAACACTTTACTCCAATAAAAGAGCATCGCACATTAAAATACGTAAAATGACTATGTTTTATATTCACAGAAAGGTTGGCCTCACAAAGTCAGAAACAGTAGGTTACCACGTCACGCCTGGCTGCGTTTCCCTCTACGACAAAATGCACTCACGCCTCCGCCGCGCCGGGCCGCGTGCACTCACGAATGCATTTACATATTGATCTCCAAATCATGGTAGCTGCCTGAATCGCAAATAAATAAAAAACTTTTTAGCAAAAAGTAAAACCTACTCTAAAACAGAATAGCTAAGAAATTTAAGTAAACAATTTTGAGTCGATGGTAGGTACTGTAGTTTAATAGTCAATTGGTAAAATTTATTTTTTTGCTAAAACCTTTTTATATTACTGTTTTTAGTTTATTAAGACTACCTCGGTTGCGTAGTTGTAATGCGAAGTGCGTACGCGGTACGACTGCTGTGCTGAGGGTTCGATCCTCAGGTAAAGTAAAAGTGATATTAGGTTTTTCTATTATGAAATGTTCATTATCAGCCCAGAATTGTGCCCGGTATGGCGATAGGCTCGCCCCTATCATATTTTGATCATGGGACGGAAGTAAGCTCGGCGAAATATGGGTGTACTGGTTACACCTCTGCGTACCCACTTCGGGGATTATAGGCGTGGGCGTCTATGTATGAGAGCGTATTTTTAGTGAAATGATCATCAAAATAGGTGACGAAGTTTGAGTCTTTCATCTCCAATTTTTACCCCCTTCGGGGTAGAATTTTAACTTGAAATTTAAATGTAACCGCCATCTTAGTAGACCCGTTTTTGTATAAGGACTGGACTGAACTTAATATACGTGAGCATATAACAATACATACATCATATAACATATATACATTATGAAAATATATACAGGCGAATTGAGAACCCCTTTGTTTTTTTGGTGTCGGTTGAAATTTATTTTACCCTCGAATGTCCTTTATCGAACATGCCTCATGTTCAGCAAGCGCCTTTTTGTATTCAACTGCATATGAAATTCGTTTATCGTTATTGCCATCCCGGTCTGTAGGCTGATTTAACAATATGGACTTAATTGGAACAACATGGAAAATTAAAATTAAAATGTACGCACTCACGCCTGTAATCCCCGAAGGGGTAGGCAGAGGTGTACACCCACATTTCGCCAAGCGTATCTCCGTCCCTTATGTGATAGGGGGCGAGCCTATCGCCATACCGGGCACAAATTCCAGACTCCGGTCTGATATTGAGCATTTCGTAATAGAAAAACCCAATACCTCTTTACCCGACACGGGGATCGAATCCGAGATCTCAGCGTTAGCCTCAATCGTAACGCGTACGCATTACAACTGCGCCACCGAGGCAGTAAAATTAAAATGTAGACGATAAAACACCTTTTCAAGAAAATGAAATAAAAAGGAACATTAAAAATTAATTTATTTTGACGTCTTACTTGAAAATCCAATCATTGTCAATAAAACCTTCACGAACGTGTTATAAAGAAGCGATTCTAAATTAACTTTATTTGGGTCTTTTGCGCACAGAATTTTTGAATAGCTATTCAGTGTACCTATACGGCGATACATAACTATTCAATACGCGAACAATAGTTTTATTCGATCACTAATAAGAAATGTACGCAGTAATTTACATGTAAATTCAATAAAGAAATTCTTGAATGAAAAGAAAAATATAGCTAAAATGTATTTATAACTTTTTTTTTAATGATATATTTACAAGATAATTATTATGTTATTACAATAATTATTTGTTTTATAATGTCCAGCACAGTGTAACCGTTACATTTATAAGACGGTGAAATACAATAACGTCACGCCGCGCTGACCACGGAAAAGTATATGTTATCTTGTTACTTTTTATATTATAGGCTGGCAAATGAGCAAGTGGGTCACGTGATGGTAAGTGATCTCCACCGCCCATGTAGGCCTACAATACCAGAAGAATTATGGGTGGGAGGGGAGGTGATTTGGGCCTCTGGACAGTCACCGTACGAAACGCAGCAGCAAGCCGCTTCTTTACGCCGGTTTTCTGTGTGACAGTGGTAACGATTCGGATGAGCCGGCACATTCGTGCTGTAGACAAAACATTCTACAGCGTGGCTCTACCACTCAAACACCACTAACTCACTACCACTTGTTAATTTGGCTGTTTTCACGCTAGCGCATTAACTCTGTTGGATTTAATTTTAACGTATATTGTAAAGCAAAATTTAAAACTCCATTATTCATATTAATTTTCTTTTATTCGCCATAATACAGCTGGTAATGAAATAAAGCGGCTGATTTAACTCGAACACAATGTAAATCAATTCAAAGATAAAATTATCATTGTCACTGTTAAATCCATTGTACTTTCTGTATTAAATGATTGCACAAACGACATCGTAATTGGCAACATTGATAGTAATTGGCCTACTTCAACAAAAGCAATATTAAAAGCCAGAGCATTCATTGACATAGAGCATGGCGTGAATGCTGATCCATTAGTGGTCCTATTGCCCATCCCCCAGGGACATGTGTGCAGTGTATGTGCCAGTTGCAATGTCTCTCTAGCTTAACAACCCTCGGTCACTTTGTCAATGTAGTAAGAGGTAAGTAAGCGTTGATTAAAGAGCCGTACTACGGCCGATACCTACGTGTTTGTTTAACTGTTCACATTTGTATCGGGGCAATTAGTTGTAAGTAAACTCTATTGCTAGTAGCATATATACGTGGATTTAATTTAAAATAATGCTTGAGTAAACTATGCGCTCAGAAATGTAATTAATAAGCTAAGGTTATGTTTGAGAACAATATTAATAATATTTCATATAATTCGAGTAACTAGAATCATGCATACATTTATTTAATGTAACTTGATATAAAGGGTACTGCTAATTTGATTCATTTTAAACTAATTTAATATATTTCAATTAAATTACAAGTATAAAATAAATGGTATTTGATTTAAATACGTTTATAATTTACTTTATTTTGTCTTCAGTTTTATCAAACTTATTTTCGTTTTTCCATGATAAAATTATTCTATTTTACTAGCTCATTAAAAGTAATAAATCTTATATATAACCAAAATTAATAATACCATAAATTACACGCCTATTTAATGCATGCAGTGCAAGTAACGATAAATGGCACCACACGAGCGGTTGTGTCGAGAGGCTGCCCACAGGGAGGAGTCATCTCACCACTCCTGTAGGATCTCGTAGTGGATGACCTAATTAGGTCGCTCAACGAAGCGGGCTACTATACTGTAGGCTATGCAGACGATATAGCAATCCTCGTAAGGGGTAAATTCGAGAAAGCCCTTTGCGATCTCATGCAAGGGGCACTCAATATCGTCGAACGATGGTGTTCTGAACAAGAGTTGTCAGTAAACCCATCAAAAACCGAACTAGTATTATTCACGAAGAAGCGGATTATAAACAATCTCCACTTACCCAAACTCCAAGGAATAACGCTTACCCTCACTAAAGAGGTTAAATACTTAGGCGTTATTCTAGATGATAAGCTGCTATGGAACGAGCACCTAGACAACAAACTGGAGAAGGCAATACAGGCCTTCTGCCAAGGAGTCTCTTACACTGCCAGAATATAATACAGATATTCTGGCAGTGTAAGAGACTCCTTGGCAGAACCTGGGGTTTACACCCCAATATTGTCATGTGGCTATACACTGTGGTAATACGACCAATCATCACATACGGAGCCGTGGCCTGGTGGCCCAGAACCAAACTGACCACTGCCAAAAACAAACTGCAGCACTTTCAAAGGCTAGCTTGTATAGCCGTAACGGGCTGCATGAAAACCACACCCACAGCGGCACTGGAGATACTTCTAGGGCTACCGCCCCTAGACCTATTTATCCAACAGGAGGCGGCCTTAGCGGCCATCAGACTAAAGTCACTCAACCTCTGGGGTGCAGCAAACGGGGCTCATACCGAAATCCTTGGGGAGGCTATATCCTACCAACCTTTGATAGCTGCCCCCAATGACAAGATACCCAAACAACACATCTTCAACAAGACGTACAAAGTCCAGCTTATTGAAGAACAATATGACTCGTCTGGAGTCAACGAACTGCGCATATATACCGATGGTTCCAAAACCAGAACAGGATCGGGCGCAGGAGTGTACTCACCCGAGATAAATATTAATATATCAACAGCCTTAGGGGAACATAGTTCTATTTTCCAGTGTGAATGCATCGCCATCATGCAGGCTGCCAGAGCAGTGACTAGACGGAATATCGAAGATCATAAGATTCGCATAGTGTCCGATAGCGCTGCAGTGCTACGAGCCCTCGATAGTAAAACCATCCAATCCGGGCTCATACTAGAGTGCCACCAGACACTGGAAGTGATAGGTAGTAACAACCAAGTCACTTTACAGTGGATAAAGGGGCACAGTGGCTCTCTAGGTAATGACGCAGCAGACGAGCTGGCCAGAAAAGGGTCGGAACAGAGGGTGTTTGGCCCTAGTCCAATAGTTCCACTTCCCTTTAATCAGCTAAGGTCATGGCTACGCCACAGAACGCTTGAACAACATGCAGATCAATGGGCAAACACCAGTGCGTGCAGACAATCCCAGGAAATGATGCCACACCCGGAAGCACGTTTAACAAAGCGCCTGCTATCCTTAGACAGGACATCCCTACGTATAATCGTAGGCAATATTACAGGACACTGCCCACTTAACAAACATTTATATGTTCTAGGTGTAACCGACAGCCCCCTATGTAGGGGATGTCTGTCGGCTGATGAAAAAGCTTCACACGTCATCCTGGAATGTGAAGGTGTAGCTACATAACGGGCGGAAATCCTCAAAGCACCGAAGTCACTCCGAGAAGCCTGTGGAGACACCAGGAGGATCCTGTGCTTCTGGTCGGAGTTAGGCTGGCTAGATCTCTAGCCTGCACAAACTTTACGCACAATGGCCCGACACTCAACGGGCTAAGTGCGGAGAAAAGGAGCCCACAATCAAATCACGCCTATTTAATTCCATATATATCCAGTTATAGATCTAAAGAGTAATAAACGAAAACCATTTGTAAAACACGTACATAGAACGCACTGTAAGTTTTTTGCCGACGCGACAATAAAGGAATGGTCGTTAGTTGAAGGAATGTAGTGAATATATAAATAAAATTAACAACACAGATAGCTGTTTTGCTCGCTACAGCATTATAATGGCGTCACGTTATTAACATGGATGGCGCCAATTCATGCGAAACGTATTGTTAGCTGCCGCAAAATTCCCTGTTCGGTTAAATTACATAATGAAATGAAATATACTATACAGATTTAGGTGATCAGCTATGTCATAGTAAGTGACTTATTAAGTTGACTAAAGCTCCATTTAGATGCGATAGTTTCTTGTAAAAAATAGGCACCAATATAACAGAAAACTATCATTTATGAGCAGCCATAGCTAGGGTAGTGATACGACTGTCAGTCGAGACGAAAGCCGCTGGTTCGAATCTTTTTCCAGACTGTATGGCGCCACTTCTTTAAAATAATTTTATTTTATATTCTTACCTGTGTCATACGATAAAATTTCATCTTAATTCTTTAACCTTGTTCTAGAGCTGGAAATTTGTGATTTCCATTCCTAGATGAGCAATCCTTTGTTAATTATTATCAAAAACATTTTACCTACTTGATTTGATTTGACTGCCTCGGTGGAGCAGTTGTAATACGTAGGCGGTACGACTGCTATGAGGAGGTTTCGGGTTCGATCCCCGGGTCGGGTAAAAATGATATTGGGTTTTTCTATTCCGAAATGCTCAGTATCAGCCTGGAGTTTGGAATTGTGCCCGGTTGGGCGATAAGTTATCCCCATGTTCACTTCATGGGATGGAAATAAGCTCGGCAAAATATGTGTGTACTGGTTACACCTTTTCCTACACTTTCGGGGATTATATGCGTGGGTGCGTATGTATTTTACTTTGTGTCCTTTGTACTTTAATGTCTATCAACAAATAGACATTAAATATCATAAAATAAAAATAACTTCGGAAGTTTAACCGTAAAAAAGATATAAATAGAAAAACCTTTGATATTCCAAGTAATAAGTGTTTATAAAAACGGATTAAGATGTTTCTTTAATCTGCCACATTAAGAGTGAAGTGCACTTATTTCTGCCTGGCGTTATCCCTGCTTAATGGCAGAGTCTGCCTTCTCGTACTATAGATTTTTTGGTATATATATGGGGCGATACGCCACTTGACCCCCCACAACCTGCAATGTGAACCAAGTTTCACCATTGCCTCATCTGATAAGCAGACCACGTGCAGATGAGGTTGGCTTTGGACCTAAGATGTTGGTGACCCACTTACTTATTCACTTAAGAGTGAAGTGCAGTAAAGCATTTATAATCGTTTAAACCATATATTAAGAATTATTGACTAGAGTCCTAGCCTAAACGTATCTAAAATTTATTGCTTTACTTTACCCAAAATGCGAAAGTAAGTTTGTTTGTTATGCTTTCACGCCTAATTCGCGGGACCGATTTTGATAAATTTTGTTATAGAGCTACATGGGACCCTGGAGACGATTGTAGGTGATGGTAAATGCAATGCGTGCCCATAATCAGAAGCAACACCACATAGGACTTTGTATTACAAAACACTGCATGGCCTTGGACTGCGATCGACACCCGATATAAATTTTAAGTCTCATAATGCCCTAGTAATTTCACAGGCTTCAATGACCTTCAAATTGCAACATAAATATTTAGACACTGCTGCTTGACGGCAGATATAGACAAAGCTACCTCCGCTTTGTCCTACCCAGATGCATACGAGTGACCTACCACTTTGGATATTCCACTTTGAAAATTTGAAAATAATGAGAACTAATGTTTCTTACGAACTTTTAACGATGCCAAATGCTTGAAAGCAATTTGCTCTAAGAACTGAAAATTTGCTTGCAAATAGCTCATAAAAATCAAAACCTACAAAAGAGTGCAATGAGCAAACATTTCCAATAAGTTTCAAAGGCAGTCGATTACAAAAAGCGAAACGCTATTGGGAAAATAAACTGACAGCGTTCGAGAGACGACGAAAGTTAATTTCACGGCCTGTGAATGCTTCTTGAGAACTCATCTCGCTTGAACAATCCGGCAGTGCGTCATTAATCAACAGTACCAGACAAATATCATTAGTCGGGATCCTCGGCTTTAGACGACGGAACTTTTTAACACGTATCAAATCATTTTTTACCTCG
The DNA here is from genome assembly GCA_905332985.1 of Mimas tiliae. NCBI lineage: Eukaryota > Metazoa > Arthropoda > Insecta > Lepidoptera > Sphingidae > Mimas > Mimas tiliae. The sequence continues at coordinate 9,157,461 of HG995240.1, read as the reverse complement.
TTTGGAGATAAACAACTTCTAATAAAGGAATGTTAAAAATAATGCTTGGATGTTTTTGAAATTAGTATTATAATTATAATGCATATTTTTGTTCTTCAAAAGGTCAGACAATGGTTTGCCTGAGCTCGAGATCGACGACAGCTATTTGGTTCCTAGCTTAAGTTCACATAGCTTTTTTTCTTTCTGCCTGGCTTTATCCCGGCTTAATTCCAGGATCCGCCTTCCCATCATGATTTTACGGTGGATTTGGTATTATGTGACCTACTATCTGACCTCCACACCCGTAACGAGAACCAAGTTTCGCCGTTGCCTCGTCCGTTAATTAGAAAAGTATACCACGTGCAGGTGAGGTTGGCTTTGGGCCTACGACGTAGGTGGCTCACTTTTTTATAGCATAGGCCGGCAAACAAGTTAGTTGCTCATAATGATGATGGTAAGCGATCTTCACCGTATGTACACCCACAAGACCAGAAGAATCATGGACGCCTTGCCGACCTTAAAAGAAAAGGATAATTATGGGATTGGGAAGGGGAGGGGGATTTGTGTCTCCGGATATCTTACTCACCGCACGAAACGCAGACAATGGTAACGACCCGGTCGAGCCGCCCCATTCGAGCTATAGACAAAACTGTCTACAGCGTGGCTCTACTACCGAGATTTATAAAATTAAAGATCTGAAGGCCAATTCTCGTAATTTTAAATGTTCAAAATATCATTCCGATCTAGTATCAGCGTCAAGAAAGTTGCAAATGGCATTCTCTTAAAATAATAATCAACGTCAATTGGCCTTCTGATTTTTATGTCACCTATTCTCTATTTTGTTAAATCAAATGTATATTGTGCGATTGCAATACCAAACCCTTTATTAATAAAAATATATGACGCAAAAGTAATTTCATACATCCACGAAATTAATCAAGAGAAACAAATACTCTAATATGCATCAAAGTACTTAATTAATGTTGAAAGGACAACGGAATGGGACAACAAGGGACGGTTACAGCCTGTTTCGCTTTGTACAAAATCCTACCCCATAATTCTCGTGCTAGTGTTAACGCTGACACAATCTCGTAGATTTCATCCAACGCGAGCACGCAACCAACCTCCGTCACTTTGCTTTAACAACAACACGTATGGATATTTCAGTGTGTTGGGAAATTGATAATTCCATTTTGTGCAACTGTAGTAAACAGAGTAAAGTATTCCGTTTTGTGCACTTGGGTCATATCACCTGGGTGTATAAATTTCTAGCTACACAAAATGGAATAATCCTGTAAAATTTATGGATATAGAGAACAACTGTCTTATATTTATAAAGGCAAAGTCCTGATTCCCTCATCATGGACCAGTCCATACCATTAAGGATAGAAATTCGCTTTTTATTAGCTTGAGTGACGAAACGAGAAAGGTGTTCGCCTGATGGTAAGCGCCAGGCCTGCCCATAAACACACAGAGCTTTAAATTACAAAGCACTGCATGGCATTGGACCGCGCTCGTCACCCCGAGATATAATATATTAAGTCTCATAATGCCCAGTAATTTTACTGGATTCAAAAACTCTCTAGCACAAGCCACTTTCGTGGGTTTTTACCATGTGTATGGTGATCGTATTACAGTGGGCTAAACGGTTCCAAGATTAGAGTAAGATAAATTCACTATCTTTAAGAAATATTTAGTAGTCAACCTAGTGTCAAAGCCGGCCCGAAGGCCTCCGACTTAGCTTAATGACTGTTTTCAGTTGACTTTTTACGTGCCCTATGTAGCGCGGCATTTCCGTGAAATACTACTAGGCGGTCACCCATCCTGAAACTGACCATGCCAAGGGTTGCTTAACTCGCTTATCGTTTACCGATTACTGAGTACAACTGGCTATTGCTTATCCAAAGATGATTCAGTTTAATAAGTATATTTAATTAAAGTTATTTTGCTAAGATTTATGAGCCTACAATCTCGATGTCAGTCACAAAAAAGTTGACTTTTGATAAGAAATATGAACCAATAAAAATATGAAACCTAAGCACCATTATGCCAAGAACGTAAAAAGTTTAAAACTTAGAAATTTTCTTACAGCCAGTAGATGACATGCAGAACTTTCGAAAGTTATACCATAAATCATGTGAACTTAACGTAATGTTGAAATATAAGGTAGATATAGAAAATCTTAATCCACTTTTCTTGTAAAAACTCAAGGAGGGCACAACTTTGTAATCTGGAAAGAGTTTCAGATATATGACTTGGGAATATGACTGCGATGTGCTCTCGTTGTAGAATAAATGCAGTTTGCGGGAACTAAAACATTGCCCTCACATTTTTACACTCTTATTTTATACTACATTTCCATATGATTCTACATATAACATAAATTTATATAAGTACAATATTATTAGTGATATAAATACATACTATCAGCCCTGTATTATAATTGCCCTGGAAATACTGCCTTGCTGTTAAACAATGCCTTTCTTTTCTCTTAAAAGGCAATAAGCCTTAGGCTACAGAAATAATTCTGTTAAAATCACAAAATACCAGAGTAATTAACATCATCGGAATCTTATTTTCTTATTTAGATAGATATTATATATATATTTTTCTGCCTTGCGTTATCCCGGATTAACGCCAAGCTCTGCTTTTCCATCATGATTTGACAGAGAATTTGGTCCACGTGGGGCCGCTGTCTGACACCACAAGCCACGACGGGAATCAAACCTCGCCATTGCCTCGTCCGTCAATCAGAAGAGTGTACCACGTGCAGCTGAGGTTACCTTTGGGCTTAAGAGATTGGTGGTCTACTTATAAACACACCTGATTATAGATATCAAGTTTACAAAATAGAATTAAAATCAATGTTTCCTTTAAGTTACAACTAAGTCACTAACAAAAAGCAATATGAAAACAATATCCACGTTTATCTACATGGCAACACAATGAAGATTTTCAAACTAGTTCGCATCGAGTTCAAATTAAGTATTACGTGAGATAGAAACCGCAAGCTCTTGAGCCACAGGAAAGACAGTGGAATTGTCTTTGAGAGGCGAACCTGTATTGCTGAGCGAAAAGAACGTGTCACTACGATCCCTCGGAATTCCTCTTATAGTGGTCAACGTGTAACAACTTTGTGTATTTAAGCAGTCGTTCAAACAAGTATGCATTGTATTGTGAAGGAAAATATATTTTTATATACATTCAGACTTAATATTAGTATAGAATACACTCATGTAAGGCGGAAGAGTTAAGCCGTTATTCCACTATTATATTTGCATCATAGATATATGACGTCATGTATGATCATAGAAAATATGAAGTTTATGTCGCTATTACACTGTAATGCGAGTACATTTCTCATATAGGTATCTATGAGCTATATTAGTAGGATCATTTTTATATGATAGTGGAATAGCGACCTTAGGCAGATGTGTAACTAATGCTGCACCCACGGTTGGGTGCCAGTCTATCGCCATACCATCAAATTATATGACTTTTTTTATTGCCCTGATAGGCATACGAGCTAGCGGTCCGCCTGATGATAAGCGGTCACCGTCACTCATGGAGATCGACAATGCTAGGGCACAGCCAAGCCGTTATCTATCGTTAATTAATATTAATAACGATATAAGATTATTGTATATATTATTCTTGCATATTGATTGAATTTAAATAACCAGTAAAAATCATTGCACAAAGATTGGTCAGGATTATCTTGGAGAGTTTTTAAATTTACTCGTGTAAATCATGAAAGCTTTAACATAATAAAATAATATTACTAAATGAAAAGCTCTACAGTATATGTTATTTTATATTTTTTTGGAAATATTACTATTATACACATTATATTATAATGTATACACATCGATTAAACAGCTATTTAAATTAAAAATCAAATACATAATGTTGTTCGTTTTATAAAATTAAAATTATTACTTATTTTATATTAAACCACTTAAAATTAATTTTACTACTCGGCTACTCGGGTTTATATATTTGCCTGAACGTGGTCTCCTCTAGGGAATTTGTTTACCTCAACATTTGTCTGTTGTACGACAGCCGTGGCCGTCCCACTGTCACTTCAACTCGCTAACTCCTTGACTTATTGGACAATTTAGCTTTTCTCTTCAACAGTATTGGGTTTTGAAGTAATATTCGATTCTATCGTGTTGTACAAGATGTTTATACCTTTCATAATTAATATGATGTTTCCAGAAATCGCTTCAAATAGTTTGATATGCTTGATACCCATATCATACAGATTTACAGAGAAGGCGATTTTAACCGACTTAAAAAAAGGAGGAGGTTCTGAATTAAGCGTTTTTTTAAGTTAATTATTTAACCATTTTTACATGCTTCAACCCTCTTGGGAACCTAGTCTGCAGTTACTGTAAAAACAGCCAATAATGAAATACTTGCAATGCAACTTAGGTCTAAGAACAACTCCTTTTTATGTTTTTAAGTAGACATTCTATAAATGCAATCTTAAAACTCATTATTAATGTAGGTATTTTCCCTCTCAATCAACAAACCTTTGAGTGGTAAAGCCACGATGTAGACAGTTTTTTCTACAGCACGATCGGGCCGGTTCGACCGCAGCTTAGCGAGCAAATGGGTCACCTGGTGGTAAGTAATCTCCACCGCCATTGTACGCTCATAATACAAGAAGAATCATGAGCGCATAGCCGACCTTAAAGGAAAGGATTACTTAAGGGCTTGGGAAGGGGAAGGGGATTTGGGGCTCCTGAAGGCCAATTCTCGTAATTTTAAATGTTCAAAATATTATTCCGATCTAATCTCAGCGACAAGAAAGTTGCAAATGGTATTCTGTTAAACCAATATTCAAGATCAAATGTGAACATAGATCGCAATGATATCGAAAGTAGAATATAACTTGATTGAACCAAAACTGCATTCTGGTAACAATTTTGACACTTAACCACAGACTACTATAGAGATGCTACGCATCACTTAACTATATAAAATGCATTTCGTCCATACACAAACGTCAAAATATTAATTGAGAATAGTTAAGAACGAAATGTGACTGAAGGTGAAGCAGTGTTGCCAAGTGCACTGTAATTACAACAGATCTGCCGTAGTTTCACGCCATCTACTGGACACCGTATTTTTATAAATACAGTTTAAGGAGACACAGTATTTTTTTACAGTCAAAATTTCGTATTATTATTGTATACTACTAGACAGGTTATTTAGAAATAAAACTGCGTCACATTACGCGGGAGTTTGACAGTTCACAAACAGGGAGCGCAATAGGGGTTCTAGTTGAGAGTAAGCGAGATGGTAATATTGAGTTACGGTCAATTGACTGCAACTTAGTAATACAACTAATTTACTATACTGCAATTTAATTAATTTATTATACTACTATTTCTATGCACCGCGCAGCTTGTCTAGTAGTATACATAAAACTCTTTGATTAAACACATTAAAAAAACTAAACCGATATCATCATCATCGCAGCCATTCATTTCTGCAGCGATCGATATATACAAATAAAATGTTAAGTTAGTTTAGGATATAAAGTTTAAAATAAGTTTATATTTTACATAACTTAATTATTTCCTTTTTTGTACGTCATTTTATTGCACTGTAAAATACGCTGTATTTTTTCCCATCAAGCACTGTATTTTTGGCGCAAATACCGTATTATAATGTGGACAACACGGTATTTTAAAAAATCTGACATGGCAACACTGAGGTGAAGTGACTGTGAGTTAACTGCAGATAAATTCAGTTAACTTTATTCTCTTTTACTGCAACTAAAAGTAGTCAAAATTGTTCGACTTTGTGTGCTCGTCATTTCAGTAATGTATTAGAAATGAGTTTACAGCCTATGTTGCTCAGTGATAATGTAGCTTTCTAACGGCCAAATTATTTTTGAAATCGGCCCAGTAATTTTTAAGTTCATTTGTTACATACAAAAATACAAAAAAATCTTTCCTCTCTAGAATATTAGTGTAGATTAAATTATGAGATCAATCGCACTGTCAAAATTCCCGCCAAAACTCTCGCATAATTCATAATTATAAATATGTCCTCAGCAGTGTTGCAAAATAAAAAAAAACCGGTAGAATTTCAAATTTCAACAAAATAATCGCGATTGTGGTTATTTCCGGAAAGGACTGCCATATAACATCCCTATGAGTCAAATGACAATAGGTAGAAATGTACAGGACCGTTTCCATCGCCCAATAACGACCTCTATTCGTTTGTAAGGAAAAGGGTTTTGACAGACGGACAGACAGATGGACAGACAACAAAGTGATCCTTTAATAAAGTATAATAACGATTATTTTTGTTCGTTTTGAGGTACAAAGTCCTTAAAACTAAGTACTGATCACTTTTTCAATTATAACATTAGATCTACTATTTTAATATCAAGGTATTCCCCAAGGTATACCCAACAGGTATTAAAATCAATCAGCCTCAAAACAAAGGACAACAAAATGGCAGCCACTATTTAAAATTTCAATGCATATTTTTCACTCATTATTGTCAGAACTCCATAGAGCGCAAAATACAAACTTTGCAAAATACATGGAAATAGATAAATTAATTAAATATATAACATACATGGAATTAGTAATATCAATTAATTATTATTAAATCATAACCTCCAAGTACGTAATTTTTTAATCACTGAAATTAGTCATATTGTGGGTATTTTATTGTGAGTTGGTAACATTGATTTTGTCGCTTATGACAATTTATTTGGACTTTATTTTATTTTAATTTTTAGAATTTAGTCTATGGCAGCTGATATGTAAAATTCGGTAAAATACTTGTCATTGGCAAAATGCATAATAATGCGAAGCCATAATTTCAACAAAAGAAAGACATTAAAAGTTGATCGAATTGACAGTTTAAATGCAATTTAACTGAGATGATATCGAATTTTTAAAGGAGGAGAATGCCATATTTTTAATTAATTCAAAATCTAATCTCAGTTCGGTTAAAATTCATTCGCAGTGTCAGTTAAAATAGGAGAATTGGCCTTCCGATATCTCACTTACCGTACGAAACACAGTAGCAATCCACTACTTTACTTTATTACATTTATATTAATAATAGGAAGTAGGACCTATCCTACTACTAGGAAACATCGTAATATTTTTATGTCTGTGCATGCGATACCTACGTATCTGCTACGCAATTTTTTTTGGATATAAATGCTTTACTATTAATGTTTCAATATTTTTTTATTTCAGATCATAATTTACGAATCGGATACGCAGACTGAACTAAGCGGAGTGAGTATAATTATACAATACATGCATTTTTAATAGACAAAACAAAACGAAAGAGGTTTTCCATTGTATGCAACATATCATAATATTATTATTGTATAGTCATATTTAAGGGTTGTTATATGTACATGACATTGAGTGTTTATGAACCGGATTTTATCAAAATCTAGGCATCTTAAAATTTCATGCTAATCTTAAATCACTCGTTTATTATTTATATCGTTGCTTTAACCCTTCTGTACAAAAACAAAACATACGTTGTATAAAAAGTCCTCTATATACACATTACACTCGCTGCATTAACTAACGCGTAATCTTGTTTTAAATTGGTCACGGTTTATAAGACGGCAATTGAATTTTAACGGAGTGAAAGTGCTGAGTGAGCTAAAAGTACGCTTCTGTCATACATTCAAGGCTATCTTTGCAGCTAGTGTAGGTATGAATTATTCTACTTTATGATTCCATTGAGAAAAGTAGTTAAGTTTTCCTTAGCAGCGGCATTTGCGGCTAGCTCGCGCTGTTAATTAATCATCCTAGCAGTCACTTTTCTTCACTTTCAGAAATACGTTAATAGTGGTTGTCTTTTTCGCATCCTTTCTGCCGTTTTCATTATTGAATAAGCAAATAAATGTTGCCATGACTTTTAATTAAATGCTAAGTTGCGGTTTTTGCAAATGACAATGTAAGAGTTATTCGTTTTAATTAGGTACGGTAAAGCCTTGTATACATACCAGAATGTGTAATTATAAATCGTGGTTTACCATCGGCAAATTATTTACGAAGATTTACATTCTTGTTTGGATATTATGAACAAAAGTAATAGATGAATACCTAATAATAACAACGTTCAAAAATATCAAGATCCTATAATTGAATATTAAATGATATATTAGTACTCTTAAAAAAAATTAGTGAGTGAGATATCCGGAGGCCCGAATCCGCCCTTCCCTTCTTAATTACCTTTAAGCCTGGAAATGTGTAGAGTTCCGTGTTAGGGCACGGCCAAAGCCAGGGCCTTTACAATAAAAAGGACTATCCAAACAAAACAACAGTAATCTAAAATTCCAAACTGCAATTCAACGTACCTAATGACATTAACAAAACACAAAAAAGAGTTTCAATATTTGCTTTAATTACGAAAAAGGTTTCAGAGATAGACAATAAATATCAATTAAGTATTCCACTGTTTTTTTTGTTAGAAAAAACAAAAGCCTGAGTACAATTAGTTGTCCTTCATTAGCGAGAGACAAATCCTTTCACTAGTATTCTCGTTCTAATTGTAGCATTAGGGTAGGGAGGCAGCTATTGTAGGACGTTGCCTGTCGGATGCCTTTTATTTGGAACGTTCAAGCTCACAACAGTTTTAAAGTCCATATAAATAGTCTTACTCCAGTGCCTGCACTTCTGTGAAAACGCTTAGCAATTCCCTAGGTCCCCTTTTATGTCTCACTGACTGTTTGACTTGAGATGCTTTTCTCTCTTTAATTCACTCTTGTTAAAGTGGGATAGGTAAGTATATAGCTACCAACATAAAATAGCGTTGGCTTTTGATTTATAACTGGGCATTTCATGTGAAACTGACAAGCATAAAAATTTCAAGTTTTTAGAGTGTGTGTTTGTGTTACGAGTTTGTTATCTTTCCATGTCCTGGATACACACACACGCACACAAAAATCTGTACGGGCTCTGATTAACGTATGATGGGCCTTCAAAACAATTTACTAACTTTCAGGTATGCTTCGAATGTTTATTACTCGGGTTAATAAAGATGCAATAACATAAATAATGAAGTAGATTTTATGATCTTATGATCTTATACACCGTGCTACAGAAAGGTGTGGTCATATTTTAGGGTTATTACATACACCTTACAATTCATACGTATGTACCGGATCTTTTCAAAACCAAAACATCTAAAAATTTGACGTTAATTTTAATCACTCGTTTATTAAGTTCGATAGGTTTCGGTGTTTTCTATAGCTAGCACGTCATTCGTTTACTAAAAATATGTGTGGAGCTAAAACATTTATAATACAATCCGCTTGGAGTTCTACACGGAATTGCATTCCAAATTTTCGTTTAATAGGGCTACAGGTTGTATTGAGATCTTACGCTTCTGGTCGGAGTAAGGCTGGCTAGATTCCTAGCTGGCATAAACTTAACGCACAATAACCCAGTATTTTACGGGCTAAGTGCGGGGAAAAGGAGCCCACAATCAAGAATCATGGTTAAACTCAATATATATTGAGGAAGGACATAAGACATTTTTGTCTCGGAAAAAGACATTAATGCGGGCGGCGCCGCGAGCAAACGCAAGTTGCATATAAAGTGGATGTGTCGCTTTCGTTATATATCGCAGTCTCTTGTCTCAATCACGCACTACAAAACAGACCTGTACATTTGACTTGGTAATGACTACACCGTCACACCGATCAAGCGATCACATCACTATTATCGATCAGATCTTAATAAGCGAGTGATTAAAATTTACGTGGAATTTTAGAATGACTCGGTTTTGAAAAGATTCGGTACACTGTAAGGTGTAAGTAATGACAACACGTTGTTTAACATACCATAAGATCACGCCTGTATCCCTGAAAGGGTAGACAGAGGTACAATGAATGCACCCACGGTGTGCTGAGCTTATTTCCGTCCCATGATGTGATAGAGGGCGCGCCAATGCTATACTTGGCACGAATTCTAATATTAGTCAATTCGTGTGAGATTTTGATTCTCCGGTCTGAGATTTGAACCCAGTACCCCTGGTTTGGGAGAGAATCTGAGTTGGTACCTATGCTTACACGCTAGCTCCAATAAGCAGTGTGTAAGTATTATTTTGTTTCGGTTTGAAGGATATAGAAGCCAGTGAAATTACTGGGCATTATGATACTTAACATTTTATGTCTCGTGTTGACGAGCGCAGTACAGTGCCATGCAGTGCTTCTGTTGATCGTATCGTCATTCAGGCTAATAAAAAAAACTGTAATAGAATATTATATGACAGACATGAATACTTTCCATCGCGTCTGTTACAAGTTACAAGATTTAAAATTCAGTTTCCTCAAGCTAGAATATGCACAGACAGCAGTCACTGTGATTGTATACGAAAATAATGTACAGAGACGACACCGCGACGGATGTCGAGCGCTCGTTTAAGCTACATCGGTTAAACTCAGCGCAAGCGGATCTCACGCTCCATCGCGTGTAACGCCCGATGGTGGATCCAGCCCGTACTAATTTAGGATAAGTGCTCACGTAGCGGGTTCAACGGTTCGACTACAAATGGAAGATACCTTTGAACTGCTGGGCCACGCGCCCCACGAAAAATAATGACGCCTGCGATAGCTGCGACGTGTACTGCGGATCACTGCGGAATTAACTTGTCGTAGAGATTGGAAATTATTAAGCAATTTCTTGGCATAAGATTTCCTTAGTTTGTGACAACTTAATGTGGTGTATTCGTTCTTGTTTGCATTCTAATGTTTGATTATTGGTTGTATGGCATCTTTTATAGAGCTCAATTTTAAGCACAACACTGAAATCACACTGTAAGTAAAGTAAAGGTTTTAACCCCTAATCAAATATTTATATGGAATAATAAATAAATATACCCTACAGTAACACACGTATAGTCCTGACCCCACATTAAGATACGAGTCTTGTGTCGTTGGTATATCAGTAACTACGACTTTCGGTCTTACAACTCCCAGACCCTTAAATAAATATTTGTAGTTTATAAAAATATTTGTTTCAGTGCGGAAATCAAACCCACAGCCTTTCATTTCACAGCCGGCTACTCACCTAATGTATCTATCATTAAAACATTATATAAAGTTTTACTCTTTGTTTGTCTGTGTGGTGTATGGGTGTATACAGATTGTGTTTCGGTTGGAAGGATATTGAAGCCAGTGAAATTACTAGGCGTATGAGACTTAACTACTTATATCTCGGGGTGACGATCGCAATCCAGTGCCATGCTGTACTTAGTAATTTAAAATTCTATATGGTGTTGATTCTGTTTGTGGGCAGGCGTGGCGCTTAATATCAGGCGAGCAACTAGCGCTTTTTACCAGTATTTCTCAAATAATCTAACCTTGTTTGATTTATCACACTTGCATTCCCGTCTAACTAGATGGATACGCAATACATCGAATATTCTCGAAAGCAAAATCCATTCATGCGTGTCCAATCAATTCGCCAGTATAAAATAGCTACGTCATTTTCCGTGCAACCGTCGCGCAACGCAAAGCAGGGAACTCGGATTGATCCTGTGATCAATATTAGTGCATTCGAATTCGTAGTTGAGTGCACGCGGGACGGGACGTGAGTGCATTTTGTCGTCGAAGAATCCAGTGAAGCGTGCCTCTTGCTGCATAAACACACGCCTGAAACTGAACAGTCGCTGGCTTGTACTATAAACATACAGTAGCACAACTTTTTGTTACAATAATGACGTAAGTTTTATAATTTTCACGCCGCATTTTTTTAAATGGAAATAAGGCAGCCGAGCCGAAGCAAACAACTATCGTCCTATTGCAATCAGGTGAGGTGCAATAGGAGGTGGAGGTTCATACTCTGTAGGAATATGGTGCCTGTATTAAATAACCGACTTCTCGCATACATATAAACCACACCTCAACGACCGGCAACTTGGTTTTCGTCAAGGCCGTTGAGAAAAATGTCAAGGCCCTTTCCGTTTCTCTCAAAGGCCTTTGAGAGAGTCTGGCAGGCGAGTCTAGGAAGGCTTACTTCATATGCATACCTGATGGTCTGTTCACATGGATTGCAGATTTCTTGAGAGATACATCTATTCGTGTGGTAGTAAATGCCTGCTCGTCTGATCCACAACGTTTTAATGCCGAAGTCTCTAAGAGATCTGTATTTTCCTCAACGATTAACCTACTGCACCTTAATGATCTGCCTATGATGCCTTGCCCTTTTGGGTACGCAGACGACAGTATTGTTGCTAAGAGATATATGACCATTTCAAGCACTTAGGTGTTTCCATTGGGGCCACCTCCATCTCCATTTCGGGATTTATATCGAGAGCAGTTCAATAAAATTAAAAAGATTACATACGCACTCACGCCTGTTATCCCGGAAGGGGTAGGCAGAGGTGTAACTAGTAAACCCACATTTCGCCGAGCGTATCTTCGTCCCATGATGTGATAGGGGGCGGACCTATCGCCATACCGAGCACAAATTCCAGACTCCAGGCTGATGCTGAGCATTTCGAAATAGAAAAATCCAATATCACTTTTACCCGACCCGGGGATCGAACCCGAGACCTCAGCGTCAGCTTCAGTCGTAACGCGTACGCATTAAAACTGCGCCACCGAGGAAGTCGAAAAAGGTTACATTTTATTAATTTGCAAAAGTACTTGTAGTACATGTGTATATGTTATATAGTATTTTAGCTTAATTATGTTTCTTTTAGAATATATATATATATAAAATATATTCTAAAAGAACCTAATTGTAGAAAACCCTGTAATGCGGAGTTTTTGGGTACACCCGAGCATACTACGGCAAAGTTCGACGATATATTGAAGTATGACATTTCATGGTAATTTTGTGGTAGCATTCATTACCAAAATTAATAACTCATTAATTTCATAATGAGTGGTACCAAAAAATCAGGCAAGGTCTTGAAATAACATATTACACGGTATATAAAAATAGATTTGTAAAGTTGTTATACTGATCATTAGATGTATAATGGATAAGCTCCTTGCCACCCAACACGCGACGCAGTGGCAAATTTTTCTACTGGCTTTGAATATTGATGTTTTATAAACACTGTAGAACCCGGAAAGTGCGCTTTCACCGCAGTTTTGGTTGTTCCCCACTTGTTTGCATATTGAGAGTGATTTCAGGCGACATTTTTCATTCGCGGTATTCAAAAGGCTGTATATCGTTTCGTATGGAGTAAAGATGGGTATTTCAAATTTAGGTACAGTTTTGTTCTATTTCTTTTTCATCAGGAATGGTATCATGTACTCGTAGGTTTTATATTGTTTTTTTATTTTCATTTGGTATAAGTTCGGTTCATACTTTTTGTAGAATATAAACGTGACCTGAGCCTTTATATAAGTTGGCTTTATTATAATTAATTTTAGGCATGTATAGAGTATAGTTGGATTAAAGACTAAGGAATATTGTGGTAATGGATGGAGGAATGGTGTTTGGAGTAAAGAGAATTAAGAAAGACATATTATTATTGGAGTACCTTATACTTATTGAGAGGATGGATGATAGGAGACTGATGAAACAGTGTAGATGGAAGAGCGGTGTAGAGGTTAAACATAATAAAACTATGTCAGCCAAATTAGCGACATTTTAAATAAATGACAGGCCAGGAGCACACTCACCCATTGGTGATACCTCCATATATATCATTATATATGGAGGTATTAATGAAAATGTATAAAGGGAAAATAATATCTCAAGAACGTGTAATATGGAAATTCATATTCATAGTTCTCTCTCTCTTCCTCTATGGGATACATACGTGATAATATGTATTTATTTAAAAATATAAGTACAGCTAATTAGTTCGGACTGATTAAATAAATCCTCTAACTAAAAACTATATTTCACTACTTTAAAGTTTTAAGATTGAATTAAAATGTTCTCAATTAAATGTTTGTAAAAGCAGACTTGTTATTTACGCAGTAAGCAATTCTCGATACTGCAAACTGCTTGAGTAAAATAGTTTATTTATATTTGAAACAAATTTTAATTACGATGAGAGTAATAATTTGCAAGTTGCAACTATTCATCGACGAGTGGTAGAGCCACGCTGTAGACAATTTTGTCCACAGCATGAATGGGCCGGCTCGTCCGGGTCGTTACCACTGTCTCACAGAAAACCGGCGTAAAGTAGCAGTTTGCTGCTGCGTTTCGTACGGTGAGTGAGATATCCGGAGGCCTAAATATCCCTCCCCTTCCCAATCCCTTATTATCCCTTTCCTTAGGTCGGCAACGCGCCCATAATTCTTTTGTATTGTGGGCGTACATGGGCGGTGGAGATCGCTTACCATCAGGTGACCCATTTGCTCGTTTGCCGGCCTATACTATAAAAAATAAAAAATAAAAAAAAATCATAGAAGTGCATGCTGAAGAACAGCTGTAATGTAATTTATAGACTTCTTTCATATAACACTAGATGGTAGGTTCCTCGTATGCGAGAGACCATCTGGGCTGGTAGCACCGCCTTGTCTTTTTCTGCGTCCAAGCAGCAGTATGTAACCATTGTTGTGTTTCGGTTTAAAGGACATTGAACTCAGTGAAATTACAGATATAATATTTTACGTCTCGGGATGACGAGCGCAGTCCAAATGCCATACAGTGCTTTTTAATATGACTAATTTGTCGTTAAAAGTTTAAGTTGAAAGTTTTTTCCCCTCTGCATTTTGTACCTCACCATACATTACTGTAACTGGTTATCCGTGTTATCACTTTTACCTGACCTGGGGATCGAACTCGAGAACTCAGCACTACAGTCGTACCGCGCACGCATTACAACTGCGCCACCGAGGCAGTCATGATAAAATAAAAGTGATGATAAAATAAATTATCATTATTTAAGCCAGAGATGAAAACGAATAGACTAACCCCTCACTCTGATAATATTTCGTAGCCCGCGTAGCCCGAGGCTACGACCCGGCTACGAAGGCCTATATATTGAAATATGTTTCGGAAATATATTAACTACATTATTATATCCACTTATGAAAATATTTTGGTCAGCTCGTAAATATACTATAAATATATTTAAGATTCCGACCTTTCTCCTGTTCTGTTATATTTTTTGCGTAAGTAGTTTATAGTTTGATCTATCGAGCTTTTAACATTCAAACATTGAAAATTAATTTATTAGGATCGATGTCCTTTTTTATCAGGAACGTATTCATATTTAAATACACATACTTAAATGCGTTTATATACATACGCACTCACGCTTGTAATCCCCGATGGAGTAGGCAAAGGTGTAACCAGAACACCTACACTTCGCCGAGCTTATTTCCGTAAATGTAATAGAGATAATGACCATCCTATCGCCATACCGGGCACAATTCCAGACTTTATTACTTATACAATTACCCAATATGACTGTTACCCAACCCGAGACATTGCATAGCAATCGTGCCGTGTACGCATTACAACTATGCCACCGCCACAGTCTCTGTATTTAAATATGTAAAGATCCATATAAAGCTTTAATCCTGACTGTTAAAGCACTTTTTTACATATTGTCATGGTCATTGTTTATAATCATGTTCTTTATTATAACTATGGATATATTAAACTTAGCACCAAAATTATTTTCCGTTGGTAAGAGGAAATCTTGCGGTTTCTTATAAAAAGGCTATTTAGCCGTGAGCGATTTCAGAACAGCGCGAAGCTTTCAGAGCTTTCGCCCCTCTTCAATATGATGGCCAAAAATCCCAGATAAGAGCCCATTTGATAATTTCGAGAGATCTCAAAAACTTTTAACCTTTCAGTTTATCCAACTCCTTTTAATCCGAATACGTTCCGTTTCCATTTACAACGAGCGTTTTATCGAATATTTTTAACAAATCCTATTTTTAACTGAACTCGTATACTGAAGTGCAGTATTAATATCCGTGGGTTAAAGGCACTATAACTATAACTATACTTATCTTACTTCCTTACTACTTATTATAAATGTGTCAGTTTGGATGAATGTGACATGATGAGTTTGTGAATTTGGATGTTTGTTAGTCAAACACGCCGTAACGGCTGGATGGCCTGGATTAGGAGATATGCTATTTTTATGTCGGAATAAACCGTTTACGTGAGTGGAGCCGCGAGCAAAATGTTAGTATATTTATAATTTACGCGAAATGGAAATAATAATAATATTAATAATATTATTAATATTATTAATTATATATTATATATATTATTATTCGTCTCTAATTCTTATATATCGGCCCTGAATTATTCACGCTCCACTGCTGGGCATGGGCCTCTTCTACTGGCGAACGATTAGGTATTAATCTAGCACGCTAGCTTAACAGAGGTTGAATGGTGAATTGAGATTAATAAATAGTAGGAAACATTAATTTACATTATTACAACAGGACTTATTGCCTGTCTAAGATAATATTTACTCTCTTACTCGTATGCCGTTGCTTTAAAATAATACAATACAGGACAGTTTATAATTGTTATGAACGTAAACATCTCATCGCTATTTAAAATGGCTATGAAAATTATATCAAGATCATAAAATTAAATTGTATTGTAAGAGTTAATTTTAATAATTACAACGTTTACGTAATGAAACTGGGAATGTACGGAGTTACTCTAATTAGGTAGGTTTTCTTAGCAAAATTGGGGTTGCGGCGTGTATTACTCGCAAGTTGCCTCTTTGTGGCATTCCACTGGTATTCCAGTAAATGTAGGGCTACGGCAATTGCCCTCGGCTCTTTCAGGGAGACGTCGCAATTAACGCCTCAAAGTATTCGGGGTTCTGCGTACAGAAAGGCCCTGTGATCATTGTAAATACACCTCTTAAATCTTCTACCTGATTACTAATATGTACTTCAGAAACGTCTTTATGTCTGTCAAGTTTCGACAAGTTTTCTCATTTCTGTTAATTAAATGTTTTTATTTATGTAATATATTGAATTCGCGTTTTTGAGCTCGGACCAAGCGATATATTTTGATGATCTCATTCACATTATGGGACTTAACATTTTATGTCTCGGGGTGACGAGCGCAGTCCAATGCCATGCAGTGCTTTATAATTGAAAGTTCTGTGTGAAGTTGCTTCTGTTTATGGACAGGCGTAGCGCTTACCATCAGGCGAGCTACCTGCTCGATTCGTCACTCAAGTTAGTAAAATAAAAAATATATCAGGTATTAATTATCCAGGAGTTGGAACCTGTGTAACCTATATTGGTTGCAGCACCTTCTCAAGGTTACCTAGCCAAGTAGTAATAAGGAGACTCAAGATGAAAGTAGCTAACGAAGAAAAAAATGCATCCAAATCGGTCAATTTATTTAGGAACTACGATACCACAGACAGTTAGACGGACAGACAAACGGGTCATACTTGTAACAGCTCTCTTTTTCCTGTGGTTAAAAAACAACCACATAGGTTTAACACGGTAATAATTTTTAACACGGCGACATACAAGCGTTAATAAACGTTCAGTCAGCGTTATTTGTATCCGGTGGATATTCACCAAAATAGGTGGCAATAAATTGTATGTGAAGGTATCCGTGGGCCGTACAGCGGAGCCCATAAACTCGAGTATAACACTTCACCATGCCGTAATGGCTAAAGGTTGTATGAATTGAAATTGCTTTATTAATACAAGCACAGGGAAATAATCCTCTGTACCACAACGTTTGCAAAATTCACCCTCGGGTGTTATTATACATTGTTGCTCCATTATAAATTATTTTTATATGTTTACTAGAAAATATGTGACAGCCTCCGTGGCGCAGTGGGCGAGTACCGAGGTTCGATTCCCGCACCACAAAATTCACCCTCAGGTGTGTTATTATACATTGTTGCTCCATTATAAATTATATTTATATGTTTACTAGAAAATATGTGACAGCCTCCGTGGCGCAGTGGGCGACTACAGAGGTTCCATTCCCGCACCACAAAATTCACCCTCGGGTGTGTTATGATACATTGCTGCTCCATTATAAATTATATTTATATGTTTACTAGAAAATATGTGACAGCCTCCGTGGCGCAGTGGGCGAGTACAGAGGTTCCATTCCCGCACCACAAAATTCACCCTCGGGTGTGTTATGATACATTGCTGCTCCATTATAAATTATATTTATATGTTTACTAGAAAATATGTGACAGCCTCCGTGGCGCAGTGGGCGAGTACAGAGGTTCCATTCCCGCACCACAAAATTCACCCTCGGGTGTGTTATGATACATTGCTGCTCCATTATAAATTATATTTATATGTTTACTAGAAAATATGTGACAGCCTCCGTGGCGCAGTGGGCGAGTACAGAGGTTCGATTCCCGCACCACGAAATTCACCCTCGGGTGTGTTATTATACATTGCTGCTCCATTATAAATTATATTTATATGTTTACTAGAAAATATGTGACAGCCTCCGTGGCGCAGTGGGCGAGTACCGAGGTTCGATTCCCGCACCACAAAATTCACCCTCAGGTGTGTTATTATACATTGTTGCTCCATTATAAATTATATTTATATGTTTACTAGAAAATATGTGACAGCCTCCGTGGCGCAGTGGGCGACTACAGAGGTTCCATTCCCGCACCACAAAATTCACCCTCGGGTGTGTTATGATACATTGCTGCTCCATTATAAATTATATTTATATGTTTACTAGAAAATATGTGACAGCCTCCGTGGCGCAGTGGGCGAGTACAGAGGTTCCATTCCCGCACCACAAAATTCACCCTCGGGTGTGTTATGATACATTGCTGCTCCATTATAAATTATATTTATATGTTTACTAGAAAATATGTGACAGCCTCCGTGGCGCAGTGGGCGAGTACAGAGGTTCGATTCCCGCACCACAAAATTCACCCTCGGGTGTGTTATTATACATTGCTGCTCCATTATAAATTATATTTATATGTTTACTAGAAAATATGTGACAGCCTCCGTGGCGCAGTGGGCGAGTACCAAAGTTCGATTCCCGCACCGCGACCAAAAGTTTGTGTGATCCACAAATACTTGATTCGAGTCTGGGAGTTTTCCCCCAAGAGGGGTTGGCGTCAGGCAGTCGGCCGGACGTAAAAACTGAAGCGAAATCTGTCTATAACTTGTGTTAAAAAGCATGTTGCGCCGACCTCATTGTGAGTGGGATAAGGGCAGGTGGAAGAAGTCTACTAGAAAATATGTCTGTCATGACAAAAATAGAGAAGGTTCTCAATTCGACGCCATTTTTTCTGTACATAATTTATAATACCGCAAATTAAGCTTTGCGTGATGGAATTTTGATGATATTCTTTCATAAAATGTATTTAAATGAAAGCATTTTATATTTATATTACTCGTAGCTCGAATGACGAAACGAGCAGGTCACTCGGCTGATAGTAAGTGTCACGTATGCCCATAAACAGACACAACACAACACAGAACTTTAAATAACAAAGCACGGCATGACACTGGATTGTGCTCGTCATCCCGAGACATAAGGTGTTAAGTCTCATAATGCCCAGTAATAGGACACAACACCACATAGAACTTTGAATTACAAAGCACTATATGGCACAGAAGTGCATTTGTCACTCCGGCGCATAAGTTTTTATGTATCTTAGTAATCAGTAATTTCACTGCCTTCAATTTTTTTTTAGATCATTGGCCGACTAACGAGCAAGTTGGTCACATGATGGTAAGTGGTATCCACCGCCCATGTTCGCCCACAATACCAAAAGAGTAATTGGGCCCAGCAGTGGGACATGTATAATACAGGGCTAGTGGTAATAGTTATAAAGTATTTCCAAACTGGTTAATTTTATGTTTAGCTTTTGAGTGTTTTGAGTTTGTTTTACTTTTGTTAAAAAAAATTGTATCACAAAATCTCGCACAAATTCAGTGTAAATCTGGCCTTATTTATTTAGGACGCTACAAAGTGTCTAGGGGCTAGTGTGTCAAATTAGAGACACTGAACTTTTATTTTATTTATCTTTTTCGGAACATCGTTGATTTCAAATAAAGAATTAACTAATGTTGAAATCTATACTCTTCTAAATAAATTACTGTAAAAGTATGCCTCACTGTAATAGTAGTAGTGGTAATATTTTTTTATGCCTAGGTAGATAGACGAGCGGCCCGCATGATGGTAAGTGGTCACTGCCATTCATAGACATCGGAAATGGTAGGAGCACAGTCAAGTCGCTGCCTACCGAAGAAGAATTACTCTTTTGAGACAGTTCATAGCACCCGGAGAAGGTGTTCATATTGAAAATATTTTTGAAAGCCTAATTCTTATTAACGTCAGTATAGTTTTGGCATCTGCCCATCTCACTGTTATCATAAAAAGAACAGCACTATGCTTAAAGAATGATATAAACACCTCCACGTTTGTTTACTGTAAAACAGTGGTAACACCCCAGTCGAACCAGCAATTCACGCTCTAGAGTCTAGACACAGCTATCTACGGTGTAACTCTACAAACTGGATAACCCATTTTACTTGGTTTATGGGTCTGGCAATCAAAACTGAGTTCTATATTCGACCACTTACACTTCTTATATTTAATTACTCTAATACCATTTGAACGTAGTAAATGTTTACATTTGTAATTAAGTAATTACTGCTGGTTAATTGAATTTGCTCTACAAATACGACGCTGAGACTTAATTTGTACCTGTTTATTTTCAAGAAA
Source organism: Mimas tiliae (assembly GCA_905332985.1). Classification (NCBI taxonomy): domain Eukaryota; kingdom Metazoa; phylum Arthropoda; class Insecta; order Lepidoptera; family Sphingidae; genus Mimas; species Mimas tiliae. The sequence goes on along the minus strand of HG995240.1, from coordinate 9,136,834 downwards.
TTTCCTCGGTGGCGCAGTTGTAGTACGTACGCGTCACGACTGAGACTGACGCTGAGGTCTCGGGTTCGATCCCGGGTCGGGAAACAGTTATATTGGGTTTTTCTATTGCGAAATGCTCAGTATCAACCCGGAGTCTGGAATTTGTGTCCAGTATGGCGATAGGCTCGCCCCTATCACATCATGGGACGGGGATACGCTCGGCGAAATGTGGGTTACTGGTTACACCCACCTCTACCTACCCCTTCAAGGATTACAGGTGTGAGTGCATATGTATATGTTTTTTCAAGAAATTCTATGAGGAATCTATAACATTGTTGATAGTAAAGTTTATAACCTTTTAAAGTTTGTCAGGAGACCATTAATCAATCGTTATTAAACTTAGATTGCGTCTAGTTCTACGAACATGATATAGAATAGTTTAGGAAAATCTAAAATTATCTGGGAATATGTGTTCACATGGTTCGACTTAGTTGATCAAATGTTAGCTATAGATTTGAATCGTATGAATAGACTCAAACAGATTACTGAGTTTGAAAATGCGTTTAATAACATCATAGGAAAAAATATCTCATTGTGTCTAAACATCGTACGTGAACGTTCAGGAGGGAAATTATCGAAAGCTTTTAATATCCAAAACATGATTTTACTGTACAGTACGAACTCACAGAACTGTTATTATACTACAAACAAAATTGGGCTGCATAATTGTCAAAATTTCTTTACCCTGGGCTTAATGAACGCAGGTAACTAGGCAACAACCGTTACTTGCTGCATACCTGTGTGTAAAGGGATGCTATCCCCGCCGCTGTATAATTACGCACTACACAGAAGTAGGGATGCTGCCCGTTCAGATTTCCCGGGATTAATTTCTTGTAAGACATTTTCGTTTTCCGAAAAAATAATTGAGTCCAGTGGAATCAGATTTTCGTGTACACATAAAAAAATAACTGGATAAGTTCTGGATTATTTCGTAAGTTGAGCATTCACAATTCGTTTCTATGAATTCAGACATAAGTTGCCCGAGATTGGAATTTGTGCTCGATATGGTGATAGAAGTAACACATATCACATCATGGGTTGGAAATGAGCTCGGGAACCGTGGGTGCACTAGTTGTGCCGTTACCTGCCCTATGGGGATACTCTAATGAGGTTATGTATGTAAAACAATAATTTATAACAAAAATATTTTTTACTTGGAAAAGTTAACATACATATTGTGTCCGTGCCTAGTTACATCGCCCGTTTCCTGCCCTGTGGGGAATAATTATGTAAAAAAAAATATGTATGTAAAACCATAAATTGTAACAAAAATGCTTTTTACTTACAAAAGTTAACATACATTGCATAATTTGCAAATAGCAACTATTCATAGAAGTACACGCTGAAGAACTACTGCCATGTATTTTACAGACTTCTTTCATACAACACTAGATGGTAGACCCCTCGTATGCGTGAGGCCAAGCAGCAGTGTGTAAGCGCTGTTGTTTTCTGGTTGGATGGACATCAAAGCCAGTGAAATTTCTAGGCAGTATGATTTAAGATTTTAAGTCATGGGGTGAGTGCAGTGCCATGCAGTGCTGTGTAATTCCAAGTTCTGTGTGGTGTTGTGTGCAGTCTGTTTATAGACAGGTGTGGCGATTATCATCAGGCGAGCGACCTGTCCGTTTCTTCATTCAGGCTATAATTAAAAAAACAAAAAGACTTGCACCGTACGATAATAAAGAGTGATAGAGATATAGAGACAGAGCGAGAAAACGAGACGCTTACATTTTGTCGTAGTTTGAATACCGGATATATTAGCTTCGTCAATTTTCCTGATCCCACACTAGCTTAACCTGTATTGCGGGTATCAGGAACTACGAAGGACTTGCGTTCCCACAATACCCAGATCCGAAACAAATATTTGTGGATCACAGAAACATTTGCATCAACAGTGTGAGAATCGAACCCACGGCCGCTGCACCACATAGGCCGTCAATCGCATCTTAAGCTCACAGGAAAACAAATTTAATTCCACCCCAAAAAATCCCCGGGATTTTTGAGACCGTTATCCGGTGCTAATCATTTGAATAATGGTAGTCCTACACAGTGGGTATCGAGTCCATGACAATACAGAGTGTAATCAAGGATCACTGTTAAACGTCGGCTTTAGCTGCAAACAAACAGGACATCGGCTAAAATAGCTAGGATACGGTTAATCAACGCGTTTATAGCGAAATGTAACTGACATTACAATATTGTTAAATAAAATAGTAAAATAAAATGTATAAGTAAAAGCAGCGATAGCTCAGCGGGGAGTGGTACGGACTGCTGAGGTTCGAAACCAGCTCCAAGGGCGTAACCTCTTTCTTTTCAACGGTGAAGAAAACATCGCGAGGAAACCTGAGAGAGGAATACTTGAGAAGTTCATCGGAAGAATTTTGAAGGTATGTGAAGTCTGCCAACCTGCCATGGGCCAGCGTGATGGACTAAAACCGCAGCTCTCTCATTGAGCAAACCCGTGCGGAGACTTCACAATAAATAAATAAGTAACTTCGAAAAGTTAGAGGTGTGTGTGTCCTATTTCGAACCCACGATTTTCGCGTCGACAGTCCGTACCACCCGTTACTTAGAAATCTAAAGAAAACTCTATCGTTAGTAATTGTCATTTAAATGCCGCATCGCATAAAAAGGAACAATAAAAACAATAACAACTTTGTATGAATTTACTAAACCAGCTGATTTTCGTATCTCCATTAGCTCGGTCTACATAATGTAGTCAAAAGCTCTCTCCTACGACACGTGTCTGCTTTGTATAGAAGCTCATTAATCCGATTTCGTACAGGAACCTCATTTTTTGTTTGAACATATATTATAATTACGAACTGCTTGTTAGGTTCACATAAACATAAAGTTGAGTTGATGAACATTCGTCTGATTTCTTAATAATAAATATTATGTGATTTCAGTAAAAACATAGATTTATTTCAATATAATTTTTATACTTATATCTGCACCAAGCAACAATAATAATAATACACCCAACAGTCACACACATAGTCCTGACCCCACACTAGGTAAACCTGTGTCGTGGGTATCAGGAACTACGAGGGACTTGCGGTCCCACAACACCCAGACCCGAGACCAATATTTGTGGTTCACACAAACATTTGTCTCGGTGTGGGAATCGAACCCACGGCCTCTCGCTTCGCAGCCGACTACTCGCCCGCTGCGCCACGGAGCTGTCTGTGTAAGCACTGTTGTGTTCCTGTTTGAAGGACTTTGAAGTCAGTGGTTACTGGGAGTTATGAGACGTACATTACGTCTAACGTTTTGGAGTCACAAGTAGATGGAGTTATCCTAAAACGCAGGCGAGATTATATCTAATATTAATAAATACACCCAACAGTTACACATAGTCCTGACTGGGGTCACTTGACTTGTGTGGGCACAAGGTTAACCTGTATCGTGGGTATCAGGAACTACGAGGGACTTGCGGTCCCACAACACCCAGACCAGAAACATACATTTAGAGTCAGGTAGTGCCACACTGTAGACAGTTTTGTCTACAGCATGAATGGAGTGGCTCAATTGGGTTGTTAGTACTAACCATTTACGTAAAGTAGCAGGATGCTGCAGCGTTTAGTAGGTATAGTGAGTGAGTGGTCACACTAACCATTCTATATAGAATAGATACAATACAAGGCTGATATTATTATAATATTCGTAATACATAAAGAACATTATATATCTATATGGTACTTACAATTTAAAATTACTCCAAATTTCAGGAGTAAATCACGTTCTCTCTTTAATCTCAGTATCAAAATACAATTGTCCATAGACGTGATCTCGTCCATCGTCAAAGTAAAAGTACAAAGAAACAGGAAGAAGCTTTTGTAACAAAAGAACCTTCTGTAGCGTTTATCTGCTTTCTAAAAGACTTAGCTCTCTTAAATATACTTGCAAACATCTTAATATGTGATGAAATATATTATTTGCCTTAAGGTTTTTTATTCTATGAATACGGCAGAATGTAATACGTTGTAATTTAAACTACTTAGGTATTTAAATACATACATACGCACTCACGCCTGTATTCCCCGAAGGGGTAGGCAGAGGTGTAACTAGTACACCCACATTTCGCCGAGCGTATCTCCGTCCCACGATGTGATAGGGGGCTAGCCTATCGCCATACCGGACACAAATTCCAGACTCCGGGATGATACTGAGCATTTCTTAAAAGAAAAACTCAATACCACTTTACCCGACCCGGGGATCGAACCCGAGACCTCAGCGGTAGCTTAATCGTAACGCGTACGCATTACAACTGCGCCACCGAGTCAGTATTTAAATATAATTAAGAAACTTGTTTCAAATAACTTTACAATCATGCATCGTAATAATTGTTTAGAATGTATTGACGAAGTCATGAATTCATTAGAAAACTTATATGCAACGACATAAAACATAATATAATTTAAAAGTTGCAACTAGAATTAATTAGGTTTCCCTGATAATTATTTTGCAGAAGGGTAAGAACAGGAGCCAGTGAATAATACCAAGCGCGCCCTCTGGAGGTTGGTCGTTGTTAATTAATCGTGCAACTAGCGGTCCCCGTCTCATCGTTATAGCCTCGTATCGCTCTAAGTGAAAAATTAATAATACAATTACTGTTACATCTTATTATAGTAATAGTTTTCTGTTATGTCACACTTTTATAATTTAATTTCGCCTTTATTAGAAAGAGCGCCGCTAAAATTAAAAATATGATTTTTTCGAAAATTAACGTTACAAGTTTTATTCATTAAAATGAGTCTGGGAAATACATTTTCGTTTTATTTGTACTAGTAATAATTAATTGTTTCAAAAGATATTTTTATTCATTTCTGTATGGATACTTTATTTTAAAAAATAATTATGAAGTGATTTGTTGTAATATGTCACTGGAAAATATTTTTATTAAAAACATTTTCTTTCTTATTATTTTAACCACTAAACCATTACTAATATTAATCCACTCCTGAAATGATATTTCTAAATACTTTATTTTTTTGAGTTCATTTGATCAAGTGAATACGAGAGTAAATACTACAAACTAACACAAGTCTGGTCTCACGTAAGGTATTCACACCTTTGAGCTAGGGTACCTAAATACCAGCTTCTTCCATTTAACTCCTTTCTACAGAAACAGATCGCTAAAATAATAAATAATGTCAATCCGATGGATGGACTGGAACATTGAGCAAGCAGAAGGGATAAGAGGTATCTCTGTGCGGTTTATCGTCTATTCCATGAGGAGTGCTTTAAGAAATTATTCGAGATGATTCCATAGTCTCCTTTTTACCATCACACCAAACGTCACCAAAGGAAAATTCATTCCTTCTTCCTGGAATTACGTACCTCCAGTGCATTTCGGAGGTTATTTCTTCAACACATTTCTAAAATTTGAATACATTTTCCTAAACGGTGTTTCTTTCGCATTATGACAAGTCCTTCAAATGAGACTTAAAAAGAGTTTTTCGTGAAATACAGCGGCAATACTGAGTCCATACCCAATAATTGCTGATGTCCATAGGTGACGGTAATTACATGACATCAAGTGAACAGTCACCACGTCTGCCTTCAAAGGCCAGTAAAAAACAGACTCGAACAGTATGTTTCGCCATACACATATCGTCTAGGATATTTCAAGTGTATAATAGAAAGTCTACATTAAAATAAACCCTCATGTCCATTTCATTATTCAGATTACCAACAAGTTCAAACCCAGAACAATACAATGTCACCATAAAAACATATTTTCATTCACACTGCCAACAAATATACATAATATATAAACATTATTACCCTCGGCTAAATAAGGGATACCTACCAAACTGCGTTTATGGCAATATAACTTCATTCAGTTACTATCAGTATATTTTATACGGGTGTTTTGCATCATAGAGACGTTTCCCCTTTTTGCAATCAGAAAAAGCTAAGCTCGTTCTTTTTATCGATGCGGGCGGCGTAGAACGGATCTAATTTAAGGTCTGTGAAAAAATACAGTTTCTCGCGTTCTATTTGCAGTGCACTGTTATCCTTTGAATGAAAATTTAAGACGGCATGGAATATTTAAAATAGTTCTCTTAAGCCTCAATTTTTTAAGCTCGATGTTTTGCATTGATGTGATTAGATGACAATGGTGATTGAAACTTTATTAATACATTCTGGGGAGGGGTAATTTTTAGCATTGGTTGAAAGGTGGAATAGAAGTTATTACCTCTATTTCTATTACTGAAGCAACAGGTATAGGTGCAGATGCTGGTGCCATGGATACCACTGCTGCTGCTACTGCTGCTGCTACTGCTAATACTGCTAATCCTGCTGCTGCTGCTGCTGCCGCTACCGCCGAAACATATTTTAAGTTTTATTAGAACTATGTATGCGGTATGACTTTATAGTGAGCAATGAAAAAATATGCGTAATCTAAAAGTGATGAGACTGCTCAGAAATAGTAATTTTACAATATAATTTACAACGGTGTTATTTTTTTTATCCTAAGAAATTCAAAACGTGAAAGCCTGCGTCACCTACAAAAAGAGCCAGAAAATGCAATTCCGAAATACCTCAAATCTTTCTGAATGTTACGTCGCGTGGAAGTCGTTTTTATTACATCGTATTTATCTGTCTTTGAGTAAGCATCATGCAAGAAAGTATTAGTTTATTTGGTAGGAAAATAATAAAATTCAACCATATTATTTTGTTAACATCTATTTGAAATCCAAAACACAAGTTACTGTGGTTGCCTTCACATATATAAGCTCATAAAAAGAATGAAATGAAAAGAATCACGGACGCGTTGCCGAACTTACTCTCATGATATGATAAGGGCGAGAATATCGCCACATCGAGCACAAATTTCAGGCCCAGGCGACTTGTGTGTTATTTGTTGAATCAAAAAATTCAAACTATTGATTATTTGAGCCTAAGACCCCCATGATTTCTCGCCTAAATACGTTTTAACAAGACCAATGAGGTAAACCAATATTTTCTATATTTTCACAATAATTTTATTGTATAATAACAGTTTACGAATGAAACCACGGGATCATAATGAAATGAAAACATTTCTGATTTTTCATAAAGCTTATGGTTTTATCAAAAGTCCTTATTTATTCTGCAGCATTAATAAACGTGGAAAAAAGAGATAAACCTTCGCCATCCCAGTAAATTGAGCACTTTTTCACCTTTACAGAATTTGCAACGTCTTACAGTGTAATCGCGGATTACTCGGTAATAATGTTCGGGAACCGCCTCGTTTGTTTTCCTCGTGGAGGGATAGTAATGAAGGTTGCTGCTTCAGTGAATTTTCTATGACGTAAGCTAACTACTAACTCACCAAGGAAAGGTTTCGGACCGGTTCAACTCGCTTTAAATCCCTTATTTAAAGTAATCGCTTTTATGATCCGTCATTTCGGAATAATTTAATTATATTGTGACGATATAATTTTTTATATAAAATACCCACCAGTTACACACATAGCCCTTTATTTATTCCGCTGGTAAAATCCCATTTATGGATAAAGCAAAAAATAAAGCACGTTAAACAAAAGGCGAAACCACCTTCGACCAATACATAAAATTACGTCAACGGGACATTGACTCACCAACTTGTTACCGTAATCTTTGGTTAAAAATTGGTTGCTATAGTCACCAAAGAGTGCAAATGAGGGTGCAGCAGCAGACTCCTCAATAAAGCTAGTAGCTACACCACCTAACCAGAAGACCAAGAAATGGTTGCCGTAGTCAGCTAGGATCATCGTCGTCAAGATGTAATGAGAAAATGAACTATATTAAAAAACACGATTAATCGTTCGGAAATTTAAATTGGGCACGTTCGGGGACAAGACAATAAAGTTGAAAAACCTATATTTTGATATCATTTACTAATAGTGGATAAATAGTGAGTCCAACTCGCATGTAATCCGTTAGTATATGTCAAAGGTAATTGACGAGCGAGCTACGTGATTGTCATTAAAATAAGACAACTAGTCCGTAACCACCCTCTATTAACTAATTAGTTCAGCTCTGTTTAATTAACTATATGGTTAGACGTTGCATTAAAGGGTACCAAATGATGAGATCTATCATGAATCTATTGCCTTTCATTTGGAACAAATCTCTCCAGAGTGTCTAAATTCATTGGATCTATTGCGATAAATTTGTAACCGTTTAGGGTTTCGTGCCCAAAGGGTACCCAATTACAGAACCTAAGCCGTCTGTCTGATTGTTCGTCTTTCTTATCTTTAAAATCTGAGCTTTATATCTATCTTCTAAGTCATAATAAGAAGCTGAAAGCGCTCATGGCCAGTTGCACTCAATGATTGGTGACCCTTGGCGCGGTCAGTCCATGGATGGGTGACCACTTAGTGGTATTAAAGTTTCAACTGAGCCTCTCCGTGATTCGGAGGGCACGTAAAAAGTCGATCCCGGCTGTTATCAACTGACAGTCAGCAACTCTAACAGCAGTCGTTAAGTCAGAATCCTTCTGGCGGCTTGAAAACTTTGACAATAAGTTGGCCATATTGTGCATGAGCCATTTTTTATTAGAAGCAAGTGGGTCGTGGTCATTAAATGGCAAGTTTAGCCCTTACCCGTCCCGGATGGAAATATTATTAATATTTAGTACCTATTTCATAGCGTTTCACAAGATTTAACCACCAATTAACTTTTAACACAGATATTTTCAAAATTACCTAATAGACATATTTCTTTCGGTATATATCAGAGTGTGACTTTTATATTTAAACATGTCATAATTTATTTACTTACTAGTTTATTATTACTTTACTACTTCATTAGTAGAGGTGGTAAACCAGTCGTCAAATCTTACAAACATTTCCCTAAATTTGAATAGTTCATGTGAGTATCTAAAGTTTCAATTCATCAAAGATATTTTTTATAGATATATTTTACAGAAAATACTTTAGGAAATTCAAACAAATACATGATATCCGTGAACAGTTCCGCAATTTCACTGAAATATTGATGCTATAAAGTTTGCAATTTTAAAAGAGTAATGGCATATTCCAGGTGCTTGCAATCACTATCGGAAATAAAATGAAGCAAGATAAGCAAATGGCTACGGTCGTGAAAACCAATTTTTGTTTTCACATTATTGTTACTTACACGCGGTGGTTACGATTCATAACTTTAATTTATTGTCGTGCACTAAAGGAAAAGAAAGTCCCACTACATAAATTATTTTATTATGACCACTGCGCTATTAATTTATGTCCGGGTTTTCAACCGTTCTGTTAAACTTGTGTGTTGTTTTCAAATCAAAAGAATTTATGTCTTTTTTTTAAGTTAGTTTTGTAGTTGTATAGTTAGTAAAGGAATTTTATTGGCTTTAAATTGGTTTCGGGTCTGGGTATTGTGGGACCGTAAGTCCCTCGTAGTTCTTGATACCAACGATTCTGGTTAACCTAGCGTAGGGTCAGGACTGTGTGTGACTGTTGGGTGTATTGATTTATTTTATTTTACGGGTAAGATTTATACATAATATAACGTCTCTATTCCAGAGGGGTAGCCAGAGACTATGAATTTCCACTAAACTCGGTGACACCCCACTTTCACATAATCTACTTTCATTAATCTCTTCTTGCATTCTCGTCGGTTCAGAGTACTCCTCATCTGACCTTTATAATCTTTAAGTATAGCAAAAATTACTTTCTAATTACGTTTTGGAACGACAACGTTAGTTGGGCTAAGCTTTTTATAGGTACTGCCGGTAACAAAATGCTTACGGAGTTTTGTTTAGACTTGAGAGCATGTAAACACTACAATTTAATTCCATTCCGGACAACATATTTTTTTTTTGTTTTTAATTAAGCTGGAAATACAGCGTGAATTTTATATTTTTTCTTAATCTTTTGGTTATCTCATTTAAAATTCCAGAAGAAATATTTGTAGGAGTAAACCGAAAGGCGATGTGGTATGCCGCGCACATTCAGAGCAAACGATCTCCGACGCGCTGGTGCATACGAGATGTTCGCAAATTGATGGAATACTAATGCTCTTCGTAGGTAGCCCTCCTGTCAAAGTATCATCGGAGGTTCAAATGAATTAAACTGGCTACAATTGATGAAAATAAATTAAAATTCGCATAACATTACACAGATGAGGTACGTTTTGCAAATACACAAATAACATTCCAAGGTTATTTTATTATTCATTCCGGGTTTGAATAGTTTTATTTGAGTATATACCTATAAAAATAGGATAACTAAAAGGTTATTCTTATTGTCATAAGTGATTATTTTTTTTATATTTTCTAAAGCAGTCGTCAGCAAACGTGCAAGTTTAAGTGAGTCACAAGTGTTGATATCCACTTATCCTATTACCTATCTTGTGTGGGAAACGTAGATAGCACATTTTCAGCTTCAAATTCCTGTAATCAATTGCAGTATCGATCCTAGGATACCAGAGAAATTTGGACAAACCCGCTAAACGAAAAAAGAAATAACCCGCGGTTAAAGCATTTTAAAAATATCGGCTAACAGATCGAATAATAAATAGTAAATAGACTTTTCAATCCTCCTTTGCATCAAATATGGATTCCTTTCTTTTAAATTCTTATATCGATTTCAATTAAAAAGTATCGATTCTAGTCTGGCAGATTGTTAATAATACCATTTTTAGCAGAATAATTTAGTAGGCATCATATTGTTATTATGAAATAACTATTTATTTAATATTGAAACTTTTTATAATAAGTACTAATATAAAACATAGTTTACAGTTTATTTAAACAGTGTATGTGAATGTTTGTATAAAATTGTAAAAGCAAAATAATATAAACACGGGATAAGTTTCGTTCTGCAGAGTTGTTAGTTAAATAATTATTTTGCAAGCCGTGTTGATGTTGACCCTTGTGTCCAATTATGTTCAATTTTAGACGTAAAACAATTCACAGTCATAATTCAAACGAGGTAACAAAAACAAATTACAATTAACAAACCTAATTCCGTCCGGTTGAGTACACACGACTTTTATGATTTATCCGTGGAAACCCCGACGAGGGGACAGGTTTGAGTGAACTAGGGTTGTCGTCGTAAAGCGCGTTCTTACCCCATCAGCAAGTAACCCAAATTGGCTGGTGGGGTAATGGCTTACCCCGTTGCATTGTTTGAACAGCCTTTATTACACTCTCTAGTCATTATGTGTAATTTGCTACGTGCCATTGCATAAAATTATGTATAAATATCTGCTATATTTTCTCAAGTAATATTCGCGACAATTTTATACGGTAACTACGTAAACGTAATATTTATGGATAACAAAATCCCTATGACTCATAAAAATAAGTGAGGAAATTAAATAAATTAAGTGAGTAATTGAAATGTGATAGAACCACGCTATAGACAGTTTTGACTAAACCATAAATGGGCCAGCTCGACCGAATTGTTACCATTCTCTCACAGAAAACCCACGTGATGGAGCAGCATACTCTTGCATGCTTGTACGGTGAGTAAGATATCTGGAGGCTCAAATCCGCCTTTCCCTTGTCAATCCTTTAATCATCATTTTTATTTAAGGGCGACAATGCATCCATGATTCTTCAGGTATTGTGTATTTATGGACGGTGAAGATTACATACTATCAGGTGACCCATTTGCTCGTTTACCGTATACTTTGCTATAGAAATATACGAAGTTTGAAGTGATATATGAAAGTTAATTCTACTTCTTTTATTGACATTTACTATAATAATAATAATTAATATTTACTATAACGACCTATTTTTATCCCGAAACATCCAAACTTAGTACAAGAAAATAAAAATCTTCGTAAGATTTACCTTAAACCATTTTTATATAACAAAAAAGGTGCTTGACAGGTAAAATTATTTCACTACAGGTGCCGATTTGGATATATAGGAAAATATGGCAGCCCTGAGCGCGTCTTCTGTAAGTGGATAGAGTGGGGTAGGGATATTGGCACGTTAGGCGTAAAATAAGTCTCAGGTGTACTTGATAGCTTTTATCCGCCAAAACTGATAAAATATCCCTTTCGTTCAAACCCAACCGTTTTCGTTAGTTGTTGGTGCGAAATTATGAAACTTGTTTCTGTCTACCGCTGTCCCTGTAAAACTATTAGTTTGCGACTCTGCTTATTACAACGCTAATTAAAGGACAAGATTAATGACCGTCCCAGTCATTACAAAGAAGCAATAAGTAGTCTGCACTGTTACTAAACAAATGAGTTGGAATAATTATTAACTAAATTAGCATCCGTGCTTAGTTTTTTAAACGTGTTATTGATTTTTTATGTTTAAAAATATTTTCATTTTGAATTTGTAATTGTTTCGGGAAATCACGACAGCCTCTGTGGCGCCGCGCCGCCGCGGGTGTACAACCGGCTATGAAGCTAGAAGCTACGGGTTCAACTCCCGCACGGAGACAAATGTTTCGACAAATCGAACAGGTCGCGATGGTAAGCGCCTCATCTGCTCATAAATAGAAGCAACACCACACAAAACTCTGAATTATAAGGTCAAGTCTAGATACTCTCATAATGCCCAGTAATTTCACTGGATTCAATATCCTTTAAATCTAAACACAACAGTGATTACGCACTGCTGGTTGCAAAACATGTTTGGTTTTAACGCTGATACCTATATAGCAACGTAGCCATGGTAATTAGATTTAGTTTTACTAGACTTCAATATCGATAAATGAAGAGTGTTAGCTAAGAATAAGTAGCAGAGTAGACACTAAGCCGCAGCTAACACCAGCTCTTTAAGCCACTAATCATTTTCGAATACTGTTTAATGATGTTTTTGAACTTCTAGGAACTTTCACAGGCCATTAGTTAGTAATCGTAGTATAATTTGCGGCACTTCAGCTGTTGAACCCTGATTATGAGAATTCGTAATCCTCTGAACATGTAAGTGCTTTACATTAAGTGCCTATAGCAATATATTTATTCACGACCAAACAGGGATATTATGAGTTTGACCTCTTTGCCAGTAGAGTCGTAGCACCTAAATGAATGGACCAATTTGGATGTGGTTTTTAAAAGCTATTTTAATCAAAGACTGAAACCAAAATAATTAAAATATAATTCCACCTGCCCTCATCCCACTAGTAACATGCTTTTTAATGTCACAAAAATATTTGGCTTGTATTTTTAACGCCCGGCCACCTGAGGGCCAATTCTGCTATTTTAACTGACACTGCGAATGAATTTTAACCGAACTGAGATTACATTTTGATTTAATTAAAAATATGGCATTCTGCTCCTTTAAAAATTCGATATCATCTCAGTTAAATTGCATTTAAACTGTCAATTCGATCAACTTTCAATGTCTTTCTTTTGTTGAAAATATGGCTTCGCATTATTATGCATTTCGCCAATGACAAGTATTTTACCGAATTTTACGTATCAGCTGCCATAGACTAAATTCTAGAAATTAAAAATGACCTAAGCGACAAAATCAATGTTACCAACTCACAATAAAATACCCACAATATAACTAATTTCAGTGATTAAAAAATTACGTAACTGGAGGTTATGATTTTTTAATTAATTGATTTGACTAATTCCATGTATTTTATTTATTTCATTAATTTATCTATTCCATGGCATAACTGAAGGAAAACGGCACAACAGCACCACTCAGGCAGTCCTTTCCGGAAATAACCACAATCGCGATTATTTTATTGAAATTTGAAATTTTACCGAATTGCGGTTTTTTTATTTTGCAACACTGCTGAGGACATATCTATACTAAATAAAAATTGTGCGAGAGTTTTGGCGGGAATTTTGACAGTGCGATTGCTCTCATAATTTAATCTACACTAATATTCTAGAGAGGAAAGACTTCTTTTGTATTTTTGTATGTAACAAATAAACTTAAAAACTACTGGGCCGATTTCAAAAATAATTTGGCCGTTAGAAAGCTACATTATCACTGAGTAACATAAGCTGTAAACTCATTTCTAATACTTTACTGAAATAACGAGCACACAAAGTCGCACAATTTTGACTACTTTTAGTTGCTTGCAGTAAAAGAGAATAAAGTTAACTGAATTTGTCTGCAGTTAACTCACAGTCACTTCACCTCAGTGTTGCCAAGTCAGATTTTTGAAAATACCGTGTTGTCCACATTAAAATACGGCATTTGCGTCAAAAATACAGTGCTTGATGGGAAAAAATACAGTCTATTTTACAGTGCAATAAAATGTCATACAAAAAAGGAAATAATTAAATTATTAAATAAAATATAAATTTATTTTAAAATTTATATCCTAAACTAACTTAACATTTTATTTGTATATATCGATCGCTGCAGAAATGGATGGCTGCGATGATAATGATATCGGTTTATTTTTTTTAATGTGTTTAATCAAAGAGTTTTTTGTATACTACTAGAAAAGCTGCGCGGTACATAGAAATTGTAGTATAATAAATTGTAGTATAGTAAATTAGTTGTATTACTAAGTTGCAGTCAATTGACCGTAACTCAATATTATCATCTCGCTTACTCTCAACTAGAACCCCTATTGCGCTCCCTGTTTGTGAACTGTCAAACTCCCGCGTTATGTGACGCAGTTTTACTTCTAAATAACCTGTCTAGTAGTATACAATAATAATACGAAATTTTGACTGTAAAAAAATACTGTGTCTCCATATAAGGTATTTATAAAAATACCGTGTCCAGTAGATGGCATGAAAATACGGCAGATCTGCTGTAATTACAGTGCACTTGGTAACACTGCTTCACCTTCAGTCACATTTCATTCTCAATATTTTGACGTTTGTCTGCAGACGAAATGCATTTTATATAGTTAAGTGTCTCACAATGGACACTGGCGAAATCACTAATCTACGGTGGAGCCAAACACAATTAAAAGAAGAAGAAGATAGTTAAGTGTCAAAATTGTTACCAGAATGCCGTTTTGGTTCAGTCAACTTGTATTCTACTTTCGATATCATTGCGTTCTAAGTTCTTGAATATTGGTTTAGCAGAATACCATTTGCAACTTTCTTGTCGCTGAGATTAGATCGGAATGATATTTTGAACAATTAAAATTACGAGAATTGGCCCTCTGACGTCGACCCCTCTGAGGAGAAAACACACCTAGACCCGAAAAAAATATTTGTGGATCACACAAATATCGGTTTCGAGTCTGGGTGTTGTGGGGCCATAAATCCCTCATTGCTACCCACGATACAGGTTAACCGAGTGTGGGGTCGGAACTACGTGTATGACTCTTGGGTGTTTTTTTTTAATTCACTGTTGTAATTTTGTCTACAATGAAGCTTCGCCACTTTGAAACTAAAACGTAAACGTATTCAATGTAGGTTAACAGCGCACTAAGCTTGGAATCAAGCCCCTTTCAGTGTTATGTGCATCTAGTTACTATCTACTATCATACGAGCAATCTTCTGGCGAGGGCGGCTTGGCTTAAACGATTTCAATAGGTAAGGGAATGGCTCGATAGAAAATAGGTGCGCTCTAAAGGTGCGTTTTGAGTTACGCGACTCGGACAAGAAATCACCCACTTCAAAACGGAGGTGGTTCTCAATTCACGGCTTTTTATATAAAGACGCATAACTCCGCTAAATGTGGACTGATTTAGATGCTTCTGTTTTTCATTTGAAATATTGTAGCCCTAATATGGTATAATTTAATTTCAAGAAGAAATTCTACCTCCAAGGGAGTCAAATCAGGGATGAAAGATTGAAACTTAGTTATCTATACATCGATTTTAATTGTTTTCTTTCAAGCGGACTTCTCGCCTCGCTGACATCTCCTGACTCGTGTTAGCCTCACTAATACAGATATATACATACATACGCACTCACGCCTGTAATCCCCGAAGGGGTAGGCAGAGGTGTAACTAGTACACCCACATTTCGCCAAGCGTATCTCCATCCCAAGATGTGATAGGGGACGAGCCCATCGCCATACCGGGCATACATTCCAGACTCCGGGTAAATACTGAGCATTTGTCAATAGAAAAACCCAATATCACTTTTACCCGACCCGGGGATCGAACCTGAGACCTCAGCGTCAGCCTCAGTCGTAACGCGTACGCATTACAACTGCGCTACCGAGGCAGTCAATAATCTCCTCACTAAGAATACATTAAACACACCTACAATACTTGCCACGATTACAAATGAACACTGAGAGGTATCCGTTCAATGCGACATATTTTATACTATTAGCATGTGGAAGGGGAAACTGTTGATTCTATGTATTTTATCTGTTGAGTACGACATCTATCAGAGGGTAGGTGCGATAACACTCGCGACACGCGTCTCGTTGTCCAGTCTCAGTCGCATAGCTTAAAACAAGCCTTAAGTAGAGTATTAACATAGCATTAGCTCATCACGCCCGAAGGGGTAAGGAGAGGTACAACTAGGACCAGTATTAGTAGCACCATTTATTAATTTAAATCGAATAAAATCATTAAAATATACACGAAGTATTAAAATTTTATTACACTTGTAATGATTCTTAACAAAATAACTGAGTTAGTTTTTAATCCCATTGCTTAGATTCTAGCTACTAGATTCCAAAACTAGTTTGCCAATGCAAATTGGATTAAAGCACAGGCAAAATGGTGGTCTTTAGATAAGAATTTGATTGGCAAAAATGCTGTTAATAGTTCTGGCTGTAATCCAATCAAATAGTACTGTCTGTACAATTAATTTACTTGAATACAAAATTTGAATAAGTTTCTTACATTAATTCTAGTATATTCCTAATTAAAGCTTTACATGTTAATACGGTTTTCATTGAAGTTACCTTGTGTTGAATCTCAGGTAATATGTTTCATGAAACTATGTTAAGAGACAGTATGGAGCTGTTACGAGATTGCCGTGCAACTTAGAACGTATCATCATTTGGAAAAGAGCTTGTGGCATCACGTCTAATATGTTGCATTGTACCATTTAATCATTTTAGGGCCGATTTATCAATACCCGAATAAATTTTACCTGCTCTATTGAAACAGTCAATTTATATCAGGTTCTCATTGTTCGATTTTAGTTGATCAAATTACTCAAATCAACAAAAGCTGTATGTATAGTTTTGTTGGTCAATTCGACTGAAACCTGTTCAAATGTATCAAATCGCATGGAATTTTGCAGTTGATCAACTAAAATCAAACCGTGTGAAACATATATTAGGATGTAATAATTTGACATACGCTTCTTTATTTACATTGACAGGGTAATAATTATGTATTTTGGCGTCATTTTTATTACGCCACACTAAGCGAGTAATACCACCACACAATTTAATCAGAATAAACTAAATACATACGTATTATACCTATGTAGGTACTTTTAAGAGATACACTCAGAAGTAGTTCTAGAATTGCCCTCTTTGTGGGGCTTAAGAACACTGCTACGATATGCAAAATCTTCCATTCCAACTGGAGCAGCATCGGGTTATTTAACCGTCTTACCCATTTAACTAAGAAAAATGTAAAATGTTTAAGTTTCAGCAAAAAACAACACTTCCAGCAAACTCGGCGGATTGAGTTTTGCACGAACGGTTTATGTTTTATTATATTATACGTCGGCCCAATTTCATCAAACGGAAAAGTTTTCGGGAAAATCTACGTAGCGAGCCTCACTGACCATACATTGATACACTCATCTAAATTCAGTTTGTTCGTGACTTGAAACTCAATCGGCAGACCTCGCTCATAGTTAATTTGTAATGAAACTGCCACTTGGAGATGATCACAAGTTTCCCATAATTAGCTTAGAAGTTGCGGTAAACATACAATATTTTCGCAAAAACAAGCTAAAGAACTCACAGGGATGTAGCTAAAGAATCGACATTCGACATAGATGTAAAGTAAATGAATATTTTAATTCTTTTTTTTTACGCAAATGATTTGCGAGGATGTATACCTAAATGCAGCTAATATTTAATATCTACCGACTTAAAAAGGATAAGGGTCACAATTCGTCTATTTTTCTTAACTGCCTCAATAGAACAAAGATTCTCAATAATTTGTCGGTATATAATATATTTTTTATGAATGTTCACGCATAACTCCTCCAAATGTGGACCAATTTAGATAATTCATTTATATTCGATAGGATTTACTGTCCTTTTTTAACATTTAAAGTTGTTTATATGCTTAAATGACGAGACGAGCATAGAGGTGAAATCGAGGATGAAAGACTAAAATGCATTTATACACTGAATATGCAACGATTATGATGGGTTTTACACAAAAAATAGTACAAGTTTTTTTTTACTAAAAACAAGCAATAAAAAGGTTTATTTTTTACCTTTTTAGTATTTTTTGTCGGTTTAATATTTTGTTTTTATTTAGTTTTTATTATGTGTGTTACTTGATATCGCAATGTGAACCAATTTTGATGATTCTCTTTGTATTCAGTGAAGCTCCCATATAGATACATAAGCTCACGCCTTAATCCCCGAAGGCAGAGGTGCAACTAGTACAGTACCCATATTTTGCAGGGTTTGTTTCCGTCCCATAATGAGATAGGGTCGATCCTGTCTCCATACCAGGCACAAATTCCAATCGGGCAATTTGTGTGATTTTTGGAATGGAAAACTAAAAAGCAAATTGTAATTGCCCGACCTGGGTATTAAATCCAGGATTTCACGATACTCAGCTTTAGTACGCTGTCACTAGACCAATGAGGTGATTCACAAAGGCGACTAATGAGGGTCCAAATTAACCAAATTATATAGGGTATAATTTGATTAATCTAAAATGACGAAGTACGAGGGATAACTCCTCAGCGGATAACAGCAAGCGCAGCAGGACTCGGATTTGAAATTCGGTTTTTGAAGTTTATCTCTTTTTTAATATCCTGAATGACGAGATTAGCGAGGCGTTCGCCTGATGGTCAGCGACACGCCTACCTATAAACAGAAGCAAAACCACACAGAAATTTTAATTACAAATCACTGCATGACATTGGACTGCGCTCGTCAATTCAAGACAAGATTTCAACATTTTAATATAACAATAACAATTCTAAGATTTTAAGTCTCATAATGCCCAGTAATTTCACTAGCTTCGATTATCATCGAAAACGAAATATAACAGTGCTTACACAATAATTAACTATAAAGCAGCTTTATACATAACTAGCTTTTGCTCGCGACTCCGAATGAATGTCTTTTTCAGGGCAAAATTTCTTATTCCGGGACAAAAGTCAGTAAAAGTAAGTCCTTTCCCAGGATATAACCTATCTCCATACCAAATTACATTAAAATCCATTCAGCTGTTTAGCCGTGAAGACGTTACAGACAGACAGATTTAATCTCGCTTTTGTATATTTTATTATATTCAGCTGTTATTTTGCAGATTTAATACAGTGAGATGAATTTTATAGTACTTACTACAGAGTTCGCTCTAGGTGGGATCTGTTTAATGCTGCTCGCCGTACACTGATCTGGTTTAAGCGCTTTAGATTCAGCTTCCTAGCTACAGATATCAGACTAGACGGCATCCAGTGCGACGCTTGGCTTACGCGACGTGTACTGGCATTTCAATTAAAATATAATACACGATTAAGAACTAAGGCACCATAGTACGTAAACCTAAAACTTAGGCCGGCATAATTTTGCCGACCTACGATAGACACATCGTCTGTCGTTGGTCGACAGTATTCTTGGATTGCGCTACAGTTAACATACATCACGAATACACAAGTCGTTAAGTCTCATAATGCCCAATAATTTCACTGGCTTCAACGTCCAAACCAAACCACTGCTGCTAGGTGGCAGAAATAGACAAAGCGATGGTACAAACCCAGGCGGCCTCTCGCACACGAGAAACCAACCTACCTAATAAAGATATGTAAAAATTATTCCAAACCTATATGAACACATCTGCTTGAATCGCATATCATACACCACACACGTCTAATCGCCAACTATTTCGCCAACATAATATTAACCGATAACCGATATACATTGATACCGTCCGTCCAATATCACAGTCATACTCATAATATAGTTCACTAACCACACCGTTTCCCAATTTTCACCCGCAACGCCGAAACACATTACCGAAACTCGGTATCAACTTAGTCCAGATCCCTTCGATTATAAATTTGATGACGCCAGCGGTTGCTGACATTCGGCGCACTCATAGAAACTCTGTCGACGCGTGATCAGAATTTTGATGGCAGGATTAAGGCGTCCCGATGCGGCCAACTTGCCTTCACAGATCCACGCTGATGGCTCCTAATTAAGACTCGGCTAATGGAGAGACATGCTACTACGTAATTCAGAGACGCTCAGGGATTCCATTATGGTAACGTAGGCAGTATAATATTAGCTGGAGTAGTGGAGAGGTTGGAAGTGGTTTGGGGCAACGACATACGAGTACACTATTGTATGTTTTATGTCACGAACCTTCTTAATTACACAGAAATAAAACAATTTATGTTCCTACTTTTCTGTTTTAAACATTAATGTGATGCACGCGTGATGTATGGTTAGTGCGATACATTAAAATGTTTCTGATGTTAAAAATGTTTCAAAGTATTATTAAAAAGTTATTTTAGTATAGTCAGTCTTAAGTTAGTGGTGGTAAGTTTAAAACTAATTATGACTATGCTGGAAAAAGGACATAAGAGTACTTTTTGTACCAAAAAATACATTCAAACGGGCGGAGCCGCAAGCAAAAGCTAGTTATTATGTAAGTTTTAGATTGCCTACTATGTATTTCAAAAATAATTTCTGTTGAACATAATATATGAAAACTAATCATTGAGAGTAAATCGGACAATAAAAGCGTCTAGTTACTAAATGGGATTTTATTTTGTAAATTGTAATAAAAGCTCTAACCACAACACGCAAAAAGTACAAATGGAATTTAATCAATTATTTATGAATATTGTATGTAATTTTTTTTTATAACATAGGCCGGAAAACGAGCAATTGGGTCACCTGATGGTAAGCGATCTCCACCGCCCATGTCCACCCACAATACCAAAAGAATTATGGGCGCGTTGCCGACCTTAAAGGAAAGGGATAATAATAATTAAGGGAATAGGAAGGGGAGGGAACATAACATACACCCACGCCTTTGTCACCCAAAGGGTAGGCAGAGGTGCAACTAGTGCTACACCCACGTTTTGCTGAGCTTATTTCCGTCTCATGATGTGATAGGGGCGAAAACTCAAAATTGTGATTACCCGACCGTGGAACTAAATCCCTTACTATAGCCCTTAGCCTTACGCTGCTACTAGGTCAATAAGGCGATTGTGTGTACTTTACTTTAAAAAACAGAAACAATAAAACAGTTAATCTTTCCACCGCCACTTCGTCCGTCTACGCTGATTTCTTTGTCATACTTTATCTCCACAAATTAGAAACCAAGCATCCACTCAGTATTCTGTTGTATTCAATATTTTTAACCTCGGAAAAGTTTTACATTCCTGGGAGAAATATGGTTATAAATGCGCGGTAGTGTGAAACAATTCCAAATTATTTGCACAGCTACAGTTGATTATTTTGTGCCGTTAGAAATGAGAAGAAATTAAATGATTCGCCAATTAAATAGTAGGGTAACAAGAAAATCAGCTATAAATAAATAAATATAATATAAAATAATTACTTGCTTAGCAAGATCATACAATTAGTTAGCACGAAAATAGTATTATCAACTGGTAGGTCATGTTATGAAACGTATACCTCGTAAACGTATCAATAAATGAGCGTGCCGCGGCAGCAGCCGGCGAGCGCCAAAAGTAAAATAACTCACGATTTGCCTCTATAAAACTAACATTATAACTAAATAAAAATAAATACACCCAACAGTCACACACATAGTCCTGACCCCACACTAGGTAAACCTGTATCGTGGGTATCAGGAACTACGAGGGACTTGCGGTCCCACAACACCCAGACCCGAAACAATTTTTTGTGGATCACACAAACATTTGTCTCAGTGTGGGAATCGAACCCACGGCCTCTCGCTTCGCAGCCGGCTACTCGCCCGCTGCGCCACGGAGGCTGTCTGAATTGTAAAAACATTGCAGCTGATATATTTAATTAGCTATAAAACCAATTTTAGAATTGACCAATTTTATATTATTTGCTGATCATTTTAGTTTTCTTGCTGGTCACTAGTAGCGTCCCAACTCAGTACATTTGTTGACAAAGAACATTTTAGAATTGACCAAACCTCAATATTTCGTTGATTTTATTTGATTGGTTAAAATGGGATTGATCTTTGTGAAGTTTATGCTACATTTGGTTTGATTTATACATAATAATTATGTATAAAGTAAAGTGCAAAGTAAAAGCCGGCTCTGAAGTGAGAGGTCATGGGTTGGATTCACGCACCGAGACAAATGTTTGTTTGATCCATAAATATATGTTTTGGGTGTTTTCTCCGCAAAGGGGTTGACGTCAAGCAGGCGACCTGTCATAAACACTACAAGCAAAATCTTTCTGTAACACGTTTTAATATGGATGTTGCGCCGACCCCATTGCGAGTGGGATAAGGGTAGGTGGAAGAGAAGAAGAATTATGGATAAAGTAATACCTGTTTCTCTTTACTTATCAAAGAACACATTTTTGACACGGTGGAGATCGAAATTGACTCTATGGCTGACGTCTAAAGATAAATAACCAAAAGTTATTATTTATACACGTTTTCCACTCGCTCGGGCGAGGAGCGAATGTTTTCCCATCTTAATTAAAAGCAAGTTTTTAGAGATCCCCTCGGCTCTCGCTACAAATTACTTATGTCGATTGAATTCATTAACTTTTATTATTTTTTAATCATGTTCCCGGCGCCTGTAATTGAAACGGTTGGAAGTTACGCGAGTACTTTCCTTCGACTTTTATTGGACCATATGTGTGCGACTATTAATGGCAGTGGGGGATGTTAAAAGCTATATTTTCCCATCCTGATGTATGAGGTTCTTGCTAGCTGTAATGAGAAATTCCGATGTCACAACATTTTGTATGACGGCCCAAGAGCGACATTTTTGAACATGGCGCTTTGATACAATTTGCAAACTTGTGACGGGTCCGGATTAAAAATGCTGACGCGGCATTTTTCGCAGCGAAAGGGGCTAAGGCATGTGTTATTGACAACGCATGTATTGTTCACATCGTATGCAACCAAATTTTTGTAAAAGTCAAAAGCCCTAGTGCATATTAAGCCTTAAATAACGAACCACGTAACATGAATTCTGTGCTTTATAATGTTTATAACTGGTGTGTTTTATTCATCGAACGTTTTCTTTGCTCGGTGGCGCAGTTGTAATGCGTGCGCGTTACGACTAAGGCTGACGCTGAGTTGTCGGGTTCGATCTCCGGGTCGGGTAAAAGTGATATTGAAAGTAAGAAAGAAAATATTATGTTTATTATTGAAGCATTTTCATTATGTTTTCTTTGCAATAAAATATAAATATTTATCATAATGTAGATCCCAACGTAGATCCGAATTTATTTGGGGGAACCGACCTTTTAGAGTTTTAGCTCATAATATAAATCTTATACAAATAATTAAGCCCTTGAACCCGAAACACATTAATTGTTTTTTACTATCATCAAAGTATTTTGCAACATACTAAAAATTTCACCAATTATGCCAATATTTTTTAATAATTCGCATTCGCAAGTAATATTCAAGTTTGAGAGTAGGTAGTAGAGCCATGCTGTAAATAGTCTAAAGCATGAATGGGCCGGCTCGACCAGGTGGTTACCACTGTTTCACAGAAAACTGACGTAAAGTAACAGCTTAAGGCCCAAATCCCCTCCCCTTCTTAATCGCTTGATTGCCTGTTTCCTTTAAGGGCGGCAACGCACCCTCATGATTCTTGTGGTATAATTGTGATCGTACATGGGCGTTGGAGATCACTTACCATCAGATGACCTACTTGATCGCTTGCCGGCCAATACTATAAAAAAATATTCCAGCTAATAATATACGTAGTTTGTATCCGAACTTCATCTAAAAATATTACTTTATTTTTCCGGGTATAGGCAACCTCCCCATATCAACTTTTCATTGTAGTGCCGGAGTTATTTTCCTCGAAAGGACTCAATTTTGTGTGAACCGATAACATTTTCATGATTATGCGACGAGGATACTCTTTTCATATCGCTACAGTATCCAATCCACACTTGAAATTCAAATGTAAATGCGGGCCATGATGTTAAAATGCCATGAAATATTGCGTACGGGGAAATATATTCTTACTTGGCAATATGCTACTTTGATATACTAGTCGATTTAAAGAGAATAATGTGCTTTGATAATGTTTACTGCTTGCGGTAAATTTAAAATTACCATCCATATAATTTTTTTCCCCTATAAGCAAACAAAAAAACAAACAGTTCTAAACTCTATAAAGTGTATAAAGTGGTCGTTAAAGGATACTGGCAATAATGCAAAATACATACAAGCATCATAGTATTTTAGTCTTAGGCTCGCCCCAGACTACGAGTTAGAAGAATTGGGTGCCCATGATGTTCCATTTTTAATTATTTATTTATTTCCTCATAGGTACAAACATTTGCAAATGAATCATTGTCAGCGTCTAATACGCCGTAGACTGGCGCGAGACTTAGCCCCGTATTCACAAACTATATTCAAGTGACGCTGTTGTTCAGTGTAGATTTCTGTGTACATGATTGGCCTTTTTTTATTTAGCCCCTAAAACTAACCAATAATGTATACAGTAATCGCCACTATGCGTTCGCGCGCAACTATGAGGGTTCATAGTAACGTTTATGAATTCGGAGGCAAGACCCTGCCTTACTACGACAGAACTGAAATGTATTAGCCGTTGCCAAACTTCCATTTTTAAATACTTGTACAAAAAAAATTGGTACATTGTGTATCGGCACATTTTGAAAAATTGTTTAAATAACATCAGCGACCTCTGATACGCCTAAGTTGCGTTTAGTATAGTCGGACTCTTAATTTTATTATAATAATACCTTTCATTAAAATACTATTAAAACCGTCCTAAAAAGTGAGTAGTCACAAAAAACATTACGTGTAACCTCTACTATGTACACGAAGTTGAAATCAATATATTAAATTAAATACAAATCATGGTTGTTAACGACTTAGTATACAAAATGTGGAGTTCATTTTCACTTTATATGGTCGATTATAATTTGAAATTACAATAAAAAACATTGTTCTGCAAAATCATACCATAGGTTATTATTACTACACAATAGAGGCTGTGAAACAGGAACCGATATAGGCTTAACGCAAAATTTATACATTTCAACACGCAACAGGGCGTAGTGCACGAGTCTCGCGTGACTCTAATCAAGAAGCCTTGCAATTATTAATTTTAAGAGTAATTTACTCGTTGACGTAATTGTATTTTGTCGTGTGCAAATTCAAGTGCCGTAAAAGTTAAGATGACTATCTGTATAATTACATAAATAGAAAACAAACCAAGTACAATATTAAATGTTAACATTTGTTGCTTCAATGAAAATGTATATTCCCATCTAGGTGAAAAGCAACCACGTGCCATTTAGCGGGATCAATCACTCGCTCAAATTTACTCACACGAAACAGGAGTGTTAAATGTACCGTAATAATTCGGTTTATATTTTTGTCGAGTCTCAAAGTTTATTTTATAAAGCAGGTGAGACGATTGAATAAATTGTTGACTTGAGACAGATAGACTTAATGTTAGGTAATTTACTGCCTCTTTATTTTATTCTCTGTATAATCTCTCTAAAATACCTTTATATTATAGTGGAGCCGAGTACTGTTTGACCTTTGACAGTGGTTTAATGTAAAATTTCCCGTTTTCAGCATCAATATTTTTGTATATTTTTATAGTTAGACTTTTGACAAGAAAGGCAGTAAAGTTATCTGATCGTTGCCAAAAGTGTAACACGGCTGCTTTTAGTCTTTTTATTCTCACGGGTCTTTTTAAAATCAAAATGCTGATTTTTCATTTGCAATAAAAAGACAAGGAACACGTTTATACATTTTCTTTTGCAGGCGCAAAGGTACGAGAATTACCCTCTCTTTGTAATGCTAATTTTAAAACCAAGGAATTCATTTTTTATTCATAAGTTTTTCTGCTCTAAAGCAGTCAGAGCATCCGACTCGTTTGTGATGAGTTTGAAGTTAAAAATAAAAAATCATATTAAGTATTTCGTGAATTTTGTTGGATTTGTTTAATAAGGAGTGATTTGTTTGAGTATTGTCAATCTGTAATTTTTGTAAATGCTCCTAACAAACGTACTATTTATTCACTTTTGTTTAAGAACTTTCACAAAAATCTTGAAGTATGGTTTTATCATAATTTTCATTAAATAGCTTTTATTATTTTATTATTGTGTAGGAATTCTTTTTAAAAGTGTTCTTAAGCACCACTTATGACATAAAGAAAACAAAAAATATACTCGAGCGCTTGGAAAACGAATTAATGTGTATGTAAGTTACATTTAATTTAAAGTGGTATGCTTTTGTGAGTCCCGAGTGTAATACGAAATTTTTATCATTTTATGCTGGCCATAACGGGCCTAGAAATTCAGCATTAAAATGGACAGATATTTATATTTTATTTTACTTTCAAAGTGCGTAGAAAAACATAATTTATGTATGACGATTTCATTTGTTATGACAGTGTTAAAGACTGTTTTGAGGTATAGGACCGAGATAGGTCGGTCGCGACGCGTGACCAAGTCCAGCGATAGCGATACCCCTCCACTTTTCACTTACTTCTTCACAGTCACTCGCGACGCGCTCTTCTATCTTGGTAGCATATCTCTGAACGTTTCTATTCAACTGCATACGAAGCGGTCGTGTCGCGGTCGTCGCACGTCACTGTCTCTTAGCTTAGCTAATTTAATTCGTTATGGTTTACTTCTTTAGCCCATAACTCACTCTAACTAAATACTTGTCAATGAGTTTAACTAACAGAGGACCTTCCGAGCAAGAGCGGGGGAGGGTTACAAATAGATACTGATCTCATTCAGACAGGGTTTTCATTGCAAAGAGCCAATATTCGATACTTTTTCCCCGAGTGGCACACTTTTACATTTGGACTGCGTTGCTCAATGCTCATTGACGATTCAACCCTTGCGCGGTCGAACAAACTGGATTAGTCTGGGACATGTTCGTTCACAAGGGAAATAAATATTTTTTTTTATTCTGTTTCCGAATCGTGTCCACAATAACAGCCAACAATGAAAAATTAAAACCTGCGGAAGATTGAATAAAAAATATTACCAGCCCTATATATGTCCCAATGCTTGCTAGGCTCGGGCTTCCTCTACTAATTATATACTTTTTCTATTACGAAAATGCTCAGTATCTGCCCAAAGTCTGGAATTGTGTCCGGTATGGCGATAGGCTTGCCCCCTATGCCGTCATGGGACGGAGATACACTCGGCGAAATGTGGTTGTACTGTTTACACCTCTCTTCGGGGATTATAGGCGTGAGTCCGTATGTATGTAAGTATATTTTTAATGTTTTACTAGCTTTTCTCAAATGTAAGCCCTTCAATGTACAGAGGTATCTTTTATCGTTATTACTTTCGAACCTTTACTTGGTTCAACCGAGTGATGTGTTTAACCAACGCGGAAAAAACAAAGTTATTTATTTAATTTAAATATCTTCACGCATAACTCCGCCAAATGTGGACCGATTTGGATGATTCTTTTTATAATCGATAAGGTTTACTTTGGCACCACCAGACCCATTTGCATTTAAAGAAATAATTTCACCCCCCAAGAGTCACCCCCAGGTATGAAAGACTAAAACTTCGCCATTTATGCACCTTAGATACTTTGACGATTCATTCACAAAAAATTGAAAAATATTTATTTAAAAAAAAATAACACCGACAAAAAAAATAAAAAGCTAAAAAATTTACGAAATAATTTAAATTTGTTAAGAAACTTTACTTTTCGTTAAAAGTTATTTTATATCATTGGAGTTTATTCCGTTATTATAATGAAAAATAAAAAGTAAACATGTTTAAAATACGATAATTGATATAATTTACATAATGGAGTGTCTTAAATTACCTACGTTGTCGTTTATAAGTATTATTATGAGAAATGTATAATTACTACCGGCCAGTCTCATTATTTAACGTACAATAAAGATGGACAGCTATCGTCCATTTTCAATTAAATATAGTAGGATTACCTATTTTAATTTTGAAGTTAATACATAAGAATTTTGTCTTTGACTATACCAACGCATACTCGTCACAATAAAATAGAACGCTAACTTTACCCAATTCTTCTAACGCGAAAAGGACCGCCCAAACTTACGTTATTGGATGACCGCATACTGTTGTATTTTTTCACAGGACCTATGAAAAATCCATCAAAAGTTTTTCATATCGTTAGCGAAGCTGTAGAAAAATATGCTATGAAGCTGGCACATGTGTATGTATCGATCGGTTTTGAATATAATGTATTATTATAATATACGCGACGAACGCTCGCGTATAAACGAATGTGATCCTTGTGGTAATAGGTACAAAGGCATTTCGTTTGTGACATGATTTTCAAATATCGTTTTATTTCAAATTAGGCATTTCTTAGAAATCGATTATTATCACACTCAGAGCTAAATACTTTTCTTTTTAGAAGAAAGAAAAGAAAATCCAATACAGAACTATTCTTAATTGCATCTCTGAGAAATAATCTAATTCTTAGAAATGTGTAATAGAAAATTCAATAGATATACGCACTCACACCTGTAATCCCCGAAGGGGTAAGCAGAGGCGTAACCAGTACACCCACATTTCGCCGAGCGTATCCCCGTCCCATGATGTGATAGGGGGCGAGCGTATCGCCATACCGGGCACAAATTCCAGACTCCGGGCTGATACTGAGCTTTTCGTAATAGAAAAAACCCAATATCACTTTTACCCGACCCGAGATCTCAGCTTCAGCCTCAGTAGTAACGCGTACACATTACTACTACGCCACCGAGGCAGTAAATTATTATTATTGAAAAGTTAACTCATCTCTATGCGGTAGCCTAGTGTGATAATTCTATAGTACTACTATATCGTTCGACTAACCCGACCAATTTGTATCAGAATAATTATAACTATAACTAAGACAATGAAAAGTTGTTCAAAATAAAAGCCAGACTAAATGAAACTAACTTATACCGTATTCGTTATGTGAATAAACAAGATCTTTTCTCGGGTACAATTCAATTTTCCGTACAAGTTTCATTCTAGTTCTCAAGATCATGAGTGCATATTTCCTCAAGGGATGGAAAATCGTTGTCTGAGTAAATTGCCTCCGATCGGATTGGATGACTTCGACAAGTCGCCGCGCCGGCTAGATTGTCATTTGTTTTGAGATCAGTTCGTGAGCCCAGGCTGTTTCCATTATAGACACTTTATAGATATTCAGTATGTCATGTGTTCGGTTTTCATTTTGATTATTTATTCAAGGATTTTTAGATATTTTTGGGTTAACCTATGTGGATCACGTTAAGGAATTTTTTTATCACCGACCAGCAGCCAAACAAGCAAGTGGGTCACCTGATGGTACGTGATCTTCACCGCCCATGAACATCCACAATACCAGAATAATCATGAGCACGTTTCCGACCTTAAAGGAAAGGGATGACTAAGGGATTGGGAAGTAGACGGATTTTATCGCAGTTTAATTTAATTTTAGTCCCGACGTTTCGAAAGCTTTTCAGCCTTCGTGGTCACGGGAGAGACTCGCAGTCGATGGCAATAAAATCCGTATAAACTATTTTTATTTCAATACATAAGATTTGTTTAATTATATATGCTGCAGGTAACCTAACGTTAAAGTTTGACTCGATTGCTTGGTAATATGCAATTGATATTCAGAGAACCTTTGACAAAACTGATTGGCACTAAGATTATAGGAAAAAAATATTTTTCGTAAAACTAGCGGGAGTTTCACGGGAAAAATTGCTTTTCTTGTACTACTTCTACTATATTGTCTTGTGCGCATTCAATATTGGCGCGTACCAGCCCCTGCCGCGGCATGCTCCCTTTGCTCACACGGTTCGTATGTTTGTTGTCACAGTTGTATCCTAACCTTACAACCATGTTACGAGTATTTAAACACTTTTGGCCCAGTAGTCGTGTATATTACCCCTGGCACTACCAGTACTATATCCCCAGAGGGCTTGATGTCACGCAGTAATGCGAGTGAGATGACAGGTGGAAGAAGACTATTACTAATTTATCAGGAAATATTTTTTCCTATAGCACTACTGACAGTTGTCATGGGGAATAAACTTCAGAGAAAATGTCATGTTATCTAATAAGTAGGTATAAAGGTAGAAGCCCTCATAGCAATCTTTGGCGCGGTCAGTCTATGCATTAGTGACCGCTTAGTGTTATTAAACTGAAAATCTCCGTGCTTTGGAAGGCACGTAAAAAATCGGTCCCGGTTGTTATCAACTGATACCAGTTAAGCCAAGTCGGAGGCCTTCTGGTAGCTTGAAAACTTTGACCTTAGGTTGGCCTTTATCCATTCTATATATAATAGAAAAGTATAAAAATAATAATACGAGCCCTGTATTATACATGTCCCACTGCTGGGCACGGGCCTTCTCTACTTAATTACAGGGGTTAGGCTTTAGCCGTAGAAAAGTATAAAGTAACTAAATATTTATTATTTACTTAGGTAGAGTTACGCTGCAGAATGTTTTGTCTACAGTATGAACCAGCTCACTTGACCGAGATAGTACCATTATCTCACAGAATCAACGTGGATTGGCATTTTGCTATTTTTCTTATTTCGTTTCGTATAGGGGTGAGATTGTGGACCAGCGGGCTAAGCATATGCAACACGAGATGATTTTGTCGAGTCGTTTTGTCATGAAAATCAGTCTGTATATCTCTATATGTCTATTGAAGCTAACATGGTTGCATAGAATATAGAATACTCGACTCGTTATCTCAAAGGTAGAGAAAATAGTCCTTAAACCTGGCTGTGGTATTTTTTCTATAAACTCTAACATGACTACGTGATTTTATCGAATGTTGACACGATGTTTGTCGTCGGTAGTTATCTCTCTCTTGTGCGGAAGATATGTCGTGTTGCATATCCTAAGCCCGCTGCGAGGCAACATCCGTTCTCTAAATTCTATACATAAATAGTAGGTGAACTATTTTATTTGTACCAAATACTTCAATTAATTTTTCTACTGTTAATTTGATTTACGCGCCCGATTTGACATGAACAAATAAATTCTATACTATTTAACACAACAAATTTAAACCAACGAGGCTTAACCGCACCGAATACAATTTTTTAATAGTTAATACTAAATAATAGCTTTGCCACAGACACATTCGAATTTCACCGTTCCAAACAAATTAACTGTACGCCACTGAACATTATTACAGTTAATAAACGATTTAATGGCTGACCTATTTATTGCAGATTATAATGCGCATGCCAGTTTTAGCCTTGCGGTGACTGTCATTTACCTGCCACTAGTAATTTCGCATAGGATTTATTTTACATAATGCGTGCGCCTATAATCTAAGGTAGAGGTAGGCAGAGGTGTAACTATTACACCCACATTTCGCCGAGCTTATTTACGTCCCATGATGTGATAAGAGGTGAGTCTATTTCCATACCAGGCACAATACCAGACTCCAGACTGAAACTAAGAATTTTGTGATAGAAAAACCTAATATCATTTCCGATCCCCCCGGATCGGAAATGATATTAGAATCCCCATAGAATCCGAGACCTCAGCACAAAAGTTGTACCATGTACGCATTACATTGCCACCGAGGCAGTCAAGGCAGAGATAGTGTAAGTTAACAATTTAAATAACAATATTTGCCATAGCAGAATATCTAACATGTTGATTAATAGCTAACAAATTGTGTTAATGCTTGTCTTTTCACAAATCCTTTGAATATTATTATCTGAGCTACAGGCTAAAACAGCGTTTAAGAACACAATAGAACATTGTTCGGCTTATTTACGCGACTGTCTGTGGAAATAGAAGTTCCTGGGACACCTGAAAATAGTTTTAGAGTGAGGATGAAGTAGATAATGACTGGATTGTCAGTTTAATCAGTGTTCAGAAGTAGTATTGGCTATTGATTATCTGAATAGTTGCAATAGCACATTTTTTTGCAGTTGCTATTAATAATTATTAGTTTATTGAAATAACATTTTGTGTTAATTATGTTTCTTTTCTAAGTGTGTGGGCCCCGGAAGTGGTATAGTCTTAAGACATAGTCTAAAGTAGACTACCTACAGATAGTTATAATTGTTTTAACTGACGGAAAAACCGGTACACGTTCTCAATTCGATACGTATTAGGTATATCACTCTGAACTTTTAATAATGGTCAGATTTTGCTGATTCGAAATTTTATACATAATTAGGTATACATTATTTTATGATTAATTTTAATACAATTCATTGCCATAATATTTTTAATTTAATAAATGTAATTATTTTGACATATCTTAATTTATGTATATACTAATAAAATAAAATTGGGACATATTCATTAATTGGCTCAAATAAATGTAATGATTACTGCTTATTGTTTTATATAATTTTGCACGCCTCAAGGCAAAATATGGCAGAAGACACATTATAATGTAAATGCACCACCAAATATTGTACCCGTATTTGCAAAATAATTTGATTTGATTTGATTTGATATACCACTCAATCTTCTAGCTTTCAATGTTTGTACCACTTAAACTTTAAGAAGAATTTCCACCTTTAAGAGGGTAAACAAAAAATACACCCAACATTCACATACATAGTCCTGACCACACACTAGTTTAACCTACATCGTGGATATCAGGAACTACGAGGGACTTGCAGTCCCAAAACACCCAGACCCGAAATAAATATTCTTAGATTGGACAAACATTTGTCTCGGTCTGGGAATCGAACTCACGGCCTCTCGCTTCACAGTCGGCTACTCGCCCACTGAGCAAAGGAGGATGTCAATTAAGAGACTAAATACTAAATTAGAAGTAACTTTCACTAGAAGTAGTAAATAATTAGTTTAATAAAACCATCATACTTTAAATATGTCAGCTTGAAATGGCGTCCATACGTCTCGCACGGAAACTAAATAATGTCAAAACTATTCACAAAATAAATAAGGAACATCAGACACACAAGCAAACTTTAGTTTTCGTGGTACATGTAAATGTGTTGTTAATTAAACAGATTGTTTGAGTTCATTGTTATAAACTTCTATATTATTGTAGCATGTTGGCACTACATTCAAAGCAAATATTATTAGATTTATAAACCAGCCATTTCATGCAGCCATTTCTCTTTCAGTTTTTTAATCCTGGCAAAGTGACTACACTGTTGATGAGTGCAGTGCAAAGTATAATGTCGACCGTCGGGAGAAATTGCACGTCGCAACGGTCGGTACAATTATGTCGGCCTAAAGCGTCAGATTTTCTTCAAAACAGTGTCTTTAGTGCGGGGCTTTCGATAGCGGTCACGTTATTTATTTTATTTATTTACTGCATGGAAAAATTACAGTTTTAACTTAATAAGAATAACAATAGTATAACCAATAACAATTTTTCGCTTATAGTAACAAATAATTAAATTAAAATTATTCTAACAAATGTGAGAAATATAATGTGTAGTTTTATCAAATTCACAATGTCAAATCTTTATTAACGATATATTGATATTTTCAAGATTCTGTTTAAAGAATTCAAAACTCAAACATGTCCTCGCCTTATGTACCTATATGTATTTACGAAATCTGTATGTATGTACATCCATACAACACCTGTAGTTCTAACAGATTGTATTGGAAACGTATTAACTTTATACATATTTCTCATGTGATAGTTACCGAAATAACCCAGTTACAGTTATTACACACTAGTGTAATATCAATCAAATTTCATTTTTTTTATTTGCTTGAATAACGAGACGAGCAGGTCGCTCGGCTGATATTAACGCCTGCCTCTGTTTGGCAAGACACGTCACATATTAGAACTCTGGATTACAAAACACTGCATGGCACTGAACTGCATTCGTCTACCCGAGACATAGGATATTAAGTCTCATAATACCCAGTAATTTAATTGGCTTCAATGTCCTTCGAACCGAAACACAACAGTACTTACACACTGCTGCTTGGCGGCAGAAATAGACAAAGCGGTGATACCAACACTGACGGTCACTTGCATACGAGGGACGTACCACCTTGTACAATTATGCTTACATTCTATAAAAAGTATTATGGCTGTTCTAACTGCACAAAGACGCTTATTCAGGCGAAGTAAATTACAATTGTTGCAACATAGTCAGTTTTGTGTGTGGTTTTGCCTTTGACAACATTTCCATAAACTTACTAACACAGACTCAAAGCGTATTCTTCCATAATATTCACAAGGCACTTACTAAAATCTTTAAAGTTCTGCACAAAGCTTAGAAAAACTGAAAAGATTCAAGATGCAGACCGCGGTGCAAACTTCGTCATGCTTACTAAACTAAAAACTAGTATT
The DNA here is from genome assembly GCA_905332985.1 of Mimas tiliae. Lineage (NCBI taxonomy): Eukaryota > Metazoa > Arthropoda > Insecta > Lepidoptera > Sphingidae > Mimas > Mimas tiliae. The sequence goes on along the minus strand of HG995240.1, from coordinate 9,102,348 downwards.
GCGCTGGATGTACTAAAACTATATCCTTTTTATTGAATACTGCGCAATATGGAATCTGTGCTTGTAACTTTATGTGGAAAATATTGGTTGCAATTCAGAATACATATAGCTATTCTATTACGAATATGGTGACCAGTTTTTATATATTTTTTTTTTATTAGCGTAATGACGAGACGAGCAGGTCGCTCGCCTGATGGTAAGCACCACGCCTGCTCATAAACAGAAGCAACGCCACACAGTACTTTAAGTAACAAAGTACTGCATGTCACTGGACTGCACTAGTCACCCCGAGACATAAGGTGTTAAGTCTCATAATGCCCAGTAATTTCACTGGCTTCAATGTCCTTCAAACCGGAACACAACAGTGCTTACACACTGTTGCTTGCCGGCAGAAACTTTGAATTACATTGCATGACATTCGACTACGTTCGTCAACCCTAGACATAAGACGTTGAGTCTCATAATCCGTCCTATGTTATAAGGTGCGAGCCTGTTGCCATACCGGGCACAATTCCAAACTCCGAACTGATACTGAGCGTTTTATAATAGAAAAACCCAATATCACATTTACTCGACCCGGGTATCGAATCCGAGGCCTCAGCACAGTAGTCGAAAAGCGTACGCAATTACAACTGGACCACCAAGACAGGCCTAAAAGTAGTAACACCAATGGGGAGAAAAAGAAAATACCCAGACCAGAAACATATATTTGTGGATCACACACACATTTGTCTCGATGCGGAAATCGAACTCGCGGCCTCGCGTTTCAGAGGCGGCTATTCGCCAGCTGCGCCACGGAAGCAGTCCATGAGGAGATCATCATCCAACTAAATCCATTAAGTTGATTTTTGATTGCAATATTAGTATGAAGTAGGATTTAACCAGATATGGATTTGTACTTATTTTATAACCGACTTCAAAAAAGGCTTCTCAAAAAGTTCTCAATTTGGGCCTTTTATTTTGCTTTTTTTATGTATGTACATCGATTTCTCCGCCAACTGTAGACGAATTTTGTTGGAAAAAAAATAATTCGATAGAGTTTAGTTGCGATGTGGTCCCATATAAATTTGGTTATGATCTTATGACGGAATACGGAATAAAAAATCAAAACACCTTAACGCACAACAGTACACTCGTCGCGATTGGTTATTGTATTGAAATTAACATGCTATTGCTGTAACTACCACTTAAAATTTAAAAAATAAAATAAGTTTTAACAAAACTTACAAACCGACTTTAAAATAATAACACTGAAAAGTCAAAAATATCAATTTCTATAGGTCTCTTTGGAGTCCCTGCAATTTTATTTGACCGGCAGCGATATAGGCACCGACTCTAAAGAGACCTATAGAAATTGTTATATTTGACTTTTCAGTGTTTTTATTTTTTTACCTATTCATTGTCACAGAGATCATTTTCGTTTTCCCATTTTCCCATTTCCTAAGCGGTATTTAACTCGCAAGATGCTTGCAACACAGTTAGAGCAATAGAATAGAAAAGTTTGAGCGTTCTTGCCAAAGTGCCATTACAGCGGACCACATATTGAAGCAAGATTTGAAAGTAAATGGGTAATTTTTACAATGAACCGACATGAACAGAAGTTGGAAAAGGACGAGTCTCTGTTATTTAAATGTCTGTATACTTTCATAATATATAATAATAATACACACAACAGTCACACACATAGTCCCGACCCCACACTAGGTAAACCTGTATCGTGGGTATCAGGAACCACGACGGACTTGCGGTCCCACAACACCCAGACTCGAGACAAATATTTGTGAATCAGACAAACATTTGTCGAGATGCGGGAATCGAACCCACGACCTCACGCTTCCCAACTGGCTACTCGCCCGCTGCGCCACGGAGGCTGTCATGTGGCGGTTGTACACACTTTTTCCGTAGATTACAAATAGTTAGTAAGAGGACTAACAACATCTTAGGCCCAAAGCCAACCTCACCTGCATGTGGTATACTCTGCTAATTAACGGACGAGGCAATGGTGGAACTTGGTACCCGCTGCGGGTTGTGGGGGGTCAGACGGGTCGCCCACATAATACCAAATCCACCGTCAACTCATCATGGGAAGCCAGACCCTAGGCCAGGTAAAGAACTTTTTTTAAGCCATAGGCCGGCAAACGAGCAAGTGGGTCACCTTATGGTAAGTGATCTCCACCGCCCATGTACGCCCACAATACAAATAATTATGGGCGCCTTGCCGACCTTAAAGGAAAGGGATAATTAAGGAATTGGGAAGGGGAGGGGGATTTAGGCCTCCGGATATCTCATTCACCGTACGAAACGCAGCAGCAAAATGCTACTTTACGTCGGTTTTCTGTGAGACAGTGGTAACGACCAGGACGAGTCAGCCCATTCATGATGTAGACAAAAGTGTCTAAAGCGTGGCTCTACCACTTATATTAATTTACTATTAAAATCGCAGTTGCCATCTATGGTTCCAGCTTGAAGTCAGGTCATTAAGGCACTTGTCTTAATAACATAAACAGGGTAGTTTCCTAAATTGAATTTTATACATTATTTTAAAAGCAACAGTTAATAATACGCAAAAGAAACCGTTTTGTTAAAACATAATCAAATTAGTTCAAAAATGAGCTCAAAATTATGACTTTAAATATTGCTATGAGGTAAAGTGGGTGTGTAGTGGGGATATCACACTATCTCGCTTGCACGCGTGCACCATAATGGCCATTTTACACGGTGACTTCAAAGTTTGTGTTGTCTGTCATTTGACAACTACCCCTTCTACCAGATTAAAATAGCTTCTAACTTGTTTACTTTTGGACGGAGACATAAAATTCTTTTTGCAATATGTTAAGGGTAACTTAACTTATTGATTAATTAAATAATTAAAAAATCAAGTCAACTACATTATTCTATAACAATAATATTAATTAAAATAAATACACCCAACAGTTACACAAATAGTCCTAACCCAGTTGACGTAAAGTTAACGTTTATCGGAGGTATGGGAAACTATAAGAGACTTACGTTTTACAACACCTAGAACCGAAACAGATATCTATGGCTCACACAAACATTATTAATAAATATTTTCTAGTTTAAAAAGTGTACGTAGGTAAGTAATTATACTAAGCTTACTATTAAACCCCGAGGTCAATTAGAATTAAGGCTGTCTGGTAGAGTCACTCTACGCGATAAGACCGCCTTTAGTAAGGTAGTTTAGGTCTAAGGTTCTTAGTATTATCCATCAAGAAGACCTTATATAACTTACAAATTATTTTTAAGGTTTACTTCAAACATAGGTAAAAATCATTAAGATAAAACCAGCTTTCAAACAAAACAAACTGTATTTAAATCCGCTAGTCCGTTTATGCACTATGATGCAGATGCCACTAATATATACACACGCAGAGAGATAAAAGGGTTAGACTCATAACATTCCTATTTTTTGTCAGGGCTTAAAATAAAAAGCCTAAGATATATTTAAAGACAAAAGGTACCATGCCTACTATGTATGTGCTACATTCAACAGAATACGTTAATTAAAATGTTGGAGCCTAATCCGTCAATATCACAGACACGCGGTGCAAGCGCCAACAAAACTTATAAGTTTCATTATTCTCGTGTGTATTCCGTTGCTACCGAATATCTCTATTATTTTTTACCGACTTAAAAAAATACATACATACGTACATACGCACTCACACCTGTAATCCCCGAAGGGGTAGGCAGAGGTGTAACCAGTACACCCACATTTAGCCGAGCGTATCTCCGTCCCACGATGTGATAGGTGGCGAGCTTATCGCCATACCGGACACAAATTCTTAAAAAAATGGTTCTGTATTCGACCCGTATGTATGTAAGTCCACAATTTTCTCGAAAACGAATGAATCCATATTGACGATCAATTCACTAAAGTATTTTACAATCCGAGCAAGGTTTTAGTTTACACTAAACATTAGATTTCTTACCTATTTATAAAGTTAATAGCTTTTGCTTCGCGACTCTGCCCGCGTAATCGGCCTTTTCCGGGATATAAGCCTATAGCCTATGTCGTAATCCAGGCCCTAATCAACCTATATGCCAAATTTCATCCAAAACTGTTCCGCCGTTAAGATGTGATTGACTTACAAACATCCAAATTCATAAACTCACAAACACATAAACTCACAAACTGACAACATCCAAACTTTCACATTTATAATAGTAGTAAGATTAATATCCATGTTAAGATTTTCGGCCAAAGTAAATGATTGTTTTTGAACTGCGGACTCTTTCTTATTTTCAATGTAACACGTAACTCTGGCAATCGATATCCGAAAATCCATTACAGTAGCTATTAAATAGTAATCTGTGAATATGGTATGGTGTAACAAATAACGATTCACGCAAACTGACAATTTTGTGTTTGAAAAAACTAACTTCTATCTATGTAGATATAATTATATTTATTAATTTACGACGGAATTATTCTCCAAATACTTTATTCCAAGAATGACAGCTGTGAAACCTTTTAATATTGGAAACATTTAATTTGGCTTTGTGCTGTACGTTATGAAGGTCTATCGGTCGATTTGTAACCGTCTGTAGATTTTTTGTATTTAAACTTAAATCCAATATATCTCGATCAATATATATCTTGATGACGCAGTTGTATTGCGTACGCGGTACGATTGAGGTTTTGGATTCGAATCCCCGGGTGGTCTATTTAGTTATATTGAGTTTTATCACAAAATGCTTAAAATCAGCCTGGAGTCTGGAATTGTGCCCGGAATGGCATTAGGCACGAAATTTATATAGAATTATATAGCACGAAATTATCAGTGTATGTGATATTATTAGATACTTATCCTAATCAGTCTTGCTATAAGGTAATAGGTCCCTCGTATGCGAGGCCGTCTGGGTTGTTACCATCGCTTTGCCTCCACCTTTACCCTAGCTTCGTGACCTTACCTAACTTAAAATGTTTTGCTTTTTAATACGTTTTTTTACTAACTTTACAAGATGGTAGGTCCCTCGTAAGCGAGAGGCCGTCTGGGTTGGTACCACCGCTTTGTCTATTTCTCCCGCTAATCAGCAGTGTGTAAGCACTGTTGTGTTCCAGTTTGAAGGACATTGAAGCCAGTGAAATTACTGGGCATTATGAGACTTAACAACTTATGTCTCAGGGTGACGACTGCAGTCCAGTGCCATGCAATGCTTTGTAATTCAAAGTTCTGTGTGGCGTTGCTTCTGTTTATAGGCACGCGTGGTGGTTACTATCAAACGAGCGTGGCGAGGCGCGTCATTCAAGCTAATAAAAAACCACAACTCTACAAAAGCATTCCTAATTTTAATTTGCGAATTACATACATACGCACTCACGCCTGTAATTCCCGAAAGGGTAGGCAGAGGTGTAATCAGTACACCCACATTTCGCCGAGCGTATCTCCGTCCCACGATGTGATAGGCGGCGAGCCTATCGCACTACCGGGCACAAATTCCCAGACTCCGGGCTGTTACTGAGCATTTCGTAATAGAAAAACCCAATACCACTTTACCTCCAACCATAATGCGCTAATGAAGGCCACCGTAGGGTTTTGGTAGGTATTCCCGGCCGAGCTGTCGCCCGGATGTTTTCCATCTCTCCTGGACGGCTTAACGCTATGTCGTAAGACCAGTGAGTCCTATATAACCGTCCAGTTCTTCCTTGAAAAGAAGCGGTGGCAATAAATCTTGAAGACAATGAAGGTATACCTGAACTGGTGAGGTTTTTTTTTATTGTATAGGCCGACAAACGAGCAAGTGGGTCACCTGATGGTAAGTGATCACCACCGCCCATGTACGCCCACAATACTAAAAGAATCATGGGCGCGTTGCGGACCTTAAAGGAAAGGGATTGGGAAGGGGAGGGGATTTAGGCCTCCGGATATCCCACTCACCGTACGAAACGCAGCAGCAAGCTGCTACTTTACGTCGGTTTTCTGTGAGACAGTGGTAACGACCTGGACGAGCCGGCCCATTCATGCTGTAGACAAAATTGTCTACAGCGTGGCTCTACCACGAGGTTAGGTTAGGGTTGGCAATACGTCGCGAGCGGGACATCACATCGTAGTTCGCCATCCACTGCCAAAGGGTCACGTGCAGGTTGATGCGGGAGGCACTCCTACCTCCTTGACAGAAGCCTGGGCGGCGGACACGTGGAAGTCCGTCGCCCGACAGTTGAGGTGACGCGCGCGGTGTCCCCGCGCGAACCTCGTCTGAGCGTGCGTGTGTGTGTTTGAGGTGGGTGGATTACTCCCTCATCCCCTAGTGACCGGAGAGGCTTTCTATAGAGATGGCGCTATCGGCACTACGGAGGAGTACAAAAACGTGGCCGCAGCTCCGACCGAACAAGCGCACCCGGAGGAACATCGTTGGGTTTTAGTCCGTGGGAGTCGGACATAACCGCCCTGGCCGACCATGCGGTAGGGTGGTACCCATGATGGGTTTCCCAGCAAAGAGAGTTGGAAATATGTAAACTGTGTTTCTTATATCCCCGCAACTGATTACATACACCTAAATCAAAATGCCATCTAGCATTAATGTTAAGAACCATACAATCAAAAGACTTCTAATAATGATAAAAAATAACTGTTAAAACATTTACCTGCCAGCCTACAAGTAATTTCATAAAATGAGTTTCATTCGTAAAACAAATAAGCGGCTCGATTACACATTCAAAAGAGCTTGGTATAAACTCGGTTGGGTTTTAATAAACCGAGCACCGCTCGCGGTGTCAGTTATGAATGTTATGTTATTATGCATACTGTAATAAGAGTATAAGACACAGCTACAATGCTCAGGGCCGTACTCACAACTGTGTTGCCAGAATACGTGATTTTTTATGCCAAATTTAGAAACTTATTTTTCCTTTCTACAAACTAAAGTGGACATTTCTTTGTATTTTGTAGAAAAGTAACCTACATTTTGATATTTTACCTACACTTTTTTTCTTCCACAATTTTATACATCATAAACATTGTAAATAACAAACATTTTCCTCCTCATAATATACTTTCTTCCACTTTAGATAACGTTACAAACGAGGTCTTGAATTATTTAACAATCACTTCCGTTTCGTGATTGTACTCTAGCAACACCGAATTAAACAATGCAGGTACTTGTGCAGGTGTTGTAAAATAATTATCTGTCAACCCTACAAGGTAACGTTCGAAGTCTGCTGTAAAGCATAATGTGAACCTAGTTTCAGGAGCAGAAAGCCCATTTACCTTCTGTAGTGGCTTTGTGTCGGGAGTCTGGCGGGTTAAGCGCTACGACGCAGCGGGGACAATGGCTCGGACCTTTTTTAAAATGCCTCTCTCATTTTCTTTCTGCAAGCAATTCCCGAAACGAAACGATTTCCAGTTGATCAAATGGGTTTTGCGCAGCTAAAGGAATGTTTGATGGTTGGAACACTTTTGACCGAAACATTTTTAGGACTCAATAAGGATGTTATATGCGTTTTAAAGCGGGTCGTATATTTTCAACAGTAAACTTACTACTTTCTTATATTGTTGGTTGATTTCAACTGATTTAATGTATGATATAATAATGCAACGTTATTTATGTCAGATTTACTAACTTTTGCCTTAACGGAGATAAAAAGTAGCCTATAACCGGGATAAAAAGTAGCCTATAACCGGGATAAAAAGTACCCTAAGTAAGTATTGAGTGATAGAGCCACGCTGTAGACACTATTATCTACAGCATGAATGGGTCGGCTCGTCCGGGTCATTACCACTGTCTCACAGAAAACCGACGTAAAGTAGCAGCTTGCTGCTGCGTTTCGTGGTGAGTGAGATAGCCGGATGCCCGAATCCCCGTCCCCTTCCCAATCCCTTAATTATCCCTTTCCTTTAAGGTCGGCAACGCGCCCATAATTCTTTTGATATGATGGGCGTACATGGGCGGTGGAGATCACTTACCATCAGGTGAACCACTTGCTCGTTCGCCGGCCTATAATATAAAAAAACCCCTATAACTGTCTCCAGGGTCCATTTATCTCTGTACCTAAATTCATTAAAATCGGTTCAGCGATTATAATGTACAAATTATTAGTAGTAGTAATAGTATAATAATAATAATAATAATACACCCAACAGTCACATACATAGTCCTGACCCCACACTAGGTAAACCTGTATCGTGGGTATCAAGAACTACGAGGGACTTGCGGTCCCACAACACCCAGACTCGAGACAAATATTTGTGGATCAGACAAACATTTGTCAAGGTGCGGGAATCGAACCCACGGCCTCACGCTTCGCAACCGGCTACTCGCCCGCTGCGCTACGGAGGCTGTCAAAAGTATGTATGTATGGTTAGTAGTAGTATGTATTAGTAGTACAAATTATGATCGCGGTTTCGCCGCATAAAATAAATTTGACCAAAATAGAGTATTTGCCATATAAACATTGCAACCACTTTTCTCCACTTAAGGGTTACATTTTGAAAAGTCCCTCCCAACAATATAAAATCTGCAAATCCCCCCCCCCCCCTCAAGATTACGGAATTGTACATTTAACGGGTTGGGCAATGAGGAGTCAGTCAGGACTTATATGGCAAATCGCTTATGTAAGTATTTATATATATTATAAATACTTACATAAGAAGTTGACCAAGATTTTTGTTTCACAGAATTACAATATTCAGTGAGTTGAGTTGTTCAAGTACGCAAAGGAGACAACGGAGATTACAGATGCAAGCGTGTTAAATACATTACCCAAGTGCACAGAATGTTACAAGTTGTTAGCACCGCGAACGTAGGTAAAACTTTGATCATGTGAAACTTCGCCGCCTCGCCATTAGAGCGAGGTGAATTGTTGCAGTTGCGGTGCTATCTCTAAACAATCCAATATTGGAATCTGGCTCTTTACTTCTCTATTAAGCTCTGTTTGCATTTGTTGATTAAACAACAATACTGCGGCGAAGTTTTAGGAAATTGGCAAGCAAAGTCGTAGTTTTAGTTTTAGAATGAGAGGGAATTAGAAAATTTGTCGTACGATTGTAGCTGAAGTCAACATATAAGGTTACCTCACGCCTTTCCCGTAGGGGTAGGCAGAGGTGTACTAATGCTAAATCCACGTTTGGCTAAGTTTATTACCGTCGCTTGATGTGATAGAGTCGAGACAATCGCCTTACTAGACACAAATTCCAATCCCGGGCAATTCGTGTGTGATCATTTAAATCGAAAACTCAAGCACAAACTATGATTGCCTGACCTGGGAAATGAACCATAGTTTTCATGGTGAGAACCACCTTAGTACGCTGCAAATAGACCAATGAAGCTCAAGTTACTGTTTTAAATATCTATTAACACAATAGGAGAAAACGGTGACAGTCTATTATTATTAGGTGGTAGGCCCCTCGTACGCGAGAGGCCATCTGGGCTGGTACCACCGCTTTGTCTATTTCTGCCTAATTCTATTCAAGTCCAATTAGCATTAGGCCAGGTGTGGACTAAGGCCTAAACTCATAATTAATAGAGGAGACATTATTCTTATTGTATTTTTCATACATACGCACTCACGCCTGTATTCCCTGAAGGGGTAGGCAGAGGTACACCGACATTTCACCGAGCGTATATCCGTCCCATGATGTGATAGGGGGCGAGCTTATCGCCATGCCGGGCACAATTCCAGACTCCGGGCTGATACTGAGCGTTTCGTAATAGAAAAAATCAATATAATTTTTACCCAACCCGAAGATCGGACCCGAGACCTCAGTCGTAACGCGTACTCATTACAACTGCACCGAGGCAGTATTATATTTTATGCATAAAAATTGCTTGGTTTCGCAATAAAGGTATATTTTGCAGTTTAAAATTCTGAAATATCAGCATAATCCGGCGGATCACGTGTCAGCCGGATGGTGAATTAAATGGGATCAACAATGGACGTAAAGGGTAGAACTGATTAGCCTTCCCTTATATTAATTTAAATGAATCACGTAACAACGTGTGTAAAATACAAAATACTGTTTAATCTTTATATAAGCGAAAATTAATATATATAATTATAATTTGTGAACCACATTTGGCCAGCGTGGTAGACTATGGCCTACCACGTGCCCAGTAGTGAGACGTGTTTAATACAAGGCTGGTATTATAATTATTGTTATGAAATATTTGACCAAATAGTTTTTTATCATCTAAAAAGGTAAAGAGTAAACCATTTTAAGTTACGTAAGATCACGAAGCCACGGTAAAGGTGGACGCAACACTTAAAATACCTATTTATAGTTTAATTTTGTCAGTTTGTAGTCCAATCTCTCTTTCTATTAGAATAGCACAGATACCCTTGGGCTTCACGGAAAGAGAGACCAAGACAGTGAGATATTGGATATAAAGTTGAGCTTCAAAAAGTAAATAAGTGAGTTGCCTCCATTACTCTACCTTCACGTGTAAGGTATAACCTAGCTGTTGAAAACCCCCGACTGTATCTTTAATTGTGTTGAGTAGAACACAATTTTTAAATGATTTTGTAAGTAACTTATTTTTTGTACTGAGCCAGTATAAGGTCCCATTTCAGATGAGGCGAGGCGTCTTGAAGCTTATACGTTCGTTCTCGCTCTTTTACGCACGCAGCCCGCGTCATGGAAATAGTAAAAGGGTGACTCCACATAAAATTTGAAGTAGTACAAAAATCAGTCGCTCTTACATTATTTCGTCATGTACGGGACAAATGTAATGCCTCTTGTGTGTCCTACTCAATAATAATATATAATTTACTAGCTTTTGCTCGCGGCTCCGCCCGCATGAATAGACTTTTCCGAAATAAAACGTAGCCTATAACCGTCTCCAGGGTCCCATCTATCTCTACATCAAAATTCATCAAAATCAGTTCAGTGATTGCGTGAAAGCGTAACAAACAAATAGATTTTTTTTTCATAAAAAGTAACCTATGTTACTTCTTATACCTCCAAGAATATGTCTACAAAGTTTCATGATGATCTGTTAAGTAGTTTTAGTTAACAAACTTACATTCACATTTATAATATTAGTATGATAACACATATTCTTTAATTATAACAAAGAATCATCTTGATTATTAGTTTTCAAATAAGAAAATACCCATTTAATTTGGTCCATTGGTTTAGGAACTTTGATCACACAGCATAAACACTCACAGTTCACATTCACGAACAGATAAAAGATATCAAATTATACACCCCTCTTATTTATTAATAGTTAAAATATATCTTAAATAAATGTAAGTGTATTTACAAGTACATGCTTCTTTTAGATATCTTTGCCAGTGTATCAAGCGAAGTGTAAACCCGCGGATACTCGATAAGTGTTAGGTAAAGCTTTATCCAGACTTCGCGAGTTAATTAGTGATTGAATCCATGCGAACTTTAGATTTTGTACGAGTAAGAAACCATTTTAAAAATAAACGAGAAGATCGCGCGTCGCGATCTCTTGTCTCGTGCATCTCAAAACAGGCCTTAACATTGCATTATGAAAAGTGTAATACCACCCTGCTGGCTGTAAGGTACCCGATTAGATAGCGACCACCTTACACATGCTGAAAAACCTATAGAGGTTCGTTCAGGCAAGTCGCGTTCCGAGGTCAGCCAGTGTATATCCAGTAATTTCAGGCATAATTCTGCCGACCGTCAAAGAATGCAATGTCTCATAGCGGTCGACATTATATTTGGACTGCACTGTACTAAACATCAGTTCCAGTGTAATCACATTGTCGTGCCAGGATAAAAAAATACTTGGAGCAGAAATACGTGTCCATCGCATCAGCGTGCCAAGTGCACAAGTTCTTATATAAAATAGGTTTTTTTTTTATTAGCTTAAGTGACGAAACGGGTATGTCACTCACCTGATGGTAAGTAAGCGTCACGCCTGCCCATAAACAGAAGCAACACACCACACCACACCACACAAGAAAAAAGGAAGAAAGAATTATGTAGTACCTACAAGCTCTTCCAGCCGACAAGCGTATTTTTTTACTAACCTGAGTGACGAAACGAGCAGATCGTTCGTCTAATGGCATCACGCCTGCTAATAAAAAGGCGCTAAACTATACAGAACTTTAAATTACAAAGCACTGCATAACACTGGACTGCGCACGTCATCCCGAGACATAAGATGTTGAGTCTCATAATGCCCAGTAATTTCACTGGCTTCAATGTCCATCCATCCGAAATACAATATTGCTTACACATTGCTGCTTGGCAGCAGAAATAGACAAAGCGGTGGTACCACCCCAGACGATTTCTCGCGTACGATGGATCTACCACCATGTAGGTACTTAAGTATGACAATATTTTAGTTGAAAACCACAGTTCACAGTTTCCTTCCCGGAGAACAATATTTTCCAATTTAAGTGACAAAGTGCACTTAGGTCGGCTTGTCTGAAACCAAAACTTTGCCATTTGAAGTACAGAGCGAGTTGCAGCCAAAGAAAGAAATCCGTTTTTTGTAAAGTTATTTATTGCTTCTTCTTGGAAGAACCCAGGACGTGAAATTTTACATGAGTGAACCTATTATTATATAAAACTCTGTCCAGATGGAAATGCTATCTTGAGAAGTATAATTAGCTTAAAATTTTATTCAGATATTACGTAAATGCATTATAGGTTATTCACAGATTGTAATTTACAGATCTCATTGTTTATAAAACAATAATAAGCCTGAATAACGATAAGAGTAGGTCGTTCGTCTGATCATAGGCGCCACACATGTCTATAAACAACTGCAACATCACACAAAATCTTAATTACAAAGCACCAATAGCATTGGACTGCGCTCGTAATCCCAAGATGTAAGATGTTAAGTTTCATAATGTGCAGTAATTTCATTGGCTTCAATGTCCTTCAAACCGAAACAGTGCTACACACTGCTGCTAGGCAGCAGAAAAAGCCAAGTGGTGGTACAAACCCAGACGGCCTCTCGTATATGAGGGACCTACCACCGTGCAAAACATTTTTTTTTTATAGAATAATAATTCACAAATTATTTACATTTTATGATTGAAAACTAATGATACTTCAAAGTTCGGATGATTGTGAGTCTGGATGACTGTTAGTCAGTCACGCCTTAACGGCTGAACGGCTTCGGATGAAATTTGGCACGCAGGTAGACCATGACGTGTTCTAGGACGTGGGCTACCTACTTTGATCTCGGAAAAGGCCGTTCACGCGGACAGAGCCGCGAGCAAAAGCTAGTTATTAGAGAATTCCTTTAGATTTACAACATATAGTACCAACTTTTGCTCGCAACTTTGTATACCGTGTATGGCGTACGCGTGTAGGTTCCGATGTCACGGAATTTCATAACTAAATAGAAAAAAATGGTTTGCATCTTCCTCCTCGCTTAACACGTAGCGCGACACGTTTTATATTATAACTCAGTTTCCCATGTCATATCGCTATGAGACATGAATAATATTCGAATACTGTAAGCAATATTACTATGAATGTAATCCGATTCTAAGCTATACATTAGATACAGATTGAATAATTATTCTTCTGCCTGCTCTTATCTACTCGCAGTGGGGTCGACGCAACATGCTTTTTAACACATGTTACAGAAAGATGTGGCTTGTAGTTTTTAAGACCGGCCGCCTGTTTGACGTTAACCCCACTGGGGAGAAAACACCTGGGTGTTTCAGCGAGTCTGGACTCGCAATAAACATTTGTGAATCACATAAAAATTTGTCTCGGTGCGGGAATCGAACCCGCGGCCTCTCACTTCACAGCCGGCTACTTGCCCACTGCATCACGGAGACTGTCACAGCTAGAATAAATTATTCAGCCGATTCATGATGTAGACAACATTTTCTACAGCTTGGCTTTACCACACTTCACCTATGGCTAAGAACCATTTATATTATACCATCTTTCAAATAATAAACTCGTTCAAATCAGTACACTCGTTTAGACGCTTCGATGTTACAGATATATAGATAGGCAAAAGGCGCAAACTTTTAACATACCTCTTTTAAACGGAGAGCAAAAATAGCACATCCCTCATAATCCCATGCGAAACATTCGTTTTAAAACATAAATCCCTGTAGATGTAAACACAAATCCAGTTACCTACGTAGCAACATAATTTAGTTGAACTTTCGTGCACGAGCGTCGATGATATTACGATGTAGATGAAGCGGAAACATCAAATTACCGCTTAGCGTCGCGCCAATTTGTACCTACTGCCTATACCGCACTAGGTTACTTCCTTTATTTTATACTGGAGCATGACAAACTTCTTGTGTATTCATCTGAAGACAAATTATTTTTAAACTTACAGTTTGACAAGAAGAACTTATCAACCCTTGACCGGTGTTATAAGTTTTACCCATTTGTCTATCCGTGACTATGTGTGTGTTGTGTTTGTAAGTGTGGGTGTGTGTGTACGTTCTAAACACTTAAATCACTTTTTAAAAGTTTACGGCCAAATCTGTGTATTTCAATCAAACAATGAAAAACCATTAACGGATAACTTCTGTGTCCTCAATAAAATATAATGCTACAAATAAAATGAAATTAATTCTTAGAATTGATATCCATGTAGTCATACCATCGAGTTTTACTTTATATTTGAAAGAATATTTGAATATAAATAAAACCTTCAATGCAATTATGTTTTTTTTATGAATGACGAGACGAGCAGGTCCCTTGCCTTATGGTAAGCGACAGACCTGCCCATAAACAAAAGCAATATCAATCGGAACTTCGAATTATGAAGAATACTTCATGGTACTGGACTGCGCTCGTCACTCGAGATATAAGATGTTAAGTCTCATAATGCACAGTAATTTCACTAGCTTCAATAGTGTGCTTCGAGGTGCCCATAGCCAGTTGCACTTACTAATCAGTAAATGAAAAGCGAGTTAAGCAACCCTTGGCGCGGCCAGTCTATGGATGGGTAACCGTTTGGTAATATTAATAGCGAGCGTCTCCGTGCTTTGGAGGGACGTAAAATGTCGGTCCTGGCTGTTGTCATAAAACTGATAGCAGTCGTTAAGCCTTGTTGGAGGCCTTCGGGAGACTCAAAAACTATGATACTAGGTTGACAACTAACCATTCGATAAGAAGAAGAAGACTAGCCTCAATGTCCTTCAACCAAAATACAACAGTTCTTACTCCCTGCTGCTTGGCGGCAGAAATAGACAATATTTAATAATGGTTATTGCTACACATATATATTCAATTATAAGGCTGATAGCTCCGTTACTAACACACAAGAAGTATGTTCTGTCCAAGGTTTATTAAATTCTGGGTGCGAGAAGTTCCCTTTGCAGCTAAATGGTTGATTATTTGAAGAGTAATTAGGCTATCGCGAGCGTTCTATTTTAAACTAAAATGTGGTTTACTCTTTGAGAATAATAATATCATAACATTTAATAACGGCAGTAACATTATGCTAAGCACATAACTGAATGGGGAAGGAGTAATTTAATTACCGTCTATTTTAATTATTTATAAGCTCACGCCTGTATCCCGAAGAGGTAGGCAGAAGTGTAACTAGTCCACCCTTGGTCTGCCGAATGTATTTCCGTTCCATAATGTGACAGGAGGTGTGCCTATTGCTATACCGGCCACAACACACGTTGGACTTGACAAACCAAGAATTCAAGCAAATTGTGATAGCCTGACCCGGAATTTAAACCCAGGACCTCAGGGTTCTCAACCTTAGTATACTGCTGCTAGATTTCACTAGAGCAATGAGGCGATCTTGGCAACGATCGAGACAATACAGGTAGAATTAAAAATGAAGGCAAAGGTTCGTCTGAACGTCTCATAGTTCGACGCTTTCTTTGCTTTCTCCGATGATTTGGCTCTATGTGTTTTTTATAGCATAGGCCGGCAAACGAGCAAGAGGGTCACCTGATGGTAAGTGATACCACCACGCAAGTATGCCCGCAGTACCAGAAAAATCATGGTCGCTTTGCCTACCTTAAAGGAAAGAGATAATTAAGGGATTGGGAAGTACAAACTGTTCAACTAAAGACATTGAATTACAAAAACGCACGTATCAAATATAAAATAAACTTATTCAAGTATCATGTAGAAATTGAAAATAAATTCTACAAAATTGCCGTAACACCACACACACACACGCATACGCCAAATGAAATTATTAATTACGTTTACGAAGGAGATAATTTTGCAAAACGATTGCGTTGTTTGACTTTAATTAATTTGAGCCTTGTCATCGTCGGATGTAATTTCTACGCGCGTCGTCTGAAGCATATATCTATCTCGTTACAGTAATCGCTTCGCGCTCATTGAGTGTTACCATGGTATGGAGCCGCATTGCATGTAGTTAAATTGAAAATTATAATTAATTTTTAATTAGAAAACATATGTTATTTTCACGATAGACAGCCACTTGGCCGCCCCTGGCGTTGCTTAACATCAGCGCGTTTGCCTTCGAAGGTTAATAAAAAAATATTAATTCTTAATCGACTTGCAGATATCGCTGGCCCGGGCAATATAGTGGCAATAGTTGGTTACGGCTTTTTTATAGTCTGCAATTTTTCGCATTTTTAGCCCTTAGTATATTGCAGCTGCTTTTTTGTTTAAGCTAATATTTAACCTTTTATATATAAATATACGAAAAATACTTATTTATGAAATAAAAATAACACGCGTACGAAACTCATCCATCATTCTATTACTTTCTATAACATTCACAGTAAAACTTTGCAACAAATATTACGCTAGTTTTCTTATGTAGTATAAATAACTAAAAGCATTCATAATTTACGATTATTATAGAACAACATATCACTGGGTATTAAGGTGGTAACAGCTTCATACCCGTATGAAAATTCAGACGTAAGAAACATTTACAATTCTAAATATATTAAATAGGTGCGGTGACAAAATAATAAACGTATATAAAAAACTGAAATGGATTTATTGATGTTGCAATATATATTTTCTTGATTATTTAAATGATTATTTATATATTATATTACTATATATTTAAGTTCTGGGAGGTAGAATAAAAAATAACAGTTCTATTAACATATCAAACATAAATACCTCCTCTCCTCTGTGCTTAGTTATAACGAAAAGAACTTCTTTATTTGTTTCTGGAAGTTCAGGTTTTTAATATGGTAATTTAATGGGGCCAGCAAATTATCTACTACTAGTCAAATGCGACCATTTTTTTCGCTGAAGATTCTACTTAACTCTTTGCTATTTTACTGAGGCTTTGCTATTAAATGAAGTATATTATATCATAAAAATGTAAAAATAGCACATAATATGGCACACGTCTCAGATATAAAATATGACGTAATATAACCGGCTTACTTCCTCCACAATGTAAGCTGAGATATCTAGGATCAAATAACAAAAGATCAAAAATAGATCTCGAAATATCGTCAACTACATTTTTATCCACTCACAGTATAGAACACAGCACATAATACATAATAAATAAGCGGAGAAACTTCACATATACATTCTGAAATATAAAATAAAGCATATCTAATTTTAAATCACACACCAATGGGACAGCAGTGAAATATCGTCGAGCAACGAATGGAAAACAAATGCACGAAATAAGTTCGATGCTTTTCGAGACGTGAAAACCGATAGGTAGTCTCCCCAACGCACGCTGAGCCAAACGGAATCCGTACCATATTTCATGTTCTCCGCGTTATGCGCTTTGTGAAAGAAAATACATTTTTCACTATCTTTAGAGCTTTCACAGTGTCCTTTATTTGTTTCATACATACCTATAGTTTTACAATGGGGACAATGTTAAATTTACTATTATTGTTTGATTATCTTCTTTATGCCTGGCGTTATCCCGGCTTAATGCCAGGTTCCGCTCTCTCGTACAATAGATTTGACGGTATTTGGTATTATATGGGGCAACCCGCTGTCTGACCTCTACAACCAGCAAAGAGAATCAAGTTTCGCCATTGCCTCGTCCGTTAATCAGCAGAGTGTATCATGTGTAGGTGAGGTTGGCTTTGGGCCTGAGATGTTGGTGGCCCACTTACACTCCATTACTGTTTGGTTGTTTGATTATATGTAATAAAAATCCAAGCTTATTTTCGTACCATGATGTGATAGCGGGCGAGCCTATTGCCATACGGGATACTGAGGATTTCGTGATAGAAAAACCCAATACAAAAAAGGCAATCTTAATAATAGTATTTATAGATTAAGTATAATATAAATCTATTTAGATTTTATAGGGTGATGCTATTTAGGTTTTAAAAGACCAAAGAGTTATCAGTGCCATAAACAGGAATAAAACGAGTATACTAATATTAAACAGTTATATAATTAAAAATGTAATATCAGACAGTCACTGATTGACTGAGGGATCAATAAGAAGTCGAAGTTCCATTTGGGCCAAAGATCCTTACACATGTAGAAAAAGCAAACGCGCGGAATTGGAAAGCGCTCGAACGAGTTCTGCGGAATGATTTCTCGTTTGCCGACACTTCTTAACGATTCATTTGAGAAACTCATTTGCTCGCTGCCTCTAGAGGGCGATCCTCATTTGCGTCGGTACTCGGTAGTGAGCGGGCACTGGCAACTTACATTTTACATATCGGGCCACGTGCTATTGCTGCTAATTGCTGTTACGTCGCGCAGTCTCTACCTTTGATGTTGTTTGGCAAGTATTTCTGAGTATACAAAGATAATATTTTATTCTACTTTTATTAAATAGCTCAGCAGGGAGTAAGTACAAACAGTCGAGACGATGGTTGTAGGTTCGATACCAGCCCCAAGACCATGCACCTCTTACTTTCCTAAGCTATGTGTGTAATCATTGTTAATTATCTCTTGATTTAACGGTGAATATGGGTTTACTAGTTACACCTCTGCCTACCCCTTTGGGGATTACAGGCGTGAGTGCCTATATGAGTGCTTATATGAGTGCGTATGTTAACGGTGAAAGAAACATCGTAAGGAAATCTGCATACCTGAAAAGTTCACCATTACAATTTCCAAGGTATGTGAAGTCTGTCAACCTGAATGAGATCAGCGTAGTACACTTAGTATTAGTAGGGAAGGATCGTGTCCAGCCGTGAGACATATATAATACAGGGCTGATATTATTTAAAAAAGTAGTTTCTCAAGTAATCGAACAACGAAGACATAGTTATGCGACTATTCTGTATTTTTAACCAACCTATCTGTATTTGGCATATTTTTACTTATTTATGTCACAAAACATGATATCTCCGCCAAATATGACTGGTTTAGGTGATTCTTGTTGTATTGGATGGGGGTGGCCTCATCAGGGAGTATCAGGAAAAAAGAGAATTCCTTCAACAGTTCGCAGCAAACACACTGCAAATTGGCTTTCGTAGTTGGTTTTTAATTAATAATTTGTATATTATTCGACAGTCTGCATTGCGCTGCGAGCAAGTAGGTATCCGGTTGTGAAACGGAAGGTCGCGAGTTCGATGCCGGTACCGTCACAAATGTTTGCGTGATGCACAAGCATTCCGGGTCCGGGTGTTGTGAGACCGAAAGTCTGGCATAGTTCCTGATACTCACAACACAAGACCCGCATCCTAGTGTGAGGTCAGGACTATGAATGTGATTTTTGGGTGTATTTATTAATATATTCCGAGGGTGTAACATATTATTCATATTATAACATCGAAGTATTGAAGTTTATTACCGTTTAGTTTTCAGTTTACTATCGGGTCCACAAGGCGAAGCCAAAACTACAAAAGAATTATACAAACTATTCTAACAATAAAATGTATTATACATATTTTTAAATAAATAGACGAATTCACTGGGCGATACGCTAACACAAGTACAGAATAAACAAAAATGTGCAAAACACAAACAAAAAATTTAACAATACACCTGGTATATACAATTATATACTGGCATACGTGAAGCCAGACCGTTGCTACAAAAGGCTGTTGAAATGTGCACTCTCGTTGCATCACGACTTTAGAAGAATGCTCGACATTTGGAGTGTGTGGGGGAGCAGCGGAATAGTGACATCTTCCCCACTTAACGTCCACGAGTGGCGAAGACGACTCCTCATCATTTAAAACAAAGGGTGAAATTGCCCGGGGTTGCATGCATTGTAACGCAGTTGCGCTCGCTTGTGCAATGACCGCACTCGACGCTGCACGCTGTGGGAACGCGTAGAAACTGTTCAAGCTTATTTTTTCTTCTTTTATACTTGGAGATGCATAAAGCGAAATTCATTACTTTTCGAGATTAAAATAAAGAATAGAAAAGTTTATTGCCATCATGAAATACATAAGTAAATAAGTATGTTGCAAAGCCAGTGAATTACTGGGCATTATGAGACATAACATCTTATGGCTCGGGGTCACGAGCGCAGTCCACTGTCATGCAGTGCTTTGTAATTCAAAGTTCTGTGTGACGTTGCTTATATACATGGGCAGGCATGGCGTTTATCATCAGGCAAGCGATTGCCCGTCCTGTCATTCAAGCTAAAAAAAAAATGAAGTGACGAGCACAGTTATTTTTATTTGCTTGAATGACGAGACCAGTAAATCACTCGGATGATGTTAAAAGATACGCCTATGCATAAACCGTAACACCACTCAGATTCTTTTATTACATAGTACTACATGGCATTACCGTGGGTTCAACCCTCTGGACGTGTTATGCAGTATGTCTCATAATACTCAGTAGATACATACTTGTATAAAGTGATAAAACAAAAAAGACGATCAAATTCATAGCAGAAAATAGCCTACAACAATTAAAAAAACATAAGCCTATACACAACGTTAATATAAAATCCCCTTAATTGCTGTTATCTCGACACAAGGGTTACTATAAATAAATTCAAACGTAGATTAAAAATATCGTGACTTGGCGTCATATGCCCGTGAATATTCCGACGTCCACGTTGACGTTTTATTTAAACACCACCCGATGACTCGGTAATATTTTTTCGGACAAATATTAAGTAATATTAAAGTCAACAAAAAGGCCTGAAGTGACCCAGCATTAAAGTCGGCTTATGAGTGACGTGATAGATTGCCGCCCGCGGACTGGCTCCCGTTTATTTTTTTATTAAATACCTCGCCATCTGGCTCCAATTGCGGTAACAGCTTTTTATGGTACCTCAAATCTTAATGTTTGAACGCGATCCTCTTATTGTATAAAGTTACAATTCACCGTTGTACATTTCGTGCCGAGCAACTTTAAAAATTAAATTAACAGGTTATTCTTGTTACCTTCTAATTTACCTTTTAAATATACTTATATACATTATGCAACGTAATTCTATTAATTTAATGATATTGGAATAATCTTATGATTCCAAAATACACTAAATTGCCATTAGAGACGTCAAGTGAATAAAAAACAGAGTGGTAATCGTAAAACAAATTATAGATGTAAAGTAAGCACAACAAGCGCCTCTTAAGAGCGAAACGAATTCGAAGGCCCTTGATAGTAAATGACACGCCTAAAACACAAAACTCAATGAAGCAGAAGTGAATGATGCGCGGGGATTTTGCCAGCGTACGGGCCTTTACGCAGCTCGCCTCGTTCCTTTTTTAGATAAAGTTAAGGTAATATTTTTAGTATGATTTCAGTTTTACCTTTTTTATAGCTATTAATAAGAAAACATATACATTTATTTGCACATGAACATGTTTTCGTTTAATCTTGTGGCCATAAAGCAATAAGTGGTAATCAAGGTGTTAATCTTCATTAGTATATTTGATCGACACACATGTTACATACGTGAAGCGATAGTATAGGAGTAGAATATTTAGACAGGATTTTCATTGGCAGGTTCAGAACTTTTCAGAGGGTAATTTAGGCTAGTTTTTACCCCAGAAATATGGCGAGACAGACTTCCACGTGGATGGATCCGCGAGCAAAATCTAGTACGAAATAAATACAAGTTACTATTGAATATCCTAGTGGTCTTCGTAAGTATAATCATGGACATAATCATGGTATATCCCAATATCGGCGAATCTATCGCAAATACACTATTGTACCATACGTAATGAAAAATTTTAATCATCCGAATTTTGTATGCCGCTCCGCCGCCATCCAGAATAACGGATTTCTTTTATAAATATTCCACTAGTATTTTGTGGCAGTGTTTTATTCGAGTGTCTTTGAAGTTATAGCATCCCTAACGGTAGGTATGAATGGATGTTGTTCATTACAGAGTACTTTGTTGGGGTGTCGTAGCGAAAGGGTGCCAGCAGAACTCTATTTCTAAAATTACGTGGCTACGCTGTCTGTCTGTTCTATATCTAGAGCAATATAGGTAGCTGGATGAAATTTTCACATATATGTTATTATGGCGGATTTACGAGTTATTTACTTAGTTAGGATTAAGAAGTTATTATACCCTAGGCTAACCGTTACAAAACCCCGATGTATATTAGAAAAACAAATGTAACTTTTGAAAGGATAAAATATTTTCATACAAAAACCAACACACACAAAGGGGTCAAACTTATAACACCCCTCTTTTTGTCATCGGTTGATAAGCTCTTGTTGTCGAACAGCCTTATGTTTAAAAATAATTTGTCCTCAGACGAATACACAAGAATTTTGACATGCGCCCGTATAAAATAAGGGAAGTAACCTAGAGCGGTATAGGTAGTAGGTACAAATTGGCGCGACGCTAAGCGGTAATTTGATGTTTCCGCTTCATCTACATCGTAATATCATCGACGCTCGTGCACGAAAGTTCAACCAAATTAAGTTGCTACGTAGGTAACTGCATTTATGTTTACGTCTACTAGGATTTATATTAACATACGTACACACAAACACACGCACACATACACACATATCCACTGATAAACTGACAAAGGAGTGAAACTTATAACATAGGAGTGACAGTGCACAGAGCTACCAATATTTTGGTAACACAAAAATTGCAACAATTCGAGTAAAAGTGTCCATTGTTGAAGTGAAGCCGCAAATTCTTCCACTTAGCTCGGTCACGTGAGTAATGTGCGGGGCGGTACAACTGTTACATTTCGTTTTAACCCGTCCGACCGTAAAAGGACGTTGATAAGTGTCCACTGCGACATATCTCCATTCGGTAACAATAGGACCGGAATAACTCACTGATTGGAAAAACCTGTTCTGCAGTATTTTGAGCAACGAATAGTAAATGCCTAGTGTCTAACTCCGTGTTAAGCTGTCGGTGTGGCAGACGGTTAATCGAAAAATCTAAAAACAGCAGTTACCTACTATGGAATTGCTAAGCCAACCCGTATGTTATGTTTTTGTAACTTTTTTTTATGGTGTAGGCCAGCAAACAAGCATGTGGGTCACCTGATGGTAAGTGATCGCCACCGACCATGTACGCCCACAATACCAAAAGAATCATGGGTACGTTGCCGACCTTAAAGGAAAGGGATAATTAAGGGATTGGGAAGGGGAGGGGGTTTGGGCCTCCGGATATCTCGCTCACCGTACGAAACGCAGCAGCAAGCTTGCTACTTTACGCCGGTTTTCTGTGAGACAGTGGTAATGACCTGGACGAGCCGACCCATACATGCTGTAGACAAAACTATCTACAGTGTGGCTCTACCACTCAAAAAGTATACTATATACTCGTATATTTGCTTACTTAATCTGGAACGAAGTATTCATATTTATAAATTGAGGTTATTTAACTACTTAGTTTATGTTGTAACGAAATCTATGGACTATTAAAATTCACTAATATGTAATAAATCTTATAGAAAGTAAAGAAACGTATTAAGAAATTACTATGTTAGATTCATTCAATAAATATTGGTCACCACTTGCATTCCTTCCGTGCGCCTAAATGTTTTGATCAACTAGTACAGATACAGTTAGTATTCATAAATATAGCAATAAATGCTATAAAATGAAAGTAAATTGTGTTAATTATAAATTCAGGTATGACTTGAGACTAATATTTTTTCAACATATTTTCTCTTAAATAACTTCATGACATAGAAAATATCTTGCCTACTCAACTCTAGTGGCTTTGTAAATATATTTCATAAAAGCTGTTGTTACTCGAGGCTTAGCGCGCCTAGTCAGATTTATCCCTAGGGATCATTTCATTTTCCTGGGATAAAACTATAATAGTATGTAATTTTTTCGTACGACCTTTACGCAAATAATATAAGGTATGCATTTTAAAATTCTACAGGTAGGTAATTAACAATTGAATTCAAATACATTAGAAATAGAGTATATTGTCTATAAACACCATAAAAATAATAAATACCTAATTATTTCAATTTAGCTGTTCCCGGCATGTGTTACAACGACTCAGACTGTGTTGAACGAACATTCTTTTCATTTATTTCACACACACCGACTTGTGTACAACTCACCAAAGATTCATCGTAATCAGATGAATGGTATAGGCAGGTAAATAATAATATTAAGAATAATCAAACAAACCACATTCGTTTTTAAATAAACAAGAAGAATTAACATGTTTGAAATAAAAACGTTACTCAAAACATTCCAAAATTCATGACTTCAAATAGGAACAATCTAACTGAAATAAGCTTTTCCGATACCTATAAAGACAAGAGTGTAAGGCAGTGTGAAAATGTACTACCTACACGATGTACACAAATCAGGCAACTGTTGGCCGAGTAAGAGAATTCTACAACCACTAAAGCGTATGCCTTCCGTCTAATCGAGTAAATGTTTCCAGCCCAATGGCTCGGACACGTCGCGTAGAGCAGCTACAAGGCTCCAGCTCGAATCGTAGCACATCGGAGACGTACTACGCTCAGACTTGAGCAAACATTTGCGTAGCGCTTCACTTGGTTACATTTGGAAATGTTGTCTCGCTTTTATTTCTTTTTCACTGTACACATTAAATGTGTAATGATACATACATACATACGCACGCCTGTAATCCTCGAAGGGGTAGGTAGAAGTGTAACCAGTAAACCCACATTTCGCCGTGCGTAGCTCCGACCCATGATATGATAGGGGGCGAGCCTATCGTCATACCGGGCACAATTCCAGACTCCGAGCTGATACTAAGCATTTCGTGATAGAAAACCCCAATATCACTTTACCCGACCCGGGGATCGAACCCGAGACCCAAGCACAGCAGTCGTAGCGCGTACGAATTACAACTGCGGCACACAGGTAGTCCATATTACACTGTGTAATAAATAACGTAACTTGAACAACGCAATTGTGTTTTGTTTTTAATGACTGCACACCAATTGCGCGGCATACAAAGCCAAAATTAATGTCATCGTTAGGTGATTAAGGTTACCATATGGCAATTATATGAAATTGGTATTTTATAGCCATAAATACGATTTAACAAATGAAAACCGAAACCGAAAACGTTGTTGTCACCGCGATGTTAACAATTTTATTAACCGACGAAAAAACAAACAAAAAAACAAAGAGGTTTTCAAACCAACAAAAAATCCAGCGACTCAAGAAAACTAAAAGCTAAAATAAAGCAAAACAATTTGTTTGTATCGGTGGTATCAATCATTGACCATTAAACTGCAATAGCATCGACTCAAAATAATTCTATAGTTCTTTTGAGTCGCTTTTATTCTTAAAGTTTTTACTGTATTACATTTTTTATAACAACTGCTTAATTACACGCTAACACCAGACGAATTCCTCTTTTTCCAAAAATATAAGAGCATTATGTATTTAAATAGTAAAATATTAGATACGTATTGAAATAATCCCCATGTTGATATGGGCATAACGATTATGTAAGCTGTATAAAATGACTCGAGAATATAGATTATTTTTATAAATAGCAGAGGCCGGCAAACTAGCAAGTGGGCCACCTGATGATAAATGAGCTTCACGGCCCATCCACAATACCTAAGGAATCATGAATGCGTTGCTAATCTTAAACGAAAGTAAGGGGATTGGGGGCTTCGGATATCTCACTAACCGTACGAAACGCAACTGCAGGCTGCTAATTCACGAAGGTTTTCTTTAAGATAGTGGTCACAACCCGGTCGAGCTGGTCCATTCATGCTGTAGAAAAAACTATCTACAGCGTGGCTCTACTACTATGATATGAGGTGTGGTAGCATCAATTGAGTAGAGAGCTACAGTATTAAATTTTGTTATTAAAATATCGACTAGTCCGCTGTCGTGGTGGCGCTTACGTTAACCGTTTGCAATAAACTTCTTTGATATTACTCAGCACTCGGTGCACGTAAATCTGCCCTTACAGTGGTCCCGGCAACTTTTTCAATTTAACAGGTAGGGATAAATCGTTCATTCTTTTTATTTGAACATGGAACTGATATAAACTCGCCAAAAGTTCCCGACGTAGAAGCGGCCGATATTATTTGCTTCCTGTTAACTCGGCTAATCTTTTGCTTTGAACTTTGTTTAATCAGGTTTCTTGGGACACATTTGTTTTAACTCATAATAACGTTTTTGGGATATAAAAAAGTTTATTTACATGGAATATGTAACGTGATATGGTAGAGCTACGCTGTTGACAGTTTTGTCTACAGCATGCCAGCTATGTAAGAAAAGTACTACTGTCTCACAGAAAACCAGTGTAAAATAATAATACATCCCACAGTCACATAGTACTGACCCCACATTAGGTGAACTTATATAGTGGGTATCAGGAAGTACAATGCAATCATGGTCGCACAACACCCAAACATTTGTCTCGGTGTGAGCATCGAACTTGCGGCCTCAAGTTTTACATCCCGCTACTCACCCTCTGCGCCACGGAGTTTGTCAAGTAGCAGCTTGCTGTGGTTATTCGTTCGGTGAGTGAGATTTCCGGAGGCCCAAATCCCCCTCCTATTCGCAATCTCCATACCTTTCCTTTATGGCGTGCAACGCATCCACGATTCTAGAAATCACTCAACATCAGCTGACATACTTGCTCGTTTTCCAGCCTCTGCTGTAAAGAGAGACTCAATAATATTTGAACACTTAAAATGTAATATAATTTTTTTCTTTCTGTCTGGCGTTATCCGCCTTACTGCCAGTATTCGCTTTCCCATCATGATTTGACGGTTGATTTGGTATTATATAGAGTGGCCAGCTGTTTGACACCCACAACCGCAAAGGGAACCAAATTTCGTCCTTGCCTCGTTCGTACTACGTGCTGGTGAGGTTGATTTTGGTCCTAATATGTTGTTTACTCACTTATACTTCTAAAATGTAACGTAAATACAATCAAAATATTCCATTAATGCGGATCACTGTTTTTTGTGTTAATATTTATCTACAAGTTTCAATAGAACTCGAGGCTTTTAAATGTAAAACAGATTAATAGGTGCCTATAAAACTTTTTCAATTGCGAAGTTTTCTTATCGATTAGGTTCCTCAACTACGCCGCTGACATCTAGATGAAAGAACGACGACTACTTCGAATCGCATCCTTTATACTCGAATGCTCAGAGTCATTAAAACTTTTATCTGGCACAGATGCACTGGCACGGCGCTGAGTTTATTGTTGTATACTAGAAACGCTTCTAAAGCGAAAAGCATTGGGATAACACTTGAGTGTGTGCATGCTAATTCTACCAACACATTATTGTTTTGATTTTCACGAATTAGACGAGTGTGTCTAATGAGTACTTTGTAAGTCCAGTCAAGTATTAGAATATGTTATTTGTTTAAAGTAGTGTTAGTAAAATAGAAATAGGATTAGAATAAAATATTGAGAGGCTATCTGGGTTGATACCATCGCTTTGTCTATTACTGCCGTCAAGTGTAAGCACTGTTGTGTGTCGGTTTGAAGTTCATTGAAGCTAGTGAAATTACTGGGTGTTATGAGACTTAAAATCTTATGCATCGTAATGACAAGCGCAGTGTTGTGTGTTATTGCTACTTTTTATGGCGCTTACCATTAGGCGAGCGACCTGCTCCTCTTGTCATTCAAATAACAAAAAATACAACATAATTAGAAGTGCGCTCACAAAAACTTTCTTAACACACTATCGACTTCTCAACAATTATGAAACG
Organism: Mimas tiliae; assembly: GCA_905332985.1. Taxonomy (NCBI): domain Eukaryota; kingdom Metazoa; phylum Arthropoda; class Insecta; order Lepidoptera; family Sphingidae; genus Mimas; species Mimas tiliae. The sequence goes on along the minus strand of HG995240.1, from coordinate 9,074,437 downwards.
GGAACGACGAAGTTCAAAAACAAAACGAAATAAAGCATTGAGACGTCAGAAGTCCCCCAGATGAGGTTTCAATTACTCTGAGTTTATAAAAGAAGACTTGCCACCCTTCACTGCATAAAGGCAAATGATTTGAGGAGCCATTTTCCACTGTCAGGGCACCTATTGAGCGTCGATGACAATGCCGCCTGTCCAGCGACGGAAACCTATTGTTATACTCGGAAGCCATTATTGACATTTTCAAAGGGCTATTAAAATATTTTTTATTGAAAATCGTTTACCAACTTTTTGGGGGAGACGCAATAATTCATCAACGCACAGTAAATATTTTTAAATGTTTCAGAATCCACAACAGTAGGAAATAATAAAAATGTGAGTTGTATGTTTTTTGAGTGGTAGAGACACGCTGTAGACAGTTTTATTTACAGCATGAATGGATAGGCTAGACCACTGTCTCACAGACAGCCAACGTAAAGTAGCGGCTTGCTGCTGCGTTTCGAACGGTGAGTGAGATATCCGGAGCTGATAGCGTTGCCGACCTTAAAGGAAAGGGATAATTAGTGTATTGGAATGGGAAGTTTTCTAAAAATGAATATATTGCTAGAACTTTGCTACGGCTTCTAAAGAAATTGACAATATAGCAAAAATATTTTTTTTATTTGAAATATATAGCTAATTTTTTGTTGGGACTCCGCCCGCGTAAATTTATTTTTCTAACTCACACTTATTTTTATCACAATAAAAAGAGGCTTATAACCAAACACTCATCCGCGGATTCATAAACGTTATTTGATAATATTTCAAGCGATAATGAGGGGTTAACAATGAATACGAGTACATACGTAATTTAGAAAAGTCAGAGGTGTATACTATTGGGGCTGGTTTCGAGCGTGCGACTTACTTCTCGACAGTCCATACCACTCCCCGCTGAGCCATGCTATTTCCACTATCCTTATTATACAAAAATCTGTATTTACCTGGCAAATTGAAAAGAAATCGTACTATGATTTCCACTTAAGCTTCTTACGTCCTACGGAGTGGGTCAACGTGCCTACGTGAGCACTTACGGAAAATTTGTCACACCGGCTGGCAAGTTACGGGCTGTGGGATATGTTTATAAACCTAAATACAATATGTAACAAAAACCCTGTTGTTTCTTTTAACTTCGTTATCAAAATCGATTTCCTATCGTAATGGATAATATGTCAATTCAGAAAATCTACTACTATAAGACTAGCGATTGGCAGGCGACTGGTGGTTCAACAGAAATAATCCTTAAGAAATATTATTAAAATCTCCAATTTTTATTGATTCACGGTTGTGTTAGTAAAGCGGCAGCTCGCAATAGCCATAATATGCTGGAGCACGTGTCACTCAGTAGCTACATGATTTGCTAAGACGACCTCCGCTTGCCAATCGATATTTTTATTGTAGAGTTTTCGTAATTGAGATATTTTCTTACGTTTGAATGACGATTCTGATAACGCAGTTAGAAAGAACAACAGGTTTTGTGCATTATTGACACCAGCATTTAAGACGACTACGATTAGAAAAACAATAGATTATTATCGTTCATAATTCCATAATCATGCATCTGCGAGTTGACGATGGAAATTTTATAGGTATTTTAGATTTATCAATTAAAACATAAATAAATTTAAACTGCTTGGTTATAACTTTAATTAAATGCTGTATCGTTTAGAAAAAAAATGAGCTTACTCATCTTATCTCCCTAGGTGCCTGCCGCCGCATCGACAGGTAGTGTAATAAGTTTTAATAAGAAACATAAGGCAGGGAGTTTAGCAGTATTACCAATTTAGCATTTTATATGTATGCTCGCCTTGGATACAAGAAACGAGCGAAGGGTAATAAGCACGTGCACTAGCTAAGAAACAGGAGAGTGTAAATGGGCTACCAACATGTTAGGCTCAAAGCCAACCTCATATGTACGTGGTACACTCTGCTGATTAACGGACGAGGCAATCGCGAAACTTGATGCCCCTTACGGGCTGTGAGGGGTCAGGCGGTAGATCGCCACATAATACCACATCCACCGTCAAATCAAAAAGAAAGATTTACATAACCGCTTAGCAATAACTAATAACAACAAAACCGCAGCATAAAAATACTTAAAAAGCAAACCTAAATTATCAGTTTTGTAACTCATCCAATAGCAATTACCTCAAACGATGCAAAGAAAAACATTTTAAGATGCAGACGAGTGAAGTTTCCCATCTCATGATTAATGGACGCTTGCTCGGTTTGGTGTTGTGATGCAAATGACTCGAGCCAGGCCTTGTGATGACTGGCCTACATACTACTGAAATGGGGCTCATGTCACACCAAAGCGAATCAAGTGACGATTACCTCTGACTTGGAGCAAGAGTGAGATAGCGTATTGGGGCGCGGCGTCCACGTACATCAAACGTCAATACACACAGAAATTCAGATGCAAATAATATTTTTTAAATATGTTGTTTTTTTAAGTTACCTGTGTAAGGATAATATCTCGCTTCGGTTTAATATTATTTTATTTTAACTATTTTTATTAAGCTGTCTATATGACTATCTTCACGAACCAAAAAGGCCCAACAAGGTTTTTGTAACATTTTTGTACATAATACAGTATGTAACAAAAACCTTGTTGGGCCTAATAATACAGGCCACACAAATATTATTTTTTGAAATCTGAGTAGTCAATAAAACACCGGTGCACCGAGGTATCCGTGTCCACATCATCAAATCACCTTATACATAATATCTGCACCACCAAAAGGTTGACTGGCAGAGAATGCTTTTAGCATTAAGTCCGCCTTTATACTCCTTGTATATAAAGTGTAATAAACAAATATATATATATATATATATATATATATATATATATATGTTTTTTTGTTATTTGTTAAAATATCTTCTAAAATATTACATAATATTCTGTGATAATCACAGCTGACTACCTATTACGGTCCAAAACATAGAAGCCCTTTGAAAGTAGAACCGATGGCGTAAGCTTATTAGTAAGATTCCAATGGGACCCTTTGGATACAAATCCCTAAAAACAATTCCTGATGGATCAGAACTAGTGTCAGCATGAGTAATATACAATCTGATGCAGAAAGGTGTAGTCATATTTAAGGGTCGTTATGTACACCTGACACACATCACAAGAGACACATATGAATAAGGTTGTCTGGCAGAGATCGCTATTAGCGATAATACCGCCTATTGTAACACACTTTTTAAATTACTTTCCTTTGTATATATCCGTGCAAATGGTGTAGAATAAAGAGTTAAATAAATAAATGACAGTGGATGTTTATGTATCGAATTTTATCAAAATTTGGATATATTAACATTTTATGCTAATTTTAATTACTCGTTTATTACGATTAGATCGTTCACATCCCTAAAAATTAAGTGATGTGCGTGAACAAGAATACCAATACTGAAGTGTCATAAAAGCTCAGCTGCTTTAAATTAAGTGTTGTCTAAAGTAGCATGCCGATTATTAACATAAATTACTCATTCGATAAAAAATGCTTCATTTATGTCCTAGCAATGCAATCTGATTTGATACTACGGGGGATGAAATACTTAGATCATACACTATCGTAAATTTAACCACACCTTTCTGTAACACGCATATATTGTGTAGTAGCAAGTCATGTAATGCCGACACATAATATGGTTGTAGAATGTCGTAGAATATTCAAAGAATTTTCTTTACATTACGCACCACATCGCATCACAGACGATATGTCTGGACCCGACCTTACATTACTTGGGTAGTTGAAATTGTAATGTATCATTAAGTCGAAACTATTAATACATGAATTTATATAGTACAGTACCAATGTAATATAATTTTATCTTTGCTACATATGATGTAATAACAACGATATAATACCTATTCTACTAAATGTAAGATGTTTATTTCTGCCACCAAGTAGCAGTGTGTAACTGTAGTCTGTTATTTTCCGCACCGTGTGATAGAGTTCCATTAGGTTAACAGTGTAGACCTCGCAATGATTGGGCATAGCGGAAGCCTGTTACGTGGCTGCGTGTTGCTGATGAGGCGTTTCTGTGCTACGTAACTTGCAATGGCTAAACCATTGTTTGTCTAACAACAGTTGCCACAGGGTGATCGAGCGGCAGGGTACACCTTAATGACGGATTCAACTTAATGAACAAGTTTATAGAATCGCATGTATAAAGTTTAACGCGTTGAACTAAATTCAGTAATTCACCGTTACTGGCAATCATGTAACATATTCATTGTTCCGTGAAATTGAATACTCTAATTGAAATACATTTTACATACGCACTCACGCCTGTAGGTAGAAGTGTATCTAGTACACTACATTTCGCCGAGCTTATCTCCATCCCAAGATGTGATAGGGGGCGGGCCTATCGCCATACAGGGCACAATTTCAGTCTCCGGGCTGACACTGAGCATTTCGTAATAAAAAAACCCAATATCACTTTTACCCAACCCGGGGATCGAACCCCAGACCTAAGCGTCAGCCGCAGTCGTAACGCGTATGCATTACAACTGCGCCACCGAGGCAGATACATTTTAACACATTTTATAGTACATAATCATAAAGGCAAAATGTTAACCCACTGTTTGGTCAGTGTACCGACACAAGGCACGTTACATTCACAAAGAAAAATATGTTGTGCAAATTTCCAACAACGGGGTCTTTTTTCAATAAAGTTCTAGTATTTAACACAAAGAAGCCTTTGATAACGTCATTATATTTTACTGGATAATAATATATTTTAACTTATTTTTATCTATGACACTGCTCCCGGTTATTTTTAACCGACTTTTAAAAAAGGAGGAAGTTCTCAATTCGGTGAGTTTTTTTTCTTGCTTTTTTATGGCTGTATATCGATTTCTCCGCCAATTGTGGACGGTTTTTGTTGGAAATAATTCAATCAATAGAGTTTAGCTGTGATTTGGTCCCATATAAATTTGATTAAGATCTGATGACGGAGTACGGAGTAAAAAAAATTAATCAACGGATAACAGCATATTTATTGCGATTGTGTTATTGTATTGGTAATTACTTAAAAAAGTGTTAACTAAACTTAAAACCGACGTTAAAAAATAACACTGAATAGTATATCAATATTTCAGTTGACCGGCAGCTACACCGGTGCCAACTCCAAAGAGACCTATATAGATTGTTATTTTTAATTATTCAGTGTTATTTTTTGAAGTCGGTTTTTAAGTTTTGTTAAACTTATTTTACTTGTGTATAAGCTTTGCATAACATAAAACTTTCAAATAGAAGCCTAATACAGTAAAACCTTTATAATATATGCTCTTTATAACATAACTTTGTACATACATAAAATAGTTACGCTTATTCAGACAGTCTCCGTGGCGCAGTGGATGAGTAGCCGGCTGCGAAGCGGGAGGTCGTGGGTTCGATTCCCGCACCAAGACAAATGTTTGCGTGATCCACAAATCTTTGTTTCGGGTCTGGGTGTTGTGTTGGACCGCAAGTCCCTCGTAGTTCCTGACATCTACGATACAGGTTAGCCTAATGTAGGGTCAGGAATATGTGTGTGACTGTTGGGTGTATATATTTATTGTACTTTATTTTCTTTTTTCATGCTTAATACGCTTTCCCGCATAAAACATGTTTTCTTTGGGTACCTTCAGAATCGTCTTAAGCGGGTTTTGCTGTAATACATGTCACCTACATTAGTAATGATACGTACTACATTTAAGATACAATAATAAGTAGTAGTATTACAATCATAATATGGAGTTTATTGGAAATTATACTGGTACATACACACTCCGCTTTCAACATACGGTAGGCATAGACTACGAAGTGCCAGACACACCTCTCATACATTACCGCTGGTTAATTATACTGATTATATATTTAATGTATATACCCTCTGCATGGTTACAGTTTTTTCGTTGCCATTTTATTGTACACACACAGATTACGTCGGCTATTTACCTAGTGGCTAGCCTATAGCGGCGGCTGTCAGCGGTTCGTAATAAATTTTTGTGGCTTCATTCAACGGCGACACAAAAATATTTATATGATAAAAATGATTAAAATATCTCGAATTTTCGTTTACATACGCATGAAAGCGGGTCTACCTGCATGTTAATAATACCAGGCACAAATACAGACTCCGGGCTGATACTAAGCATGTCATAATACAAAAACCCAATATCACTGTTACGCGACTCGGGGACCGAACCCGAGACCTCAACACAGCAGTCGTACTGCGTACGCATTACAACTACGACACCGAGGCAGATGTTTTAATTGGACTCATACTATGTCCGTTGAGTTGTTACAATATATCATACCTGATATTTCAGCAAAATGAAATTTAATATTCACTTAGTTATTACAAAATTTGCTATCACACGAGTAGGAAAAGACTGACAAACAGCATCCTCTTGATGTGTTTTACGATTTTTTGTAGACGTTATTTATAATATCAACATAATATTATGCACATCACTTTTATCCAATATGCGTTTCCATCTCAGTTTTGAATATTATAAAACTCTTGAATATTGATATTGCCGTCGACTCGGTGGTATATAAAATTCTAGCTTCAATAAAACATATTTTAGATGTAACTTGACCTGATTCACATTTATTACTAACGCCACATTGGACCAGTGGCAGCGTACGTCAGCTGTAAAGTTGTCTTCGATCCCGTGTTACATCTTGGGGCAGAAATAAGCACGGATAACCACGGATGCATTAGTTATTTATTCTAGTTATCCAGCAGACATAACATATTACATTAATTCTTGAATAGTGCTACCTCATGAAATATTACTATTATTAATATCATTCGTGTTCAACGGTATTTATAATTAGAGTATAGAAAGATGCTTCATAGTAGATCTGTAGGGTTTTTAAGTGTCATTATGCGCGGTGAAAAAAAAACAAAAAACCTCATCCGTTTTGCTGTCGGTGTAAAAACCTCGTTATGTTTTAAGAAGTTGCCTGTAGATTTTGGCCTATATCTGGCAAACTTTTAAGAGTGCTATGTATAAGTACTTCTTTGTTTGATATTAGGTACATAGAAAAATGTTATTACTGCTTGAAATGTAATTGCATACTTATACAACGTGTTAGAGAAAAGTGTGGTCAAATTTCAGTAATGTATAGTGTACCATAGAAGTATTTTACCCCCGTAGTACCAAATCCGATTGCATTGCTATGATATAAATAAAGTATTTTATTTTTTAATCGAATGAGTAATATGTTAGTCATCGACTTGCAAATTTGGACAACACTAAATGATAAACAGCTGAGCTTTTGTCTCATTTAAGCGTTGTTTTCTCGCTCACGCACTTCACTTAATTTATTTATAATGATGTGATCGATCTTATAGATCGTTATTATAATTATAATAAGTCATTTTTATAAACATTAATTTAGGGTGAAATTTTAGGATATCTACATTTTGACATTATCCGGTACAAAACACTCACTGTCAGGTGTATGTAACAATCCTTAAATATGACCACACCTTTCTGTAGCACATTGTATAAATACATACATTTATTGTACACTAGATGTCTCTCGCGGTTTCAAGCGCTTTCATGTAACTGCTTCGACCTCTCAGGAAACTGAAATATTTCCTAAATAAAGGGTAATCTAAATTACAAGCTGACAAGTCCTAAATCTGCTAATGAAAGTACCGTCAAAATGTATTCAGTCGTTTCGAAGACTAATCCACACAAACAAACAGATACAGCGTGTTGGGCTTTGGTAACGTGAAAATAAACATTGAGCAAAAGATAGTTTTTATTTTGAAATCACAGACAGACACCTTAATTTTCTTTATATATAAAGATACATCGTGTATGGCTGGGGATATACAAATAAATTGGAAATTCATATTTCAGATTCTAGGCAAAAACTCCTAATAGGTCGTTCATCAGAATAACTTCCATCATGTCCGCATGACTGAGTATCCTAGGTCCTTTTTGATAGGGACCCAATATTGGGATATAAATTATGTAATGTTATCTCGTTTCTTTATAGACTTGAGTTTGGACGTCTAGTCAATACATGTAAGTGTGGGTTATACCAACTGTCTGTTACAAGTTATTGTAACAAGCAATGGTTAACCGAAAATCTACAGAATTTGTCTTTTTGATAGTATTAGAAATAAATATTGTTTATTATTAATTTGGCCACATATTTTTTATAGGATAGGCCGCCAACGAGCAAGTAGGTCACCTGATGGTAAGTGATCTCCACCGTCCATGTACGTTCACAATACCAAAATAATCAAGGGCGCGATGCCGATTTCAAAGGAAAGGGATTGGGAAGGGGAGGGGGATTTAGGCCTCCGGATATCTCACTCACTGTAAGAAACGCAGCAGCAAGCTGCTACTTTACGTCAGTTTTTTGTGAGATAGTGGTAACGACCCTGTCGAGCTGGCCCATTTATGTTGTAGACACACTGTTGACAGTTATGTAACTGTCAACAGTGTGGCTCTATCACTCATAAAACCTCTCTACAACATCTCGCAACAGATCATATTTTAAACCTAATCTAATATTAATATCATGTAGCACATGTTTAAAATTTGTTCCAATTTTGAGAGACTGTAAAAACAAATTCGTTCCACCTCATCTTAAATAGATATCGATTTGAGAACTAGTGGTGAGCTCGATGCATGCTAATCAAACAAGGCGCTCTATCGATTCCAAGACGCTCAAGTATGGAATAGGCGGTAGTATTAGCTCTCATACTGATTGATTTATTAGCTGCGGTTCCTACGCCTCTATTGCCGTGATCACAGACATAGATGTAAATAGACATGGCAAAAACCATATCAGAAACCCAGACCAACGCTCTGTGTCAGGTCTTGCAGACGTTGACATGAAAACCACCAGCCGTAGAGGGCCGACTCATATATCGTATGAATTCAGACAGATGGACTACATTGGTTATGAACTGATCACCTACTGATAGCTGCCGACGAAGACATGAACAGCCTAAAGAGATAGAGAGACGAAATAGTCGGTTTATCTAAAAGTTGTAGGAGATTGCCTAAAACCGTAGATGGGACTTAAGGGATGAAGTTGTAAGACTACTGTAAAAGTACCTACTTATGTGACGAGTCGAGTTGTGAGATCTCACGTAAGCGTAATCTAATTTATCTTTAATCAACGTTACCGCAGTTAGACGTCAGCTGAAAACTCAAAAATACCTTTTTGAGCTGAATTTATTTACTGTATTTACTATACAGTAAATACTCCTCAAAATTACTTCAAGGATTCTCATCACTAATTTGCTTTTATGACGTTACAGCAGGTACTAAATAATATGTTACACGCTTGGTTTCATGCATATTTAAGTACTCGCGATGTCTATTTACTAAATAAATTAGATCTATGTATGTGGACGTAATCTATAGCCGCTTCAAACCAAGCCAGATAGTTAATCAAGCCATTCTATAGATGGCCAGAGTCAAACATCAAGACTATCAGTGAATACATACTTCATGAGTTAATTATGTCGTAACTGCCACTAGCTTTTTCGTAATTGATTTAATTTTTAACCGACAAAAAAACAGAGGAGATTCATATTTCTTTACGTGTGTATTTGTATGTATGATCACAAAAAAATATCCGCCATAATGTCGAGACGAGTAGTTCATTTGTAAATAAACATTAACCAATACCATCCAGGAGTTTGAATTAAACGTTAGTACATAGCACAGCATTGCACTCGTTAACCTGAGTTATTATTAAATCTCATAATGCCCATTAAGTTCACTGGCTTCAATGTCCTCCAAACTAGAACACAATAGTGATGATGGGATGGTGCTTGACGGCAGAAATAGACAAAGCAATGGTACCTACCCAGACGGACTCTGACATATGAGAGATCTACCTTGTAAGATTCTATGTTTTAAAAGATTTTTTGAGTTTAGCTTAATAAAATGTTAAAGTTATATAGAAAAGCTGTGTGATTTGAAATAACATGTATTTTTTTTAATAATTAAATATCCGTATAATAGAATATTACTAATCTAATATTAGGTTTTGACGATTTGGAAGTACTGAATACAACGTGAACCATTGCTAGGTACAATAACTTTAACAAAAACCGATGGTTGGTGCAATCCAAACTTAATAATTTTATTTTTATTTTATTTATTTGGAGCAAAAATAATCCTACTTCTATTATAAACGTGAAAGTTTGGATATTTGTGAATTTGGATGTTGTTAGTCAATAACGCCTTAACAGGTGAACGGATGAAATTTGTTACACAGGTTGACCATGACTTGGATAAGAACATGCTATTTTTTATCCCGTAAAAGGCCATTCATGCGAGCGGTGCCGCGAGCAAAAGCTAGTCATAAATAAGCGTCATACGTCACTTCTTTCCCCACAATAAAAGTAATAATACGTGTAATAATGTTAGGTGGTGACTGGTGACCGTTAGCTGTAACTTTCACTTACGTTTGGTTTTCAGCACACGTAGTCACGTGCTACATATTTCTTCCTAATACCTTGTCCTTCTGTGTACTCGCCGAATGTATTTGGGTTGTTTTGTGTAATCTAAATTGATATTTACGTAAACGCACACTATTGCTTTTTATGGCCGTCATTATCGTAAATACGGTAGAGCCTGGTTTTTTAAGAAACTCGGGTTATGTTAGTTAGGAAGCTTAGTAGGTTAGGTACTAAATATATTTTTATTTAAGTCTTAGTGCCTATTTTACTAACTGTAAATACTTACTTTTTCTTCATCCACCTGCCCTTATACCACTCGCATTGTGGTCGGCGCTACATGATTTTTAACACATTTAACAGATAGATTTGGCTTGTAGTTTTTACGACCGGCCGCCTGCCTGACGTTAACCCCTGTGGGGAGCGTAAATGCTAATTACTATACTACACTAAGGCCCGTATTCACAAACAACACTTAAGTAAGCTCTTTGCCAAGTGACCAATTCTGTGTACATGATTGGTCTGTTTTGATTTAGCGACAAAAACTAACCAATGACGTTTAGAGAAATCGTCACTATGCGTTCACGCTCACTATGAGGTCTCATATTAACGTTAGAATACGGGGGTAAGAGATAATGCTACTTACTACACTACATTAAGATTAAATGCTACTTAGCAAACATAATATGATCACGTTAAAATACAAAAGTCGCAATCTATCCACTCACTCACTGATTAATCACGATATCTCAAAAACTACTAAAGCTAAGTTCATGAAATCTGCTCGCTAAGTTTTTTTTTTTAGATTCTTTTTAAAAGGGGGTTAAAATATTGTAAGAACTTTTTTATGAAACGGAATATTTTTATTTATACATATATTTTTTTAAAATATTCACGCGGTCAGAGCCGCCGGCAACAACTAGTGTATTATATACATATCGAAAGAAAAATGTCTACTATGGACTTTCAAAAATAATACCTTAATTGGTGGTTCAATCACACTCGAATTATGTGAAACAAGCCCATAGAGTTACAAAATTGTATGTAGGTATGCCATTATTTTACTTAGATTATTCAATTTTATAAACGTGTCTAAAGGAACGGAGACAGAATCTGCGGAATAAAAAAGCGCCATAAACTACTTGTATATTATCATAGATCACTGGTTTTTCACATGCCTCATCATCAAATTAAGAGAGAAAAAAACGAAGCACTGCTGAGAACACTGATTAAAAACAACAGGGTAAAAGTTTACAAAAATAATAACATGATTATTTCTATTATTTTTCTCGTTAAATATGCTGCGATTGCAGACGGAAGGTCTTATTCCTACGAAACATCCTTCTATCTATATATTATTAAAACACTTACCATACACATTTACCTAAATAAATAAGAAGTACCGCATATTTATAAAGCCGTATTTGCGATCGATGATAAAAAGGCGGTCTGTATCCTCGGGGCTTGAGAAATGCAAGGGCGTACCATTTTTCTATGTCACTGTACAAATAGCTGTGGGGAATGACTTGAATCTAAGATAGTGGATATTCTTATTTACACACACAAGTATGGAATAATATGTCTATATATTTATAAGGCAAAGTTCTGACAAATACATCGCCGTCCAGCCCAAATTATTAGGATAAAGGCCTGAATTTTGTGAGAATGTTGATTTTATATTATAAGCATATTTTAAGAAGGTATTTTTTTAATAAATTCACCCCGTAAGGGGAGAATGGAAGTTGCAAATGTTGTGTGGAATTTGTATGGTTAAATTAACTTCAAGCGGACGGAGTCGTAAGTTTGGGTTAGTATCGTATAAATATAAAATCGTTTTCTTGTCTAGTGTCAGTTTAGTTTGACTTTAAATAGGAATGTCTTTGTTTCGACTCCCAAGCTAGGAAACTAATTTCTGAAAAACTTATTTTTTTATTATTTTTCAAAACATGATAATAATATGCTGTGTATTGGATTTCTCTTAGGAGTTAAGTTCAGCCATGTAATCTGACGTAAAAAACCGCAAGTCAAAACTTTAGGTAAGGGAAAGAATATTATAGCTCGCCAAGAAAAATATATTCCAATTCAACATAGATAGTGCTTAGCGATGGTCTTGGTGTGCCAAAACGTTGCATTAAAACGGAATGGAGGGTAGAGCGTACATAAAAAGCGTTGTCTCGAATACAACAACCGTCCCTCCGGCGTAAGTACTGTGTAATTTTTATAAAGTGGGTTATGCTACGTATTCCCCAAATAGTGGTGAATGGAAGCTCACATATTTTAATCCATATTATTATATACTGCATTAATGTTTATAGTTATATAGCCTTATGAAAAGGCTTGCTTTTATCTAAAATAATGTGTAATAAAAAAACAATTTAAAAATATAAAATCGATGAGTCATTTTTAATTTCGTATACCTAAATGTGCGTCTCCACTTGTGAAATTTCGCCGCACCGGTAGTCGTGACCGAGAAGCACATGTGACAAACTTTTAAGTGTGGACGGTTGTCAAATTCAAATTATTTACTTAATCCTTGACATATTATACATCATTTAAATTCAGTCAAATTTTAACTCTACCGCCAATTCGGAATGCTTTTCGCTAGAAAAGAACGGGCAAAAAACGTTGCTCTTTTCAAAACTGATTTACAATACATAGGTACACTATATTAATACAAGTTATTTTAAGCTAGAGCAGCTCAATTTATGCAATGAGGAACATTATAACATAAAATAATGGTTATTGTGCATGATCCCCATGATCAAATGTTACGGCCTAATGTCACAGAGCGATCCACTTTAAGACCTCGTAATATTTTGCAGTGACATCTCATTTCAGATTTTGAAATTTTTTGTTTTAAGTCATAGTTAAATGATACAGTGCGTGTTACGTCATCCGTCCACATTAGCGTAACAAGTACGTGTGACAGCCACGCCTCTCGGTGCAGACGCTGTGGCGAAATGTCACGAAAGTGTGGACGCACCTTAACACTACGAGGATATACACATCTCATTTAAGTTTGTATACAGTTATATATGTATAAATAAAATATTACAGTCCTGTGCTATATACGGGGCAAGAGCCTCCACGTTATGGATTAGTCCACCACCCTGGCCTATGCGGGTTGGTGTACATAAATTTTCCAAAAGTTTACTTAAAATTTTCCAAAAAGGATTCTTTATGAAGGTTTGTTCACGATGTTTCCTTCACATACCTACGTAAAATTTCAGGGGTTACGTAAAATTATAGGCTGACTTCAAAACCCACGACTTTCGTTACTGCAGTTCATGTCACTCCGCGCTGTTCCATTTTCTTTGTACCAGAATCCGATTAGATCGCGACCTGATGGTAAGTGATCTCCACCTAATTAATTGTCTATTATTCACTATACGTGGTTTGAATTTACCTTATTGTGTTTTTTTGGTAAACTACCTATAAGTATATTGTGTGCGTTGATTAAAGACAGTTTATGGATCACAGAGTGGCATAGCCTACTTTTTATCCGGGAAACACTGTTATGCCGACGAAGCCGCGATAAAAGCTAGTATTATATATTTTAAGATAATCCGCTTTTCGTAAAGTGATTTATGTCTATTTATAAGAAAAGCAGAATTATCTGTTAATGTCCCCCATTTCGAGACGCAATTTAAAACATCAGTAGAGTGGTACTTATCTCAATTTCGTAATATCTTACGTCATCAATCATACTTTCAAATATTGAATAACAAAATATGTTTTTAAGAAGAGAAATATTTAACTGAATACAGTTAGTAGCGATCTCGACTTTTCACTCCCTTTTGTATCGCGCACTTGAGCAGTCTCAAGGTAAAAATATTTATTTAGAATTTTTTTTATACAAGCGTTATCAGCCTAAACAAGATTCAATAATCAAGTATTTTTGTGTAAGCTACTTATTTTTCGATGGCACTGGTATAGATAGTCAATAATTCTCAAGAGAAACATTGATAAATGCAAATACTTTACAATCTCTGGAGATAATAAAATATTTAAAAGTCATCATTGAAATAATATAATAAGAATAGGAATATGAAGTCTTCGCAAATGTCTAAAACATCTGCCTCATTAATAAGTGCAAATACTTAACAGTCTTTGGAAATTATAAATTCATTATTGAAATAATACGAGTATAATAAGAAAAGGATAATAAAGTCTTTTCAAATTTCTAAAAACATTTGAAGAAGAAAGAAAGAAGAAAGAAAAAGTTTATTGTCATCATATTAAGACATGCAACATAAATAAAATTCAACTGACTTAAAATTAATATTATAATTTGCTTCATGGCTTAATTGATAAGTGCAAATATTTAAGTCTGTGGGAATTATAAAGTATTTTAAATTCATAATTGAAATAATATAATAAAAAGGATAAAAACTAAGTTATTCAGAAAAGGAACACTTCTTAATAAACGCGCTCTGAAAGATCACTATAAATTATAATGAATCACAATTGCACAGAAATGCAAATGAATAAAAAATTGCGTGCTTTATTTTCTTTATGCATTATTCAAATAATTAAGAAATAAAAATATCCGGATAGCATTTATTTAAAAAGTTATAAGCTTTTCATGAGCGTGTTCTTGGCTCATTTGTCTTTTATACGATCGTTACAGTAATGCTTCCCCAGAGAGGCATACTTCTCAAATCATATTAATAAAGTTAAAAATAACGCTTCTCTGTCCTCAGTTACCCACTTAGTTTTTGTTGAGGATTTCAATATATGGCCAAAAAGGTTTGTTGGAAGTAAGTAGGAACATACGGAAAACTTACATTCATTTTTTATGCTTTTATTTTTTGGTAGGTATTAAGTGATGTTACAATTTATATTGTTATAATATCGTATTTCAATAATGATAATATGATAATAATAATATAATAATAATATTTATTTGGGCATAAAACAGTGGATACAACAAAATTAACAGCATCTGATGTCCTAGCTAGGTTACACAGTAACCTGTATTAAGGACCATCAGCCCATAGCCCTTAGGGTGTACAAATGTATTCACTGACTATGCTCAAGCTAAATTAATTTAAATTATACAAACAATAGGATAATGAGTTTAAATAATCGGTTGATTGCTAGAATAAAATACATACACACGCACTCACGCCTGTTCTGCCCGAAGGGGTAAGCAGAGGTGTAACTAGTACACCTACACTACGCCGAACTTATTTCCATCCCATGATGTGATAGCGGGCGAAAGGTTGATACTAAGCAGGCCAAATCCCCCTCCCCTTCCCAATCCACTAATTTTCCCTTTCCTTTAAGGCCACGCGCCCATGATTCTTCTGTATTATGGCCGTACATGGGCCGTGGAGATCACTTACCATCAGGTGACCCACTTGCGTTTGGCAGCCTATGTAATAAAAAATATGTATGAAATCAATACGTTTCCAACACAATCCTCAAGAGGCGCTGTCTGTATACATATTTTCGTAAATACGAATTTAGTGACAGCTATGTACCTACTATCTGTAGTGGGCGACTAAAAGGGGCCACCGCGGCTGTGCAACGGGGGGATGCGCAGCCTTTCTATGCAACGTACATTTTACAGTGCGATCCCGAGAGATGGACGGCAACGCGAAAACATTGTGCTGCTGTGGAGATCACTGTCCATGTATGCCCACGATACCAAAAGAGTCATGGGCGCGTTGCTGACCTTAAAAGAAAGGAATGATTAAGGGATTGGGAAGGGGAAGGGGAAGGGGTTTGGGCCTCCGGATATGTCACTCACCGTACGAAAGCTACTTTACGTCAGTTTTCTGTGAGACAAATTCGTATACAAATGACGTGAGAGCTATCTAAAAAAAAACTCGCACTAGGTACACGAATAATTCAAAACAAAAGAAATCTATTGCGCGCCTCGTTTAATAAAACTTTTTTTACACAAGTACGCTCTCGTTAATCTTTGCTGCAAATATCCGTTGTTTGCCTTGTAACATCTGTTCGTGTTGTAATTTACAACCATCGTGACATTTTTACAGCAATACAACCGGTTTTTTTACAAATTTAAATTCAAATGAAGATAATATTCGACCTTTTCAGGGTGTCGTGCCAATGCAAAGGACCAATGGAGCTTTGTTTTTGTGTAGAAATGTTTCCCCGCCAGTTTTTGCTTTGTATACAAAATATTTATTTATAATGGTTGATAAAAAGATTGTTATTAATCCATGGCTTACAGACAAAACAACTTTTCTGAGTGTCGATAAATACAAAAAGGCAACAATCTATAAATGTGAACGTATACCTATTCGTACCGCATAACCGATAGCTTTATTTATTATGCTACAAGTTTTTTTTTTTGTTTAGGCGACTATGTTATTTATTATTGTCAGATTAAATTTCAGACAAACAGACAGAGGCTGAAGCGGCGCAGCTGCATGGGATGAACTAATTTCATCTCGACATGACAAGGGTATTAGTTGGGTCGAGTCGGGACCCTTTTTATAACTCAGGTCTCCAGCACATGCCGCGAAACCTGCCTTCCGACCAACCGGAATAATTGTCGCTCAAATTAAAATGGGAAACCGAAATAATTTTCTGCTTGTAGGAACGACACTTTGAGTTTGGAAATGTGAACATTTGTATTTTGGTCGAGTAGATATACTTTTATGGATATGCCGTCACAGTACAAAAATATAATTAATATAGAAAAATGTTTTTCGATGTACAGCATCTTTGAGTGTCATTAATCAATATTCAAGAAGAAAGCAAGCACGAGAATAAGTTACTTATTATTTAGAAAAAAATATTTATATAAACCTTATGCAGTTGCTTAAAGCTTCGCCTTAGTGACTCAAACATTTATAGTTTTGTACGATTAACACAGATTAAAGTTATAACAAAAATAAACCCTAGAATACTGTCGATTGGTGAAATGCGGCCGGTGGATCATAAGAGAATTTATATTCCGAGATATTACAAAAAAAACTGTATTGCTTAATTTATATTCTAAAGATAATGAATGACTCCTTAATTCAACGATAACAAAACTACTAATTATGATAATATAGCTGAAATTAGTTCCACAATGAAAATTTAATCGCAAATTATTATATCATTTAGTAGCATTTAACTGAGATTAAATATGCTAAATTGTGCAATAATTTGTCCTGTTTTAAGCGCTAGTAAGTATTCTTGAGTGAGTCTGCTACGAGTATTCAAGTCACCGTAAGATTTAAGAGCGTCGCTCGCACAACTGAAGAGATAAGAGTGGATCGCGCTAAGCTGGTGAATTACCGCCGTTTCTTTGTACGACACATCGCGCCGAGTTCGTCTGTTCCACTAAAGGATAGCTTACCCGTATGTGTCCTCGAATATATTTAAATTCGCAGCATACCTCGCCTCGGCTCGACTGAGCGAACTTAGTAAGACATCATTAACTCGGCAATAATAGTAATGAAATGCTCCCCTTTCTGTGACCCAGCTGCGTGCGACGCGATATATAACCGACTTTATCTCAATTTAAGGGCGTTAAGCGACTCAAAATTACATATTCACGTAAAGTAAATGGCGAAAGAAATAATGGTGTAATGTATTCTGACTATAAGCAATAAAGAACGATGTTGGTTCGTCTTATCTGAGAAGGATCGTGGCGCACGTACGGCCTAATATACATATAGATTTTTGTGACAAATATACGTAGCCCTCATAAGAAATTCACCCTTGTCGGTGGCGTTGGACGGGCCCGCGTGAATTATAACTTCAGAGAGTGCCAAGTTTTTTGCTGAGATTAACTGCGTATTACAAGCCGAAAGTATGCCAATGAGCCGGTGTTCGCAAACTTCTTAATTGCTCGCGAAGGGTTTTTTGTTGCAACCGCCTTTACAGGGTAGACACGAATTGTTTTCATATTGTAAAGTGGGACAAAGAGAAAAGAAATTTACATGGGTAATGTAACAAGAACTAACATGAGAGTTTCACTAATGTTCCTACGCCAGGGCCGTGCATTATGGCCGTGTGCCGATTAACCAAACTCAATTTAAGTATGTTTAATATTTTACTTTGAATTTTATTACTGAGCCAACTAATAATAAATCCTGTACAATACACGTCTCTACTGAATGAGAAGGGTTAGGCCTTAGTCCACCATGCTTGCCTAATGCGGGTTGGCGGACTTCACATATCTTCGTAATTCTTATAGAGAACTTCTAAGATAAGCCGGTTTCCACACGATGTTCCGTTCCTTGTTATAACAAGCGATAATTAACAATGAATATAAACGTAACTTAGAAAAGTCAGAGGTGCTTGCTCTTGGGGCTGGTTTGAAACCTGCGACTTTCGTCTTGACAATTCGTACCACTGAGCTATCACTACTACCTTTAACACAATATTATAAAATAAATAACGTCGTAGGAAGGTGGGTGCTATGTTGTTAAAGTATGTATAAAATGAAGATTTTATAGATAAATCAACTAGCTATTCCCAGGATCTAAGAATCCCGGAAATATTTCCCGGGTCTCGGGAATGCAAAAATATTGGGAAATAAAAACTCTATCATGAACTCATTAACTTTCAATGACTTTGAAGTTACTTTGCTGCCAACGAATTACTTCAAAGTCAAAGTAACAATACTGCGTGGTGCGCATTCACTGTACTTGACCTTCAAAAGAATTAGATCTACACGAAAGCCCCGCTCAAAGGTACAGCAGAATTATCCCCGGCTAATTCGCAGTAATCCAGCGCGGTTGCTCGTTAAATGAAATTCAACAATCTCGCGCCTGGATTCAAGGTTGAATAGCAAGTTAAGTTACAAACACCATCGCTTATGTCAACCGCTTTTCGCCTTAAACATTGCAACTGTGATAATACCAGCAACCGAAACGGTTCATCAGTATTCAGCGGCGAAGCAATTGAAACTGCGGTGCTGTTCGGTCCTCCCACTCAATTTTCCTTGTTCCGACGGCTCGAGTTATTTGCATCACAAAAACACAATGTCGAGGGAACGCCAGACCATTAATCACGCGTAGCGGAACTTTAACACAACGGTGAATGGCTTCAGCTACACGCGAATGATTCAGACGTTTTGCCGTGCTGATCGAAGCTTGAGCTGCAAACGTCACGACTTCACCCGACATCACCGCGTCGTCTCCGCTGATTAAACGTCGCTGGTGACGTCACGTTTTGCATTAACTGACAGTATGAGGCCAAATTATAATTAAAGTTGGATAGTTAGTTGACAACGTGACAAACAAGACTTTGCCAACGTCTCCCTAATATTAGCGTGTGTACACATTATCAATATCATAATATTCTTGAGTTTTCTACGTCAGTTTATTAAGTTAAAACAGCCATAAAGAAAGTATAACTTTAATCTTAAAGTCGTTATAATTTCAGATAAATAATCGAAGGGTTTTTCACTAATTAGTACGAAGTTGTTATAACGAACTAATTTAAGGAAACTTTGCAGCATTAATTATTTCAGAATACAAATAAGCAACATTCAACAAAAGGAACTTATCACATTAAATCATCGAGCAAAAATTATGCCTCCAGTAATTTGGAACAATATGCTTCTAGGTACAGTTCAAATTGTCTGTGCCTATACTTTAAAAGTTTTTTAAGTACCGGAACAAGCCGCCGTTTTAATTGCGCCAACCGGAAAGGGGAGAGATGAATGGAAGGAAACGGCACCAGCCTTGCCAACCGCCCTACATTATTAAAACTTGCCTCTTACTCTACCGCGCCCCACTCTTGCAACTGCGGGCATAATGAATCGCGCATCTCGAATAGACTTGCAATAATTTCGTTAAAAAATACGATAAAATTGGAGAGGTGTTGAGATTTTAAATCTTGTTTCATCTATATGCAGCAGCAGTTCTGCAATAGTGAAACATTTTTAATGTTTCATATATTTTAAAGTTATCTTTAAAACAATTGTACGGTACGTCAATTTATATTTTCTTTAGCTATTCTGCATTAATTAAGTTTTAAGGATTTTATACCTGCGTATAAAATGATTTTCTGAATAATGCAGACGGTGAATTTAAATTCAGCAGCTGCCATCAATAACAATGAGCGTGTTATTAAAATTGCATATTTAAATTTTAATAATTGTTTCGATTTAAAATCTTTCTTAGTAAAATTCTGTTTGCTCGTCTCGTAACTGGTAGGTAAAGAACGATAATAAAAATAATGTTTTCATCAGTTAGAGTCTGCACGCATTATCAAGTAAGAGAGTTTATTAAGGTAAACAATCAACGTCTATTATAAGTAATAAAAAATAAAGACTCAAAAACTAATTACGTCCTTGCTACGACGAGCGCAAGCCGGCGCGGCGCCGAAGCGTAGACATTGTTTATAAAAGGTGTGAAATAGACGGGGGCCCTCGTATTACCGTGGCCGCCTTATTACATTGTAGAAGTACCTTCACAAAGCCTTCGGCGTGCCTTATCTGTGGTACCACGAGAGCCTCATAAGCCCGGGTTGTTACCTCGGAACACATTGTAACACATTATGCGCCGCGACGTCGACCTAACGCTGCCATGCGCAGGTAATAAAAATATGTAGTCTTATGAATATTTTTGCTCTTTCTTCATAATATGCGATTAGAGAATACGGTGTCGACGCTTCAGTGAAGAGTGTCTATGTCACCATCCCTGATGGAAAATTATTGAAAAGGAAATATGTTATTGTAGTTTCTGGCACTTTGTTTTGAAGATATGTTATACTAGCTCTTGTTGACGGCTTAGACCCTTTATATCTTTTTCTAAAAAGTATTTTTTTAAGTTGCCTATGCTGTAAAATGTTTATTGTACTTAATTAATTCGCTTTGAATATAATATAACCTTTTCCCTTTTCTTTACTAACATACGCACTCACGCCTGTAATCCCCGAAGGGGTAGGCAGAGTTGTAACCAGTACACCCACATTTCGCCGAACGTATCTCCGTCCCACGAATTGATAGGGGGGCTTTTAAATCTGTACCTGTACAGATTTAAAAGCCAACTGTACCTTAATCAGGTTTATGGTTATTGATTGTTTCGCTCTGTTTATCATAAATAAACAAACATTTTAAATATAAAAAGCATCGTCCGTAAGCAAGCAACAAAAAGGAAAACCTTTAGAAATAGAAAGCGATTGTCTTCAAATAATACTTCGGTTGAAAAACTCTGTGGACATAATCAGGGTTTCCGTAAAGAGGGATCTGAGAGTCCCACGTAATAATCGCCGCTGAAACGTCAATCACACAAGGGTTGAACCAAGGATGAAACTGAAGGGTTGGATTATAAGGGTCTAATTCTCTGAGGCAACAGGATTATTAATATTCAGGGCCTCGGATGATGGCTTTAATTTACTTTTATTTAATATTCAATTACAGGTTGGTTTTTGTAAGCCTATCAAGACCTAAATTATACAGGCTTAAATATGGCACCGTTCGGGTAATGAATGCTTTATGTTTATTACGAATGGGTTTAATAGGGCTAACAGAAGTAATTTGATGGAGTTTTGACGGAATTGAGACTTTCATTTGTTCATTTTGAATGACAGTCTAGATTTTCATTTTTATTTGCTTTAATGAGAAACGAGCTGATCATGGGGCATAACGAGAGGCCTCACCACTCATAACTTTGAATTGTAAATTAGGTACTTCATGGCACTGCACTGCGCTCATCACCCCGATATATACGATGTAAATTGTACATTCTCATAATGCCCAATAACAGTGACTGAAATATTTTTCAAACCGGATCATAATAATGCTTACACTGTTGCTTGGTGGTAGAAACCGACTGAGCTGTAGTACCTACTCAGACTGCCTATAGCTTACCATATTTTATACAACTACAACTCAGTCTAACAAACAGTACCTATTTTACTATGCTTTTACGATTTCTAGAAAGACACCACTAAGCATGATCAATCCAAGACAGGGTCTTAAACTACGCCAGGACATAAATCAAACATGGATCCTTTTATAGTTTTTTTTAATAGTTGAGGTCTACAAAAGATCAAGTGGGTCACCTGATAATAAGCGACATCTACAATCCATGATCACTCACAATGCCAGTAGAATCATGGATACTTGCCAACCTTAAAGGAATGGTGGAGTGGAAGGAGGAGAGGAGGATTTTGAAATGCAACATGTGACTTCACGTCGGTTTTCTGTGAGACAATGGTACTACCCAAGTCAAGCCGGCCCATTTATGCTGTAAACAAAAATTGCCCATAGCATGGCTTTACCACCTTGCACTTGTACCTATGCTCGTCTAATATGTAACTAATCTGTATATAATACCTATTATTAGCATCGTTAAAAGCTGCACCTCAGCTCAGATAGCTCAGTTACGGACTGCCGTAGCGAAAGTTGTAGGTATATGAAGTCAGCCAATGTGCATTAGGCCCGCGTGCTGGACAAAGGCCTAATTCCTCACGGGACGAATATAATACAGGGCCGATATTATTATGTACATTACTCTTTATTTTAAAACTTTATTTCTTACATTTTTACGACCGACCGACTTTTACCGTTTCAAATATTAAGTAGATATATAAAAGTAAAACCTTTAAAATCTAAAATAAAACCTATTCTATAAAACCTGTTCCTTAAATTTTAAATCTAGGTTAAAGTTTCAACCAACTGTGAAATTTAGTACTTTTGTATACCGTTACTATAAATATAATTTGTATTTATTGTAACTGTTGTGTATATAAAATCGATTGTGACTGTGGGCTCTCTTATATCGGGCAAGCTAACAGAAGCATAGGGACCCGCGTAAAAGAACACATAGCTGATGTTAAACACCGATGCTTTACGAAGTCTGCAGTTGCTAAAAATTCAGACGAAGGCTCCAAACATTACCTTAGATTTGAGAAACTAAAATCCTTGCCAAAGAACACCGATTCCTACCTAGGATGATTCGCGAGGCAATTGAAATTAAATAACACCCAAATTATTATTATTTTTTTATAGCATAAAACCCAAATTTCAATAGAAAAGATGGTAGGAAGCTTGCACAAGCCTGGGATCCAATTATACATCTAAGTAAATCGGAACCCAAAAGACCAACTGTCAGACCTCAAGACACCGTGAGCTCTTCCTGCGTAGATCGGACTAGTGACAGTTAACTTTTTAAATAATTAAAAAGTAAATGTATAATTTTCAAATGAAGGTAGGCAATGTATCATTAACTTTTCGAGACAACCTACACCTCAGTCTCTCCCGTGACCACGAATGCTGAAAAGCTTTCGAAACGTCGGGACTAAAATAAAATTAAGAATAAAATCGGTATAAACTAGTTTTATTTCAATGTGTAATATTCGACGTAAACAAAAGAAATCACTGCATAAATTGTTCATAATAAATTGATATTTTTAGGTTACCTACTGAAATTAATACACACGTAGCAGATTCTGCGCGTACATAATTAAGGGAGTCGAGGTCTATGCATTAATTAAAATTACGTATAATCAATTATGACGTAGCTATACAAAGGCATAGGTCACATAAATCATATTGTGGTATTAATCTCGTTTTGGGAACGTCAATACATGCGAAATACGCCACAGATCAAATAACCGAGAATAATTAACACAGATTCATCTGAAATTAGTAGCCAAGTAATATCTGAATTAATTTCGTAATATCAGAATTGATGAGTTTTCAGTGTTTTTATTTTGAAGTCGGTTACTAAGTTTTGTTTAAATTTATTTTATATATGGTTAAATATGGCCAAATATGATTATAGCATACCTTCTTTATCATCAGATATATTGTACCTTTTATACTATTGAAACTAAATATTAACTAACTAATTATATTCCTGTTGTGGGTGGTAGGGATCAGACGGCGGACTGTCCCACATAATACCAAATCCAACGTCAAATGGTGGCATTTAGCCGGGGTCTACCCATTAGTAGTACTACTAGTAGTAGTAGTTTGTATTAATTAAGCAGAAAGAAAGACTGTACATACAAAACACTGACAACATACAAAGAATATAGAAATAGGTATCTTCTAATCAGGATATAAACTTCTCCACAGAACACGATCTATAGTCTAGACAGTCTAGACTAGTCAGTAGTAGTAGTAGTCTATAGTATAGTCCACATATAGAAAGACTTACAAAGAATCAGATTTCCCATGAGTTAAATTTCATCGTCGCGTCGTTCAATCTTGCAAGGTTAAAGTAAAGATTTGAATATGGATGACTGCTGAATACAATTTTTCTTTAATTTCACGCTTCGCCCACTATTTTCCAGCTCGCAAATGTCATGAGCGTCCTTTGTGCAGACATAAATATCAGAATTCAGACGGCTAGTGTTTACTCCACGTTTTATTTTCTAATTGGATGTATGAGAACCATAATGAATACCACCAATCATAGATTGCAAGTTCCTTCTAATATTTTTCAATTTGATTAAATACATGCATATGCACTCACGCCTGTAATCACCGAAGGGGTAGGCAGAGGTGTAAACTACTGGTAAGGTTATAAGCTCGACGAAATGTAGGTGTACTCACCTACATTTCGTCGAGCATATATTTTGACCCATGATGTGATAGGGGACGAGCCTATCGACCACAATTCCAAATTCCGGGTTAATACTGAGAATTTTGTAATAGTAAAACCCATCATCACTGGGTGAAAAAGGGCATCCTCTACATCCGGGGATCGAACTATAAACACTAAAGTAGCAAGGGTGCTAAGAAGAAAATAGTTAAGAAAATGCCCTGAAATTGAACAGGATTGACCGTCTACACTATTCCAGAGGAGTTTAAATGGGCGCGTTGGATTAGTGTTCAGTTGCGTGACGGGATCACTAACTGCATCCAATGCATTCTAGTGCCGGTTTAGATTATTATAGTTGCAATCCAATGTGGGATTTAATAGCTGGAATGGAATGCTACTATAATATAAGCTGACCATTGTATGATTAACCAATGACAATTGTGATTGGGCTCATCAACGAAATTATAGTATTAAGTAAGTATAGATAGTATTAAGCATTCAATGTTGACAGATTGCTATATTGTAATAATTATCTTGAATCCATCAGTCCATCAAACATTATATTATGAGAATGGAGTTCTCGCGTAAAGATATACTTGGGTAACATAAGCTAATAATGTCATCTCAACTCTCAAGATCTTACAAGTGTCTCCAAACCGTCTAAACAGCATCTCTCGATACGGTCGTAAATCTGATCAGCTGACCGCAGCGCAATATTAACAACATGCTCGAAAACATAAATTACGTCATCCTTTACTATACAGATATGCACACGCCTGTTGAGCGATTTAATGATGCTACTCATAAACTGAAGATATCGCTATTAAATTTAACTTCCGCGCAAATAATAATCATTATGTGCAGTCAAACATCAATCGCTTTAATTAAAACATTGTTTGCGGTGAAATCGAGTTAAAACCGTTTCACCTGAAAGCGGAACGCTAAAAATAAAATGAATAATTTAGGCCGGCCGTTATGTGAATTGCAAATCGACCGAAAGATTGTATTTACGAGAAATTATTCAGCCAAATCTTTCCTAACGAATTGTTTGCTTTCTTCAAACTTTTGCAATTTTCTAAAATGGGGACGTTTTATTCAATAACTTCTGGGTCCTTTTACATTAGTTTCCTACAAATATCATTCGCGTGGAACGTGTAACGTGTACACTACGAGTATATCTATCTACCTAGGATTTTTTATTTGTCTAAATGGTGATTACCAGCAGGTCACTCGGTTGAGGATAAGGACCACGGTTATAACGAAATAAGCAATACCGGATTTTCAGCATTCAGGACTTTCAATTACGAAGTATTATATGGCACTGCACTTGTCACCCAGAGACATAAAATGTTAAGTCTCATAATAACCAGTAATTTTACTTGCTTCAATGTCCTTCAAACTGAAAAATAATAGTTACTTATTTATTTTTACATTATAAAGATCTACAGCTAAATTGCAACATAAATGACGGAGTAATCTATAAGATTAAGCCATTTACAAATATTTACAATTACCTAATTGATTAAAAAGCATCTCATGTAAAGAACGAAAGAAACTAACACTCTAAATATAGGAAAACAAAAGTTATCCACTATAATACTCGAAAACACAAAAATTGCAAAAATTTGAATAAGCAAGTGTGTGGAAGAAGTCAAGCTTACCTGCCTTCTTGCCGAACTAACACTCGTAAAGAATAGATCCAAATCCAACTGCTTACCTAACTTATTAAAGTTTCTGCCTGCTCGCATAATAAAACTATTCTATCTATAATTGGTAAGGTTATTGGGTGTAGAAATTGTTTAAGTATTTAGTATCTATTATGCAATACAGGCACGTTTAAAAATATATCACAGTGGGGCGGTAAAATTATTCAAAAATTCAAACGAGACGTTATTTAGTTTGCTTTAAAATTCGCGTTTGAATGCGTAATATATTCAATTTATGAGAGTGATTCACAAATTCGGTTTACCTATGGCAATAAAAAAGTAAATAAAGTTTGAACTCAGTGTTTATTGAACAATCAAGTGTCATACGTTCAAATGTAGAGTAGCTAGATGCTAAGTTAGGAATATATAAGCAGGTGGGATGCTCAGTTAAAGACAAAGGAATACGACACAAAGCTATTCCGAGCGAGTCGTCTGAATCTCAGGGGGTTTGCGGCGTGCGTCCGCAATGCTATGTTTTCGTTCTATGTTGAACGCCTGTTGCAACCCAGTCATAGTCATATACT
Source organism: Mimas tiliae (assembly GCA_905332985.1). Classification (NCBI taxonomy): domain Eukaryota; kingdom Metazoa; phylum Arthropoda; class Insecta; order Lepidoptera; family Sphingidae; genus Mimas; species Mimas tiliae. The sequence goes on along the minus strand of HG995240.1, from coordinate 9,047,260 downwards.
CAATCTTATAGTTTAAAAATAGGTCAAGTGAGAGTTAAACTCGCGTACAGAGGGGTCCGTACCCACACCCTTAATTTTTTATTTTTTGTTGTTTTCATTAGTACACAAGCAGCGATAGCTTAGTGGGCTGCGGTACGGACTGTGGAGACGAAAATCACAGGTTCGGAATCAGCCCCAAGAGCATGCACCTCTGACTTTTCTAAGTTACGTGTGTATGCATTGTCAATTAATGATTGCTTTAACGGTGAAGGAAACATCGTGAGGCAACCTGCATACTTTAGAAGTTCTCCATAAGTATTTCGAAGGTATGTGAGGTCTGCTAATCCGTATTAGGTCAGCGTGGTGGACTTAGGCCTTACTCCTTTCATTCAGTAGAGGAGGCTCGATCCCAGCAGTGGGACGTGTATAATACAGGGCTAGTATTATTATTATTTGTTACAATTTCCGGTATAATAATACGTTTTTGTGAAAATTTCACCCGGCTTTCTATTACAGTTCAAATGATAGAGCCTTTTGAAGATAGGAGAGACAGACAACCATACGGCGTAGCCTCTGTAAACGGAACCGGTTTTCAAACGAGTATAAATTATTATCTTAAAATTAGTTGTATTTAATCAGAATGTTGAATTAAAACTTGTGTTCAAAATGTTGTTTTAGCAACTCGTTCGGAAATCTAACAGTAATAATATAATAATAATACTAGTCCTGTATTATATAGGTACGTCCCACTGCTGGGCTGGGCTACTGAATGAGAGGGGTTAGGCCTTAGTCCACCACGCTGGCCTAATGCGGGTTGGCAGACTTCACATACCTTGGAAATTCTTTTGGAGAACTTCTCAGGTATGCAGGTTTCCTCACGATGTTTCCTTCGCCGTTAAAGCAAGTGATAATTAATACACACGTAACTTAGAAAAGTCATAGGTGTATGCTGTAGCTGGTTTCGAACCTGCGACTTTCATCTCGACAGTCCATACCACTCCTTGCTGAGCTGTCACTTCTTATTAGTTGGACTTAACAGTAGTATTGCTTAATAGTAGGATAATTTAAATATCGTGCCATTAGACTTCTGTGTCTACATTTACTACCTAAAATATTTCGTAAATGTTGGCCATTTTAAATTCTTTCATTTCATTTTTCAGCGTATTACACTCGGGGCTTCAGATTGTTTTATTATAAACTTTTCAGAATGTGGAGTTTTTTGCATACCTCTGTTTTGTTCCGTATCATGAATTCATGAAATTAAAACTTTTTCATTTTTTAAATGTGAGAAATTATTACTGGTGAATTTTATGCATACTGTCTGCAGACTATTTTGAATGTTACGAGGTTATAAAAGTATAGAATGCATTTATTTATATTACGAGGATCATGTAATGCTAAATAGTGGTATAGAAAGTGTAAGTGACCAAATTTAATGATCCCAGCTTAAGTAATTTTTGAGCTATCGTGATAAATCAGCAAGTGGGTGAGTGGTATTTCGCTTTTATTATATAGAATAGATAAAGGAGCTAGTTAGTAAGATACACGCAGTAGATAGTTTTACAATTCCTTAATTATACCTTTCCTTTAAGGTCGGCAACGCGCCCATGATTCTTTTGGTATTGTGGGCATGGGCACATGGGCGGTGGTGTTCACTTACCACCAGGTGACCCACTTGCTCATTTGTCGGTCTATACAATAAAAAAAAACATAAATGCACCGGCTCGACAGGGTTGTTACCACTGTCTCACAGACAAACGATAAGAATTAACCTTGACATCGGTTGATAATAACGCAACAGCAAGTACTGTTGCGTTTAATGCCGTAAGTTAAACTTCCAGAAGCTCAAATCCCCGTCCCTTTCTCAATTCCCATTTCTTTCCTATGAGGCCACGCATCCGTGGTTCTTCTGATGTTGGAAATTACTTAATATGAGGTGAATATTTGATTCAATATTCACCTCATAAAAATGAAAAAATAGGAATTGGTATTGTTAGCATATGATATAATCTATTCAGTTCGGAGTTCATTCCTGTTTCAATACAGAATAGCTTTAAATCTGAGTAATACTAAATGGCATCTGGAAATAAAAGAGACCGTGCTCGACTAGTCGTAAGTACCTTACTACAATACCAAATAACAAAATAAAGGAAACTATCACACAATCTTTATTAGTTTGTAAACAAATGAGACAAAAGACGAACAGAAGCATTGTGTTCAACAATTGTTAATCAAGAACCAGGTCTGCAATCAATCTTCACAGGCAAGGAAACCTTTACAACAAACAAGCAATAAAAGAATGACACTATACAGAATAAAGACATTAAAATGGCTTAAATGCTTCAAACGTTTACGGTACAACATAACATAAATCAAAGAAATACTAAGGCTCACTTGCACGTCGATTCTAAATCGAGCAAACCCACTGAACCACTTTAAGAAACGTCAAATCGTATTAATGTTTTACACATGTAAATAAGTTTAGTGTTTTAAACCCGAGTTAGGATCTTGATGTAAGTGGGCCTAAATATTTATCCACAATTAAGAATAACTGGGAAATCTCATGAATATTTCATAGCAATACTTTTTAATTATTTCATCATTTGTTGTTCAATATTTTTATTCGTTTTTTATATTTCACTCCAGCGTCCCGAAAAACAAAAGAATTATTAAACACAAACAAATTTTAATAAACTCACGATTCAATTTGTTATCTGTCCCTTACACATTGTTTCACGAATATCTAATCAAGCTGGCGAATAACAGAACAGGTCCAGTCCAATATCTGTTAATTAAAATCAATCCTTTCTTTAAATCATGTTGCGGACAAAAAAATTAAATCATAATTGATTGAAATAATTTTTGTGTTGTACAGGTTTTATTGTTGGGTATTTTTAAATACTTTTTTTTATGCGTACGTATAGTTAATAGTTATTTCGATGTATAAGACGATAAATAAGAGTCTGAAACAAATCGATAAATCACGCTTCCGCGAGCTATTTCTGTCTGATGTAATAAATGTCGAACCTATTGTCATATCGGATATAAGTTCCAATTCCAGGCAAATCATGTGTGATGGAAACATAAAAATTAATTGTAACTACCCGACCTGGGATTTGACCCAGAACCTAAGTCTCTGCCTAACAACATTGATAATCATATATGACTCAAATTCATGTGTGTTTTTGATCGAAATAAATATCACAAGAAATTTGGAAGATACATATGATACTTTTACAAATGAAAATATTTTAACATCTTGTAAATAACTCAAATTCGAATCTATATACATTGTTGTTCTATATTTGACTTCGTCGGAATGCATTTTTTTAGGCGCCTCTGTATTGAACTAGCAGTTATCACTTACACCTCTATATTATACAATTGCCAACCTAAAAGCGATGTTGCCATTATAAAGTGTTGTGCGTTCAGACGCCACATTCACATTCTAATAATATCAATATCTCAAAAAACGGCACCGTTTACACAAGAGCGTTCTGATGAAAACTGTGGTGCAGTCACTGCAGAAAATTACGGATTGCGCAAATACTCATGCCGAGGAATAAAACTCAGAACACTTGCATTGTGGTTCATTCTTAAGCAATTGTGCGGCGAAGTCGCTGACGTTTTCAACGGGGAGACGCTATGCTGACCTTTATAATTTTATACCTAATATCAGTAGGAGCAATCTCTTAAATTTAAATTTTTGCACGTTTTGCTATATGTGCGTGTTGTGTTTGTATAAAGACAATGACTGTGTGTGGCTGTAACTATTGCTCAAAACTATACCAATACAAGCTCATACATTCATAAGCTCATTGAGTATATGAGTATAACATGCTTTTTAACACATGTTACAGAAAGATTTGTAATTTTTGGCCGACAGTATGAATTCAGGCATATACACATTATAAAACAATATTCAATTTTTTAATGTTGCAAAATGGTAACACATCTATGTATCAACTCTTGCAATTTAACTTAATTTATAATAAAATGACAGCCCAATATCCGAACAGGAAATTAAATAGGAATCAGAACAAAATCCATTACAAACTCTCATCAATCAAAACGGGTGTAGAAACAGGAGGTACCGTATGTAAAACATGAAAGACTGAACACTGAAAATTATTCAACTTGGATATCTCTAATTTTGGAAGAAATATTTTTGCTATGCTGTCAAACCATTAGCGAATCCGCAAATCACTGTCAAGATTATACATTACAATCGTTTTTCTCCAACCTTTTAAATAACTACTTAAAGTTTTGATTTATATTAAGCATCTATGGTACAACTAGCTTTTGCACGAGGCATCACCCGTGTTAAATTCTTCTAAATAATTTCCAAGTGTCAAGTAAATTTTATCAAATATTATTTCCCATACAACCTTGTGACTACAACTCTCTCCTTAAAGTTCATCTCCACTTGTGACATTTCGCCGTATCGAGAGGTGTGACTGTGACAACACGCGTGACAATCTCAAGTTTAACGGTTGTCAAATATTAGGACCTAATGTCATGGACCATCAACTCTGAGAGCTTGCTACATTTCGCCGTGACATGTAATTTAAGGTTTGTAATTTTTATGTCACGGCAAAAGGACACACAGTGCATGTTACGACACCCACATTAGCATAACATGTACGTGTGACAGCCACGCGGCTAGTCTCTCAATGCGTCTATTTTGACACAAACTACCAACAAACTGGATTTTTATTTTACTTATATAGTATGTGATTTTGTTGTCTGTTATAAGTATGTAATTGTAAATATAAATTTACTAAAATGTAGTTACTAATCTATGTATTGAATATTGGACTTTTTCCTTAACAAATGTATTATAAAAATAAACTGATGCAATTGTAATTAATTGCTTAGTGTTGTTGGTGATGCTATGTATATTATGTAATAAGTTGATATGATTTTTAATAGGTACCTTTATTTCTGACTTATTAATGACTATTTTTATTGCTTACATGACCATTAAACGGTTTGATTTTTCAGTACTAAATTATCTAGAAGTAAACTTAATATAATTTTGTTAGCAAAGAAAAAAATCTGATTACAAAAGTCGAGAAGCTTTGAAATTTAGGGATGATGTTCGTATCCGAGCGAGCGACCTCGAATTGCTCGTTCTGTTTGGTTTATGTAACAATTAGAAAGGTATTCCCCTTTCTATTACAGGAAAGAGGTACTCTTCAACCCCTTAATACCAGCCATTCGGGAACCAAAATTAAGCTTTAGGGACCGTGCGTTGAATTTTTTTAAGTTACTTAGTGAATGTCGTCGATTTTCTTACAAAATGGATACTTATTATTAATTTTATTAATATGTTTAATATCCATTTTTATGTACGAGCCGGTAAACGTATAAATGGGTCACATGATGGTAAGGTAAGGTAAATCTATCTCTACCACCCATGGACATCTATATTACCTGAAGAATCATAGTGTGTATCCGACCTTAAAAAGGAAAGGTATGAGGATATGTGATTTCTGAAATATCACTTACCGTACGAAGCGCAACAGCAAGATGCACTTCATGTCGGTTTTATGAGTGATGAAAAGTTTGTATGTTTGTGATTTAGTGAATTTGGATGTTTGGCAATCAATCACCAACACCCAAATTCAATTTATCCATTTTGAGTGATAGAGCCATTGACAGTTTTGTCAAGAGCATATATGGGCCTTGACAGTTTTGTCTACAGCATATATGGGCCAGCTCGACCAGGTCGTTACCACTGTCGCACAGAAAACCGACATAAAGTAGAAGAAAGAAATAAATAAAATTTATTATAAGTAGTAATTATTAATAAGTAGCGGCTTGCATTTCGTACGATGAGTGAGATATGTTGACACCCAAATTCAATCCCTTAATTATCCCTTTCATTTAAGGTTGGTAGTGCCCATGATTCTTCTGGTATCGGAGGCGTACATGGGCGATGGAGATCACTCACCATCGGGTGACCCACATTCTCGATTGCCGGCCTATGCTATAAAAAAACTAACAGCGCAACGGATTTGTGTAATTTTGCATGTAATTTGAATTACGACATAGGTTACTTTTTATCTCGGAAAACGACATTAACACGGCAGGAACCGCTAAAAACTAATAATATAACATCATTATTGAGTAATATTGTACAAACAAACCTGTATAAAACAAAGGCACACCGACGCGACGTTGTATAGGAGTGGCGGTACCAATCGCGAGACAAATTGTCGCGCTCCAAGTTGCCGCAACTGCGCTACATTTCAATGATACATTTCCGGTTAGCACAACCGCACGGAGTACACACTGTACTTTAATTTATTTACATGTTTCATTTGCTTTTACGAATGAGACTTTAAAAGGATGCCTTTGATATACCTAATCTGAAATGAAGAAGAAAAAGTATATAAAAATAGAATGGAATTCGATATATTGAGTTGAATATAAGCAATAAACATTGTGACCGTGAATATTTTTCTTTCTATAGCTGCTTGGGCTGATGGTGCGTGTTTAGATTTTCCTCTACATTTATTTATTGATCTATATAGATGTTTAAAATAATCATGGTTTTTCATATTAATGTTGGGAGTTGTAACGGTTAGGTTGTTTGTATAGTCAACCGAGCAGAAAAATTATTATCAAACTCTTCGCTGAAACTAAATGAACAATATTACATTGACAGCCTCCGTGGCGCAGCGGGCGAGTAGCCGGCTGCGAAGCGAGAGGCCCTGGGTTCGATTCCCGCACCGAGACAAATGTTTGTGTGATCCACAAAAATTTGTTTCGGGTCTGGGTGTTGTGGGACCGCAAGTCCCTTGTAGTTCCTGATACGCACGATACAGGCTTACCTAGTGTGGGGTCAGGACTATGTGTGTGACTGTTGGGTGTATTTTTTTTTACATTGCTCAAAAAACTTTAATGTTATTAATAGCTTGAATGATGACGACACCTACCCATAAACATAAGCAACTTCAATAATAACTTTAAATTACAAAGCACTGCATGGCACTAGACTGCACTCAACCCCTCGAGACTAAAATCTCATCATGTCCTGTAATGTTACTGGCTTTAATGTCTTTCAACCTGGAACATAACAATGCCTACCCACTGTTAGACGGTAGAAATAGACAAAGTGGTGGTACCAAACCAGGCGGCCTCACGCATACGAAGCATTCGATATTCATTGCAAGAATTGTCAATTTTGTAGCATAGGCCGGCAAGTTAGGAAAATGGTAACTCCTCTGTTTATAAAGAAGAACCCACAATACAAGAATCATGGACGCGTTGCCGATCCTAAAGAAAAGTGACAACTAAGAATTTGGGCTAGGGAGAGAGGGTTTTGGCATCAAGATATCCCACTCAGCATACGAAACGTAACAGCAAGCTGCTCCTTTACGTTAGTTTTTTGTGAGATAGTGGTAACATTCATGCTGTAGACAAAATTGACTACAGTATGGCTGTGCCATTTAACAATGTTATTATCCTTTCATCCTTCCTTAACCGACAAACATTTATCGTAAGACTACATTTAATCCAAGTTTAAAGCAACATTTCTCAAACAAACTATCCGCTATACGATTTCCAACATAATAAAATATAAAGCAACTGAAGCATGGCAATATTACAATGAGCACAGCAATTCAGCGAAACGTGCTTAGCATAAAGCGCTGAAAATGTAAAAGAAAAGCACAGCGCTTTAAATATAATAAAAATCCATCACTTTGTAACAACAAGTTCCCATAGCCACAGTAAAGAGAAATTACCGTGTTCTGATATTAAGGCGATTGCATAAAAATATTAATAATAAATTGCCTTGCGTGACTTCACTAATTTTTACTCACGTTAAAGCGTTGAGCACGCTTGTAGCAACTTATTTTGACTTGACATAAGATTTGACAGAAGATTAGTACATTGATAGCCTTGCAGAAAGTAGGGATTATTGTTGTTATTTATTCATAAATAAATAACACCCAACAGTCACACACATAGCCCACAGTATGATACGAATTTTATGTCGTGGGTATCAAGAACTACGAGAGACTTACAGTCTCACAACACCCAGACCCGAAACAAATATTTGTGTATAAGACAAATATTGGTCTCGGTGCGGGAATCGAACCCGCGGCCTTACTTTTCAGTCTGCTACTCGCCCACTGCGCCATAGAGGCTGTATGTCTCTCTAGAGAAAATATTATAAACAAGTACCTACATTATCTAATATTGAAATATGTTTGCATTCGATCATGCTTATCACACGTTCGTATTTTCGAAATAGGCGAAAATTCCCAGAGTGCATAATCTTATCGTATAAAATAAGTTTTAACAAAACTTAGAAACCAACATAAAAAATAAAAACACTGAAAAGTCAAAAATAACTATTTCTATAGCTCTCTTTAGAGTCGGTGCCTATGTCGCTGCCGGTCAAATAACAATGTTTCTAAGTTTTGTTAAAACTTATTTTATACGATTTAAATTACGCACGAATTGAAAAGCTCCGCCTTTTTTGAAGTTGATTAAAAATTGCCGAAACATACTAATTTCTAAAAATTAGAATATTTCTACATTTTAATGTTTGGTGAGTAGGTACAGAAAATCATCATTGACTTAAATGACGTCTCTGAGAAATTATCGAATTAATACTTACAGTTCTACAAAGTCAACAAGGATTATAATGAACGTGTGTGACAGTTGAGGGAGGGCCCTACTTTGCAATACTGAACCCTCAGTGTGCCGAGTATTAAACAATATCCAGATTTTAAGGGAACCTCTAACATGAAATTTCATTATAAAAATATGAGTATTTAAACTATTTGCTGAATTATAACAATTTTATATTAAATAAATGTGGTTTTACGTAAAATTCTCAAGCGTAGTATAACCATACATAAGGATTTCTTAAATAATAAACAAGTAAGAAAATACATAATGGGAGCAGCGATAGTTTCTATTGTAAACACCGAACTGATAAACGTGAATTATGACGTTTCACAAGATGGCCACGTTAGTTCCAATTTTAGTCACGTTAATTATATCCCTTGTAGAACTATAAACTTAATCGACGCATCTGAGTAAAGTGATAAAATATTTAGTGATTTCTTAGGTTTACGAGAATATTACACATTGAAATAAAACGAGTTTATACGGATTTACCGCGGTTTGTTTTTTTACCGTTACTGTTAGTGTTAACTAACTTTTTAAAATAATTATTAAAATATAAATGTATAATTTTTAAATGAAGGTAGGCAACGTAATATTAACTTTTCGAGACGACCTACACCTCAGTCTCTCTCGTGACCACGAACGTTGAAAAGCTTTCGAAACGTCGGGACTAAAATAAAAAATAAACTGCGATAAAATCCGTATAAACTAGTTTTACTTCGATAAAATATTTATTTACAATGCAACATAAACAAACACATCCGGCTTTTTTATTTCAATTACGTACGATATAACTCAATTTGTCTCATAGCATTTCCCCTAAGTGTAATTGCGTTTCGTAATACGTAATTTGGGAAATTCTCTGCGCCGGGAGCTTGCTTCACGATGGTATAATTAGATACGTCGTTAATTAGACGGTAGCTCCGCAAGAGCACTCAGGGGCCGCTTTCGTTTACTTTCTAGCAGGAGCAAGATAGGTCTCCGGTCTTTCGTGTCTAAAATTAAATTGGTAAAATAGGTGACCATGTTAATATTTACTCATCCTCGGGAACACTAATTATTTTCTTTTACGTTTTTTAAAATTGTTCTTAAAACTTTGTGAAATGAGATTGAGGTGCTCTTTTTTCTTTCTAACTAGCGTTGTCTCGGCTTAATAGCAGGATCCGCTTTCTCGTTCCATAGATTTGACTATATTTGATATTATATGGGGCGATCCGTCATATGACCCCCAATACCCGCAACAGGAACCAATTTTGGGCATTACTCGTCCAATAATCAGCAGAGTACCACGTGCAGGTGTAGTAGTTTTTAATATTTTTATTAAATTGAGTGACGAAACAAGCAGGTCATTCGCCTGATAGTAAGCGCCACGCCTGCCCATAAACAGAAGCGACACTACACATAATTGCAATTACAAAGTACTGCATTGCACTGCGCTCATTACCCCGAAATATAATATGTTAAGTCTTATAGCGCCCAGTATTTTCACTGGCTTCAATGTGCTTCAGCTTCAGTGTTTACACACTGTTGCTTGGCGGCAGAAATAGAAAAAGCGGTGGTACCAGCCCAGACGGCCTCTCGCACACGAGGGACCTACCACCTTGTAAGTAGCTATGGCTATGGGCCTAAGATGTTGGTGGCCTTACAGTCTGATGACTCATTTATAATTATATACTCCTTTTTTACTCAGAAAGGTGGTATAAATTAACTAATATATTTAACTATTTATAAAAATAAATGTTAAAATGTATGAGAAGATGTATGAATGTGGAAGAGGCGAAAGAGGTGTGTCAGGATCGTAGCTTGTGGTACTCAATAGTCTCTGCCTACCCCCATGGGACATAGGCGTGAGTGTGTATGTATGTATATAAAAATAAATGTTTGTTTGTCTGTATGACTATACCATTCATCGATTGTTATGAAACTTTTGTGAGTTGTCATGCATATACCCGATAAGGATTTTGTGAGAAAGAAAATGAGACATTGCAACGCAGCTAGGCCACAGCAAGTTATATGATAAACAATGGGATAGTTGTTTTGTTTTCTATTTATTATTTAATAATTTCCATGCAATAAAATAAAATCCGCATTATATAAAAATAATAATAATTCAAGAATAAGAGAGGAATACAATAATTCAAAACCATCAGCTAATGTACTTCATAACACTTGAAGAGCAAAAAACAAAAGCAAACATCAACATCTGCCGGCTGTCCGAAAGAAAAATAGCTGATATAATTTTACGCGAACACATGACGTCCCCGGGGTGAACGTGGGGGAGAAAGCTATTCTGTTAATGGAAGCACAATGGAAAAGAAAACTCAATCAAGCGCACGAGTCACCGTGATTTCTGCGCCTAACTACGAGAGATATATTGTGGGCTGGGGCGCGTCATTAGCCGGAAAACGCCACATTGCCCGCACAGGGGCGGGAAACGCCTCTAAATAACCTTTCGCGTAACTTTTCATATGTGAGCCTGATTTACCGGACATGAACCGCTTCAATTTTTCGTACTTACGTTTCGGCTTAATTAATGTGTCGCGGTGTCGCCGTCTTTCCAGATTTTCATTATTTAGCGGTATATAGTTGAACACTTTTGGGAAAGTACTTGATTATACATTTACTCGGTTTTGCTGAACGGCAAAATGCCCGCGTGCATTATGAAAGAAATACTTTTATGAAATTCAATTACACGATGAAAAATAACAATGATAATGTAGCCTCCTAATATTGAAATATTTTTCGGAATCGGAACAGTAGTTCCATTGATTACCCATTAAAAAACTCTTTTGCAAAATTTACTTCTTTATAATATCTAGTGTAGATTTGTTTATTAATCAGATTAATAAGATATCATTTAAAAAACCATTTAACCATTTATTTTTCTACACACATACATACATATAGCACAACAAAAAGATGATAAAAACACACATATATAAAACATAAATTTGCTACAATATATGCGGTAGAAGGGGTATATATCAAAACAATGTGCGGAATCGTAGGCAAAAATCGATTTAAATTTATCTATATATTGTAATTTATGTTCTTTTCTTTCTGCCCGGTATATTTGGTACTATGCGGGGCGTCTGAAACAAACCCGCATTGGGAACCAAGTTTCGCCATCGCCTCGTCCGTTAATCTGCACAATTTTATGGAAGTATATTTTTAGCATTAGTTACTCGTAAGTAGTAAACAGTAAATTGTTCGAAGAAGGCAGATAATGTATCACTAATTCACATCTTACACAGATAAATAACAACAGATACTTACCCGTGCATTGTACTTTATTATACTTACCCGTGTAGACACACTGACTACAGCATGAACTGGCTAGCTTAACCGGGTAATTACCACTGTCTTACATAAAGTGGCCACTCGCTGTTACGTCTCGTACGGTGAACAAAATTACCAAATGAACGATTCCCCCTAACCTCCCCATCTCCATTTCTTTTAAGGTCGACAACGCATCCATAATCCTTACGTTATCGTGAGTGTTTATGGTCGGTGGAGATCACCATCAGGTGACCGAGTTGCTCGTTTGCTAACTTCTGCTATTAAAAACAACATGTACAAATTCATTTGATGAACTACATACATAAACCATAATCGATATATTAGTTCGAAATGTCTATAGAACTACAAAATCCGAAGCCAAACAAGCCACGTGTAATCTGTTTATCCGCGTAATTAAATAAATGAACTCTCACAATGAATCACTATCGGAAACTGCTTTTGAGAGTCTCTTTTCTAAGTAGAAAGTTTGTTTCCTTCCCCAAACTATTCAGTCTATTATTCGCCGGCATTATTCGAAGACATTCCAGCGTGTACGCTTCAAGATTGTCTCCGCTAAATATTCCACCTTCGAATAACCATAAGCGTTTATCACATCGAGTACGGCAGCAGTTTCGCCAATATTATAATGCCGTCGTTACGGCTTGGGAGGACGTGGAATATACATATTTATTGGGACGGTAATGTCTACCGTCGGTTGCGAGGCCCGGCACGTATGAAGCGCGTGCCCGGATGAATTGAAAGGGATGCGATGCCTACCCACCATGGTCATGGTGCCTTCAATGTGTACGTAACTTTGGAATGTTTCGCATATTCCACTTCCTTAATTATGACATAAACGAAAGGGATACCGATGCCGCACTGCTGTAAGTATTTCTTGGATAAACACGTAAGCAGATACATTTTTAGGGTTCCTTGGGAAGAGTGCTGGTGGGAGTGTACCTGATGATTTTTGTACCCGATTAAACAAGTCGTGGTGGATAATTTTTGTACCCTACTGAATACGAACGACAATATGTTTTACACATGATGTACACCCCACCATCGTGTATCGCTCAAGCATGTCGCGTTCCGGTTCAGCCAGCAGGGTATATCCAATACCTTCAGGCCGGTATAATTCGGCCCATCATCTAGAAATGCAATATCTCTTAAAAGTCGACATTATATTTTATTTTTATTATAAGAAAATTCATCGCTCTCAACTGCAACTGAGCCGGCTTAAAAACTATGGGAAACACTTGCACATAATATTATGTACTTTGATCTATGTATTTTTAATGTTACGTATCTCTTAGTGAAAAAGGACCCTTTATTTAGTAAATTATGAAGAGATTTTTTTGCGTTGACCTCGCACGCGTTGGTATGTGAACTCTATATCACATTGGAATAGAAAATCAGCGCAGTGGTAGAGACCGAGAGTTGCAACGTCTCTCGACAGTCCACATTGATAAATTTGCACTGCTTTATACTTACTTACTTACTAAGTAGTAAGTACTAATACGGACAGTGTAATTACTTTTTTTTATTAGCATGAATGACAAGACGTGCAGGACACTCGCCTGATGGTAAGCGCCACGCCTGCTCATAAACAGAAGTAACGCCACACAGATCTTTAAATAACAAAGCACTGCATGACACTGGACTGCGCTCGTTACCTCGAGAGATAAGGTGTTAAGTCTCATAATGCCCAGTAATTTCACTGGCTTCAATGTCCTTCAAACCGGAACACACCAGTGCTTTGTCATGATGTATCACTTCGCCATACTAGGGTATTAAATCAATTCTCAACATTTATGAAACACGTTGGAATATTTAACTTCATTAACACCACAAGTTTTCTGATTTTTTATCTCTGAATATAAAACAGTTCTCGAAGAATAACTTTTGTCATTCGCGCGAAGTGAAACTAATTAAGTTATAAGGAGGTTCTCGAACCTCTAATTAGGACCGGGCCCTATTCAAAAACAAATTTAGTTTCGCGAAGATAGCGTTTCCTTAGGAGGAATAAAAAGCATTAATTAGTTGGTACATAAAAAATACTATAAGATAGAGTATGTTGTACTTTTACATATAGTTTCAAAGCAAGTGTGTGTAGGGGAACACCGACACAAAAACGTTATGTAATTCCTAATTCAAAAGACGTCTATCCCTAATTTCTTTTCCGATTTTAAAAGAGCCATCTTTCATTTACGACGACATTTTGAACAAGAAAATTTCGGGCTTCGACACGAAGTTTCGGCAATTTCCGTACTTGGCGACGCTTTTTTGTGACGCATACTTTGTCGTTAATCTTTCGAACAAAAAGTCGTCCAATGCTCCCTGAATCGTTACTGGTAACAGTGCGAAACGACAGATTTAAATTATCGAATAAAATTGAACGCAGATATTTTTTACCGACTTTTGCATACAAAACCAATAGAGCACGTAAACAACGGTCGGTTGTACATAAACCGTTATATTTAATCGGCGTATTGCAACCAACAAAACGTAATGATATGCGTCCACTTATTTTGTCTATACCTATTCAATATTGTAAAAAGGTATTCACTGGATTTTATATTACGGTTGTAAGGGACCGTTCAGTCTCTCCATTCGAGGTTATTCGACCCAAATTTGTTGAAATGCGGACACACTTTCGACGTCACGCAACACTTTTTTTTTTATTAGGATGTATATTTCAGAAATATCATCGGTACAGCTGAGAACGTTTCCGAATTTTATTGCAAATGAAAACCTGATGAAAGGTTGCATCTCATAAAATCCATGTCGCTATTTTTACGGGTTATGGTAACATTTCAAATGGGTAATACAAACTTCTTCTTTCCAGCTGCCCTTATCCCACTCGCAGTGGGGTCGGCGCAACATGTTTTTTACCACATGTTACAGAAAAACTTGGCTTGTAGTTATTACGACCCACCGCCTACCTGAAGTCAATCCCTCTGGGGAGAAAACACCCGGAACCGAAACAAATAATTGTGGATCACACAAACATTTTATCTTCGAACTCGCGGTCCCTCGTTTCACAACCGGCTACTCGCCCACTGCGTCACGGAGGTTGCTAAATGGGATATACAAACTATAAATAAATAATATTGCCACTGCAAATTGCACCAATAAATCCTTTTTATGTTATTATGTTTGTCATCCTTTTTATTTTTATGTAAATCCCTTTGTTATTCTTTATCCTGCATACACATGCTGATACCGCAAAAATTTACATGCGTTACAACTAATGTAACTACGTCATTTGCTTGTCCAAGTAGATGTTATTTTCTGCTTTGTCTTTGTCTATTTCGTCAGGCAACAATGTGTAAACACTATTGAGTTTCGGTTTGAAGGACATTGAAGCCAGACAAGGAATTACTGGGCATTATGAAACTTTTTTATAGCACTTAACATCTTGTCTCGGGATGACGAGCACAGTCCAGTGTCATACAGTGCTTTGTAACTCAGAGTTTTGTGTGGTGTCGCTTTTGTTTATGGGCAGGCGTGATGCTTAACACCAGGCGAGCGACATGCTCGTCTCGACATTCAAGAAAATAAAAAATTATCAGATTATATAAGACAACATAATCATGCTGTCAAGACACACCAAGAAGCATAATATGAAATATTATATCAAATTAGTATTTACTAAATTGTCTGCAGATGACATTTAAATGGGTATTGTGAAAGCTCTAAGAACAGTAAACTACATTAGGGAAAATTGCTAATACCTATAATAAGATAAGTTTATGATTCTGTGTATTTTATAGACCCGTACGTATATCGAGCTTATTTCATATTGGAACAATTTTTATAGCTTTAACGATCTGACGTAAGTGTTTTATAGGTCGTTTAATATTCTATGTTAGTAGGTTGTAGGTGCCTTGTATGCAAGACTCCGTCTGGATAGGTACAATCAGCGAGAGACTGCGTCTTCGATTCCCGCACCAAGACAATGTTTGTGTGATCCACAAATATTTGGTTCGGCTCTGGGTTTTATGGGACTGTAAGTCTCTCGTAGTTACTGATACCCTGGATACAAGATAACCTGATATGAGGCCCGAACTATGTGTGTGACTATTGAGTGATAATAATATTAAAAAGTTATATAAACAAGCTTTTGATTCTAGTGTCTTTTCGAAAGCGATTCGACTCATTTGAACCTGTCATTAGATCATTGCAACCATCAGTTACCAAGGTTCATCCATATAGAATTTGTAAAGTCAATAATTATTTACAGCCGACTGAAACAGACAAATATTTGCATAAGGCAATAAAAAGAGTGAGAGTTGTTGCGTGATTTGTTAACACTACGTTCCACTACGAGTAAGTAAAGTACTACGTAAGCTACGCTTCATTAAACGAACGAATGTTGGAACTCGTAAAGTTTCACGGCAGGCCACCTCTGGATGTCACAGTGAAGAGTGCGCCATAGCATCACAAACCATTTAGCACGATCAATCACGGCCAGAGCCAGCGCCGTCTCTGCCGCCTATATCACTTTACGAAATTGACTGAAATTTTTGCTGAGCACCGCTATCGAGACAAGAGACTTCGGTTAATGCGAATATTTACTGAGAAAAGAGATTTCACCTAAATCCCGGACTTACTGAGATAATGAAAGTAGAGGTATAATACTTTATTATGTATGTCAAACTAAGTAAACAGAAAAATTTGTGTCTTGAAGACAAATAGACGGCTGACTATGAATAATAGACAACCAAGGAGTTTATCGATCATAATTTATGATTGATGAGAAAGTGCGTGGGTCTACAGTCTACACTAGATCTGAAATTTACGTATTGTTATTTTACATTTCAATAAAAAAAAACCCATTGGTTTTTAATTTTAAGGTGTGCCTTTTACGTATAATTGAACCTTCTTTTACGTATTTAAAGGGTGGCAACGGGACTCTCTTACTAAGTCCGTTCTCTTATTAAACTGAATGACGAATCGAGTTGGTCGCTCCCATGATGATAAGCACCACTCCTGCTCATAAACAGAAACAGAACCACTCAGAGCTTTATAAGGTGCTGCATGAATTATAATGCCAGGATATTTCACGGGCTTCAATGTCCTTCAAACTCAAACACAACAGTGATTACATACTTCTACTTGACAGCAAAAATAGACAAAACTGTGGTACCAACCCAGACGGCTTCTCGCATACGAAGGACCTACCATACTTTTCTGTCTATCTTGCTTTTATAAGTATTTCTATTTCGAACCGTAATAGGTAACCGACTAAATATGTGTTATTACGACGGATATCGTAACATACAAAAAAAAACAAAAAGATGATTTGGGTGGGTGGTCAGAACCCGTACTACGTGAGTCCCACTCGCACTTGGCTATTTTTTATTAAAAAGGTTTATTCAAGATTTAAAGGGCGTCCTGGTTGGAAATCTTGATTGATAGCTAGCACCGAAGCCTATCAATTTTACTAGAAGCCACATTATATTTTAAGACATGCCAGTTTAGTTTATGTCTACCCTATAAAAATCTTATTTTATGATTCAATATATTTTTTCGAGCAGTTGTAATGCATACGCGTGACGACTGAGGCTGCCACTGAGGTCTCTGGTTCGATCCTCAGGTCGGGCAATAGTGATATTGGGTTTTTCTATTACGAAATGCTCAATATCAGCCCGAAATCTGGAATTATACCCAGTATGGCGATAGGCTCGCCCCTACCACTTTATGGGACGGAAATAAGCTTGGCGAAGATGTGGGTGTACTGGTTACACCTCTGCCTACGACAAGAGTTATATTCTCATCTGTCTCATGCGACAAACTCTCTTCACCGAAATGGGGCATAAGTATCTTGAAATCGACATATATGAGGCCGAAGCTGTATACATTGATATTTAATAAGATTACCCGCTTCAACCCTAAAGGAAACTTGCCAACCCTTAATTTAGTGTTAATTAAGAATTCGTAATAGTGCGTCCACACTTACGTGATATTTTGTAGCACCGAGTGTGACACGTACTTGTTACGTTATCGTAGGTATCGTAACATACACTTTGTCATGTTGCCACGACTTAAAACAAAAAATGACAAACTCTTATATGGCATGTCCCAGCGAAATATTATGGGGTCTCAGAGTAGGTAGCTCCGTGACATTAGTCGTAATATTTGACTTAACTGTCCACACTTGAGAGTTTCCTAGAATCAAACTTCGGTTCGGCGAATGTCACAAGTGGAGACTCACTTTAAGGTAAGACCCCAGTATCTCGGACTAAACAATGCCATCTGAGCATCGTTTATTCAATGATTATGGTTAGTCAGCCCTTCCATCTCATTAAATATTAACAATATGTGGGTGTCTGGATAACAGTGGATGAGTATTGATTTCTATAGAAAAGCTAGGCGAGTTAAATTAGAGTTGGCTTAATTATAAAGTTCTAGATAGTTCAGTTCTAGAATTTAAATTAAAACAATTGAGAAAATTCTAACAGTTTAAGCCCAAAGCCAACCTCACCTGCACGTGGTACACTTTGCTGATTAACGAACGAAGCAATGGAGAATGTTTCCTGTTACGGGTTGTGGGGTTCAGACGGCGGATCGCCCCATGTAATATTAAATACCGCGAAATCTATGGTACAAGAAGGCAGACCCTGAGAAGGAAGGAAGAAAGAATGATGTAGTATGCATTACAAGCTTTTCCAGCCGATACCTAGCCTGAATGACGAAATGAGCAGATCGTTCTCCTAATGGTAATCGTCACGCTTGCCAATAAAAAGACGCAAAACCATACAGAACTTCAAATTACAGAGCACTGCAATGACACTACAATGCATTCGTCACCCCGAGACGTAAGTTGTTAAGACCCATAAAGCCCAATAATTTCACTGGCTTCAATGTCCTTCAAACCGAAACACAACAGTTCTTAAACACTGCTGCTTGGTCAGCCGCCAATAGACAAAGCGGTGGTACCAACCCAGACGGCCTCTCTCATACGAGGGGCCTACCACCTTGTGTCTGATGTGGGCTTCAGATAACACAGGTATATCTAAGCGGATAGGCACGGTTCTAAGTTCTAACCACTAATTGATAGGTATGAGTAGAACATTACAGAACTAGGGGCAGCCATCAAATAAATGTTGTGTTATAACTGGAGTATGTGCAATAACGCCGCCGGAAGATTGAATATTTTATTTAAATGTAATATTTAAAAATGTCAAAACCTTTATAGAGTACTGTACATGTTATATATATTTATGACATTGCAGTTAACCTCAATGTCGTTAGTGGTTTTTCAAACGATTAAGGTTTGAAATGAATGTTGCAGTTTACATAAAACAGTACCGAAGTAACAATGGATCAAGTAGATGCTCATCACACAATAGGATATTAAAACAGAGCTCTGAAATACGCAATATTATTGCGCTGGTTCTTATGTTTTAGTAGTTAGTTACAATAGATTTTTTACCGTACTGAATAAGTTGTAAACATTGCAATAATGGAACTTAAAAAATAATGTATTTAATTCATACTGTCATTGTGTAGGTTGAGCCCAATTACTTATTTCATTTAAATTATCTATTAAATATGCTGCTATTTGGACAGCCTCCGTGGCGCAGTAAGCGAGTAGTCGGCTGTAAAGCGAGAGGTCGCGAGTTCGATTCCTAAACTGACACAAATGTTTGTGATCCACAAATATTTGTTTCGGGTTCTGGGTGTTTTCTCCACAGAAATTTTGACGTCAGTCGGGTGCAAAAATGTGTCAGATATCCTACCACTAGCAACTATGTAGATCCACAAAAATGAAAATATAATTTTGCATAATTTTATTCCTTTACAATATTTAAGCGAGATCCTTATCCTTAACTCTAAAATAACCAATCAAGTTACGTTTAGTTTTTTTATATAGATATTACCCAATACATATATTATTATTCGCCATGAAGCCACCACAATCTAATAAACATATTTGTATACAGTAGCAGGTGCTATATATTCTAGTTATTCGATTATCCTCATATCTTGCACATGGCTCTGGCGTTTCTCATAAGGGTGACGACTCCTCTGGCTATAGTAACTAAGCTAAACATAATTATAAGGGTACGGCAAACAGGCCGTAAATACTCTTAGGTACAAACCCCTAATGGGTGGTCCATTAGGTACACAGTTCTTTAAATAAATTAATGACATTAATCAGCGTTATGAGAGGAATAAATATAAATAATAATAATAATAAAACTTTTTATTGCAGACTTAAAAAGTCCATAGTGTTAGTAGATACAAAATTAAAACAGTTGTTAGTAAAAAGATACTGTTTACATCATATATTGGTATTATAAAAGACTGGCAATGCTAGAGCAATGCACACTTAGCAACAGGTGCGTGCAGCCGTATCCAGTGCTCCAGCACCGGACAGTCCCATCTGTCGTACAGTGTTTTCAGTATGCTGTTGGATCTGGTGTGCATTCTATGTGCGAGGGATACACAGCTTTTTCTTATGATGGCATGGAAGTCATCCAGTCCAGCCTCTGCGAACATCCAAGAGGCACTACAAAACCGGGGAAACCCCAGCAGCACTCTGAAAGCATTATTGTACTGAACACGCAGATCGCTGTATGCCCTCTGCGTATATCTAACCCACAGACTGCACGTGTACTGTGACTGACAGTAGGCTCTAAAGAGGGTAATCTTCACCTGTGTGGTGCATCGTGCAAATCTGCGGGCCAACATATTACATCGGACAGCCAGCGCCCTGCGCGCTCTCTCAATGTCTGCATTGTCACATAGGTCTTCAGTGACCAAATGACCCAGGTACTTGAAATGAGTTACCCGTGTTAGGGGGTTGTTGTATAACGACACTTGTGGCACATTCAAGTAACTTAACAAAAGTGAGCCAGCCTTGAAAATTAGTAACTCACTCTTTCTTGTATTGTACCTGAGACCGTGGGCCTCACCGTATGTTTCACAAACACGAAGAAGCCGCCTCAGAGCACCGATCGATGGACTCAGCAGCACCATATCATCCGCATAGCTGATATTATTGACACATAGTCCATCGATATGACATCCGATGCTGGTGTTGCTAAGTTCAACGATCGGCCCATTGATGTACAGGTTAAAAAGGTGGGGCGAAGTAATTCCCCCCTGTCTCACACCGCATTTTAATGTGTACATATCCGACAAGGCCCCAGCCCATCTCACATAATGAGTCTGATTATTATACCAATATTTAAGCAAAGAGGCAACGTCTTCTCCGACAGTGGTGACGGTACGAAGCTTATCCCATAAAATGTCATAGGAAACCATATCAAAGGCACGAGATAAATCTAGAAAGCAAGCATTCACAGGTGTTTTCCTTCTTGTATAATATTGGCCAACCTGCTTCACGCACATAATGGCACTCTCAGTAGACAGTCCAGGCCTGAAACCAAATTGTGTATCGTGTAAACTAATACGAGGCGCCATATGCGCGTCAAGCAGACCATCCAACACTTTAGCTGTAACAGTAGCGAAATGGGCCTGTAGTTACTAGAGTCTGCAGGATCACCAGTTTTATTTTTTACAATTGGCACCACTATGGTTTTCATTTAAATCACATGGCAAATAGGAGTGGCTCAAACACAACCCATAAAACATAGCCAACACTCTCGGCAGGTGTACACCAGCAAACCTTAGGTGTTCAATACTGAGGTGATCGTGTCCTGGAGACTTGCCTTTGACCATATTTCGGATTGTACTAGCCACTTGGTTGGCAGAAAAACGTATAGACCTCTGCGTGGCAGAGCACCCAGCATCGGGCATCCCTGGAAAAAGCGGGGTTGCCGATGGAAGTGATGGTTCGAGCTTGAAATGGCTTATGAACATATTGGCTATGGCTGCATGGTCGTGTACACCCGCCACACTAGCAGGACGACTCGGCCTGGGGCTCAACTTATTCGTATTTATACAAAATTCTGAAAAATTATTTAACCTATGGCTATTAATTATTATGTCCATTTTAATTTGTGTCTGGTTATTACGACACCACTTGAGTTTTGTTTTAAAAGCTTTCCGTATTTTGCGCATATTATTATACAAATGCCCTGTTAAAGGATGACCACATAATTTCCAAGTTTGAAACACAAGCCGAGCCTCCTGATGGGCGGCTTTTACGTGTTTATTCCATCCCAAAAGCGGTTTATATTTTTTTAACATAATAAAACCCAACGTCTCCGTATTTATTCTTCATATTGTGTCTCACTTTAGTTAAAATATACTAAAACATTCTCGTACATTCTTTTCATTTTATTATCATCTCACTTGCTTAAGGTAGATTTCCGATGGTTGCGTAATACGTCACGCGTCAGTAACGTCTTCGTCTGTCAACAAGGTCAGTGACGCCGTGCGTTAATGGCGATATTTGGTCTCGTATAGATTTACGTGAGAGACAGTACAAATGCGCACACGCGGCTGTACTTACGCTCGTATTTGACACTAGACGCAGCAATTGGACGTCTAAACCTTTAGCTTGAACGTACTAGGGTTCCAGAAACCTTTGCCTACTAAGATGGATCTAAAAGTACAGGCCCGACATCGTCAAAAATGGTAATAAATGAAGTGGAAGATTAAAAGATTTTAAATGAAAGTGTTAAAACCGCGTTGTGTTCAAGAGTTGACATCTAGCTTTATTGTTGCTTTTGGTGTGGTCATTCTAATTGCTAGAAGCCTAATAAACTACCCAGAGCTTCTAAACCTCGGTTTCTTTTTCTCAAAGGTCAATAATACTACATTAGCTCTGGTCCTGGACGATGGTAACTGCCTACTATATGGTGATCTACTTACTCAGTTTTCTTCTACTACATAAATATATGAGACTCAACAATGATATGACGGAGCTGAAAAAAGATATCTTAAAAGTAGAGTCCGAACACCAGTGACAACACTAAGTACGAATAAAGAATATTAGGTATGTCTGCACACTCATTTAATCATCTGGGCTTCTAGGAGGTCGTTAACTACGAGAGAACCATCTCTTGTGAGAAGAGTGCGAATGATAATAGGTTCTAGATAGATTGGCTCATTTATGCACGCCTTACTATATCTATGTGAACTTGTAAATATTTTTTTTTTTATTTGTGTGATAACTGCCTTCATCCTATGTCTACTGACAGGAACACACATAGTGTCTACAAAAATACATCACGCACATATAGAAAACCGTACACAAATGAGTCGAAGTATCTATAAATTCTTCCTTTTCCACCTGCCATTATCCCGCTCGCAGTATAGTCAGCGCAACATGCTTTTTAACACATGTTACAGAAAGATTTAACTTGAAGTTTTAAGCACGGCAGCCTGCCTAACGTTAACCCCTTTGGGGAGAAAACACATTCGGACCCGAAACAATTATTTGTGGATCACAGAACATTTGTCTCTACACAGATGGCAACTCGCCCACTGCGCCACCGAGGCTGTCAAGTATCTATAAAATGATGTACATCATTTAAATTTACAAATAATGTAACTATCGTTTGTATAAAATAAGCCGAACTAGGTATAAATTACTATCGGAGAAATTTTGGTTACAAGTTACAGTATAATGAATTTAAGACCGGAACTTTTCAATTAGATTTTAGTTGAACACGCCAGGGGACTAAGAATTTGACTGTCAGATAACGTTTCGTGCAAGAAATATATTTCAGATCCATATTATTTGAGTGGGCAGATAAGGATGGTTGATGTACAATTTTATTGGAAATAAACATAATTTAATAAAAATAAGTAGGTCAACATTGAGCCGGGAATAACGGCGGGAATAATGGCAGGAAAAACTGGAAAATAAAGGCATGATTCAAAACTCAGCGTCAGATCGCAAGCCTCAGTTGTACTACCAGCAACGTTAACTACGGGCGCCAGTGCTGCTGCAGTCATCATATTATGGTCCTGTTGATTCTGTGCGCAGCACTTTCAGTGGCTTGAAAGTGACGCGTTTCGGCTTGGCACTCCCAAGCCGTGCCAAGTACAAAAGCGCCAAGCGTTTTTGTACTCCGGTTGGCGGTACTACTGACCTGCCGTCATGCAGCGGTAATCAACGCTATCGACATCTTCCGACTCCACACAAGTAAAAAAATGATTTCTTAAGAATAGTAATTTTATTTAAATACATAGAAATAGTATAGCTAAGGTCTTGTGCGATACTGTCGCTGCGGTATTAGGCGACACTGTCACTGCGGTCTGCCGTCGAACTTGAATCATACCTTTAAGTAAATCAAATTTATATACTTGATAATAGATCTTAACCGATGATATTGCCCGTCTGTACGAAAAAAGTTAAAGTTTTTTTTCTATATTATTTTAATATTTATTAATCAAAGTAACCATACTATCGATACATCTTTACCAGCATAGTGGCAAATTATATATTTTTATCTATTATGAAAAGGCAAATAAATTTTCCATTGTTATATAATTGTATTTGAAAGATATGACCATCTATAAGACATTCTAAAGAACTTTTAATAACAGTTTAAAAATATATTACTAAAAATTAATAATACAAGTAAAGCAATAATTTGGAGCATGACAGAGCGAAGCTTTAAACTTTATCCTATAAACTATTGTTCTAATAAAACTGCCTAAATACTTTTCAAAATCTTTTATGGTTTTATAAACTTATATCGGTACATTAAATATCTAACAAGTAATTCTAAGCGCCTGTTTCGCCACCTCTGAGCAAATGTTACTAACCAAATAAAACACTTTTTAATATAATAGTCACATTATGAGATAACAATATGTACACCAATGTATATTACCTATTTTACAAAATGTATTTATTTTAACGGCCAGTTAAAGCACTATACATCCAATTTACAAAGTACTAATTTAACTATATTGACAGCGCAACAATGTTGTACTTTGCAGTTTGCTTTTTTTATATGTAATAGCCTCGCGTTTGGCCACTATCACGCCTGATGGTAAGCGATGATTGATGATGATGATTGCCTAGCAAAAAATTGCTATATGTAATATATTTTTTTTGTTAGGTAACATTTACATAAACAATGTGAAATAGGGCCTATATGTAATAAAATTGGAAAACAAATAGACTGACATTCACAGATACTGGCGTTAGTTACGCAAAAACCAGTAGAAATGGAGTCTGAGTGAGTTATTTGGAAGGTAATTTTTATCGCGGTAGGTACCGCAGCCGCATGTCGCGCGCACTTGTTCCACGTAAATTATGGGTAGAACAGACGCGGCTCGACCAAACTTGCTGTTTTTGTTTCCAAGATTAACGATGAACAACGGCCCTCGAAAAAACGTGTCACAGAAAACGGATATTATGTAGGTACCCCTAAACTTTACGGTATAAATTTTCTTTTGTTAGCCTTTATAGCGTTTATGTAAATAATAAATACAACCCTTTTACGGGCGGAATCCATCAGTCCATCGTGTATAGTGTTAAGGTTATACAGTAATATGTGTCCTTCTTCCACCTGCCCTTACCCCAATTGGTTCGCACAACATGTCTTTTAACACATACTACAGAATTAGCTTGTAGTTTTTACGACCGGCCACCTGCCTAACGTCAACCCCTTTGGGGAGAAAACACCCAGACCAGAAACAAATATCTGTGGATCTCACAAACATATTTTTGTCTCGGTGGGGGAATCGAACCTGCGGCCTATTGCTTTACAGCGGCTACTTGCCCACTGCACCACGGAGAATGACGTGTTAAGTTTATATAATAATACTAGGCCTGTATTATATACGTCCTAATGTTGGGCACGAGCCTCTACTAATGGGAGGATTTAGGCCTTAGTCCACCACCCTGGCCTAATGCGGGGTGGTAGACTTCTTATATCATCGAATTTCTTATGTAAAATTCTCAAGTATGCAGGGTTTCTCACTCAGATTTCCTTCACTGTTAAAGCAAGCCATGATTAACAATGAATACACATGTAACTCAGAGAAGGTGCATGCTCTTGGGGTTGGTTTTGAATTTCGATTCGGCAGTTCGTACCACTCCTCGCCCAATTTATCAAGAGTAGGTAAACTAACTTGGACGCAGACAGTAATAAAACAAACACAAAATACCTTACATGCGAGAATTTACGTACAATGAAAAAATATAGGCTATCATGATTGCGATCGCGATGGTTCGAAAGGGATTTAATTGGATCAATCAAATAGAATAAATAAGTACTCTCCGGCGATACGGCAAAAAGCGTTCGGAATCGATGAGTACATACAATACGGCCGATAAAATGGAAAAAGTGTGAAAAAAGCCCATTGATTTTATATTCCCTATAATAAGTTTTTGTGCACAGTTCCGTTCGTGTAATGAGGTTTATCGGATGCCTTTGGAAATCTGCGCGTTTTATGTGATAGCTTTTGTTACAATATGGGGCATAGACTATGTCTATCCATTATATAATGTTCGCTCAATTTCATTCCGCTGTTGGCCTTTTGGAATTTACACCAATGTGTTAGAAACATCAAACTATCTTATCTTTTTTTTAAATATAATGAAAATTATCTACAACACAAAATAGATGTAAGCGGCGCACGGTGGTACAGTGCGTACGCGATATGAATGTTGAGGTTTTAGGTTCGATTCCCGGGTCGGGTAAAAGTGATATAAAGATTTTCTCTCACGAAATGCTTAGTATCAGCCCGGAGTCTGGAATTGTACCTGGTATGGCGATAAGTTCGCCGCCTATCACATCATGGGACGAAAATAAGCTCTACGAAATGAGGGTGTCCTGGATACACCTCTGTCTACCCCTTCATGGATTACAGACGTGATTGCATATGTATGTATTATGAATTATTTTTGTACCCAGCTGGATAGCGACCACCATACACATCATGAAAACCCGCCATAGTGTCTCCTTCAAGCAAGTCTCGTTCCGGGGTCAGCCAGTGAATATCCAGTCAGTAAGGCCGGCATAATTCTGCCGACCATCAAGCAACGCAATATCTCTTGACGGTCCACATTGTATTTGAACTGCACTGTACTTAACATCAAGCCCAGTGTAGTCATATCCATGACAGAATAAAAAAAAAACTAACTAAGTATACATTTCTTAAGAATACAAAGTTTTCTGTAACACAATGCATATTACAAAATGTTCTTAGTTTAAAGAAAGTAAACTATTGTAAACGTATCAGCAGCTTAAATAGGAACAGAAAAAATAAACGGCCAAATTTACACTAAAAACTAACATGAGCAGCTGCGGTACGCAGTATTACAACTACATGTATATACAATAACGCTAAAAATACTCTGGATATCAATACGTTTCTAGAATACAAATTCGATTTTATTCATTTTCTCAAATAAAGGTCAGAGATAAACGAAGTTAGACTGTATAAATTGCGAACGGTTGGTAAACGGAATAAGACGGTCGGCCCAATTGGTGGGAGATGCCGCCTCCTAACCGCTTTAGCGTTAACAAGAAACCGCTGCTTGTTACTGGGGTGAGAATGGAAAGCGAAAACCGACACGATCAATCGCTTTACTGCCTCCCATTTAGAATTATGTAGGGTAAAGATTTATTCGTAACTAACATTTGCTCGTGGTTCCACTTACATGGAATTATTTTCCGTTATTTACAGGAACGTTAAAATTATCCCACAGGAACGTACCGCCAGGATCAAAACTATCCTAATTCAGGTTATGGTCTACCTGTGTGCCAAACTTTATCCAAATCCATTCAACAGTTAAGGCGTAATTAATTAATACACATCAAAATCTTCAAACTCTCACATAATATGTAGGCTGTAGAATTTACAAACACACAAACTCAAAAACTTTCCAACTTTCACATTTATATTAATATTAGTAGGATAATATCGACGAAGGAGAACTGTCTAAATTGAATCAACAAAAGCTGTATAGTTATTGTTGCTAAAATCGAATGAAAGTAAGTTCAGACGATTCAAACCGCAAGCGATTTAGCAGTAGATCAACTAAAATCGAACTGTGTGAACCCGCTATTTAAATTAACATAATTTAGAATATTTTTAGACAGCATCCATGGCGCAGTGGGCGAGTAGCCAGCTGTGAAGCGAGAGGCCGCGGGTTCAATTCCCGCACCGAGACAAAAGGTTTGTGTGATCTACAAGTATTGTGTTTCTCCCTAGAGGGGTCGTCATTAGGTAGGCGACCGGTCATAAAACTACAAGCCAAATCTTTCTGTAACATGTATTAAAAATCATGTTGCGCCGACCCCACAGCGAATGGGATAAGGGCAGGTTGAAGGAAGGGGGAATTCAAAATATTTTTTATGAAAACTTTTCAATATTTAATATTATTTAACATCTAACTGGTTATGTTTTAGGTACTTCACTAATTTAAGCACACTAAATATCAAATGAGTAAAAATTTATAAAGCAATTTTACTTCGGAACATCAAGATTAAACTAAGTTTGATGCTCTTATAAATAGTTCAGTGACTGAGATGAAATATTATCCAAACAATGTAATGACGGCGAGACGTTTTAACTGAAACACCAATTAAATGATTGAGGATGAATTAAATAAAGATTGATGCAATGAAATTTAACTTAAGCGTATCCAAACAAGAATAGTTGTTTATTGATGCATTTTGTTTATTGTCACGACTCGAACGATTTAAAGCAGGCACCTAAGTAATACTAGTTTCTATGTTTTCTTTACAAATTAGTACGAACTAGATTTCGCTGGCGGTTCCGCCCACGTGGATTGCGGTTTCCTATCCAACAGTAACTGCTCTTTTTAACCGACTTCAAAAAAGGGGGAGGTTCTCAATTCGGTGCTCTCAAAAAGGGAAAAAAACCCTTTTTTTATGTATGTACATCGATTTCTCCGCCAATCGTGGACCGATTTTCTTGGAAAAAACATCACTCGATAGAGTATAGCTGCGATTTGGTTCCAAATAAATTTGGTTTAGATCTGTAAATCTCCTCAACGGAGAACAATATACTCGTCCCGATGGTGTTATTGTATTGGAATTTACATACTATTGCTGCAACAACCACTAAAAAATAAATAGTGTTTAACAAAACTTTGAAACCGACTTCAAAATAAAAACACTGAAAAGTACAAAATAACAATATCTATAGGTATCTTTGGAGTCGGTGCAATTTTATTTGACCGGCAGCGACACAGCAGATTTTTGAGTGGTAGAGCCACGCTGTAGACAGTTTTATCTACAGCATGAACGGGCCGGCTCCTTTGGATCGTTACCACCGTCTCACAGAAAACCGACGTAAAGTAGCAGCTTGCTGCTGCGTTTCGTACAGTGAATGAGATATCCGGACTCCGGAGGCCCACATCCCCTTCCCCTTCCCAATCCCTTAATTATCCCTTTCCTTTAAGATCGGCAACGCACCCATGATTGTTTTAGTATTGTGGGCGTACATGGGCGGTGGAGATCACTTACCATCAGGTGACCCACTTGCTCGTTTACCGGCCTATGATATAAAAAGGCACGGACTCTAAAGATACTCGTACCTATAAAAATTAAAAATGTAGGTAAACAGAACTCTAAAAGGCCTGTAACAAAGAACTTACGAGCCAAAGAATAACCAAGAGGCGCTTGTGAAAAATACAAAATAAACAATATGAAATGAAACATCTCTAAACAAAGTTTCACTCAATAACTGTCCGGAACTAGAGGTAAACTAGTCTTAATTAGTAACCAATATCCTTACGTCAGCAAAGCATCCGTTATCTTAGTTTAATATCGTTTGAAATTTCTTGCTAAACATCTCAGTAACACATAACTAACACCCTTTTGTTACGGTTAAACAATGTTTATAAATTAAGACTTACTTTTCTTTAATTTTCTTTGAAGTATGTATTCTCGGAAATACGGGAAATATTTACTATAGTAGTTTGATTTTCTTACTACTATTAAAAATGTGAGTTTATGAATTTGAATGTTTGTTAGGCAATCACGCCTTAACGGCTTAATGGTTTTGGATGAAATTTGGCACACAAGTAAACCGTGACCTGGATTAGGACGTAGGCTACTTTTTATCCCGGAAAGACTGTATACGCGAGGGGAGCCGCGAGCAAAATTGCCTAGTGCAACAACAAAATGTACGGCATCACTAGTATTTTAAGCTTTAACATGTATTATTAAATTGATTCTCTTCTAAATTCCGCTGTAAAATTTTATTTTGTACAGTAGATACTAATAATATAAAACACTTGTGTATGTATCCCCAAAGGGGATGTCAGTGCACCCAGTCGCCAAGCTTATTAACTTCCCATGATGTGATACAGGGTGACCGTATCGCCATACCGAGCACTTATTTAAATTGTGTTTTTTATAACCGGCGACCGAGCAAGTGGTTACCTGATCTTCACCGCCCATGTACGGCCGCTATACCAGAAGATAATGGGCGCGTTGCTGACCTTAAAATAAAGGGCTAATAAAAGGATTTTTTTGAGCCTCCGGATATCTCACACACCATACGAAACGCAACAGCAAGCCACTACATTTCTCACACACCATACGAAACGCAGCAGCAAGCCACTACGTTACCTCGGTTTACTGTGAGACAGTATGGACGACCCGGTTGAACCGGCCCATTGAATAAAAAAAAAAAACAATAGTTTCAGTTACATACGCACTCACGCCTGTTATCCCCGAAGGGGTAGGCAGAGATGTAACCAGTACACCCACATTTCGCCGAGGGTATCTCCGTCCCACGATGTGATAGGGGGCGAGCCTATCGACATACCAGGCACAAATTCCAGACTCCGGGCTGATACTAAGCAATTCGTAATAGAAAAACCCAATACCACTTCCCCGACCCGGGGATCGAACCCGAGATCTCAGCGTTGGACTCAATCGTAACGGGTACGCATTACAACTGCGCCACCGAGGCAGTCGAATAGTTTCAGTTATTTCTATAAAATATTCAACTGATTTAAATTTAATAAATGGGTAATAGCGTCGAAAGTAAACAGAAAAACCTTGTTTCCGCTGAAAGTGTAATAGCTCAGAAGAAAGCGACCCTTACAGTTCACGGGCGCCTATATAAAATTTAATACACAACGAAAACGGAATCGCTTTCCATCACAAGCGCTGGAATCGCAATTCGAGGGAAATATTATTGCATTTTTGTTTTCCATTTGTGCGTTTTACGGTTACCGCTTGTCTGGCGGCTGGCCCCGGGGTCGGTAAGATGGCATTCTGTTACAATGCGGTGTAATAGAGAAATTGAATTGCTTTATGAATTCGTTCATAGATATATGAGGAATACGACTAGGTGGTAAGTTCCTTGTATGCAGCAGTGTTTATGCACTATTGTGTTCCGGGTTAAAGAACATTAAAGCCAGTAAAATTACTGGGCATTATGATACTGAACATCTCATGTCTCGGAATGACAGTCCAATGCCATGGAAGGTTTTGTAATACAAAGTTTTGCTTCTCTTTATAGGCAGGCTTTACGTTACAATCAAGCGAGCGTCATGCTCGTGTCATCATTCTGGCTATTAAAAACGAGAACGAGATTAAATTTAAATAAATATTTTTTATTGTAATAGCTTCTCCCCAGAGAGGTTGTCGTCAGGCAGGCGTCCGGTACTAAAACTACAAGCCAAACCTTTCTGTAACATGTGTTAAAAGCATGTTGCGCCGACCCCACCGCGAGTGAGATAAGAGCAGGTGGAAGAAGGAGATTTTTTATTACCTAGCTCGACTAAACAAGCCGGTTGCTCGCCTGATAATAAACCTCATACCTTCCTACAAACAAGCAATAGCGCCAGAACTTTGAATTACACAGCACTGGCGGTCAGAATGCCCAGTAAAAAAATATTTATGTTTATATAACACTTCATCGTTGTAATCCTCAACACTATAATTAGTGGGATTTTTAACTTAAGTTGGCAGTTTCTTTTAATTTTTAAATTCTTCATTGCGAACTTCCACGTATGTGAGTTTGCTTGTGGCTTTTGCCCGCGGCTTCACCCGTCGAATAGTTTTTTCCTTCTGGGAACTGCCCGTACCCTCCAAAGGGGTAGGCAGAGGTGTAGTACGAAATGTAGGTGTAACTAGTACACCTACATTTCACCGAGTTTATTTCCGTCCCATGATGTGAAAAAGGGAGAGCCTAACGCCATACATCGCTATTTTTCGCATCTATAGACAGATTTGTCTACAGCATGAATGGGCCGGCTCGTCGGGGTCATTACCACTGTCTCACAGAAAACCGGCGTAAACTAGTAGCTTATTGATGCGTTTCGTACGGTGAGTGAGATATCCGTAGGCCCAAATCCCCCTCCCCTTTCCAATCCCTTAATCATCCCTTTCCTTTGAGGTCGGAAACGCGCCCATGATTCTTTTGGTATTGTGGGCGTACAATATAATGTTATAAACAAACAGCAGGAAAAGAAACATTATCGTTTTTATTTTCATAGTATTATAATTCGTATCATCACGTCGCTATCCCATAGGTGGGTAAAAATTACGATAAAAGGTATACCCACCCAGTTACGTACCCCTACCCAATTACATGACGGTGTACTGTGAAGTTACATAAAGTAATAACAACACGCCGCGACGTCCAGTCGTGCCATTAACTGTCGCATTATCTCGTTGCTTCCCTTTTTAATATTTCAACGTTTTATTTGTAATCATCGCAAGCGGTGGTAAATTTTTGACGGATAACGACCACACTTTAACAGTTCTATTGTTTCCATTTATAAATCGTATTTAAAATAGATTAAATGGTAAAGTCCTGATCGATTTGCCAAGTAAAACCGCATTAGTAACAGCATTTTTCTATGAGCCACCGTACGACACAAATTCAGATATCGATACGAAATATATGACTCCACACGACCTGCGGGCTTAGGTTATGCAACACGACATGGCTTACGGAAAAACCATGGTTATTTTTGTAGCTTATGCTGGCAAACGAGCATGTGAGTCACCTGCTGGTAAGTGATCTCTACCGCCTATGTACGCCCACAGTAACAATAGCATCATAGGTGCGTTCCGAACCTTAAAGGAAGGGAATAGGGATTGAGAGAGGGAGGAAGGATTGGAGCGTCCGCAAATGTCGCTTACCAAATAAAATGCAACAGCAAGATATATCACGCCGTTTTTTGTGAGACAATGGTTTTGAACCGGTTGAGTTTTCCCATTTATGCTGTAGACGTAATTGTCTATAGTGTGGCTCTACCACTCTGAATAGTTCACACAAAACAGGTAATGTATTCACCGAATTAAAAAAAGTAAAATATTGTTGTGTATATTTTGCCATATTTTTGAACATAAAATACTTTATTTTACGTACGGTGAATTGAAACTCATATAAAAAGATTTTCAGGAAAGCACCGAAAATAAATGATATTCATAAGTCAATAAGATAATGTATTATCAAATGCGATTTTTTAGTCTTTCATGTTAACATGTAAAGGAAATTAAATTATGTTGCAAAGGGAAGCCCATCCTCAAAATGAATTTCCCTTTCAACATTTCTATCGAGCAAATATGGCCTATACAGTAAGCAGTTAAAAAAGCAATTGAGCTCCACAGGTATTATTTAGGCTTTGCACATCCATCTATTACGTCGATAACAGGAATTTCGCGTGCAATAATAAATTGATAGATTTTTTTATACAGGAAATTAACAGAACAAAATAGTTATACCCATCTACTAAATACTAATATGCCCGTAACTCTTTGAAGGTAGACATAGTAGCAAAAAGCCAAACTTAAATGACGAGACGAGCAGGTTGCTCGCCTGATGATAAATGCCATGTCTGCCCATAAACAGAAGCAACACCACACCACATTTAAATCACAAAGCACTGCTTGGCACTGGACTGCGTTCGTCACCCCGAGACATAAGATGTTAAGTTACATAATGCGAAGTAATTTTACTGGCTTCAATTACCTTCAAACCGAAACACAGCAGTGCTAACACACTGTTGCTTGGCGGCCGAAATAGAGAAGGAGGTGGTGCCAAACTAGACTGCCTCTCGCATACGAGGAACCTAAAATCTTATAAGAACACATTTAACAAATGAACTGAATATGTTAAAAATATAAGGTTATCCATATTTATTTCAACACCAGCTTTTGGTCGCGGCTCCGCCCGCGTAAATGACCTTTTCTAGGATAAAATGTAGCCTGTGTCCTAATCCAGGCCATGGTCTACTTGTGTGCCAAATTTCATCCAAACCAGTTAAGGCGTGATTGACTAACAAACATCCAAATGCACTAACTCATAAACATCCAAACTTTCA
The DNA here is from genome assembly GCA_905332985.1 of Mimas tiliae. Classification (NCBI taxonomy): domain Eukaryota; kingdom Metazoa; phylum Arthropoda; class Insecta; order Lepidoptera; family Sphingidae; genus Mimas; species Mimas tiliae. The sequence goes on along the minus strand of HG995240.1, from coordinate 9,013,146 downwards.
CATTTATAATAGTAGTAGGATTAACGTAATTTAAACTGAAGAAACAAAAGAAAAGTACAATTTCCCACGCAATATCCACCGCAGAACCGTTCGCAATCTACAAACACTCCTCATTGTTGAACACAAGAGATAGTTTTCACGTGTAATTAAAGTTTGCGGCGCGGATAATATCGGTTGTGATTGCAGCCAAGTACTTAATTACGGGATCAGGCGATCCCGAGGGAACCGATCGGGTTCACTTGCGCGCCTTTGAAGATTTACTGCTCTTGACCTCACTTGATCTAAACCTCTGCTTGCAAACAACTTGATATTATGGAAGATTAGAAACACAAATCCAATTTCGCTTTGTAAGCATTTAGAAAATACCTAATATGTTGATATAATGCGAATTTAACGTAAGTTTTAAAGTTTCGTACATTTAATACTTCATCATTCAAATTGATTGAAAATTAAAAATGCTCATTTACGTACTAAATTTGGTGTCGCTTTTGTCAAGAGATTTAATTAAGTACTAGTGAAACTAATTAAGTATGCTTGTATAAAATTTATATCGAAAATCAAATTAAATTTATCTTTTATTACTAAATAAAACAAAGACTTTAATTCCTTTCAACTTCAAGAGGCAGTGAGTACAAAGTCTTTATCTATAAATCTGAAATGGAGCTAAGGTAAAAGTTTCTCATACAACTGGGTAATAGACCTTGTTAATGTTTGTCATACTGGAATTATAACCGGGTAATTTCGACATCTTTCTAAACTAATTATACATTCGTTCGTCGTCTACCACGTCTCGAGTGCTCTAAGTGGAAAATTAGAATTTTATACTGTCGTTTTTGCGACAGCATATTAAAACGTTCGCGAAGTATTTAAAATTGAAATGTCGGTAATATATTTGTTACGTATTCGTGAACATAATTAAACAATTAATAATTTTTTGAGGATATATTTATAGTTAGTCTTAGGCTAATTCGCTCTAGAATATTCGTCGGTAATACGCAACGCGTATGCAAATGTTGCGGTTGAGTACCATGGGTCCATAGTATCATACTTGAGTACCGGAATTCTCAATAGGCACAATGCTTATTTTTTATGGAAGAGCGGCAAACGAGCATGAGGGTCACCTGATGGTAAGTGATCACCACCGCCCATGGACACCTACAACACCAGAGGGATTGTCAGTGCCTTGCTGGCCCAATTACCGTAATTATTGTTACCTGTTTCTTTTTGCACGAATTGCGGGGTGTGTGTGAGATAGTTAATAACATACTTTAATTTGTCAAATTTATGACACTATTAACAAAATTTTACCGGTAAAATTACCAAAACCGTAACGTTATGTTGTGTTAAATTGTTAACGTTAAAAATATCGATAACGATAATTGATTTAGCGTTTTATAATATCATTATTTTTAACGTTTGCGACAGTCACACCGGCGGATATAAAAATAGCGGTATTAGTATAGTTACTTTTATCGATACTAATTAGTAATTGACTTAAGGGTACGTTATATATATGGTTGTTTTTATCATTACCTTAATACTTTTAAGGTAATGATAAAAACAATAATAATAATTAGTACCGGTAATTCGGTTCGTGCAAAGTTTCGTGCATATAAATCAATAGTAACAGTCTCTATGACAATTACTGTGTACCTTTAGCTGTTCGTTTGGGCCTCCGGATATCTCACTCATCGTACTAAACGGAGCAGCAAGCCGTTACTTTACGTCGGTTTTCTGTGAGACGGTCGAGCCAGACCATTCGTACTATAGACAAAACTGTCTACAGTATGGCTCTACCACTCAAGTACTTATACTACGAATACTATTTTGATGGCAACCACTGTACAAAAACCTGTAAGTTTTCTAAATAAAAAGTTTCCTAAACCTTTCCACTAAATAATCGAATATAAGAAAGTATTGACAGCCTCCATGGCGCAGCGAGTGAGTAGCCGGTTGCGAAACTTGAGGTCGTGGTTTCGATTCCCGCACCTAGACAAATGTTTGCCAGATTCACAAATATTTGTCTCGGGCCTGGGTGTTGTGGGACCGCAAGTCCCTCGTAGTTCCTGTTACCCACGATACAGGTTTACCTAGTGTGGGGTCAGGACTATTTGTCAGGACTGTTGGGTGTATTTATTTATTTTTTATGCTGCAATAGTTAACAACATCAAATTATTTTTCTCATCCAGTCAACAAATCTTAAAAAATTGTGTAAACCAAACCACGTAGCTTCTCAATTAAGCAAATTCTCGGCATGAAAGAAGTTGAACATTTGCATCGAGGGAACAATCACAACTGATGCTATTTTATTTAAAAAAGACAAAGGAATCACGTTTCTTACAGATTTCTCCGTGACTATGCAGAGAATGGAATAAGAAAATAAAATTACATTACAAGGGACGGCAAATAAAATTAGTACGCATCCTCTGTTGGACTTTATTGAATGTTCCAGGTTCCAGATCAGAAAAAAACATCTCAGACTTTTGTTCGGAAAGTAGCAATCTAAATTGATACACATAGTATGAGTAGAAAACACTGGCCTAGTATGAGGTATACTCGTGCACTGAGGGTTCCATACCAACCCCCTTAAATTTTTACTTTTTTGGTATATACATACGCATTAATGCCTGTAATCCCTGAAGAAGTTGGCAGAGGTGTTACCAGTACACCCACACTTCGCCGAGCCCGTTTTCGTTTCATGACATGAACTTTGAATCACAAAGCATCATCGCCCCGAGACATAAATTGTTAAATCTTACAATGCTTAGCAATTTCACTGGCTTCAATGTCCGTCAAACTGAAACAAGTGCTTACATACTACTGCTGTTTGCTGTTTGGCAGAAACAGACAAAGTTATGGTACCAAGACAGTCTTTCGCATACGAAGGACCTCCCTCCCATTGCCCTATATTATGTTAACCATCCGCCAAAATATTCACTCAGTGTACTCGTATACTGTGCAAATTTCAACTGAGTACCAATAGGTTCAAAAGATAGAGCCGGCGTAGGTTTCCGTTGGAACTGTTTGGGTACGGTACCCTAAAAAGTGGTTGTCACTTTAATGAAAATACAGTTTGTTTTATCCGCATTTTTCTAGACAATACAACAAAATATGAAAAGTAAATACTTTTTGATTCAAGCAGATCACGCATTATTCCTAGGTGTACTAAGAAAAACCTCTAAGAGAGAATAATATCTCAATCACATCTTCTTCTTCCACCTGCCCTTATTACTCGTAGTGGGGTCGGCGCAACATGTTTTATAACATGTCACAGAGAGATTTGGCATTTTTTAAGACCGGCCGCTACCTGACGTCAACCCCTCTGGGGAGAAAACACCCAGACCCGAAACAAGTATTTTTGGATCACACAAACATTTTGTCTCGGTGTGGGAATCAAACTCGCAGTCTCTCGCTTCACAACTGGCTACGCGCCGACTGCATCACGGAGGCTGTCGTACGTCGTTTTATCACAATCCCATAACCAACATTAGGTATAAAAAGAAAAATAATGAATATCGAAATAATGAGAGAATTTATTTCTTTCCTCCCGATGCAGGACAAGAGCCCGTTCCCACGAGGGCATCCTGAAGACCATGGCCCGGCGGCGGTGGCGGGCCACACAGACTAGTCAAACCGCCTAGTGGCTCACTAGCAAATCTGCCATTCCTGTAAAATAAAAGTAAAGTATGGTAAGTATGATAAATTTCACTCGGAGGAAATAGAAGTTCAAACTTGATGTGTCCTAGTTAGTTTTTTCATAGTTGGTAACGATGACGCGGGCACTTGAAGTTCCGGTCTCCTTGGTTTGCGTGTTATTCCTATTGCTTTGTACTTTAACCTAACCGTCAAAAACTTTCCGACATCAATTGCTAGAAAAAGACTGGTGACTGAAGGCTGGTGGGAGTTTTTTTTTTCTTTTAGGAGCATGCTGATAGCCTGACGCGAGTCGGCTTTGGTCAGCGTCACCGGACTTTCGGGCGAATGCTTTGTGCATGCCAACCCTGAGATTTAGGTGACCTTCGCTGAGGGCACGCCCCTAATGGGGAATACGGACCTTGGCTCAGGACGGCAAAGATGGCTGGTGGGAGGGGTACCTGATCATTTTTGTACCTGACTGGATAGCAACCACCGTACACATAGAGAAAAATTCGTGGTGGTTCGTTGAGTGGGTGAGTCACGTTGCGGGTTCAGCCAGTGTATATATAATATATCTACTAACATCAGGCCGGCATAATTCTGCCGACCGTTGAGGGACGCAATATTTCTTAACCGTCGACATTATATTTGTACTGCACTGTACTTAACATCAAGTCCAGTGTAATTACTATGCCGTGTCAGGAAAAAAACGACCGTATAGATTTTCTTCGAACGTAGCTTAAGTTCTTAATAATAATATGTTTAAAGGAAACCATGATTAAACCAGCCTTCAAATTAAAGAAACCTGATTCAAATTGGTTAATTCGTTAAGGCGCTATGTGATTATGATTTTTCAAATCGAAATCTTAAACACAAATTGGACCTGGAAATTGAACCCAGGGCCTCACGAGTTCTCATCCTTAGTACGTTGCCACTAGACTAATATGGCGATGGCTCAAAACTACATGTATTCATGAATGGCACTTTACTCTACTTTATGGAAACATTAAATGGCAAATGTACTAACTGGGGCCCAGGCGGCGGTATACCGCCACATCTAAGTGTCTGAATAATATTATGCACGTCTGACACATTGACATCTTCCTGAAAAATAATATGAGATCATAAATAAATACACTTGTGAGCCAAAAAAATACTCAAACTGTAACTAAAAATAAAATCATTTTTTGCTTTTAAAACCTTACAGTTCTAGATCTTAGCTTTCAAAGGAGTACAAATTGATCGATCAAATTGCTGTTTTTATTTATAAAAATGCATATGCGCTAAATCTCGAAAAAAAGAAACAACAATAAAAAAATTATAAACTCAAAAGAATCAAATAACACTGAAAACACTAAATAACATTTTCTAGAGGTTTTTTTGGAGCCGGTGCCGGTGCCGGTGCCGCCGCTAGTCAACTAAAATTGCACCGACTCCAATAAAACGGCTATAAATTGTTATTATTGGGCTTTTTGGTATTATTCTTCGATGGCAATTTTCTAATTTTGTTAAACTCATTTTATTTTTAAATGTTTAGAGATAGTTAAACCTATAGCATGTAAATTCCAATATAAGGACACAATCGCGACGAGTGTGCTGTTATTCGTTGAGGATTTTCACTTTTCTACTCCGTACTCCGTCATCAGATCATAACCAAATTTATACGGGACCACATAACAAGGTGGTAGGTCCCTCGTATGTGAGAGGCTGGCTGGGTTGGTACCACCGCTTTGTCTATTTCTGCCGCCAAGCAACAGAGTGTAAGCACTGTTGTGTTCCGGTGTGAAGGACATTAAAGCCAGTGTAATTACTGGGCATTATGAGACTTAACACCTTATGTCTCGGGGTGACGAGCGCAGTCCAGTGTCATGTAGAGCTTTGTTATTTAAAGTTCTGTGTGGCGTTGTTTCTGTTTATGAGCAGGCGTGCGCTTACCATCAGGCGAGCGACCTGCTCGTCTCGTAATTCAAGCCAATAAAAAAACATAACAGCTAAACTCTATGGAATAATTTTTTTTCAATAAAATCTGTTCACAATTGATAGAGAAATCGATGTATATACCTATAAAAAGCAAAAAAGACACTCGCTTAATTGATAACCTCCATTTTTTTTAAGTGGGTAAATGAAAATACCGTAGTATAGAATTAACACGTCCGAGCTACAATACAGGCTGGTAAGTAGACGTACGAAGTAGTTGCGGCGTGCGACGGTGGTACATGATTTGGTTGATTAATATTTTTCCAACAGAAAGGAAGTAAAGGTCTTTATTTGTTGATGTGAAGGTAACTACGCTAATCGTCGTATCCGCCGAGTCATGATTACGACATTATTTCTCAATAGCCTTCCATTATTTGTACCGATAATAATTAATAAAGAGCTGTCTTGATAATAGGCTTTTTGATTACGGATAGTATCGCAGATTTTTACGCTAATTAACCAGATTTTTCGCCCACTTTTTTCACGGGTGTGGTGTGATTACAGCATATACATATACACCCACCTCATACGTATTTTTTTAAATCAACTAAACGACGTGATGAGCTGATCGCTCGCCTGATAGTAACTCCCAGTACCAAAACTGCCCACAACGTTGAAAGCACTGCATAACACTGCCATACGCTTGTCACCCCGAAACATAACATATGACTTAATAATACCCCTTAATTTATCACGTTTCAAAACGGAACACAGCAACGCTTATACACTGCTACTTGACAGTAGAAATAGACAAAGCGGTGATATTTACCCAAACTACCTCTCACATAGATAGAGCAGGTACATACGGTAAACCTACCACCTACTAGGTTAAGAGAACATGTGAATCTAAGGTAAGTAGGTACGTCTTGAATACTGCATTTATGCTGAGACTTGTCGGAATTCAGTTACTACCAGGCAGAGAAGACTAACGAACACTATGGTACTCAAAAAAAGTTTAGAAAGACTGATAGGAATATAAGTAGACGTTGAGATGGGCCACCGAGATAGGCGACCGCGAGGCGCGACAGTTTCTTTTTTTTTATAGCATAGGCCGGCAAACGATACACGAACATAGGGTCATAGAGTAGCTTATGAACTAACTACCTACTACTAACTACCTTTTGCTCGTGACTCCACCCGCGTAAACAACCTTTTCTGGGATAAAAATTATCCTATAATCTCTCTGTACCAAAATTCATAAAAATTGGTTCAGAGATTTAGGCGTGAAAGCATAACAAACAAACATACTTTCGCTTTTATAATATTGGTTAGGATTAACTCACATAATAATCATCATTTACAACAAACATAGGCGCGTTGACGCAAGCGCCTTGACATTCCACGATGTCAACTCCGAACAAGCCGTCCGAAGACACCCCACCAACGCAGCAGCAGCAGGATTGTTCTACTGCTTCGAGGATTTTTTCAGCGCCCCGCAACATACATGGCGTTGTCGAGCATACTTGAATATGGAAGTGTCCACGAAAATGTCTACAATAAAAAAAAAAAAAAATCTTATCAACCCACCGTCTGACCCGCAACGGGAACCAAATTAAGCGACTTAAAAAAGTCGGTTAAAAAAAGAGGTGTTTTTTTTTTGTATTTTTGTATAGGCCGACAAACGAGCAAGTGGGTCACCTGATGGTAAGTGAACACCACCGCCCATGTACGCCCACAATACCAAAAGTCATGGGCGCGTTGCCTACCTTAAAGGAAAGAGATAATTAAGGGATTGGGAAGGGGAGGGGATTTAGGCCTCCGGTTCTGTATTCGTCGTGTATGTATGTAAGTTTTTCGCGATTTTCTCAATTAAATCTTACGAATACATTTAGCGATTATTTCCCTAACCTAATTGACTAACTCTCAAGAAGGTTTTAGTATATAATACGTGAGGTTATTATTCTTATATTGAGTTATATGTATAAATGTACAGCTGTTATCAATATTTTGGATATTTTAACCTGTATTTCCAGCATTTCTTAACAGATTTTGATGATTAAATTTTTTTGTGGTTCCTAGGATTTACCTCAATTTAGGTCTCATTTAAGACAAGTTTCTACCTGCAAGGGGGTGAAATCGGGGGCGAATGATATACTTCGATTTTTTCACTAAAAATTAAATTATATAAAATAATAACTTTCTAACAATATATCGGTTAAAAATATTACTGGTTTAAAAAATTGATAGTAAAAAAAATTATAGGTCCAAACCTGACCAATTTTGGGTCGGTACTTTCAGCCATTGACTTTTACAAATTACAATAGCGCCGCCTCGAAATTGGTTACATTTGTTTTTATCATAACAGTGTATCTATAAGCAAAAACGCATAGAAACCAGATAAATGACTAATACCTCTTATTCATGGTGTAGAACGTAGCCCACTCGTAAACTCTCATCCGGGGCATACTCAGGATTTCTGCCACTTTGTGCATCGCTGATATGGGTATCCAACCCATTTGACGTTGCACTATATCCAGACAGGCTCCCACTGCGGCCTTTTGAGCACCCACTGGATAGTTTTGTATCAATGCAGCTATACGCTGAAAGGGTATACTTACATATTCATACGCATTTACGTATATATGCCACATCTGTATTTATTTATTTAAGTATACTTTATTGTACATCAAAAATATTATATGTATTTATTTATGATACTAAACATTTCATGATAGAAAAACCCAATATCACTTATAGCGACCCGGGAATCTAACCGCTTGCACCAGCTACGAGTATAACTCTCAAATTATGAGAATTATACATACATACGCACTCACACCTGTAATCCCCGAAGGGGTAGGCAGAGGTGTAACCAGTACACCCACATTTCGCCGAGCGTATTTCCGTCCCTTATGTGATAGGGGGCGAGCCTATCGCCATACCGGGCACAAATTCCGGACTCCGGGCTGATACTGAGCATTTCTAAATAGAAAAACCCAATACCACTTTACTCGACCCGGGGATCGAACCCGAGACCTCAGCGTTGACCTCAATCGTAACGCGTACGCATTACAACTGCGCCACCGAGGCAGTGAGAATTATGAGAATTATCTTTTGACTAAAAGCTAATACTAGTTCAAATCTCGTAATTTGAGCGTCAGCCGTTTAAAAGACCCATTTCTATCAACTAAGTTACCATAGTAATTCCGAAAATAATAAATAATTTATTAATAAACCACTTTAGCGAGTTTAAATCTTTCGAAAACGTTCCGATGCCAATTCCTCCTTATATTTGATTAATTACATCAAAATCTTTATAATTGAATTCTGAGGGAGAGGCTTAACTTTTCGCTTGTACTTTGAGGCTTTCGAAACATCTGATAAAGACTTAATAAGTTTCGATATAGGCCAATTTTCAACTTGAAGGAGTGACGAAGAGGGAACCTCTGGTTTAGTAATATTATATGTATGTTTAAATTAATAAGTAATTTACATATATTCTTTATTTTCCTATTTTTATTGCATAGGCTGGCAATCGAGCATGGGTTATCTGATGGTAAGTGACCATCAAGTCCACCACTTATTAATACCCACAATACAAGAAGAATCATGGATGCGTTGCGAACCTTAAAGGGAAGGGATAGTTAATGCACTCAATTACTGATTAATCACAATATCGCAAAAACTACTAAAGCTAGGATCACAAAATGTACGTATAATGTAAGGGCTCACTTAAAAAGGATTTTTGGATATTTATATTTTAAAGGGGAATGGGGGAGGGCCTTTCACGCGGGAAAAGCCGCGATCAACAACTAATATAGTATAAATCATAGATGAAGTCTACACAACACACAAGATGAAGTTGTACACAATCAACAAGTTGAATTATTATTGTTCATGCAAAAATATTTCCAATCGTCACACCTGTGAAAGTAACAATAACCACTGCATACTCATTATTATTTTATTTCCATGACTAATGATTTTCCCAATTTACAAGCGATGCATTCATTAAAACAATAATTTTAATTAATATTAAAGTACAATGTCCAGTCGTACATCATTTTAAAAGTCAACGCTTCATCATAATAAAATTAAATATTCAAACAGAATTATTTTAAGTATAGTTAACTTAATTATTGATTTCCGAATACGAATAATATATATAGAGGAGGCCCGTAGGCCTTAAACGAGGCACTTTACTCCACAGGTTTTCTCACGATGTTTTATTCGCCTTAAAGCAGCGGTAATTAACAATGAATACACACGTAACTTAGAAAAGTCAGAGGTCCACGCTCTTGGGGCTGGTTTCAAACCTGCGAATTTCGTCTCGACTGTCCATGCCACTCCGCGCTGAGCTATCTCTGCTATCCATACTTAACAGATTTATATTTACTACTTTAGACAATGAGGCATCCTCCATGGCGTAGTGGACGAGTAGTCGGCTGTGAAGCAAGAGGCCGCGGGTTCGATTCCCGCACCGACACAAAAGGTTGTTGTGATCCACAAATATTTGTTTCGAGTCCGGATGTTTTCTACCCAGAGCGGTTGACGTCAGGCAGACAGCCGGTCGTGGAAACTACAAGCCAAATCATTCTGTAACATGAGTTAAAAAACATGTTGCGCCGACCCATGTTTCACTGGCTTTGATGTCCTTTAAACCAAAACACAACAGTGTTTACAAACTGTTACTTGACGGCAGAAATAGAAAAAACGGTGGTCTCTACCCAGACGGCATTTCGCATACTAGGACCTACCTATTAATTTTCACTTATATCCTTTTATATAAAACAGAAGAACTCACCATCATGTTGGCTTCAGTGAACTCAAAGGGCGTATTAGCATTGTTATCATTGGTATCCCTGTGGACTGTCGACTCGCTCCAAACTTTCATTGTCGTTGAAATTCTACGCGTATAGAGAATCTACAAAATAACCATTCCGTACGTTTAGGTACTGTCAAAATGTGTAATAGGTCCCCGGGCGTGTGAGATCTCAGCATTCGAATAATGAAAGTTTGTTGTGCAAATGCGTAATCAACTTGGAAGGACGCGATAAGAAACGTTTGAGGATCGGCCAAAATATTATTTTGCATATCGCCTTGGATGGTAATACATTTTCTAACCCTCGTATTCATAAACGTTACTATGAGACCACATAGTGAGCGCTAACGCATAGTGACGATTTCTTTAAATGTCATTGGTTAGTTTTTGGCGCTAAAACAAAACAGATTAATCATGTACACCGAATTGGACACTTGGCAAAGAGCTTACTTAATTGTTGTTTGTGAATACGGGCCTTAATCTATTCGGTATGGGAATTGATAGATGAACATTATACAAAGATATTGCTACTGCAATGTGACTGTAATCTAAAATCTTATACGGTAGGACGAATATAATAACGCTAAAGTAGATTTTTTATGAAGAGTCGATTATCTGATCTAATGTCAAACTTCCAATAATTGCTACTACTCGCAGACAGATTAACGATAAAATAATATTATGTTATCTTTGAAATGAAAAGTTACAACGTTTTTTCTCATGAAGAATCGATGAGGAGGTCAAAATAAGTCCTGGGACCCAACACGAAGTCTGTATTGATGGTGCGTAGTCGATTTTTTTCCTGTTGTTATAAATAAAAAACTGATTAAACCTTACATTGGATATGCTTTTTCTTAGATGGAACATGTCTCCAAAATTTACGAATAGTTCTTGTGACTTATTATCTTCTTCTTCTTCTTTCTTGGTGATTGGCGATAACTTAATATCGTATTTGACAAACTGTATTTCCACGCCAAATAAAAATGTCAAATCTCACTTCAATAATCGGCTTTGTGTCATAATTTATGAATATTGGCAGGAAAATCTTAATAGACCTCTTTGAATTAAAAAAAACTAAGCGCCTGTTTCACCACCTCTATGTAAATGCTACTTTAACTTATAAAAACCTAATAAAATACGACAGTCACATTCAGACATAACTACGTAAATATCACAGATGAAAGATATATACGCACGTTAAAAATATCTTAATTGGTGGTTAAATCGGCTTAATGCTACTACGTGGCCCGACGACGGTGTAGTCGAGGTGCGCATAGATTACATAGTGCGCGTCGCGCTAAATGTTGCGCTTAATCATGGCACGCAAACGAACTACACGTACGAATTATTTAATATTGACCGTAGTCCTTAGTGGCGTTAGTGGCAATTTTATTTATGAAGGGCCGTTCCCAATATTCTGTCTATCGACAGATTTGCTTACTGACAGTAAAATTTTGACACAGTTTGTATAGAAATCAAAATACTATTGATATTAAGCAAATTTGTCGATAAACCAAATATTGGGCACGGCCATTCGTAAAGGCAAAAAAATAATGGCTAGTTTTTAATAGCTTTGTTATAGTATACGTTGAGGGTTGAATGCACAAAACAAAGCTGTTTAAAGGAAAAGCTACTGTAACAACGCCTGAAGTACATCGGTTATTAATTTTATAAGGTATGAAAATAAAATGATTAATAAAGTATAGAATCATGAATTTACGTAATTTTATACCTAGTAAGTCAATTATTACATCTTGGGTCAGTAACATTTCTAGAGAAACAATTAAAAATTTGTATTCAAAAATACTAAAATATTCCTTTATATTTACCACTCAATACTTTTGTCTATAAAATATAAAAGCGTGAAGCAGCCGATACAGCGCAGAAACGTTAGGAAAAGTGTTTTCAACGATCTGAAAGTTGTTAGGCGCCCACCAATATTAACGGATATTGGAAAAATATGGAAAAGATGGCCGTTGCCGGATCAGAAGTAGGCACTAATACTCTGGATGCAATATCAGGGTTCATTGCCATAAAATCGCTCGAAACGAATATCTTACCGATATTGACCTGGTAGCATTTCGTCGCGTCTGAGGTAATTTCAACATCGTAAACGATGTTTATCGCGGCAACCCACTGACCTTAAAACTATGTCAACTGATCACAAGATGTGCTATATTCGATGGATATACAGGTTCAATTATATTGATATTGAATAGAACTCTTCAGAGAAACCAATAAGGAGATCTTTTTAAAACTGATTGATAATAATATAATTACTAAATAAACAATCAATTTATTTTGTAATATATCACATTATTGTTTTTATTAGCGTGAATGAAGAGACGAGCAGGTTGCTCGCCTGATGGTAAGCGCCACGCATGCCCATAAATAAAACCAACGGCACATAGAAATTTGCATTAAAAAGCACTACATGGCACTGGACTGCGCTCGTCACCCCGAGATATCCGTTTTTAAGTCCCATAATGCCCAGTAACTTCACAGCAGTGCTTACACACCGTTGCATGGCGGCAGAAATAGACTTAGCGGTGGTAACGGCGTCTTTTTTTTTGGCATAGGCCGGCAAACGAGCAAGTGGGTTACCTGATGGTAAGTAATCTCCACCACCCATGTACGCCCACAATACCAGAAGAATCATGGGCGCGTTGCCGATCGTAAAGGAAAAAGACATAATAAAGGGAGGATTTGGGCCTTCAGATATCTCACTCACCGATAGCTCACTCCTTGCAAAATTGGCTGTAATTAGTTCTTAATATTATATTTTATTGACTGCTCTATTGGCGCATTACGAGTATTAGTATTTAAGGGAATACCGGTTTTTTTTTTGTTGTGAGTGCGAGTGCGGAATATGTCTGGTGTATACCATGACATGGCTATTTCTTGAGAAGTCCAATCCAGGATTTTCTGTACATTACACTCGTATGATGTCCAGACATTATTTTTAAAGAATAATGACAGAGGCCATACCCCATGAGTTTGTTTCGGCATTTCTTCTCATTAAAATCTCATTATATTCTTCTCATTGATAATACTAACCATATTTTAAAAAATGCCTGCCTCGCTGGTGCAGTTGTAATGCGTACGCGTTACGACTAAGGCTGACGCTGAGGTCTCGGGTTCGATCCCCGGGTTGGGTAAAGTAATATTGGGTTTTTCTATCATGAAATGCTTAGTGTCAACCTGGAGTCTGGAATTGTGCCCGATATGGCGATAGGCTTGCCCCTATCACATTATGGACGGAGAGACGCTCGGCGAAATGTGGGTGTACTAGTTACACCTGTACCTAAGCCCTTCGGGGATTACAGACGTGAGTGCGTATATATGTATATAGTATACTTGTGTATTAAAAAAGTGATACCTACAAGTAATTATCAAATAATTCCATTACATGGCGTTTAAGTCAGAAAAAAATTATACCTGGAATTTTCTTGTTTATTTCATTCAATACGACAATATAATAGACAAAGCGCAACTCATGTTTATCCATCATGTGAACAAATGAGTGACTTAAAATATACCGATCATTATTCGCATACGCTTATCAGAAATATAATCCATATAACAAGTTTTGGCAATCATACAAATCAGCATGACATCACACGTCAATATAACAAATTTTATTAGAATTAACTTTCTGAACCTTTTGAAAGATTACCTCAAAATACAAAGCTTTAAGAAAAAGCGGCGGCGAACATTTTAACAAATTTAATTTATTGTTGACTGCGGCGTCGCTCGTTAGATGAAAACGAATTTTCAATCAACCGGCAAAAAATATTCGGAGCCAAATTTTTAAAGCAAGCGGTGGCTGAAGCATCGCCACACCGCTCTGATATTTAAATCACATTTTATATTAGCATATTCTTAGATCAAAAAGCTTACATTAATTGAGAACTTTGTTTTTTCTTTCATTTAGCATATATTGATAGAAGATTTAATGAAAGACCATGAAATCAAATTGTAATGTATTATAAGATAACGTGTTAATAATAAAGGATTACTGGTTGTAATCATAAATACACATGCCTGTACTCCCCGAAGGGGTAGGTAGAAGTATAACTAGGACACCCACATTTCGCCGAGCTTATTATAATCCCATGATGCGCGATAGGTGGCAAACCTATTGCCATACCATTCCAGACTCCGGGTTGATACTAAGCATTTCCTGATAGAAAAACCCAATATCACTTTACACCACCCTGGGATCGAATCCAAGACCTCAGAACAGTCGTACCGCATACACATTACAACTGCGCCACCGAGGCAGTCAATCAGTACTGAGTAGTAGTACCTACTGGTACTTTTTTTATCCTGGTACGGAAAAGTGATCAGAAAGCTATAGCTACATTATATTCAAACAGCTATATTAACTAAAATAAAACCGTGTAAGTTCAATATAAATTTTTAAATTATTACTTAAAGGTTTAGTACACCAGTAAGGTGACATTTATGATTCATGGGAATGCCAATGCCCGCACTGGTATAATGTCAAACCGCTCGACTACTGCCCTAGTGACTAGTTATAATAGTTCTATCGAAGCTGAAAATATTTATGATTATAGTAATTTATATTATACTATCATTTGCTCGCGACTCCGCATGCCTGAACGTCTTTTCTCCGGGACAAAAAGTACTTTATGTCCTTTCCCAAGATATAACCTATCTCTTTACCAAATTTCATTAAAATTCGGACAGCCGTTTAGCCGTGAAAACGAAACACTTTCGCATTTATAATATTATTATGGATTTCTCTTTAGAAGTAAGATAAATAAGATGGTTAGTTAACTGTAAAACTACCAACTAGCAATGTGCATGAAATATGTAAAATGTTTACGAGGTGGTAAGTCCCTCGGGCCGTCTGTGTTGGTACCACCGCTTCATCTATTTCTGCCGCCAAACAGCGGTGTGTAAGCACTGTTGTGCTTCGTTTTGAAGGACATTGAGGCCAGTGAAATTAATGGGCATTATGAGACTTAACATCTTATGTCTCTGGATGACGAGCGCTATTCATTGCCATTCAGTGTTCTATAATCCAGAGTTCTGTGTGACGTTGCTATTGTTTAACATCAAGCGAGCAACCTGTTCGTCTCGTCATTCAAGCAAATAAAACAATAATAATAGCCTTGTATTACATTGTTTATCGTCCCATTGCTGGTCATTGGCCTCATCTTTTAGTGAGATGGATTAGACGTTAGTCCAGCAGGCTTTAATTTTATTTAAATATTATTACAATTAAAACTGATATGTTTATCTATGAAATTATCGTTCTGTACGAGAAAAGTTTCTTTTCTTTTCTACCTTTTTATTTCTATTAATCAAAGTACCCACCTATGCTATCGATGCATCTTTGCCAGCGCAGTGGCAATTTATCGACGCTCTTCTGGAGGAAATAGGCTATAGACGGTATGCAACAAACTTTTCAAAGGCATTTTGTACTACTTCCTGGTAATGATTTTTTCCCACCAAAAGTTAGCATCATAATTGCATCTTTGCCTCTGCGCTAGCAAACTTACTGGCTTACTGTAATTTATAGAAATAAGAAAAATACTTTATTTTTTTCGTACACATCGACATTTCATAACTAATGACCTATTATAAGTTACTCCGCATAATAATAATTATTCGCATTCTATAGTTATGCACATCCTAACTTATTAATTTGGGGATTGACAGAACTCCATTAATCAAATCGGGTTTCACCAAATGTAATTTACCCTATCACCTCATCGGTCTAGTAACAGCGTTCTTGGCTAAGAAAGTCCTGGGTTCAATTCAAGGTAAGGCAATGGTGCTTTAGAAATCACACATGAGCCCGTAATTGGAATCATAGTTACACCTCTGTCTACATTGAAGACAGGTGTGAACTACATACGTTACGACCGTCCATACCACAGCTATCGCTGCATATTTCTTTCTTCATTCTTCATCAGTTCTTTCTTAATCGCGGAGTACTTTTTTATCTAGAAAGAAATTCGTAATACAAAGATCTGACTGGCGTTGCTTCTGTCTAAAGGCAGACTTAACGCTTACCATCAGGCGGTCGCCTGCTGTCAAAAATATATCCCATCTTCATTTATGCCACATATCACACATAGAAATTGCAGGGGACAAATACAGCTGTTCAAACACTTTAATCGTATAATGTTGAATTATGTTCCCAAATTCCCAATAAATTACGGAGAAGCAATATTCTTACAGCTGCATTCCAGTAAGGGGCACATGGGAATAACACAAATCCCTCCAAATTATTACACAGTACCTGTGGGGCTGTAGGCCGATGCGACAAATTCCATATTTTGCCGGGTTTAAAGGGTAACAGTTCGAATCTGAAATAATTTATGTTGGGGATTAAGTTGACGCAATGAAAGGAAATCTTCTTAAGAGCCTCGACATCAGAATTTCTTCCTCTCGCTTCGTAAACGTATTTAGTAGCTTTAAACCGATTCCAGCAAACTTGTAATTAAATTGAGATATTTATTTCAATGGGGTTTTATTATTATCATATGTTATGTATACACCCTTTAGAGTCTTCCGTCATGTGGATTATGTTACCTTATAGGGTTTGTAAAATGTTTTTTAGAATGCTGATAATTACTTCTATAACATATACATTTATATACATTTTCATAGATATACATTTATCACACGAACATACACGACGCAACATATGCTCACGTCACGAGCTAACTCGAGTTCGTAAGAACGATCGATATTTGAAACAATAATCTCATTTTTTTATTTATTTATTTTGATGTAACAGCCTCAGTGGCACAGTATGCGAGTAGCCGGCTGTGAAGCGAGAGGCCGCGGATTCGATTCCCGCACCGAGACAAAATGTTCGTGTGATCCACAAATATTTGTTTCGAGTCTGGATGTTTTATCCCCAGAGGGGCTGACGTCAGGCAGACGACCGGTCATAAAAACAAAGCGCCAAATCTTTCTGTAAAATGTGTTAAAAAGCATGTTGCGTCAACCCCACTGCGAGTGGGATAAGGGCAGGTGGAAGGATTTATTTTGATGAGATAAACCACCAGTTTATCACATCAAGACGAGAACTTATCCTTTATTTTACTGAAATCGTATTCAGTTCCATTGTCAACAATAAATTAGGATGAACAAAATGAATTACAAATTTACAAAGTGGCAATTTCCAATTTTAGACTTTCTTAATTTATTTTAGAACACAATTCACTCTGTGATTCAAAACTTAACTATAGAGAAAATTGAAGTAGCGAACTTTCTAACTAATTTGTAAGTGCTTAAATCTTTTTATTAATTTATTTCGTAAAAAAGTTTTATTTAAATACCTTGTCAACCGACAAAATATGTTCTACGATGAAAGTTATACTACGCTCATACTACCATAGCAAGTCGTTGACTTAATTAATTCATTCGGGTCTGGGTG
The DNA here is from genome assembly GCA_905332985.1 of Mimas tiliae. Classification (NCBI taxonomy): domain Eukaryota; kingdom Metazoa; phylum Arthropoda; class Insecta; order Lepidoptera; family Sphingidae; genus Mimas; species Mimas tiliae. Next base: position 8,995,348 of record HG995240.1, on the reverse strand, counting down.
TTGTGGGACCGTAAGTCCCTCCTAGTTCTTGATACCCACGATACAGGTTTACCTAGTGTGGGGTCAGGACTATGTGTGTGACTGTTGGGTGTATTTATTTATTATTTATTATATCATCTTTGCTATTTGTCAAAGTCTATGCCTCAAAGGTCGTAACATGACAATACCTATTAATCAATTTATAGGTACATATATCACTTTCTATACAACGTGGCAACATTGCCAGTGTAATGGGCACATTCGCATCTGATACAGTCCGGGGTGGTCTCTTCGATTAAATTTAAATGTAATGCTTGTGTAATTTTGAGCAAACGTTCATGTAAATATTAATGTAAAAAATAATTGTATCGATTTCTTTTAATTTATAATAAAATTTATAGGTTAATTAAATTAAGAATTCAAATATATTAAAGGAACATAGCCGAATTGTTTACTTACAACTAAACTATACCTATCAAGAACATCAGTTAAAAGTTTATCTATTCTTTGACGTGATAGATGACAATAATACCATTTGAAAATCACAAAGGCATACGAGCATGTGAATCACGTGATGGTAAGTGATCTCCAGTGCTAATGTCCGCCCACGATATTAGAATAATCATGGGCGTGTTATTATCCTTAAGAGAAAGAGATAATTACGGTGAAGGGGAGGGAATTTGGGCCTCTGAATATCTCAATCACCAAAGGCAAACGCAGCAGTAAGCCGCTACTTTACGTTGGTTTTCTGTGACCCGGTCGAACCGTCCTTTCGTGTTGTAGACAAAAGTATCTGTAGAATGGCTTTACCACTCTTTCTTTTCTTCTGGATATTCTGGTATGCCTGTACGAGCTAGGCACCTAGTGTAATTAGAAGCTTTGGTTAAATATGTTGTATCTGTACATTCAATCTTTCAGCTACGAAAGTCGCTTGCAAAACGGGAGTGCCGGAGTCGCAAAACGGGTTCATTCCCTTTGTTTTATGAGACAATTAAGCAACGGGGGACGTCTGGCTGGCGCGAAGAGTAAATTTTTGTTCATCGTTACAAAGAAATGGGGGGATTTAAATAGCAAATCGAAAACTCGTAGCAATCTACGTTAAATTGTTAACAGTAGGTATTTGTGAACGGTAATTGTTATTGTGCTGGTAAAAAATCGGTCAATTGCCAGTCGGACTCGCGTACCAAGTGTTCCGTACTCACTATATAATGAAGGTAAGAAACTTCCACAAAATGATCGCTTTATCTATTTCAGCACTGCCAAGCAGCAGTGTGTAAGCACTGTAGTGTTCCGGTCTGAAATTACTGGGTTTTATGAGACTTGACATCTTATGTCTCGGAATGACGAGCGCAGTCCAATGCCATGCAGTCCTTTGTAATTCAAAGTTCTGTGTTGTTTCTGTTTATGGGCAGGCGTAGGCTTACCATCAGACGAGCGAACTACTCGTTTCGTCACTCAAGCTAATAAAAAAAACCATCAAGACCACATAAATTCTGCAATCACATTTGTGTATACGTAAAAAAGACATGTTTATTAGAGTTCCATACTCAAAGAATACCAACAGAACGCTATTACAGAGCGTACGCCATCAGTCTGACAGCCTGTCTATCCTACTTATAGAGGGCTCGATCTTTGAACGGTAATAGGTAGTGGGTTGAAATTTCACAGAATATGCGTTAAGTACTATAGCGATATAATAAAAAATAATAATAGCATAATCATCGCTGGTTGTTTTTGTGATCTGCCATGTTTCCTTGATACATTAATACATACATAGTCACGTCTATAATCCGAGAAAAGATAAGCAGAGGTACACCTTTAGTACACCCACATTTTGCCGGGCTTATTTCTACCCCATGATGTGATAGGGGGCGAGCCTATCGCCATACTGGGCACAATTCCAGACTCCGGGCTGATACTAAGCATTTCGTAATAAAAAAACCCAATATCACTTTTACCCGACAGGGGATCGAACCCGAGACCTCAGCACAGCAGTCGTACCGCGTACAACTACGCCGCCGAGGCAGGATTGATGTCGGGGTGTTTTAACGGTTTGATCATTTATCTTTACGTTTCAGTTTGATCATTTCCAACCAATAACTAAGCTTCTTCTTAGTCGGTCTCTTCATTGCTGAAGGTCGTGTCTAGCTTGAAGTAGTGATCCCCCCATGCACTATACTCTTCCATGTGGTCCTGTCTTCGGCGGTCTTAATTGCTTGAGATATCGGCAGGCCAGTGATCGTCTTTATTATGTTTGACTAGCGGATAGGTGAACGACCACGAGTCTTTTTCCGTTGACCTGGCCGACTACCATCAGCTTTTCCAGATTGTCAGGGTTCCTACGAGCAACATGTCCGAAATAATTGAGTATCCGTTGAAAGCATAAAGTGGATAGCCTTGTGGTTATTCCGAGCTCCTTGAGAATGGACACGTTGGTTCGGCGTGCGGTCCAAGGTATTCGTAACATACGCCTCCAACACCACATTTCGCAGGCGTCAATTTTCGCTCTCTCTTTTTGCCTTACCGTCCAGGATTCAGCACCATAGAAGAAGATTGAGAAGACCAACGTACGCATCAGCCTCACTTTAGTTTTACGGGATATATTGCGGTCTTTCCATATCCTAGTGAGTTTAGTAAATGCTGTTTTGGACATTTGGATTCTTCTACTTATCTTCGTCCCGCTGCCACCCTCGTTGTTAAGAAGTGAGCCCAAATAAACGAACTGATCAACAAATTCTAGGTCTCCGAGTTCGTTTGAACGAATTAGCGTACCTGGCTTGTCTACTACCAGCACCTTGGTCTTGGCCTTATTTATGTTGAGTCCAACCAATTCACTCTCCTTCTCGACTCTAGAAAGGAGTTCAGCCAGTTCTTGCTCGGACGATGCAAATAGGGTAGTGTCATCTGCGTACCTGAGGTTGCTGATTTTCCTGCCACCAACAGATATTCCACCCTCCCAACCTTCCAGGGCTCTTCTCATGATGTATTCTCCATATATGTTGAAGAGAATTGGGGACAGAATGCATCCCTGTCTGACTCCCTTCTGCGGTTTGAAAGGTTTTGACAAGACGTGGTTGACCTTTACAACTGTGCTTCCATCCCGGTAGAGGTTTGCGATAAGTAGAACGAGATGCTGGGGCACTCCCATTTCTGTTAAGATGCTCCACAGGCATTCCCACCTAACACAATCAAATGCTTTAGAGTAGTCGACGAAGCACATCAGCATTGGAATGTTGAATTCACGACACTTTTCTATTATCTGCCTGACATTCACAATCTGTTCCCTTGTGCCTCGTCCTCTAACAAAGCCCGCTTACTCTACCGGAATCTGCCACTGCAGAAACGCTTTGAGGCGTTCGTTGATGACGTACAGCAGAATTTTACTTGCATGGGATATGAGTGCCACAGTTCTGTAGTTTCCGCAGGACTTTGTTGAGCCCTTCTTGTGTAATGGTGTTAGAATGGATTCCTGCCAATCATTGATCCATTCACCTGTTCTCCATATCCGATTGCATAGGTTTTGTAGGATGTATACACCGCTATCCCCTAAGACTTTTAAATCTTCGGCAAAGATACAGTCGCTTCCGGCCGATTTATTAGTTTTGAGTTTCTTTATAGAGAACTCAATTTCGGACTTTAAGATGTCAGGTTCCAAGGGATATTGGTAATGTTGTGTGGAGGGTTTATTGATGCCGCTGCCGTGCCAGAGTACAAGTTTTCGCAATAACCTCTCCACCTGTCTACTACCTTATCAATTTCAGTGAGCAAACCTCCACTTACCTCCTCAATAGCCCACGTTTTCGCCTTAAAATCCCGCGTGATAGATTTTATTTTCATAAAAAGATCTCGAACATGCATCTTTTGGGTGTGATTCTCAATTTCAGTACATAAGTTGTTAAAGTACTGATTTTTGTCTTCCCTACACCGACGCTGCACTTCTGCCGAGAGAGCTTTATATCGCTCACGACTGTCATCATTTGAGACGGTTTTCAGGTCTTTCCTTTTCATAATAATATCCCATGTCTCATCTGATAACCATGAGCTGCGTGGTGAGTCACGCGTATCAACTTGACTTTCCTTATGAGTCGCAAGTAGCAGTTCTTTCATTTTGATCCAATTCTCATTCACACCCGAGTTATCATCAATTTGAAAATCTGTCGCAACTTTTTCCTGAAAACGTGCTTTAAAATTTATCTGTTCTCCAGGTGTAAGCCTACGTTTCTGCTTATCAGTGTGACGGTGACACTTCTTAAGCTTAATGATCATTTTTGCAACAAGCAAGGAATGATCACTGTCGCAGTCTGCCCCTGGGTAGGTTTTGGTGTTTATTACGCACGATCTCCACCTTTTCGAAACGGCGATATAGTCGATTTGGTTTCTGGTACTACCTCCTGGCGATGTCCACGTATAGAGTCGTCGAGGATGATCCTGGAACCAGGTGTTCATTATGGACAGTGAGTTAGCTACACAGAACTGTAACCATCGGTCTCCTCTGTCATTCCGTGTGCCCAGTCCATAACGTCCCACAAGATCCCTCAGGTGGTAGTCATACTCTCTGCACCCAACTTTGGCAGTCATGTCTCCAATCAGAATATTTATTTCTCTCCTAGGTAGCGAGTTGTAAGTGTCATCCAACTGATTGTAAAATTGTAGATATCTGCCTCGCTAGAAGTGCTTGTGGGTGCGTATACCTGTATGATGTTCATACGACATGGCTTAGGGTTGAGTTTCAGAGTGACTATACGGTCGCTAACAGGGTTGTATCCCAGAACACATTTGTCGATCTCAGGTGTTACAGATATCGCCACGCCTTTTCTACTCTCGTTATCAGGGCCAGAAAAGTATATGGTGTGACCTTTGCTCGTTTTGTAGAATCCTGTACCTCTCATGTGAGTTTCGCTAAGGCCTAAAATATCCAGTTTGTAGGCCTGTTGTTCCTTGTCGATTGTTTCTTTCGAATAACTAAGCACTAAACTCGATATTAAAACATATTGATTTTGAACAAGCTAGGTGTGACGTAGTTAATCCATTATGTATGGAAGCCGCGCCAGTGCGGTACAAATGGTATTGTGTAATTACTTCCACACGTTCTTTCAGCTTGCGAGCGACGTGACGCCACCGCCATCCAATACTATTTCTAACAGATGTTCCATTATGGTATTGACTGGCATTTTTAATGAGTTCCATAATTAAACGGCGAAAATACCTAGATTATCCAAACATAAGTTCACGCTTGTACCAAGAGTGGGCAGAGGCGCTAAGTGTACTGATGGTTTGTTGAGATTATTTTCCATCCCATGATGTGATAGGCTTTGTTCGACGGTACCGGACACAAATCCGGGGCATACTCATGAATGATGAATCATGTGTGATTATTTGAATTGAAAACTCAAATACAAATTATGATTGCCGGGCCCGGGATTTTAACGCAGGATCTAAGGTTTTTTCAGCCTAAGTTGGCCGCCACTAGACCAATAAAGCGATATTAAGGCTACGTATTATGTAGATACTGATAATTTTATTTAGTTCTGTTTGTATAAAATAATAATAATAAATAAATACACCCAATAATCACACACATAGTCCTAACCCCACACTAGGTTAACCTGTATCGTGGGTATCAGGAATTACGCGGGACCTTCGGTCCCACAACACCCAGACCCGAAACAAATATTTGTGGATTAGACAAACATTTGTCTCGGTGTGGGAATCGAACCCACGGCCTCACGCTTCGCAGCCGGCTACTCGCCCACTGCGCCACAGAGGCCATAAAAGCGAAGTACCACTCACTCACTCACACATTAATCACGATATCTCAAAAACTTCTAAAGCTATGGTCATGAAATTTGGGCAGATAATAGTTTGTGTAATGTAGGTACCACCTAAATAGGATTTTTGGGATATTCACATTTGAAGAGGGTAAAAGGGGGATTGACTTTGTATGAACCTTTTTATTGAACGAAATTTCTCGCGGGCAGAGCCGCTAGCTACAGCTAGTAAATTACATAGTCCAGGCTAGTTATTATAATATAATGATTATCTCTATCTCTGTATCGTCTTTTTTTAGCATATGCAGGCAAACAAGCAAGTGAGTCACCTGATGGTAAGTGATCCCCACCGTCCATGTACACCCACAATACCAAAAATAACATGGGCGCGTCGCCAACCTTAAAGGAAATGGATAATTAAGGAATTAGGAAGGGGACAGTGATTAAGGCCTCCTGGTATCTCATTTACCATACGAAACGCAGCAGCAAGCTGTTACTTTACGCCGGTTTTCTGTGAGACAGTGGTAACCCGGACGAGCCGGCCCATTCATGCAGTAGACAAAACTGCCTACAGCGTGGCTCTACCACTCAAAAAATATCTAATTCTTTTGATTAAACTACTAACGCAGCAGTCTGTAAACAAATTATTAGATATAAATCCCGTAACGTAGTAATTTACGTTCATTGCTTAGTTCTAACACATAAAACCTCATTGTTAACCCTTTGAGTCTAATAAAACAAGTGACAGTCTAGCTGATAAAAAAATACTTTAACAATTTAACAGTGCACTACGGCATTGTTGTTCCCGAGTAAAAACTTTCCCATTAAAAGTTTACGACTAAGGCGGCTTCCTTTATATAACCACTTTAAAATGTAGCAGTTAGTCTGGTTTTGTTTTGGGGCAAATAGTATTTTCTACTTGGCATTGATTCTTTTTGTTTGCCTGTGTAGCTGTCTTAAGGCCTTTATAATGTTTGTTCATATTATTTATGTTAATCTTACGAAAAAATTATCAATAGGTATAAACAACAAGTTGCTTATGGTATTTTTTTTTAATTAACAGTGAGTTAGGAAGCATAAGTGAGATCTTAGTTTCGTTCAGGTGTGTATGAGCCACTTACGTAAGTCTTACATAAGACTGTAAAATGTAAATCTAGACACACGGTAGTGTGTCAGCCAAGTTCGAAGTAGAACAGGGCGATGCAAGGCACTAGCATGGCAGTGTCGATACATTCCGAGCTTCTTTCGACCCCTGATTTAAAACTTACAAATATAATATAGGTCTTAGAATAAAACTATAAGCTTACAAATTGCGATGTCAAGTGGTGTTTCTAATAGGTAACAAAAATATTTTTATAAGTATTCAATAATTGATGTTATACTATCTACGCTTCCTAAGCTAATGTATAAAAAATGATAATTTTGGCACTGTACTTTCTAATTGGTGCATTCTTTTGTAATAGGTAGGTAGTTTCAAAGTTACACTGCAGATATTGCAACGGTAATTTCGATGCACAAGCAAATTATTAATAAACTAAACATTAACACACAACAAAACCAATAATTCAGTAGAAAATTAGGACAACTATTTAGGTATATCCAATAATGGTCTAAATTTATTGTCACGTCGTGTGTGGAAATTGATATTTCAGGACTACCAATATTATGTATTATTTATTGAAATATTGTTATTTGTGACAGAAACACGCGAAAGTAGTAGATGGTATATATAATCTCTTGCATGCAAAAATCCATTTGGGTAGGTACCATCACCTTGTCGATTTCTGCCATCAAACAGCGGTGTTTAAGCACCGTTGTGTTTTTTGCACATTGAAGCCAGTGTAATTTCCGTGCATTATGACACTTAACATATTAATATGTCTAGCGTAGTTTAGTACTTGCTTCATCAGTCAATTTATGAGAGGTATTGTTACTATTCATAGGCGGGCATGACGGTAATCACCTGAGGAGTGACTTCATCGTCTCGTCATTCAAAGCAAGCAAAAAATAAATTGTAAGTTTTTAATTTAATGCAATATTATATTTAATTACTTCTGTATACCATAACTTGTGAGTAAAAAACTTAATTTTAACATGTCAAAGATGGTAACACCTGGGACAAATATGAATGCGGCTGGTAAAAGGTTTCGGTAAGAGCACAACGCTTTTGTGTCTTTTTCTGACCCTCGTCACGCCTAATTTTATTATGAACTAATTAATTTATGTAATTACGACCTAAACTCGTTTTTTTCTCGTGACCCTAAAGAGACAGATATATACGTTTATTCATTAGTACGTTAATGCTTCTTATTTGTATTTATTCTTCCTTTTCCTGATTACTGATTTGTATTTATTCTTCCTTTTCCTGATTACTGATGGCGTGCTTTAATATTTTGTGTAGTTTATTAATTTGTGTAAGCAAAATAAAATAAATGAATTAAAAAATATGAGTTTCAGTATTTTTATTCAAAAAGAACACAAAAAGAAACAAACTTCAAAGGCCTTATCACAGTTTTTATGTCAAAATAAAACATTACTATAGGCACTTATAAAAACAGCTGTCTCGGAAATACAAATTAGATACGATCAGTCCTAACCTTAAAAACAAATCTTATAGAGTAATATATTCAAGAACTGAGATATCTCCTCTGACACATTTATAAAAACTCGACTCATCAACGTTTCAACAAAGGAACTAGGTGAGTACAAATTTAGGCTTTAGAAAATAAGCTTATCTTAGACCCTTATAATCCCTACCCGGAACTTTGATCCCCTCGAAATGGAGCAGTCCTACAGAGATTGACATTTACTACGTTATCTGTCCCAACAGACACCGCTCCTTGGAACTAGCTCTCGACGAAATGTGATCACCATAATGTAGTAAAATATTAAGCAGTGCATACACTTCGAACAAAAATCACACAATACTTATGACTAAATATTTCAAAACCGACTCAAAAAAACTATAAAGCTGGAAATAAAACTAAACAATTTTTATCATTGAATATTAAACTACATCACCATACGAGTATCCTAAAAATGTTGGTCGAGGTGGAGAAACACATGGAAGTTGAAATAAATAGTTTTTTAAACACCATATATATTTATTTTCATTGGCTTTAGCATTTAATTATATTATAATTTGTAGTAAACATGAATAAGATGTTTTTATGTTTAAATAATTATTTAATTAAGTTTTTATCTCTGCCTACCCCTATGGGAAAAAGGCGTGAGTATTTTATGTATAGCTTTTGTGAATGGTGAAAAATATGGTAAAAATATCTAGATGCGGGAAGTTCTAGGGGAAGTATACGTACCCTAGTTTATGGTACGTATACGTCAGCGGCAAGACGTAGGTATCCCGCGTAATTACCTAAACGTTTTCGGAATAATATACAAACTACGTCACTACGACATTCAGCCTTCATTACATATAGAATTTTCGTATAATTAAACGCCCAACTAACAACAGTACTCAATTACTGTCCAATTAATTCATAATTACATAAAAAATATCAGTAAATTACAGGACGCGCCATCACTCGAAACCGTCACTCGTCTAAAATGGAATAGACATTTTGATTGTCGTATCACATATTAATTATGTACGTCAATAAAATTGTTTCATCATTATAATTCGACGGTGTCACATCCCATGACAAGTGTTTGGGGGGACATCAGTAACTGAAACTATTACGAATACACGTGTATGTATTTTAACTTTCACTGTCAAACGTTTGTATATCATACAGTCACACTGATGTCTCCCATACTGATGTATTTCTCGTAGTTTAATAATTTTGTGAGTGGCAGAGCCACGCTGTAGACAGTTTTGTCTACAGCATGAATGGGCTCGACAGGGTCATTAGCACTGTCTCACAAAAAAACCGACGTATAGTAGTTTCGTACGGTGAGTGAGATATCCGGAGGCCCAAATCCCCCCACCCCCTTCCCAATCCCTTAATTATCCCTTTCCTTTAAAGTCAACGCGGCTATGATTTTTCTGGTATTGTGGACGTACATGAGCGGTGGAGATCACTTACGATCAGGTGACCCACTTGCTTGTTTGCCGGCATATACCGCAAAAAGTTCGCCAACGATATTACAATCCCATGATAAGTGGCAAAGCTGTCGCCATATCGCCGGACGGCCAAACTACATGTGTTTATAAAAGGGAAATTACTCGATTGTCTGACCTCGGGGACCAAGCAAGGAGTTTGCTAGTTTTGTATTACGTAAATATATAAAATTACGTAAAGTAAATAATAAATACGCTTCTTCTCCCCAGAGAGGTTGACGTCAGGCAGGCGGCGGGTTGTTAAAACTAAGCCATATCTTTCTGTACCATGTGTTAAAAAAATGTTGCGCCGACCCCACTGCAAGTGGGATAAGGGCAGGTGGAGGAAGGATGTAATAAATACGCTTGTAATTTGTACTAATAACGCACATGCACTTAATATTTAATATGGTACATGTTATGTTACTACATATTATTCTACTGTGATCATAAACCGAAACAAGCCCACATACATGAAACAAAGTAATGTTGGTTTATTTTATAAAACGTGTTATGAGAAATCTCTTTTACGCTTTGATCGTCGACGGAGAATGAATTACTTTCGTTTATTTTATAATGATTCTTTGTTATCAATCTGCTGATATCATGTTTTATTATAATGCTAATAAATATAATATAATAATAGCTTTTGCTCATTGCTCCGCCCGCGTGATCTCCCTCCCGTTTTCCCCTTAAAATGTAAAATTCTAAAAAGCATAATTTATTATTTATTTAATTTAATATTACATTATGCCAAAGACTTCTAGTTTATGTAAGGTACATGTCACCATCGAAATAAGATAACAAGAAACGTAACTCAAGCAAAAAATTATCCCACCAAAACTCTGTACAAGGGGGCGGGGCTATAAAAGTCTGTGCATATTAATCTCTAGTTGACACTTGATACGTCTAATTTTCTGCGCGGTGCAGAACGTCGAATCTTGATCTAGAAATTTAATATTTAGTCATTCACTTTTATGAAATAAAGTTGATTTTCAACGTTCATTAATTTTTGTTGCGTGTCTCATACACGAGTTACGTGTGATTTTACCTTTGCATGTGTAAGTAAGTATCATTGATGTAAGTATGTATTTTGGCAGATTCATATGAGAGTTATCGTTCTAGTTATCTTATATCAATGCATGTCACATACAATTTTTTTTTTCTGACGTAAAAAGTCACCCACTATGTATAGATACGGTTTTATAATACCATGATTACTTTCAGCTCATACCTACTAATAAAATTCTGTTGCAAAATAATCCCTTTTGCACAACCCCTTTTGATGTCGCAGCAATGTATAAACAATTTATGTAACCACTGCTGTGCGCAAACATTAATTTTCTATACTCCCCTATACCTTATACTAGAGCCATATGAGTACAGCGTTCGCTTATAATATCCTCCGAAAGCTTCCACGCAATCTACATAGTTACAGTTACGTTAAGTAGCAATATGTTTTGGAAACTGCCTACGGAGCCTGCATCTAAATTATATAACATTAATTCAACTGAATCTTTACGATGAGTTTGCTCTTACATTTTTAACAAATTATAGATTTTTAGATTTTGTATTATATTATAATAAATAATATGACAGCTCGTGTTTGTAACTAGTGGTAGAGCCACGCTGTAGACACTTTTGTCTACAGCATGAACGAGCCGGCTCGTCCGGGTCGTTACCACTGTCCCACAGAAAACCGACGTAAAGTAGCAGCTTGCTGCTGCGTTTCGTGCGGTGAGTGAGATATCCGGAGGCCTAAATCCCCCTCCCCTTCCCTATCCCTTAATCATCCCTTTCCTTTAAGGTCGGCAACGCGTCCATGATTCTTTTGGTATTGTGGGCGTACATGGGCGGTGGAGATAGCATACCATCAGGTGACCCACTTAATCGTTTCCGACCTATGACATTAAAAAAAGAGAAAAACTGTCCAAGGTTCGACAAATGTGGGTGGACCACGATTCGCTTAACTTATTTCCGTCCTATGATGTCATCGGTGGTAAATTATTGACATACGAGTATTGGGTACAAATTACAATCCCATGCGATTCATTTGCGATTTTTCGAATAAAAAACACAAACAAATGATACATCTGAATACAAAACAATAAGACCGTGAACGAACCTATTGTAAATGAAAAATGGTATTAGAATACCAATCATATATTTTATAACCATTCATTCGTACAAAACTCTAAAGATAAATGAATTGACTTCTGAAAAAATGAATCATAGAGTTGCGTGATGAATCCATTTCGTTCGTTATAATAACTATGCTGATCAAATTGTATAAAGATAATAATAATTAACCTTGAAAGTCACCCGATTGTAAGATGTGATCGCTGACTTACATACATTACAGATGATAAAATGTATCTGTGAAGCCTCCAGCGTAAAAAAAATTCTCAATCGATTTACAAAAGAGTGAGATTTCTTATAGTGGAAGGCCGGAATAGTGAAATTTTCAGAGGTCCTAATCCCTCTCCCCTGCTCAATCCCTTAATTATCCTTTTCCTTTAAGGTCGGAAACGCGTCCATAATTCTTCTGGTATTGTGGGCATACATGGGTGGTGGTTTCACTTACCATCAGGTTATCTACTTGCTCGTTTGCCGACCTAAATATTATAATAGGGGATAATAACAACAGCCTTCGTGGCACAGTGGGCGAGTCGCCTATTGTGAAGCGAGAGACCGCGGGTTTGATTCTTGCACTGAGACAAAATATTATTGTGTGCTTCATAAATATATGTTTCGGGTTTGGGTGTTTTCTCCCCTGAGGGTTGACGTCAGCCAGCGGTGGCTTGTCGTTAAATCTACAAGCCAAATCTTTCGTAACATGTGTTAAAAGCATGTTGCGCCGACCCCACTGCGAGTGGTATAAGGGGAGGTTGAAGAAGGAAGAGACCCGGTGCGGGAGAATTAAACTGTACGAATAATCGGCCATATTTACTGTGGTGTCAAAACCAGCATTCAACTTGTGTCACTAAAGGAATTTTAAGGTATATGACTGAGACATGAGAGAGCAGCGATGGACCACGACCATCTAACGACCATACAATTTTATACAAAACGAACGTATCTCAGTCAACACAGTGCACTCGACGAGTTGAACGTGTCAAGCGGTCTCCCCGTCTCGGTCGCGTACCTAATATAGGCCCTTACGAGTACTTATAAACTTTTTAAGCACTGATTAGTTAAACACTGTTTTCGTATGCTTCTAGCCACTTCATAAATAGCATTGATAGAGTGGAGAGTGTTTAACTAATCAATGTTTAAGTAACGTAATATTTAAGTAAGGGCCTTAATATCTACAGTCAAATAAGCGTCTAGTAATTAGAAAGTAATGTAACTAAGATTCTAGTTATGTAACTTAAGTAAAGTAGAAGTTACTTTAACTGTTTATAAACAGTTAAATTTATTTAAATAATAGACTTCACAATGTACCAATTAAAATATTAGGAGAAAATTGAGACAAATAAATGGCAACAAATTTACATGTTTCGGCGACGCGTATCGCACGGTGAAAAATTACAGAAATATTTCACCTGATTTCAGCGTCGTTTATTTAATGTTGGATAAAACGGATCAACACGCCTGGGGTTTTTAAACAGCAACCAATTCTTTTAGTGCAAACTACTATAAAGATGAAGATTTTTATATTTATACAAAAGTACATACTTGAGTAAATTAAACTAAACTTTGGCGTAAAAACAGTTTTTGAGTGGTAGAGCCACGCTGTAGACACTTGTGTCTACAGCACGAATGGGCCAACTCGTTCGGGTCGTTACCACTGTCTCACAGAAAACCGACGTAAAGTAGCAACTTGCTGCTGCGTTTCGTACTGTGAGCGAGATATCCGGAGGCCCAAATCCCACTCCCCTTCCTAATTCCTTAATTATCCCTTCCCTTTAAGATGGAGATCACTTACCATCAGGTGACAGACTTGCTCGTTTGCCGGCCTATGCTAAAATAAACTTTTGTATTACTAATAACAAACACGGTGCACCAGTTGCACCCCTACCTACCCCTTCAGGGATATAGCCATAAACTTATGTTATGTAATAACAAACAAACCGTCGTAAAGTAGCAGCTTCCTGCTGCGTTTCTTACGGTGAGTGAGATATCGGGAGGCCCAAATCCCCCTCCCCTTCCCAATCCCTTATTATCCCTTTCCTTTAAGGTCGGCAACGCGCCCGTAATTCTTTTGTATTGTGGGCGTACATGGGCGATGGAGATCGCTTACCATCAGGTGACCCACTTGCTCGTTTGCCAGCCTATACTATAAAAAAAAAACGAAACGAGCAATTCTTTGATTTTCTAATATTGTGACGGAACTCTAAAAAGAAAATAAAACGTTTTAATGGATTGCGTAGATCGGCGACGTAAATCTACGCTGAAACACGACACTCAAATCCCTTTTTGTTGATAGCTTTTATACGCTTATTTTCTAGAAAACAAAATTCCAATAATATAAGAATTTAAATCAATAAGACCTTGGAATATAAGTCCAAGCGGACTGTAGGGGGATGCGGATGGCGCTGTAAAACTGAATCAACACTTTTCCGCCTTACAAATAACAACATTTGAAGTATTGTACACAATTTTTAAGAACCGTCTTGTCTTTTCGTTTACTATCTGTTTTAGTTTTGTACACATGATATACATACAAGTATAATCTCTTTTAATACAGCCGTGATATTACATAATAATTAAAATGGAAGACAACAAAACACAAAATTATGACAACGTATTTCAAACTGGTACTTCCCAAAATCGCTATTTATGCGTTATTTGGCAAAAAAAAAACTAATGAGCATTCAATGCACAGGCACTAATTCTAAATTTCAATACTTATTTAATAATTATGATTTTACCTTTACAAAATATTGTATTTTGATTGTACAAATCCAGTAATGGTGAAAGTCTCTCAGCGATGGAACAAGCTGCGCAGCGACACTCCATTAACCGACGCATTATCTCCCTCTGCCGCGAGCACTCTTCATTTTAAAATATCCCTTATACCTAATACTACAATGCTTTTACCGCAAAGCACAATTTTATATTCACTTACAACGTGTTTCATTTAAACTCGAGTCTCTCGGCAAGAAATTTTGCACTTTCATGATTTTATCCAGGAATTAACGAAGGTAAACGTAGTCTAATACCAGCCATTGTCCGCTATTTTAGTTTCATAATTTATAGGATGTAAAAGCTTTTCTACTGTAGCATTTGTAAGTGTTATTTAAATGCAGGGAAATTTTCTGCAAATATGTATTTTACAATTTACTCGCTGTGAAACTTGCAAAACATTACAAAATGCGCTCATTGATACTGACTGTAGATGTGTTATTTCATGGGCATTCATTTTCAAATACTCTAACAATATAAAGCAACAACCAATCAATGTTAGCAGTGCTACATTACTATGTATTATTTTAAATAATGCATAACCCACTGAAATTAGTCCGAAAGTAAACATTTACTCTTCAGTAAGATTTGATTTTGAGCGTAAAATATGTAAATTGCATGATATTACAAAAGAAACACAGTCTTTTAATTATGCAAAAATATATAACCTCTTTAAGAAACAAATTAAAAGGATCCATTGTCGCCAAGACAGAAAGTAATAAAATCTTTTTATAGACTCCAGATACTAATCCGAGGGATTAGGGACTAATTAACTGGAACGGGGCCCTCGTCAACGATCCAACGACCGCTGTAAATTAAGATGTACTTCATTTTTAATGAGATTAACCCAAGACATAAAGGATCTATCACTCCTGTCCGACATTGTATTGTAAAATCTGTACTTGTTTTAATTAAATGTCTCAAAATGGTCTAAACACATTTATTGTCAATATCACTTAAGTTAATCAACAATTACAAAAGTACGTATCACCTCGGAGTTCATCCAAGCCAAGAGGACATAGATAGTGTTGCCAGTCCACACTGTATACAATAATATATTACGTCTATCTCTTTGACAAAAACCAAAAAAAACAATAAAATGTTTTTCCCATCAAACTTATTGATACAAATTTAACGCAGTGAAAACGTTTTTAATATCTACGTATTTGTTACATTAATATGTTACATCTATCATTCGTACTTTTTTTCATATAACAAAATGTTACATTTCGCTATCACCTTATTTATTAGGTTTTAAAGAAATTCGTGCATGTAAAAGTCTGAAGATGTTGGAGTTGACGTGAAAATGTATCTAAGTTAAATAACACATGTTTTTTTGTGTTTCTTATTATCATGTTTGAATCATACAAATTATAGAAAGTATTTCCCTAGCATTTTCTAACACAAATGAGACGAAGAGGTGACGAGCGCAGCGATGTGCAGTAAGTACCTTATTATTCAAAGTTCTGGACGATTTTGCTACTATTCAGACGAGTGAAATGTTCATCCCGTCATTAAAGAGAATAAAAAATCATAACACAGCGTCTACCAAAACATGTTAAACAGATTAATTTTAAATCCTATTTCTGGGTAACTGTCGATAAAAATAATAAAATAATTTACGGTATAACTTGCTATCGTTATTTGAAGCAGTTTTATGACGCTGTTAGGGTCCCAGTTATATCGCAGTAAGAACTTGAACATATTTTTATATCTTCCGTGTAAATTTCAACTTCCTATAAAATTATACATCCACCAAGTACGAGGTTATCTTTGTTATAAAACTTTGAAAATTGTTTTCTCATTCATGTAGGTAAATCTGTTTATATTAATCCACACATTCCTATTAATCATTAATGTTCATTGGATCCATGATACATCCAATCAAATACCTAAAGTAAAACATTTTTTTTTAAATCCTATATCTTAGTATGTTACGATACCTGGATACAGCCCTCTTCTACTAATGAGCACGTTTAGACGTTACTCTAGATGTTTTACTTAACATTTAACTTTGAAAAATCATAAAACATAGATGCGTGCCCTGGGCAATCAATCATCTTATATATTTGGATAAGAAAAAAAAAGTAAAAAAAGCACTTAAAAGTATACCGACCAACGCACTACATCAATACTTGAATTTGATAAAAAATTGCCACAGTAAAGTTTATATATGTATTATTATCACAAATCTTCTTCCACCTGCTCTTATCCCATTCGCAGTGGGGTCCGCACAATATTCTTTTTAACATATGTTACGAAAAAATTGGCTAGTAGTTTTTACGATATTTGTGAATCACACATTTTTTCTCGGTGCAGGAATCGTACCCGTGGCCTTTTGATTCACAGCCGAATACTCGCCCACTGCGCTACGGAGGCTGTATTATAATAATAAAATAATAATAATAAATACACCCAACAGTCACACACATAGTCCTGACCCCACACTAGGATAACCTGTATCGTGGGTATTTGTAGTTCACTCAAACATATGTCTCGGTGCAGGAATCGAACCCACGGCATCACGCTTCGCAGCTGGCTACATGCCCACTGCGCCACGGAGGCTGACAAAATGATTACCACACATATAAAGTATAAACACACAAGCCAAAGAAAATGTGGTAGCAATCGATGTGTATAAAAACCTTGAAATATTCCTCACAAAAAATCTAATACCATGCGAAAAACCCCTAATACATGTAACGAGTAGCGAAGGTATAATGGGCGCGTTAAAACTGTTCACATAAATTTTAAAGTTTCCCAATTTGAATTTAACTAACAACTTGAGATTTTCTTTCGGGACCGTGCTAACTAAAAGTATTTTAACTGAGCTTCTAGAGCGAAAGGGGGGACCAAGATAATTATTAATGGATTAACCCCAAAAATATGTCTTATCTTTTTAGAATCATAAAAATAAAATAAATTGTTTTGGAGTAAGGCCCAACCCCTCTCTCTCATTCAGTAGGAGAGCCTGTGCCGAGCAGTAGAACGTGTATATTAAAGTACTAATATTATTAAAAAAATGTACTCTGACGTACCGATTAGGAATAAGTTGAAGTGGAATGAAGTTTACTCTTAAATTATTATTATTTATTATTAAATATCTGTCAGGGATAATAAAAGTAGAGATATGATGGTCTTTTAACGATTAAAGCTACCGTGGTCATGGTAAGCATGGCTATTATACTAAGCCTAAGAACCGTGAGGTCTTGGGTTCAATTCCCAGGTTGGGAAATCACAATTCATGTTAGAATTTTCGATTCTAAAAATAACAAATAAATTTCCCGGTATTAGAATTTGTACCGGATATGGCTATAGGCTTGCCCCTAATTGGACAGAAATAAGCTCGGCGAAACGTGGGTACTCTGGTTGAATCTCTACCTACCCCCGAGGATAAAGGCGTAAGCTTATGTTATAATCTCTTACACAATATTAGATAAGAATTCGTGGACTCCAGTATGTAAAAGCAGATGATAATAATAATTAGTAGATGGTTGCGTCACAGGCGTCAATGACGCCACGACTGCGCATTAGTATTTATTACACACTATGTAAGTGTATAGAAGACCATTTGACCGTAGAGTCGGTTGACGGTTAGTATTCTCAGTCAACGGTTGAGTCACTACGCTCTGCGTTCCTGGTTGTCAAGCTGATTAGTAGAGTGTTGACAGACAACAGATTGACGTCAGCGTCTGACGCCACTTCTGACTCTACAAAAAAAATATATTTGATGTGATTAAAGTATTCTACGTAAATTATATTATCAAAAGTATTGTTTGATATCAATTTATCTAAGTTTTAAAAAGTTCTCTCAATATTTGCCATTCGGTTAAAAGGTTCGTACAAAAAGCAATACTTATAAAACATTAATTTCTATCTTTTTTTCTATATTGAAATACTTCGGTAAAATATTTGCGAAAAATTGTTGCGTAGAAATTTAATTTCATCTTCTCTTGGCGAATCGTATAAGTGAACTTTCTGAAGTTATTTCATTTCACTACGACCGAAAAAAAATGTTGAAACCAATACCTTCAAATATTAATATTGAGACGAGTCTACTACGATTATATTATGATGTTTTCTTTTGAACAAAATGTTTTCTTCTGACGTCTGAAGGTACTATTCAGTACAGTTGCTCAAGTTTATTTAGGTTATAAATATTGGAAAGATTATAATCCTACTTCTATAATAAATATATACTCGTTGGCGCAGTTGTAATGCGTACGCGTCACGACTGAGGCTGACGTTGGGGTCTCGGGTGCGATCCCCGGGTCAGGTAAAAGTGATATTGGGTTTTTCTATTACGAAATACTTAATATCAGACCGGAGTCTGGAATTGTGCCACATAGGTAGACCATGACGTGTATAGGATATAGGTCACATAGGCTGCTTTTATCCCGGAAAAGGACATTCACGCGGGTGAAGCCGTGAGCAAAAGCTAGTGATAGTTATAGAGCGACGCTGTAGACAGTTGTGTCGACAGCATAAATTGGCCGTCACAACCATGGCAGTAACATGTCTCACAGAAAATTGACGGGAAAGTGACCGCTTGCTGTTGCGTTTCCCTAACATTTAAAAATACGGAACACTTAACAAATGCCTTTAATTTTATGGAATAACTAATTAAATGATGATTACCTTACATGAAATGAGCAATCATATCAGAAGCATTTCATCCGAGTATGAGTTCATCTTCAATGTGGTCGGATATTTTGTGAATCCGATTTCCGACACTCTCCGCAAGTTGACAAATATAACTAATTCGTGGAACCCTAGTATTTTTTTCATGAAGCCTTTGGGTTCCACGGAACCCACTTTAGGAATCGCTTTATTAAAGATTCATGATTAAAATTTGCCAAATATCGTTAGTGCGGACGTTTCACAGACATAACATTTAATGTAAACACTAAATAGTACAACTTTATGATCCTTTAGTAACTCTACTTGTGCAGCACAGACGATAACAAGTGCATAGTGGACAGTTATAATAGTTATATACTTCGTTATTGTGCTACATAGACAGTAAGTGTACATAATTAATGATTATATACTTTGTTATAGTGATTATTATGTCTTAACAGTTACAGTTCTAATAGTGATTATTATGTCTTGACAGTTACAGTTCTTATAGTGAATATTATGTTTTAACAGTTCTATTTGTGTAGTGTTTATAAGTGTCTAGTTCTTTAGTGTTTAGTTCTCTTAAAGTGTTTACAGTTACAGTTTTATTTGTTGTACATACAGTAGTATGTTTTAGTGAGAATAATTTGTGTTATGTGTTTTTGGTTAAATAAACAGAAGGGTTCTTCTCGTCGGTATAGCCGGTGGCTACGATAGGGAATTCCGCGATATTTTGTCCTTTTCTCACATAAGTTTCTCACTCCTTCGCTAAGTGAAACCTTACTATGCGTTAGAGCGAGATGGAGCTGAATTTAGTATATAAAGCGTGCAAAAATCCTTCAGCGACTCCATGAACATGCCCATACAGCTCGTGCACATCATACGAGACTTTTTGTCGAATCGCTCTTTTCGATATCGTGTGGAGGGAACTCTCTCTTCCCGACACACAATCACGGCAGGAGTCCCGCAAGGCTCCGTCCTGTCCCCATATCTCTTTTCGCTGTATACAGCAGACATACCGCGTCCAAAGAACGCCCATCTGGCGCTCTTTGCTGACGACACAGCAATCTACGCTTCGGGTAGAAATCCGGCTGAGGTGATTCGCCTCTTGCAAGCCGCCGCCGATGAACTCGGCGTATGGCTCCGCAAGTGGCGAATCACTATCAACCCTGCCAAAAGCGCCGCGATCCTCTTTTGTAGGAATCCCTGTCTTACGGTTCCAGCGCGGAATGTCACCATGCACGGCGTGGTCATTCCCTGGACCAAGACAGTCAAATATTTAGGAGTGATCCTTGACCAGAAGTTGACCTTCATGCCACACGTAAACGCGGTACGCGCGCGAGCCGCATTCGCGATGCGTCAATTATTTTGGCTCTTGAACAAAAAGAGTCCAATGTCCGTCCGCAACAAGATTAGGATATACACCACATGTATTAGGCCGATAATGACGTACGCATCGCCGGCGTTCGCTCATGTACCCGAAGTCCGTTATAAGCGTATGCAAACTCTGCAGAATCGCTTTCTGCGTAGAGTCCTGGGGGCACCGTGGTTTGTGCGCAATCACAATCTCCACGTAGATGCCAATTTGCCTACCATCAGGCAAGTCATGAAAGTGGCTAGCAAACGCTATTTCGATCGCGCCGCGCATCATCCAAACACGCTCATTCGTAGAGCGTCGATATACACTCCCTTTGACCGCGCAAAGAGGAGAAGACCGCGTTCCGTCCTCACCGATCCCGACGATGCGACCACTCTGGCCATCCGAGAGATGGAGGAAGTTATCACTCAAGGACACTCGGCAAGACCGTCATTCCGTCCTCGCCGAAGAGGACCTCGCCGCGCTCCCCGAAGCACCCCCGACCCTTCGACCGGCCCGCGTGCCGATGAAGCTAATACAAATTAGATTATAAGTAGTTTATAAAAATCCCCCTAAACCCCAATCGCAAATGTCTTTGCCCTCTTCCAGTGGCCGTCCTGATCCGAGGTCCGTATCCCCCATTAGGGGGGATGCCCTCAGCGAAGGTAACTTAAATTTTAGGGCTGGAGTGCCTACAAGCATTTGCCCGAAAGTCCGGTGTCGCTGACTAAAGCCGACTCACGGTCAGGCTATCAGCAAGCGTCCAAAAAAAAAAAACTTCAGCGACACAGTTTACAGGAATATTTCGGGCTGAAGAAAAGTAATGGAAGAATAGTAACCACCAAAAGTACCAAAGGGGTGCGTGGCTTTTACAGTTTAAATTCAGTGTTTTCTTTCCTATACAGTCCACTCTCACAGACAAAGCAATTTTCATTGCGCTGTATTTTCCTATAATACAGTTTCTGCCCGTACTGGCCTTCCGGTGCCTTTTGTACATATACAATATATTAAAGTATATGTACCGCAATTTTCATTGCGAACCACCAGTACATAAGGGCCTATAACACATACGTACACACATACCACTTACACAACATACGTACGGGATACAGTAAAGTCCCGTACACTAATATTACAAATTTATTTAGGTTTATTCATAGCTATAACGGTATTGACGTCGGTTATGTTTGCCAATATATAAAAACAGACCACTCTATCATGTCAAACTGGAGAGCGGTGCCTATTGATCCCTTGGGCTGCTTTTACCATACACATGTAGTTTGTATATTTTTCCGTGGGAAATAGCTTATAAACACAGTTAATACGGTACCGGATCAGTTATAAAACCAAATTATCGAACCGCCAGTTCTGTATGTTACCATACGTTCATATAAATACATATATACGCACTCACGTCTGTAATCCTCGAAGGGGTAGGCAGAGGTCCAATATACCCACATTTCGCCGAGCGTATCTCCGTCACATGATGTGATAGGACTCCGGGCTGATACTGAGAATTTCGGAATACAAAAACTAATACATTTAAAGGTATTAAGTATTTATTAATGAAATCAGAGTATAATATGGCAATCCTGACTTCAAAATGACCCTAGATATCCCGACTCAAAAACATTGAAACATTATCCCTGGATAAAAAATTAACCCCCTATAAGCTTAATAAGTTAAGTAAGGTTGTATTGTAATAACAGACGCGTGATACGAATAAGCATGCCGCACCAGCTACTGATGAGCGCCAGAATCAAATGGGAGCAGGAAAATCTATATTACGAGAAAATTCACCATCCATGTCTGTAATTGCATCTCTGCTTTTATGTGCCCTTATCCCGTGGGGTCGGTGCAATATACATTACACATGTTGCCTACGAACAATAATTAGGTATGTTACAGAAAGGTTCGGCTTGTAGTTTTTACGACCGGCCGCTTGCCTGACGTCAACCTGTGGAGAAAACACCCAGACCCGAAACAAATATTTGAGCCAATTTGTAGATCTCACAAACGTTTGTCTCGGTGCCGGATCGAACCCGCGACCTCTCGCTTCACAGCCAGCTAATCGCCCACTGCACCACGGAGGCTGTTTAATATGTCTGTAACTACATCTATGGACATAATTTTCCAGTGTCTATAAACCTTCCGTTTCTGCAATTACTGGCACGGCTATCATGCATTGATAAAGTTGAAGCAGTACCGGACACTTTCACCGCCTAATAAACAACAAATTACGTATTAAATTCAGTGTACATATTTTGTGAATATAAAATAGTGATGTACAAACTTGGTGTTAGTTGGAATTTTATTTGTTACTGATAAGTATTCACCAAGCGCGTCTGGCAGTAAGCTTCAAAGTATCGCGCGACGGCTATGTCAAATTCATGAGCCGCATCTGAAGGAAGTAGCTGCTTATAAAAAATGTCAGGTAAAAGCAAAATATCTTCATCACATCCATGCGATGTTTTAATAAACATGAGATACTTTATATGGCGTTTCAATTTACTTTCACGTCATCTTCACAAACTTCCTTTGCTTTACGACTTATTTGTAAAATACTCATTTATATTTTGATATAATTTTTGTCATGAATGTGCGAGAGATCAAAGAAAATATACGTGTATACAATTCGTCTTAAACTAGGTAAATCCTCTCAAAGCGTATTTTGAAGAATTCATAGCGCTGAACAAAAACATTTCCTTCAAGAAAAGGGCGGACATAAAAAGTTCTATGCTAAGTAATAACCATTCAGAATATCCGAGCTAAAGAGATGGTCATGTTTACGAAACTCTCGATTGAAACACTTTTACACAACAACGCAATCTTCACGAGATGAACCCATCAAAAATGACAACGATCGATCCCGACCAAACTTCATTCGACAATGGACGTAAACTTTCAACTTCGTTAATTACATAGACAAGTTCGCTGTTGAAAGTAGGTATTCGATTCAAGTTATAATTATTATTTTGTTATGTCGAAAATGAAATGAGTTCGAAGAGTTTGTGCTTTTAATTGGGTCGCCTTTAATTATTTTATCAGCACAAAGTAGTGTTCACAATAACAATTGCGCGATATTAATTTTTTTATTACTTTATGGTACTAGTCTATCCAATATGTTGAAACCCAAAATTTCGTCGTTTGTATTTAGCATTATAAAACTTTATCGTCTTTGCTATAATAATACATGACGAAAAATTCGTCTGTAAATATCTGACTATTTATGCTAGCGACAGTTGGCTGCGGTCAAGTTAAATGTAACTAAGTATATTTAATTAGCATACCATAGAAAATAATAACGATATAAAACACAAAGAGCGCGTTACCGGCTATAAAATGATGGTGTTTTTTTATTCTATTTATTAGCTTAAGTGACGAGACGAGCTGCTCTTTCGTCTGACGATAAGCATCACACCTGCCCATAAAAAGAAGCAATATCAATTAGAACTTCGAATTATTGCATGGAAGTGGAGACTGCGCTCGTCACCCCGAGACATAAGATTTAAAGTCCTATAATGCCCAGCAATTTCATTGGCTTCAATGTTCTTCAAACCGGAACTCATTAGTACTTAAACACTGTGGCTTGGTGACAGAAATAGATAAAGCGGTGGTACCTACCCAGACGGTCCTTGGCATACGACGGACCTACCACCTAGTTTATCTACAAATCCTAGTGTGATCATCATTTAATTTTTGTTCTAATCTTGGTGTTGTAGGATCGTAATCTTTTGTACTTCCTGGTACCCTGCATGATACAGGTTAACCTAGTGCGAAGTCAAGACTATAAAATTATAACACTAAGCTCTTACGAACACTTCACATCCAAACACAAAACACAAAGACCAAATAACCCTTCAATGAATCACGATTTTCCAATCAGAGATAAAACTGTTCAGCTAATACGGTGTAGCGTTATTAAACCAGCATCCAGCACAAATACAATTACGACACCCACGAGGACCATACCAGCCTGAATAGACCAATAACTGAACGACGCAATTGTTCCCTCTCACAATTTATATCTAATCGTTAAGAAACTAAATCAGGAGTCGCGCGAGACGCGTGAAATTAATTACCACGGTAATAAAGAAGTATTGAGAGGGAACGCGTGTAATAAAATAAGCCGTCGTAAGTTATGAAAGCGAAGTCGTGAGCGTATTTCTTGATTCAGCTGCTATTACACGTATACTGGACGGTTTGTGTAAATTCGGAGGAGTTGACAACCTGTCAGACAGGACAGACAACCTGAGACATAAGTTGTTAAGTCTCATAATGCCCAGTAATTTCACTGGCTTCAATTTAAACCGAAACATAACAGTGTTTACACCAGTGTGTCTGCAGCAGCCGTCTGCTTGGCGGCAGAAATAGACGAAACGGTGGTACCTATCCAGGCCTCTCGCATACGAGGGACCTTCCACCTGGTAGTAGTAGAGATCATTTAATATCACACGCCAACTGAGTCACCACTAGCCGGCCTCTGTTATATAAAAAAACTATACTAAACCTGAAATATACGGGAGTTCCTTTATGTGCTAAAACATAAAAATACTGTCTTGTATGACCATGTATCTTCGCGACTTATCCCATAAGCTGGCAGCCAGGGGTTAGGGTTGAGATCACCTTCCTTCCCTGATTTATAGCTCGCCGGCCTGACATATTCCTTAAACACAAATTACGTTTAGTTCTACTCTAATACGAATTAAGCTATTTATTATGCACTAATTACTCCTACAACTGTTGTAGTTTCCACCATTATTGTACGAAAAACGATACTTGCTACCTCTTTGGTCTACGAGTTTAAACAATTTTATTTATAAACTCTTTATTGTACACCTTAAAAGAAAAGAAAATTAGAAACAATAGAACCTTAAAAATTATAGCGAAGTACAAATGGCGGTCTTATCTCTAACTGCGATTTCTTCCAGACAACCTTCTACTTCTACTTCGTCTTTCAAATGTACTCGTATATATATAATGAAATAATAAACCCGTGTTCTTTTATTTGATTTATACATACTAACATATAGTCTAGGACATAATCATGATAATCTCTAATGCTTGAACTAAGAAAAGTAACAGATAATTCCGGCGTGGATAGGTACATGTAATTTCATACAACGTATAATAGGGCAGTGATTTTTTTTAATTTAAATCAGTAAGTTACGTTACCCAAAACTTATTGCAGCAACAATTTTATAAATCCGGCCAAAAATAAATAAGTTATAAGCCATTCCAATCTGGTAGAAGGGGTAATTGTGAAATGACAGACGACGCAAACTTTGACGTCATCGTGTAAAGTGGTGCATGCGTGCAAGCGAGATAGTGTGATATCCCCACGACGCAACCACTTTTCCTCATACCAATATTTAAAGTCATAATTGCGGGCTCATTTCCAATCATTTGTAATTATGTTTTGACAAAAGGGTTTATTTTGTGTATTATCTGTTGCGTAGAAAATAATGTATAAAATTTAACATAGAAAACTACTACCCTATTCTACAATTCATCAGTACAATACGGCGCGTGCGGGTCGTACGGTACAGATTAAATTCACCTTCTTAAATTAAATAAGTAATTAAAAACAAGAATATAAGTGTAGCATTTACATTTAGCAGCGATAGTTTAGCAGGGAGTGGTACGGACTGTCAAGACGAAAGTCGCTGGTTCGAAACCAGCCGCAAGAGCATTCACCTCTGACTTTTCTAAGTTACGTGTGTATTCATTGTTAATTATGATTTGCTTTTAAATTCCTTCATCGGTGATTCCTTTATCGTGAGGTAACCTGTATACCTGAGAAGATTTACATAAGAATTTCGAAGATATGTGCAGTCTGCCAACCCGCATTAGGCCAGCGTAGCAGACTAACACCTAACGCATCTCATTCGGTAGAGGAAGCCCGTGCCCAGCAGTAATATGGATGTGTATATACTACCTCTGTATTAGTATTAGTTACATTAATAATATTTTGCCCACAAAATTTACCCAATTTCCGACATTGTAGGTATTATTTGCAGAGGTAATTTGCGTTCACGTAATAACTACACCGCATTGTTTACCTTTCGATCAACAACTTCCAATAATTACAATAGTCCGGCGAATTGCCAATTAGGTTTAGATACATGATTATTACGACTAAACCATAAACTTACCTACCTAATTCCATTTTTAAATGATGACCAAGACGGTCGCGGGTAGAAACCTCTCGGTATGGGACGTAAGGACAGGTAGACATTTTTTATCCCGGTACAGCAAAGTGGCTAAACTGGACTTGATGGCAAGTACATACATACGCACTCACGCCTGTAATCCCCAAAGGGGTAAGCAGGGTGTAATCAGTACACCCACATTTCGCCGAGCGAATCTCCTTCCCATGATGTGATAGAGGCGAGCCTATCGCCATACCGAGCACAATTCCAGACTCCGTGCTGATACTGAGCAATTCGTAATAGAAAAACCCCATTATCACTTTTACCCGACCCGGGGATCGAACCCGAGACCTCAGCGTCAGCCTCAGTCGTAACGCCTAATTATTACAACTGAGCTACCAAGACAGTCAAATTTATTTTTTAAATTGATTCAAATATGTAGCAATAAGTATAAAATCATTATTTTACACTCCATAATAAATTATATATACCTATTATTGAGTTAAACATCAATAACTTTTTAATAATAGCGAACAGTGGTGAAGGGCGAAGTAGAAGTCCGATTATGGTTTCTATATATCATAGTATCTACAAAAACATTTCATAATACGCTTGAAGTAACTAAAAGGAAAGTGTATACCGTTCGATAATAGTATTTTTTTAGACCATATTCCAGCAAACGACCAAGTGGATCACCTGATGGTAAGTGATCTTCACTGTCCATGTACGACCACAATACTAGGAGAACCATTGCCGATCTTAAAGGAAAGGGATTGGGAAGAGGTGATTTGGGCCTCCGGATATATCACTCATCGTACAAAACGCAACAGCAAGCCGCTACTTTACGTCGGTTTTCTGTGATACAGTTGTAACGACCGGGTCGAGCCGTCCCATTCGGCTCTACCTCTCGAAAAATATAAATCGATGCGGATATCTATAATTCGATTAAATTGGTATTCTGATTATAGAAAGAGAACTTAGCCTCAGTTTTCCCTCCAATTGTTATGTAACACAAGGTACAATTGGATGTCCGTTTAATTTCCACTTAATATTCAAGCGGAAACTATCAATAGTTTATTAGGATTGTTATAAATCCCAGATAAAGCTCAGAGCGGCAGATCTAAAGCGTCAGTTTAACTAAGTTTATCCTCAGTAAGTACGTTTATCCCGTTCTGTATTGGTTTAGAAGGATGTCGTGCGGAAAATTACATCCTCTTTTCAAGATACACCTAAATTCTACTTGTATAGTAATAAATGTTTTTATTTTACAATGATTTTTACAATTATTATTTTATGAGTGGTAGAGCCACGCTGTAGACACTTGTCTACAGCATGTATGGGCCGGCTCGTCCGGGTCATTACCACTGTCTCACAGAAAACCGGCGTAAAGTAGCAGCTTGCTGCTGCGTTTCGTACGGTGAGTGAGATATCCGGAGGCCCAAACCCCCTCCCCTTCCCAATTCCTTAATTATCCCTTTCCTTTAAGGTCGGCAACGCACCCATGATTCTTTTGGTATTGTGGGCGTACATGGGCGGTGGAGATCACTTACCATCAGGTGTACCCAATTGCTCGTTTGCCGGCCTATATCATAAAAAACAGATTATTGTAAGATTTAAACTGGTTTATGACTTCTTGTTACGGTTCCGTAGTCAAGTGGTAAAAACGGAATCCTTATAATATCGTCATGTCCGTCTTTCCGTCTCTATATCACAACCATTTTACTCGGAGACTATTAGTACTATATGAATGAAATTTGGAAGGTAGATACAAACAAACAAACATTATATTTAATGTGATTTATAAACATATATCATGTATAAATAGGTTCATACAACATTACATAAATTGATTAATAGGGTTTTAAGTTCAAGTAATTAAAATACATACCATACAAGAATACAAACAATAGGGTATTTGACTATGTCTAATGTCATACATCATATTAATCATATTAATATTATAAATGTGAATGTAAAACTACTTAACCGATCATCTTTGTACACATATTCTTGGAGGTATAAGAAGTAACATAGGATACTTTTTATGAAAAAATATCTATTTGTTTGTTACGCTTTCACGCCTAAATCACTGAACCAATTTTGATGAATTTTGATGTAGAGATAGATGGGACTCTGGAGTCGGTTATAGGCTATGTTTTATTTCGGAAAAGTCTATTCACGCGGGCGGAGCCGCGAGCAAAAGCTAGTTACTTTATATATTTTTTAAACTGTTATTAGAGCAGCTGGTGCTTAAAAAAGGAAAACCTGAGCTATAAGCACCAGCACCTTCACCATTTTCAGTGAAATTAATCAGATGCAAGCTAAATGTTGAACGTCTATTTTTGTCGCCAAATAAAAACGGGACCAATCACGTGTACAGAAATCGACACTTTGCAAAGAGCTCACTTGAGTGGTATTCTATAATACGGGCTTTAGAATTCGATTATGTACAGCAAATATCTAATGAATACAAACAAGTACTTATTGTCGTCTCTCAGTACAGCCGCGACAGTAAAATATATTCGTCTAAGTACTCAGATGGTAAATTATAAAAAAGATAATCAAAATAAGTATTGCTAAAGAAATACAATTTACCATTTTATTGTTTAGGAAAATTACCAGCCATTCTATTAATATATATTGGGTTTGAAAATGCGTGGGATACACGTGCGAACAATAAGAAAGATATGAAAATATATTCATCAAATTAATTTACTGTAATAGCGGGTTCACACTGTTCGATTTTAGTTGATCAACTGCCAAGACGCACGCGGTTTGAACCGTCTGAACAGACTTTGAATCAAATTGATAAAAAAGCATACCTACAGCTTTTAATCGTTCAAGTCAGTTGAACAACTTAAATCGAACCATGAGAAGTTGCTACAAAAGAAAATTAGATTTATTTCTAGAACGCGACATTAACAAATTACAAATGAACGTTTTTAATGAGAGTGCTTTGTTTCAAAAAATAATATGATTGCTAACTTTCCACTTAAAAATAAAATAACAGTTTATGGGTGTACTGATTATACCTCTGCCTACCCCTTTGGGGATTAAGTGAGTGCGTATGTATGTATATATGTACAGTTTATGCTTTATATAAAAATACGCGTGGGAATATTTACCTATACAGTATTACTTTATAAATTAAAACAAAATGTGTAGGTACATAATTAAAATAAATCTGAGATAATAATGTTGATATAATTAAGTGTTTTTGTACCAATAAACATAAGTTGCCAAGTATTAAATATGTAGAGAGTCCATCTCTCTGAGTGAGGACGCAGGCGTGATATGCAGCATAATATTATGGGAATATAAAGTATATATTTTTTATACATGTTTACATAATAATAAAACGTGTGTACAATAATCATAAAACGGACTTTGTACTGAATCGAATACAAAAATAATCATCAAAATCGGTCCACATTTTGCGGAGATCATATCGCGACACAAAGAAAAAACAGAATTGAGAACATTTTTGTAATGGGCTGATTATAATCGCACAATTACATGTACAACTACATAGACAGCCCCTTAAAGAACTTAGTGAAGACATTAACCAAGCTCGACACTTTGGCACATTCATTGCTCATAAGCAACATAGAAGCCCATAAAAAGGATCAGAGCAAGCTTTACTGGATCACAGGGCAAATGAAATATTTTCGTTTACGCTCGTGTGAAGCGCAAAATTTCTCTGTGGGTTATAAACTGCACGCACGGAGTTCCCGCGCGGTGCTTATCCGATATGATTTCTTTTTGTCTCTGAATTCGCTGTGTGAGGATGAAATATTGGGTTATAGTTCACCCTCTATATCCACTGGTGACGTTTATTTGTTAGTATAATGCTATGTTCACATCTGCAGGTAGTGGCAGTCTTGTAACAACACGTACAAATATTACAGCTCATAATATAGGTAAGTACGTCAAGTGCAAGTATGTGGAGCGTATCGGCACAAACTCGAGCCGAAACCGACCAGCTGACTATGTATAACGTGATGGTTGCAATTCAAAAAAGGTAAAAAAGTATGTGAGAGGCGTCTGGGTAGGAACCATCACTTTGTCTATTTCTGACGCCAAACGGCAGTGTGTAAACACTGTTTTATTCTGGTCTGAAAGACATTGAAGTCAGTGAAATTATTGGGTATTATGAGACTTAACACCTTATGTGATGAACGCAATTCATTGCCATCAGGTGAGCGACCTGCTCGTCTCGTCATCTAAAGCTAAAGAAATCAAAATCTAATGTGGTACGTTGTTACAGCACATTATTAGGTATTTTACAATGAATTTTACATTATTCCTGTGAACAGGTAATTCCCGGAAACGTGGTGATAATTTTCCTGGGTGCCGGGAAATGCGAAAAAGCCGGGAAAATAAAACCCTAGTTGATATCAATGAATCAGTACCTCTATGTACTAGTCATTACTAGTGGTTATGAATAGAGATTCGAGCTATCACAAGAGTATAATGTGTAACCTACCTTGTACAAGAGAATGAAGCAAGCGCGGATTGACTTCAAATAGTCTAAATTTAATTAAATTCACTACCTAATTATTCACATTTTTAACCCATTTAAAAACATCAGGCACTATTAGTTAAACCACGGCGACGTCCAACAGCCGGAAAGGATATTTCAAATTGCACGTTAATAGTATGCAAATTCCGTGTCGTATTAAAACTAGATTTTTCAACAACTCATTTCCACATGAAGAGCCATGCCTTTTGCAAATTAAACTTCAGTGTTCCGGAAATATTTGCCTTTTGCAAATTGTTCCGAGAATATTATACATATAATACATATTACTGCAGGTGGTAGATCCTTAAGCGAGAGGCTGAGTTGATACAACCACTTTGTCTTATTTGGCCGCTAAGCAGCTTACTTCTTAGCATCTTATGTCTCTGGGTGACGAGTGCAGTCCAATGCCATGCAGTGCTTTGTAGTTTAAGGTGCAGCTGTGTGATAAGCCATCAGGCAAGCTACTCGTTTCGCCATTCATGCTAATTAAATATTAAAAAACATTTTGATTAATGAAATCATTGAGTTCATAAAACCTTATCCGAATATTAATTGATCCGCGCGGATAAATATTTCAAATTAAGCTTGTTAACGGAACTGAATTGAAATTATTTAAATAGTACAAACGATCGCAATGATATAAATTGGTTTCAGTTAAAATAATTTAACTATCAATATAATAATAGTAATAAGCCCAGTAAATTCAATAATTGGTATCATAATGTTATGTCAATGATGATGTGTCGACATAAATTAATGTGACGGAGGCTCCGTGGCACAGCGGGCCGGAATGAAAGCCTCGGGTTGAATTCCCACACCGAGACAAATGTTATATAACACAAAAATTTGCTTCTGGTCTGAGTGTTGTGAGACCATAAGTCCTTCGTAGTTCCTGATACCCACGATACAAGTTAGTTTAGTGTGGATTAAGAACTATGTGTGTGACTCTTGGGTGTATTTTTTATTCAGTATTATTTTATTATACTGATGTAATTTCAATCTTTAACATAGCAATGAATTTGTTTAACTTAATATAAAATTAACAATAGTAGCCAACAATATTTTTTATATTTATTTTTTGAAACAGAAGTAAGCATATGAGCAAGTGATTCACCTCCAATATATTAAGTGATCTCCACCGTCCATGAACGCCCACAAAGTTCTTCGCACTCTCTATCGCCTGAAGTACTTTCTCTTGTGTAAAACCAAAAAGATGCTTTTACAGACCTTAATCTTCCCTATCCTCGACTATGGTGAAATGTGCTATTATAATCTGAATGCAGATCTCCTCAACTAACTTAGCCGTCTACTCAATGACAGCATTCGATTCATTTTCAATCTCCAGAATCACGACCATGGAACTTCTTATGGCTTTGGGAGCCAAGTGGTTAGCGATCCGCCAGCAGCGAAATCTGCGCGTGCTTACTACACTATTTACTATTCTCACTTCCCCTAATCCACCCTCTTACTTAACTTCCAATTTTCAAGATCTTGGATATAACCATGACAGGAACCTTCGCTCTACATGCAGTCTACTCCTCCAATGTCCCCCTCACAATTCTGACTTCATTCATTTCGCCTTCACTATATTTTAAAGATTGCCGAAGGCCAAAGCATATAATTTTAATCGTAGTTCTGTATACACTTTTTTTTACATCTGTATAATATTTTAATTAGACGTCGACTTTGTAATTGAAAATACATAACTGTCGAGCACACATAATTTTTAATACATATTTATCCAGCATTACTTCCAATACGCGAAGCATTTTTACAGTCAGACACGACGGGTTCAGGAACCACGCAGATTATAAATTAGATTTCGTTCGTACGCGTGCCGACTGCCAATTTCAATACCAGGAACGATAAGCAGTAATATAGCTTTATACAATTTGTAGGTATTATAAAAGAATTTGTGCCATGTGCCATACTCTTGTGTTGCGATTTTTTACTAGCTTTTACTCGCAGCTTCGCCCGCATAAATAATAAAAAATATTAGCCGAACGGTAAAAGATGAGGAGATTCTCTATATGTTTGTTTCTTTTTTGTATGTATATCTACCAAAACTTTTCATAAAGTTTTTATGATTCTTTTTGAGATGGTCCGACGATATTGTTAACACCGGGGGTCGATATTGGAGTAGATTGGCGCAAGATCGTGGTGAATGGCATAAAAAAGAGAGGCATATGCCCAGCAGTGGGATCAGAAAGGCTGTGAATGATGATGATGAAAGGAAAAGAAAAATAACTTTACTATGCCTTAAAATTCGTCTCATTTCAATTTGAAGTAAAGATTTTACCTTTGTAGAGAATCGCGGATAAAACATACAACTATAACTCTTGAGTGGGTGCTATCAATGATTTACTAATAAACTATAGGTAATAGCAGCGACTGAAAATTGGTTAATTTATCTTTGAACTTTATTTTTTTTGAGTCGATAAAAATTTTCTTAATTTTTACAAAAAACTTGACAACCCCTGTGGGAGTGGAATTTCGTGTTCATCGTACAATACTATAACTCTCTTGCACTCCAAGCTGCAATAATATTATCGTAGAATACCTACTGTAATTTTATTGCAGTTTGGAGTGCAAATGAGCCACCAACATCACAGGCTCAAATAATAATAAATAAATAAAACTTTTTATTGCAGACTTAAAAAGTCCATAGTGTTAGTAGATACAAAATTAAAACAGTTGTTAGTAAAAAGATACTGTTTACATCATTTATTGGTATTATAAAAGACTGGCAATGCTAGAAAGAAAAAGCAAAGCAAAGCCAACCTCACCTGCACGTGGGACACTCTGCTAATTTACGGACGAGGCAATGGCGAAACTTGGTTCCCGTTGCGGGTTGTGGGGTCAGACAGCGGATCGCTCCATATAATATCAAACAGGTACCCTCAAATCTATGGTAGGAGAAGGCGGAACCTGGCATTAAGCTGGAATATCGCCAGGCAGAAATAAAGAAAGATTGTAGTACATAGGTACCTAAAGCGAATCTCGTTTCGAATCGAATTTGGTATTATACTTAGTACATAAGTAGCTACTTATGGCATTATTACAAATAATAATTCGAGCTCGTATGGGAATTGGGAATAGATCTGCGTTTAAGTATATTTCCCTGTATTCGTACGTGTTAGTTATATCTGGAACACCACGAGAACTACACTTAACTACGTGTCTTAGAAATTGCAGGGATCTACACGAGCGTATAATTGATGGGTTTTGAAAGGTTTGTAAAAAAATTGGAATTGGCGACTTTGGGAAAAATTAAACTGTTAATGAAATATTATAGTAAATTATGACAATAACAGCCTTCGTGGCGCAGTGGGCGAGTAGCTGCGAAGCGAGAGGCCGTGGTTTCGATTCCCGCACTGAGACAAATGTTTGTGTGATCCACAAAAATTTGTTTCGGGTCTGGGTGTTGTGGGACCGCATGTCCCTCGTAGTTCCTGATACCCACGATACAGGTTTACTTAGTGTGGGGTCAGGACTATGTGTGTGATTGTTGGGTGTATTTATTTATCATCTATCCTTTAAAACCCCGACATCAATAATTGTATGACAACTAAGCATTATCTCTATTATATCAGCTTTCAAATAATAATGGCGGCGCTTCACCCTCCACCGCACGCGATGGGACACAGTTCTCACGTAGCGTAACGAATTAGTTGATCCTTTAGCTATCCAGTGGTGTAATTAAATTTTAGATGGAGATGATAGATATGTAGCTGCAACACCAGACTATGTCCTCCGATTTTGTTATCATCGGTTTTGAATTGCCTCCCACAAGTAGAAGTCTGTAGGTGCAGGGTCCGGTGAGTACAGCTCTTGTAGCTTGGAGATCGTCTGTTGTGCAGCACGTTGTCATGCCGAAGCAGCGGTAACGAGCGGTTAACCAAAGCTGGGTGCAGATGTACGAGATTCTCTATCAGAACACAATTATTTACAATGGACAACTTTTTGGCATGAAGAAAATCTATACCCGAGAGGCAGTACAAAATGCCTTTGAAGTGTTTGTTGCCTGCCGTCCAGACGATTTCTAAAAGAAGAGCATCAATAAATTGCCATTGCGCTGGTAAAGATGCATCGATAGCATGCGTGGTTACTTTGATTAATAGAAATAAAAAAATGGAAAAAACTTTAATTTTCGTAATATATAATTACTCGTTTTCGTAGTACCTACTTTTAACTGCAATTTCATAGATAAAGATCTGTTATATGCAAAAACTCGTCACGTTTATACTAACTTACGCAAGTTTTTAAGTTTTCATTCTACCGTAAGCCCATTTTGATTCCTATTATGTAAGTATTTCTAAGAGGTAGTACCTAACTACCTATTAGTCAGAATTTGATGGCTAAAAAAGTTACGCAGTCTAAAGTCTTGCAACAAAAGGAGTCATCCCAAAATGACAAACCAAAAATACTGACGCAGCAAATATTTCACCCTGGGCTTTTCAGCAGACAACGCTCATCATCATTTAATGATTGCACCGTAACCCAAAATACTACTGAGGAGACTTGGACCGGAGTCATAAATAAGAAAAGACAACGAGAGAGCCCAGGTAACGACAGAACAGTTAAGCAATCGAAACTAAATAGTTACTGGCTCAGCCAACCCGTACCCACATCAAACTCGTTCGCTGAACTAGAAAATGTACAGGACGAGCTACCCCAAATCCAACAAACCGTAAGACTGTCCAAACCTCCGCCGTTGTTCGTTGACAATGTCACTAACATCCGACCATTAACAAAATTGCTTAAGGATAAAGTGGACGGTCTGTTCGAACTAAAAGTTCTTCGGAATAATAAAGTTAAAATACAACCACTATCAGGAGAAGCATATAAAACCATAACAAAGGAGCTAGATGATAAAAATACTGAGTATTTTACTTACAAACCAAAACAAGATCGAAGTTTCAAAGTTATTTTAAAACACTTACACCCATCAACAGACACCGAAGACATAAAGGAAGCGCTTGCCACCTCAGACCATATAGTCACCAACATATGGAACATTAAACAAGCAATAAGCAAGAAGCCATTAGATATGTTCGTTATAGAACTACAACCAAACCCTAACAACAAAGAAATATATCTTATCAAAGCTCTCCTGAACTGCCGCATTAAATTTGAACCTCCAAGGCCAAAACGCAGCATACCCCAGTGCAAAAACTGTATGGACTATGGACATACCCAAAAGTATTGCCGCCGTAGGCCAAGATGTATCAAATGCGCAGGGTACCATACCTCCGCTGATTGCTCACGCAAAGAGCGCTCGAAAGATGTCAAGTGCGCTCTATGCAATGGAAACCATCCAGCTAATTACAAAGGTTGCACTGTTTATAAGGAACTCCAAAAACAAAGATTTCCACCGCTCCGTACACCTGCAAACCAAGATAATAACACTCTACTAAATAAACATACCAAACAACTATCACAGATAAACAGACAAACCAAGACATTTGCTGAGACGGCGTCTAACCTAGTACAAACTAAAACAAGCCCACTTCAGATGAACAATGAAGTGGCACCCAATATTGAGCAATCGAATAATATACTAAATGAAAGTTCATTTATACAAATGCTGGATATGTTAAAACAAATAATGCAACAAATAACCACCATGACAACTCTACTAATGAACATCATGCCCAAATCGCATCCACATTCAGGCCGTTAAAAATTGCCATGTGGAATGCCAATGGGCTACCAAATCATACTCTTGAAGTTAAAATGTTTTTATACACATACAACATAGATATCATGCTGGTATCTGAGACTCATTTTACTACTAAAAGTTTCTTTAAAATTGACAAATACAAAATTTACAACACAAATCATCCTGACGGCTCGGCCCATGCTGGTTCTGCCTTGTTAATAAAAGAAAACATAAAACACTATGTAATGAACAGCTACTGCAGTGCTGAAATCCAAGCTACAAATATCAAAATCGATTGTTATAATGGACCACTAACGATATCAGCCCTATACATGCCCCCCAAGCACAACCTAAAAAGTGATCACTATGTATCCTACTTTAAAACACTAGGCCACAAATTCATAGCAGGAGGTGACTACAACGCAAAACACACCGAATGGGGATCAAGAATTATAACCCCCAAAGGGCGTGAACTTTACAAAGTAATCCACCAACTCAATCTTAATGTTACATCCACTGGGGAACCAACATACTGGCCTAGCGATGTTAAAAGGAAACCCGATTTGGTTGACTTCTTTGTCACAAAAGGATTTCTTGCATCAACTTTTAGCTGCATGTCTAGTTACGACTTGTCATCTGATCACACTGCTATTATAGGCGAATTACTTAACAAACCTATTAAAGTAGAGGCTCCCTGCAAATTACATAATAAGAAAACGGATTGGATCCAATTTAGGAAGTACTTAATAGATGTTATGGATACTCAAATCCCATTAAAATCGGACAATGACATAACTAATGCAGTAGAGATCCTCAATAAGTACATCCAGTCGGCAGCCTGGGCAGCTACTCCTGAAACTCACACGCAGGCAACAGTTTTCATACCGACATACCCACAGGTAATTAAGGACTTGGTGCAAGAAAAGAGACAAGCCAGGAAAAAATGGCAAGAGCACAAGTATTTCGCATACAAGCGTGTCTATAACACATTGGCCAAAAAACTTACATACACTTTAGAAAAATTTAACAACGAAAAAATTGAAAAATCAATTAAAAGCCTTGATGCCACGCCCAGTACGGACTACTCATTATGGAAAATTACAAAAGCGGTCAAGAGACCAGTTGCTTTTCAATCACCCTTGCGCAAACAGGATGGAAATTGGGCCAGAAGTGATGCAGAGAAAGCGAAACTGTTTGCAGAGCATTTGTCTCGCATCTTTACTCCAAATCCTGATTTGGGGTTGTCAAAGGCAAATGACGTAAGGGAGAAATTATCTCGAACTCATCAGCTTTCGCCTCCTCTAAAGCCATTCTCCAAAAGCGAAGTTATTCAAGCAATTAAAAAACTAAATTTAAACAAAGCACCTGGCTATGATCTCATAACAGCAAAAATTATGAAGGAATTACCTGATGTTGGCATAACTCTCCTAACCCAAATATACAATGCCGTCTTAAGACGTGAGTTTATTCCTGAGCAGTGGAAAACGGCTGAAATTATCCTCATACTTAAACCTGGCAAAGAACCTGATAAAGTTACCTCGTACCGTCCGATTAGTTTGCTCCCAATTCCCTCTAAAGTGCTTGAAATGCTTCTTTTGAGGAGACTATTGCCTGATATCTCAAACTCACAAATTATACCATTACATCAATTTGGTTTTCGGGAGGCCCATGGGACTGTTGAACAGGTCCATCGAATTGTAAATGAGATCAACAGTGCATTTGAACACAAAAAATACTGTTCGGCTGCTTTTCTTGACATCTCACAAGCCTTTGACCGTGTATGGCATGAGGGTCTTCTTTACAAAATACTGACCACCCTTCCGTCAAGCTATATACGGCTAATACAGTCATATTTGACTCGGCGTCACTTCTACGTTAAGCATGGAGATGTCAGAACCGGGTTACATGATATTAGCGCCGGAGTCCCACAAGGAAGTGTACTGGGTCCAATTTTGTATCTCCTATTCACCTACGACCTACCAACAATGAAAAACGTTCTAGTGGGTACATTCGCAGACGACACAGCTGTAATATCTACTCATGAGAATCCGGAAATGGCATCTGCTATATTACAAAGAAGTCTCAACGACATATCAAAATGGCTGCGTGACTGGCGCATCAAGGCAAATGAAGCCAAATCCGCGCACATGACCTTTACACTCAGGCAAGGCACATGCCCCCCTGTGATGCTCAATGAGATACAAATACCCCAACAAGAGGAAGTACGCTACCTAGGTATACATTTGGATCGAAGACTTACTTGGAAAAAACACATCTTTACTAAAAGAAAAGCACTCGGACTTCAACTCAGAAAGCTATATTGGCTAATGTCTCGCAGATCAAAATTGACACTGGAAAACAAACTCCTTATAGACAAATGTATAATAAAGCCTATGTGGTCTTATGGAGTTGAGCTGTGGGGCACTGCAGCCAACTCAAATCTTGAAATTCTACAACGCTTTCAGTCCAAGATACTACGCATGATAACAAACTCACCATGGTATATCACCAACTATCAGCTCCACCGCGACCTGAAAATGCCAACGGTAAAACAGGAGGTTATAAGGAAGCTTGAATCCTACGAAAAACGTATCAAAAAACATCCAAACACTCTTGCCTGTAATCTCATGGATAAGACCAATAGTACTTTCCAAAGAATCAAAAGAAAAGCCCCCCAAGATCTAATATAACATCTTGGAGATCGTAAATAAATGGTTTAGCCATTGGGCTAATTCCATTCAGGCCAAATTTGCACATTCCTAACCTCTAGCTAAAAGCCAAACTGGCAGATCGCAAGAACCAAAATTAATAAAAAAAAAAAAAAAAAAAGTTACAAAGATATTAATAAATAGGTAACCCATAAGACAAGGAAACCAATCGTCCCCATGTAAATAAAGTACGTCGAATTGAATTGCGGTGAAAACTGAATTATAACAGATTCTCCCTTTTTTAATTTCCGCATTTCACGCCGGCTTCCTCGAAGACGTCTTTGAAATCAACAAAATCATTCGATTTTATCTCACGCAATGCCTTTTGCGGCAAGCCCACTGCGCCACGGAGGCTGTTCCTGTCAATGATTGTCTTATCGTACTAATTAGTAAAAAAAACAATATTGCAAGCGTATGATATTAATCGCATTACTAAACATAGTACATCGCAACTATAAACACAAACATACACACCTCGGTAAGAGCTTCAGTATGAACCCAAAAAACTTAGTTCAAACTAAGTGAATATGAAATAACCCTTGCTTGAGAAATGTTAGCAATTGTTGTAAACTATTTGCGGTGACCCAACATTAGTCTGATTTTTCACTGTTGTTTCGTACCGAATGAGGTTAAAAGATATTACACGGACGAGATAACGAGAACACTCTGTAAATGGAAAAGTAACGGGTCAGCAAATCCGTGATTTTTTCGCGTTTCGAGAAGTGATAAATGGGCAAGAACGCAGTGGAGTCTACGGACGCCTAGATCCAACCCTGAACGAGTGCCAATGACGCGAGAAATTGCTCTTATTTTTCTTATCTCTTTAAAGGTGTTCTTAATGAGATTGCTTACTCGTATCGGTTTTAAAATCAGGCTTAGAGAAATAGCATTATAATTTATAGCACCTAAAGCGTTACTGCCATAACTAGCGAGAATTGTAAGCAAAAATCCATTAATTCCTTTAAATTACACCAAATATTGATTGATTCCTAACAAAAGGGTTTCTTTTTCGTATAAATTCAACATAGAAAACAACCCTATTAATAAGTGGGTAGATATTTGTTTAAATTCCAGGAACAGGTATGAAGTTTAGATCTTAAGGCGAATGCGAAAAGATGAGTCTTTATTTAAAAATATTCAATTAAAAACTATTTCTAATTCTGTTTTCCCTTGAAAGGCTGCATCGCGTCATGGCATTCCCAGAACCATAGAGCCCAGAACCTTCTCTCGAACCTATAGGCAAAATCCACAGGAATGTCATGTTAATAAATAAGATGCCAGGTTAGCTTGTAAGTTGTAGCATTCTTGTATCACAATAGTAACAAGTAAATATTTATTTAGGTAATAAGTACTTGTAAATCACTTAATTTCATTATTTTATAGCCCTTTACAAATCTTACTTGTGAAAGTGGTAAATCCACGCTGTAGAATGTAAATAATTATGTCTTAATATTATCTAAGGTCTTCAGCATGAATGGGCCAGTTCGACCGAGTTAGTTCCACTGTCTCAGAGAGATCGGACGTGAAGTGGCAACTTGCTCTTGGTTATCATACAGTGAGTGATATTTTCGGAGGGGTAAATCTCTAATTTAGTCTGGACAATGTATGAGTTATTATTCATAAATTTTGATAACTTAAAACTTGTTACAGCGCCATCTACGTACAATTATTGGAAATAAATACAACATTTAGTTGACTACGACTGTAAAATAGTTCACGGCTTAGACAACATTTGTAATAGTACACAACGTGCTCAACAGATGGCATAAAATTAAATTTTATACTGAAATATTAGTTTCTTTATATTATTAATAATAATCAAGGATTCAAGACATTTTCGCTCTGAGCTATTCTAACTTACGGTGCATTATAATATAATAGCAGTAATAAGTATTCTAATCTTTCTTTCTGTCTGGTGCAATCACGGTTTAGTGCCAGGGCCCTCCTTCCTACTAAAACGCTTCCATTTCGTCCGATCTTGAACGTCCTGCGTAGTTATGAGACCATTGGCTCTCATGTCTTCCTTTAATATGTCAAGTCATAGTTTTTTGTGCCGTCCGCAGGATCCTATCCCTGGAACGATCCCAGGCATTTGCGACCGACGCGACGTGCTCTAAATACTTCCTCAAAACATGGCCGAATCATTATAAACAACTTTCCAGTTTCAGTTTCAACTGAAGTTTATCTGCCATATAATAATAGGTCTGAAATAATATATATCATGTAAATAACACAAACATAAAGTCTGGGTAGATATCACCGCTTTATCTATTTCTTCCGCTAAACAGCAGTGTATTAGCACTGTTGTGTTCCGGTTTGAAGGACACTGAAGACAGTGAAACTACTGGGCGTTATGAAACTTAACATGTTTCGGGATGATAAGCTCAGTCCAGTGCCATGCAGTGTATTTCATAATTCCAAGTTCTAATTGGTGTTGCATCTATTTAAGGGCAGGCGTGACGCTTACGATCAGGCAAGCAACCTGCTCTGCTCGTCATCTAAAGGTAATAAAAAATAAATAAAAAAGGAGCAGGTCACGCATGGCCATATACAGAAGCAACACCAATCAAAAAATCGAATTATAAAGTACTGCATGGCATTGGACTGCGAACATAGTAGTTAGAAATAATCGAGAAGGTATCTCGCCGTATACATACCTACCTACTTCACATCCTGTAGGACTAGGTATATATTTACTCATAAAAATAAATAGACGAACCTACTGATATGTGAGCTAACTGAATTAATACTTAGGTACTGTAAAGGTATAATTAAACTAAGGTTATATGCCAGTTCAATGTAAGACGTTGGTATCGATTAACATCGCCTTGAAAAAAAGTTCAATGTCACGTGCAATTATTTCGATTACTTAATCTACACTCAATTTGGTGTTTGACTTTTTTACAAGCCCACATAATACTAAATCCATCGTTAATGCCGGGATAACGCCAGGCAGAAAGAAACAAGTTACTTTTATATCAGAGGCAAACGAGCAAGTACCCACACACCTGAAGCATAGATACACTAATGTGTCGATGCCTGAAGTGATCTCCACCGCTCATGAAAATCCACAATACCTGATAACCATCGATACGTTGCCTACCTTAAAGGAAAGGGATAATTAGGCATACAAAACGTAACAACAGCAAGCTGCTAATTTTAAGTTGGTTTCTGCGAGAAAGTGTAACAACCCGATCGAGACGGCCCATTCATACTGTAGACAAAACTGTCTACAGCGTGGATCTAACACTTGACTGGCTATACTTCTTTTTTTTGAGTGGTTTTGATATTGTGAAAAGTTTGTTGTAACAGTTCCGTATTAGACCATCATCATCACAAATTCGTCTTTTAGGGCTGTCGCACAAATGGTGAAGCGCAGCATTTTCACTGCCAAAACAGTATCGTTTTTGTCTGCGTTGAAATAAGATCGATAATTAATTAACACAACAAATAATCTCCTAGAGCAGCGATTCTTAAAGTGATTTAATTCGCTTAGTGTGTGATGCGTTTAGAAACTCGCGGGCATGCTCTGTGCTGTGCGCCGGCCCTTAATACGAAATTTATGAACATACGACATTTTCATTGCCGTAAGAAGATTTTTTCTAATCCGCTCTTTTTACTGACAATGTTGACC
This sequence comes from Mimas tiliae, assembly GCA_905332985.1. Lineage (NCBI taxonomy): Eukaryota > Metazoa > Arthropoda > Insecta > Lepidoptera > Sphingidae > Mimas > Mimas tiliae. The sequence goes on along the minus strand of HG995240.1, from coordinate 8,951,981 downwards.
ATGATGTCAATATTAGATTGGAAAGGACGTTTTTCTGTCTTTATATAGAAAATCAATCTACATAACTATATAAATAATGAACAACAGGTTAAAAAGTTGTTTACTTGTTTCTTAATAAAAGTTTTTGCGCCACGCTGTTTAGTAAAGTAAACGCTGTTTAACAAATTTGAAGGAGCTGGAGTCATTTTACTAGACTAGGGGCGTTGCCCATGTTTTTCCACAAAACATAAAATAAAAAAAAAATATAAAAATCCGACGATTAAGAGACATATCTTACTTTCTTCCCCACATTATTCTGCATCGATTGGTATCGGTCTCGACCCCATACCCCCAGCGGTTTCGCAGGACATAGCGTGACAAGCTTTTGGCAGCGGCGGCGGCAGTTACTTTTTTTAGAATAGAGAGATGTGAGAAAATTGACTTGAATCAATTACAGCCTCCGTGGCGTCGGGGGCGAGTAGCCAGCTGTTGAAAGTCTGTTTAGAGTTTTAGACGCTTTGAACTGCATGCGATTTATTAGTTGATTCACTAAAATTCTTTTCAAGTCACAGTGTATAGGTTGACTCTCATATTTTTATTTGGATATTTTTGGAATATCAAATAATAATATATTAGAATAATCTTTAAAAACCGACTACAAAAAACAAAGAAACGTAATAATAACAAAAAAATAACAATAATCCAATCGATTTTACCGTGCGATCCGCTATAATCGATACTTTCAAGAGCCAATAGACAATGCGGCTTTCATAATCTTATTTAGATCTAAAAGTACGTTACCTACTACAGCCACAAATTGAAAATAAAAATGTATACAGACGACACGTGCGCTAACCTCAATTTTATTAATGTCGGCTGGCACTTGTTTTTTTTGCAGAGATAAAGAGGGCCGGATACTGTCACGTCCTCATTAGCTAGCGCATCGGGTTACGATGAGGTTTCACTGGCTAAGCTTACCGTCCACCTACTTGTATCGCCTTTATGCTTGTATTCTAAATTGTAAAAGTAATAATGTTACATTGCATTCATTACATGTTCTTGAGTGGTAGAGCCACGCTGTAGACAGTTTTGTCTAAAGCATGAATGGGTTAGCTCGTCCGGGTTGTTACCACTGTCTCACAGAAAACTGGCGTAAAGTAGTAGCTTGTTGCTGATGCGTTTTGTACGGTGAGTGAGATATCCAGAGGCCCTTATCCCCTCCCCTTCTCAGTCCCTTAATTATCCCTTTCCGTTAAGGTCGGCAACGCCCATAATTCTTTTGGTATTGTGGGCGTACATGGGCGGTGGAGATCACTTACCATCAGGTGACACGGTGGCTCGTTTGCTAGCCTATGCTATAAAAAAACTCGCTAAATGCCCAATAGCCTTATTAAATAATTTTACATCAATGTTTACTCGAATAATGTATGGACATGAAATAATAAAAATTTCTCAAGAGTTTCTTGGTGCTTCTTCTCAGGCCTGTAGGCACTTGCAAAACACCGGTAGATTTTTTCTATGTAATATTAACGTAATTAACGTTTAAAAGTGCCATTACTGGCTTATTTGCTCAATCAACGTTTTGATTTTCATTTCATTTTGATTAGGTCATGTCGCTCGCTTGATGGTAAGCGTCACGTTGTTCATAAACAGAAGCAAAACTAATGAGAACTTTGATTTATGAAGTACTGCATGGCATTGGACTGCGTTTGTCACACCGAGAATGTTAAGTTTCATAATACCCAGTAATTTCACTGGCTACATTGTCCTTCAAACGGAAAACAGTGCTTACTCTCTGCTTGGCGGAAGAAATAGACACAGCGGTAGTACCTACCCAGACAGCCTCTCGCGAGAAACCTACCACTTAGTAAGTAGTTTATCGGAATAGTTTATTGTTGATAATTAGTCAATGATTGATCGCTTTAGTCCACCACATTGGCCTAATGCGGATTGGTACGCTTAATAAACCTTCGAACTTCTCATGTATAATTCTCAGTTGTACAGGTTTCTGCACGACAATTTCCATTACCGTTAAATCACTCAATTATTATTAATAACTAGCTGTCCCGCGCGGTTTCACCCGCAACATGTAATTGATAGTTAAAACCCGATTGCAGCGCCACCTACCGGGTCCAATTATGAATATAAACCATCCAGGGACCCAGTTAAACACATCGTCAAAAAATCATCAAAATAGTTCCAGCCGTTCTCGAGTTTTGCACTTAGCAACAAATTTAGCCATTATTTTTTATTTATATAGATGTATACATCATTTCTGTGTTATATGGATACATACGACACTTTGAATAGTCATAGAAAGATAGGTAGCACTGTATTTACACCATGGAGAATAGTACAATAAAAAAACAACAATTAATAAATGTAACAATAGGCGGTCTTATCGCTAATAGAGATCTCTACCAGACAACCTTACATGTCAGCCCCTTGGGAATGGTTTAAACGCATGACTTTCCTCTCAGTAGTTCTTACTGAGCTGAGCGTACTGATGTATGCTGAACTATCGCTGCTAAATCATTTGCATGCATGTTACTTTTTTATTTCGTATACGCATACTTTTTAGCTGCTTCCTATCTTGAGAACAGGATGCATAATTAAAGCATCTTATAAATAATGCAAAAGTTTCACCCGGGATCTGAAATTATAGGATGTCAAAGTTATAACTTGTATTTTTTATATTTGCAATACCTGCGGGCATTTTTTTGTTGATAGCTGATGTCTAAACACTTTTACAATATCGTCACGATTACCAAAAGTTGATATAAGCTTTCGTACGGCTACAGTAAATGATGAAATTTGTGAGTATGAAGAAATGGTAAAACTTATAATTGGTGAGTTTCCAAAAATAAAAACAGTGTGTAACAGCCCTTACGTCTACTAGTCTAATTAAAATCTCTTAGGTATTTTGTTTCCAAAAGAATCTTTTAACTTTGAAGTATCGCAGCTGAAAGTTATAATTACATTTTCTTACTTAGACTCTTTTTGTAAATATTTAGTGCTATCGTGTAGAAAAGCTACGTCAGACATGTAACGTGACTTATCAACCATCAATTTCATCTCACACGAAGACTTTAACTAATCAGATCTTTTAATCGATGTCTGGCTTTAAGTAAATCTAATCTTGATGTCTTAAGTTAAACTTAAACGAGGATAAAATAAGATAGAACAGAATCAAATGGAACTTGCCATGATCATCCTTAAGTTTGATCGTAAAGAAGATTTCTGCTTCGTTGACTCCGAGACGGACAGCAGTACGAAAACTTCGTGCTATCGTAGACATCGATGTTTTGAAGGGGCTTCTAAGCCCTGAAAGAGACGGGCCACAAAGGCAGAGTGCAGAGGTGGTACCGGCAGCAGTTCAGGTATACCTGAATAAAGTGATACATTTCATCACTACCCACTACATGAAATGTATCACTTACGTACGCCGAAGGAGACTTTCGCGTGGACTAGCAGTGACTCGATAGTGAACTAGGTCGGAAGGCTGGTGAATCTGGCATAACAATACAAAGTATTCTTTGGCAAGCCATCCACCCCCGGGTCGGGAAGGTATCCATAAGATGGATCCATAAAATTGCTTGGAATTGTTTTTTTAATTTGTACGAACATTAATATTAATTACATTATCATAACATGTCTTTCGACATTAACAGATCTGATACGCAATCAAACTGTTATATTGTAATCAATGAAGTTTTCTTACATGTTGATCAATCTATTGATTTGGTTTAAATATATTCCTTTACGTACGAATATTTTTAATAGCGGAGGACCAGCAAACAAGCATGTGGGTCACCTTATCAGGTGTAACTATCGTTATAGATCTTGAATATCTACAAAATTAAAAAATCAGGGATTCGTTACTAACCAGGAGGACTGCTGGATTCCATCCTTACGTAGTCAGTATACCATCCATCTGCACGAAGCGATTCGCTTCTTCTTTTATCATGCGTGCTGCTCAGGATTGGAATTTGTTGCTCGTCTCAGTATTTCCGCAACGCTTCAATCTGGGGTTTGTAAAGTTAGAGTGAATAGGTAGCTTTTAGGCCAGCGTGTAACAACAACGTAGACCGTATCGTCACTTTCCATCAGGTGTGATTACGGTCAAACGTGTTGCCTATTATTTAATAAAATAAAAAAACCTAAGGGAAGGATTGGGACGGCATGACCTCCGGAAATCTTCTTGTCTCGTCAATTCAACAGCAAGCTGCCAGTTCGCATCGATTTTCTTTGAGACAGTAGTAGTACCCGGTTCAACCAGGCCCATTCATACTGTGAATACAACCATCTACGGCATGTTTCTACGACTTCTCAATAATGTAATAGTGTGTATTATTTTATCCGTGTTTATTTTCATTAAAGGTTTAAATTCCTAAACTGCTTTGGCTAAGAATGTTCGCAAAAATATTAACAAAATTGCTTATAAAAATGTATCATTTTAAAATTGCTTCGAAAAGCGTGGGATGGACAATTTAACCGCGCACAGAATATCATTTATGTGTCGTTGAAGCAAAAAATTCTTTCGCGATGGAATTTTGATGATGACATTTCGATGTAATTTGAAAGGCTGACTTACTAACCTAAAAACATTTTGCTTTTCCATAGAAATGGGAGATTAAAGGTCAGTTATCTTATTTCCTATTTTTTTATTATGAATGTAAAAGTTTGGATGTTTGTGTGTTTGGACTTTGTGAATTTGGATGTTTGATTCAATAACGTTTTACCGGCTGAATGGATTTGGATGAGATTTGGCACACAGGTAGACCATGACCTAGATTAAGATAATGCTAATCCCGGAAAGGGCATTTATGCTGCGAGCAAAAGTTAGTTTTAAATAATTAGAAATAGTCAATTGACGCTACCATGTTTGTTTGAAGTATCATAGGTGACAAAGGTAATTGTTTACAAGTCTTTGTTAAACTTGATTGACAGTTAAAGAATACTGTGATATAAATTGTAGAGTCTAATCCCCATAATTGTTCTACAGATTGAAACAATTATCTATGCACTTTTCAAATTATGCCTTTATAAAACCTGTCTATTACATCAAATTCAATAGAGATAACTGAAAAGTGGGTAGATATTTATTTACATTTCTGGGACAAGATTAGAGCGATTGACCACTTTTGATGCCCAAGATCTCTTGGGCATCAAAAGTGGTCAACATTAATAAGTAGAGTTAGAGTTAGAGTGTCATTATAAATTAATCACCCAAGTTGGGCAACGCTTTGTGTGAGGTTTTATAATAATATTATTTTTCCAGGATTGGATAAGAGTTTGACATCAAGCAGGTGACGGATTACAAAACTTTTCGTTTTATAGCAGAGGTCGGCAAACGAGCATGTGGGTCACCTGATCGTGAATAATCTTCCCTTCACACCAGCACCCTCAATACCATAAGAACTATGGAACGTTACCGATCATAAAAGGAAAAGAATGGGGATTGGAGAGGGGAATGGGATTTGGGCCTCCGGAAATCTCAGTCATCGTACGAAATGCAACATTTTCGGTAATAAAGTGGTAGAGTTAAAAATTTTCTGTATCATGTATGATAAGCGAACTGCTACGACCTTGCGTTGGAGGAGAATTAGCATAATGTCACAAACATCAAAGATAAACTCCAAAGTGTATAAATATCTCATTATCCATAAAATAAATATGCATGTGATTATCCCTCGTGGTGACCCTGCAAACAGCGTCGATACTTCCATAGTCCGCGTCGCTACAACGCTGCCTTGATCAAGGCTGTCGTGCGCCAACCGCATACCAGTTACCACGGATCGAGATCATTATCGCCTTCTCTCTCTCGCGCCGCCTTTGTGCTAAATATTTAGGATGGAATTCAAGACCATCTGAAAGAGAACGCTGCTTTAACTACACATGTCGCAAATGTATCGTAAAATCGAGTTTGTTATTTCAAAAAGTTCCTTGCAATTACATTAAGCAACCTCCGAACGCTTGTTTCGAAATGTATCTATATTTTGAACATGGATATTAGTTAGAGTAAGTACACTTAAGCTGCCTAGAGAGATATTTCTAAATGCTTAGTAATTGTGTAATTTTAGACTTTAAAGGCTCACTATGAATTGTACTAGATGTAGTACAATATCTGTGTATTTAAATCGTATTCATTATAAATGAATATTTAAAAGTGCGTTGTAGTTAAACACTTTATTTTTTCAAACATTGGATACAGAACATTGAATATATTTGTAAGTAAAAAAAATCATAAACAGACTTCGGAATCCGAATCGAATTTACTGATTTCCGTTTATACGCTTTCCTGGTGATAACTGCCACGACTGCCTATAAACAACAACACCACTCAGAACTTTGAATTACGGAGCACTGCATGACACTGGACTGCACAGTGCGCTCGTCACCCCGAGACATAAGATGTTAATTGTAATTATTCCCAATAATTTCACTAACATTGAAGCCTTTAAACTGAAACACATCGGTGCTTACGCACTGTTGCTTGGTGGCAGAAATAGACAAAGCAGTGGTGTGAACTTACCACCTTGTACCTACCACCTTGGGACCTTCCACCTTCCGTTGAGGAGTTTGCAATTTCCCTCATACTTCCCCATAAGGTTTTAACGGTATTTCTATGGGACTTCTCTTGGAGTAGGTAAACTCTGCCAACAATAAAAATAATCATCAAAATAGGTCCACTTTTGGCGGAGATATCAAGTAACATAATAACATATAAAAACAAAATACAGACAAAAAGAAAACCTCTCCTTTATGTATTCGGTTGAAAATATGTTATAGAATACTTTTCGTTATTAAATTATATATTAAATCAGCACAAAATTATGCATAAATGTAGCCAAACTGTGTAGATAGGGTATAGATACATACACATCAGTGTTTTCATCTTTAACTATTAATCTAGGTACGACACAACAATAATTACTAATTCGTATAGAAACTTCCACAGTTGTGCATCAAAGTGACGTCACCAATTTCGGTTAAACTACGCACATGTCATTCCAAACAAACTCGCCTACATGTTGACTCGTTTGAACCCAATGTTTAAACCCCAACGTGTCAAAGCATGCGTGACGATCGGCCAGCCCACGGAATGATGCCCGCACCCGCCCGATAACACGCAAATGGACAATTTCCAACCTGTACCTCATAATTACGCTCGTATCTATGCAAATGCTCTCTGGATTAAGGTTACGTAACAGTGTTGGTCCTAACGCAATGATATTTATTTAGAAGCGTGGTTCATTATATGGCTTAAACGCGAGAGAGAAAATTGTCCAACATAAAGCTAACGTACTTTAAATGCCTACCGCCTTTAAGGCCGAGGCTAATATCAAGTGATAACGCTTAAAACGTGTTTTAACAGTTATTATTACGTTTATAAGATTTTGCAATTAACGAAGGAAAATTACGTGCTAATTAGTATCATCTTTATCGTAATAAAGATTCCTACTAATTCGACAGAATCTAACATTAGGTACAGTTTTAACAAAAATACAACGTAAAAACAACTTGAAAAACATCCACTAACTAGCAAAGCCAACAAAAAGTGGGAAAACGGCTGACGCAAAAACCTATCGAGGTTGAAATAAACTATGAGAAGTCGCAAAAACGCCGTTTTTATTAACTTCGAAACCTTCGATATTAAATAATTTTAATACGAAGTTAATTCGGTAAATGTAAGTCGTAAAGTAAGTTCGTAAAGTTAACGTGCGGCTGATGTGACGTTATGTAAGCAGCCATCCGCGTAATGATCCGTAAGTGGATGGTAATCGCCAAACACGCTTCACTGACGGTCAAACACAATGTTTTACATTGTAACCAATCGTAACGGACACCCAGAATCCTGTTACTTGAGTCAACAAGACAGTCGATTAAAGATACCCCGAATAATCATCATGAGACATGTTATTTGTTGACCCTTGCAATGGGATCGGATTGCATTTCGCCGCGAGGGAGACTGAAACACGCACCAAAAAATACATACTTTAATCGTTTTGCAACTTAAAAAATGCAAAATCGTTAATATTACACGTTTATAGTCCAGCGTGTGGTTGTAATTAACAATAAATTATTTTTATACAAGTATAATCTGAAATTTATTTTTTTATGATACAGGTATAATAATAAATTTATTAAATGAGGTGTCCAAGGATTGATACTAATTTCTTTGTCAACATATTTTATCATAAATGAACTCAATGAAAAAATGTAAATGAAACGCATACTAAATTGTTGTTTTAGACATTGAAATGTTTTAGATTTGGTAGAAAGTAGGTAGTAAAGTAATTTTGATTTATATTCAAATATCTTTCTTCTGTCATGAAATTAAAAGTAAAACTATTCATTGCATTTGCTCGTGGCTCCGTCCGTGTGAACGGCCTTTTCCTGGATAAAAAGTAGCCTTTGTCCTAATCCCGATCATGGTTTACATGTGTGCCAAATTTCACCCAAAACCGTTCAGATGTTAAGGCGTGATTGCCTAACAAATATCCAAACTCACCAACATCCAAACTTTCAAGTTTATAACAGTAGTAGAGTATGATATATCAGCATCTACAAGAAAAACTGTACTCTTTCGTAAGAGGTCTTTGCCAACGTCTCTGCGGCTGTTTTTAGCGTAACAGTCTGAAGTGGCATGAATTTCACAAGGAGCCGGATATCCATTTGCAGTCTTGGTGGTACACATCTAATGGCCGGTCCCAATATTAATCTTCAATTTCACGATAGATAGCTATCGTCAAACATCCGCATTGTTCTATCTACTGCTTGGAATAGTCCCTATTTTTTAGATATGTACGTCGGATACTATGATAGCAATAGATAGGCAGTCTATCTGGGCCCTCTTGTGCGTTATGTTCATACAAGCTGAGAAAGAGGAACTATTGTTTAATTTATGTTAGAAAATATGAACATATGATTTAGATTAGAAATATAAGTTTTAATTTAACATTTATCTATAATTCATAATTTTTACCACTGTAAATGAAATAACAATAACAAGAAATACTTATTATGTTGCAAAACACAATGTAATAACGAAACGTTTTACTGTCAATACCTTACGGCTCTGAATACAAGTCCTTTGAACAAAAATCCCAAGCGAATTTGGGGGATTTTACTGAAGTGAGGAATTATTTTGTTCGCATTAACAAATATTGATATGTCTCTTGCACTTAATTTAATTATCAAAACGGTGCATTATTTTTATTTATAGGAATTTTAGATTTTTTTTATATTTTCTTTTAGATTTTTACATAATTTATTTAGTTTTTTGTATTGCAGTGCAAGTGCCATGTAAGCCTTGTATACTCATGGCTATTTCTTCAAAATGCGTTATTTATTTCGTTTTTTTACAGCCGAGGATATCTGTTTATCGGTCAAAATCTACCGATGAAGAAAAAACTAAATAACTTTATCGACAGATAGCACATAAAAAATATTGGGACGCTTGAACTGTCATTTTCATAGTGTTGTATATCTGTAGTCAGCTATCAGTACTCTCATCAGTAGACAGCAATGAAGAATAGGATTACCTATCATTAGTAAGTTTATTGGGACGGTAAAACGGATAATAGATAAAATATTCTATGGCCGGTATAGCAAAACTAGAGACAGACAGAATATAGGGAACGGCCATAAAACACATAAGATTTAACCGTGGATAGGATTTAAAATCCCTGATTTTGAATCTAAATATACGATACCTAGTCTCATGCTTTGAAAAAATATTAAAAAGTTGTAATTGATTTGAATAAAATGAGTAATTAAAACTGGCATAAGTACTATATTTATCTGTATTCTTTCATTAATCAACCTACAATATTTCCAGTTGTACCTACTCATAATTACCTCACACGCTGACGTTACGTCACTTGACAAAGCTTGCGAGGCTATAAGAGCCTATATTATTTCGTTTAAGGAGAAAATTACGATTACCACATTAAGAACGTATAGATTTATCTATCTTCAGATAGATAAACCAACTAGCTAGCTTAGCTATATGTATACAAAATATTAGTAATAGTATTATTTTAAAAGACCAGTAAAATGGCAGCTTATTTTATATTTCCCGAAGCCGTATAAAGTCGGCAGTCGACACTTCAACGTTGCGGGAACAATATTGACTCAAGTGCGGGGTTTCTGTCTTCGCTTGCCGCCTGCTCGTATTTATTTACAGGGTGCAGTCGCTTTAAAGCTTTGACGGTGTGAACGTCTATAGGTTCCACGTTGACATAGGTGTTTCTTAGTACGAGTACTATGTAACTACACAGGTACTAGATCAGCAATATTACATTTTGAAATGGATGTCACTTTTTTACTGCCTCGGTGGCGCAGTTGTAATGCGTACGCAGTACGACTGATGTGTTAAGATCTCGGGTTCGAACCCCGGGTCGGGTAAAAATTATATTGAGTTTTTCTGTCACGACATGCTTAGTATCGGCCCGGAGTCTAGAATGATGCCCGCTATGGTTCATTCCCTATCACATCATGAGATGGAAATAAGCTCGGTCTAATGTGGGTGTAAGGATTACACCTCTGGCTACCCCTTCAGGGATTACAGACATGAGTGAATATGTATCTATTTAACTTTTTTATTCTGTTTCCGATCATAAAAACACGTTGAAGACAATCCTGATATCTCTAAAATAACTCACAGCGATGGGAACCTTTTCTCTTGAACAAAAAGCTAATAAAGTTACGAATAGGTCATAACAATTCATATCAGTTTTACACACAATGGAGTAACTCCGATCTAATTATCAGTGGGAGGCCTTTGTTCTTACATCATCGGGTATTGAGACTTGAGAGTCCACATAAGATTTCGTAACAGCTGCTGCAACGATACATCACTTTCTCTTAGCTATCGGGCGTTAGCTTTTATTTGGGTCGTCGGCTTGACTCATGTCGGTTATGTATTCTGATAGCATACGATTATAGCAATCCAGTGTAAAGATTGCATTTGTAAATAATTATTACATAACGCTATAAATAGTGCTCTATTGTCTGACAATGAATTTGAAACATGAAAATTTTGCAATATCATTGTCGATTATATACAATGATGCTTAATGGAGTATAATTGAAAACATAGTCATTACGAAATAAAGTGCTAAAGACAATGTGATATTGTTTAAAAAGTAGAAGCTGATTCAAGCAAATGAAGGCAATTTGTGATATGTATACGTTAATGATTAGCAAGAAATTTCAAACATCTGATTGCAAATATTATTGAAAAATGTTGCGTACTAATCATAATTTAATTAATTAAAATTATTGTAAGTGCAGTCGTTATCGAAGAAAATTTTATAAAAGAGAAAAATACAGAAGGGATTTATAAAGCGATATAGATGGTTTTGTAGATACGCTGTTTATTCATTCACTCAACCCCAAATTTTACACCTTTGGTATATTGTCCAATTTTCTGGTTATCAAGACATGGCAGACAATAATTTTAGTGAGCTGGATAAGCAAACTACTCAATGCTTATATATGCATTGCACAACCTGACCACTTTTGAGTTTCTTTTACCTTCTTATATTGTTTTTTTACCCGTGACGCCACCAAACAGCCCAAAGGAAGACCAGCGCTAGTCCTTTAATCAGCACTGAGTTGGGGTCTTTTTTGTGAGTAGCACGTTTAATTTTGATATACGTATGTACCTAAACTGCTTGTTACAAATAAATTCTTTTTCGTTCCTTTCAGATGTATTTTTAAACTCTTTGTTGTGTCTTAAAGTGATTCTCCGATAAACGCCCGGTTCAAGTATTTGATACAAACTCCATTATAACGCCACACACTTGAGATTAATCACATTTTCTCGAGATGTATCGTGCACGTGGTCGATTAAAATCATTTTGTATCGTTGAAGGAAAATCAGCTACGAACATAGTAACAGTAACAGTTTAGAGTATTTTTAGAATAGTTAACAATTAGCTACGTTGTTATCCTGTTAGTATTCATTTGTACCTATTGTGTAGTTTGGTGTAGATAATATTATAACACAAAATATTTTTTAAATATTATAAACTATTTTTTTTCCGTCTGAATGACGAGACGAATAGTTCGGCTGGTAATTATCATTATATCCGCCCTATACCAAATAGCACTGCACTGTGCTCATCAACCCAAAACATCAGATGTTAAGTCTCATAATACCAAATAATTGTACTAGCTTCAATTAAAACTGGAGCATAACTTTGCTTATACACTGCTATTGGGCGGCAGAAATAGAATAAGCGGTGGTACCTACCCAGACTATACGGCCTCTCTCATGCAAAAGACCTATCACCTACCATCTAGTAAATGATATATGGAACAACGCAGACAATAGCATGTTATTTTAACTACAAAATACTTACCTTTGATGTAAAATACAATATCGTAGTAGGAATCTTCATAATGTTGTGATAACCGTTAGGTTATGCGCTTCTTTGATGCCGTATACTAATCGGTAATAGATTGTGATATTCTTTTGTTTTTACACGTGACCTACCTTTATTCTCTTTGATGACTAAGCTATGAATGTTTACTTGATCTACTTTGAAAGTGCGAAGTTAATCGCTTATTGTAGTATTATTTACGTTGAACGTAAACAATATCTTCCTCACATTCGATATTCTCATGCACTTGTTTATACAGTGCAATTTGCATTAGCCACACAAGCTTATAGAAAATCTTCACATGGCTCAGAAACTGGGCCAATAATGAATATAATTAACTTATACAGTTCTTTTATATGCAACATTTTCTAGACTCTCTCGTCTGAGTACAATAGGCCTAATACAAGTTTTGATAGTTTCCATTTTCTCTCCATACATCGAGTAGCCGTAGCCACTGGTGGGAACTATAATGAATTAAAATCAGTAATATAGTTAATTTTATTTCATAATAGTCGAATACGAAATTAGTTTACGGGCAATTCTTTCCTTTTTTACAGTATGAATTACTAGATTGATATTTCGACATTAGTAATTTTATACGAATTCGAATATTATAACGTATTTGTTACTCGTACTTTAAACGTATCTCATTGCACTGACTCACATAATTATATTATTAAATAAAGAACGAATTAACAAAAAAATATATATATACAAAACAGTTAAAAATAAAGTTAATCATTATTAAGTGAAGTTTAATGGACATTGATTGATAGCACAGACTTAAAATTGGTTAATTTTATTATAGGTATTTTTAAATCAATTTTATTTGATGTAAAAAAGTTTTTTACTATTTTAGTGGAACAATCGTCAAACATACATACATAGACTCACGCCTGTTTCCCATAGGGGTAGGCAAGAGACAACAGAAATAAAAAAATCGGTGTATAAATGTCGAAGTTTTAGTCTTTCATTCCCATTTTCTCCTGATATATGGATTTTTTCTCCAAATTTATAAATGGGATTAATATTAAGCGAATAAAGAAAGAGTCATCAAAATCGTATTTCTATCGTGAAACGTATTATTAAACCTAAATGCATTTTTTTTAACATAAACTAACTAAAATAAAACGAAACAATTCTGAGTTGGATGTACTGTAGTTTATTATTTAATGATTGATACCAAACGTTTTAGATTGTTATCCCCAGTTTCATCCCCTTAGGGGTGTAATTATTTCTTTAAAAATTAAAAGGGACCACCACGGTAGCAAACCCTACCGAATACAAAAAAAACATACAAATAATACATAAATCTCATACTTAACTACTTATTTATACTTATACTAACGAACGAATTCAAAACTTGACTGATATTTTTGCGTCGGTTAAAAAACAAATGTGCGCGTCGAATTGAGAACCTTCTCCATTTTTTCATCGGTTAAAAATGCTTAAAATTTTATTACTCAACTCACTTTTGATTCAATGATGATCACTGTATTTACTCAGATGTTACCATGGTCACCATCATATTACGAGAGACGTAATAAATTGATTTTCCGTAACATAAATAATAGCTTCAATAATTCGGGTTCAGCAGTTTTACTAATTAAGTATCTATATTATGTAATTTTTTCCATAAAACGAATTAACACCTTGTTTATTAAATAAACGAGTAAAACAACCATTACAAATTACAATTAATTGGTACGCTGAACTTAATTGCTAATAAAAATGTAGCTATTATTAAGTATTTATTTTATCCAGTGTAAATAACTTCGATGTGCATTTGTAGATCAATTAATAATTATAAAGATTCTTATACTTATATAGATAGAGACGTTTTTGTCACGTTATCACATTAATAATTCTATTGCCCATTGTCTTCGTTAGACGCGGAAGACGTTCTGAAGTGAACCTTTGCCTTGACTCTATTTAATTGTAATAGACGCAAGAAACTGCACTTATTTGTAATTTTATAACATACTTGTAATATCAATCCTGTATTAAACTATTCCGCTACTAGAAACGGTCCTTGTCTACTAATGAGAGGGGTCTCCATTCTGGCCTAATGCGGATTGGTAGACATTACATATCTTAGAAATGCTTAGAAACCTCAGTCACCTATACCAGTTTATTTATGACGACTGCTTCCTAATTATAGAAGAATGCAATCTTCCTAATTAAAATATATTGCTTCAATGCGAATAAAACCTGAATTATAACATGTTGTCTTAAGAATGCTATAATGAATATTCTTAAGATAAATATAGATAGATATACAGGTTGAAATTCCTTCAGCTACAATAGCAAAAACTTTAATCAATTCTATTCACGGATCAATCAAAACAAAAAATACAAATAAGCAATTTATTATTGTAAACTCACATTTATGTGCAATTTTCGACGCAAATGCAATATTGTTGTTTGTAAATTGTACAACAAACACTTTAACGTTTTTTGTACGAAATGAAATCGTGACTTACTTTAGAATTGAACTTTACTGTTATTTCTTGTACTGTAGTCATTTAGTATATTTGAAATACAACTATGTAAGTATGTTCTGTTTATTTTTTACCTAGCCATGGTAAGCGAGTAAAGTTTTGGAAATACTTGACCCACGCTATGCAATTTTTCGTCTACAATCTACATAAATGAAGCCGCTTGCCGCTGCGTTTCGTACGATGACTGAGATTTCCGGAGGCCCAAATCCCTCTCCCCCTTCCAATCCCAATTCAGCAATGGATGGAGTGGTCATGGGTGGTTACTATCAGGTAACATTATGGGTGGCGATTTGTCTTCTTTAGTTATATAAATTCCTAGTAGTGTATCATAATTCTCATACTTTCTATAACAAATGCAAGCAAATGCTTTTAGGTCACCTACAGGTTTTATATCTAGCCTCACCAAGCCAATGCATCTATTAAGAATAATTCCTGCGGTTTCATTAAAATGTGGCACAGCGGCCCTAGCAACATTCCTCGGGCTTATGCGACATAAAGTATGTTTTACAAATACTTTAGCGCAAACCTTTTATGTCTACGACGGCATCACCATTTAGGTATTATGATTGGCACGTATTGTGAGCACAAAGGTAAAGTAGTAGGGGCAGTTGGGGTCCAATAAACGATGAGCTTCGACTAATGAACCAATCGCGTGACGCATTGGCGCCCACGCTCCTTCATTCCGCCAATCAGAGGAAACAATATTCCCACATGAACTACAGACCATTAGAGGCCATTCTTGTGTCAGTCTGTCCGGTTGTCACGTAGAATGGTTCGGGAGTGCGACCCCGGCCACTCGAGCCGTCAGCGCCGCGTTCCGTCACTACCCCCGCGGCTCTGATGCCCCCCTCCAACCCTTCCCGTCCCGTCACTGGTGGTAGGGCTTAACTCTTGGTGGATTTCATTTACTTGGAGTTAGGCCCGAACAGATTGGTACCACCGTCTAGCCTATTTCTGCCGCGAAGTAGTAATGGGTTCCGGTGGAAGGGCTAGATAGCCGTTCCTTCTGTCCTCTCCATTCCCTGGTGGTGAAATTTGGACGGCACTCGTAATATGCGGGGGTTTGGTTTCGGTCGCCGCATGGGTAGCATCTGGCGTGGGATACAGGGAGACCCGATGGGAACGGCCACCGCCGGCCGCCTGCCAGTCAGTAGGGGACCTGAACCCGGGGATACACTTTATAAAAACTCCCTCCCCGGGAAGCTGTCCCGCCAACCGGCGAAAATCCCGTAGTACTGTCGTCGTGCCAGCTTAGGAGACTGGAGTGGATCCCGGCGACTGTACACGGGGGGGCATCGGGGGCCCTTCCGTGCCTCGCGCCAGCTCCTCACATTACTCGCGTGACCATCCGGCTCCTGACTCCGCAAAATTATATTTTGGGTGCCGTCTTGATTTCACTACCCCAACACATTTCCCTTTCCCCCAACTCAAAATTTTTATGAAGGCACAAGGAAAAAAGAGCAAATTTACTTCGGCGGATTCTTCATCCACTTCAACAGTAGACGTCTGCAATGTCAGGAGTCTGCACAGCAATCTGGACGCTGTACACTACCATCTAGAGTCAGCGCGGCCTGCCCTGCTCTTTTTAACGGAGACTCAGATATCTACCCCTGACGACATCTCGTACCTTAGCTACCCCGGTTACGTACTGGAACACTCGTTCCTGCGTAAGACCGGAGTGTGCGTTTTCGTCAGGGATGATATATGTTGTCGCCGCCTTCGGGGCCTCGAGCATCGGGACCTGTCAATCTTGTGGGTTTGCGTAGAGTATGGGGGTCGTACCCGGGTCTATGCATGCCTATACAGGTCCCATGCCGGTGAAACGGGGGCTTCTCGCTTATTCGAGAACGTCCAAGTGGGGACTGATCAATCTCTCGAGCAGTATCCGTCCGCGGAGGTGGTGGTCCTTGGGGATTTTAACGCTCACCATTCTGAGTGGTTGGGTTCCCGAACCACCGACGCAGCGGGTCGGTCTGCTTATGAGATGGCTTTGGCTTACGGTCTCACACAACTGGTAACTCAGCCCACCCGAGTTCCAGATGTTGAGACCCATGAGCCCTCCCTGTTGGACCTTCTACTGACCACAAATCCTGAAGGATATAAGGTAGTGGTCGACCCCCCTTTGGGGTCATCAGACCACTGCCTTATACGTACCTCAGCCCCTGCGGTATATCCCGATCGCTCTTCAGCGACGGGGTTCCGCAGGGTCTGGCGGTATGGGTCAGCGGATTGGGAAGGGATGCGTGAATTCTTTGCGTACTTCCCATGGAAGCGGTTCTGCTTCTCTTCCGAAGATCCTGATGCTTGTGCGGACCGCGTCAGGGACCTGGTAGTTATGGGGATGGATCTTTTCATCCCTAACTCCAGGGTACCTGTCGGGCGTCGCAGCCGGCCCTAGTATAACAGTACCTGTGCCGAAGCTGCACGCCTTAAGCGGTCCGCATACGGGGCGTGGAACGAAGCCCAAAGGCATCAGGTTCCAAACGCGAAGGAGGAGAGGCGGAAATTTAATGCCGCTTCTAGGTCCAACAAGAGGGCTATAGCCAAGGCCAAGGCAGAACACATTGGCAGAATTGGCGAGCGGCTCGAGAGTTACCCGTCTGGTAGTCGGGCTTTCTGGTCTCTCGCCAAGGCTGTCCAAGGTAACTTCTGCCTATCCAGTCTCCCGCCACTGCGTAAGGCCGATGACAGTTTGGCCCACAGTGCAAAGGAGAAGGCTGATCTCCTGGCCCAATCCTTTGCCTCGAACTCGACTTTGGATGACAGAGGAGCCACTCCACCAAAACTTCCCCGGTGCGAGTACTCCCTGCCTGAAATCCGCATTAATCAGCGTGCGGTCAGGCGGGAGCTTAGGCTCCTTAACATCCGAAAGTCGAGTGGGCCGGACTGCATCCCTGCAGTGGTTCTTAAGACGTGCGCCCCCGAGTTGACCCCCATTCTTACGCGCCTTTACCGTCTTTCATATAATTCCAACAGGGTTCCCGCTTCGTGGAAGGTAGCTCATGTCCATCCGATCCCTAAAAAAGGTGGCCGGTCGGAACCTTCGTGCTATAGACCGATAGCCATCACATCCTTGCTCTCTAAAGTCATGGAGAGAGTAATCAACGCCCAGCTTATGGGGTATCTAGAGGAGCACCAGCTAATTAGCGATCGTCAGTACGGTTTCCGTCACGGTCGCTCGGCTGGTGATCTTCTTGTTTACCTCACACATCGCTGGGCGGAGGCTATAGAGAGCAAGGATGAGGCTATGGCCGTCGGTCTAGACATCGCGAAGGCGTTCGATCGGGTATGGCATGGGGGCCTTCTGTCGAAGCTACCATCATATGGAATCCCCGAGGGACTCTGCAAGTGGATCGCTAGCTTCTTGGACGGTCGGAGCATCAAAGTCGTTGTAAACGGCTGCTGCTCCGACACTATGTCCATTAATGCTGGCGTTCCACAAGGCTCAGTGTTGTCGCCCACTCTATTCATACTGCATATCAATGACATGTTATCTACTATCGATAACATGCATTGTTATGCAGATGATAGCACCATTGATGGGCGCTACACTGGCCAGCAGGGTATCCCTCGCAGCACCGTGGAAGAAAGACGGTCAGAACTTGTGTCTGAAATCAAGAGCTCTCTGGGGCGGGCCTCCGAATGGGGTGAAAGGAACCTGGTTCACTTTAACCCCACGAAGACACAAGTTTGCGCGTTCACCGCTAAGAAGGACCCATTTGTCATGGCGCCACGGTTCCAAGGAGTCACTCTCCGGGTTTCCGAAGGTATTGGGATCCTCGGCGTCGATATATCGAGCAAGGTCCAATTTAGGAGTCAAGTGGAGGACAAAGCCAAATTGGCAAGCAAGAAATTGGGCAATCTGAACAGAGCTAGGCGGTACTTCACGTCGGGCCATAGATTAGCGCTTTATAAGGCGCAAGTCCGGCCCCATGTGGAGTACTGTTCTCATCTCTGGGCAGGAGCGCCCAAATACTTGCTTGACCCACTTGACTCCTTCCAGAGGCGGGCCGTTTGAATCGTCGGGGATCCTGATATCACGGATAACCTGGAACCGTTGGGACTGCGGAGAGATTTCAGGTCTCTCTACTTGTTCTACCGGATGTTCCACGGGGAGTGCTCCGAGGAACTGTTTAAAATGGTGCCAACATCACCATTTTATCATCGCACCACCCGACACCGCAGCAGAGTTCATCCATACCACCTGGAAACGATTCCGTCTAGCACGGTTCGTTTCCAGCGTTCATTCTTACCACGTACGTGCAAGCTCTGGAATGAACTCCCTGCAGCGGTGTTCCCTGAGCGCTATGACATGTCCTTCTTTAAACGAGGTTTAAAAAGAGTAATCCTTCGACGGTAGGCAGCGGCTTTGCTGTGCCCTAGCATTGCAGAAGTCTATGGGCGGCGGTGACTACTTACCATCAGGTGGCCCGTTTGCTCGTCTGCCTATCCAGGCAGTAAAAAAAAAAAAAAAGACCATATGAAGTTTATGCTAAAAACCCTTGCCGGTAACTGTTATATTACGAAATGGGCGTGTGTCACTTAAATGACACTAAAGGGGCACATGATGTTTTGTACTCGCACTAGTAGTACACTAGATACATACACCGATTGTAATTAAGATGTGCTTCGGAAATATTAATCTATTTCGGGAATATGATGTTGACGATGATCTAACACAGACCTGTTAAAACATTAGAATATGTACCTACTTATTTTTTCTTCAATGATTAACCAGGCTCGGATGACCGTTCATTTGCTTATTGGTACTAAATCGTAAAAAACGAAGATTGCCGAAGGGAAAAACATTAATCGTAGTTAGTGTATATAATTTTGTAAGTAATCGATGTATATTTTTGACCATCCTATTTCTTTTTTTTTTTTGTTAGTAGATTTTTAAATCCATTTTAAAGCTAAATAACAATCTTAATAATTACCCGGTTAAATTTCACAACAATGGAAAACATGAATACAAAGTGAATCTCCATCATTCACTGGCGTCGTGAAAGGATGAATATCCATCAGTTATTTCCTTTTCAATGCTTTCATAGCACCCCGTGGGTATCATTATCGCCATATTGGATGAGGCTCAACTCAGAATACGCTTTAATTATAGCAAATCTTATAAAGGATGCCAATGTCACTCAGCATTAATTTTTATCGACACGTTTACACTATGCTATACTATATAGTGTTGGCTTGCTATATGCTATAAACTAAACGATATTCAAAGCTATACAACGTGTTATAGAAAGGGGCGGGAAAATTTAAGCAATGTATAGTGTAGGGTATAGGTATTTTATCTCCCATAGTAGAAATTCCGATTGCATTGCTAGGATAATAATTATAGAAATTTCTTTTTTATCGAATGAGTACCATGTCGATATCGACTTTCAACTTTGGACAACACTAAATGATCAACAATTATACTATAGACCTCCTTTCATTTAATTATTTTATAATTAAAAAAACATTAAACAATTGTCATATGTCAATATTTATTTGACGCAGTAGTTCGGCAATATCTGATTTTATGAAGTATGATTGATTACGAGTTCTTAAGTAGTATTTGACTAAAAACAAGTATTATGTATTATTGGTACTCTGTGTTGGTGTAACTAATAATAGCTTTTAAGAGGATCGTCGACTGTATTAAGCCAAATTCATAGATGGAAGACCCGAGAATGAAGTCTTTAACATGCTTCTAGAGGATGGTACCTATATCGTCTTCAGCACACAGTCTCTTTCAAGTGTTAATTTGTGTTTCAATTACAAGTTACGTATGTATATCCGTAGAATTACATAAATATTATTCAAGTTTAATAAAAAGTGAGTGTCGTTCATAATAATGATGTCATAAATCTTATCGATCTTAATAAACGAGTGATTAAAATTAAAGTGAAATTATTGGATGTCTTGGTTTTGAAAAGATCCGGTACATAAGTACGAATTGTAAGGTGCATGTAATGACCCTAAAATATGACCACACCTTTCTGTAGCACGTTGTATAACATGACTAGGCTCTCCACTTCTCCCAAGCCCTGCATACAAGACTGCATACTAATGGGTTGCGATTCGTCTGTGGAATTCCCTTTGGCTAGACTCTAGAGGAAATCAGTATATTTATCTTCTGGTATTGTGGGCGTACATAGGCGGTGGAGATCACTTACCATCAGGTGAACCATTTGCCCGTTTGCCGGCCTATGCTATAATAAAAAAGGAAAACAGTGTAGAAACGGTGGAATGCCTAGGAGCTCTCGTGATATATTTTCTTGCCGTCCATGCGGTATCAAACCCAGCTAGTTGAAACCCATTGGGAAAGCCCAGATTAAGCGATCAGCAGGAGACTTATTTGCAGGTTTTTAGACACTTATAAGATTGATTTCTTTTAGTTTTATAGCTTATGATGCAATATACTACATACATACATACGCCTGTAAAGCCCGAGGGGGCAGGCAGAGGTGTAACCAGTACACTCACATTACGCCAAGCTTAATTCCGTCCTATGATCTGATAGGGGGCGAGACTATCTCCATACCGAGCACAATTCCAGACTTCGTGCTGACACTGAGCATTTTCTAATAGAAAAAATCTAATATCACTTTTACCCGACCCGGGACCCGAACCCGAGACCTGTGTCAGCCTCAGTCGTAACACGTACGCATTACAACTGTGCCACCCAGGCAGTAGGTACTATAACTACTTTATAGCAATACCTACATCGTAGTCTGTACCGAGCTTTACGTAGAGGAATTTTTAACTACTTTTTGTTTTATTGCCTTGTTCGCATTGCAATTTTTTCTTAATTTAGATTAAGTATATGACCAAATATTGAAATATGCTTTAAATGGCCACACATTAACTAACGACAAAAAGGTGATAACCTGTTTAGCAGCAATTCACATTTGTCTAATGACATGTTCGAATTATTTATATAGGTACCAATTATGTATTATATAGCCAGAAGGTTTGAAAATTAATATTTAATGAGTCTTTTCCATTAATTTCAATATTAATAAATAGCGTTACCGAATTTATTGTTCCTATCACAGAACAACAGTACATTAATAATATCCACTCGATTAAAACACAGTTCATTTATTAATTACCATAATAATAAATGTAATGTAATGACGCTGAGGTCTCGGGTTCGATCTCCGGGTCGGGTAAAAGTGATATTGAGGATTTCTATTACAAAATTCTCAGTATCAGACCGGCGCGGCGTCTGGAATGGTGCCCGATATAACACTGGGCTCGCCCCCTGTCATATTATGGGACGGAGATACGCTCTGCGAAGTGTGGGTTTGCTGGTTGCACCTCTGCCTACCCCTTCGGGAATTACAGGCGTGAGTGTGTATATACATATATAATAATAAATGTAATGTAGGGTATATATAAATAAATAAATAATTGTCGTGAGTTAACATGATCTTACTTTTTATATGACAGATACAAATGCGTAATGACGTCACAAAATGCACATGAGTGTGTAATATAATAATAAATTAAGTTCAATTGCGTCATAGCTCATATCCCGTAGGTATTAAAAAATCCTTTAAAATAACAAAGGTCGAGTATTTTTTTTTACAGCAGGCCTGCAAACGAGCATGTGGGTCACCTGATAATAAGTAATCTCCACCGCCCATAAACATCCACAATGAAGAATCATGGACACGTTGCCGATCTTAAAGGATAGAGATGATTAAGGGATTGGAAATAGGAAGGGAATTTGGTCCTCTGGATATCTCACTCTCCGTACGAAACGCAACACCAACTACTACTTCACGTATTTTTTTAAAATACTTAAATACAAACAGTTCATCAATCTTGTATTCAAATTGTTATCTCATAATTTGAACTTAAACAGTAAGTTGATTACATACGGGTAATTAAAATTATCATTACCACTAACAAAGTAAGTAATTATGATAAACATTTCAAACAGTATCCGAAAATAAACTGTAAACACAAACAAGTAATAGGTTTATTTAAAAAATTGATGCGGCATTTCTTGCTTACGAACAATCAACATAAACTTTGAATTGCAGATAAAGCAGAAGCTCCAATAGACATTATGCCCAAAACCACCCCTTTGTAATGCATAGTTGGGCCGAGCGCACACGAACGGACTTACGGGATGGGCATCGCATTCGCGGCAGAACCGAAACACCGAACGCGTTGCCACTACCAGTTGGACACGAATTATCAGCGCAACACTACGTCTTGTTCACCCGCGCGCACGCGAAACTAAATTATTCTCTTCGTCACACATTTGTGACTGTAAGTGGAGTGAAATTGATAAAAATTTTAAAGAATTCTTTTAAACAGTTATAATTAATAAAAGTGTTGGATATATTCTTTGGATTTTCTCGTGACATTCTGTGGACGCAACGAGCTACGAATATTGTTTTTGTTTGCGCAGTTTGTGCCGCGCCGATACACTAATTGCTGTTTGCCGGAGGTAAGCATTTTCTTTACTAAATATGGTAATAGAATCTCTAACAGTACCTATCTACGTACACACATCTGTGAATGTGTAAATTGTAACGCTAAAAGTATTTTAGTAACTAAACGAATAAGTGACAAACGATTTCAAAATTCCATAGCCCATCACTAAAATACGTACGAACGTACCTTTTATTAAATATTGTAACAATGTTAACTGTAACAATTTGTACAAATCGCAGAATGTATTGCACTTATTATAATTCTTATTGATTATTTTCTTATATTTGTTTTATAGCGTTGAAGACTACCTACTTAATACTACTCGTTTATTTTTCCACTCGTTCGATCATTCGAACAAGTGATAAAAAATTACTTCAACGTTTATGTCTATCCGGCAAGCCTCATCCGCCGAACTGCAGGAACCTGTTCTCGGCCAGATGATAGTTTGTTATTATTTTTTGCCTCAAGCTGGTATCTCACCGGCCCGGTATCGAGATGTTGGGGCATGACTACTGCCTTACGCTAACTACCAAAACAAGGATAAATTTTAAATATCTCAAAGAAGCCAGACCTACCCTTGCGCTTCTAATGACAAACTGCGATGTCAGAAATCCAGTTTGTCGACTATTGGGGATTGATTCATAATTCAATTATCGACGTCGTAATAAAACTTGCATGCCATAGGAATAACAATATGAGTGTGTGGGTAATTTAAGCTCGTCGTAATGCTAATTGTCTGAGACTTCATATTGCTAATAACAGGAGCATAATCAATGTTCTGTCAATTGCACATAATGACTGGAATGCACAATTAATCGATATAATTGATGTCATACAAGAAAAACAATACACTACAGAACACTAAAGAACAATAATTTTGCAAGCTTGGGTTTAATTAAAGCAAATTAAAAAGATAAATATTACATGGAAAAGTAAGTTTTTAGATACATATATATTTTTATTACTTTCATAATCAACAGTTGAAATCTATTCACCAAATGACACAATCAAATATGTCATGATCAAATACAAATGACACACTCTGACATATACCTACTTGTACAGAAAGAAAGATGTCTACTAAATACTTCTGAAAATATCTGTATTCATAGAAATATAATTTCTCTAAGGTTGTAATGTACACTAAATTGGTGGTTAAATGTAATTCACACACTGTGAAATAGGTCCTTTGATAAAAATAACCAATATACATGTTTATGTTAATAACAAACAACAAACAGCTTATAAACAAGAATAAAACCAATTAAGCTTTAAAAACCCTAGACGTCAATTAGATAAACATCTGTAACTTTTAAATGGCTGAAAATCTTTTCTTTAAACTTATCTAATAACCAACTTGATAAAATCAGCTTTGAAACAAAAAAAAGACATTCAAATCCATTCCATTCATTCATTAAGACGCTAAGATGTCACAGACAGATACACACACAGACAGACAAATGGATCCAACTTATAACATCCCAATTCTTTGTCAGGGTAAAATATTAAAATAGCTCCAAATCTAACCAATTTTGAGTTGGATATAACCAAACTTTAAATCGGTCCTATTGCATTTTTAAAAGTTAATAACTAAAAGCATCTCCATGAAATTAGTAAATATCTAATTAACGTCACAAAGGTTGTTGCCAGATACGTAATATAATAAATGACGCATTTGCGCCTCATCCAACGCTTTAAATGAATTACCGATGTCAACGAGATCGCATCTCGCAGATTAATTAAAATTCAATCTTTGCTTTTATTGATATAAGAAATTGAGGTCGGCTTTTCTTTGGTCGCTTTATTAACGATCTACATTGTGTAGTCATGAAAAGTAGTATGTTTTTTCAAAAGACAATCTGCTATGTATTTACTTTATTATGTTACATATTCTAATTCGACTAATAACATAATAATAAAATGCAATTTACTAGATTATGCAATGGATTTAGATGCCGTTCTCACTATAATTCAAAGAATGTATTCGAGAATATTTATATGTATATGATGCGACGGCTCATGGGAGCAAGTCAGTAACATGTCTGCGCTGAAACAGCGATCGAACGCGACGTTCGTCGCGATCAGCTATCTATGTAACTCGTATTAGCTACCAAAATATGTTTTTTGCACAATAGAAAACCAACTTATGGCTCGAGGTGACCAGCGCATTGCTTTGTATTTCACAGTTCTTTGTGGCCTTGTTTCTATTTATGGGCAGGCGAGGCGCTTACCATCAGGATTGTCTCTTCATTCAAGCTAATAAAAAAATAACTAACTAGTTATTCCAATACTCCTTAGACGTGACTTATGTCACGTAGCTGGGCTGAACCTTTAATACAATAACCATTTAAAATAAAAATTACCTACACTAGTTGAAGCACCACCACAAACATAGATGTAAATATAAATATATAGACCGCAAATGTACGTACCTATTTCAATCTGTATTAAAAATTAACGCTGAGATCCATACTCCCGACTTTAATTTATCAAAGTCAACTTAAAAATCATCGGTCATCATATAACTAATATTTTGTTTTGCTAATTTGTATCAACCAGAAATATTTTGATATTGATATTATGGACATAAAGTATACAACATAAGAAAATTAAAACTGCCAAGCTTCATTTTATAATCTCATCAAAATATTAAAGATACTCAAAATAAGACAGAAAATAACATCAATACAGTAATATTCTGAAAATGATATCCTATGTCGGACTAACTGAGCCAAGTCGCCGTTTTATTAAATCAGAATCAGATCAGAGAAAGGCGAAACAAATAGCAAGTGAAAATTTGTTGTCTCTACCTACCCTTATGAGAAACAGGCGTAAATCTATGTATGTATATAAGTAGACAACGACGAAGTTCACTTTATAGGTCTCAGCCTAAGCAGCCATATTTTTACTACCTAGGTAACGTTAACTGTTATCCAAAATATCAGTACGTGAAGAAGGTACACATACGGTGTCTATTTAGTACTTGGTTCTGGTCACTACGCGTAATTTTTTAGTACCCACATAAGACATACGTCATTATAATAATAAGAATTACATTTTGCGGTAAAAGGAAAATACCGCCAAATGTCATATTAATGTATTAAACATGCTCTAATAGATACCATTTTTTTTTTGTTGTGGGACCGCAAGTCTCTCGTAGTTCCTGATACCCACGACACAGGTTTACCTAGTGTGGGGTCAGGACTATGTGTGTGACTGTTGGGAGTATTATTATTATTATTTTGAACGAGTGAGGTAAAACAAACAAATTTCCCGCAAGCTATTCGCATATTCAAAACATCCTGTAGGGTTTTCTCGTGAACACACTATCAATATCCTGTCAACGATGCCTGTCAAGCATTCATTCTACAGGCAGTGAGAAATAACAATCGTAACATATTACGATGACCTATCTCCAGACAGGAGCAAAGATGACTGATAACGCAGGGTAATGTCCTGGAGACATCCGGCACCAAGTTAATGAGCTTACATAAATATTTCTGTTTAAATACTATGTACCCATATGATTAAACTAGTTTTTTTTACTTGTTTCTAGAAAAAAACTTTGTGTATTTTAGTATGAAATAAAAAATAAAATTATATTCATGGTTCTTTATATGAATTAAAATCATTGAATTTATTTATAGCAATTAGTTTAAGGTACAGATTTAAAAAATATCTTGTGGGTATTATATACGTTGTACTGCTGGGCACGGGTCTCCTCTACTGAATGACAGGAGTTACGCCTTAGTCCGCCACGCTGGCCTAATGCAGGTGAGTAAACTTTAAATACCTTCGAAAGTCTTCTGAGAACTTTAGGTTAGCAGGTATGCTGGTTTCCTCACGATTTTTTCCGTCACTGTTAAATCAAGCGATAATTAAGAATGAATATACACATAACCTTCGACTTCGGTTTCGAACCTTCGACTTGCGACCTGCGTCTCGACAGTCCACACCACTCCTCGCTGCGACCATTGACATATATGCGTTATTATATTCATCCTACTCGTATTTAATATTGCCTTCATACCTATCTGTAATACCGATGTTATCGGAACATTATTTATGGTATGTTTTGCTTTAGTGTCCGACACATAGCAAAATAGTAATGACCGGCGTTTGGTCGTGGTTTGGTTCTCCTTCAATTACTTACTAAGGAGGAAAATTACTATTCCAGTTACATGTTTGTAAATTTCATCGGAAATATAGGCGCAATTAATGATTTAATACAAGAATAATAACGATATATTGTTTATTTAACACATAATACTATTATTATGAGTACAATTAAAAGATCTGCCTCGGTAGCGCAGTTGTAATGCGTACGTTTTACGACTGCTGTGTTGAGGTCTCGGGTTCGATCCCCGGATCGGTTAAAAGTGATATTAGGTTTTTCTATCACGAAATGCCTAGTGTCAGCCCAGAGTCTGGAATTGTGCCTGGTATGGCGATAGGCTCGCCCCTATCACATCATGGGACGGAAATAAGCTCGGAAGATGTGAGTGTACTGATTACACTTCTGCCTACCCCTTTGGGGATTGCAGACGTGAGTACGTATATATGTAGTTTTTAAAGTTGTAAAGTCACGCTGTAGCCACTTTTGTCTACAGCATGAATAGGCCCGCTCGGGTAAGTATCACTATCTCACAGAAAACTGACATGAAGTAGCAGCTTGTTTAGCTTTTCGTACGGTTAGATTTCCGGAGGCTCAAATCACCCCCACCCTCCCTTTTTGCAAGCCTTTTTTTCTTAAAGGTCGGCCAGTTATGATTCTTCTGGTACTGTGGGTTTTAATAAGAGGTAATCACTAACCATCAGGTGACCCACTTCCTCGTTTGCCGGCCTTTGCTATAAAAATATCAAATCTTATAATACTCACATTTGATTCATGTGGTATCATAAAAGCATTTAGGATAATCCAATGTGTTTCGAAGGATTTGCCAAACACGTTTGGAAAAAAGGTTACTAAAACGAAATGGACCTTTGCGAAAACGAACGTAAAAAAGGGGTCCAAGATAAATACACCAACAATGACCTAGGATCTTTTTATTTTGCGGTTTTTTGGTGCGTTTTTTTTAGCCTAGGCCGACTATCGAGCAAGTGCGTTACCTAATGGTAAGTGATCTTTACCATATGAACAACCACAATAACAGAAGAATCATGGACGCGTTGCCCACATTAAAAGTTAATTAAGGTCTGAATATCTCACTCACCATACAAAACGCAACAGCAAGCTGTTACTTCACGTCGGTTTTCTGTGAGACGGTGGGAACACACAGTCTAGTTGGCCTATTCGTGCTGTAGACAAAACTGGTTCTATTGGTTCTCTGAAATGAAATGAAATAGTTTATTAATCATTTAGGCAATTAAAATAGCGCTTATAACAAGTCAGTACAAAATAAAGAATTTTATGTATAGAAATCATACCAACTAGTATACATAACATACATAGCATCGTCAAAATACACTAGGTAATTACACTAACTTATTTAAGTGTTAATTGTCTTTTCATTTTACATTAGTAACAATATTTGTACTATGGAAACGTCCAGAATTATTAAATATTTTGAGTCGATATGGACCACAGGCATTTACCTACTCTACTTAAATCTACACTAATAATAACTCTTTATAATAAGAAATATAAAAAAAAAACAGATTAAATCAACCGCTAGTGTAACTAACTTTAATAAATAATAAAACATATCTCGTCGATAGCTCAACAGGGAGTGGTACGGACTACCAAGACGAAAGTTGCAGGTTCGAAACTAGCCTCAAGAGCATGCACCTCTGACTTCGTGTACATATCGATTGTTAATTTACGTGTGTATTGATTGCTAATTATTTTTTAGCGGTTAAGGAAACCCGCATACATAAGAATTTTCTATGATAATTTCGAAGATATGTAAATTCTGCCAACCTACATTAGGTCAGCGTGGTGGACTAAGGCGTAACCTTCTCATTCATAGAGGCAGCCCGTGGTTAGGCAGTAGGACAGTATAAGACAGGGCTGATATTATTATATTATCTCCTCGACACAGCTACCCTCTACAAATATTTTCTCACAAAATCAACAATTTTGAGCTTGCAACCGGCGAGACGGTTAAACGAGTACACTCAGCACAATTGCGGAGGTGGTTATAATTGAAAATGTACATTTTCACACGACTAAATATTTAAGCCAAACAAGGAATAACGCGTTGCGAATAATCCGGCGTGTTAATGAAAGTACTGAAAACAAAATGAGTTTTTTATATATAATTGTAAATTAATATAGAATACGAAAAAGCAAGTTCCTATTCAATTCGAAAATTCACTTCTTTCAGTGGTAGAGCCAGCAGATAGTTTTGTCTATAGCATAAATGGGCCAGCTCGATCGCTTCGTTACCACTGTCTAACGAAAACCAACTTGCTACTACGTTTCATGTTATGAGTGAGATATCCAGAGGTCCAATTCCTCCTCCCCTTCCAAATCCCTTAATAATCCCTTTTTTAAGCACGGCAACGCGCCTGTGATTCATCTGATATTATAGGCGTACATGGACGGTAGAGATCACTTACTATCAGGTGACCCACTTGTTCGTTTGGCGGAGTATCAAATAAAAAAAATGTTGCAGTTAGAATTTGTGTCCGATATGGTGATAAGTTGGCCACCTATCAGATCATGGGACGGAAAAAGCTCTGCGAACCGTGTGTACCTATACTAACTGCATCACTGTCTATGCCTACGATGATACAGGCATGAGCTGTATTTATGTTTCATAAAATCTTACGAATAAATAAGCCAAACTTGGTTTTGTTAATAAATAACTTAGCAACCCCAGAGCAATGTTTACATTTCGTCACCTTTATTTGCACAGACAAACCAAAGAACGTGACTATATGGAAGGTAATTAAACTCAATATCTAAACAAACACTTATCAACCAGTAAATAAATAATTACAAATAGATACGTTACGACGAAGCGACGTCGAAAGTATGTTAACTCGTTTTAATTTAAAATGGACAAATCGATACGAAAAGTCGGAAATAAACCGGGCCGGACACCGGAACCGTTTAAATGTGCAATGGGAACATCCACAGACAGCTCACCTGTCCTGAACTCTAAGCGATAGGTTTATAAATAATTTGCTAATTCCATCGAAAACAGGTCATTTGTTGACCGAATTTTAGTTTTTTTATAACATAAGACGGCGAACGAGCAAATGGATCACCAGATGGTAAGAGATCCCCACCGCCCATGGACATCCACAATACCAGAATTGTCATGGACGGGTTGCCGATTTTAAAGGAAAGGGATAATTAAGAGATTGGGAAGGGGTGTGGGATTTGGGCCTGTGGAGATTTTACTAACCGTAAAAAACGGAGGCGCAGGCCGCTACTTGACGTCGGGTTTTCTGTGAGACAGTGGTAACAAACCGGTCGAGCCGGCCCATTCATGCTGTAAACAAGTCTGTCTACAGCGAGACTACCACTGGTTTAGGTAAAGCAATAACGATGCTAAGTAAAATCACCATATATTAAAGGTACATTATCGTATTACTGAGAGACCGCGTCTACGAAGCCATAGTAATGAAGTTAATGCATGCAGCGATTGAAGCATTTTATTGACACTATAATTTAACCAACTGTTTCTAATATGTGCGTTAACTGTTTGAAATAGTGAAGACTGCAAAAAAAGCAATGATTAGCAAAGTGGTATAAAAAAACATATCATTCATAACCAAAAGTGTAGATCATTAAAAATACGCTTTAAATTGAGAACCTTCCCCGTTTTTTTCGTCGGTTAAAAACACACATTCTAACAGCAATTATAGATGGGCGAACCTAACTGTGCATCGGCAGAAAATGGAACTACAGGCTATGTTCCCAACTAAGTGGAATTGTCCCTAGATTTGGTGGGTTGGAGCCGCCATTGGTGTATAAATTTTTTATCTAGTTATCTACTCAGTTGCGGAAACGAATGTGTTCATCCACTAAACAAACAAATTTACATGTCTAGGTTATCGGATCATGGGTATACAATTTCCCTATACATAAAATAAATATCCAGACGATATTTTTTTCAAGAAATTACTATGCTGACGTTAAATATATATAGGTACTTAATTTTTTTTGTATCCTGAAGTAACTTTGATAATTTCTGGAACTTGTCTGTGAAATATGTGTATGATACATAATATATAATGCATGAAAATGGCAATACTGGAGCCGAATAGAGCGACGCGACGCTCTTCAATTCACAGTTAAGTTGGTACATCTATAAAATATAGCATAGGCCGCGTTCTAATGTGTAAAAAAATATCAATATAGTACTTACCTACCTACAACAAACTACAAAACTTAGCCCAAATGGCCACAGATGATTCTTGGAGATATTTCGCGTAGAAAATTATTTTAAAACTGATATTTTTAGTGCATATGAACTAAAAACAAATACAGGTATTAAGTAGGAAACGTTTAACAAAGAATAATGAACGAAACTAAAAAGCAATTAACCTACAAGTAAAGATAGTACACACTACACAGGAAACCGAACAAAACGACATTAAAATGGTGCCATGACACATTGCGGGGGTGAGATATAAATAATTTGCTAATTTTACCAAAACTCATCTACTGCACCGTGCTGCAGTAGCAACAGTTACTTACTGATTTGTTTTGTTTTTGGATTCACTCATTTATTTCAAGCGGTGACCTTCTTACTTGATTTAACGGTTGCTGATATTTGGCAACATGAACCGACAGCTCAACGGGCTCACAGAGGAGAAGATTCTGATTTTTGTAGCCTTGATTTGTATCTTAATATAATCTAAGTTTATGTAGAACTCTTAATAACTTCTTATATCCCTCCAAAGCAGTAGTCTCACAACTTACTTTTTATTGTGAAGTAAGTTATCCCGTCGGGTGTACTACTAGTTGTTCGAGTTAATATACATGTACTGCATTTCAATTACTGCCTCAGTGGCGCAGTTGTAATGCGTTCGCGTTACGACTGCTGTGTTAAGGTCTCGGGTTTGATCCTTGGGTCGTGTAAAATGATATTGGGTTTTTCTATCATGAAATGCTTAGCATCAGCCCGGAGTCTGGAATTGTACCTGGTATGGCGATAGACTCGCCCCCTATTACATCAAGGGGTGGAAATGTAGATGTACTAGTTACACCTCTGTCTACCCCTTCGGAGAGTACAGGCGTGAGTGCGTGTATATAACAAATACGTTTATCGTAAACTTGCCATGTAAGTCCAGTTTATTTAGAATTCAATCCGACCTTTCTTAGCAGAATACAAAACGAGCCAAGTAAACTCGAACACTAACTATTCACAAACAACACAATATACATACACTTTTTGTATGCCTATCTTTGACCATTATGATAATAGATTTTGCGTAATGCATTCGACTTATTTTTTTGTGGTTTATTCAATGATTTGCTGTTGTTTATGTAAATAAATGATGATAAAAATGCCTACTATTAAATTTTATAGCAATATTTTGTCTTACATAAAATGAGTCTTAATTATTAAATTGGATATTATAGCCAATATCAACAAGAAATAGTGGCGATTAAATAGCTACTAGTAGAACCTTTAATCGACATCATTCCATAAATATTTTTTGCTATTCAACATAAAAAGTGTTTTGTTTACATTCCTTTCCTATAAAGGTAGTACTCTGGAATGACTTCTAGGAATCAATGGACAATACTTAAAAGTATTTCTATACTAGCTTTTGTCCACAATACACTACGTGTGCTGCAAACCTCTTTTAAAAGTGTATATGTACTAGTAGTTTTCTAAATAAATTCTATTAAGTTATAAATATTTGTTTTATATAATTTAAAACAACTTATAAAATGTGCTAAAGCTTCGTCCTTCGACCTAAGAACAGGTGGGCAGTGCGATACTGTTATAGTTAGCATACAACACCCATAGTTCGGCAGGACCGGAATTCTGTCGTGTCAAAATGCCGGTTGCAACACTCGGCCAACATTATTCGACATCATTGAATACAAATTGTGGCGAAATGTCGTCAGCGTCATCGCCCACTTTTTTAATGTGCAAATGACAAGTCTCTATGGTGTATCAATAATTGATAATCTTCAATCTGATAGTCATGTTTCAGTATATATTTTTTTAATTTCATATTTTGTCGGTGGTCTTGTTTCCCATCGTCAATAAAAAATAGTGTAATGATTTGTCAGGATATTGTAAATGTTCATATTAACCCAAACTATCTTTAAAGATTTCATATTAGAGTTCAATTTTCCTTGAGAATCGTATAGTCAGTACGTATTCTGAAAGAGCAGTGAACTTTGCCGAGGGCCGCACCGAGTCTCTGTTCTACACCTGAGGTTCACTCACACAGCCATTAGTTCCGACAGTTTAAGTTCCAAGATAGATATCACGTGTTTATCACACGTTATTCTAGAATAGTGGACATGGCGCTTACTAAAGAGATCAGATGCAACTTGTTCTAAACTAATAACACACTTTATATCGCAAAAAATGTAGCAACAAAAACAGTGTGACGCAATTTAATGTCAAAATTATTTTACACCTAAAAAACTAATCAGTTAGATGCAATGTTATAAAAATACATTTACAAACATTTTTAGCAAGTCATCGATGCAGTAATGTGAAAAATTGCTTTGTAAATACTTATCAACCGTAAGCAAATGAAATATTTGACAAGTATGCCTGTCAACAATTAAAATTATATTATGAAGTGATGTATTTTACTGATCGCAACAGTTCAGTAATTTGGGGTTACGTAAAAATATCTCAGTCACACAATCTAGCGAAATATCTAAGAAAAAGTTTTCAAATCTCCAATACCTACTGATGTTTCATGAAATGAAATACAAAAACGTTTCGATAAATATACAATTTATTTCTGTAAAGTCGCGGGACTTTTACGGAGAAGTGTAAGACTATTTTAAGTGTTCCCGTCATGGTAGTCACCAACCTCGGGACGGAACGTCGCTTCACTACAAGCCGGTGGATATAATTAACAAATTAGTTCCACAATCGAATTAATTATCAGCGATTTCTCTAAGCTTTTTAACGCATCATGTATACAGTCGATAAAATACTTAAAGACATGTTTAGAGTAAATTGATTGTGATGTTGTAAAAAGTATTCAATGATTGCTAGAGAAAATATTAAAATAATATATAGTCGAACTGCCATTACCTAAGTAATACCGTGGGTGGAAATATTTGGTAGAGTCAACGATTTAGGTATGACGAAAGTTTCCAGTAGTAATATAAAACAATAACTATAAAATTATATGTTGCTATATTTATACCGGCGTAAGTTGTGTATTTTTGTAAAACCAGATAATAATGTACAGGGTTTACCTGAGAAAACGTTACAAGAAGATCGGATATAATTTCTTAAGGAAAATAAAGAATACTTGTTTTGTACCTTACCAATTGTACAATAACAGAAACCACAGTTTTTGCTTCGATTTGAAAGCAAGAAATGTAAACAGTTGTATTAGTTTTTGTTGTAAAAGTATCTTTTTCTAAAACGAAGCTTTAGTTAAAATTACTTAGACGTAAAATTACTATCGTAATCTCTCTGACGTTTAATTGCAGGGCTTCTCACAATAAATAGACGTCATTAGAGCCACTTGCCAGAGGACCATTATGTCCCAGGTTTCTAACAGCTAATGTGTCGACTAGGTATAAAGGTTTTTGTAATACCACATACGCGCTTGTTAGGGTTTTTTACACAGCTAGTAAATACTTAAGACAAAACGTTGTAAAAAAAGTCTGCAGTCAAAATTGTTTGTAATAAATGGTACAGTGAACTTTCTACAAGACACAAAGTATCGACAATGCAATAAAATCATATCAAAGTTGTCAACGTTGATAGCTGTCAAATCTTTCTAACTTATTTGAACAGCAATTCCAAGTTAGCATTGGCAAGACAATAACATTCCTTGTACTAACGTGAACCTTTATATTTGAATATAATGTAGTTCCAATACCAATACAGCTTGTATGAAAGACAACCTTGACGTGTCAAGGACCGGACAGTCCAGGCTTGGTCGGTTTTGTTGCTTCACAGTCATCGTAAGCCGAACAAGATTTTTTGCTTAATATTTTTTATTATCTCTGTTCTTTTATTTGATCTTCAGATACGCTCAACTCCGGTATAATGTTTGACGTAATCATTACTTTTTTGATTCATTAATTTATAGACTGTTGTAAAACCAACATGGCATGCTCGAATTTGAATGGACTTATTGTAATGCATTCAAAGTGATGACTTTATAGATGTTATTAAAATCTTAATTAATATTGTATCATGAACTTGGCAGATAGCAGCACAATCTGTGAATATAACTTGTAACTAGTATATTTTATGTACATAATAATTCAAAGTTTTCGCCGAAATACAAAAAGTGTTTGCAAAGGTATCGTGTCATAAACCTTCCGTGAAATAAGCATAAAAACATTTTTACGTTAGTTCAGGGTTAAACCATCGCACGGTCGC
The DNA here is from genome assembly GCA_905332985.1 of Mimas tiliae. Classification (NCBI taxonomy): domain Eukaryota; kingdom Metazoa; phylum Arthropoda; class Insecta; order Lepidoptera; family Sphingidae; genus Mimas; species Mimas tiliae. The sequence continues at coordinate 8,916,152 of HG995240.1, read as the reverse complement.
AATTTATGTTTCTTTTTCACGAAACCACTAACTACATAATAGAAAACATTGGCACCTACATGTAGAAAATGTTTATACGAATATATACGTATATGTGTAAAAAGGACATTCGATACAAATGCGCAATACCCATAAATAGAATATTAAAATAGGTATTAATAGTAGTATTAGGTAGGCTGACGCTAAGTTCTCGGGTTCAATACCCGGGTCGGGTAAAAGCGATATTGGGTTTTTTCTATTATGAAATGATCAGTATCAACACGGAGTCTGGAATTGTGCCCGGTATGGCGATAGGCTCGCCTCCACATCATCACATCATGCGACCGAGACACGCTTGGTGAAATGTGGATGTACAGATTACACCCACATTTCACACATGTCTGTCTACCCTTTCGGGGATTACAGGCGTGAGTGCATTTGTATTTGTAAAATAAAACAGTTTTGAAGAGTAACAAAGCCGTTTTCGAATCCCTCAAGTGAACGACATTATAAAATTAAAATATGGTGGCAATACCAAATAAATAAAAGTGCTTTTACAGATGAACTTAGCTAATTCATTTTCGCCCCAGTCAGTAATATATCAAATATATTATTTCATATGTTAATTACGTAGAACACAGGGATACACACATGTAATAGGTACGTATTCGGCTACATTATTTTAAAAGCTACACAGTGTGCGGTCGACCGTGCAACAGGTGTCAAAACAGTTTTAATGGCAGATGCTTTGAACCATTTTAAGACATGAAAGATGAAGCATGATTAAAATATTTGTTACGTTTATGTAACAGCTTCTGACGTTGTTATTATGGCGTTCAATGTTTAAATTAACATTTCTATATCCATCTTAACGTTTTTTTTATTTTGAACGATTATATCCGCGTTTAGAAGAATCGCCAACACGTTCTTTCTGAGCTTTAATTGTATAATATTTACATTTGTTTATATGTTTCTTGTTTGCTTGATATCCGCAATCGTTTGTCGCAATCGACAATTAAATTGTTTTTTTATCGCCTCACACAGTTGAAATGGTAGGGTAAGCTCGATCGATACACAGGCAATCGGATTTGCTGGCCATTCCCCCTGACACTCCAGGAAGTGACCTCACTCAACGGAAGAGTGAACTCAATATTATAAACCTTCATTTTCTCTTTACTCGTCCCATATTTCTCTGGAAATAGTTCACGTCGATGTTGATGAAAAAAGACGAGTGACAACAATGTCTGCCGCAGATTGAATGATTTCCTGAAAAGAGCAATAGCAGTCCTATGCAATCACAACTCACAACACATTTTCACAAACGACTGAACGAACGTGTAGAGTTGTGTGAACATTGTTCTGTTCTGTCCTAAATATGGTACACTCGAATTATTAGAAACAACAGCGTAATCTTTTTATGGTAGGTAGGTACTACTTGAATAATTTACAGAGTCCGCGCGTTTGGACATCTTGCATTATTTTCTCACGAAACTGGACACGTAGTGCTAACTAAGCCCACATTCAGAATATTTCTGATGAGTTAGTAAAACAGTGTGTCATATTGGTCGATCTTAAAATGTTTTCATTTGCTCCTTTGATGATATGCAATAAACTAAAAGCTTACAACTCAATCTACTTATTTGCTAAAGGAAACGTGATATATTACATTCATTAATTTTTTGTTCTTTTTTTATGTTGCAATAAGTGTGCTCCACTCTCAATTATTATTGTTATAATATGATGCTAGTGAGTTAACACAATAAAGTCATCGGCAGTAGACGCGTATTATTAAATTATTTGCTTCCGTAAGTATAATATTACCTCATTATAACAATCAATCAAAATACCCATCCTCATCTAACATACACAATACATCATCAACTTTCTCATCTCGCCGACATAAAATACGTTTAAGGAATAAAATCCCACAATTTACCCAGGACGTAACTGTGAGAAAATCTATACGATAACACAAATTCACCTGGATATTATAATCTCATTCTTGAATCAAATTTGTTCACGTGCGAGAAATCCCGCCTGACAACGTATCTCCTCAGACGACGTTTCCTTTAATAGCGTACCACTTTTGAATTGGAAACCTATTGGTATCCTTTTACGTTGCTTGTTCGATGTAAGAGTTTCCTGTACTTGTCATAGAAAAACAGCGTTGTACAGCGCTGACATCGATGTTATCTCTAAGCTGCGCTCAGAAGCTATGTCCGCTTGTACTGCCCCAACCACAGTGTCGACAAAATAACTTTAGTTCCGTGGAGAATTCCCGTTGAGGTGAACGTTGTGTCGGTGCTCTGCAGTTCAATTCCCACAGAATAAATTTTCGATAAGTGAATTGTTTTGTCTCGGAAACTAAATATTTGTGGTGTAGTTCAGGTGCTTTGCTTAATTTATTGTGCCGTTACAGTGTGTACTCGACTTTATCAAAGAACTAAGACGCACGAATCTTCGGTACACTCACTTGAAGGTAGGTATTTAAAGTTAACTTTAGATTTCTTTTGTAAAATTATTTTAAATTCAATATTTATTTTAACACCTTTACATTATTGTAGCTAATAATGACAGTAATATGAGCTAGGTAGACATTATTCTATAAAACTATGGATGCGTGTTTTAAACAGATTACAGATTAATGTCCATTATCAAACTTGTTTCCATGAATATTTTTTCAATCAGCTACATGTATTATCATATTAATGAACAATTTCGTGTACGCATATGAGTTTCTGTAGTTTCCTGGTAATATGACAATACTGTTGCCACTCCCTAGCAAGCTGCTACTTTAAGTCGGTTTTCTGTAAGACAGTGATAACAATCTGGACGAGCCGGCCCATTCATGCTGTAGACAAAACTGTCTACAGCGTTGATCTACCACTTTACTGACTCTACCTCTTTTGTGAGTGTTCTATTGTTGTGATTTTCTTCTGTAACATATCTGTATTAGACCAACATAACAAATTCGTGTTAATATTTGCAAGATAATAATAATATAAATAATACACAACAGTCACACACATATCCGTTACCACAGTAAGATATGACTATCTTGTGTCGTGGGTATCAAAAATTACGAGAGACTTTCGGTCTCACAACACCCAGACCCGAAACAAATATTAGTGGTTCAGACAAATATTTGTCTCTGTGCGGGGATCGAACCCGCAGCCTCACGTTTCATAGCCGGCTACTCGCCCACTACGCCACGTAGGCTGTCCTGTGAAGATAAATACTATAGTGCTAAATTTAATTTAGATTACGGTGCATCTACCCATACCTACCAAGTGATTCACGATAATAACAATCGCATGAACATTAAACATGCTTTAAATCGCGTATTGTTGTCAAAATTGCTCCGCAATCGGTTTTGTCGGTATACATAGTGACTTAATGTTTGTATGTATCATATATTGGAAGGAATACGATACTTAAGTATGCGATGACAAATTATATTCATCAAGATAGGTACCTGCTTATATCATACAATTGGAATTTACGTTAACGGATTCATATTTTTTTATAAGTTTCAAATCCACTTGATCGAATCATTTGGTTGTTCGATCTCATAAGCCAAGGCATAACGCTCACGGCTGTACCCCCGTAGGGCAGATATAGGAAAAACTAGTATATCTAAGGTTCGCCGAGCTTGTTTCCGTCGCATGATATGCATGATGAACGCATAGTGACAATCTCTCTAAATGTCATTGGCTAGTTTTTGGCCTTAAATAAAAACAGACCAATCGTGTACACAGATTTCTACACTTCGCAAAGAGCTTACTTGAGTGTTGTTTGTAAATACGGGGCTTAGCGTATGTTAGTTGAATCTCCATAACAATGATGCACTTAAGCCCTGTGATAACTTTTTTATGATTAATTTAAAATTACATGCCGGACTCAGTACCCGGTTTAAAAAAAGACGGCCCGCAGTCTCCCACGGAAGTCATAAAGGAATAAAGATAAGGTGGGCGACAGTATTCCATAGCGCGCTATCTGTGGGATTATGCCGTCCATTATAGGACTACAGAGATTTCATACATCCGTCCAACAGTGAGCCGAGGATTCCCTAGGGGTATTGTCATCAAGTTAAAAATAAGGCCAAACTTTAAACTTCTAAAACCTCTTACTCACGTGGCAAAGATACGATGAGAAAAAGATACGATGACTACTATGATAATAATATTTACATGTCGGGTCTAATATATATATATATTCATAATTATTATCGATATGAATTGTAGTATAGGTATAATAGCTAAACAATTCAATGTAAAATAAAGAAAGAATTCTAGTAGTACACAAACCATTAAAAACAAAACGATATATCAAGGTACCTACAATACGGTTCTTACAAGTAAAATGCAATGAAGATATCAAAGCAAGTAAAGAAAAGCAAATGAAAACGCAATTCATTACGTAAATAAAGCAACAAAAGCATCTGAAATGTAAACGTTGGAAGCAAAACAATTATGCCATTGCGATTGCAGTTTAAATAGTTCGGTAATGGCATACATTGTAGAATAACGTTTTAAAGTGCGTCTACATTTGTGACATTTTAACGCACCGAGACTTCGTGACCATGTTAGTTCCGCGTAACAAAGACACAATTGTAGACGGCTGTCACTTGTTATGATCTAATATCATGAAGCGATTCGTTCCGACACCACGTTGAAACTGTCTTAACACTTCGTATCATGTCACAACTCCCGTGATTAAACGTAGCAAGTACGTGAGATTGCCACTCTCGAAGCGTTGAAATGTCACAAATTTGGGCGCACCTTAAGCGATCCTAAACGCTTGTTTTTTAGATCGAGGACAATATTTACATTCGCATTTAAATCTTCCAGTTTGTTTACTGTTGGGAACTTTGTTTTCATTTCGTCACCTTGCGACGTTGAAGCGATTAATATAACTATGTCTTCGCTAATAATCCTGACCTTGCGAGTCTACTGGCGTGACTGTCGGACATAATTTTAGATGATTTACATTAAACAGTATTTCTATTCTTTAGTGAAATTAAACGTAGAATGCGTAGCAGACGCTTTGCAAACAATATTTCAAGGTACCCTATAATTATTTTAACCAACACCATTTCACTTTATGTTTTTTAGAATGTCTTTGACCAAGGACAGTATTTACTACAAGCATTACGATTTTATAGTTGTCAATTAATGTACCTACCTATTCGTATCAAGGTAATTTTAGTGAATATATTTTCTAACTTCTGACAGCATATAAATTAACTTTATTAAGAACAATATTTTATACCTAAATTGTAAATTACTGCCTTCCTGTCATCGTAAATTAAAGTTTTAATTATTTTCGCTGGGATGACATTCAAAGTAATCCTAATTCTATACATGAATATAAATTGTTCTAACTTGTAAACATTGTTATAGTTGGAAATTTGAAAATAAGAACTGGAATTTGTGTCCGATATGGCGGTAAACTTAACATCTATCATATCATGGGACGGTAATAAGCTCGACGAACTGTGGGTGTACTAGTTGTACTTCTGCCTATCCCTATCGACGTAAGCTTGTGTATGTATGTACTATTGCAGTTAGCGTTCAATAAATTATAACATAGACATGAATCAATTCATTTCTCTCTCAGCAGTATCATATGTATGTAAAAACCAATACATACACTTTGCAGACACAATTAGATTAACTCTTATCAAGCCATTTTGACGTAATCCGAATTAGATCCGTCGAATAACATTACTTTCACTATATTGGGAACCTTTTTCTATCTGATTCTGCTGTATCTAATCTCGACAACGCAGAAGAAATAGAGCACAAAGATCTTTTATCAAAAAGATACACAATGAATCAACGAATGTACACGTATTTTTAATATTTTATCAATTCAAATGAAAATGTTTGAGATGATTTCGAAATAGTGTATTTAAAGGTACCTATTAAGTAAATAAGTAAAACTAGGGATTGTACGTAATTTTTATGTCAAGTTAATGAAACCTCTTTATTTATCAGTGTACATTAATTATTTCCTAAATAACATAACATGTGCTCATGCCTATATCACTGAATGGGTAGGAAGTGATGCAACTAGTACATCCAAGACATCGCCGAGCTTAGTTCGGGCCTTTAATGTGGCAGGGGGCGAGCTGTTCGCCATACAAATTCCAATCTCAGGCATTTCATTTGTTTTTTTTCAATAGAAAACCTCAAATAGGTATAAACTGTGACTACCCGACTTGAGATTCGAAACGAGGATCTCACGGTTTCACAGCTTATGTACGCTGCTGCCTGCCACTAGACCCATGTGGCCGATAATTCGTAAACAAATCGAGAATAAAATATACCAAACTTGTTATAATTTCAATTTATGGCCGTACAAATTAATATTTGCTTGTCATACATACATTTTAATGAAGGATCTAATGTAAAATGTGGAAATTTATCGGAATCATTTTATCACTAAAACTTCCTGTCACTATATTACTTAAACCGATTAAATTATACATAATCGATTACCAAATATCTCGAGTGCGAGAAAATTTAAAATATGCAATAATGTAGGTTAATAATGTTTGTTTTTGTAACGTAGTTTCTAGGCCATTCCTAAACGTGTCAGTAGGTGTTATTCAAAATGAATTAATAGCAATAAATTTTGAATTATTACCATGTATCTCAACTAGTAATTTAAAGTGTTATTCAAATTATTCATATTTGTTTGTGTATAAACCCTTTTAAACGGCCTCATTTTTGTAGGAAATCACTATGGTTACGTTGGATAAGTTCGTAGCAACTTACTAGGTGTGTATATATACCACAAGGCAACTGTATAAAAGTATTCAATAAATTTAAAAATGAATGAATTAGGATTATTTTCCTAAATAAAATATCTTTCTAAAATATATAAAGGTTGTCTGGTAGAGATCGCTATTAGCGCTAAGACTGCCGATTGTTACATTTATTAATTGTTGTTTTTTTTTCTGTAATATTCTGCATGGTGCACAATAAAGTGGTATCTATCTATCTATCTCGATTCCTTGTTTATGGCACTTGTAAAGAATAGATTTCGTGTTTTGTCGATACTTTTAAAATGTTTGGGGTCTAAAATGTTAGATAATTTCAATATTATTATAGAATCAAAATAGACTGCGCAGTGGTTCCAAAATTATTTGAGTCACAACTCCCTTGTACTAAAAACATATTTCGCGCCCCTTGCACCATTTGCTTAGCTACTTTTTATTATTACGTAATCAGGTTAGAAAAAGTGGTCTAGTGAAAGCCGTAGGTTTCGTACCTGTATTATTTTAATCTGCAGCGAAGATCTCATTTTAATTCCTAATTCAAACCAATTTTAGCTCCTAATATTTAGCCCATGACCCTCGCCGAGCAGATAGCCCGGACCCCATTTTAATGTCTCTGCGGCCCTCACTTTGAAAACCGTTGAACAAGTGCCTATTTAACTCATATTTACCTGCAATGCGAAAACCAAATGGAAATCATAAAGTGAATAACTTTATTTAATCTTATAGCAATAATGATACTACTGGACTGCCTCGGTGGCACAGTTGTAATACGTACGCGTTACGATTGAGTCCAAAGCTGAGGTCTCGGGTTGATCCCCGGGTCGGGTAAAGTGGTATTGGGTTTTTCTATTACGAAATGCTGAGTATCAGCCCGGAGTCTGGAATTTGTGCCCGGTATGGCGATAGGCTCGTCCTCTATCACATCGTGGGACGGAGATACGCTCGGCGAAATGTGGGTGTACTGGTTATACGTCTGCCTACCCCTTCGGGGATTACAGGCGTGAATGCGTATGTAAGTTGGTGTTAAAATTATAATTTCAATACATATGGCGAAATGTGAATCCCCTCCTTAGTCGATGTTTTTCTACATACAACATTCCACCTAAGTAACTTGAGATGTTTTGCAGATGAAACTCAGATGCCTTAACTTTGGAAGAATAAAATCCGGTACCCGTATATGACAAGCTTATATCGCAAGATCAATATTATTAGCGGTCTTTAGAAATTGGCTCGTAAAATGCTGTGTACAATGGTTTTGATGTAGGTACCTACCTCATATACGACGTTAGTTAGGTTATCAATGAGGAAAAATTTAAATTTTATGGAGTGGTAGAGTCACGCCGCTGTAAACAGTTCTGCCTACAGTGTTAATGGGCCGGGTCGGCCAGGTTGATACTACTGTCTCACATAAACTGGACATGAAGACATGAAGCTTGCTGTTGCGTTTCGTACGGTTAGTGTGATATCCGGAGTCCCAAATCTCCTTCCCTTTCCCAATTACTGAATTATCCAGCAACGAACCTATGATTTTTGGTATTGTGTGTATTCAAGGGAGGTTGAAATAACTTATTATCAAAAGTGATAAGGGTAATAAAGGCTTAAACTAGAGATTTAATCATTCTATTTACAGCTCTCATATACGTTGGCTAAAGTTTGATACAATACAATTATGCAAAAATACTAACAAGTCATTGTCTGAGTTTGTTAATTAAGAGTGCAATGAACTCTGCAGTTGGCATTTATTAAGAAAACTCTTGTTATGAAAAATAAACATTTTTTTCCAAGATTCGTGTAAAATTCAAAACAAACTAGTTTTCAGTGCATTCATACAAATATTTACATAGATAACTCGTCCAAGATACATTTAATCATTACAACATTTACATGTACTGCGGTTACTTGTTTGACGTACAGATTGACACGTAACTCTACGTAATAACATTAAAACATTTTACATTATTAAAACATATTAACTCACAAAAAAGCGTTGTAAAATGACAGCGTTGCTATTGCGTTACGTACGGCGAGTAAGACATTTGGAGAGCCAACAGACCGCAACCGCCATCCTACCAATCTCCATTCTTTCCATAAGTAGGCAACGCATCGATGATTCTCTGGTATAGAAGGTGCTCATGAGTGGTGGAGATCACTTCCCATCGGGTGACCCACTTGCTCGATTGCCGGCCTCTGCTATAAATAAAATGTCCCGAGTTTCTGACGCATAAAAGTTTTACCATCAGTCACCAACAAGAATATTTTACAAAGTTTGATATCGTGTTTTCCGGTATCGCCTCAACGCTTTCAGAAAATGTATAGCGTTTGTAAAAAATTCAAGAGAGCGTTCCGAACCCCAGCATCATCTCAGATGGCTGCTCCAAACAAATTTCGTTCAGGTGCTTCAATTCTTTTATCTTGTAAATCTGTGTTGCTGTTAATTTCATAACTACACAAACAAAAGCCTTGTGAATATTTCAAGATATTGTGTTAAACAATATTTTTCTTTTGTCAAACAGATTTGTTAAACAAAACTTCAGCCGGCCAGTAATTATTGAATATTCATTAGTAGAACAGTTACGCTACGTAACATAATATGTTGGTTAGAATAATTATAAAACGCTTTTTAAACAAAATTAAAACCAGCTCAAAAAAAAACAAAAAAAAAAAAACAAAAAACAATTTTGAGACGGTACTTTCTACCTACTAGCTTTCTGTCATTATATTGCAATAGCACAAACTCAAAATTATTTATCTGTAGCTTTTTAATTTTTTTACTAATGAACAATTTAAAAAAAGCATAAATAAAAATAGTAAAAGTTAAAAACGTTTTTATATCATTATTTTTAGTGAAACAATTACCAAAACCGGTTCATAAATGACAAAGGTTGAATCATCTAAGCTTCATTCATCTTCATGAAATTAAAATGGGACCATACTGTACCGAATGAAATGACTGAACTATGTATGTAATGAATGAATGAACTATGTATGTAATGAATGAACAAAGAGTCATCCAAATTGGTCCACATTTGGCGGAATTATGCGTGATATAAGGTACTTACAAAAAGAACCCGATGAATTGAGAACTTTATTAGTTTTTACGTCGGTTGAAAATTACAAAACCTCCTATCGTTAAATTAAGGTTATGGTAACAAAATTGTTACATATCTTGGAACTAGCATAATCAATTGGGTACTGTTGTTGTGATATTTTTTATGCGTAATGAAAAGATGAATCCTTTGATACTAAACAACTCAGGAACAGTCAGATTTAATACCCAACGTTCTCTCAAAACTAGAACAGTTTTTTATTGCTTGGTTACAGAAACAAAATTATTGCACGGAGTTAAAAGGAAACAAAAAATATAATTACGGAGTTGGCAACTTGCCAATGTACAAACTCAAAATTAATTTTGTAAGAGTTGAAAAACATTTCTTGCTTGATGTCAACTAAATTATGCAACTCTTACACAGTACCTAATATGTTAAATTCTACTTCAACGTAAACCATTTAATTAAAAAGTCAATAGAGATTACATTTAATATAATAATATTATAAATACTTTTATAGTGTAACCCTTCTGATAAAGCCACTTGGTATCTAGAAATATCAAACAGTTTGGTACATATAAAACATAAGGTATTAATCTTATGGCTTTTCGGGCGCCATAAAATTGTAACAACTCATAAAAGTAGGTATATACTGTCCGGGAAGTCAATTGACCTAGGAATATAAAGATGGAAACGGATTTTTCCTCTTTTATGTGGAGATTTAATACAAACGCAACCGACGTATGTAATGCGTTAGGACGTTTTCAACACAGATCCAACATAAAACTAAAACACCAACAGTGTTATTAAATACCAGACTCGTTCAAAGCGAAACTCCACGTTCCCAGTTCCAACTTTATTGACTGGCGGACTGCAGTTCATTGAGGTTGCGGCACATTGTGCATCTCGACACTCAATAGAATTGCCCCCGCAACAAGCTGGAGTTAAGAAAAAGCCCTGTTCCGCCTCGTGAAAGCAAAGCCAGTTCATTTCTTTAGACGGCTCAAGCGCGAAAAAGCCTAAGTGCTTAGAGATTCCATTCAAAAATAATCGTTTATTTCGTTTATATTGTAAAATGGAGTTCTGTAGAACAATTACCTACTTCTTTTGCTTAGTATTCAGAATGGCTGCGGGACAGTTTGCTCGGTATTTACTTGCGGTTCATTTATATCATTTTTCCTTGGTGCGGCCACGGGGTAGTGACCGAGCCTAGCCTATTATGCGTCAGCGCTAATCTTAGCCATCCACAAGACGTCAGTGTCGTACCTTGACGATGACCCCTACCTGACTCACATGTTTAATCCGACCACATTTAGTTGTCGAGTAATTAGAAGATCACTGAGTAAATTACGTGTGATTACGTTTTATTATGAGCGTCTTCGCTTTGTATTGTGCGAACTAGACTGACATTCCTTAATTACTGTAATTTTTCAAGCGTGGGTATATTTTAGTTGTATATTATTAGTTAGTGAAGAACGTACAATTAATAACTCATTACATTACGTCGTTATTGAGTTCCCGTCACCCTACACGTGTAATCATATAAGTAAAATTACTAGTAAATTACCTACCTAAATAAATAAACCTTGTGCTTGTGCTTACGCACATGTACATGTAACATGTAGTCTTTGCCATGCCGTAGAATTTTAATTCCAAAGATTTTATTTATTCCGTTATTATATTTTGTATTAAAATTTTAACAATTCTAAGTAATTTTGTGTTTTAAGAGGAAAGCACTCCTTCTATATGAGTTTTGATACTCTTTCAACCTTGTAGCTAAACTTTTCGACAATGGCCCATTTGAGACCCTGTTAATTGTTTTGTTTCTAAAATTATTTGACTTACCAGGGATTTGGGTCTGTCAATTATATAACTAACTTTAAAATCGATAGCTTTTAAATGAGATAAGTAGTAACGTATTCACAAAAAATATTTTAAAGATCTTTATGTAAATCGTATCTATACTAACATACAAACTCACGCCTGTAATCCCCGAAGGGGTAGACAGAGGTGTAACAAGTACACGCACATTTCGCCGAGCATATCTCCGTCCTGTGATGTTATAGGGGGCGAGTCTATCGTCATATCGGGCACAATTCCAGACTGCGGGCTGGTACTGGGAATTTTGTAATACCCAATATCACTTTTTACTCGACTCGGGGATCGTACTCGAGATCTCAGCGTCAGCCTCAGTCGTAACGCGTACGTATTACAACTGCGCCACCGAGGCAGTTACTAACATCCTGGTGATAACCAATGATGTCACAACAAACAAAATTCGTACACCAAACACGAAGATCTTCCGCCTCCGATTACGTGCTAGGAAATACTATGTTTAAATAGGCTAGTTGCTAAAAATCGTGCAAATCGAGTATGACTACTTACTTAGCGCTGATAGTTTTACAAACGAAGCAAGAACTCTCACCCCGAGGCTAACGGATCATATGACCTGGATACACCCAGCATTGTCTACGTACGAGTAAATCGATCTTACATAAACCATTTATGCTAATTCTAGTGAAAACGCCGTGCGTTCTTTTACTTTGAATTGATTAACACTTACGAGATTTAAAATACTTCACGTGTATACTCGCGCGACGCATTTGAATTTATGACCGGTTATAACGCAAGTAAATGTCTCCATCTATAATTATTATGTATATAATTGAATTAAAAATATTTCACAAACATTTTATGTAGTTTAATTATGTAATATTAAACCAGTTACACAAAATGTTATGTCAAACAAATATCACAAAACAACCATATCAAGGCCGAGTGGTATAATTATTATTTTTGAACATAATACATATTTCAAAAATTACTCCTTAATAAAAAATATATTTATAAATCTTAATATTATCATTATTTTAAATATTATTGTACTAAGGAGAATAATTGTGCAGCCAGCCTTATATCATTAATTATTAATAAAAAAATATTGTACAAATTATTCATAAAACAGTAGAAAAATAACACAATTGTATATTTTTCATGTCATTCATTTTTATCGTGAATCAACATATGGTTTATGCTATATTCTGATAATATTCGGCTACGCTAAACCATGTGATGCCCTTCTAAATATAGGTCAAAAGATAATATTCCTTATCGATTGTTATCATATTTACATTGTCGCCCCATGTCAAAAGCGCATTCAATATTTATTTACAAAATCTTTTATGTGAATGATAATATTGTATTATTTATCTAAGAATTTAGGAATCTATTGATGCTAAGAAAATAGAAAATAAAAAAGTATATCCATTATATCACGCACCACAAAAGTATTTATGGATCATTTTCGAGGATAATCTTGACGCAAGTAGATAATTTATTCACTTATGTAATAATCATTAGTATAATTAGCATGAATAGAGTGTCACGCAGTGCTTTGTAATTTAAAGTTCTGTGTGACGTTTCTTCTGTTTATGGGGGGCAAGCGTGGCGCTTACCATCAGGCGAGCGACCAGCTTGTCCCATCATTCAAGCTAATAAAAAAAATATATCATTATTAATATTCATAATTGTACACTGACGAGTTTCTGATAAATTCCTATATTCGATAAGGATAACATTTCTAAATAACTGGTATTGTGTTATGAGAGGTCTATCACCTACCGCATCATTACATCCGTATATACATCGAATTAGTATTCCGTAAGCCCAACTCGTATCGCGACCTCAATATTGATTAGTCAACAAACGTGATCCATGTCTCCACACAAGGAATTTTCACTTGAAACTGAGGATTAAAATCAAATCGAGACACTGAATAATCAAGCTACCACCATGCATGTAAAGTATCTTATCAAGGCCGGATGACAAACTCTGTTATACATTTAACTTCGCTAAATAATCTACCAACCCTAAGCGTAGATTCTAATATGTAATTAAGAATTAAGATTATAACCACTCCTCCTTAGATTGCCTTCACTAATCCCTTTAAGGCTTGAAACATACTATAATTATCGTAGGGTAAGCGTTATTTCAGCTATCAGTTATATATTTAGTAAGTGAAATGCTACTAAATAATTACTAGGTATTATCAATTCACTCTAATTATATGAATCAAGAATCTACTCATTATCGAAAATTATTCGGTCATAAATCATTCTATGAATGCTTACAATTCGATTTGTGTTGACATGGCTTCTTACGATGTTGATAACAGAAATATTCGTAATATGATTGATATAAAAATCCCTCGATTAAAATGAATGATTAAAAACTAAAACAAAACTGGCCAAGTGCGTGTCAGACCACGCATACTAAAGGGATGATTATTGCAACCGAAAAATTCCCATATCTCAATAACAACCTAGCTTATTGAAACAAATTTTCGTTGGAAGTACCTTTTAAATTAAACTACTTACCTTGATCCTTTTTTATAATTTTTCACGACTTTGGCCACGCATATCTCACAAACTTACTTCAAGTTCATGAAGAAACTATCTAATGATAAACAACACATGCCTATGTGCAAAGGAAAAAATATTAAGCCTCAGTTACATGAATGGAGAGCCATCTCAAGTTTTTTCTTGATATGATTTACTACACCTTTGTTTAGCGGTTAATAGAATACATCTACCATCCAACATTTTATTCATATAGTGCTAATATTCTCCGAATAAAATGGCAGTGACATACGGACGGACAGGCGGATAGACGAATAGACGGACATGACGACATGTATATCATTTGGCTACGGAACCCTAAATACTAACTCTCACCTATGTAGTAAACTATTACCTCGAAAAATTAAAAAAATAAGATTTATAATAACAATGTGTTTATCGTCGAACATATTTTGATCCAAAATCAAAACTTGATATCAATATTTCATTTTCAATCAATCTTAGATGTCAGGGCGGACCTTCTTGTTACCATAATAATATGTCTAATCTGTTTTAAGTTCGTTAGTTTTAAGTTCTCATTTTTTCACTTATGCACCGGTCCCGTGACACCTAAGATTGGTTGGAAATGCAACATTGATTTAAGTTTTGATTTTGGATCAAACTATATTTATAAAACCTTGTATCATTTTTTTACTTTTAAGAGGTACTTTTTTACTAGATAGGAGTTCCTTTTTTACTTTTCAATCACTTGTTTTTGTCGGGGTTATTTTTAATTTAAGTTTTGTTTCAAGGTTTTTAAAGTTTGTTTATTACTAATCATTGAGATCAATCAACAAGTCCCAACTAGGTAGGCTTGCGTCTAATAAAACAATATTTTAGCAAACAATTTGATGAACATCAGTTTGATAATGTATGGCAGACTTTTGTCTCTTATTCGAGTTACTAAACAATGACGACTCACTCAACAGCACTAATAATTCTCTCACCGCGTTTCAAAAAATATTCCTTACCAAGGATTCATAAAAATCCAAAAACAAACATCCAATACATAAAACGCAGAAACAACACGCATATTAACTTTTTATGAGCCATCTTATATTTGAACACGATGATAAAATATTAGATTACTATGAAAATGTTCTTGGTGTCATGCCAAATTGGGGTTATAAATTATGAGTGGATGTCGTTACATCTTACAACAATACCATTTCTTCCTAAAACATTTCAGAGACGAAACACTTAAAAGAGACATAAGTAGGCGTAGAGTCCGTCTGAGACAATATAATCTGAACTTGCGTATTGTTCCAATAGAATATTTTGTGCGACTTGTCTCTTCATGTTAACATATATTATTCAGGATTATTATATGTACACATATGGATTTTAATATTTACAAAACTCACCAGAAACTACTACTGCCTCGGTGGCGCAGTTGTAATGCGTACTCTTTACGACTGAAGCTGATGCCAAGGTCTCGGGTTCGATCCCCGGGTCGGGTAAATGTGATATTGGGTTTTTCTATTACGAAAAGCTCAGTATCAGCCCGAAGTCTGGAATTTGTGCCCGGTATAACGATAGGCTCGCCCCCTATCACATCATGGGACGGAGATACGCTCGGCGAAATGTGGGTGTACTGGTTACACCTCTGCCTACCCCTTCGGGGATTACAGGCGTGAGTTCGTATGTATGTCACCAGAAATTGATAAATCCCGAGCTCTGAGCGTTTCTCATATAGGCTTACTCATTTAACAGCATGCGAAATGACAAAGGATATCCTGCCAAATAATATTACCTACTTTCACATTTATATGTTATACTATTTATTTTTTTGCAATAAGTTTTATCAAAAAATATATTATTCCATACAAGAACGAGCAGACTAACAGATAGATCACCTGAAGGCAATTGATCACCGCCATCATAAATATTCTATCATATTGTTCATTTACCTTAAAATTATTGTTAGCTAGTAACTTAGTTAGTATAACTACTGGTTTATATACTCCACTGTTTCTATAAAATACCTGCCAAATCGAATAACAAAAGAATCTCCTCAAAAGACGTGTAATACTCCCCAGAAAATAAAAGCAAATTCCCGGTACTATGAATTTTATTGTGTATTTTTTCTTGGCTCCATTTATTCAGGATGTGCGTAAGCCAGTGTTTGCAGAATAGGGAAAATTTCTTCCTTCCTTGATAAAATAAAATTCTCAGCAGACAGCATAATTTCTGCGTTATTTTTATACATTTCAGCAATAGCATTTGCTAATATCGTCTGTATTGCAAGTATATTCATGATTTATAGATATCTGATTACAAGTTATACATAAATTAGTGGTTGCACTGTCTGATAACCAAGCGCCTAATTGATAGTCATAAAGCAGTGCTACTTCTAAGAAATCGCTCGATGTCGTATTACTGTATACAGTAAGTTCTTTTCCGAGGATCCCGCATAATAGTTTCTTAGAACGACGTGATGAAACGATCATAATAAAGCAAGGTCATTGTAAAGAATATATTTCACTCGTCGATGCGTACGGCCATAGTAATTTGAAACATTATGTTGTCCGCACACGTAAATGAGTAAGAAAAGCTTACGATCAAAATTCCTCACGTGAGCGGTGATAAAATTTAACTATTTTGTACTAAAATAGACAGACATAAACAAGCAGTAAGACATAAACATGAAGTAAACCCTGTAAGATCATAACGTGTAAACTTTAAATATAAATATTAAGTAAAATTTGAACACAATATAGTCCTCATAAAATCTTGTAACCACTAAATGGTTGCTTGCACCATCTATACTGGTTACACAGAGCAATTACTATTTAACTTTGATTTTGATCCTTCTTGCGAAAAAAAGTTTATTTATATCGGTGCCTTGGGAAATTTACCATGCTTTACACAAACTTTACAACTATTAATTAACTGGTGGTAGGTCTCTCGTAGTCGAGAGGCCGTCTTAGTTGGTACCACCGCTTTGTCTCTTTCTCCCGCCAAGCAGCAGTGTGTAAGCACTATTGTGTTTCGGTTTGAAGGTAATTGAAGCTAGTGAAATTACTGGGCATTATGAGACTTAACAACTTATGTCTCAGGGTGACGACGGTGAACGTAGCGCATTGTGATATAGTGTTTTGTAATCCAAAGTGCTGTGTGGTGTTTGGTTTGTTTATGGGTAGGAGTGGCACTTGCCATTAGGCAAATGACCTGCTTCGTCATACAGGCTAGTAAAAAAGAAAATGTAATTTGGTGCACATATTAGGTATTTATTAATAGAGATACTACGATAAACTTTGTTTTTTAAAACCATAATCATCTCCATTTTATTGGTTTTAAAAGACATAGGGGTTAACATATAATGTGTTAGGTAACTTAAAAATATAATATGGTCAGTTTTTAAGGGTGTTACATAAGCCTACGAGTTTAGCTTTAGTTTATTCATACAAAAATCTTAAAATACTAGTGACGAAGAGATTTTATTGGTTCTCATTTGTTATTTTAGCTTTTTATTAGGACGGATTGCATAAAATTTTGGTATAATCTGTCTTTTTAAATACTTCTCATTATTACAAAGCACTTATTGAAATTCTATGAAAGTTCTGTAACTAAAGCATATTTCACATAATAGTTATTATAAGGAAATAACATGCGAATGTGTTCAGGATTTTTTTGCAACTCAGCGTTATTTTCAAGAGTTAGCCAATACACAGCAATAGGGTACACCCTTAAAATATTACGAGACACAATAGTTAAGAGCTAAACAGTTTCTCTTAACTGTCGTAGTTAGCTGAACTGAATATTGCCAATTGTCACGCACGCTCTATTATTGAAAGGTGACCTCCAGACGGATTGAAGGCCTGTTCTAAGAGACCATCCTTCATACCAAATTGTTATCACGTACAGACACTAACTGAAGGCACAATAATTGTATTAAGTATAATAAATTCTACGTCAGAGGACATTATTAATGTAGGTACACACAATCATTTCTATCTCAAGCAACTTACAAATAGAAAGAAATTATCCAAGCCGTAGTGTCAGTACTATTAGTTATTGTATTCTATTATATATTCTATTCTATAAAGGTATAAAGATTTTTCTCATATTTCTCTCAGAATATTCTAAACAGCCTCCGTGGCGCAGTAGGCGAGTAACCGGCTGTGAAGCGAAAGGCCTCGGGTTTGTTTACCGCACCGTGACAAATGTTTGTGTGATCCACAAATATATGTTTCGGGTCTGGGTGTTTTCTTCCCACAGAGGGTGAAGTCAGTCAGGCAGACGAGCTAAATCTTATAGTAACATGTGTTAAAAACTTAGAAAGCATGTTGCGTCGATCTCACTTCGAGTATGATACGGGCAGGTGGAAGAACAAGAAGATTGTATACTATGTGTTATATGTAAAGTACAAGTAAGTGTTGTGTAATTTCAGTCACAATATTCAAATGAGAAAATACTGCCCTTTAAACCGTGTCCTATAGGTAAACACTTATCGCCTATTATATAGCTTGTGTGATAGAATTTGCAAACCATGCTAAATTAAAGATAATATATTTATGCAAGCGAAACCGAGTCCAACAGTTAGTAGTAACAATGAATTACAGAGACGTGGTCGTTTTTGCGAAGCACGCAATATTTTTCCTACATACATCATTCTCATCATCATATGTCTGGCAATCACTAAAGAGGTTTTGGCACTAAAGAAGCTTATACATAAAGTTATTAAGTTTAAATTTTATATAAAGTGTAAATAGTTGAAACATTCTGTAATAGTTTGTTAATTACAGGAAAATTTAAATATAAGCAGCAAAACAACGATAATGATATGTCTATGGTGTTTATTTATAGATGAAGTATTCCGGACTTGAGGAACAATGAGATTTCAAGAAATAAGCACCAGGAATATTACTCCGATAATTACGTGACGCATTTATTGCAGAACTGATTGACACATTCTATATTCATAAATACTAACCTGATATATATAGAGAGTAGTTTTTCCCCAGTTGGGTTAACGTCAAGCAGGCGGCCGGTCGTATTAACCACATGCCAAATCTTTATATAACATGCGAAGGTAACATGTGATAAAAAGCATGTTGCGCCGACTCCATTGCCAGTGGGATACGGGCAGGTACATTATTAAACTTAAGTACTTATTATAATATCCCCTCCTGTGTCGTCCGCCATTATAATAGTAAACCAAAGTAGCATAGTAGTTATCCAACCCCAGTAATTTCTTAGTATACCTACACTCCTTTGTATTCTTGACATATTATATCCTGAATACTCCATGAAACCATGGCGCATTGTTGACGAACAATGCCATTATTTTACATGGAATGAATGTACTTAATAGGCTTCTTGTTCCAAAATGTCCCTGCTTACATCATCAAAGCCAATGAATCATGGCGTTTTCCTGCCCGCATGTATGAATGAACGTCGATATATTTAGGGCATATGCATATGGTGCTTTTTATACAAGTAGACGACGGACGTTAAGCATCGAAATGTTTTTTAAATTTTTTAATAGCAGAGTCAGGCAAACGAGCAAAATACTAAATCCACCGTCAAATCATAATGGAAAGGCAGACCCTGACGTTAAGCCGGGATAACGCCAGCAGAAAGAAAGAGGCAGGCAAACGAGTCACATAGTCAATGATCTTCACAGACATGAACATCATCGGTGACTACCTCGGTGACGCAGTTGTAATGCGTACGTGGTACGACTGCTATGCTGAGGTGTCGGGTTCGATCCCGGGGTCCGCTAAAAGTTATATTGGGTTTTTCTATCACGAAATGCTTAGTACCGGAGTCTGAAATTGTGTCCAGTATGGCGATAGGCTCGCCGGTTACCACATTATGGCATGGGAATGAGCTCCGTAAAATATGGGTGTATTGGTTACATCTATGCCTACCCCTTCCGGGATTACTGACGTGAGTGCTTGCGTGGGTGTATGTGTGCGTGCGTGAGTCAGTGCGTGCGTGCATGCGTGTGTCTGTTATGTTTTTTAATTATTTAACAACTTGTGTCTCGGGGTGACAAACGCAGTCCAGTGGCATGCAGTGCTTAGTAATACAAAGTCATGGGCAGACGTGACTATTATACTATTTTTAGTAAAAGAATTATCAAAATCGGTCCATAAATTATTACATTTGCATCTTTCATCCCTGATTTAACACTCGTAACTTTAAGCTACTCTTTTGAATGAAAAAGAATCATTCAAATCAGTCCACAATTGGCGGATTTAAGCGTGGTTATACATACAAAAAATATATACGCCTTGAATTGAGAACCTCCTCCGTTTTTTTTTCATCGGTTGAAAATACGTCTTGTTTTATTATCATTAAATACCTACACGTCAACGATCTTTATAAAAGCCTTAGTTGACCATTTTCGTGCAAGTATATAATTATGTACTTGGGTAACGTGCATCTCTCGTTTCCAGCCGCGCACTTTATCGAGTTTGAATTGAAATATTATTCTTACGTAAGTTTGCTTCAAAGTTAAATGAAAGTTCTCGGTCGTAATGTGGTTTCTGTTTCAACTTCGATATTAGTAATGGTTGATTTTAAATGCCCGTCATTAATCTTTAGATTTCTTTTCATTTTTTAAGTGTATTTTTTTAAATGTATCGTTGCGGAGAGAAAAAAATTGTGTAGAATATTAATTAATTGAATTTATTTATAACTTATTAGTTCTGTTTCTACTATGAAATAGCCCCATAAAAAGTGTCTTGAGTGGTAGAGCCACGCTGTAGACAGTTTTGTCTACAGCATGATTGGGCTGGCTCGTCCTGGTCGTTACCACTGTCTCATAGAAAACCGACGCTTGCTGCTGCGTTTCGTACGGTGAGTGAGTTATCCGAAAACCCAAATCCCCTTTCTCTTCCCAATTCCTTAATTATAGCATTCCTGTAAGTTTGACAATGCGCCCATGTTTCTTTTGGTACTGTGGCCGTACATGGGCGGCCATGCTTTACGTGGGTTTTCTGTGTGATGGTGGGTCACACGGTCGAGGCGGCCCACTCATACCGTAGACAAAACTGTCTACAGCGTGGCTCTACAAATCATTTTTTTTTTTGGTTTTATTTAAGATAATTATAACATTAATTACATTGAATCATTCCATAATGTATACAGTGATGCGTGTGATACCTCACATAATGATTAATGCAAAATACTTCCGCGAAACACATTAGTAAAACGAGTGTCTCGTCAGTTCCTTTACTTACTTCCTGCATAATTTGTATGCGGAAATTCGTGAAGTTGTCACCGCTGAGTACAGGGTGAGAGCATCGACCAAAACTGTCGCATTGTTTAACATTACTATTCACCGTGCACACAATCATAGCTGAGTTTAATCCCCGAAAATGAGGGGTGTTATAACTTTAACACCTGTGTCAATATTTTAACCAACTTCAAAAAAGGAGGAGGTTCTCAATTCGGCGCCTTTTTTTTTGCTATGGATGTACATCGATTTCTACGCCAATTCTGGACCAATACTGTTGAAAAAAAATCATACACTAGAGTTTAGGGATGTGATCCTATATATATTTGGTTAAGATCTGATGACGGAGTACGGAGTAAAAAAAATGAAACTCAACGGACAACAGTACACTCGTCTCGATTGTGTTATTGTATTGGAATTTACATGCTATTGCTGTAACTACCACTAAAAATTGAAAAATATAACTACCTATAGAAATTGATATTTTTGACTTTTCAGTGTTTTTATTTTGAAGTCGGTTTCAAAGTTTTAATAAAACTTTTTTTTCGATAAAATCCAATACCTAGCATACATTATGTCAATTTGAAGTGATAACACTTATTTATCCAATCCTTGCGATAAACTTTGATATTTTGTGCCAAATATATAATGATCCAGTTCTAGTTGCACAGACATTAATGATTACTATTTGTAATTGCAAGCTGATAACACTTTAAATCTAATAAAATGATTGAATGGAAATCTTGGATTGTTATTATGACATTTATAGGATACTAGCGTTTGTTCGCGACGCTACCCGTGTAGTTTCGGGTTCCCATCCAACAGTAACTGCGCATTTTTATGGGATCAAAATATAGCCTATGTCCTTTCCTAATGTTTAAGTTGTACTAAATTTCATCAAAATCGATTAAGTGGTTTAGCCGTGAAAACGTAACAGACAGAAAGAGTTACTTTCATACTTATAATATACGTATGGATTTTATTTTATAACGAAAATACAGGTAAATATTGTCAAGTAGTCTTGAATGTCCAAGTATATCAGTTCTTTCGTTCCCCTGGAGACTTAACGCCATAGTCCTCGTTCTCGTGCCATAAATTTTACGGTAATGGAGCGACCTGCCGTTTGGCCCCCACAACCCGTAACCGGAATCAAGTTTCGCCATTGCCTCGTCTGTTAATCAGCAGAGATGCAGGTAAGGTTGGCTTTGGACGT
The DNA here is from genome assembly GCA_905332985.1 of Mimas tiliae. Taxonomy (NCBI): domain Eukaryota; kingdom Metazoa; phylum Arthropoda; class Insecta; order Lepidoptera; family Sphingidae; genus Mimas; species Mimas tiliae. The sequence goes on along the minus strand of HG995240.1, from coordinate 8,893,540 downwards.
AATATGTTGGTGGCACACTTACACTCCAATTACGATATAGATACGTTTGATACAAATAACCAACCGTTCAATTAAGTGTAGAAAGTATTGTTTTTATTTTCAAGCATTAGTTGGCGAAAAAGTTTGACGTTACACAATACGCTTCGACCAAGGTTAAACGTTACGTTTCATAGAGACTGCCTCGGTCGCGCAGTTGTAATGCGTACGCGTATATATGGGACGGAAATAAGCTCGGCGAAATGGGTGTACTAGTTACACCTCTGCCGATCCTTTTGGGGAGTACATGCGCGAGTGCGAATGTATGTATGGTTACTATAAACTTCTAGGTATCTTATATTACATCGATCCGGTTATATTAAAATTACGTGCTAAAAAGTTACTTTATTATTTTAAAATTTGTCGCCTCTACTTCTACTTCTAGGTTTAATTTAGAAGATAGCGAACAAACACGTTGTACACCTTAGTGTACTAACTATTACGCAAATTATCACACACTATTACATATAGAATTATATAGTTGCAAATATAATCATAAAAGGAGACGGCCAAGTTATGAAACCTGTCCGGACTTAATGACTTTGAGGTGCTCAATGGTTAAATAGCTAGTTACATACTTTAACTGTGTTTTGAAATACATTATATACGCACTCAGACCTGTATCCCTTAAGGGATAGGAAGAAGTATATTCAGTACACCCACATTTCGCCGAGCTTATTTTCATCCCATAATGTGATATATTAATTATATATTTGTGGGGCGAGCCTATCGCCAAACCGGGCACAATTCTAGACTCCGGGCTGATACTGAGCATTTCGTAATATCACTAATATCACTTTCTTTTACGAGTGGTAGAGCCACGCTGTGGACAATTTTGTCTACAGCATGAATGGGCCGGCTCGTCCGGGTCGTTACCACTGTCTCAAAAAAAACTGACGTAAAGTAGCAGCTTGCTGCTGCGTTTCGTACGGTGAGTGAGATATCCGGAGGCCCAAATCCCCTCCCCTTCCCAATTCCTTAATTATCCCTTTTCTTTAAGGTCGGCAACGCGCCCATGATTCTTTTGGTATTGTGGGCGTACATGGGCGGTGGTGTTCACTTACCACTTGCTCGTTTGTCGGCCTATACAATAAAAAAAAAAGTCGCCCGGGTTCGAACTCGCACGACACACACGTTCGAGGCAGTCAGAGAGTGTTTTGAAATATTATCTTACTAACTGGCTCGTGTTTCCACAGACTACATACTGGTTAGGAACTTTCGTTTTTAAAAGCTTAGTTAGTAACTCATATCGTTAAAGAATTACTTAGGTAAAAATAATTTACACCTATATACATATTTAAAAATAAATTTTTATTATCGAGTGGTGGTGGTGTTCATAGACTAAGAAACCGTGAGTCCTAAGTTTAAATCCCAGTTCAGGCAATCAAAATTTCTGTATGAGTTTTAAATTTGGAAAATCACACATTATATAGGAGTTCTTATTGGTGTTATTTCTGTTTATGGGTAGGCGTGACGCTTATCACCAAGCAAGCGACCTGCTCGTCTCGTAATTAACGCTAATAAAAATAAAGTATTACTATGTGAAATCCTGAGATTGATCGTATTAGGCATTAATGGCTACTATTTCCTGTATGGATTCCGCGATTAATAGAACTCACGGAGGAATAAGCAGCATTACATCCATTTGTGGTGAGTAATGCGTCTCGGTGGACAGATTTCCGTATCGAAGTAAATGGTATTATCACTAATCAACATTTATCTCGAGATTGTTGTGAAACCACTTTCTTCGGACTATCTATAGATCTACCTAGATAGTAATAGTGACTGCGTTTTATGTACAATTAGGGATAAAATGCAGAGGTGAATAAACCGACGCCAAGTAGCAACTCGCTGTTGCGTTACGTATGGTAGAGTCCCAAATCCCCCCTCCCCTTGCCAATTCCTAGTAGGTACGTCTATAATGACATATTGGTATATTTGATGACCCACTTGCCCGTTCCTGTCTGTTCTATAAAAGTCATCTCTTATGTAAACATATTCTTGTCTTTATCTACTTGAGTTAAAAGTTTTGGGTAAGGGTTTTATGACCGACCGCCTGCGTAGCCCTACTCCCTTGTGGGGATATAATTTTTGGCAAGTAACTTAGTCTTCTCGGTAATAAAAGTATATGACATACTTAAAACATGCTACCCTAAACCTTCAGCGTACAAAGTCATAGGTCAGTCTACCGTTAATAAAAAGTTCATGTAATATACCAACGAGTATACGCGATTTGAACTACCGTCAACTAGGGAAAATAGAAGTGAGGGGTTAACAGTATTAAAATTGAATTAGTTTATTTAAGTACGTATAAACCGACTTGACTCTGAATAAAAATTCTATAAATTTTGTACACAAAATAAGCTGGAGATAAAAATTTGGTCGGTTTAATAATAAAAAAAATATTCGTCCGATCCATCCCTGTGTGACTTCAACCCATTTGAAATTGTGAAAGTGACGTTAGTAAAGCTAAATTAACCTTAATTGTTTTTATTGTTTCAGTGATTTTACGATGGACTGATATCAAAGCGGTAAAATGCGGTGGTTCAAAAAGGGCGAGCCGCCGCGGCTGCTCGCCGTCTCCCCGGACACAGAACCACGCTCTGCCCGTAGATCCAGAATTGGTAATTCTAAAAAAACTATAAATTCAAACATGTTGTTATATTTAAGGGTGTTAGGGTGCCATCTGACATTGAGTGTGAGAGGTTTGTACTGGATCTTATCAAAATCTAGACATCCTAAAATTTCATGCTTATTTTAATCACTCGTTTATTACCATCAATCAGACCGCTCACGTCCCTATAGATTAAATGAAGTGCGTGAGAGAGAATAACAGTACTGGAGTGAGTGAAAATCCTGGCTGTTTATCATTGCTCTTATTATATGAACCCAGGATTATAATTACATAGGATTAATAGGAGGAATTAATTGGGATTCTGTTATGTATTGCAATGTAAGCGGACCGCTAGCGGACGCATGTTTGTAACGTCAGTCAACATTATACGTATGCTATTGACACACGTCTTTCATTTCTCTCCAAGTGCATACGTTACAGATTCTTAAAATAATATACCTATAACGAAAAAATGGAGAAAATACAACGGTAAAGAAAAGTATCGCGAAGAAACCTGTATAGGTGGTACCCTAAGAATCTACAAAAAAACTATTTTGAAAGGTATATAAAGTTATATTAGGCCAGGGAAGAGGACTAAGGCCTCTCTGAATAGTAGAGGAAGTCCGTACCTAGTAATGGGAGAGATTAAAAATATATATACAAAAAGCCTCATACAGGGATTCTGGCCTGAGTACTGAAGATCATACCAGTATATTTCGCCTTGAACTGTCTATACCTAAGCCTGAAAGCATACATATAAACATAATATATTATTATTTAATGTTTTCCTTAACATTATTGTAATACAAGTGTCCATTGGCGACGCATTTTATGTTGGCGTCAAATAAATCGTACGTTTTATTATCACCTCCTACGAAATGCGTTGTTTCTGCCATTTCTGTAATAGTTTTATCTGATATGCCTATAAAATATAGTAATAAGGAGTGTCATTGAATTAAGTCAATTCATCAACAAAATACTATGCCCAATTGTATTTCTTTCTTGACACTTATGGTATAAACTTCATTAATTTTTAAAATATTATAGCAAGTGGGGGCTTGATCGCTTATTATAACTTAAAATCCACAAGATCTCTACCATTTCACGAAATAATATTCAAGTTCTTCCACGTCATTCATGTGATATTTTTTTATTCTGACACGGCAAAGTGACTTCAATGCACTTGATGGTATGTACAGTGCAGTCCAAATGTCAGTTTTTAAACATCTTATATATAAAATTCTCGTGTCACAATGTTCGTTCCCATACTCCTCCGAAACGGCTGGACCGATTTGTATGAAATTTTGTGTGCATATCGGGTAGGTCTGAGAATCGGCCAATATCTATTTTTCATCCTCAAAATGTTAAGGGTGGTCCACCCTAAATTTTATTTTTTAGTCAAATTTTTTTGTTTTTATTTTTTTATGATACAGCATTAAAAAAGACATACAACCCTAAATTTTCACTCTTCTACCATCAACCTCTATTTTTTAATAGTCATTTTAGTATTTTTGTCGCCCACTAGGCTACTTTAATCCTGGAAATAGGCATTCACGCGGGCGGAGCCGCGGGCAACAACTAGTTTCTATATATTAATACGTGACAAAACCCTTCGGTTCCCTTTTTAAGCATATTTCGCATAGGAGGAGTGTAAGATTTGGCATAGTTAAAGTTTATTTCGACGACGAGTGCAGAAGGCTATATAAATATAATTTCTGTAATATATAATATATACATTAAATTAAATATATTAATTGTTTATACTCACACTGACAATGTCTAAATGTCAAATCGCGCAGTTGACATGATAGAACATAATTTAAAAAATAGGTCGGGTTTCCACCACTACGCGATCACTAGTACATATTAATATGTTTATGATGATATAATACAAACCCCTTATTAATACACTGTCCAACATCTGCCTCCTCCATTAGTGATAATATGAAAGGCTCTTTGTCCACCACGTATTCCTGATTCGAGTTCGTAGATTTTACACACCTCAAAATTCTTATAGAGAAATCTTAGGCATGCAACTTTTCTCACAATGTTTTCCTTCGTATTCGATTCGTATAAATTGACGTCAAGCTAGACTAGTCAGGAAAATGTTGCGCAAAACCATTATTATGTTGTAACTACAAGTATCCTTTATCATTATAATAACAATAATGATTAAGTAATACAAGTTAACCCAATTATCAGCAACTTATTAGGTAACTCGTTGAGGTTTGCAATGCGTCACAATTGTTTGTTAGTAATTTCCTTGCTTCAATGCGCACGTATGAATATGTTTATAAATAAATCTCTATATTATTTTCCTGTCACATACAAAGAAACATAATACCAGGAATTTTGTTTAAACCATATCGTAACTGCAGCCCAAAACAATAACAATCCACTTTAAGGTAGGTCTCAATTTTGTACTGTCGATACAGGAATGAATCGCTGAGGCGGGTTCTCTACTACTTTTACAATCGTTACCTACAGCTACTTTTTCACCAAGATGTGGAGATAGTTCCTCAGAATTCCAAGGTCGACTTTTATGATTACAAGTTAATCTGCAAACTACGGCCCAGATACTATTTTTTCCAACGTGTAAATCCGTTTACAGATCTCTCTGTATATACCCATGTCGATGTCATTGGGCCGAACCGTCATACCGAAAACCCCGCGTCGTTCCACTCTCTTCCTTTAGGCGGAGGCCGCGGGGTACGCATATATGCAATGTGCATCTGTATGCTGCTGTCGGCAGCCTCTGATGGTCCTTTTTATCCTGGCAATGCAAAGTGGCTACACTGGACGTGATGTTAAGTACAGTGCACTCCAAATATAATATCGTGCCTACTAATGTCGCAAATTTCAGAAGTCTCTATAGTAACACTCACCATTAGGGACAATCACTATCATATTGTTTTCCTGATAAAAAATCGAACGGACTTTTATTCCTTATGATTGAATAAACTGGACAAATTTGTCATACATGTTCAACCATCCCCATAGCCATATTTGTATTCACATCAATACTCGAATTATCGAGTCGCAATCACGCGTTGATTGCGTATAACACGATTTGTCATACTAATTAATAGTCCATGGTGACCTATCACTTTTGCAATGCTAACTGTACTGCATTATGTAACTGTATCTGCGTGTGAGCTAGAAATCCAATCGGGAATTGAGTATTTGTTAGTAAGTTATTACTTAGTAACAAATACTAAACTGATTTCTATATTTAAATACCCTAAATGGGAAATTTTTCGCTCCCTTTTTGGATTTTCCTTAAAAAAGACTTATTGAGCCACAAACAATGCCACATACAATAAAATGTATTTCCCCGTAAACATAATTCTCTTGGTTGTATTCATATTACTATATTCAAGTGTAATTATTACACTGAATAGTCTGCTACATAATAAACAAAAGGACATAGGTACTACTTTTACCTGAAAAAATATTACAGCTTTATCCCTGAAAATAATTAAAGATTAGCAAAATTTCACGTCAACCTTATCGGTATTATGATAGGATAGACAATATGTATAACAGATATTACTATATCCAGCTGTTATTTAATACGGCAGCTAGAAATTTAGAAAGTGGCGTACTATTTTCTAGAAACTTTAAACTAGTGTAAAGAGAAAAAGGCATTTGCTAAAACATATAATTTTAACATTGTATTTGTTTGCAGACATGTCACCAGTCCGCTATCCTAACAGAAAAAATAGCGGCAGTTCGGTGGAAACAAACTTCTACAATCTGAGCGACCAAATAATTATAGTGGAAAAATCACCACACCGTTGTCATCGAGGCGGCGATACTCCGGTCACCCGCAGAATATCGCTACAAAACGGACCCGTCTCACCACAAGAAAGTTATAATACATCTCGCAAAAACCGCGGAGGCTCTCTCGAGAAAGAATATATGGTATATCGGGAAAAACGAAACCCGTTGCTCGACAAAGTAAAGAACACTAAACTGTCATGTTTCAAATCTAACGGACCTCTTCGACACACTGATGATGCCGCATCCACATCTGGAAGTGACTGTAGTGGTTTCGGACATGTTGAAGATATGTCCCGGTGTCGATACAGCAACAATTATCCTGAAACCCACATTGAATTCGAAAATCATAATCCGTGGGTTAAAATGCCAAATTATGACGACGATGTCTTTTTTGCCAAATCTATTACTAGTCCTGCTGAATATCAATGGCGAGAAGGAAAGTGTTTTAACAATAGAGGCACTAGATGCTACAGCTCAGGTTCAGAATGTGATAGATATCACGAGATTCCAAAAGCGGTTACAAAATTATCGAAATCTAGTGATCAAATTTTTAATGACGATTATGAGCCTTATAGTGAGGCGCCAATTTCAATGAAATCTCAATACAAAAAGACTGATAAATATAAGACTAAAGATGGAAAAGATTCTGTTGGGCCCAGTTCCTGTTTGTCAGCAAAACTAAGAGCTATGTCAGATAGATATCTCAAGTCATCGACAAATAAATTTCTGTCAAAATTATACAAACAGGGTGGCGAAAATGAAGAAGACGGTAATAATTGTGGAAATGAACAGAACTTAAAACATTCTAGTGCAGTCACCAAAAGCCGCAAGAAAAGAGGCGGAGTTAGAGCAAAATTACGCAGTTTTTCATATGGCGCCCTACCAGGTTTAGATGAATTTCAAAAAGGACATTCTGTTTTTCATGATGATGCCTATCAAGTTTCATGTGATGATGAAAATATTTTAATACAAGATACGGAAGATGCAGATTCGGGAATTCTAGTCAATGAATCAACAGCTTCTTCGATTTTTGATAGTGACAGAATATCGTCTCGATGTGATAGTTCTGCTTCGCATGCAAACACTCTGATAGCGTCTCATGGAAGAAGCGTATCAGGTGATCAAAGTTATGCAAAAGCTCGAACATCTGGCAGGATGAGTAGAGAAAGAAAGGAATATCCAAGGCCTAGACCTCGTCCCACTCAAAGAGCTCTATCACTCGATCGCAAAGAGATCCTTAGGCGTATGCCAAAGAATAAATGTGACTATGAGGAACCTCAATATTTACAACTGACCGAAAAACAAAAAATGCGGCAGCGAGACGCTACCTTAGGAGACTCGGGGATCCCTCCCATACCTCCTTGCAGAAAACCGACTAGAGGCAGCAAAGCGGATAAATCCGAGTTTAAAGTGGTTAAGATCATGAGAAGAAATCCGTCTGATGAATTGGGTATATTTATAGCTAAAACAAAACTCTCTGATGAAGGCCATATAGGATATTTAGTCGCTCATGTAGTTCCAGGAGGATTGGCTGAAAAGTAAGTTAATCATTTATTTAATTTGCATACATACATAAACTCACGTGTATACACGTAAGCTTAGGCAGAAGCGCAACTACGAGTAGTGCAACAATGGTGCGCCGAGCCGTACATCCCATATTATGTGATATGGTCACTCCCTTTCATATATGAGATGTATATCGCATAACCAGGCACAAATCCTAACTTTGTGTGTCTTTGTCAATTTGAAAACTGAAACACAAATTGTGATTACCCGAACTGGGATTTAAACCAATTCCTAATGATTCCTCATCCTAAGTACGCTGTCACTAGATCAATGAAGCGTTTAATTAATTATTGAATTTCCACATTACAATATTATCGAAATTATTAAGATCTACAACTATCCTATATATATTTTTTTCCAGAGAGGGAACATTACGTATAGGCGATGAGTTGCTGAATGTGAATGGAAGAAGATTACGCGACCTCACCATGTCTGAAGCCAAAGAAGCACTAAAATCTGGTGCTGCCGACATTGACATTGTGATTTGTAGACAACGTGAAAAAACTTCTCCTGACACCAGGCAACGGGGCCCATCACAGAGAAGCGTGGTTTTGATGCGGGAAAGTTCAGTGGACTATGAAAACGCAATAATATTGGGGAAGGAAAAACATATCGATAAATATGACGTCAAAACAGACCGGCGACGTTCGCAGGATGAGTCCGCGTGTAATCGCAGCGCGCTATCAGCGGCGGACGAGCCGGCCGACAGCACGACGGGCGCGCATTCACACTTCCTCAAGGGTCACAACGCGAGTTACAGCAGCATGAACAACAAGCTGCTTCGTCGGCAGGTCGTCAGTTATGGTGGCGCCAACAAAGACGGGCTCGCGCTAAGTTGTGCTGGCGATATCGTAAACGTTGATACACCCGACGGTCCCCACGATCGGACTAAAGATAAAGTTGACAGTGAAAGTGATACACAAACACCAAATGCGGCAAACTTCTGCACGCTTCCCCGGAAACCACGGGCACCAACACATACATACCACACAATCACATTCGAGAAAGGTCACGGGAAGAAACCGCTCGGCTTTACAATTGTCGGAGGACGAGACTCGCCTCGAGGACCTCTCGGCATTTTTATAAAGAGTATACTTGCACAGGGACAAGCAGTAGAAGATGGGAGACTTAAAGCGGGTATGTTGTAAACTAATATTTTGAAATAGCGTATTATAACAAACACAATATTGTGGTTAAATTAATGCTTTTGGAATGCAACTTGATAAAGAGTGGCATTGTAGTGATTCGACGAAGTGACATATTAATTTACAAAGCATACTTACAATCTGTTACAATATCAACTCAAACCTTTAGCCGTAGTTTGTAACTACACATATCATTGTACACGATACCGTTGTTTATATAATAAAAAATGTTAATTATGATGAGTGACAACCACTAAATAATTATGAGCCAATCAAATGTCATTGGAACCGTTATGGAGCATCATTAACCTTCCATAACTTTGGCTGGTAGGTATATATGTACTGAACTAATTGTTGTTTTAATAGTAATTTTTATTAATATGTTTCCTAAATAAACTAAACATTAATTGATTATCTAGTGCTCTAACAATTTCCTATCATTAATTATGATCCATATCACGGCGATTATGTTATCATAATAAGTTATCATAATCGCCGTAATGTAATAATGTTATGTTTTAATGGACAGCAGTGTTTAAATATTAGGGCTCATAGATTTAATAACTTAATCGTAATATTTGAAGTACTAATAATTATCTTTGCTATCATTTTTGCGGCGCCAAGTAATTTAAAATATAACTTTATTATGATTTTATTAGTTATGAAACGATATATCTCCTAAAGATTAATTAATAATACATAATAATACACAGAGGCAAGTGTAGGCGACTCTGAGAACTCGGTTTTGCTGCGACCATATTTAAAAAAAATAGAGCTTAACATATTTTATTCACAAAAAGGGGACGTGCCTAGGTGATTGATATTTGATAGTAATAAGTGAAATACGTTTTATTTTATGGTTTCAGGAGACGAGGTACTGGCGGTGAACGGACAGGCGTGTCACGAGCTTGCGCACGTAGAAGCTCTGGCCCTCTTCAAAGCAGTTAGGAATGGACCGATAGAGCTCAGAATATGTAGGAGGGTAAAGAATTCACAGTACGTACCATCTTTGTAACAGTTGACAACTTTATTTGTAACTATCCTTTAAACTGTGGCTTATTGCCGGGTCGTCTCAACAAAATTGCCTTGAGCGATAAGACCGCCAATTGTGCCTATTTATGTATTTTTGTTTTTTATCTTACTGTGTATGTTCTGGTGTACAATAAAGATTTAAATAATTAAATAAATAAGTTTTGGCATTAATATTATAATTTCTCCTTTGATAATTAGACAAACCCACATTCATTTATCCATTCAGGAATACGTACAGTCAATGGAATAGAAAATAATGGTCTCAGTATCTGAAATATCACCTCTCACTTGAGAAAATAACTGTGACGAAGAGAAATCTTGGTTATTCACCACGCTTACTTTACCGCGTTAACTATTTATAACCTAAAATTCCATTTAAATCAAAAGAAACGAATAAGCGTTTTTGGGATACCCTATACTAAATACAATTTTAAGTTTCAAAAATTGGTGTTGAAGATAATGAATAAAATATATATATATACCTACTTGTTGGTATTATATAGAGTATGTGATGGACGATTTTTTTTGCCGAATTATTGTCATATTTTTATTAAGATTTCGTACTTATAACATTTTTCATGAATATCTCACACAATATCAGAAAAAAATTGTATTATCATAATAATAATTTATTTTTTTCGTATTCCAGATCAACCAAAGCAAAATCGTGCACAGATCTTTTAAATGACGACGACTGAAGATATTATTTAGTGCCTATATCCTTCGTCCAATGAATCTATTTATATTCATATAAGTTTTATGTCCATAAATTTTATGTTCGTAATAATTACAGGCATTTAAAATTAGTATGTATGCCTCAGGTCTACTTTGATTGACTTTATTACAACTTTGGTCGACGTCAAATCTACCAGTCTCAACGCCGTCTAAATAATCTACTCGTATATACTTCTCACAATATATATTATTTTCCTTTATTTATAATGGACTGATTTTGAATATATAAATGACATACTCGGATCTTATCTTATTTAGAGCCAAAATATTTAAATGTGCCATTTAAAATAAACTGTTGCACATTATAATACGCTTTCACCTAGGTTAAATAAATGGAATATAAAAAACTAACATTTGCTATAAAATCTTTTGTAAAAAATCTGTACCTGACTTTAATTTTCTAATGTCATTTGTTTATTGCGAAGCTCAAGTGTAGTGGATACCTAAACTGAGAATCCCAAAGAATAATAAAAAAATTAGGTAGTCCTGTATCTTTAGATGTTTCCTTAGTAATGTTACTCGATAAGGAAATTGTAGTATGTTTCTACTCCTAGTAATATTATTAAATATAATTATTTCTGTCATAAACAAAGTTTCTGCACTTCATAAAGACACGCGTGCCTTAAATTCTGGACTCTATTTTTGTACGTTGTTTCTATTGATATACATCTAAACATTACTCGGTACTTATGTTACAGTAATATATAGCAACAAATGCCAATGGTCTCACTATAGAAGATGCTCCAAAATCGGGTAAAGTCAGGATAATGGCAGGCAGAGAGAAAGAAATAAAACCAAGGACGTAAAACAATCTATGTAAAGCGGTGCTGCTGAATGTGCGCGTGTCTCAGTGAAATCCACAAACTATAAATAAAATGATTAATATGCATAACAAAATCAAAAATATGGGTGATTTTATAAAATTATTAGAGTAAAATTGTTGTTACTTGTAATTTGAATGGATTTATTATTTTATGTGCAATAACGGTTAGATAAATGAGAATTATAAGGTCGGTCATGAATATGTTTCTACTGTGATAGATTTTAGATCTTTAATTAACGTTTCAATTAAATTTAGATAATATGTGTACTGAAAAGCGGCACAGTAAAAGTTATTTCTTTCTTTTTATATTCTATAGATACAGTTCTGGCATTTAGGTTCCATGTGTGTGAAGTTTATTAGCTTTCCTCTTTTATTGTATGTATCACAGATATATAGCTTTACTGTTAAATTTTACACAAATGGGCCACTTTAAACTACCTACTATTTACCAGAAAACAACAGTTTTAAGCATTGATTCACTTTTCAGTATATACGTTATCTTGTTCTAAATTATGTAATTTGTTAATGAATATTTCTCCATATTCAGAACTGCTTTTGTAAATCAAACTATGAGTATTTTGTATTTTGAAGAAAGAAAATTAGAAAGCCTATCTTTGAAGAAATTCTGTCAGAGAAGAAATATTGAATTTATATGTTATGAGTGTAAAATTATATTCAATGATTTAGACCTCTTTTTAAAATGTACCTATGTTTGTCGCTTTAGCTGCAAGTGACCGATTAAAAAAGAGTATTGTTCGTGTTTTAACGAGCGGTGTATTGGACACTAAATTGATACTATAAAATATTACTATGTAGGAAGTCATTGTCGGTTACATCTAGAGAAGCTATAGAATGCATATCGTTGATTCATTAATGTAATTATTTGATTATTGTTCAATATAATAAACAAAAAACTATATTCTGTTTTTTTCATTTTCGGTAATGAAATTGATCGCTTAAACCACGAATTTAAATATTTTTAATACAAGCAAAGTACGCACCTACTAGATAATTGAAACAAACTAACTTTAATTGTTAACCCTTAACGAAAAGTGGGGTGTTTAGCTTTTTATATGTTTGCGTACATTTTTGAAAATTGTTCATTTTTTAAGTTACCTGTGTAAGAATAATATGTCGCTTCTGTTTATTATTATTTTTAATTTAACTATTTTTATTAAGCTGTTTATATGTCTATCTTGACGACCCAAAAAAGGGCAACGGGGTTTTTGTTACTGTTTCGGTATTAATATATGAGTTTGAGAAAATACTGAGTTAGTAGTTAACCTATCTATAGAGCTCTCGGTAATCTTTTCAGCTCCTTGAAGTTAGTCACGATTGGCGTAACAGTTATTGTTAAAACAATAGAAAGTAAAGGGTGACAATAGGCGTTGAGCGATCTTCGGACCGGCTATAAAAATCAACAAGACCTCTAAAGCTTGATATTTGATCACGCAATATTTTTTAAGGCAAGCCGATTAAACAGAGACTGGAATTCTTTTACACTATTATGGCGCATTTTATAGTGGTACCAACTTTTCTGTGAACTGAAAGGTGTCGCCACTGTCATATCGCATTAAAACATACGGAGCACTGGAAAGCAGTAGACGCTGAAAATCGAATGGCATTTCAACATGGCGGCCGTAGTTCCTATTTTCGCCACTTCACAGAAAAGTTGGTTGGCCTATACACTCTGAGGTGTTCAGTTTGAAGTCTTAAAAGTGCCATCTATTGACAGAATCCAAAATTATGATTAGAATAAACTATGCATTTAATTCTACTTCTTTTCGAGAGATGGCGCTAACTCGTATCTATGGCAGTATTCAAAGTTAGAACTACAATAAAAGATGGCACTACTACAGACAATATATAATTACTCAATTATTATTCCACCCTTCATGATGGTTATATATATTTTTTATATCATAGCCCAGTAAACGAGCAAGTGGGTCCCTGATGGTAAGTGATCTCCACCGCCCATATACGCACACAATACCAAAAGGATTATGGGCGGATTGCCGACCTTAAAGGAAAGGAATAATTAAGGAATTGGGAAGGGGAGTGGGATTTGGGCCTCCGAATATCTAACGCACCGTACGAAACGCAACAGCAAGATGCATCTTTACGTCGGTTTTTTATGAGACAGTATAGTAACGACTTGGACGAGCCGGCACATTCACGCTGTAGACAAAACTGTCTACAGCGTGTGTCTACCACTCAGAAATCACTATATTGGGACTATCCCTTTTACTATTAAATTAAATGAATCAAATGAAATGGCTTGGCCTTAGTCCACCACCCTGACCGACTATATCAACTGTCAATAGTTAAAGTCTACTTTACATAATGTCGAAATGCTTATGGAGAATTCTCAGGTATGTTTCTTCACGATGTTTCCCTTTATCGTTAAATAAAGCAATAATTAGTAATAAAAACACACGTAACTTTGAAAAATTAGAATTTATATCCTGGGTGTTGAATTTGAACCCGCGAAATCCGTCTCGGCCTTAGTCTCTGCTGTCCAATCCACTCTCCGCTAGACTATCGCCGTCAACTTTAACTGTTGTTTATTAATTATTTCTCTCCCGTGAACACGAAGGCTGACAAGCTTTCGAAAAATCAGGACTAAAATAAAATTAAACCACGATAAAATGCGTATAAATTAGTTTTATTTCAGTATTTATATTAATTTAAATAATTAAAATTAACTAATTGAAAATGTGTAATCTGTCAAAATTGGAAACCGACCAACTAAGCCGACCAATGAGCATCTGACGACAGCGATCGATCATCTCGCTAACCTACAGTTATCGCACTATAATCGTTTCGATTTAAATTACCAGTAATGAAGTAGAAAGTTAGCGTTTACTGGTCATAGATAGATACATCAGCACGTTCATTGTGTTTAGTAAAGAATACCCATTAAAGCGCATTTCCTCGGAAGCCATCAAATTGATCTAATTCAGATGTGAAACTTTCGCCGTATTTATTTAAACAGAAAACAATGGTAATCTAGCGTGCACCAGCGTGGACGTAAATCGTGTTCATAAAGGGACGGAAGCGAGACAACGACGTCGCGTGACGACCTGAATCCTCAATCGTCGCATCACTCGCCTATTCTGTTTTTAGAGCTTCCTGATTTTGGCAGTTGGCATGCGTTTAAAAATTATTTTTAAATTCCGTTCCTTAAACGTCAGCCATCATATTAAAACTATAAAAAGATCTGAGGACGGTCAATTTAAACTAAAGACCTATTTAGATGTATAGTTTATCGTATGATATAGAATATACCAGAAAACTCTTGTTTACGAGACGCGTCATATAGTTTGAATAAAGAATCGTATAACGCGGCTTCGTAAATGACAGATCTGTGTTATCTATATTCTTCCCTACCTCGTACGAGATATTCTCTACATCTAAATGAGGCTTAAATCGTTTATTAGCCTTACAATAACTAAAACTGCTTGCGACTACCTTGTAATGCGTATGCGGTACGACTGCTGTGCTGAGGTCTCAGATTCGATCCCCGGTTTGGGAGAATTGATATTAGGGTTTTCTATTTCGAAATGCCCAGTATCAGCCCGGAGTCTAGAATTGTGCCCGGTATGGGCTCACCCCCTATTACATAATGGGACAGTAATATGGGTGTACTGGTTACTACACTCTACACCTTCGGGGATTACAGGCGTGAGTGCGTATATATCAAAGAAATTAAATGTCTGATGCATCGACACTTTTAAACATAACCAGCTATGTGATGACAGACAAAAAAGCGTTCATTTAAAATAGGCAGCAAATCACTTCGACGTTTCCGAGTAAGTACGGCACATTTGAAACGGTAATTCTCAACACAGGGGCAGTTAAGCACCTTTTTACACTCACTTATGCTAGCAAACAAGGGTAAACGAGTCCTCAATTACAGTTACATAATGTTAGTGAGACATCACATAATCTAGTTTGATGATGGCTTGTGCTAACAAGAGCTTGCCTAACGGTCGACGTACTTTATCACGCTGACGAAACGTCTTGTTTGCTTCTTAATCTTAATGATTTAGTGTCAACAGCTAGTCAAACATTTGACACGTTTTTTTATGTGTGTAGTATTAAAATTAAGCCATTCAAAGGACGATAATGACAAAAGCATTGCGATGCCATCGAATGCTAATTTAAAACCACATATATGAATCACTAGCTGTCCCGCGCGGTTGCACTCGTGGCCATATTACTGCTCCGCTTCCGTCTTTCATACAAAAATCAAAGCCCCTTAAAATGAAAATTTCCAATAATTCTTTCTTAACGGGTCTCTACATTACACTAACTATCATCTGAGCAAATTTGATGATATACACTTTCAACTCCTAATACAGAGGTAACCCTCTTAAGGGTGAAATTTCCAAAAATCCTTTCTTAGTGGATGCTTACAACTTATAAGATAAACTGGCAAAATGTTGGTATTGATCGAAAATTTCATACAAATCTTGTGTATAACTTTTAAAATCATACCCTAAGTTTAAAAAGTATACAATAATTGAACATGCGGAATATATAACATTCGAACTGTGTGATATAACACGTCAATAACCTAATCGATAAGAAACACCCATCATTGAAAAACAATCTAAATGTATGAACGATGATACAGAAAAATACACACATGTACAAAGGAGTTAAACTTAACACCCCTCTTTTTGGGGTTTCAAAATAACGGTAATATAAAGTAACAACGTATGCCCCGATAGCATAATCTTTTCAAAGCGTTCGCAACCCTTTGAGGATGTCGAAAGAAAATTACTCATGCATCCCCTGAATCATTACCCGCATACACAGGAACCCTTTCACCAGAGATCCCCAGGCTAATATCGCATGCTCTCACCACGCCCGTGCCACCATAATAACGTCACAACGCCGCGCCGCGGGACTCGCTAAACCAAAAATTATTGCATGGAAAGGTATCAAATATTGAATATTTTATAATGTCTAGGGGTGCCTTCTGAGACCAAGCGAGAACAAATATTTCTTTACATTAACTTCGTTGGATAGTCCGTGTATCAAAATGTTTTTGTTTTTTTTTTTTTTAATAACTACTTGTGTAGTTGATTAGACGATACAATCGTTGATACACTAGAATCACTAGATAAAATTATGTTATATATAAATTCAAATGATAACTTACTCGTAGTTACTGTTATCTTCTTCTTCTTCCACCTGCACTTATCCCACTCGCAGTAGGGTCGCGCAACATGCTTTCTTATAGAGTTAATTGGCTCGTAGTTTTTACGAACGGTGCATCCTGACGCCAACACATCTATGGACTAGTAGTTCCAGCAATTGTTTAAAAAAACATACTTAGCGTACCTACTACATTTAATCTCAGATAGTGAGATGGGACCTACTACTACACGGTTTTCAACATTATGCCCTTCCCATCCCTTGTTTAAAATTGTATTGCGAGTGTCAATCGAGCGAACGTAAATCAGTTACTATAAATTACCTATAACGTACTATAGACTATAGATAAAAAACACTATACAGCAAAATATGCATCTGTTCTTTCTTTGTTAAAACGAATAAAGAGGAGACATTTGTAGAACACTCTGTATAGTATGCAAATTTGGACCAGACTCGTTCGATTAAACTTCCACCCCAGACGCGGCCGGAAAGATTTATGTAACATTTGCGTTGAGAATTTTCACAAGTTTAAGACAAATTTCTGTGATGTCGCTTATAAAGATAACGGTTTCTTGTGTGTTCTGCTTTTAAATTGTGTAATTATCTATTATTATGTGCTGTTAAAATAATGAATTGAATCATTGTTCGACTGTGAAATTAACTACTGGTTATTTTACAGAGGGATTTATTCTTAGTAGGTAAGTATATATTTTTTTCCTAAATATTGAGAGGAGCCAGTCGTTCGCCTTATAGTAAGAGCCAAGCCAGCACATATACAGAAACAAAATCACTTATAACTTTTAAACACATACTGCAAGCACAGTGCAGTGTCTTGCAATATGTAATTTAAAGTTATAAGTAATGTTGGTTCTGTTTATGAGCCCCCGTGGCACTTACCATCAGGCGAGCGATCTGCTGCTGGTTTCGTCAGTCAGGCTAATAAAAAAAATTGCTTTGTATTGCATTTGACGTTTTTTTAAAGTGTACTTATAGTGTGGTATAAAAATATCTCCACGTTAAAAACTGGTTCAGTTCAGAATAATGTTATTTTTAGAACTAATGATGCAATCACATTTCATTGCTTAATTACATCAGTTACTATCAGACGCTCATTATATTCAAGTTTAATTTGATTTTACTTCCTTCAATAAGCGATTTATCTAAAGCCAAACAAGTTATCGACTTAAACTCGTTCAATGTAAATATTTTTAATATAGCGTAGTACAGCGATAAGCATTGTACAGTGACAGCGTATTAGCCACATTTATCTCCACTTAAACCATCAATTACCATATAAAATAAATGTGCTACATGTTAAGGCACTTTTTAAGTATGCGTCCGAAACACTAGGTGGTAGGTCCCTCGTATGCGAAAGGCCGTCTGGCTAGGTACAACCGCGTTGTCTATTTCTGCCGCCAAGCAGCAGAGTGTGTGCACTATTGTGTGTGTGTATTTCAGTTTAAAGGGCATTGAAGCCAGTGAAATTACTAGGCTTTATGACACTTAATATCTTATGTCTCGTGCGGTGAGGAGCGCAGTACAGTGCCATGCAATATTTCATATCAGTCGAGCGACCTGCTCGTCTCGTCATTAATGCTTATAAAAAAAGAAGACGGCACACTGCGACGCGCGACTGTTTCCACATAATTCCTACAAAGCGAAGTTGTCACTATCGTCTGACTCGCGTCACGCGTCGCGGTCTTTCTGTCTCGGTCGCGTACCTCAAAACGTCTCTTTAACGTTAGAAATAAACGTACCATCAATTATGCATTGCATGAAGTAAGGCGATCGCGTGATCCTATGACGACCCTAAGTCCTAAGTAGTTCTAACTAGTTAAATAATATGCAAACGTGTAATATAGCGGTAATGTACTTTTTTATTAGTTTCTTATATACATATATTGGTACATATGGTCTAGTTCTGTGTCGTATCGCAGTACGTGACCAGGGACAACAAAGGGTCAATTTGTCGCCGCATCATCGCAGTACAAAGGTAACCGGGCCAAGTGGTGACTTCACAGCCATCACAATGTAACACCGTGACGGATTTCGCTATTCAAACCAACTTTTACTCTAATCACTAAAGAAAAGGCACGTTGTGTGTATATAATAGCTGGGTTGTAGTACGCAGGGCTATTAGCACATTTGATGTGAATTCAAATCTCGAATGTTTAGTAAGTTATGAACGAATTTAGAGGTCTTTTGGCCAATTGTCACAATTTTATATATGGCACTTTACATAAAACGTACTTAAACGATTGCATTGAAAGCGGACATGGCGCGGTCACTTATCTCGGTTGCGAACCTCAAAACTAACTCTAGGTACCTGCCAACATTATTGTACTCTATTAACAATTTCTCTACGGAGAAGTAATAAGTTAGTTAATTTTAATTACAACATTCTGGGGCGTCGCGTCGCCTGTTTCTTATCCGAACTTGGCTGCTGCTGTGTTTTAAGATAACATTAATATTCTATTCAGTAATGGCCGTTTCCTATATTATATTTAACGATATATTTGCTAACTATCAATAGTATATTGACAGATCTTCCATACAAAATGTGTTAAAATTTTACTGCCAGTAAGCAAATCTGTCGATACACAGAATATTGGGCACGGCCATAAAAAATAAAAGCAATTGTTACAATTGAGATACAGATATGATTGAAATGTACGTCTATGCAAACTTTGCAGAAAGTCAATAAGTTATGCGAGTGCAAATTTCTGTAAATAAACTGACAACGCGACGGTCAGATTGCGTTTGCGAATAATTCTCTAGGTATCAGTGCGTAGTAAATATTCTAAGCTATATTTTTTGCGAACGCTAATGCTTCTGATATCAGAGGAAGTCGTCAGGGCTACGAATGGCTGCGAGCTGCGGAAATTGTTCGGCATTATGGAGGTAACACACTAAGCGTGGGTTATTTCAAATCATCTGTAATCGCAAAACATAATTAAATAAATAAATACACTGCTGACCCCAAACTAAGTTAACCTGTATCGTGGGTAAAAGGTATCCCGAGAAACTTACGGGTCCACAACACCCAGACCCGAATCAAATATAGTGAATCACACGAACAATTGTCTCAGTGCGGGAATTGAACCCGTTAGTCACTGCCGGCTACTCACCCGCTGGGCCACGAAGTCTGTCATTGTTCGTGTTTTATATACTACTGAAAAACAAGACGAGCAGGGTCGCTCGCCTAAGATAAGCATCACGACGCGACGCGACGGCCCATAAGTCGTAGAAACACCACTCAGTTCTTTAAATTACTGCATAGCACTATACCTCGAGATATAAAAATTCCGAGTATTTCAAACGCCTTCAAAAGGGAGAAAGTTCTCAGTTAACCTGTATACCTATATGTTGTTAGTGTATGTTCACTCATAACTACGACTTCCTCTGATATCAGAACTCATAGCAACGAGTATCGCAAGTGCGTGACTTAGGAGTTTCTCTCACTCCGGAACTGAATTTTCGTGACCATATTACTAAAATATGTAGAAAAGCGTACCGAAACCTAGGCTTTGTGTTGAGACAGTCGCATAAGTTCACCAACATAACTACCGTTAGGGTACTCTATGATGCACTAGTTCGTAGTCATCTAGAACATAGCGCTGTAATATGGGCTCCATACGAGGCTAAGTACACTAGTATGTTAGAACGGGTCCAGAACAAATTTACGAGACATTTGTCCATGAAATTATATGGGGTGTATCCGTTTTACCCATTAATGTATCCTACACTATTTGTATTGGGTATGGTCGGGTACAATGAGCTGAGGGTGCGACGAGAGTTCACGCTTGTCGCATACTTAGTGAAATTACTGCGTGGCAAAGAGCACAACCCGGGTGTTTTGTGCCACCTGAGTCTGTGTGTGCCGGATCGTTACGTGTGGAGGCGGCGGCGCCCGCAGCTGCTGGCTGTGCCGGCAGCCAGGACAAACCTGGGGGCAAAGACGCCTCTCATCCAAGCGATACGGACAATAAACATCATCCACGACAAAATTGATTTATTTACATGCTATTGGAGTGAGTTCGCAAAGATAGTTTTGCATACGTTGTGTTATTCGTAGGACATAGGTTATAATTATGTAAGGGTTTATATAACATCGTATTTAATAATTATAACATCTTGTTATAGTTTTATAGTTTTTTTTTTTTGTATAAGTGTTATATGTTTCCGTTGATAGGTTTATTATTCTTATTTATTTTGTAATTAGTTTTTTTTTTATGTATGTGCTTTAATCTTAAAATTGCATTATCGCATTAGGTTACTGAACCTGTAATGGTAGTGTAGTGTGTAAATAATGAATAAATAAATAAATAAATAACTCCGCCAAATGATTTTGATGATTATTATTGTATTCGATACGGTTTACTCCGATAGTTGTCTTATATAAATTTGGTTAACATCTGAAGGAGGACAAAAAGGCGCGGGAAAAGGTAAATTCCAATTCAACAGATAACAAATGCACCATCATGGGTTTTGAAGTCGGTTTGGGATCAATTTTCATTTGTTTTCAGTACAACAATGGGTCAAAATCTATAGACTTTGTAAACCATTGATTCTTTAACTATGACTATCAGTTTGAAACAATGCACCCTAAGTGTACGCACCATAAACTTTTATGATACTTCAGTGAAGTTAGGTCAAAATATTTACCAGCTTTACCAGCCGCTCAGTTCACATGGATGACTATTTCTTCTAAAGTATTACGCTTGAACAAAAATTGCTATACGGTCATTTGAAAAACAACGTTACAAAAAAATGCTACATTATGATTTAATAAACCCATAAGTAATGACATTTTGAAATATAATAATACTGCTTATTGATATTGAAATATGATGAACACCAACATCTTCAGCCCAAAATAACCTCACCTGCACGTGGTACACTCTGCTGAGTAACGGACCGGGTAACGACGGAACTTGGTTCCCGTTGCGGTTTGTGGGGAGCAGACACATCATGCCAAATTCACCATCATATCATGGTGGTAAGGCGAACCGTGGCATTAAGCCAAGATTACGCCAGGCAGGAAGAAAGAAAGATGTAAAAAGGTCGTATTTATATCCGCGGCAGTCTTGGTATCCGCGACACGACGTGGCAAATAAACTTCATCAAGACGCTTGAGATGGCTTCGTCACGTTTTGAGGAAATCGCAGGAGTACGTCAGTCGCAGATGTCTGAGCTAGATCAAGGGTACATTCCCGCCGACGGCTCAAAAAGCGCTGGCGAGAGGGAGAAATGAGAATCAATGGTCTTACTACGGAGGATGCTCAACATTAGGAAGATTAAATTGGGAGCGTTAAAGTAGGAAAGCGGACCTTGGCATTAAGCCCAGGTAAATCCAGGCAGTAACAAAAGTTATTGTTATTGAAATAAGTATTAAATAAGTCAATGATATCCGTGCTCCCATTGTGCACATGGCCTTAAAGACATTAGCCGTTATAATAAAAGGGACACCCGCCCCTATTTCTTCTGTAGGCTGTGGACGTTTTAATGTTGTGGTTGAATTAGAACTATCACCTTTTGCGTATTTCTCTATAGAACGTAATTTGTGGTCACGGAAAGAAGAAAGTTCAGCATAATGCTGTGGAAAATGATCTAAATGTAAAAACCAGTTCAGTTTCTACTACCATTGTGATTATTGTATCTATTATTAAAAGAAAATAATCTGACAGTATAATAATATTAATAAATTAAGGAACAATGGCTTAGGCTGGCTGGCTGCCCATCACCAGACTATCTACGACGTATTAAACGCCGATGTTTTCTGATGTTCTTTTTATATTTTCAATAAAAATGAGTTAAGTTTCAATTTCAGAATATGCTCTGTATGCGAAGCTCACTTTACTTAGAAGTATGACGGGCGTCTTCGTATTCGTATTATATACAAATGTGAACTGCGGCATGCGGATCGAAAACTATCTTTAAATTGAAAATAATAAAACGAGTATTATTGCAATAAACACACTTAAGTAAAAACTACAAATTATAGTTATAAATAATTAGCGGATGACCTATATGTTGAAAATTTTAAGAACGAAGCAAATTGGGGTGATGACGATGCTACTTTCGACCAAAGTACATTAACGAGTTAATACAATCAATGTAAACGATATTGGTAAATATAAAATGGTTGATAACACGAGGAAAATCAACAAACTACGTGTACGTGTCCTTTATTCAGGATATAAAGAAATATTGATAACCTTTAAAATAATGAACATGCTGAAGTTAGGTCAGCTTCCTATCAGAAGTATAGCACTTATCTTCAAAGTTTCGTATATACTAATAGTATTCCATACTAAACAGATTTGGTGTTTATTATGTACTAGCTTTTACCCGTGGCTTCGCCCGCGTGAACGGTCTTTTTCGGGATAATAAGTAGCCTGTGTCCTAATCCAGGTCATGCTCTACCTGTCTATAAAATGTCATCTAAACCCGTTCTGCCGTTACGGCGTGATGGACTAACAAACGTCCAAATTTACAAACTCACAAACATCCAAAATTTCACATTTATAATATGAAATGAAAATGAAAATATAGTAGGATTATCACGATAAAAGTATAGTACTTGCACAGTTAATGAAGTAAGCTGCTACCTAAAGTGACTACATAACTTATTTACCATTGACGTGATCTCTCGAATTATATTATCTTTTAAATATTATCTTTGCCTCTCTACACCCACATCACTTTATATCCAAGGTGTATTCAGTTCAATCAAAACTATACATGTAATAATAGGCAAGGTCCTGACTGACTCATCGTCGTTCAGCCCAAACCGTTAATGGAAAAGACTTTAAACTTTGAGGTTTCATTTTTATATTTTAGGCATCGTTTAAGAAGGGATTTCTCGTAATTCAACCCTTAGGCGAAGAAAGGGAGTTCCAAAGTTTGTACTGGAATTTTTCCCACATTTTTTCAACACAATATAAAAATGTATGATACACGTATCTCGGTGTCTTTGAAAATACAACTCCTAAGGGGAGCAAAGGGGTAGAGACGTTCGTATGTAACTGGGCCGGAGCCGCGAGTGTATGAACGGTAAACAATATGCCTATTAATATTCCCTTTATTACGGTTGATCAGCGAGCAGAAAGCTCCCAAGCCATTAAGGAGTTTTGGTCGAATCCTACAACACGAAACAAACAAGATTTGGGAGCTATAAAATTAGTGGCCAGAGTATTTATAAGCCTGAAGGGCTTTGGTATCTTGTATCTGTTTGGATGTTATTTATGGCTTGAGGTTTGCGTAATGATGAAACCAAGTACGACAAAATTTGTACTCGCTGTTTTAACTGTAGTGTGCAATTTGGTTTACGAGTTATTAGGAGGGCAATTATAGGTAACTAATGGATTCAATTAATTGGTCTGCTGCTTCTTTGTGATTATAGTAGAATTAAAGTCCACAACTATAGTAGATACCTACCAAAACTCTGCCCATTTCAAAAATATATGTTAATGAGATCTGATACAGACCTGCTATCACATTAGATTTTTACTTCTTTTCTCTTGAGTGACTGACGCTCGGATTGATTGCATATTTGTACTACTTCTTAGAACCGAAGGTTGCCGGAGAGCATAACTTTAATCGCCGTATTGCATATTTCTGATTGGTCGTACCTAAAAGTATAATTTAAAATTATGTGTGTACATAATTTTAAATTATACTTTTAATTTGTATTTAAAATAGCTGTGTAGCTATTTTAAATACATGACTTGGTAGTTGTGTTTAATATTAGACAAGA
This sequence comes from Mimas tiliae, assembly GCA_905332985.1. Classification (NCBI taxonomy): domain Eukaryota; kingdom Metazoa; phylum Arthropoda; class Insecta; order Lepidoptera; family Sphingidae; genus Mimas; species Mimas tiliae. Next base: position 8,868,881 of record HG995240.1, on the reverse strand, counting down.
CAAAATTAACTACAAAAATTAATTTTATATGTTTCGATATATGTATCACTAAAAGTAATGGTGCTATTAAAATTGGTTGATGAGAAAATTTCTAAGCACATCTACAGCTCTCACATGAAAATTGTTTTTTTGAGAGAATTACCTATATCTTAGTCTCAAGACATCATTGTCATTTTAACTTTCTGTTACACTTTCATGCGAACACAATAAATCTGAATTATTTGTATTGGAACTATTACATCTGTTAAAAGTTACATCATACAGCGTGCAATATCACATAAATTTTAGGGGTCCGTACCCAAATGGCAAAGACGGAACCCTTATAATTTCGTCATGCCCGTCTGTCCATCCATATCTTGCTTATAGGCATGTGTAGTATCGTATATGTAGATAGTGCCTTTAGTAAGTAATAAGTTAATAAGATGTGCGTGTCCAAAGTCGTGAAAAATATCCCCCTCCCCGGATAAAAAATTTAGGAAAGCAGATAATAGGTATAACATATAAGTTACTACCAACGAAAATTGGTTTCAATAAGCTAGATTGTATAGTTTTAAAGATATGGGGTATTTTCTAAATATGGAACCCGTCTATGTGCGTGGTCCAACACGTACGTCGCCTGACGAGTGTCGACCACTTGATTTGATTGATATATCAAAGTCTGGTCTAGCAATCAACTCAATCAAATACTACCGAGCTGACCTATATTCCTATTATATCGTACTAGATCTAAACTGCTATCGTTAGAGGAGGTAGAGTCTAAAAAGCCGAACAATTTGTTATCAGCTTGCGAAAAGTGGATTGAATGGATTTTGCCAATTTTGCAGGAAATTCTATGCTGACCTAGTTTACGGGCACCCAATTTATCATGTTGCTTATCAAATATTTTTTTTTGTGTTTTTGCAATACGAACTATAGAATCTATGATAAGTTTAAAGTACATTTTATTAGGCTGGGCCGATCGACCGGGTCGTTACCACTGTCCACAGAAAACCGACGTGAATTAGCAGCTTGCTGTTGCGTATCGTACGGTGAGTGAGATTTGGATCCAAAGGCTCAAATCCTCCGAAATTCCCATTCTGAATCGCTTAATCATCCCTTTCCTTTAATGTTGGCGCGCCCATGATTCTTCAGGTATTGCGGTTGTTTATGGACGGTGTAGATCACTTACTATCATGTGACCCACATCCTCGTTTGCCGATCTATTCAATAAAAAAATCTAGTAAGTATACTTTGCAATATACTTCTAAATTTAAAGAGCTAATAAATTCATTAATTTATTACTTCCAAACACGCAGTAGAACATATTTTCCACTTAAGTATGTGTTACAACATTCACGTGTATATTTCTGTAAGCAAACACACTATAATATTTATTTAAGAAACCATGTAAATATTATTCCTAACCTATTAATTGGTATGCATATAATTATTTTAGTTCATGGGCCTTACATAAACGTTACTTAAACATAGATTAGTTAAACACTCTTTTATATTTCTCTGTCAACGCGATTCATAAAGTGGCTAGAAAGGGACGAAAATAGTGTTTAACTAATCACTGCTTAAGAAAGTTTATAAGTAAGGCCCCATACTTATGTCTACCGTAATCATAGCACTCATTACTATACTACTACTAGATGTAAATAAAGACATGGGCATCCATTGAACCTAATTTACTTATTTTGAGGAATACTTAGAAGTTATATGTATCAATAGAACTATAGAGTAAAAAAAAATAGGTACATAAATAAACGAAGTATATAAGTAGTTGTGTTTCAGATTTAGATATTTGCAGATTTATTGGCACCTTATTAAATATTTTGTTTTGGTTTTAATTTTAGTGCTTTTTGCAGTAATATCCTATTGTAATACAACTTAAAAATATATTTGGGTTTTCCATATTTGCATTAATTTTATTTGTGATTTGCGTAATTTCATCCTATAAATAGTATCATGAGTAATAATTATATATTAGCTTAAAAGGATAATAGTTATAAAAACGACTAACTCATTGTACATAACTTATATTCACCACAGAATGAGATCGTCATATTAATGGCTCCATGGCATTACTTAATTAACTAATGAACGTGTACAAGCAATTTATATGTTTAATATTTATTATTCAATAGTGATACCAATTACACATAAAAAGTTGATTTAATATTTTTCCAAGTTGTTTAAATGGCATTACATAAACAACGTATGTTAATTCGTGTACATGTAACTTTATGAATGATTACAATTTAAAAGTAACATACAAAATAAGCAAAATATGAATCATAACTGTTGAAGAAAAATTGTAACGATTAAGCTCTTATATTACAAATGTTTAAAATAATTATGAACATATTAAAGCAATAAACAAATAAGCCTGTAAAACTGTCATTAAAAGAACTGTAAGGCAATATATTTTATTGTCCCAATTCATTTGTGTCATCACCGCACTTTATGATACGCGTGCCTGAACAAACCTATCATATACAAGCGTTAGGAATAATGAGTAAAATTAATGTCTTGCACATTGACAGGTTTATTACTGTCACATTAAATATGTATAATTACGGCAAAAGGTAGGTTATCTATTGTATTTTGTAGGTGTATAGTTCTTCAATTTCTAGACACATCGCTAATATCAAGGTAACAAAGCAGAACATCTGTCAAGCCTACATTATGCAGCTTCAAGGTAAAATGTAGGCAAGGTCTGTAAGATAACATATTCTTTTGAGTCGATCTGTATATGGAAATGGTTCCTACGCAACACATCAGGGCAGGCAAACAGCAATAACTTCCGCCAACAGCTGACGAAATCGTGTATGACGATGGAATGTTGCTATCGACACAATACAGAGGCTATTATTTTTTAATAAATGTTGAAATCGTAAAGCTTCAAGTCTAGCGCGTTCCGATTCCGCGCGCACTGACCATACATTTTAACAATTCAAAACATATTTGTGCTGTGTAAAATTCATCCAACGACACTGCTGTCATATTGTGGTGTCAATTAAACAAAATAAAAAACAAACATTTTTGGCAGGCCTTGAAAAAGTGTTAATATATTTATTAGTCATTATAAGATATATAATATTACCTTTAGAAATAAGTGAATGATAGTATTAATTACCTGATTATTATTGAATGAGTTTAACTATAAAGTTTTTAAATCAGTAATAATTAGCTTATCTGTTTTATTCCTTTAACGCTCAAATTATTCAAAAATATAATACATTTCAGGAATTTCCATATAAATACATGGAATGGGTGTCCTTTATAATCAGCAGGCATGTTTTCTCCCCAGAGGGATTGACGTCAGGCTGGCGGCCGGTCGTAAAAACTACAAGCCAAATCTTTCTGTAATATGCGCCGACCTTACTGCGAATGAGATAAGGGCAGGTGGAAGAAGAAGAATCTGACGCAGCTAACTTGATATTCCTGGAATCCAAACACTATATGACTTGATCTAATATTTAAAGCTGGCATAAAATGAATTGAGAAGCATTATCAATCCCCAAATTGATATTTCTTAATCAAAAATAGTTTTAACTTCTTAAAATGAGTCAAGGAAAATTAAAAGAGCGTAAACTAAGTACCTACCTACTTACTTTGATCTTAAGTTATGATCCACATTACAATTATGATGTGGTCTCCAACTTTCAAATTCGATTTGATTGAAGCTATATTTTGCAGATTCCGTTTAAAGTACTCAATTTTGTAAGGTATATCTTTTTCATAACCGACAAACTGTCTTGAAAATGGCGAATAAAGCATGGAACAATGAGTGTTTACTGTGCCCGAGGCCGCGTAAATGCTAGCACCACGCCTTGTGAATACCTCAATGATATTTTGAATCGTAACCTTTGGAATACTTCGGACCGACGCGATGGCCGGGAAACCTAAAATATCACGCAACTTATTGCCACTTATTCGCTGTTATTACCACTGTAGAGGCCTATTTTTCCACAATCTCCATGGTGCAGTGGGCGAGTAGTCAGCTGTGAAACGAGAGGCCGTGGGTACGATTCCAGGAGCAAGACAAATGTTTGTGTGATCCACAAATATTGGTGTTGATACTTAAGGTAGAGTCATTAGTTAGCCGCCGTCTGATGACCAGAACGCACAATAGGAACCATTGCCATTGCCTCGTCCGTTAATCAGCAGAGTATGCCACGTGCAGGTATGGTTGACTTTGGGCCTAAGATGTTTATGGTCCACTTACACTCCTAAATACACGTGTATATAACCCCTTAATCCAATCCAAATTTTATAATGTCATGTGAATATCTGTGTATCTGTTACATGATCCATAATTTAGGACAGAGCTGCACATGAGATCCGAGTATAGTGTTACATTATATTACGGTACAATAATCCTCAGGTCAAGAAAGTAGGCAAATCCGTACAATCTAGATCACTCAAATTTCATTTTACACTCGATAGGTTGAAGCGTGGGTAGACTTGTTATTAGGGTTGTGTATGAAGGCTAAAGCGTAAAAATTATTTTAGGTTACAATTTATTTTCAGTCATTGCCGTATAAAAATATACGGAACTTTTATTTGAATATAATTTGTGTATGCTCTCAAATAATGTTACAAAATATCTTAAAAAGACACTATACCAGTTTGTCCATTACATACTAAAATAATAAATCTTTTTACATTTCCAACGTTCCTAATAAAAAATGTAAATAAATTATAACCATTAAAAACTGCGCTACACTGCGTCGCGGTGCCGCGGACATTTACTCAGTAGCTAAAAAGCTACAATATGCATTAGCATGAGTGATCAGAATTCAAATCGCCAAGGTCATTGGCGAAAGCAGAACTTTAACTCGATTCGACTCCCCAAATGCGACGTTAAGAGGATCAGATTCCCATCGAGCATCTGGTCAAATTAGTAGTGAGACAACCGTCTGGATGCACATCACGAAATTCGTCATAGTCCTAATGAATCATTCGGGTTTAAGTCGCTTTTGAAGCATCTATTGTATAGCAAATATACAAGCTTAATAAATAATAATTAAATATGTAGGTAGATCTATGCAGATGACACAACTAAGTTATAAGTGGTAGAGCCACGGTGTAGGCAGTTCTGTCTTCAGCATAAATGGACCGGCTCGACCGGGTTATCACTGTCTCACAGAAAACCAGCGTGAAGTGGCAGCTTGCTTTTATGATTCGTACCGTGAGTGTAAATCCCCCCTCACCTTCCAAATCCTTCAATTCCTTTTTTTAAGCATCCATAATTCTTCTGGTATTATGGATAGTCTCTGGTAGTATGGGCGATAGAGATCACTTCCTGCACCCTGTGACCCTCTTGCTCGTTTACCCGCCTATGATACAAAAAATTTTTACTTTATAGGCCGTCATAACAATTACAACTGAGGAGTGTAATTACCTTGTAAGTGAAATAGTGAACCAGAATAATTAATAAGTACCTACATATCGATATGAAAAAAGCAAAGTAAAACTATTGCAGAACCGAATATACATAAACGAGTTAAAATGCTGAATCTATATAATACTATCAGCTTATCAAACTACTGTCAACCTAAAACTATTTTTTACAGATGTGTTTAAAGTGTATACCGTAAACTAGTGAGCGCGGCGATTTCTTGCGTACAGGGTTTTATGTACTGTGGATATATTTTTCCTACCTCCTACTACCATACTCCTTTTAATATTCTGAATGTGATAGTTAGGATGTATGTACATGTTTGTTAATCAATCACGCCTTAACAGCAGTTGAACGGACTAAACAATACTTAGAGAATGATACTATCTCGTTCAAACTGGCCCATTCATGCTGTAACCAAAGACGACCCCATATGCACCATATTGTATTATAACTCGTAACTTACCCACTTAAGACGTGTCTTAAAGCACTTTTACTTAGCCTAATTGAATACGTAAACTAGTGCGGTAGCGACAATGATAATAATATTATAGTTTATCTAACTCATCAGCTCAGCGGGAAGTCGTATGGACATGAAAGTCGCAGTTTCGAAACCATTTAGCCCACGGGATAATCCTTATTTAACCATAGCTGTTACCACGGTTGGCAAAGAGAAGTCTCAACCAGCCTAAGAGCATGCATCTCTGACATTTCTAAGTTAAGTTCTAAGGAAACTGGCATACCTGAGAAGATTTCCATAAGAATTTTGAAGTTGTGTGAAGTCCGCCAACACGCATTAGGAAAACGTGGAGGACTTAGGCCTTACCCCTCTCATTCGTAAGAGAGGCCGGTGCCCAGTAGAGTCAGTATAATACAAGGCTGATATTATTATTATATCAACTCATCAATCCGGCAAATCCAATCAATTTTTCCTCATACGAACAGGACATATTTCCAATATTTTATATATAGAGATAAGATATCAATGTAAATATCGACTTGTTCATTTATCTCATTGAACAGCTGGTAAAGTTTTACACAAACGGCTGGCGAAGGCATTTAGATAGTGAATCTGCGGAACGATCGCCTCTCACCGTTGCAACTTGCAACTCGAGCGGCCAAATGTCAACATGGACCGAACGCAGTCAGGAGAACGTACTTAATTATAGTTGATACTAAGGGTCTATTTCACCATATTCCAGTAAGATTTAACCAACAATTAACTTTTTTTAGCAAACGAATTAGTGGGTCACCTGATAGTAAGTGAGCTGCACCGCCCATGAACATCCATCATAATATCTGAGGAATCATGGATGCGTTGCCGATCTTAAAGGAGAGTTATAATAATTAAGAGATTGGGAAAGGGAGTAGGATTTGAGCCTCTGGATATATCGCTCACCATTTGAAGTCTTTCCTGTCATATTATGTCCGGGATAAGAAGTATCCTAGGTCACTCAGCTGCTGTCATCTATTTCTATTTTAAATAAAAAATCATGTCGATTAATAATTACTCCGTTGCTACTTGCAACGGGAAAGGACAAAATTACTAGGTGGTAGCTAGGTCCCTATTTCAAATCCCAGCTCTTATTTGGGATAGACCGTCTGGTTTGATACCATCGCGTCGCTGTGTCTATTTCCGCCGCCAAATAACAGTGTGTAAGCACTTTTGTGTTTCGGTTTAATGTTAAAGTTTCGATCGAACCCGAGACCTGAGAACAACAGTCGTACCGCGTACGCATTACAACTGCGCCACCGAGACAGTCTTAGTTTGAAAAGTTTTCTTAAAATTATTAGATAGAATTATTTTAATCTAGAATGATTATCTCATTGACTTCTTAAATAAAATATACACCTGAAAAATTCAATTCTGTTTGACTCTATAAGTACCGATGTTTCCGCTGTATCTAGGCCATGGACATAAATTTGATCAATCAATGGTGGATGTCAACTACGGACTTCCTCACTTTGTCTTCGGGACAATGGGTTTCTACACGATGACTTTTGTTATGTTTTCATGACAATTTTAGGTCAATACTGACTGTTGCCAGTTTTGTAATCTTATGGTATTTTATTTGTTTCGCAATCAATTGTTCATTTACTCAACAACCTGCAACCGTATTAATTTCATTTATAAAAGAAACACCTTAAAATTTTACTTTAAGGTAATGTTGGCACGGAATGGATAATCTCTTTAAATTAAAATTGCCGATTACCTTATAAATGTACTAAATACGTTAATAATTGCAAATGATAATCAGTAAATTGAAATTATTACAAACTCTTACGAAGTGTACTTAAAATTACATTACGTGACAGAACGAGCGAGGAATGCAACGTAACCAGTGGTGAGATCTGTTGATACCATAAACAGATGTAGTTTATTTTAGGATGTCCCTACTCGATACCTAAGCATATTTTACGACTGCACACGCCACTGGCACACTCACAGGAAGATATTAGTAATAGAACAACATTAACAGATCGTTTATAATATCCATTTTAAGCGGAAACATGAAATTAGAAATAATATTTACGTTTGTATGTTTGTAACACATTTTAAAACATGCCCACGGTTTAGAATTCGTTTCAAAGTTAAAGATGATGGTTTATTTCGAGTACACTGTTATAAGTCATGACTCTTAACGTGTATGTTTAATAACTTATGAATATGTGAATATGCTTAAATTACCGAAAGAATATGTGCCATTATAGGTATATTACATATTTTGCAAATCGAGGTATTTTACCGATAACTTGCCTAGACTTTGTGTATGATAATAATAATAGCAAAGCTGAAAAAGAGCTAAAAGCCGCATGCATCTACGAAAGGTTCATAATAAATGTATTAGTAATGTTGTGAATGGTAAAGCCACGTTGTAGACACTTTTGCCTAGACCATAAATGTATGGTCAGTAAAGAGAAAAAATTCCGGAGTCTCAAATTCCCGCCGTCTGACCCCCTCAACCCGCAACGGGAACTAAGTTTCGCAATTACCTCGTCAAGTAGTCCGTGTAGGTGAAGTCGGCTTTGGGCCTAAGATGTTTGTGACCCACTTATAGTCAATGATTCTTCTTATATTATGGGTGTTCATGGGCGATGTAAATCACTCACAAGCAGATGACCCAACCAATTTCATTGTTTGAGGTCTCTGCTATAAAAATATACTAATTGTATGAACATCTATGTTGTATACAAGTCACTGATTCATAATAAATACTTAACACATGATGTCAACATCAATTGTTAGTTCGTATAAAAGAAATGAATGAATTCTTTGTATTCTTTTAAACGTAAAATAAATTATTTACAAGTCGCAATCATAATCAAAAGTGAACATTCAAATATAGTAACGGTGACTTACGAACTGCGTTTGAATTTGCTAACAAAACAATACAATGTGACTCCTGTTCCCTTCAATCAGCCGATGCCTTTGCATTTTTGATCTCGTTAACTTCCAAAACACGTTTGTTCCCTTGTGCATATAAAAATGCAAAGTAGAAATGTAGGCGAGCGTCGAATGCAAATTTTATGTCTTTTCTCTGTACTTCAACATTGCATTATTCTGCTGGACACTTTTGTAATAACATGTAAATATAGTTTCATTTTAGATTTATAATTATTCTGGCAGCGGGAAACTATAATGGTATTCTCAAACAAACAAATACATACATAACTAATAGGTACTTTAGCTAAAAATCGAGCAGGTATGCATAAAACCTAAAGCAGAAATATACATACATATACAATGAATTGAATGAATTAAGAAAATTATAAAGATTTTTTAAACTATGAATAATAATAATTGGCTAAATATTTTAGTGTTAAATTCAAATAGAGGAAAAATCAAACAGCCGTATTTACATAGACAGCTTATCATACGACCGAGGTAAGAAGTTAACAGAAACTGTCATTCACGATGACGCATCTGCTAGTTTTCTGTGAAAATCTCTACTGTATCGTACGAGAATCTCTTTATCAATTTTTTTTTTTAATAGTATAAGCTGACAAACGAGCAAGTGGGTCACCTGATGGTAAGCGATCTCCACCGCCCATGTACGCCCACAATACAAAAGAATTATGGGCGCGTTGCCGACCTTAAAGGAAAGGGATAATAAGGGATTGGGAAGGGGAGGGGGATTTGGGCCTCCGGATATCTCACTCACCGTACGAAACGCAGCAGCAAGCTGTTACTTTACGCCGGTTTTCTGTGAGACAATGGTAACGACCCGGACGAGCCGGCCCATTCATGCTGTAGAGACAAAATTGTCTACAGCGTGGCTCTGCCACTCGTAAAATCTAAATAGGTTTTTACAGACTGTCTTATGTAATCAAAACAATCCTACTATACAATTATAATATAATATACTATTATAAATTTGAAAGTTTCGATGTTTGTGAGTCATCTGAATTTAGATGTTTGTTAGTCAATCACGCCTAAACGGTTAAACGGTTTCGCATGAAATTTGGCACACAGTTAGACCAAGACCTGGATTAGGACATAGGCTACTTTTTACCCTGGAAAAAGGACAGCCGCGACAGACGGGCGGAGCCGCGAGCAAAGGGTTGTACTTAATAAAGCTCTCATGAAAGCTTGGTAAAATGTGATATATTTTGCACAAGTATGGATGACATGTGTTTCAGGGCCTGTACCTCCGCAAATGAACTTCTAAGTGTCTCCGTCCACCTCTGAGTTTCCGCGTTGCACTAATAGTGCTAGTTTTGCGCGGTGAATTACGGCAGATCGGGGTAGGTTTCGTAAGTATCAGGAACTACGAGGGTTGTGGTCCCACAACACCCAGACCCAAAACAAATATTTGTGGATCAGACAAACATTTATCTCGGTTTGTCTACAGCACGAATGTGTTGACTCGACCGGGTCGTTACCACTTTCTCACATAAAACCGACGTAAAGTAGTGACTTTCTGCTGCGTTTCGTACGGTAAGTGAGATATCTGGATCCCAATCCCTTAATTTACCTTTGTTTTAAGGCCGGCAAACGCGGCTATGATTGTGGTCGAGATCAGACTTACTATCAGGTGATTTGCTTGTTGGCCTGCCTATATTAAATAAATATAGCTACTTACATTGAAAAAGTGCAGTATGGATAAGTCTTTAGAAACCTACTTACATATAGGTATATCAATTTAAAAAGGACTGATTAAAGTTAAGTATCAAGAGAAAGTACACCAACTAATGCTACAAGTTCACTTCATTGATTTTTAACGACAGTGAAGGTACCTTTCTAATTACGTCGATTGTTCCAAAGATAGAATCGTTTCTCACCGTATCTATGAAGGCGTAGAATTCAACAGATAATTGGGTGTTTGTTTTTTATTGCGATTTGTGTTCGTGTCCCTTCCATATCGGAGTGTTTTCCTAGATCGTGAAATGTCACTCGGCAACGGGCCCGACCACTTATTTATAACATTGGGATACTAATATATACTTTATATCGGTCTGTTTGTAACTCTTAGCCCGATTCGACCAAATGTTACATTATTCCAGAGTACTTATCCTTAGAATATTTTTACTCCCTTTTTTCATCACAGTATAAATCACAAGTCATTTTATCATACAAATCTGGTAATAATCAATACTCGGATTAATATATAGTTGCGTTCTGTCGTAACGTCGCGTCGTGACGTCGTTCGTGAACAACGAATAATAATGAAAATCGTTCAAAACGAATGCATTACTTTTGTTGAATTGTCAGTTGATTGGCATATCATCTGAATTTATAGTATTACCTATAGAAACGTACTCATCATTATAATAATAGATCCACTGTCCACCATTTTTTATTCTCTCAAGTAAAGTCTTACTCCGCCGTGATGGGCCGTGTAAATGATTACTCTCGTTTAAGGACCTTATCCTTGGTTAATAGTTGGTAGAACGTAAATACGATTTACTCGAGGATCAGGCCTTATTCTAGTTTGATCGAATCGGACCTTAGTGTTATTACGTTGTATAAAAAAGACATATTTTATCGTCGGTTATGTCTATTCACTTGTAATATTTATGTAATGTTTTTTGTATCAACAATCACTTCCTCAAATTGAAATACGGGATGTGGTCGTAATAAGTAGGGCATGTGTTCTTTTCTATAGTCCTAATTTTTTAATGCAGTCCAAATATAGATTTATGTAACGGATACCACACCGATATTAATCTTATTATAACCGCACAATTACCAAATGAACAACAATAAATAAACTCAATTATATATGACAAACAATCTATCTTGTATTGTAACCTAACTGGTAAAAACCACCGACGTTAGTTAGAAAAACAACTTGTTAAGTGGTAGAGCCATGCTGTAGACAGTTTTGTCAATATTACAAATCGACCGGCTTGACTGGGTTGTTACCACTGTCTCACAGAAACCGACGTGAAGTAGCACTTTGCTATTACGTTTCGTACGGTGAGTGATATACGCGGAGGCCCAAATCCTTCTCCCCTTCTCAATTTCTTAATCATCCCTTTCCTTTAAGGTCGGCAACGCGTCCATAATTCTTCAGGTATTTTGGATGTTATGGGCGCTAGAATTTTCTTACCACCATCACCCACTTGGTGGTTTCCTGTCCTCTGCTATAAAAAAAATTGTAGTCATTTTCAAAGCATAACACCAACGCGAGTAAACCGAAGCGCCAATACAGGTATACTCGTTTATAATTGCGCCTGCCATACAACTCTGTACAGTGTCTTACATGTCTTCATATCAGGGCTTCGTATCGACACTTAACTTCACCTTTCGGTCAGAGAACAAGCATGACACTTAATAAAACATGAAACAATTTTAAAACAAGAATCACGTTTACCAAAACTTACTGTTATAAATGTAATTTTGTATTTTATTAAACATTTTTGAATAGCCAAAATAAACTAATTCAAATAAAATAATTCACAGAAATGATATAAACTTAATTTAACTTTTTTCACTGTCATTCAGTCGTCAACTGTCAGACATACTTTGTAATGGTAAGTTTCTAATGTATCATGAATTTATTCATGCCTGATTTTGTTAGAATAAAAATACACTTTATATTTTTATAAAAGTCATTTTGTAACAAAATATTTTTCAACGCTTTTAGCATTTGCATTTCTTCGTTGATTTATTATATTTGATTCTTAATTATTTTTAAACCTGTTATAAATATCAAGGTGTAGATCAAAAATGTGATTTATTATCACAATGAAGATCCTAATCGTTGCTTAACCAACAAGATTGTTGCACTGTATAGATATCCTTCATTTTACGTCACTGCAAACAGTAGCTATTGAAGTATGGGGATAAAATAATGGCACGATAATTTTATACGAGTCCGCATTAAACAACTCATGTCGCCACGTCCATTGCGCTAAGGTGTTTCATATGAAGCATATTTGGAATAGCTGCGAGGATGATGAACTTTTGAGCGGCGTTTTGCATTCTGAGTCTATTTCAGTATCGTTGGACGCATGCGCAGTTACTCGTCAAGCTATGTTTACAACGCACCGGTGCTAAGTCAATTACTCTACCAGTGTTACGAATTCCCCATCCTGTATAAATGGGGCTACGTGTTTTACGTTCTTCATAAATATTACGGTCCGCATATGGCCTCAGCTATCATAAAACATTATCTTTGCGGCTGCGATGCCTACCTTGCATATGAATAAACGTGTTTGACATTAAATGTGTGTAACTCATTCACGCGCAACAGTTTAGTTTTCTTCTTATAAGAAATGTAGATTTTGGTTATGTGATGATCATCATGATCGCACTAGTTCCATTAGACGTGTTAGTTAAAATATCCAGAACAACGATGATTACAACAAAATGTACTTACAGGGTAAAGGACACTTGTTTCACCTACGCCAATGACTTGACGATTTAAGCTCTATGCGCTATGATTTTATTTCTTATTGTTTTTAGAGAATTGAATATGTAACAAGACAAGATTTAATGCCACTACACTTTAGTAAATTACATACGGGAATACTATGAGTAGTTATAATAAAGACAATTTCCCAAGAAACCGGTATCATCTGTGTTTTTTGACATTATTTGAGATTGCTTATATAATCTATCTATATATATATGTTCCGTAATGAAGCCATACAACAATTTATATGTCAATCACTTAAAAGGGTTGTCCAAGAATTCTTTGCAACCTAACGTAATTTTTTATGATTCCAATCTGAATCTCAACACTCGACCCCGAAAATCAACCAATCAAACTAATTGGCTCTTTTTTGGACCAATCCGAAGACTCAAAGACCATTTATTCAAAATCAGGCGTTAGCCTATGTTACAGACTTAAATCTAGTAATTCAAAACTAATGAGAAGAAATATTCCATTCAAATTGCAGCTTTCTCAATTTATGCATAATATTTCTTTCCTAATGCGTCAAAGCGAGGATGTACGAGGCACCTGCGGCAATTTTATGTCTCACGCTATATTTAATACACGCGAACAAGATACCGATACATACGATACGTGTAATAGGAATGTCATAAAATTAACACTTCACCACCTATATACGAACCACCTCGGAACTTTATGAGTTTTGTATTGCAACTCTTTTGATCAGGATAACGTGTGTTGGGAAGCAGACACTTTTATATTATCATTTATATTTTTTTTAAGCCTTTGCTCGCGGCTTCGCCTGCGTGAATGTCCTTTTCCAGGATAAAACGTACCCTATGTCCTAATCCTGGTCATGGTGTACCTACGTGCCAAATTTCATCTAAACCGTTTACCTGTTAAGCCGTGAATGTATAATAAATATCCAAATTCAGAAACTCACAAACATCCATTATATTTATAATAGTAGTAGGATCATCGAAATAAGATGACAAGAAACGTAACGTAAAGCAAAACAATGACCCCAAATGACTCTGTGCAAATCTCTAGTTGACACTTGATACGTCTAATTTTGTTGCGCGGTGCAGAACGTCGTATCTCGATCTAGAAATTTAATATTTAGACATTAACTTTTATGAAATAAAGTTGATTTTGAACGTTCATACATTTTTGTTGTGTGTATGAGTGTTACGTGTGATACCTCTGCATGTGTAAGTAAGTGGAGCCGTATTTTTAGGCAGATTCATATAAGAGTTATCTTTCTAAGGTGGATAGTGGGAATAGCTGTGCCTGCGACTCCGTCCGCGTGGATTAATTGGAGCGGTGGAGATCACTTGCCATCAGGTGACCCATTTGCTCGTTTATTAATATCTGCTATAAAGTAAATGTTATTAATAAAATAACGTTTTTGCGTAACTAAAATAACATTAAAACAAGGAGCTAAAAAGATCAAGTTATTTAAAAAACAAACAATTAGACATTATAAAGAATGTAGAGCATGGTGATGATTATAAAATTCCGATCCTGCAAGATGTATGAGTGTCTTCAGACGTCCCGTCATGGCACCAAACAGTGTAGTTAACAAGTGTCTGCTTAGTGGAGCGCAAAATATTCAGAACATTAATAAAATATTGGCCTTCTTATTCTGCATATCGTCGTTATAGTTCAGTATAGTTAATCAGATTAATACAAACGGGACCAGTTATACGAGATCCGCTCGCTTCGTGGCTTCGTGAGAGAGCGTAATTACATCTACGGAAAAACAAATAAATAATCCCCTCTCTAAGTGATGACAAGACAGAGGACCTATGATGACGATGAGACCAATAGTAACTCCGCGACAAGAACACACATCATGTCAAATTGAATATATGGTGTCATTATGACGCCACTATTTATTTTCTTTCTGCATTTTGTGTCCCCTTAAGGACTGTTATATATTTAGTACGTGTGAAAACGCGAATAGTAGATACGATGCTTCTGAAAGCGACAGCCTCGGTGGCGCAGTGGGCGAGTAGCCAACTGCGAAGCGATAGGGCTAGGGTTGGATTCCCGCACCGAGACAACTGTTTGTGTGATCCACAAAAAAATGTTTCGGGTCTGGGTGTTGTGGAACCACAAGTCCCTCGTAGTTCCTGACACCCACGATACAGATTACACCTAGTGTGGGGTCAGGACTATGTTTGTGACCATTGGGTGTATTTATTATTATTTTTATTTGTTCCGACGCAGTTTTTCTATATACGAATAAATTCCATAAATTTCATAAATTTATTAATATTAAACCATGTTTGTTAAAACTGGTGCACTCTAATGCGGTATTACTGCAAATAACTTTGCATCTGCAGGATGATGAACGAGATAATACATAACGTGCGCAAAGGTTTAATTGCCGTTTAAATGCGATTAAAGTTTTATCAAGTCGCGTTAGCCCACATATCATTTGAATGCTTTTAATGGCGCAGTTAAACAACACGTGCTAGCTCGAGCCGAACTACGGATAAGGCGAAATCAACTCGTGTACACGATTCGTAGTGACTTTTTACTAGATGGCAGGTTTCTCGTATGCGAGATGGCGTCTGGGTTGGTACCACCGATTTGTTGACATTGAAGCCACATTACTGAATGATGGCTAACTAACTGGCTATTATAAGACTTAACAACTGTCTGGGGCGACGAACACAGAGTCCAGTGCCTAGTGCTTTGTACTTCAAAGTTCTGTATGGCGTTATGTCTGTTTATGGGTAGACGTGGCGCCTTTTATCAGGCGAGCGACCTGCTCCTTTCTTCATTTAGGCTTATACAAAACTTGCCAAAGCTACATACGGTACTTTTGGACACGTGCCACGTCGTACACACGAGTAGGTTCTTGAGTGGTAGAGCTACGCTGTAGACATTTTTTTATACAGCAAGAATGGGTCGGCTCAACCGGGTCGTCACCACTTTCTCACAGAAAACCGTCGTAAAATAGCGGCTTCGACCCCACCCCCTTCCCAATCTATTTCCTTTAAGGTCTTTAAGGCGCCCATGATTGCGGCGGAGGATGCGGTGGAGATCACTTACCATCAAATGACCCACATGCTCGTTCGCTGGCCTATGCCATTAAAAAAGGTTGCCCTTCATCCGTGTTTCGTCTTGCGCTATCATGCATCGTTTAACTGGACCGTAAAATCATCTGTCCTCTGTTTATTTGTAGTATTTAGATAATGTTGCAGACCCCGCCATAATAACGCAATTCAGCATTACTAATGTCTCAACAGCAAATTGTTAACCTACTGACTGTTCCTCATAAGGGTCTGCGCAGATAATGGATTTTTATCCTCCGCGGAAAAAATGTCGGTGGAGAACTTGCCACAGACTCAACACACACGATGTATGATCATTTTATTCTCCGGAAGATTAGTGAAGCGCACACTATGGAAGCAAATATTCGTTGTGTGCCTTCGGTTATTTGGAGGACTTTTCGTACTTTAGTCCCTCGTGTGAGTTATTCGATGCAGTTGTATGCGATCTATTTTGACGGTCAAAAAAGTACCCTGACGACTGTATCTCGTCTGCACAAGCCTTTGCACACATTATTTCTCAATAAAACCAGCGTTAAATATGCTTCTGGATACTAATACTGAGGAAAATACAGTCTTCATAACACGCTTTCACTTTGAAAGTTCAAACAAGTAATATGAAGACATAAAATAAATTTTAGATCGCCAGACAGCTTTGAGTAGCGATCTAAAAATAATTTTACTTAGAGATTGAACTTGAAAGGGGCAGCAAGTAGCGGCATATAAAAGTTATCTATTAAAGGTCAAGACTAACATCAATGGGCGGACTAATAATAACTTTTCTTGAAGGGATTACATTCAGACAACCTCCATGGCGCAGTGGGTGAGTAGACGGCTATGAATCGAGAGGCCGCGGGTTCAATTCCTGCAACGAGATAAATGTTTGAGTAATAATATGGTTACTTCAGACCTACATAATTCTGGCGACATTGTTTTTGGACTGCACAGGCTAGTGTCATCAAATTTCAGAATTAAAATAAATGACACCAAATATGACGTATAAAATAAGTAAAATAACAAAGACTATAACAAAACCAAAGCGGTAAAGCTCTAAAAGCAGAGGCATTACCTAAAGAGTTCGAGGCTGCAGATTCAAAAATAACCAAACAAATGAATGCCATTGAGCACAATCTACGCTTCGCCTGCCAGCAACCTTTACGAAGCTGTTGGTCCATTTCACCAGATAAGTATTAAAAAATAAAAAAACGGCGATGCAAGTAGCCGCCCGTAAAAGCTAGTGTAGACATAAAGGTCGGCGCGGGCGGCGTCTACGAACGGCGCGGCACGGCGCGGCGCGGCGTCGCGACGGATCGATGGTGCAGCCACCCGCCGCTGCGAGGGCTACCTCTACTAAAATATTAAATGGTTTTACTTTTAAATTATTCATTCACGTCCTATAATGCATACCTATTACCAAACTATGGTATGTATCTCAAAGCTACAAAATTTGTTGAAATGCGCTTTAGGTCTTTTTTAATAATACTTACATCAAAGCCCTGTCCTTATAAAGTGTATTTTAACCGACCCAAAAACCAGGTTCTTTATTTATTGAATAGCCTGTTAGCGTTTTATAATCTATCAGAAATTGCCTTTTACAGATTATCAAGAAATCAAGGAAGCTAATGCAATGTTTGTAGGTCTGACATTTTGTGATCACTGAGTAAGTGGTACCGCTTATAAATTAAATTACATATTACCACTACTCTTTATATTATAGTACAATATTTATTAAATTCTGTTCAAATTTAGATTTTATTCTAAACTAATTAAATGAAGTAAAGCGACCTTTGTCTAAATTCATGTAATTTATTTAGTGGTAACCCTGCGACACAATATCTGTCTGCTCTTTGTACTGGAAGCCGAGATATGAACCGCCGTCCAATTTATCGTCCCGACCCTACTGGAATGTTAAACACTTGAGGTAAGTAACTTAAAAAATATTTTACATATTTTTATTAGAAATTAAATATTTAAGGTCTTTACAAATTACGTTTTGAGGCGCCTATAATAATTTCTATTAAATATTTTTTGAAGAAAAATAAATAATACACCTAACAGACACACACATAGTCCTGCGTTAGGTTAGACCTGTATGCTGGGTATCAAGAACTACGAGGAACTTATGGTCCCACAATACCCGAAACAAATATTTGTGGATCACACAAACATTTGTCTCGGTGCGTGAATCGAACTCGCGGCTTCTCACTGCACTACGCCATAGAGGCTGCCTACACCTAAAATAATTTCTAACTAAATATACCTATTTGGTCCCTCGTATGCGGGAGGTCGTCTGGGTAGGCACCACCGCTTTGTCTATTTCTGCCGCCAAGCAGCAGTGTGTAAACACTGTTGTATTCCGGTTTGAAGGACATTGAATCCAATAAAAATACTGGGCATTATGAGACTTAATACCTTCTCAGGGTAACGAGTGCAGTTCAGTGCCATACAGTACTTTACAATTCGAAGATCTGATTGGTGTTGCTTCTGTTTACAGGCAGTCGTGGGTGGTGCTTACTATCAGGCGAGTGACCTGCTTGTCTCGTCATAAAAAGCTAAATAAAATAAATAAAAAAGACAAAATTTCAGCTAGTCCCTTATTAAAAGAAAACGGGAAATTAATTATATGTATATATTCTTTTGGTTACTACACAATCTAATTACACCGGTACTATTACTGGTTCTTATATTATACAAGTAGTAATGTTTGCAAGTGGTAGAACCATGCTGTAGACTCTTTTGTCTACAGCATAGGCCGGCGGCGGTTATAATTTAAACCATTGTCTCAAACGAAAGCGACGTGAAGTGCCAGCTTGCTGATGCATTTTGTACGGTGAGTGATTTCCGGAGGCCCAAATCCTTCACTTCCCAATCCCTTAATTATGCCTTTCCTATACCTGTGAGACAGTAGTAACGATCCTATCAAGACGGACCATTCGTGCTGTAGACAAAACTGACAAATTGTTTTACTGAAAAATTTAAAAAAAATTACAATCCAGAAGATCTTCAATATCTATATTGGCGAAAACAAATAATAGCAAACGCTGTTATATTGAACGATAACATCACCAATACTTCCTTCATATTATCTTTTAGATTAAACTCCGTAACGGCAAGACACTAATCATGAACTAACATAAAGTTTAATGTCTATATTAAATCTAAATTGTTTCGTTAACAAACTAATCAAGAAGGTGTGTTTGCAATTACCTACCTGTTACTTACTACTTTATAATGCGGTACAATCATAGCTTACAGTTTTGTGTTCAAGATCCATAGTAATCCGCTGACCTACTTACCATTCATTCTTATCAAAGTATCCAATTTGAATCAGATTGAATACAAGACTAGTTCTTATAGAGAATTTACACGGTTCAATTTTAGTCGATTAACTACTAAATCGCATGCGATTTTAACCGTCAGAACAGGCTTTTAATCTAATTGGCCAACACAATCCATACAGATTTTGTTGAATCAAGCCAACTAAAATTCTCTCCCCAGAGGGGTTGACGCTTTCCTTTTATTTAAAGGTAGTGTTTCGGCTACCATTTCGACTTCGGAAGCAGTTCCCTTACACCCAATATGGAGTAGGTAGTTTATAGTGAGATTACATGTTCTTTTTTTATAATAGAGGTCAGTAAATGAGCAAGTTCATCGCTTGATGGTAAGTGATCTCCACTGCCCATGAACACCCGCAATATCAGAAGGCACATGATACGTTACAGTCATGAAAGGAAAGAAATGGGGATTGGGAAGGGGAGAAATGAGTTAGGCCTCCGGTTATCTCACTCACCATACGAAACGCAACATAGAGCTGCCACTTCACGTTGGTTTTTATCCGTGAGCCGATGATAATAACCCGCTCGAGCCGTCCAATCCATGCTGTTGAAGTGTAGGCAAAAATGTCTACACCGTAGCTGTATCACTTATTACGAGTACTTTCCTATAATAATATTTTTCTTAGGTATTCTTTTCATATCATTATTATATAATTAATACCTAATACCATATAATTTAACAATCAAGATATTTGATAGGTAATATTTTATTTAGGTGTTGAACTATAACCACAAAAAAACAGATTACTGTAGCTCACGTAAATATCCTGCATAAAACCCACAAAACTATTTGCTTTTGTAAAATATATGTTCACACTCTAATTGCTGTTGGAGTTGCTGAGGGAGTTTCTTGCACCGCTTCTTCTCCACAGCTGTAACACGTCCCGAAGCGGTAGTAGTATATCAACAATATAATTGACGATTTATAAGATCTTGGAAAAGGCTATTTAAAATAAAGAATATTTTGACTTTGACTTTAATAGCCGAATATTTTTCGCTAAACAAGGATCAGGTGGTATCACATACAGCGGTGCATAAGTTATTAGTTGATCCTGTTTGTTTACCCTCCGGTCGGCCCTGAATGCCACCGGCTAGACGTTAAGGCTAATAAACAAGCTTTATCGTCCCCTAAAACAACTTAGTAGTGGTTGTTTACACATCTAAGATAGGGGAAGTGGGAACCTTTTTAGTGATACAGAAGGCAATAATAAATAGCTGTTTCCCGCAGAGACGTAATTATTGCGTGCTAATTGCAAGCCTGATGGAGTGCGTTATACTCAGACTATATTACTTACATATTTTATCTATATATAGTCTTCTTCCACCTGCCCAGTAGTTTTTAAAACCATGCAATAAATGTTGAATACTCGTGTCATCTTAAAAATATAATGCATAACATGTGCTCGTACCACATATAACAAATCAATAAAACAATGTTTATTTCGTATTAGTTTTGGAAATAATCGATGCATTGTCTGATTTGGTAATCCATTCAAAGTGAAGCGCTACTATACTATAATATATTATAAGTTAATAAAGTCGACGGAAGCAGGCACACAAATGGCGGAGGCACTTGAAGAGGAAGTAACATAAACGTGATTTCCGGAGTAAGCCCGGTGTCAGCTTCGTCGCAAAATCAATCGGATGCTAGAATCTCGCGTGGGCTTCTCGCTTTTTCCGCTAAGCTATAGAAATGCCGGTAGAAAAGAAAACAAAAAAGTAACGAGAAAAGTAAAAGCATTGTCAACTTTACAAAAAACACCTATGCACAAAAAAGGGTTAACTTTATATACCTACTCCTAAATACACACTACATGGTTTTAACCCCTACCTGAACTACAATCATATTGTTTTAAAAGGCCCGTTTTATTTTTAAATTACTTTACAGTCGCTATTATTCTTTTTTTATGGTCTCAGAAAGGTTAAACCAAGATACCGTATAAATATCCACAAAGTTATGTATGCCGAAGATTTATGTAAGTAATCCAAAAACTTTTAAGCGTATTTTTATGTCTTGAAATGTTGAAATTAGTTTTATGTCCTTTCTCTGGTGGCCCTCAACATTTAATATAGGCGTCGTCAACACAAAAATAACACGGTTGTAGAAGGTTCACGTGTCAACAAAGTAGTAATAAGTAGCACTTATACAGTCTCTACATGACTTGCAGCAGCCTACCGTTATTAAATAACTATTCTAATCGTTGTTGCTAAACTAGCTTTGTACATTTATGAAGTTTATTGGAACTGAACCTTTTGTATCCTCGTGTATATTTTGCGCTATAACAACATGTATAACAACATTATCGAGAGGCCCTTTGCGTTCTCTAAGATTGGCAAATCTAATAACATCAGTGTTTTATGTCAATACCTATGGAAGAAATTAGTTTCGACGCGGAAACACACCGTCGACAGCACTACAAAGTTTTGCGCAAACACGACAGTGACATTTGATACGAACCTGAAACTTTTGTTGTTGGCTTTTACTTCGCATGGAGGAGTTTTAGTGGTTCTTGGAGACTTTACGAGTGTTGTAAAGATACTGACTGTCTTCCGTCGTTTATTGATAAGTAGATGGGTATTTGCTCACATAGCAATAATCCAGTTTCTAAATAAAGACAATAATATAGGTAAGTGTATAATAATTTAGTAAGACGAGGTTTTGTAATTTATTTTATTTTAACCGACTTCAAAAATGTAGGTTCTCAATTCAGTTGTTTTTTGTCTATTTATGTACTACATCAATTCTTCCTACTATTGTGGATAGATTTAATAGAAAAAAAAATTGGTTAAATGACCTTATCGTATTGGAATTTACATGCGACAGTTATACCTGCCTACCTAAAATATAGATAATAAGTCTAAACAACACTTAAAAACAGACTTCTAAAAATGACACAAAAAAATCGAGTTCTTTTTGGAGTCTGCGACATTTCAGTTACCAAACAGTGGCACCGACTCTAAAAAGACCTCTAGAAATTGATATTTATGACTTTTTAGTGTTATTTTAAAAAAAACCATCTAGTTTTTTTATAAGATAATTAAATAAAAGTACCATTTGGAATATATGTATTTGTTTTTTGATTTTATTTTATTGCATAGTCCGGCAAACGAGCAAGTGGGTCACCTGATGGTAAGTGATCTCCACCGCCCATGTACGTCCACAATACCAGAAGAATCATAGGCGCGTTGACGACCTTAAAGGAAAGGGATAATTAAGGGATTGGGAAAGGGAAGGGGATTTGGGCCTCCGGATATCTCACTCACCATACGAACCTCAGCAACAACCTGCTACTTTACGTCGGTTTTCTGTGGTAACGACCCGGACGAGCCGGCCCATTCATGCTGTAGACAAAACTGTCTACAGCGTGGCTCTACCACTCGTACAAATGTTGAAATTGTTTAAAAATAATAATTGTATTGTAGCGTCGATAACAGACGGCCTGGCGCCGGCATTCAAGTATCAAGCTCGCGTTTATCACGTCGCAACATCATCTATCGTTGGCAGTGTTCCACAACTCTCACAGGCTTATGCTGAGATCGCTTGATAAATTTTAGATAACTCCATATTTATTTTTCATCGCATTTTGCAAGTTTAGTTTGTTTATCCGTAAACAGAACTCCAGGGGGCTTATTAGCATACGCAACACGAGATGATTTTGTCGACCCGTTTTGTCGTGAAAAACCAGTTTTACCCGGTTATCTCTATATGTCGATCGAAGATAACATGGTTGCATGGTTGTCAAATTAAAGATAAAGTAGAGAAAATAGTACTTTCAACCTCCCTGTGGTATTTTGTCTACGAACCCTAACATGACGACGTAATTTTATCGAATGTTGACACTTTTACCCGAGATATTTGTCGTCGATAGTTATCATCTCGCGTGCGACATAAGTCGTGTTGTGTATGCTAAACCCGTAGGAAGATTATAGCAGGGATATCTGTGGCATGATAAAACACACAAAAAATCATTTTATCTTAGTTCAAACATGTATTTATAGTGCTTACAAAGTTTGTTACCGTTAAAAAATACGTATGCAGTACCAGAGGCATTTGTTAATCGATCATCAGCTCAAGTGCAGTCCCATGCCTAGACTAGTATTATTATAATTTATACTGTGACTAATTTCCTGGGTTCCCGGTGAATGTGATTAATGGAAATCTCCTTGAATAGTTTCTTCAGATTTTAATCGCTTACACCCATCGGTCGACTATATTTTGTGATGAAATCTCTATTCTTCATCAAAATTTAATTATTCATACACACTAACTATATAACGGTATTGCAAAATGTATCTCGTGTAATTGAATTTATGTATATAAACAATACACAGATGATACCTTCATCGGTCCTAAGACAAGTGAAAATTATCAAACATAATATCTATCTATTTACCCAAATAACATTTTGCATGTTGTGTTTGCCTTACAAGGTTGTACATCTAGCATAATAACTTGATAAGCTAATAATAATAATAATTAGCTAAGTTTTGTGTAACAATCACTGGAGAATCTTTAATAAATTAAAAAAACAACAGCCAAAGTACTTTTTGATTATGTTAAAACTAAATATTTTGTAATGTTCATCAAGATAAATAAATTATTTAAAACGATAACTATTAGTTGTTTACAGCTACTATTACGTAACAAGCCTAATTATACAAAAACATGAAATTACAATTTGAAATTCGACCATTTAAGTTGTGACACTAATATATGAAGAAACAAATAAATAAAATGACTGCTAATCAGTAAACAAAATCTTTCACTCACAAATGTAAATACATAAAGATTGCCGTTAAAACGTGATAAAATATCGTCTCGCAGAATATTCACTCGAACGCAAAGTGGACTAAGAATATCTTTCGACTTTAACATCTCGTTAATAAAGTCGATTTTCACACAAAACAGTTCCAGTACTATAAAATGAAATAAATCCGTTCGTATCATAAGTCGTCCAGGCCACAATCGTAAAAATTTACAAATATTAACACGAACTGATGAAAATCGTGTTACGATTGTAAAATGCACTATAAAATTATATATCCCATCGATTTAATGTCGACCCATAAATTATGATATTGTCATGTTTTGTCACCTAACTGATTAAGATATTCAAGATAATCACGATGCACAACGAATAAAACTGTTTTACAAGATAACTTGAGTGTCGTAGTTTAATAGTTTGAACCAGAGGTCTTGAAGCTACGACGCAAGTCAATAGTGGCTCTTTAATTTATGAATATCGGTTGGCACGCCGAAAAACAAGTTATTCTAAGAAAATTCAATAGTCACAAGTGGAAAGTATAACGCCTCAAGACGTCAGCTTCGCCCCCATCTATGTGCGACGATTATTGGTAAATACTTGAGATAAGTGCCTATTTTTCCCCAAATAAATTTATCAATCAACCTCATAGACGCAAGTATTTATAACCCTGTATACATTCATAGGTCATGGTGTTGAAGGTGTTGAAAAACTTTTCATTGAATACAAAACAGATTTTAAAAAGCATAATAAGCAAAATATATAATAATAATCAATTTGGTAGAAAGCACCGACTTAAAATTCATTATTACTATTTTTACGTGTAGTTATTTGGATCGTTTTAATTTTTGTTAAAAAGGTTTTTATTTCACTATATTTAGTGAAAGAATAATCAGAATCGATGCCTAAATGTCGATGTTTAAGTTTTTAACCCCAATTTCACTCTCTTAGAGATAGAATTTCTTCTTGAAATTTAAATGGGACTAAATTTGGACTATATCCTTTCAAAATAGACAATCATCAAAAAAAAAAATTGTTAGCTATTCTACAGGTTCTTCTATTTATTATATGTTAATACGTGAAGAGAAACCTTCGGACCCCTTTTAAAGCATATTGCGCGCACGGAGGCATGTAAAATTTGACATAGTTAAAGTTATTAATATATTAGAAATGATGTACCTAACAAATACATGAAATAAAATAAAATAAAACATTCATTGTTTACGTTTATACTGCCAATGTCTGAATGTCAAATTTCGCAGCTGACGTTATAGAACAATAAGTATATTATGATTATAGAGATCGAATTTCGACCACTACGGGACTACTAGTCTTAATTACAACATGATTCAAGAAACATATAGGTAGTCGAATTGACAAACATGTTTCATGATAAAGTAAAACTTTGAAACCTAGTGAATTCTTAATGTATTAAAAAAACATGCTAAGTAATCGCCGCCTTGATCTACAGGTAGCGTACTTTGGTAGTGATTTGAAAAAAAATTTTTTAGGATCGATCAGTAATAACTAAAATTTACGTTGACGATATCGACAATATCAACATCATCGATATCAATTCATCTTGAGCTGCTCTATCTATCCCTGGTTATCCGCTTGAGCCTATTTCCTAGGACGCCCTGTATATTGTGAAACCCTATTACTGTTCGCAATATGAGATTTAATCTTCTCGAACTGATCAATAAATTTATTTCTATTATGAATCTGTATAGAATCCATGTGAAATTAATACTCAGTTTTACCTCTGAATTAATTAGAAGTTGACGTCACATCTTGCGTTAAAGCCGTAATAATTACCTTGAAACTATCACCCACATAGCTGAGTGCGTAACAGAAATTGATTAAAAATCCAAATCAATGATAGGATCTATTATATGCTTAGCTCTTATTATATAGACAAGGCTAACCATATGATACGAACCAAACACCGGTTAAAGATTGACCTAAGAAATCAATCAATTATGTAAAGTTTCTATTCCCGTTTAAAAGTTGCATGTAGGATTAGTTTTGTACGACGCTTTAAATAAAACCTAAGAATTAACATCCCAGCCACCTGCACTCGGATATAATTGGAATAATAATCTATATCTGGAATAATAATATGTGCGTAATTTGTATCCGACGCAGCGTTAACTTCGCTACCTGTTCATAATATTATTCGTTGTACGATCATATCAAATTGTACAAGCGGATTAAGATGACATTTTACATGAAGGAAATTATGCATACTAAGTTTTAAGATGTACAAGACTTTATCGCTCAAAGCAAGAGAAACTGACTTTAAAAATAACATATTATTAATAAATTCATGTAATATTATAACAAAACAAATATCATGCTATTTAATATCAAGTACATTTATTCCGGAAGTGTATTTATCCAACAATCAGTGTGATCTTTTATTAATTATACCCAGGCAGCACTAAAAGGGAAGTAAAATTAACAAAATAATAATCGTGATTACCTAAAAGAAACGGTCTGCATCATTTCAGTAATGACTCTCAAAATTTTATAATTTTAAAATATACAAATTAATGAAAGCTATAAGATATAAGGTGGGAGACACGTTAATACTTGCTCGATATTATTAAAAATAACGTCTTATAACCTTTTTTCTGTGATCTACTTTATTATGTTAATTTACATTATAAATAAGCGGCACTCGCTAGGTTTAACAAAAAATATTTTATTTGTACAGAACCTTTACGTTTTCCTATAAATTGCACCCGTAAAATTGATAAATACGAGAAACGTTACTTGGAATGTACATACATACATACGCACTCACGCCTGTAATCCCAGAATGGATAGGTTGAGGTGTAACCAGTACACCCACATTTCGCCGAGCGTATCTTTATCCCATAATGTGATAGGGGGTGAGCATATCGCCATACCGGGCAATTCCAGACTCTGGGCTGATACTGATCATTTAATAATAGAAAAACCTAATATCACTTTTACCCGACCCGGGGGTCGAACCCGAGACCTCAGCGTCAGCCTCAGTCGTAACGCGTATGCATTACAACTGCGCCACCCAGGCAGTCAGTACTTGGAATGTCTGCTGCAAATTAAAATAAATGTTATAAGTAATAAATATTCCATTATACTTATTTGAACATGGATAAAATTTTATAGTAAATCAATGCCAATGCCAAATGCCAAGTAGGACTTTTATCACGTGTACTTTTTATAATACTAACACATTGACAGCCTCCGTGGCGCAGTTGGTGAGCAGCTGACTGTGAAGCGTGAGGCCGTGGGTTCGATTCCTGCACCGAGACTCGAGACAAATGTTTGTGTAATCCACAAATGTTTGTTTCGGGTCTGGGTGTTGTGGGACCAATCCCCTCGTAGTTCCTGATACCTAATAATTCTTATGAAGAGCTTTCAAGTATGCATATTTTCTCAAGGAAGTACACTCTGCTGTTTAACGGACGAGGCAATGGCAAAACTTGGTTCCTGTTACGGGTTGTGGGGATCATTCGGCACGCGCGGCGGGTCGCCCCATATAGTACCCAATACTGTCAAATCCATGGTATGAGAAGTCAAACCCTGGCATTAAGTTGGGATAGCGCCAGGCAGAAAGAAAGAATAAAACTATTTATATCTTCTGATGACAAAACCTTTTAAGATTGTGGAGACTGTGATTCTATTTAATGTCTTATGAAATCGCATACACAGTTTTTACCTTGCTAGATTATATTTTTAAATGTACGTAAATGTATGTTAATTCGATTTACTAACTCCATCCATCCCTTCTCTATCTATAGCGGTAATATTTATTACATCGATGCATAAAGAACATTTAATTGGTAAACTTGTTGGGCAAGCGAACATACAATCGTTGTACGAGCAAAGGAATACTTTGTATACAGCCAGTGCGTAGAGTGCCGAGTATGTATGTGTTCCGGGAACTTTAGAGTTCCAGCATGTAGTGCTGAATAACAAACAGATAACGTTGTGCGTCCTTCCGCCACGGATCACTGTCTTATGAGCCTACTGCCTACGTAGTACGTACCACAAATTGTGTACCGTAGTATAAATTATTCTAGGTGATGACGCTTCGGCCTTCGGTTTTTGTGCTTTATGTTGCAGTTATTTCATCATTACATTTACATATGACATTATGGATCTATGAGTTGATTATTACGTGATATTGCTTTGGGACTTTTGATTATCAAAGCAATCAAACTTCTAAATCATTATCAGTATGAAAATAACCATGATCCAATGATCATGGTTATTTACTGGTTACCAATGTAACCAGTACCTTGCAACTCTTACAAAAGTTGAAAAAATATGAAATAAAATTAGGTAAAATCCTAATGAAATATACATATGGGTATACATACATACGTACTCATGCCTGTAATCCCCGAAAGGGTAGGCAGATATGTAACTAGTACACCCACTTTTCGCCGAGCTCATTTCCGTCCCATAATGTGATATCGGGCACAATTCCAGACTCTAAAGCTGAGCATTTCGTAATAGAAAACCTCAATATAATTTTTACCCGACCCGGGGATCGAACCCGAGACCTCAGTGCAGCAGTCGTACCGCGGACACATTACAACTGCACCACCGAGGCAGTCATGAAATGTACCTGTCTATCATCCGTTCTTATAGTGGTGTTCCTGTGGAATAGTACTGCTTTTGAAATAAAATGTAAATCTTCTTCCATCTCCCCTTACCCTACTCGCAGTGGGGTCGGCGCAATATGATTTTACCACATGTTACAGAAAAATTTGGCTTGCAGTTTTTACGACCGGCCACCTGCCTGACGTCAACCCATCTGCGGAATAAACATCCAGACCTGAAACGAATATTTATGGATCACATATTTTGTCTCGGTGCGGGAATCGAAACCGTTGCCTCTCGCTTTCATAGGCGGATACTCGCCCACTGCACCACGGAGGCGTTCGGAAGCTGTTGAACTAAAATGCTAATAATATTCTAACATCTAAATAGCGCATTAGATTCCCAGGATTAACGGAGTAAACGCCACGCAGGGGTAATATTTACAAATCAAATTAACGCGTGGAGTAATTACTTATACAATCTCCATATGGGCTCAGAGCTCACGTTTCATTTAAGCAGTGTGTGAACATTGTAAAACAAACCTAGACTAGAGGCTCGTGGCTCGGGCGGCTCGGCTGCGTGACTCCACTGTGCAAACTACGCTTTTAATGTTTAAACATTTTCAAGTTCCACTCAATAGTCGATAGATAAAAAGTAAAGAACAATATTTGTCCTTTTGATGCATTTCTATTTGACAATAGGATAGTTAAAGCTGCTTTGGGTGCAATTATTCTGTGGTTTCGTATAACATGAACACTATGTTCCTTTTTTTTGCAATTTGTGGTGTACAGCTATTGGGCTTACAAAGATACTACGCACCTAATAAGTATATTGGAGGTACTTAATAATAAGTTTAACATCTCCATTAAATAACACCTTTTATATAAAGTGGTAGAACCACGCTGTAGACAGTTTTTTAGCATGCATAGGGCCATAGGCTGCCTCGACCGGTTTGTTACCACTGTCTCACAGAAAACCGACGTAAAGTAGCGGCTTGTTGCTGTGTTTCATACGGTGAATGAGATATCTGGAGACCCAAATTCCCGAATCGCTTCCCAATCGCTTAATTATCCCTTTCCTTTAAGGTTGGCAATGCGTCCAAGATTCTACTGGTATTGGAGGTGAAGGTCACTTGCTGGCCTAGGTTATATAAAAAAGCACTCGCCACTACGGAGAGGCCTTCTCTGCCGACCATCGAGGTATTAATATACTAATAATCGAGTGTTATCCGTGTGTCTAAATTTTAGAGTGTCTACAACCAATGTGTGGTCTAGTTCTAGCTATAAGAGACGATTGGAAGCTAGATAGACCATTCACGGAACACCACACCCTTTAAAATAAAATTAATGATGTTTGCTAATTAAACAAGCCTCCTTAATTTAACACTGTATAATTGTATACTGGATCAAAGCCTCATTAGACGTTTGATGTCAATCTGGACTAGAAATCTCACATTTAGAAAAAAATTGAGGCTTGAATCCCGCAGCGAGTGATCAGTTGAATCTTGCGTTCTTAATTCCTTTTGCTCCCTTGTGGTTGTAGTCACCTAACTAAATAGCATTAATATTGTATTATGAATGTAAAGCTTCATGCTATCACGCTCAAAACTCTAGAACGTTCGCATTTAAGTTTCAATTAAAAACTGCAAACGAAGCACGTATTAGACTTACTTTAAAAAAAACAAAAGCGACGACAAAATTGGCCTCCCTGGCATAATTTCAGCAGCCCTCCTTTTCGGTCAAATAAATGGCGCGCGAAAATTTATGTCGTTTCCCGTCCTCTTTGTCCCAGATTTTGTCCACCCGAACCAAATACGTAACCCGACGCCTTCATACAATATAATAAGTCATATTTCAAAGTGTTGGCCCATGGCGATGTTCCGTAATTAAAAACTAGTTCAAACATTACTCGTGTGTACATTGTTACCGCTGTGTCAACGTTGGATGCTAGACGTACTGTTGTTCAAACAAGCAACCCATGCGCCAACCTAATTTATAACTTACACGTGGAGCCCTGGAATGCACTATGGTGCACGGGATGCCATTGTTATCGCTTGATAGATTGTTACATTATCTTACTTTTATTAGTAGGTATTCGTCATGCCTCTTCTCTTTAATAAATTTGCAATCATTTTCACATTCCACAATTTAATAAATTGTGGAATGTGAAAATGATTTTTTGAAAAAAAATAAGATTTTTGAACAAAATTTGCCTTCAAAAAGTAGTTTAGTAGTCATGATAATTTCACACTCATGTTATAATTGGACATTTCATAAACATGCGGATTTAATAAAATGTATGTATTGAAATAAAACTAGTGCCTAGTTTTATTTCAATGTGTAATATTCGCGTAAACCTAAGAAATCAAAATGTATGTAATTTATTGTATAGGTACCGTAAAAGTGATGTATAAATATTTGCCATGTTCCTGAATTGACAGGAACATGACAAATCTTTAGGTACTTTTGAATTTCTCGTAAACCTATTATTGTAGAACTGAGTTCAAACACCCTTAACCTCGCTCCGTCATGTCCTCAAAATAAACTTTGAGGTTCGGGTCAACTGGGCTCATTCCAAGGACTAGCAAAGGTCGCCCTTATCGATTATCTTATCGTTACAAGTCACAACCTTTACTTTGATTTTCGTTGTGTTTAGAGTCTTTTAAAGTAGGTATATTGAAACGCGACAAAGCTTCATTTATTTATAATCGCTATTCTAGAACCTCTCAAATTTATTTTAGGTAGTGAAAGTTGACTAAAACGTCTCCTCAATATGATTCCAATTAAAATATCAAGACCGTTAGAACCATACAAAAAACACTGTTTGACCTAAAAACAGAGACCACGACACAAAATAATACAGTGTCTATAATAAAATATCTACCCGTGACTAAGAATAGCCTCAAAGCCGACGAACCAAGTCGGTTATAAAAGGAAACACTTCTCAAACCGTAATACACTGTGAGTGTGGTGTGTGTTGCGACCAGCGACAGTCACACGCGCACCAAAAGCACATCGAACACGCTGCGTTTAACTACTCGTACAAACCAGTCGTAAATCTGCCGAGGCGCAGTACAATATTACCTTACCTGTCCACGTGTGTGATAAACATGTTGCCCTAAGACATATGCTAACATTATGTAACACGAATTATGAAACGACGCAGTTCCTTCGCCTTATGACACTCCATTGACTTCAACACTTAAAAAGGGGTTATCGAAACACAAGCATGCATTAAGTCAGACTAAAACCAGTGCATTTTTATCTCGTTCTCTGATAAAACGTCGAGAGGACATCTGGTGTGGAGTAAAGTCTCGAGTGTCGTAACATCGACACAAAAAATCTTTACTATGGGTGTAATTAAAAGTAAACGCTGTAGTTTCGTTCAATTATCTCATTTGTTACATCAATTATGGTGAGATAAAGATTATTGACTATTACGGCACAAAACGTGATCGTGAAAATAAATACATCGACAGCACTGTGGGCGGTATAAGTGGTAGTGTGACTCACTATCGGTAGTAAATAGATAGTTAATATGTTTACAGTAAAGCCTACTCGTCAGTTTATGCCTTACGTTGAAGAAGGGTTACCAATTAGGAAGTGTAAGAGTACAGACGGACGGGAGTCGGTGGGCAGGCGCTGCGAGGTCGTCGCACGCGCTCTGGCACCTAGCCAGCTCGCCATCGTCTCTTCCATTATTTGAACAATTTGCGCTTAAATACAACCCCATACTGGGAAATAGGTAAGTACATCAGCATATTAGAACTAAGACGTAGCATTAGCCTACGACGACTTTTATCATTACATACACTTTTATAAAACCATACATATTATATTTTACTTTATATTTTTTTATTTGTTACTAAATTTAATAAAGTCTATATAAAATAATGATTGCCAAACAACTAAATGTGTATGTATAAATAGATAGATAATAAATATGAAAAACTTCATTTGCAGAGTATCATCAGGTTTGGCCAGCACCGTGAATGTTCATGTCCTATTTCTGTGGTCCATGTGACGACCCAACTTACCATCAGTCACCTTTATAGGCCAAAAAAGACTATTGATTCAAAGACAATTAATTATCTTTCAAAAAGATATCGAGGCTGTAATATTTTTTTCAAAAAGTCAAAGTCAACATGTTCTACTGGTGTATGATTCATCTATCTAGTCATAGATGCCTGATATCTAGAAATAAAAGCCGTGTTTTCGCATGTAACGCAAGATCGTGCCTTCCATGATGCACAATCATCGAAGTACACAATCATGAAACTGGAGACTGCTTTATTAGCGCAGATGACTTGCCGGTTTATTGGCTTTCCGTCACTCCGGCCGCAGATAATGCATGCACAGTGCACACCGTCGGCCGTACCCCACAGAGAGTCTGACTTCGCTAACAGACAGATTGGCATACGTCCATTTTAAAAAGAATATTAATTAAACAAAAATATACTATATTGTATTATGATGTTGTTGAATGAGAGTTCGGACATATAAGATTGTTTCCGTCGCAATCAGATATTTTTCAACTTTCTCTAAATAAAAATACGATGCACATGTTGCATACATTAATAGACATAACATAAAACTTTTTTTATGGCATAGGCTGGCAAACGAGCAAGTGGGTCACCTGATGGTGAGTGATCTCCATCGCCCGTAATATCAAGAAGAATGATGGGCGCGTTGCCGACCTCAAAGGAATGGAATAATTAAGGAATTGAAGGGGAGGGAATTTGGGCCTCCGGATATCTCACTCACCGTACGAAACAAAGCAGCAAGCTGCTACTTTACGCCGGTTTTCTGGGAGAAAGTGGTAACGACCAGGACGAGCCGGCCGATTCATGCTATAGACAAAACTGTCTACAGCGTTGTTCTACCACTCTAACCTGCAGGGAGATTATTTTATTATACAAGAGGGCGCGAAGGTGTCACGAATAAATGTCATTATCTAGAGAACACCTACTTTTCTCACGATCGATTTAGTCTCAAACGTAATAAACGACGAACATAGAGCGCAGACTCATTTCATTAGATTTGGATCCCACTGAGACGTACGTTTATTGTTACACACAGTTCTGAGGGTAAGGTACATTATTATTTTAAATATTCTGGAATTTTGTATAGGGAATCTCAAGAAATGAAAGTACTATTAATTAAATGCTCCCTTTGTCAATCAATATTGTATATAAATGGGCCGGCTCGTCCGGGTCGTTACCGTTAAGGTCGGCAACGTACCCATAATTCTTTCGGTATTGTGGGCGTACATGGGCGGTGGAGTTCACTTACCATCAGGTGACCCACTTGCTCGTTTGCCGGATTATGCTATTAAAATATATATAAATGTATATTACAGGTAATGCGTACAATCTGAGACGACTATAGGCACATGGATGTGTATGGTACAGACTACAATTGCATTCAATCTCATTCCTTTATAACTAACGACACACATTAATCTTCTTTTAAACATTGACATTTACATTCAAATGAGGATTGCAGAGTCCAACAATGAGGATATTATTCACGTAATAATGTAAACAAATATATTCTATAAACATAATAGACCGGTAATGGGTCGTCATTTGACGCAAGGTTCTTTCGTTACAGACGAAGAACAAAGGCCCTCGCTACGCTCCTGTTAATTCCTCGACACTTTCCCATTGGCGTGATGTTAAAGAGGAAGTCACGGAGCAAGGTTCATTGATCCGCGCTTTTAACAATATTAGTTATCTTCTCTGAATTCACTTTATATGAAAATGAAAGTAGAGAGTCGATCGTATGAAAGTTAGTGGAATGCAAACCGATGCAAAGAGAACATATGACCTGTATTCTCATGGTTATCGCGATATAATCCGCTGAAATAGTTGAAGCAAATATAGCACGTCATTAGTATCCATAATTTTTATTGCACACCATGTTACCAACTAACCTTATACCCATTACTTTTCTACACGTAACTTTTATGCGTATAATTTAAACACATGTGTTATTTATTTTACAATTTTAAAAAACGAATAAAATCTTTGAGCGACATGGAACAGTTTAGCTAATAAAAAACAATGACGCACGCACTGACTTAAACAATAGTTTTATACTATACTAGCTTTTGCTCGCGGCTCCACCCGCGTGAATAGACTTTTCCGAAATAAAACGTAGCCTATAACCGTCTCCAGGGTTCCATCTATATCTACATCAAAATTCATCAAAATCGATTTAGTAATTTAGGCGTGAAAGCGTAACAAACAAATAGATATTTTTATTATTCAATAAAAGTATCCTATGTTACTTCTTATATTTCCAAGAATATGTTGACAAAGTTGCATGATGATCGGTTTAGTAGCTTTCACGTGAAAGCGTAAAAAACAAACTTACATTCACATTTATAATATTAGTATGATACATTGATTTTTTAAATATAGTCTATAGTGTGTCCATATGGTCTAATGATTGAAAAAGTTATGTTATGGTGCAATTAAACGACGCATGATAGCGCGAGCCAAGCCATTGACGGCGCAGTCTACTGTTATATAAAATATACGCCACGGCGGCGCAACGCGTCTTCAAAAGTATCGATAATTTAAAAATCACTACAAATAAATGGTATACCCTACTAGGCTGCGCATTGTCCTACGCTACCACGCGTCGTTTAAATAGACAATTACGCACTCAGCTGTCTGCGTTTTAGCAACTACGTCTAAGCGCCGCGCAGGTGTCCATTTTTGTAGTATAATACTGTAGATTAATCTTACTTGATTAATTCTCCCTTGTCCCCATAGGGGTGGAAATCAGGCGGGCGGCCGATCGTAAAAAATACAAGCCAAATCTTTCTGTAACATGTGTTGAAAAGCATGTTGCGCCGACCCCACTGCGAGTAGGATAAGGGCGGGTGAAAGAAGAAGATGTAGATGAATCTTAGATTTACTTAAATATATATTAACGAGCATCGAGCGCATACATTAGAATACATGCATTACAATAAAATCCACACAAATTTATTAAGTACGCAGATTTTATAAAATTTCTTTACCGTAGTATGAAACTCTATACTAATGTATGAACACAGAGGAGCAACTAGATAGGATATCAACTTTATGAGAAATAAATGTTGTAGCACTGGCATAAATAATTAACGTCGAATAACATTTTGTGTCGTAGAGATTTTGCATTTTGTATCGTAGAGCAAGGAAAGCCTTAATTATAATTTAGTATTATTACGTTGGAAAGAGTAAAAAGCCATACTGGATCAATTTATAAAACATAGAATTGTTTAAGATCCAGATGTTTTAAGATATATATTAAAGCGGGATCACACATTTCGATTTTATTTTTCGATTGAGTTTGACTGCTAAATCGCATGCGATTTGAATTCAACTGTCTGAACAGACTATCAATCGAATTCATCCACAAATACCTTACTGATGATTTAAGTCTCTTGTTGAAATTGATTTGGCTAGTCTGAATCAGCTGAGGTTGACTTGGATTCCGAAATACGTTTTTGGATCCATTATACACCTCCGCACCTACCTACCCTATAATTAATTATAATATTTTAATCTATGAAGCCCTAATATAAACATATTATTACCAAACATACATACATACGCACTCACGCCTGTTACCCCCGAACGGGTAGGCAGAGGTGCAACCAGTACACCAACATTTCACCGAGCTTATTTCCATCCCTATGATATGATTCAAAAAATCACACATGAGTTGTTCACCACCTATCACATCATGGAACGGAAATAGTCTCGGCGAATCGTGAGTGCAAAGTAGTTGCACCTCTGCCTAATCTTTCGGGGATACAGGCGTTACTAACATAGTGTTATCTTTTATAATTTATAGAGTGAAGCGCTCATAGCTAGTGCACTCACTAATAGGTAACGATTAGCGCGGTCAGTCTATGGATGGGTGACCGCTTAGGGGTATTTCAACTGAGCGTCTTCGTGCTTCGGAGGGCACCTAAAAATTTGGTCCCTGCATTTATCTACTGACAGCCGTCTTTAAGCCAAGTTGGAGGCCTTAAGGCGGCTTGAAACTTTGACACAATCCATTCGATATACTCGTAGAATTGTATAATATTCTACATAAATATAATACTTTACTTACTATTTACATTTTCATAATCAAAATATATAAACGGAACCTAAATAAATAAATTATATAATAAATAATACAAAATAATAAACTTTTCATGCATCATACACGTATTTATTACGATAGATACAATGTATGTAATTGTTTATCGAGAACAAACAATAAACTGGTCCACATATATGTGTTTTTATTGACATGATATTTAAACGTTACATGAAATCGAACATAAACCTGCCACACAATATTTATAATGCTTTTTTAATTAATGTCACTAATGGCGCCAGGGAAAAATTAACGACAGTATAAATATTTTTAAATACTAATAAAATTTCAAAATTCACAATAATTTTATTGAATCATTAAAATACTAGGTGGTAGGTCTCTCGTATGCGAGACCATCTGAGTTGGTATCCACGCTTAGTCTGTTTTTGCCGCCAAGCAGCAGTGTGTAAGCATTGTTATGTTTCGGTTTGAACGACTTTGAAGGCATTATAATTACTGGGTATTATGAGAGCTAATATTTTATGTCTCTGGATGATGAGCGTAATGCAGTTCCATGCAGTGCTTTGTGATTCAAAGTTCAGCAGGATTAGAATGTGCCGTAAGAAACACGATACGAACGTTCGTGCCGTTTGATTGTGATTGGTCATGGGTTGGATATAAGCAAGCGTGGTGCTTACCATCAGGCAAGTCACCTGCTCTTTTGGCCGTCGTTAAAAAATAATAATGTAACGTTTGCGATTTATTTACCTTTGGTTTGCCAAGCACTCACTTTCACTTTATACTTCGTGAACTTTCCTCGCGTGCCAATATGGTACATTAATCACATAATTTTCCTAGTCATCACACCTTGAGCAAAATCAACAATGGAATCCATTTACAAATTTCTACCCAACAAAAGCAAGTTATTCAAAGAAACTATCGTTATGTGGATTTTATAAATCGGATAGATCATAAATATGATTTCAGCAACTTACAAACACACTGCAGGTGGATATTCAATAACAAATACTACAGAATAACGATAGTTATGGAGTTCTCTACATAGTTTTATGTAATTAATCAGCACTAAGAGTTAGGCCTGCCACCAACAGCCGCGATCTGCGATTGCGATCTCTGGCTGTGATCTGCGATCGCTACCCACAGCCGCGATCTATTCTTGCGGTCTGTTCAGCGTCCACCAATCAGGGGCCGTCACCCCCGTCAGTTGTCTTAAGTAAGGTTGCTAAGATTACTTGGGCTATTACAGTATTTTTTGGATTTAATACAGAATATATTAGTTTTTTTGAATAAAATAATAAAGACAAAGGCATATTTGTTTTTGATTTTTTATGTATGTATGATTCCACGATAAAAAGTATAACATCGAAGATACACCAACCTATGATACAGTTTCTGGCAGTGGGTAAGATCACGAGCGATCCCATACACAATGTACTAGAAACCTTTATCGCGGCGTGTAATCGCAGATCGCTTAAAACGTCTAAATTAGTAGGACACCAAATACTGCATGTAATATTATTTATTTATATTAAAGTTAAAAATGAATTCATTTTTATGTGTTACAGAAACTTCTAATAAGTGCTGTAAGTGTTTCTAACGCGGCGTTTTAAACACAAATTTATATTTTTGTCGAGTTTGTACCAGCAGGACAACTCGGGGCTAAACTAGTAGCCATTAGTGAGTAGGCAGTCGCAAAAACAACAGGGAACGAATCCGGAATGCGCCCAGGATAGGCACCCAGCCATGTGTTGCTACACGTCACCATACAGGAGTGCATCAGTGATAGCAAATGTTGATTAGATGATTATTTTCGTAATACTGCATTTCTCAAGAATATATTATTATTAATCAGATTATTTGAAATAAATATCTCATCATTATGTTGCAATAGAAACAATGAAGTCTCCACAACTCCGCTCTTCTATCTGCTTCGATAAAAAAGCACCCTTATGGTCGTAATAAATCTCATGAATGAAATCTACCATGCAACAAATCAAAGTTGACTTCATTACTTACGTTTGTAATCCCTATGTGACAAAGAAATAGCAAAATTAACAGGTATATTAATATTAAACTTGTTA
Organism: Mimas tiliae; assembly: GCA_905332985.1. Lineage (NCBI taxonomy): Eukaryota > Metazoa > Arthropoda > Insecta > Lepidoptera > Sphingidae > Mimas > Mimas tiliae. The sequence continues at coordinate 8,829,706 of HG995240.1, read as the reverse complement.
CATTGATAGTAGATAAAGTAAATTTCATGAGCTGGTATCACCGATGGTAATTCCAATAAGTAGTGAAATAGCACACGTCTCGACAAGGACCCCATTTACGATGAATAGAAGTCCATTCCGGTTCTATGGATTAATTACGCGTTCCTGAATGCGAACTAACGCATTGTTTAGTATCTAAAATTATTAACTCTTACTTGGAACATACATGTCTCGAAGTGGTAAAATGCAGTTTTTTCATACCTATCTCGTTAATTAAAAAGACTGCTGTATGCAATTAAATAATTATTAAGATGTACCTGGTTTGGCACTTTATGTTCTTTATCTGCGTTATTTAAAATACAAAGTAGAAGGCGGTCTTATTGGGCACGGCATGCATTGTGAAGAGGTTCCTGACTTGGGTCCTAACTACCAGTGGCGTGAGTCCTAGGTCTCGCCATTTATTGATGCTATTTTTTATATTTTGAAAGTGTTTATTGTTTCGCAATATTTAATATTTAAAATGTGAAAATACCTTTTAAAATAAAGAGTCCTCTACCATCTAATCAATATCAGAAATAAAACTCTCTTCTATAGTTAATTACTCAGGTATTTTAAAATTACATTTGACACTCTAAGCCTCAAAAGTACAGCGTGAGAAAATGAATTGTACTAATGTGGCCAATTACCCCCGAGGGCGGATGCGCCGACGATTCTAAATGTAATCTCTAGATGTCATTATCTCCAATGTAAGGCTCGCTCATCAGCTCTTGGGTAATTCACGTAATAAACGCAATCTGTTGACGTGCATTGCCCTCTATCCCGCTATAAATTATCCTTATAATAAACTTTAAATTTCTCTAAAAAAGGTAAATTAACCTCGAGAAATAAAAAGTGATTTTCTAATTATGGTATTTTATTTCGTCTTGTGAGATTTCTTAGTACAATTAGCATATTAGGATTACTATCGTCGAAAATTTGAGCAATTATAAACAATTACTAATATTTATTTCTTAGAAGAGATAATTACAAAATTATCATTTAGAAACTATTTAGAATAAATACTAGGAAATGCGAGCATGACGATGTTGGTCAAAGTGTGACGGTTGCTGGAATCCAGCGCGCAGCTGCGCGGGGCTTGAACGATCTGCCTTATTAGTGCTGAGAATCAAAAGCTTATCCAACTAATTATAGAATTATATTTCTTGTACATACCAAATAAAAATACCTAATATAATCTTCGGTGGTTTAATATTTATTAATTAATATTTTTCAATAACAACCTGGAATGCCAGAACCTAAATAACTTATTGATATTGAAAATAAATTTAAAAGTGAGCATATTATAGCACTACACTGATATATCTGCAACTCTAGATATTATTATTCTTGATGATCATAACTCGCGTCGCAATTAACATATTTACGCTTTCATAACATAGGTGGAGCTCGATCGCTCATTGCCCTGTAGAACTGGAACGACCTCGAAGGACGCGAACCTCATCGCGACGGCGCGGCGAGGAGCGGTGCGGGCGCGCACGCATTGTACATTGTACCGACACTACCGACGCGGTTGCGCTACATCCGCATAGCTCGCTCCACCGCGGTTTAGGGCTGCCACGTGCCACTTGTGAAAAAAAACTTATTTCTGCCTGACGTTACCTCGGCTTAATTCTAGGGTCCGTCTTCTCATCATGATTGATTTGTGGATTTGGTAATAAGTGGGGTGACCCGGCGTCTGACCCCCACAACCCGTAACAGGAACAAAGTTTCGCTTTTGGCCTAAGATTTTGATGGCCAACTTACGCTCCAAAATCAGTGAAGAACATATTAACAAAGTTTAAAAATATTTAAGGTATTTGTTTATAGAAACCAGACACAGCATGTCATGTGCCTGGGGTAAGATAAGGTAAACTTGTCATTTCAATGAGTCCTACAGATTAACTTAAGAAGCTAGAATAGAATCCTGGTATGCCTAAGCCATCAAAATCACGTCACATACAATGTAGCACACGTAGAGACGACATAATATAGACTTCAGTAAGGAAATGAAATAAAGCTTATGCAAAATAAACCTATTTTTTTACGTAAACCCGTGTTAAGTATGTTTATTTCCATTGAATCCACGAATTTTGATCGCCTAGCCCCCTGAATACAATGTGCATAGAATTTAAAGCACTAATAAACTTGAACTACCAATTTCTCAGGAGCTTTTTTCCTGATGAATTCCGTTCGTCTGGTAACCCTACCCCGACGCCGTAACTAATTAAACACCAATATACCATACAGAATGGTATTTTACAACGTTTTATTACAATCCCATTACATATTTCTCCATTAGTGTTTATGATATCCCCTCGAAGCACGTAATCTCTCTTTATCTGCAATGCCTCTGAGTTCTACTATGTTAGTTCATATTAGTAATGAAGGATTCATTTCACAATTGAGAGAAAAACCTTTTTATAGCAAGCTGGCAAACAAGCAAGTGGTACAAGGTGGCTTTATAAGATGATAGGTCCTTCGTATGCGAATGGCCGTCTGGGTTGTTACCACCGCTTTTGTCTATTTCTGTCACCAAACAGTAGTGTGTAAGCACTGTTGTATTTCGGTTTGAATGGGATTGAAGCCAGAGTAATTATCAGGCATTATGAGACTTAAAATCGTATGTTTCTGGATGATGAGCACAGTATAGTGCCATGCAGTGCTCTATAATTAAATTTTTGAGGTGGTCTTTCGCACATGGGTCACTCATCAGGTGACCCATGTGCCAGTTTGTCGATTCACCAATAAAAACATGTACATTACCTCATTGACATCTACCGTATAATTCTATAAAACAACGAATCGGATCTACATATTTGTTTGCTCTAGTAGAAGCCCAATTATTACCAAATAAACGTTCCACCGACGGATTCAGGAAACTCGACATTCCAGTACAGGCTGATTCATTTCGATACGGATACAATCATGGCTCTTCAATCATTACTCAAGTCGAAAATGTTTAAATACCGTTTAATTCACCGAAGAACACATACCCACACTTCACGTCTGAATATCGTTTAATAAAAACAAATAATAATAAGGGAAAGGTTCTCATAAAATTATGGCAGAACGAGGGACGAATTCGAGATATGTCGCCCGGCCTTCCGCTTCTGTAATAATATATCTAGGTCGGACATTTTGCCAAATTGACGATTCCTTCCCGGTTCCGGTGAAATGGGGTTTTTATTTTATGTGATATCATATTTGCCTTGCCATAAAAGTGGTCAAATTTTACTATATAAATGATGATACATTTTTATGACTTTACAATTTTTATAGAGGATCCGTAGCAAATTCTAGCTATATTGTTTTAAATGTTTTGATATTTAACTAGTAAAATAGGTAGGCACAATACAAGGTGGTAGGTCCCTCATAGGCGGGAGGCCGTCTGGGTTGGTACCACCGCTTTGTCTATTTCTCCCACAAATCAGCAGTGTGTAAGCACTGTTGTGTTCCGGTCTGGAGCACATTTAAACCAGTGAAATTACTGGATATTATGAGACTTAATATCTCGGGGTAACGTGCGCAGTCAAATGCCATCCAGTGTTTTGTAATTCAAAGTTCTGTGTGATGTTGCTTCTGTTTATGGGCAGGCGTGGCGCTTACCATCAGACGAGCGATCTGCTCATTTCGTCACTCAAAGTAATAAAAAAGGGACCTACTTACGAGAACCTATATAATTTAAATGTCTATTCTTTTTTCTTTAACACCTGTATAGCTACGAATCCTAAAATATATATCTACCACACTCAGCCGCATTGCGGTACTCGTAAGTAAAAGTTAGCCTGTAAAATTAGAATAGTATTACTTTACAGGATTAATTGGAGTGTTTTAAAATTCATTAATGTTACCTAAACTATAATTAGCAACTAAATTATTGCTTGTTTTAACAGTGAAGGAAACATCTTGGGGAAATCTGCATACCTGAGAAGTTCTCCATAAGAATTTCGAAGGTGTGTACAGCCTGCCAATGCACATTATGTCAGCGTGGTGAGCTAAAGCCTAACTATTCTCATTAGTAGAGCAGGCCCGTGCCCAGCAGTGGGACAGTATAATATAGTACTGATTTTCTAATCAATGTTAACTAATACCTACTACCGAAATCGGTTTGATATTAATAAAATCAAATTAATAAAAGCCATTAAAGGTGATTACGTAATGTGAAATAAGATCAATTTGGTAATATGAAATATTTTGTAATCACTTAATTGGTTTGGTGGCAGCCTACATGGGGAATATATAGAGAAAACGTGAGGCCGGGGTTCAAATCCCAGGTTGATCAACCACACTTTCAATTCGAATAATCACACATGTGCTGTATTGGAATTTGTGCCCGGTATGGCGACAGGCTTGTCCCCCTATGACAATATGGGACAGAAATAAGCTCGGCGAAACGTGGGTGAAGCACTAGTTGTACTTCTGCACACCTCTTCATGAGACGTGAAATTGTGTTTATATTCATTTATAGAAGTGTAAAATCCTCTTCCACCTGTCCTTATCCCACTCGCAGTGGGATCCGCGCAACATGTGTTTAACACATTTTACAGAAAGATTTGGCTTGTAGTTTTACGGCCGTCTGCCTGACGTCAACTCCTATTGGGAGAGATAAAACATACATTATATAAGTGTGAAATAAAACATAAATTATCAAATAATTTTCAACCTCTTAATAGTAATTCTATTCACATATGCTTAGTATTTTATCGTTAATGCTTATATAATAATTTCCGAGTATGCACTAGTTGACATTTCTTATTACACGTTCTATATGCATTAAATAGATGCTACTTGATTATTTCACCACGTTGCTTGCATATAAATTACATACGTCTAGTGAAAGCACGGACGGACGTTTCAATATGACCAAATACCACACCACTATGCCATTTGAATTTATTTTCTAAGGTTGTGTTGAATATTTTAATAATGTGAACATGTTGGCTGCATTATTCAGTTCACATTAGTCTTGTCAAGCTAGAACGAAAAATATGTTGCTAAGAAATCATGCTAAAACACCGTAGGGTTCTTAAATAATATGTATGAATTTCAGAGAGGTAGAGCCACGCTGTAGACAGCTTTGTCTACAGCGTGGCAGCTGGCTGCTGCCTTTCGTACGGTGAGTGAGATATCCGGTGGCCCAAAGCCCCCTCCTCTTCCCAATCCCTTAATCCCTTTTCTATAAGGTCGGCAACACGCCCATGATACTTCTAGTATTGTAGGCGTACATGGGCGGTGGAGATCACTTACCATCAGGTGACCTCGTGGCTCGTTTGCCGGCCTATGCCATAAAAAGTGCGCTAGACAGTTCGTATTTATACAGGCTAAGCGCAATTAGTGTTTGCGGAAATCAGTACGTTTTCCGTAAAGACATTGTATTATAATCACCTGACTGGTAACAAGAGTAAGTGTGTCGCGTGCTCAACCAAAGATGTTCTCCGCCCGCCAATCATTCCGCTAATTGGAGAGAATCATCGTTGTAGAAAGTGCGCGGCGCGGATGGCGGAGTGCGGCGACGGGCCCCGGGCGGCCGAGTCCAGTATTTTTAATGGTAGACCCACGCTGAAATAGTTTTGTCTACAGCACATATGGGCCGTCTCGACCGGGTTATTACCACTGTCTCACAGAAAACCGATGTAATGTAGCGGCTCGCTGCTGCGTTTCATACTGTGAGTGAGATATCTGGAAGCTCAAATCCCCCTCCCCTTCCCAATCTCTTAATTATGCATTTTCTTTAAGTTCAGCAATGTCCCCATGATTCTTCACTTAGCATTAGAGATCACTTAGCATTAGGTGACCCAATTGCTCGTATACAAATAGTCCCGGGGCACGTCAATACTTACACAGTCGGTGAAGATTGACGAGCTCACACCAGTGTCAATGGACACGCTGCGCCGGGGCGACCATGATCGAGTGCAACAAACTACACACCGACCGCTGTCCACAGTGCACGGCCGTTCACGTGGACACTAATTTGTACATAGAAATGCACCAACACGTCCACTGCGTGCGAGATAAACCAATTTGCAATACCTATAATATTACGTGCAGGAGATGCAATAACCTGTTGCAACTTGCTTAACTTCTTGCGTAAATATTTTAGTGTACTTTGTGTGCATATACCGCAGTTTCGTGTCTCAGGTATTATGGAACTCTATCATGCTCATGTTTCAATAGGCACTAATGTTAAAAACGGGTACTCGACAAATCACTACAAACCTTATCGAATCAAAACCAACCACCGACGGTTTTAATTAAATTTTCCACGTTTTCTTCTGCTCTACCTATTCGTACAAAGAATGCCAAGTACAAGGAACGAGTTAATTAACGTCTCTATAAAGCAAAGTAACTTTCCGTAACTACATTATCCTACATCGATATGGTATTGATGTACGCGCGTTAAATAACATTATAAGCAATTTCATAGCAAAAAGGTTGTCCACAAGCATACACCTGTCTTCAAGCAACCAAATAAGGTGCCTACGATAAATGCAAATCAATAACCATTGCGTCACGATAGCTTTAAAGATCCATTCAGCATCGTGAAAGGCAGGTACGCCTATAGTGAGCCCGTGAGGTCGCTGAGTCAGTGGCCCTTCCTGCGTTCACGCCTTTTGGGGAAATGTTACGTGAGCGGTGGGACGCGCTTAGCAACTCAATGCCACGACGCATTGTCTACGGAGCCTTGTAAACGAAGCCTCTTAAGGAACTGCCAAGATTCATTACGAATCCATAATTATTCTTTTCTTAGTTAATGCGTTTAGTGCGACAACGATCCACGTTGACGCATAAATATTTACATATACAGTGCATGCTTGTTGCATTGCTAATTAGTCGTATAGACGTACGATTATATCTTTTGCTGTTTATATCTCGACTTATTCCTCTTGGAATATTTCCTCTGAAAGATGGTACGTAACGTATTAGTGAAAATACCTGACTGAATGACACAACGACACCATCTGAAACATTTTCAAATTCCATAATATATGTACTCCCTGTAGTTACCTCCCTAAACTCTGGCCCTACCCATCAAAAATATGTGATTCTATTTAGTTTCAAATACATTTCAATGTCATTTTACTTTAGATTTTACCCATAATAGTCTGATTTATTTCTTGCTTCTGTATAATATAATACAACTTAACATTAACAACTGTTTTAAATTTGAAAAAGAAACCGGACCGTGGAAAACTTTTTGGCAAAATTTTAAACGAATCGAAAAAAATTAAATGCATATGTAAAATTACGTCCTAATCTAATATAATATTACATATTCGAGTTGGTTCTTTTGAAGTTTTAAAAGTCAATGATTGATAGCGCGGACCCAAAATTTGTTAGCTTAAGAGCTACATATACTGGATGTTGCTTAAATGTAGTATCAATAATAAATACAGACAGAACGATTTAAAACTCAATGGTAAAGACAAAACTTAAAATTGAGGTTATATATTTTTTTGGAATGATTTTAGCATTTTGCATCAGCATTTAATACATTTTCATTCAAGTGTATTAAACATACTAAGTTACTGTATAGGTAGTTCAATAACATGCAGCGATTTTGAATGATTTGTACATATTAACTTTAAATTCGAATTATTCAGAAATTATGTGACTTTAATTTGCATGAATAAGTTATTAGTTACTCGGCCTATTAGTGCAGTTTTTATTGATACCCTGTTTTTACAACATTTCGAAAGATTTTATTTTAAATTTTTAGTTCTTATTTTATTTTTAGGAAGCAAAGAATCACCAAAATAAATCTGTGTATAAATACCGAAACTCACTCAATCGTTTAAATACGATCAAAAAAATCGATCACACCCGTATAAATTAAGTGAAGTGGATGAGCGATAACAACAATGCTCAATGCGAGAAAAAGCTCAGCAGTTTATCATTTAGTGTCGAATATCAATATTACTCATTCGATGAAAAAGAAAATGCTTTATATAATACATAAATGTCCTAACAATGCAGTACATACTTGTATCGTACATACACTATACGTTGCTTAGATTTGACCACACCTTTCTGTAACACGTTGTATATTTAATTAGTGCGAGATAGGAATCAAGTCGATATGTATCGTAATTACTGTCGAGTGCAATTCACAAAGACAACGTAAACAAGTGAATTCCAGTCAATATAATAATATATACAACGTGTTACAGAAAGGTGTGGTCATATTTTAGGGTCATTACACACTCACTAAATTAAGTACCTATGTACCGGATCATTTCAAACCAAGACATCCTAAAATTTCACGTTAATTTTAATCACTCGTTTATTAAGATCGATAAGATTGATGACATCACTATTATTTATAATGAATGACACTCACTTTTTAATAAACTGAATAAGATTTACATAATTCTACGGACATACGTACGTAACTTGTAATTTAAACACAAAATACCTGAGAGAGACTGTTTGCTGAAGACGATATAGGTACATCGTCTGAAGTATTTTAAAGATTTCATTGTCGGGTCATCCATCTATGAATTTGGCTTAAATACAGTCGACGAGCGTCTTATAAGCTATTATCAGTTGCACTATACTGTATAATACTTGTTTTTAGTCAAATACAACATATTTTTTAAACTCTTAATCATACTTCATAAAATCAGAAATTGTCGAACTGACTGCGTCAAATAAATATTGAAATTTGACAAATGTTTAATGTTTTTTTAATTATAAAATAATTAAATAAAAGGAGGTCTATAGCATAATTGTTTATAATTTAGTGTTGTCCAAAATTGAAAGTCGATATCGACATGTTACTCATTCGATAAAAAAGAAAATTCTATAATTATTGTCCAAGCAATGCAATCGGATTTGGTACTATGGGAGATAAAATACTAATACCCTACACTATACATTGCTTAAATTTGCCCGCCCCTTTCTATAACACGTTGTATAATACACCCAACAGTCACACACATAGCTCTGACCCCACACTAGGTAAACCTGTGTCGTGGGTATCAGGAACTACGAGGGACTTGCGGTCCCACAACACCCAGACCCGAGACCAATATTTGTGGTTCACACAAACATTCGTCTCGGTGTGGGAATCGAACCCACGGCCTCTCGCTTCGCAGCCGACTACTCGCCCGCTGCGCCACGGAGCTGTGACCGTCTCGTGTATTTTACAGTGGTAAACAACATTTTCCAACTCCGTCTGCAACGTGATCAATAGTCTTGTCTCGCACCGGATTGAAGTTACATGCTTTAAAAACATGTATATTTTTCAAACTACGAATGAACGTACATAAAATCCGTTGTATATTACATCATTCTATTGAAATTTGCAAATCCTCAACTTAGTTATCCTGAAAAATAACATAGTGTGTAGTACTGTATTTCTAGTTTGTCATTGAAAACAGCCTACAACGCGTCGCGACGTCGCAATGAGTTCGCGTCTCGATTAGTCAATGTCAGTATACATCGCATCGGCTGTCAACCGCGTATAATACATCTACGATAATACAGTAACATGAAAAAACAGAAGGAATGAGAAAAAGCGGGTAAGCCTGATTTAATAATGGAATGAAATATTTTTAATCAACTTAATGTGTATTTATTAAACTTTACTGATGCAGATAATTGTAAATAAGTCGCAATCGTATTATTTCAATACGAGTATGTCTACGTTAGTACGCACTATGCAGCAGTGTGCAATCATGTAGTTAATTAAGAAATATTCATGTTATTTACTGGATGGAAATTAAAATCTTTCATTGCAAAAGCATCACAAAAAGCATAAGATGGTTTTAAATACATGCTATTAGTGTAACAACCGTTTAAGAGCGGAACAGGTGTACCTATGTTTTATTTTGCGAGGATGCCGAGTGACATTTTTCAGCCGGTTAGTTGTGGCATTCCTTCATGTGAATCTCTATTTTTTCGACCGCTCGGTAAAGGAATCTCGTTGATATTCGTGCACCTGCCATACATAAACTTCCATAAACCACCTAATTTGTACTCGTAAATTATTTTCTATTTTATAAAGCTTTTTATGCAGCGTGAAACATACCGTCACTATACAAAGTATAATGGCATACATACTTCTTCAATACATCTTCTTCTTATATATAAAAATCAATTGCTGTTCGTTAGTCTCGCTAAAACTCCTAAAAGGCTGGACCGATTTTGATGATGTTTTGTATGTGTGTTTGAATAGGGTCCTGGATGGCTTATATGGAATATGTTGCGAGTGAAACGGCGCGAGACGGTTAGTTTGGGATAAAAGTATCTCTTTACTGAAAGGGGGCGGATTATGTGTTGCGGGTAAAACCGCGCGAGACAGCTTGTCTTAAATAATAATAATAAATAATAATACTAGCCCTGTATTATATACGTCCCACTGCTGGGCACGGGCCTCCTCTACTGAATGAGAGGGGTTAGGCCTTAGTCCATCACGCTGGCTTAATGCGGGTTGGCAGACTTCACACACCTTCGAAATTCTTATGAAGAACTTCTCAAGTATGCAGGTTTCCTCACGATGTTTCCTTCACCGGTAAAGCAAGTGATAATTAACAATTAATACACACATAGCTTAGAAAAGTCAGAGGTGTATGCACTTGGGGCTGGTTTCGAACCTGCGACTTTCGTCTCGACAATCCATACCACTCCCCACTGAGCTATCACTGCTTACATATTTTTTTTTATTAGCTTGAATGACGAGACGAGCAGGTCGCTCGCCTGATGGTAAGCGCCACGCCTGCTCATAAACAGAAGCAACGCCACACAGAACTTTGAATAACAAAGCACTGCCATGACACTGGACTGCGCTCGTCACCCCGAGATATAAGGTGTTAAGTCTCATAATGCCCAGTAATGACATTGGCTTCAATGTCCTTCAAACCAGAACACAACAGTGCTTACACACTGTTGCTTGGCGGCAGAAATAGACGAAGCGATGGTACCAACCCAGCCGGCCTCTCGCAAACGAAGGACCTACCACCTTGTACCTTTATGACGATATTTTGAACATAGACCGCACAAAACTTTTTAAATAAAGATGTACGATAGATATCGGGTAACTCTAATTAAATGGCCAAAATGCAACCAATCGACAGCGCTGAATTAATTATTTTGAAACGCATTCCACAATCAAATACACATCAGTGTTTCGTCATTGGTTTTGAACAACTTAGCCCCGTTCCGGCGGGGTTTCTACTCGCTGAATGTGATTTAACCATCCACCGTGACCACGTGTATATATTTCTCAATACAATCATAAACGAGTAAAACACCACAGCATGAACACCTTCTAATATTTATTTTTCGTCTATTACCACTTTTATAATTAGATTGTATCTAAAATAAAGCCGTTTCTGACTATATTACTATTATTTAATAGATTATTTAACTCTACTATTGTAGTTCGTTGTAAAATTACACATAAGTAGATATCAACACGTAGATCTATAGATAAATCAATATAGGTACAAGTACGTTACAAGTGAATACTAGTTATGTAAAATACCGGATTGAGTTATGCAGATGTTTAATTACAATGAGTACACAATATACCTATCTTAGTAAGCCATATATGCCAAGCATAATGCTACTACTTGTAATGCCCTACATAGCAATCAAATATGACTTCTAAAAATGTTTATTATAATTCAACGTACAGACTAAATGCTGATAATGTTATTTAATTATTGAATCGTTTGATTTAATTAATGAGACCGGTTTGACTGTCATCATGTTGTTGGTTATACATTTCGTTAGACGATTTTGCTCTGTGGGACATCCAAGTGATCGTAGATATTGTTTTGCTCTTTTTCTGAAAACACTGCGAGATATCGGACCTCTTTTTATCATTCTTTCCTATCTTTTTGGGGAAAAATGTAATGTTTATGTTTTATTATATAAATGTTGAAACCTTTTCCTTAAGATAAAAACGTATTTGGGTTTACACATAAAATGTATGAAATCGGCTCACAGAACCTGCCCTTATAAATAGGACGCGTAACAAATACTAAACAGGTTGCTCTTAAAATAGTATTCCTTGTTATAGCGGGTTACAAACGCATGCTCAAATAAATACGATATGGTAATAGTCTCTATGAATAAGTACATATAGAACAAAATAATGGTCGTAGAGTAACTTAATGAGTATAGTATTAGAGAATTCAATGACCGTCGCTAAATATAATAATGCATTATTACTCGTGAGTCGTGTCCTTGTTGGCAGATTACAAGAAGACTCACCCTGTTACACTACATAGTACCAAGGTAAATTCAATTATACGCCGTGCGTGCATAACACACGTAAATCAGGATTTAATGCTTCATTTATCCTATGCAACACAATCTAATTAGACATTAACCTACATTTTGCAAAATTTCTTACAAGAATTCGGCTAGTTTTGCACATACATTGCATATATCGTATAAATAAACAACAGAGAATTTTAAAGAACAACGGTGAAAACCAACTTGATAACCGACGAAAAATAATGGGCTCTTAATTTCCCGCGCATATATATTTTGTATAATATGTATAACCACGCATACATTTTCAGAGTAAACCGATTTTATTGATCCTTCTTCATTTGAAAATTGGTCCCTTTTAAGTAAAAAGAAAGGGGTGAAATCGGAGATGAAAGACTTAAACTTTTATGATGTTTATGATTCTTTCGCTAAAATAATGAAATAAACCTTTTCAACAAAAATAAAACCGACGAACTAAATCCCTGAAATAAAAAAAATAAAAAATAATCAGTTCTTTCTACCAATAATTAACCATTAAATTGCAATAGCACCGACTTCAAATCGGCAATTTTTATTTTTTTTCATTAATAGATTTATTTATTAGAAAGTGATATTTGTTAGTGTTTATAATATTGTATTAGAAGATACAATCTGGATTATGATCCATGCTAGATTTTTAAAAAAACTTTACGAATCACAAGTAATAATAATACTTTTTAAGATGATAGTGTCATATATTGCCCTACCCAATGTAAGGAATAATGTATCAATAACATCATTATTATAATATTTAGAACCATTTGCTATAAATAAGAAAAGGGTTGGGTCATCGCACAGAATACACTTGCATTTCAATCTATTCAAACGTCCATTTAGCTGCATCAGCTTTAATAGTTTACTTCCCTCAAGATACATACAAAATAAGTACGCAACGCAGAATATAACATCCCATTATTACATCCAGATTGTAGGTCGCAGGATATAAATCACATTGCAATGCCCACCTCCGCAGTTGCCTCACACACATCGGAAGCTCCGCGTTTCATCTACGTTAGGCAACCGTTGATAATAGCAATTATTATTCTTTGCTTGATAATATGAGCCTAATTACGCGTATCAACTTCTTTTTTATGTTTACTTATCGGAGGCCATGTAAAGATCTTACATGCAGCAGACTTACCTTCATACGTAGGTAATTGGGCCTTAGGTACTTATTATTGTACCAATCCGAGTTGTGCTTTAATGTTCGGCTGTGGCGTAAGTTCAGGGGAAGCTGACGCTAGTTCATCTTTTACATAATAAATTGAACATATATTTAGATATTAAATTATATTATACTTGGTGGTAGGTCCCTCGTATGCGAGAGACCGGCTGGGTTGGTACAACCGCTTTGTCTATTTCTGATCCTAAGCAACAGTGTGTAAGCTCTGTTGTGTTCCGGTTTGAAGGACATTGAAGCCAGTGAAATTACTGGGCACTGAGAGACTTAATACCTTATGTATCGCGGTGATGAACGCAGTCCAGTGTCATGCAGTGCTTTGTAATTTAAAGTTCTGTGTGGCGTTGCTTCTGTTTATGAGCAGGTGTGGCGCTTACCATCAGGCGAGCGACCTGCTCGTCTCGTCATTCAAACTAATAAAATATAAATAAAAAAATACTGGTCTCCTATGAAAGTTTCATAGGTATTGTAACTGTAAACAAACAAAGTACTCGTAGCGCGTGTCATTTCCCCACCTGTACACTAGTGGCCATGATATCAAGATATCGCTTTTTATAGTAATTTGTATAGAAATTGTTATTTAAAAAAAAAAAGAATGAACGATGCCAATTAGACGACTGCCGAGACCGAACACTCTAAAATGATACGACCTTATGGAGCTAGTAGCGTAGCTTTACGTTAGCACAGCTCATCAATATCATGGGTCAGATGGTAGCATATGCAAAATGCAACCAGTCTATCCTCGAGTTTGGACATAATTAATGTATTACATTTAATCGACCCGACGCTGGCCTCGCCAAGAAACCGTGAAAGTCCATATCACATTATAAATAAACAGATAAACAAATATGAGGCAATTGTAATTAATCGGTTGGTTAAATGTTACTCAAACAATCAATGGCATTCCAGGCACTACTTTTGTTTCGTGTAGGTCATGTTTGTTGTAACAAAATTGTCGTAGGGCGTAGATAACACGATTGGAATTTATTAACAATGAAAAAAGCAAATAAGAATTGCTACTCGTTTGTTTTTAGGTTATGGATGAAGTAACACGAGTGGCAATGGGTACAAAAGGCACTCGATGTCGCAGCTCAACTGTTCAAACATGCTGCAAACCAATCGAAGACACTCAAAACATTTCATTCATTTGTATAATTGGCGATGCATGTATCCTGAATACCGGTACAAGTTAAAACGTCAGACAAATTGGTAAAGTTAGTTGTTAGCAATTAGCGGAACATGGTTTTGTTGCTATGTTTTCGTGGTACGTGCCGTTTTAGGAAACGTGACTTCGTTCTACAAACCATACTGTGTTCGAAAATACGTTTGGATATGTAGACCTGAACGTTTGTTATTTTCATAATTGGCTAGCGAAACATTCTGTTGCTACTTCATTATTTGAATAGTAAAATTTATTAAATTATTTTTAGCCAGGTTTTTAGGTTTGCACAGATACGCAAGAACATACAATCCTACTTCCTCCTACTATTAATGAATGTGAATTTTGATGTTTGTTAGTCAATCACACTTTTCCAATCAAACGACTGAACAGTTTTGGGTGAAATTTGGCACACAGGTAGACCATGACCTGGATTAGGACATAGGCTACTTTTTTTATCCCGGAAAAGAACATCCACGCGGGCGGAGCCGCGAGAAAAAGCTAGTAGTTCCATATTTTGAAAGGACGGGTTAGATGTTTTCATAGAGCACACATGGTTTACTTTTTGCGTACAATTAAGAATTTATTTACATCTTTTAAAGAATCAGTGTAATAATATAGATAAATTGTAAAGTAATGCCAAAGTCATATGAATATAGAGGCTGTAAAGAGGCAAAGCGCGCGCCGAGGCGGTATCGGCAGCAATCCAGAGTACACTCAGGATCCGTCGAGACCATCCAACTTGCGTCGAAAAAGGCCTAGGTTGTATTGGTTAGGGAGCCGATCCAGCGGTCGTACAGGTAAAGGCAACTGGGTCGGGAGGCTAATAAATCCGGTATAACCATGCCTCGTCCTGGGAGGGTATCCGTAATCGGGATTTACCCCGCGGGAAAAAATAGTCATGTGTATATGTGAAAATAAATGAAACTACTTAATAACAATCACTATTAAAACTAAACTTTTGTTACTAATAAATTGCCAAATGGCAAATAAAGGATAGTAAGAGCATTGCACATAGGTATGTCCATTGTTTGAAAAAATGCAAAAGTAGGACACGCGCTACGCTGCTTGAAATGACAAGATCGAAATATTTTATTTTATGAACAATTATATAAGATATCGAATTCCGATGTAATTCATCCGCATAAATAAAAGGCTTTTACAGCAGCTGCATACCTAGAGGGAGTAATTATTTTGCATTTACTGAAGTTGCGGTAATTATTAAAATCTCAACTGTTGAGTATAAAATAAATGCCTGCGTACAAAACGGTGCCTTGAAGTCATTTACTTAAATGCCCACATTATCCACTTTTAAGCACACAAGTAACTTACTGCACGTTATATTTGTGAACATAATATCAAATAATTTATATAAACTTTTCAAATCTTGAAATATAAATTGTATATTAGGAGTAAATCGGTAAGCGTATATTTTACTCTATATACAATAATTAGATATTAAAATATTTAATTTACTTCCCATTTCTTAATACTGAATATCTTAGTATGTTAATGTATCATGTTGAAATATTCTTTTTTTATAGCTTAGGGTGGCAAACGGGTTAGTGGGTCACCTGTTGGTAAGTGATCTTCACCGCCCATGTACGCCCACAATTCCAGAAGAATGATGGGCGCGTAGCCAACCTTTAAAGGAAAGGGATAATTAAGGAATTGGGAAGAGGAGGGGATTTTGGGCCTCCGGATATCTATGATAGTAGGATAGTTTTTGTGAGACAGCCGACCCATTCATCCCTTAGACAAAACTGTAAACATCGTGGCTCTACCACTTTATAAATATTAAGAACATATAACTAGGTATAATATTAACAAAAACCTCTGGCATAATTTTATCCCTATCGTATCGTACCGCATCGTCGAGTAATGAAACAAAAACCACTAGAATTATTAGTTACTAAAAGGATTTGATACAATGCAATGCATACAGAAGGCATTTACGCTATGTGGTTACATTACAAAAACTAACTGTTAGTACATCGTCCCAGTTTCCTTGCATATATAATTAATAACAAAGATAAAAATTAATTTAAAACCGTTCGTAAGTTTACGACACGGATAATATACCGTCGTAGTTTGTTAATTTGCACGTCCGACCGTTATAAAAGGCGCGAGTGTGTACGCCCAAATAAAAAGTATTTCATAATTATAATCATATAGCACCGACCGAGTAATTAGCAACTAACGGACTCCATTATACATCTGAACACTTAAGCCCAAGCAAGTATTGGTATTATTTCGATGATCACAATCTCTGAAATTTCTTCGCAATTTTATTACGAAAAAATTTACGCAATCGATATGCCATTTACATGTTGACATAAACTGAACTCGCTCGAATTGCAATAACACAACGTTAATAAAGGAAATGTTCAGAGGTAAAATAAACACAAGCAATTTATTTAAAAATAATACTTAAAAAAAAAATATCCGTAAAGGGCCAACAAGGTAAACTTTTCACTTATAATTCGATCTTCGTTCAGACTACATACACATCTGACAAATAAATAGCAGTGTATGAGAGAGGTGGTAGGTGCCTTATATGTGAGAGGCCGCCTGGGTGCGTGCAATCGCTTTATATATTTCTACCGCCCAGCAGCAGGGTGTAAGCATTGTTGGGTTCCGGTTTGAAGGTCCTTGAAACCAGTGAAATTACTGGACTTAACATCGTATGATGCTGTTCAGTGTCAAGCAGTATTTCATAATTCCAATTTCTGATTGGTTTTGTTTTCATTTGTGGGCAGACGTGACGCTTACCATCAGACGAACGACCTGCTCGTCTCGCCGTTAACGCTTATAATAAGAAGTTGTAGTTATATTCAAATAATGTTATCAAATATAAAATTCCATGTTGAACCAATGACACGTGAGTTCACGTGAAGCATGCGTAGAACGTGCGAAAAAGTTAAACAGCTATGTGATACATTACTTCTATTGATAACTTGTATATGTCATTTGTCTTAAATTATTTTTTAAATGTAAAAAACCTTTTATAAATTGAGATTGAGCAATAAATAACAGGTATAATTTTATGACTCTACATTTTTTATCAAGCAATTGTTAAATTGAATATTACCGATCTAGATTATTTTAAAACATTAATTACCTTGCATCGGATTGAGATAGATAGTATAATGTCGGTTTAATTTAATGCTACGTTTCTTGAGATGACTCTATCTACTTCTATGTATCACAATATGGACCAACCCGACCGGTAGCGGCTTATGGCTTGAATTATCTTTTTTCTGCATGACGGTAGCACCATTGCGCCATTGACTCCGATACGCATAGTTACACCCCTTTCCACATTTTATATTCCATATAAATTAAACACTAACACTGCAATTTTAATCACTTTTATAGCATCAGCATAGTAAGATTTCTTTGTTTTACCGCTCAATTAAATATTTCTAAGGCTATTAAGCAACTTATGCATCATGTTTAAGTAAGTTTAATGGCCTTTACAGACATAATTTCTGTCTGGTTAGATTCTAATACTTTAAGTTGGAAATAATTGAAGAAAATATTTTGTATAGCACCATATTCTTCAAGTGCTTAACTAGAGCAAAAAACTAACAATATAATAGAAATGAACAAAAACATCGAGGAAAAGTTTCCAGCAAGAAATTGTATAAAAGTCATTACGCCCAGAAGTAGGTTAAAATTATAAATACGTAAACAGGAATAAGCTAAGAGTTTCTAAAAACAAAAGAAAATGTTGGGAGTGAACGCAAGCTAGTTTTTTCCATCAAGTCCGTGTTCATTGTATGTAGACCATCACAAAAATCGATTTGAGTGCATAAAAACTGAAATGAAATGAAAGTCTATTATCGACAATGAAAGTACATTATACCAAGAATACTAACATAAAAGTAAAATAAAGGTGACCGCGCACGCGCGTATTAATAGACACTTAAGATTTAACGACCGACATTATATACGCTACTTTACGAAAAGGAGTTAAACAATAAAAGTTCATATCTCGCATATAATAATAATTATTATGTAACCGTTATTACATGGGGGTAGATCATTGCCGAATCTGAATGAATACAAAATACTTGTAGGCGAACAATATTCTCTTTTGTCTACACATATTATCTGACCCTAGCATGGAATTCCCAGATTATCAGCCTCGATATTAAATACCTACCAGCCGTTTAACTAATATTTGTAAATTTCGATCACAACTTTTATATTTTTTATTAAGCAAATAACAACAACTAATATTACCTAAACGGCTGGTAAATTATTACACAAACGATTGGCATAAAGCAGGTTTACACTGCAGGTTTTGGATGTAGGTACATCCAAAGTGAATCAAGATGAATGATAAAAAAAATACACATAATCTTTAGATGAAACAAATAGTGAAAGGGAATTTACACAGATGACTAAATGATTCATTCATTGCAAGATGAACACTAAAAGTGATAATTATTCATGAAAATGAGCTTTAGATTCCTACTTGCTTGTATTGGATCCAAAGGTTAATTTTATGATGATATAGCATACACCGGCAAATGGGCAGGTGGGTCACCTGATGGTAAGTGATCTCCACTGCCCATGTACGCCCACAATAACAAAAGAATTATGGGCGCGTTGCCGACCGTAAAGGTAAGGGATAATTAAGGGATTAGGAAGGGGAGAGGGATTTAGGCCTCCAGATATCTCACTCACCGTACGAAACGCACCAGCAAGCACCTACTTTACGCCGGTTTTCTGTGAGACAGTGGTAACGACCCGGACTAGCCGGCCCATTAATGCTGTAAACAAAACTGTCTACAGTGTGGCTCTACCACTCAAGAAAATGGTTTCTTTGAAAATGCTCTTGTCGTTTCGGGACGTTCACACTAACTTTGTATACATCATTATATCTAATCATACCTGTATATATCCAATATTACAACAATACTTTTTTTTATTATAAACCATTATAATTACTATATTATGCACATATACTTAGTTTAACATACTTTACACATTTATTACACAGGAAAATTATATCAAAATTACTTATTAATAACTAAATCAAAACGTAATAGTAAATTATTCATCGTATTGTGTCAATCATTACAAAATAATTACGCTGTCATTCAGTTATAGCGGAATCATACGATTCAATCTTAATGGATCAACTGACTTGAATCAACAAATGTGTATGGTTTTTGTTGATCAACTCGATTAAAATACTATTCATATGGTTCGAATCGCATGCCCCGCTATTAGACATCTCAATTAACGAAATAGCTGCATTAAGTCTGTTTAACTTTTGTTCAATAACTTTGGTTTTATTGAATCATAAAGCTGGCTGAAAACAATAGCCGTTATCTTTGCAGCTTTATTCATAAATCCATTGTTTGAAAAGTTAAATTGGTCCGAGCCCCGAATGAATGAATGCACTTGTCGCATGTATGGAACGCGGTGTTATTATTGTGATGCATAGTAAGAGTGGAGATGTATCAGAGTGACGCGTGTGGTGGTGTGCACAGTCCGCAGCCAGCCGACAGACAGCGACGTGCGCCGTGTGCGTACCGCTTCGTACCACGGTCCACGGTCCACGAGGAGTCGGCCGCGGCACTCGGCAGTCGAGTCGCGCGCACTGTGCTCACCCGTCGCCGCACTCCGCGCTGCAGCACCACGATCCCGTGTCCGCACCGTGCAGTGCCCGCCCTTATCAAAACATTCCCGCATTCGGATCGATCCGCATGTATTTACACGCTTGAGTCTACGCAGTGATAACGTGAACTCACCACCGCATCGTGACTTTGTGACTAGACCCCGACCATAAATAAATACAAGTGCTGTGATCGACATGTGATTTTTAATTGCGTCTCTACATATCATTATTTCAGGATTTGCTGGTTCAAGTGACAGTAAGTTTTATTAATATTTTTTTTGTACAATTGAAGATGATCATCAAATCCCACACGCCTTCAATAAATATAATAATTATGGTACAAGGTCAAACAACAATTTATTCAATGTAGGTATATTTAGATAATTAATCGGCTGACAAATATAACCTTTAAAGCCCGTATTATTATACAAAAAGTAAAAAAAATGTTATCTTTTAATAACATAAGTACTGTCTAAGTCCAAGGTAAAATAAATTAATAAATGATTTTCTTTCTGCTTACTAAACAACTGGGTCAAATTATTTATTTGGTTTAATTTAAATTTTGATTCCAAATATCATTATAATTGTGACAAACAAATAAGATTTAGTGATCTTTATTATATTTGAAGCTGAACAGAGTTTCAGGCATTACTAAAGACACTTGTGTATATTTACACCATGCACAGACATAAAAGAGTTTCCGGAACTAATAGAAAGAACAGCTGTTTCGAAAGAAACCATCTTGGTTTTATTACTACGTAGCATCGTAGTGTGTTTTATTATCTTTTTATATTTTCATAACAAAAAAAGAAATGTCATTCAATGGCTATTGTATAGATCTCAATTAATCAAGTAAATACAACTATTTTACGCATTTGATTAATTTTACAATTCAAATCATTAGATTTTTAAATGGGATCTTTGATAAAATACTAATTAAATAAAAATATATTATGTATTCTGTTACATACAATTTTTGACACGCTTCGTGAACTACTTTAATATTATAAAAATAGTTATTCTAACTTAACGATTTTTAAGTTATATAAACAAAAGAAAATATATAAATTCATTCAACCGGCACGGGCACCAACTCCGGAACAACTCTACTGTAAATGTAAATAGCTATGTAGTTTATTTAGTTCTGATTAAACGTTATTTGTTTCTATTTTTATTTTACAATCTTTAGTTTTAGGTCCAGCTACTGTATGTAATCCACTGCGATTGGGTTGTAGTATTCGTGTTCTGTTATCCGTTGACAAGTTTCCATTCTCTAGCTTGTAGATCGTCATCATATTATCTTGACCGAATTTATATTGATCCTTATTTAAATGAATACCATCAATTAAAATAGATCTCATAATTTGCCTGTCTGGCTTTATCCTGGCTTAATGTCAAGGGACGCCTTACCACCATGGTTTGACAATGTATTTGGTATTATATAGGGCGACCCGCCGTCTGACCCCCACAACCCGCAACGAGAATCAAGTTTTGTCGTTGCCTCGTCCGTTAATCAGTAGTCTGTACCACGTGCAGCTGAGGTTCCCGGTTGGAAGTCGATTAAAACTAAAAAGTAATGTAATAATATTATTATATTTAGTTAATTATAAGCAATTATTAACATTTATTAGTTTGGTGAATGCTATGTACGCCATACTTGTTGTACATATCAGTCATTGTCATTTACATTGTAACAACAATATGTAATTGTAAAAATATGTACAACGTGGCAGTGCTTTATTAACTAAATAAATAAATAATAAATAAACATTTAGGTGATTTCCACACAAGCGTCAAAAGTGAACTGTCTTAAATAACATATGTATTATTATAACAGATATTTCGGTAAAATTTTGCTCGTTTTGTTATATGTGTGTAAGCTTTAATTCGTGTGATGGAGATGGAGAGACAGTTAATGATTTTAGAAGTAACAGAATTTACAATCAATAGAGTTCATCAATAGTGACAAACACACGCCGTCATTGTCTCTATAATGTTACAATCACGCACACTGCACATGGCAAGACGTGCAAGAATGACTTGAATTATGTACATAATATTGAAAATCAATGTCAACGTTCGATTAATATTGCGTGTAATGTCCATGCTTTCAATCTCGTATCACCGTACCAATGACTGGCGCATTCTGTTATATAAACGACTTCTGACCGCTGCACTGCGTATAATATACTCTCAGAAAGGATGTTATTATTGCATCGATCATTGGAACTATGAAAATGGTACCATAAGGTCAATAAAGCTTGAACACCTTGTCTACTTATTACATTTGATTGTTTCGTTTTAGAGATCAATATGTAAATGCAGATTAGCCGTTAGTAAACACTTCATAATATGACTAAACTTTACAAAAACCATCATATTTTTCAATAACATTATTATTACACTTATATTAATGAAACTTAAACAGTAAATACAGATCTGTTTTATGACTTTTGTAAACACAAATTTGACAAAAATGCAGTATAAACCTTACATTTTATGGGCCATAAATCAATGAAATCGATTTGCCTTGACCCATCCGGTTCTTATTTACTCAAGGCTATTAAGATTAAAACATTCGTATTAATTGATGATTATGCCTAAGAAAATATTTAAAAAATAAGGCGCCTATAGCAGTCATGCACAATAATAATTGTAGGTTATAAAAAAACGGCCAATAGCAGGTCGGATTCGCGCACCAAGGGTTCCGTAACTCCTTAAATTATTACTTTATATGTTTATTTTTAAAAATAAAAATATATATAATAATAACATTCTGTGAAAATTTCGGCTGACTAGCTATTCTGGTTCAGAAGATAGAGCCCTTTAAATGTAGGGCAAACCGACAGTACAGAGCCAGCGTAGGCTTAGTAAAATAGGCATATAGGCATAGTAATCATTGGCACTCTTTGGATATGAAACCTTAAAAATTAAACATTATATATATTATGTATCCGGTGATAAAATCTAATTCTATACAAATTGTTATGCCGTCCAACGACAAAATATTGCATTTATTAACACGCTTTACGATTGGACTGAAAGATACGCATTAATAATTCCGTGTGTTTTTGTGATTGTGTATACATTAATCTGCACACAAAGTTTTTCTTTAGTTGCGAGCTAAATGAGTGCGTTAGCAATGGCCCGTATTGAGCGCACGCATCTGCGACCTGAATGCCATCGGAGCGTCTCGCGTATTAATCTGGATAATTCATCAACATTGCCAGTGGCTATTAAATACGTCGATTTATGATGTTCCACATTTTATAAAGTCGTATTTTTACAATAACATAACTACTGATTTGCAACCATGCTCACCATATTAAAGTCATTTACATTAATTGCGGGAAGTGTATATTTTTTTACGTATTATTATGAACGAGTACTGTAGCGTAATAGTAATAATAATATGCAAAATATAATTATATTTTGCATTATTCAATATTTAGAAATACGAATTTCTATGAAGTAATATCGCCAAAGTGGTAGATTTTATAAACATTTCGATATATGTACCTACATTTAAAACAAGGTACTCACCCATTTAAATTCATCTCGATAAGTTTGAGATAAACGTTTGAATAAAAGTAAACTGTTTTAATATCATTGAAACAATTCCAATCTCATAAATTGCAGTTTACCCCGGAGTAGATATCAGTACAAAATAAAGCTTTTGACCATATGTATTGAGATAAGACGACGATTTGAATGGCTCGTTCATTAGTTCATCTTGCAAAAGCTGCAGAATACTTTGTATCAATAATATCACCACGCGATTATACTTTCATACTTAATCCTTACCAGCAATATTTTAGTAAAATAGGCTTAGTAAAATAGGCATATAGGCATAGTAATCATTGGCACTCTTTGGATATGAAACCTTAAAAATTAAACATTATATATATTATGTATCCGGTGATAAAATCTAATTCTATACAAATTGTTATGCCGTCCAACGACAAAATATTGCATTTATTAACACGCTTTACGATTGGACTGAAAGATACGCATTAATAATTCCGTGTGTTTTTGTGATTGTGTATACATTAATCTGCACACAAAGTTTTTCTTTAGTTGCGAGCTAAATGAGTGCGTTAGCAATGGCCCGTATTGAGCGCACGCATCTGCGACCTGAATGCCATCGGAGCGTCTCGCGTATTAATCTGGATAATTCATCAACATTGCCAGTGGCTATTAAATACGTCGATTTATGATGTTCCACATTTTATAAAGTCGTATTTTTACAATAACATAACTACTGATTTGCAACCATGCTCACCATATTAAAGTCATTTACATTAATTGCGGGAAGTGTATATTTTTTTACGTATTATTATGAACGAGTACTGTAGCGTAATAGTAATAATAATATGCAAAATATAATTATATTTTGCATTATTCAATATTTAGAAATACGAATTTCTATGAAGTAATATCGCCAAAGTGGTAGATTTTATAAACATTTCGATATATGTACCTACATTTAAAACAAGGTACTCACCCATTTAAATTCATCTCGATAAGTTTGAGATAAACGTTTGAATAAAAGTAAACTGTTTTAATATCATTGAAACAATTCCAATCTCATAAATTGCAGTTTACCCCGGAGTAGATATCAGTACAAAATAAAGCTTTTGACCATATGTATTGAGATAAGACGACGATTTGAATGGCTCGTTCATTAGTTCATCTTGCAAAAGCTGCAGAATACTTTGTATCAATAATATCACCACGCGATTATACTTTCATACTTAATCCTTACCAGCAATATTTTAGTAAAATAGGCTTAGTAAAATAGGCATATAGGCATAGTAATCATTGGCACTCTTTGGATATGAAACCTTAAAAATTAAACATTATATATATTATGTATCCGGTGATAAAATCTAATTCTATACAAATTGTTATGCCGTCCAACGACAAAATATTGCATTTATTAACACGCTTTACGATTGGACTGAAAGATACGCATTAATAATTCCGTGTGTTTTTGTGATTGTGTATACATTAATCTGCACACAAAGTTTTTCTTTAGTTGCGAGCTAAATGAGTGCGTTAGCAATGGCCCGTATTGAGCGCACGCATCTGCGACCTGAATGCCATCGGAGCGTCTCGCGTATTAATCTGGATAATTCATCAACATTGCCAGTGGCTATTAAATACGTCGATTTATGATGTTCCACATTTTATAAAGTCGTATTTTTACAATAACATAACTACTGATTTGCAACCATGCTCACCATATTAAAGTCATTTACATTAATTGCGGGAAGTGTATATTTTTTTACGTATTATTATGAACGAGTACTGTAGCGTAATAGTAATAATAATATGCAAAATATAATTATATTTTGCATTATTCAATATTTAGAAATACGAATTTCTATGAAGTAATATCGCCAAAGTGGTAGATTTTATAAACATTTCGATATATGTACCTACATTTAAAACAAGGTACTCACCCATTTAAATTCATCTCGATAAGTTTGAGATAAACGTTTGAATAAAAGTAAACTGTTTTAATATCATTGAAACAATTCCAATCTCATAAATTGCAGTTTACCCCGGAGTAGATATCAGTACAAAATAAAGCTTTTGACCATATGTATTGAGATAAGACGACGATTTGAATGGCTCGTTCATTAGTTCATCTTGCAAAAGCTGCAGAATACTTTGTATCAATAATATCACCACGCGATTATACTTTCATACTTAATCCTTACCAGCAATATTTTAGTAAAATAGGCTTAGTAAAATAGGCATATAGGCATAGTAATCATTGGCACTCTTTGGATATGAAACCTTAAAAATTAAACATTATATATATTATGTATCCGGTGATAAAATCTAATTCTATACAAATTGTTATGCCGTCCAACGACAAAATATTGCATTTATTAACACGCTTTACGATTGGACTGAAAGATACGCATTAATAATTCCGTGTGTTTTTGTGATTGTGTATACATTAATCTGCACACAAAGTTTTTCTTTAGTTGCGAGCTAAATGAGTGCGTTAGCAATGGCCCGTATTGAGCGCACGCATCTGCGACCTGAATGCCATCGGAGCGTCTCGCGTATTAATCTGGATAATTCATCAACATTGCCAGTGGCTATTAAATACGTCGATTTATGATGTTCCACATTTTATAAAGTCGTATTTTTACAATAACATAACTACTGATTTGCAACCATGCTCACCATATTAAAGTCATTTACATTAATTGCGGGAAGTGTATATTTTTTTACGTATTATTATGAACGAGTACTGTAGCGTAATAGTAATAATAATATGCAAAATATAATTATATTTTGCATTATTCAATATTTAGAAATACGAATTTCTATGAAGTAATATCGCCAAAGTGGTAGATTTTATAAACATTTCGATATATGTACCTACATTTAAAACAAGGTACTCACCCATTTAAATTCATCTCGATAAGTTTGAGATAAACGTTTGAATAAAAGTAAACTGTTTTAATATCATTGAAACAATTCCAATCTCATAAATTGCAGTTTACCCCGGAGTAGATATCAGTACAAAATAAAGCTTTTGACCATATGTATTGAGATAAGACGACGATTTGAATGGCTCGTTCATTAGTTCATCTTGCAAAAGCTGCAGAATACTTTGTATCAATAATATCACCACGCGATTATACTTTCATACTTAATCCTTACCAGCAATATTTTGCAACTGCAAATACTTGACTAAGCATCTTGAAACGTTCTTATTTCTTGTTTTTATTTATTTTATCGTGATTAATTACATTCTAACATTCAACCATTTTCTTGACTCTTTTATACACAAAAAGAGACTGTGAGCGAGCCAGTGGAACTTCTTAAAAAGTAAAAAAAACAAATTGGGCGCCAGACTGGTTTGGCGTAATTCCGGAAGCGAACAGGTTTCAAAGAGCAAAGATAAGTATTAATTAGAATTTTAATTTTTACTAATGAAAGATGCTTGTGAGCAGTCAGAGCAGGTCGGGAATCTTTTTTCTAAACCTATTACAGCTATTGAGTAATAATGCGGCTTTCACTGATTCTAACAAGTTATTATAGTCGAAGCAACACGCAACAGTTTTTAGGTAATCGACTACGTTACAATACACTAATTTCAATGAAGCATAAAGATCATAATGTGTCATGTACCTTTATTGTACGTGTTTAATGATACCTACTATAAACATTGTAGATTGAGTGCGTTACATATTTTATTGGCACTGTATTTTTAGATCAGTTTATGTTTGACCGTCTTATGTTAAAAGTCAAATGATATGCGTGGCTAGTTTACACATTAGACATGATTACAAATGTATCTCAATATAAAAATTAATTATATGTATATGTAAGTACAATATTATTTTTATGTGAATTTGACAGAGTTTAGAAATAAGGATCTTATGTAAGTATAATTTACGTTTTTGGATTTGTATACTTATACTTTTTTTAACGTACAACCAATAGGTACTGTATAAAATTTATGCAAGCACAAAAGCTTTGTACGGCAACGCAAATTTAAAAATAAGTTGATAAATTGACATTGTGAATATGATGATAATAATTCTAAACTACTTGATTATACAATTATACATACAGCATTCTCAAAGAACACATCATGACCGTGAAGCATAGCGAAAACATTAAACTAATGGTTTTACTTAATTGACGAATTCTGTACATCACACGTGTAACAAATTAGACTCGTGAGTTCCAGACAATAAAACAAAGCATCTTGATCCAATCTAGTTAACTTGTAAAAGTTATGTTCATTATGAACGACTGCGACGTAAAATGCAGAAAGTTGTATCAATCTGGAAGTAATTATTGTGTATATTTTCGCATAAAGATTCTGTTATTTATGAAGTCTTAATCTTCGGTAGGTATCCTCGTCTCTCGTAGCTAAAAAAGAGTAGGCGGCAAGGTTAGCACCTAGATAAAATCCTTTTTCTCTTTAATATTACAAAGCAGCACGAATAAAAATTATGACGCCTCCACTAACGCACAGAATTAATCACTCGATTACATCACTTTACAACAGAAATTATCTCCTAGATAATGATTACATTATGCTAATTGTTAATCGTAAATATCTTGAATGTAAAATGTCTGGGGTCCAATTCTTTGACAGGAAATAGTCGAGTTTGTTTTATTGCCAGCTATTAATGTCTCATAGCTGGACGTGTTTGATTTTCCTACGCTAGATTTACGCAAGCCGGAGCCACTTAATTTCCAATCCAGCTGCCTCTGGTACATCACATTTATCTAATCGACTACCTACTCGAGATCATTAAGCAGTCTTATCTCTCAAATATTGCAGAGTAAGTAATCCCAAGAAATAACTGGGCCAGAGCAATTAAAGTTACGGTAAAATATGAATAGACAAAATAAATAATAAAAAGAAAGGAACGCAGATGCGGCGCGATTCTTTTCGTCTTGTTATTTGATGGTGGCATTGTAAAGGTGTTAAAGTTTTATTAAGGCAAGGTTTGTTGTGGATCGTAAAAACCTCATTTTGGTGTAGGAGGGTATACTTCCGAGGAGCATTTCTCTACAATGGCTACGTCCGCCCACGGTGAGTGGTGAGCCCGGTGCGGCGTCCGCCCGCCTACGCGCGTGTAAATTGTTCCAGTAACTGTATCCGCGACAAATTACCGATTTACCTTGCATATTGTACCTTTAAACTTGATTTGATTGCTAACTTGAATACCCTTTTACACACGTCTTCCAGACTTATTATTGGAGTCAATATTTTGTTTCATTTTTACTTAACTTGAATGGCAATGCACTGCACTTGTCACCCCGAGACTTAGATGTTAAGTCCTATAATGCCTAGTAATTTTACTAGCTTCAAAGCCTATTATAATCGCCTTCAAGTTAGTTTTTTTACACGGTCACAGGCCTCTACAATTCAGTATGCACCGATAATCATGCTAATTTTGTTGTTTTTTTTTGTCGCGGTCAGTAACCAATTTATTCAATTACAGGTAGCCAGACACAATTTCATTTATATGTTTTATTATATAGATTTACACTGATAATATAACTATAGTAAACATTACTTAGTTTCCTTTAAAGGTCGAGTTATTTGTCTGAGGACTTGAAAAAATCTAGTTTTTACATGAAAACAATATATTTGATAGGAAGCAATTAGATACTATTATTACCTAATTGTGCTTATGTAGCTATATGCACAATAGTCTATTATTTCTCGATATCAATGATTATTCCAATATGGCGTGCTATATAAAATTAACAAAAATAAAACGAACCAAAAACGAAAACAAATGTCCTAAGTTCATTTATTTATTTCTTTTAGGAAAGCTTACGAACTTAAGTATGCTGTATATAAGTTTGCTGTATGACAATGAAAAAAAGTTTCTTGGTTTTTGTGCTTCTTCGCAGACCTGTGGGCATTTGTGAAGCACCGGTAGAGTCTTTCTACGTAATGTTAATGTAATTGGTGTGTAAAAGTGCTCGTAGTGGCCATTAGCATAATAAACGTTTTTATTTTAATTATTATTACTGGACATATTTTCATCGAACTGAAAGTTTTTTTTTGTTACCTTTAACACGCTTACTTATATCCACACAACAACTATTCGTAATATAAATGTAACAATTCCTGGTACATGAAATTGCCTACACTGAGGAAGCTCAGTGTAAGCACTGTTGTGTTCCGGTTTAAAGGACATTGAAGCCAGTGAAGTTACTAGGCATTATGAGACTTAATAACTTATGTCTCGGGATGACGAGCGCAGTCCAGTGCCAGGCAGTGCTTTGTAATTCAAAGTTCTGTGTAGCGTTGTTTCTGTTTATGGGCAGACGTGGCGCTTACCATCAGGCGACCGAACTGAATGTCTCGTCATTCAATCTAATAAAAGATCACAGTCAGTAACATGTCACATTGTGTAACTAGTCAGTTTTCAATTTCTTCTCATGCTACATTTCGTCTCACTCCCAAGTTATCTGACGATGTACAAATAATTAAGCACAAAAGAAAGTGTAATCATTTTTTTATTTAATTGCTGGCAAACTAAACTTGTCTTGAAAATTATAACACATTATATTATTGTGGGACTTCTTTTTAGATTAACCCTATCGAATATAAAAATAACGTGAAAGTTCGTCCAAATTTGGATGAAATATTGCGTAGCATAAAAAAAACATAGAAGCTGGTTTTTACATTTTTAACAAACTTATCCAAAAATATACGAAATCGTTAATTGAGATGTTTTTATACCTAATTGTAATCGAAGTAATTGTACCTACATGTGTGTAGGATAAAGGAGACGAAATACAGCATGAGGCGAATTGAGGAAACTGACTAGTTAAGCAAAGTGATGTATTACTGAATGTGGCCTATCAAAACACGACGAAATGGATAATGCGACAAGCTGTAACACCGCATACAAAAGTGCACCCAGCCACGGGTCGCTGAGCTTATTTCCGTCCTGTGCAAATCTATCGCCCGCGCTATATCGAGCACAAATCCCAGTCCCTGGCAAAACATGGTTTTCGAATTAAAAAAAAAAATTAATTAACCCACCTGGAAATCGAACCCATGACCTCGCTGCCTCTAAATGAATGAAAAAAGTATACTTAACAACTATGTAGTAATATTCGATTCATAATCAACATTCATGTTATTATTTTGAAAAAAATTATAGCCTTACGCACAAACAAATTAACAAGACTGTAATGCTATTTTCAGTGTGGCGCGGTGCAATCAGTTCATTATAAGCGTTCCTTTTAACTGAGTGAAACTTTATACTAACGATCTTGGCCCGGATAACCAGAGTACTGTGATGTTAGGATACTCGAGTAACTTGGTCGCGCTCACTCCGGACACTTTACACTTCTTTCACTAACTTATCACGTGTGCCAATAAATGTTAATGTAGGTAATTCACTCCATTTGTGCTTCTCAGAACTTGTACAATACCTAAATGGCAGTATCTAATATGCACTGACAAGTTACATCAACACCTATAGACGAGTAGTGTATCTCGACATCCGTGTGAATTGTAATTCTGACTATTCGCAAAAACTTAATTATGTTTTGAGGAATCTTCATAAGACTACTAAAGAAAAATATCACGCTTCTGTAGTTACGAAAATAATTACACAGTAGTGGACGAAAAGTGGGCCTATCTAACATTTCTGAGAATAACTCTACCTAAGCCATTAAAAAGGCAATATCGCAGTGCACAAAACAATTCGCAGGTCAGTGACAGTAGCCAGTCTCTACCTAGACATACCTATTGTCATCAACATTTTATAGATAATAATAATAAACAGTTTAAACTTAATCACAGCTGCTTTTTATGGATTATTTACAGCAAAAGTAAAAGAATATAAATTGCCAAGATCATAAAATTCACTTAACTTTTCATCCAATACGAGTACAATACAAACTTTAACAACTTACTGTTTGTTGAGATGCTAATGATTTCAATGCCTCTTGTACACATGTATGTTTTGTATTGTGGATTGAGTAACCTACGGTGAATATCAAATTATTCCCGCTTGTGGTTATTAACGCTCCTCGTATTACATTCAAGACAGGCTCATCGGAGCTATGTATAATGAATCATGTCCTTTACTTTACTCCCATATTATAGATTACCTTAACGTGTTTTTATAAAATAGTAGTATTATTAGTATAAAGTAGTAGGACTTGCTCGCGGGCCCGTCCGCGTTAAAGTCTTTTCCGTCATTAAGAAAAACGTTGAAATTATACCACCAGATAAAAAGTATCGTATGTGCTAATATAGGTTACGGTTCGTACACGATATTGTAATTATATAGATATAAAGATCTTAAGTCCCTGTTGGTAACGTAGAGACTTACGTTTAGGTATAATCCACACACTGATATAATTGTTTTACAAAAACTCCGCAAAGTGTTTATTCCACATTATGTAAATTTGTGTGAAAATCCCGACACTTTTATACAATGATGGCTTGACAATGGGTATACGTAATGATTTTAAATTATATTGACCCCATGTATACGTACAAAGAGAATTGTTAAATAATTTAGCCTTAAATATTTCATTTACACGAAAAAGGTAGGTAATGTACCTACGGTAGATTTTTACCTAATCGTAAACATAACAAAAATTAATATAATATTATATACAACAATAGCTTGTGCTAGCAGAAAATACGCAATTAGTAGTAACTTAAGCCTGGAATACATATGTAACGTACTTACGAAGTTATATTTTATGTAAACGCGTGCTAATTTTGACCTAAAATTGGAACTAACAGTAATAGCTCAGTATTATTGTAATATTAATGAAATAAAATTGCAATAAAACATTTTTTTCTAAATTGCATGTACATTTCAAAATAAATTAAGCATTAAATATCAATGTGAAATCGCCAATAAAACTTTCTTGTATACATTAAACTTGTGTTAAAGTTATATTTTCAGTCTCATACGAGCTCAAATTACTTTAAATTGAATATTAATTATGTTTAACAAAATAGTATTTACTAAATGTGGGTTGTTTCAGGTTAAGTTGATGTTTAAGTACCGTTTCTAAATGAGTTTTTCTAGTCATTGCTACATCAAAAAAGTGTTACGTGATTATACATAAGTAAAAGTTCTATAGGTAAATCTACTGTAGACGCAGCAATATCAGTTAGATGGACGGTGCCAACGTCTGGCGTTGATATTCTTGTGTATGGCGTATAAATCGTTAGCACCAAAGCTTTGACTCTCTTTACGGGTGGATTTCCAATCGATCTGGAGGTACCGCGTCGCGCCGCCATGTATTACGTACACAACGAGACAGAATATGGAAAAAAAATTGTTACGTCATGTGAACTATTAAGACAAACGACTTTTCAAACCGTGCTCCAAAAATTACAACAATCTACTAAATGAATGGCAACGTCGATGGGGACGGCATCGATACCAGTACTTTCCGTCAGTTCACGACGCCAAAAAAAACTTAACTAGAAGTTAATCTTTGTGTTACACAATTTCTCATGGGCCATGGCAACTTTAAGTTTAAACTGTTCTTATTTAGGTTGGTTGATTCGCCTACGTGTCCATGTTCTACAGTTAACTGCCCGTACAAGCAATCCGCACATCACATTTGTGTGAAGTTGTATACTTTATGGAGGAACTAGGAAGAATTCCCTTACTTTTCAGAGTTTTTGCATAAGTACCTATTGATGCAATCATGTTGTGCTGTTTAACAGCTCGCGTGATAGGACCCAAAATTACATACGTGGTGCTATACATCTGGCTTCTCTGGTTGTAAATGTCCTTGTGCCCGAGGTTGATACCTCCTTAGTTTATTATTTTGTCACCCGCTTTGCTATGGAGGAAAGCAGACAATTTATATTTCACAACAATAAGGGACAAAGATAATTTAGTATTCCCAGAGACATGCCAATGTTGATTCTGATTCACAAGAGTTCCATTGGTAGGTATGTGGGCGGGATAATCTATATACTATATACAATAAGTACATACTTTGTTAAATTACTTTGCTTTCTTCTCTTTCGTTTATATCTCTTGTTTGTTATGTTACTGTAATGTGTTTTTAATCATTATTTCTATTTGTGTTAAAACTGGAGGTGTGTGTCTTTGTATGCGCCGAATAAACGTTTTTCTTTCTTTCTTTCTTTCTTACACAAAAATACATACACGTCAAATTGTCATTTTTTGAATGGCAGTCAAGCAGTAATGTGGAGTTTTGTCACAGTATGAATGGTCCGGTTCGATCAGGTCACACAGAAAACCGACGTAAAGTAGCACCTTGTTGTCTCGTTTTGTACGGCGAGTTTGATTAATTATCCCTTTCCTTTAAGGTCGGCAATGATTCTTCTGGTAGCTATTGTAGGCGTTCGTGGGCGGTGGAGATCACTTACCATAAGATGCTCACTGGCTGATTTTCCGGCCTATACTATAAAAAACACGTTTTTTCGGCGGTTAACAAGATACACTCTCAGTAATATTTAAAAATAATTGCCAAAGTGTGCTAAATTTTATCCAGATCTGTTTCGGCGTGATTGACTAACAAACATGAAAATTTACAAACTCACAAAAACCTCAACCTTCGCATTTATAATATTACTAGCTTTTTCTCGCGGCTCAGGCCTCAGGAATGACTTTTTCCCTATTTCCTAATGCAGACCATGGTTTACCTGTTTGCAAAACTTCATCCAAAATCGTTCAGATGTTAAGGCGTGATTGACGTTACTAGTTGGATGTATGTTAATACATCCATATTCACAAACCCACAAACATCCAAACTTTCACATTTATAATAGTAGTAGGAAGTAAGATTAGGAGTGGGAAGTAGTACCAATTCTTTTATCAACGGTCAGTGTTTAAAAACGTAAAAATCTAATGGTTCTACGAACGATTTGACGATTACAAATGCCGTGAAACAACTCACCCTTAACCTTTCTCAATAATGAAAATTGTTGTTTGAATTTGCTTTAAATCGATGACGAATTGCAAACTAAACTTGACTTTAACTACTATTATTGTTCGTGATAAATTGTGAGAATACGAAAACGGAAAAAGATTGTTAAGACTCATTTGATGTAAATAAAATGTGCCTGTAGCATGATCGTGCGCATTACTTCAAGAATGTTTTATAGGCAAAAGCGATCTTTAAGAGTGAGGGATCTCTGCGTGTCATGGTGAGTAGTCGGAGTCGGGGTTCAAACTTACCTATAGATTGCCATTAGCCACTCTTTCAATGCCGCTCTATTGTCCTGCAATAGATGGCGATAAAACATTCTCTACGTGATGGAATTTTTATGTTTCCGATCCCTAGCCACCACTAGCATTATGATATTAAAGGTTTTTGTACCTTTCTCATTATAAATGGCCATCAAACAATCTTATTTAACTTTACATGTTTGTAATCTATTTCAAATTATATATCTGTATGAATATTAATTCGTGCCCACGTATAGTGGTGTCTAATATCAAGGAATAAGCGATGTGATACTAAAACAAAGCTTTCATAATCTTCATGTAGGTAATAGAATAATTTATGCACCTAATATTTTATAACTAAATAAATGTTTAATACTGTTTTGTTATGTTTAAAACGTTTTATAAGCTTATAAATAAAAACTTTTTCAGTCCAACGTCGCGGACGTGTCGCGTCGCTGCGCCCGCGCCGCCTATAGTGTCGGCTGCCCCATGTGCAGTAGCACGAGGTGAGTCACCACACTCAATGTAAACTTTGTTTACCATATTCAAATAACTACTCTCAGATTTACGAGTCGATTTATAATACAAATCTTACAACTGGCGAGTCGAACTATAAATCATGTGGGTTTCAGTTCACCTTAATTCATGGTTTAACAGCAGTTTGGTAAAAATCTTTGGTTTATGAATAGTAAACACATAAATTTAAATTTTGGATTTGTTGTAGCGAAAAGGATAATCTCCTTGTGTCTGGAATGTAGCGTACTGTAGGTACTATAGCAATATAAAACAAAACAAAGACATTATCGTGAGCTCGCTATTAGCGCACACCTGCCTCGCGGCTCGCGACTCACTCGATGTCAATGTCCGTCAAACGCGACCCCCATGCGTCTACCTACTCCGCTGGTACTTCATAATATCGCAAACCTAAACCTATGTACCATGCTTTTTATTTATTAATGTAAAAAACAAATAAGTGAAACTACAAAAAGTATTATTTTTCTAAAACATCTGAAATGAAAATAAGACTGTGGGAAATACATACAAGAATATATTTTCGAATAATAAGTAAGTGTGTAGAAGTATTATTAAAATACATATGAAGGAAATAGTTGTGGCATTAGTACTGTAATAAATGGTAGAGCCACGCTGTATGCAGTTTTGTCTACATTCTACAGCATGAATTTACTGTCTCTACAGATATGGTGCTGCTGTCTCACGGAAAAAAATCTTTAAGCGGAAGCTTTCTGTTGCATTTCGTATGGTGAATGAGATTACCGGAGGCCCAAGGTTCCCTTCCCAATCCTTATTCCTTTCCTTCAAGGTCGACAACGTACCCGCGATTCTTCTGGTATTGCATGTTCGTGGGCCGTGGAGATAATTTACCTACCATTAGGTGACTCACTCGATCGTTTACCAGACTCTGTCTGAAAAAAAACAATAGATTAGTCTAATAACTAAGACTAATCTTTAAAACTTTAAACCGATTAACATAATAATAGAATTATAATATAAAACAACATTATATTAATATATGTACAAAAAATATGACTTTAAAGTTATAAAGTTACCGCATTATTATTATTATGTTTGTCATGCCATAATCTCGGGACTACAGAGTCCCGGACTTTTGGAAGGCATGCGTGGGGCCGAAGCCAACACGTAGAGGCCCGCTTTAGACATTTTTAATTTAATAAGGTGATGTGACACCGCCCGACGGCTATCCTTGTATACACTATAGAAGTGTATCCAAGGACAGCCCCCGGTTGGTGTAGGACTATTGTAGGTATAGGCAAAAATTAATATATTCTGTTTTATTGAGATGAGGTGTTGGTGAATTAGATAACTGGGTCTATGGGAAATACTATGGCACCTGCCTGACCTATGTTAAAAACATGGATAAAATAGGCAGGCGGTGACTCGCCAACTCAGGTAGATGGGCTCCCCAAAATAGTCACTAGAAAAAGCGACAAGGGAGCAACACCCAGATGAGTGGCTATAGGGTGGAGAGGTGTCACTGGGCTTTATACAACGATCATTTGCTCCCTTAGGGTCCCATCACGTTGCCCACTCACCACTTACGTTTCACATCCACCCTTCGAGCATGAAGCTCTCGCGACTCCACTCTGACCGGCCGGTGAAGGCAAGCCAGAGTTGGGGGACCTGTTCCTCATCATTGTTCACTCCAGCCGGCCAGTGATGGCGAGCCAGAGATGAAGAACAGGAGCCTCCCCCGGGAGCACTCGGGTACGTAGGGTCGCTACTCCCCAACAGCTCGCCACAAGCTGCCCTGCGGGCTTATTATTATTATTATTATTAGTTAGTATCATTTCAAATCAAACAAAAGCCATCGTGTATTTTAAAACCACTAAATTTTGATCCTCAATGGCCATAATATTACACGTATAAGCAATCAAAACAAGTAAAAAATATACACAATCATTTCTTACAATTTAGCTTGTAATGCTTCCGGTAGTAGCAAATAAGTAATACCACAGTAATTGCACGGTGGACAGGCTGGCAGTTACGTACACGCTCTGCTGTGGCGCCGCCATGAAAAACCTATATAATTACTATCTACGTACGTAAACAAATCAGGTCCAAGAATGGTCACTCCTGTCTCATGCTGTATATCCGCTAGGAATTTTAACTGGGAACACATTTAAGATCTCGAAGCGAAATCCAACAATGTTGCCGAGGAGTGCCCGGTATCTACCCAACTGCGAAAAAGCTGCATTTTGCGCGATGAGTGAGATATCCGGAGGCCTAAAATCCCCTCCCCTTCCCAATTCCTTACTTATTCCTCTCCTTTAAGGTCGGCAACGCGCCCATGATTATTTTAGTATTGTGGGCGTACATGGGCGGTGGAGATCACTTACCATCAGGTGACCCACATGTTCGCTTGCCGGCCTATATTATAAAAAAAAATTGGCAGAGTTAAGCGTGAACATATATTTAAATATATTTATTTTACGACTATTGATGATATATTCCTGTCTATGAACCAACTCCGTTTTCTTTCAACGGTATTTTTTTTTAAATTGGCCACATTCATAAAGCAATCGTCGGCAATCTCACGAACCTATAAAACTTTTAATTTCCCCCACAATAAATTAAAGATGTACTAAGTACACTACGCATAATCAATTCCAACATGCCAACAAGATCGTAGTTTTTTATTACTCAGAGCTTAATTAATAGCCTCTTAATGTCGCATAGCAGGGTAAAGGCGTTCCTCAGAATTATTTATTAGTTAATTAATCTGTAAAGCAATTCATCAAAAAATTACGAAATCCACCTTAGTAAAGACAAAGCATTGCGTCGCCACTCACCACTTGTCATACCGCGCCGACCGATACCCATAAAGTGACGTTAGCATCCGGCCGGAAGACGATGCTTTCTCAGTTCCTCTCACATTGCGTCATCGCTGACACTTCAAAGTTTAAAAATAAATGGCTCCATTTTAGCCCTTTCGAGGCATTTAACAAATAAACGAGCTGCTTCCACATTTCCAAGAAATATATACATACTTCAAGACAGTAGGGTAAATTAAAACAGCCGGCCGTAGTAACAGTTCCTGCAAACACACAAGTGGTGTTTTAATCCATTAAAGTTTCCTCTACCGGACGACCGTTAAAATAAGATTAAACGTTTTACCAAGACATTATTATTGCACGTACAGTAGTAGCTTCGTCTTAAGTGAAAAATAAAGGAGGCATGTGATCCAGAACTGGTTGCAATAACAACTAGTTATTAGACAGGACTGACGTCTTTAAGTTATGTGGATTTCCGGCGATTCTGAGCAACCGTTGCTGAGGACTCTTCTTTTATGACTCACTAAACAACCCTCACCATCGTGTTTTATGCAGTTAGAAAGTATATATAATTATGCATCTTTAATTACTGGTTTATCAGTCGTCGTTAAGTAATTACAGAAACAGTTAGAAAGGTTCCGCCGTAACTTCTCCGTTACATCCCATCTCAAACTGGAATACCACATACGAACCAAGAATTCTTAATATACCACCCGACAAAGAAAAATACATGAGAGCCAAATATATTTAAAAGTTTTTATTGTAATTGGCAGAATATACAATTAGGTAATTACGTAATTAATATTTTTTTACAATGTGTGGTTTATTTTCAGAGCCGAAGGAACGTCCGGTGTGACGCTATGGTTGCGTGATCGGTCATCATGCGCCTCTTCCGCGGGTCGAAGCGTAGGGAAGTGACCGGGCCGCGAGCCGTCACGACGCCGTCTCCGCGCCGAGACGCCGCCGCCGCCGACGTCGCCAGCGACCCACCGCATGATTTTGCGCTTGTTACCGCGCTTCCAGCCATGGTCATGGAGGATGATGTTAGGGAGATGAAAAAAGGTATTAGCATCCGTAAACTAAAAAACAAATCACTCGTATACCGTATCAGGCGCCTAATGCGTAATTTACTTTACAGTGTTTGCTACATGGGGTCGTCGAATGGGTAAGAAACTCGAAATGCTAAAAAAACCGGAACTTAAAGATGCATCACCAGAACCATCACTCACAGGGGAAGTAAAAGATGATGATGATACATCAGTAACAGGACAATATAAGAAAAAACCTAATTGGAAAATGGGACGAAGTAGTTCTGATTCGACATCACTGAAAAAAGATAATGATACAGATTCTATAAGAAGTGGTTCAAGGGAAAGATCCCCCAGTCCGTTTAAGTCATTATTCCACAGAATGGGTTCAACAGGAATGTTAAATTCTTCTAAATCACAATCACTGAACACTAATAGAAATTCAGAGACCTATCCTGTCGCGAATGGGCCATCTCTTTATAGAAGTTGTTCTACCTCGCACCTTTCAACTTATGTTAAAGCAGATGACCCTTCAGATGACATTGATTTACAGAATGCTGATAACGAAAACAAAATGTCTCCGTCCAAACATAAAACTTTACCCGAGGAATGTTTGGTTGTATCGTCAACTAAAGCTGTCAGTTGTGACAACATACCTAATTTAAACGATGGGCAAGGTAACGGTGCATGTAAAAAACCAAATTTTCCGTATGCTTTTTTGCGCTCCAAATTATCAGTTTTGCCAGAAGAAAATAGTATGGCGTCACAACAAAGAAATAATTGTGTTAGGCAAAGTTTTTCAGAAAGAATGGATCGTAGATCACCGAAATTTAGAAAAGAAAGATTATACCTAACTAATTCACGGTCAGAGGAGCGATACCAAAGTAATGACAGTATATCTATTCAAGAAGACAATACTTTACACAATAATGCATTACGGAATGACTACGATTATACTAGAAGTTCTATGAAAAGTATAAATGAAATCGATGGGCCTCCGTATGCAATGGGACGAATCGATGATGTACCCAGACGATCATCAATGATATCCCAAAGAACGCCAATTGATTACGACCCTATGCTTATACCCAGGAATCGAAATAGCTTACCAGTGTACGAATATAATACAATTTTCGATTCCATTAGAGATTTAAAAACTGAATTAGCATCTTCGTCTCACAGCATACACTATGGGCCAGAAAACAACGAAGTTCAAGCTCACCGTCTAAGTAATTACGTTAGCTCTAATGAGTCGGGATATGATAGCGATGGCAGACCGACTGACGAACATAGCAACCATTCTCCACCCGGATACTTAAGTCATCTATCTAACGAACCTATTAGACAAAATAATATAGATTCCGGATTCGAAGCAACTCATAGCACCTTTTCAAGACAACTAAGTTTAAACCACAAAATAAACATTAGTAGAGTTCAAGTTCCAATGAGAAGGAGTTCTACGCCTTGTGCTTTGTTTCCCGTAGAAAAATGTGTGTCATATCAATATGAAAACGAAAGAAAAGAAGAGAAAAAATATTCAAATGTACATCACAATCTTATAGTAGACCACAATGATTCCAAACCACCGCCACTTCCAAAGAAAACAATTAGTAAGAAACCACCTTATGTTTATAAAACAATCACATTAGATGAAAGAGTACAGACAAGAAAGATAAAGTTTCTACATTCACAGCTTCTTCCTCTAGACCATACACCAATTCCTAATGTCGCACTAACTGAGTCCAACTCTCAAATTCATAAAGTATCTGAGACGGATATATTTGGACGAGGTCCTTGTACGAAACGATTCCGCAAAATTCGATTATTAAAAGCTAGATTAGATGAAAGCCTTGGAGTTTATTTAGCACAGCACAGAGTAGACAGCAGTGGTTTAAATTACGAAATCCGCTATATTGTAGTCAAATTGGACTTGGATGGTATAGCGCATCGAGACGGACGTCTCAGAATAGGTGATGAAATTGTAAATGTGAATGGTAGAGTGCTACGGGGTTTATCTTCTTTAAAAGAGGTGCAGCATATCGTTAACTCCTGTTCTACTGAAGCAACTACTGAAGAAGGTGCTTTATTTCAAAGGTATCAAGTCGATCTGGTTATGGCGCATGATGAAATTACACCTTTCACTTTAAGCAAAATTATAAACAGCCAAGCTCATGACCAAAAAAACCCAACTTCAAATAATCCTCCCGATATAATATCACAAACTGTACATAAACCCTCACCATCCAGACAAATGACTGTAGAAACGCATTTTCCTACTGATCACCAATTTTACAATACCAATACCAACTTCTCGAAAAACAGACATTCAAATGATCTCAGTAGAATAGACAACCAAAAATGCGAAGTAGGCATTCAAGTAAATAACGACCCAAGAAACTCAAATCAAAAAAGTGACGACGAAAAATTATTTGAAAAGCATTGTTATTCTCAGTCTTCTGCGTCACTACAAAATATAACAAACATTGAAATCTCTATGAGATCTTCACCGACGCCCAGGTCAATTCACACCAATAATTATCGACCAATATCTCTCCATAGCAGTAGACCACCACCGACAGTTGGTCAATATGCCGTTTACAACGACAACACAACAAATGAAACAATAGAAAATTCTTCACATTATATAAAACATGTTCCACGACTCTATCAAAATAGGTCATTTGAGAGTATACCGGAACAATTAAGGATTAGTCGAAATAGGTTCTTCAATAGAGTCGGATCACAACGAAGTTCACCGAGTCACATATCTAGACATCAAGAGTATAATTCACAGGTGCATCACGAACCACCCCATGGTGGGCATTATTCACACACCACTGTACATAAAGCAGAATTTTGGAAAGGGCCAGGACATAAAAGTCTCGGTTTCAGTATTGTGGGAGGTATCGATTCACCGAAAGGACAAATGGGAATATTTGTAAAGACTGTGTTTCCAAACGGACAAGCTGCTGACAAGGGTATAATTTTTGAAGGTAAACTTATATAAAGTTTTGCCAACATTTTATCTGTAGTATAAAGCATAACTTAATATGAAAGTATGGTTTTAGGTGACGAGATCTTGTCAGTAAATAATGTACCAATGCGTGGACTGAGCCATGCGGGAGCCATATCGCTTTTCAAACAAGTAAAAGAGGGAAAAATAGAACTGACGCTTTCAAGAAGAAGGTAAATTTAAATTTATATTAATATTTATGTTTTCTTAATTTCTTGCGCTA
Organism: Mimas tiliae; assembly: GCA_905332985.1. NCBI lineage: Eukaryota > Metazoa > Arthropoda > Insecta > Lepidoptera > Sphingidae > Mimas > Mimas tiliae. The sequence continues at coordinate 8,787,179 of HG995240.1, read as the reverse complement.
ATAAGAGTTTTTTTTTGCCAGAGCACCTAGGTCAAGATCCGTGGAACCTCTCGGAAACTTCCGATGCGACGGTAAAAGGGAGTAACATTTTCAATGGAGCCCTACTTTCCAAAGAGACAATGTTGATATATGTGCAATAATATTCTTTCTTTTATATTCACTTTAGCCAAAGGCAAATGTTTAGAAGCTAAATCACCACGTGTATAATAAGTTGATTGACACGAATGCGAATAATGTTTAAGAATTAAGTTGTAAGTAAATGTTTTGTAAAGACGATGTAATTATGTACTGTTTAATATCATTTTACGCTGGTGTCGTTGTAGCTTAACCAATTGATGTTAGTTATACAGTTTATGAGCAAAAAGGTGTATCGTAAGTAGCTTACTATTTTTTGTTAGCTTCTATGATACTGATACGATAAGACTGTATGTATTATAGACATATAAAAATACCTAATTTACTGAGTAGGTAGACTGCTACACTAATATTGTTAAATAGTTTCATTAGAAATGCTAGATCTCGTTACTATTTGTATAGTTCTTTGCGAATCTTCTACGAGTAGATATATTAAACTCGTAACAATAAAATCAAATTAGACTGATGTTCTATTTCCACATCGAGTACCTTCATCACTGCCAAAGGTTTATACTTTATATACAAAAAGCCGCCTTATCAAATTAAACTAACCAGTGATTTTGGGATCATTGTTATATGTATTTGCAGAAATACTTCCACCGTAGAGCGCTTGTAAAATACTCTTTAATATTAAAAAAGCTTCCATGCGAATGTGATGACAGTTGTGTAACATCCGCGAATATGCTCCGTCCATTGATATTGTTAACAGATTGTTTTGATAATAGTTTCGGCTTATAAGTTATGTCGGATAATATTTCAAAGCCAAAACAAAAATAACGAAAATACCGGAACCATCCATCTACCGACCGATTTTAATAATTATTGTATGTAACTTACACGTCTACAGTATTGTAGGGTTAATGTTGTCATATTTTGTAAGTATAAATAAATGCAATACCTCCAACGCTTTTACCATGATTTAAAAAAATCGTGTTTTAATTCGATAATATCACAAACTAAAAAACAAAATCAATAAACAAACAAGACACATAAATTAATACCACAGACCATGGTTAATATAATAGATGATGTAAGTACTACAATATGAATGGAAACCAACCGTGCTGTGCGCATTGGTTATTTTTTTATTATAATGCGCGCCGGCGAATTGCTCTAAAAGTGGGCACGCGATGTAGTATAACATACATCTATTGTTATCCGTGATCTGTGATCAACACCTACCAATAACAATCGTATGCTACAGTACTTAATTAAACACTTCATAAAAAATAAATGTTACCGAAACAAGGAAGGCAAAATACAGAAGCCCTAGGTTGATTTATTTAACGTCACACAAAATAGCAACTCCCCTCAAAATCCAGTGGTCAGGGTTTTTAATGGTAGGCAACCATAAGGGTGTAATGAAGGTCAGCCCGGTGCGACACGGCTTCTTATATACTGGACACTGGGAACAAAGTACGAAGGCAACGTTGTAAACAATTATCAGCGGCTGGCTAATCATCTTGAGTGGTAGAGCCGCGCTGTAGATACTTTCGTCTACAGTATGAATGAGGCCAGCTCGTCCGGATCGTTACTACTGTCTCACAGAAAACCGACGTAAAGTAGCAGCTTCTGCTGCGTTTCGAATGGTGAGCGAGATATCCGGAGGCCTAAATCCCCCTGCCGTTCCCAATCCCTTAATTATCCCTTTCATCTAAGGTCAGCAACGCGCCCATGACTCTTTTCATAATGTGCGCGTACATGGGCGGTGGAGATCACTTACCATCAGGTAACCCACTTACTCGTTTGCTGAGCCATGCCATAAAAAAAACTACGTTATTCACTATTATTTTAACAGCAACATGCAAATATACCTCTCAGGTAATACAGTGGAAATTCATACCTCAGAAACGAGGAATTTAGAACTTACAAACACTAATAGAAATGATACTATCACTGAAAATAATTTCTCCTTTGTCGTGCAGTAAGTAGAAAAGAAATTAATGATAAAGGCAATACCAATGCTATTGCAATTCTTAAAAAAACTATAGCGTATCAATCCCCTCCCCACCTGAAAACCGGCGTAAGCGACGTAAGTAGCGGGCATGTTGCATTTGGTACGGTAAGTGTCACATCCGGAGGCCCTAATTCCCCTCCGCTTCCCAATCCTTTATTATTCCCTTTATTTTAAGGTCGGCAACGCATCCATGATTCTTCTGATATGGGCGATGGAGATCATTTACCATCAGGTGACCCACTTAGTTTAGAAACGCATAGAAGATAAACATACGAGGATACATTCATTTTTATTTATATAGATACTATATAGTATTATAATAAACTTCTCAAAATTACCTGATATAACTTAGGGTCCTTGGGAGCAGTGGAATTGATGGCATACACGTGTATTACTGGCAGAGCTGTGTACAGAACTTTGAGAGTCGACTCGCAGAGTCGTACGTTACGACGATCCCATCCAGCCCCGTCCAAAAACACGCCATGGACGAAAACACCCTCCTGTGGAAGAATCATATGATGTACTTCCAACCTGAACAAATACTAACAATTTAATTAACAAAGCCATTACAAATTAAGGTATTAAAAAATATCCTGAAAATCTGAAAGATAAGAACAAACATTAATATGCTCGTTTTCACCGACCGTTTCTTAACTTAAATTGACCTCTAACGTTCAAGACGGATCAGAGGTGCGATCAGTGACGGGTTTGCAGTCTTGGCTGGCCTAGGCGCCAGGCTATGTAGTAAGTACCAATCGCCCCTTTCTCAGCACCCATCATATAGACTCTTGTTATCATCAGTTAATTTTTTGTCGCGATTGGCCGCCCTTAATATCTGGCCGCCCTAGGCACGGGCCTACTGGGCCTTAGGGCAAATCCGCCACTGGGTGCGATATCGGCCTATGTATGGTAAGGTTGGTGTAAACGGTCAATAGTATATCAATTAATGTGTGTCACTTACTAGTGGCGAAGCCTTAACCTCATCGTAATAAACTTTTGAGACGTCATTATGTAATGAAACCATGTCCAAAGCCCAGCCTTTGTGGGCTCGTGTCACCTCTTGACGCATGGCCGTCAAAAATCCTGAAATAAAATTAAATGTAATGTGTAAGTGGGACACATGTTTGTTAGACAATCACGCTTCAACGGTTAAACGGTTTTGGATAAAATTTGGCATAGGCTACTTTTTATCCCGGAAAAGGCCGTTCATGCGGGCGGTACCGCGAGCGAAACATTTAATAAAATATAGTATTTAATCAATTCCATATAATTTAGAATCCTGCTAAACTGAGTTACTACTGTCTCACAAAAATCCGAGATATAGTGACAGCATATTAGTGCATTTCGTATGCTACGTGAGATGTCCACAGGCCCAAATCATATATCCCCACGCAATCTCTATTTGCTTTCTTTTAAAGGTGTTTATGGGTGGTGGTGATCACTTACAGAGTCCAAGTACCACTATCAAGTAACCCACATGCTCGTTTGCCAGCCTCTGCAATCTTGTTTCTCTTGCAATCTCTTTTCTCTTGTACTAGTTACGTATAATGTATTGCACATCCACCGCACCATCCTCATCTCCTTAACATGGCGCTTAAGGGTGGACAACCTCTCACACACATACATGAGCAGTGGCCGAATAATAGTGATGGTCTTGTATCGACATCTATGGGTACCAGCCTCTACAATAAAAAAATAAATCATACCTTGCGGATTGAAGAAACCGGTCATCCAGAAGGAATTTGGCCTCGCTTGGAAACACCAACTTGAGAACTGTATATTCCTTTCCAAGAACTCGGTGAACCAGAAACCGAGAGTAGATGATGACCATGAACTTCTCAACCATAACTTTGGCACTTTAGCATCGTAAATACTATCCAACGAGTCACGGAGGGCCTAAATTAACAAAATGCAAAATTTGTTAACTGACAAAGACTTTTGTTGTTAAAAGACATTTCCATTTTTAGGGTTCCGTACCCAAACGTAATCCCATTACTAAGCCTACGCCGTCTATCTGTCCATTTGTCTGCTTATATAAAATATCCAATTACCGAAATGACATGTAAACAGCAAAGGAATAGCGTTTTCGGCAGTGTTTTATAACCCTTTCGGCTTCGGAAGCGTTCCCCTTACACTCAGTATGTTTTTATGTATGTTCACGCATAACGCCGCCAAATGTGGACCAATTTAGATGATTATATTTGTATTCGATATACTGTAGTAATGCGTTGGTAGTGACATTTACTTAGTTTGAATGGGTGAATCCTGAGGGATAGAATCGGGGATGAAAGATTAAAACTTAATTTTAAATTAATACATCTAAATGAAGTCAACTTACTTCATTCATAATTATAGTACCGTCAATGGCCAACAGCAAATCTCTCAACGTAGTTCTCACGAGTGAAATCACTTTCTGCATTCGATCAATTTCTTGGCGCAAGAAAATAACCATTGAATTCAGTATTCCATAAAATTTCAATCTAAAGTGAAAGTGAATAAAAATAAACTTTTATAGATAATTCATGTTATTTTTGCACTGTGTGTGTTATTTATTTATTTTTTTATTTGTTGTGTGTTTGTATAGAGACAATAACTGAGTGTGCGTGCGTGACTATTGGTTTATGGCCATTTTCGATGAACGCTCTTGGTTTGATTCTACGTATACTTAAATTAACCAATCAGAATACAGTTTGATGATCACGCATACAAATTACGTACTTAGTTTTATTGGTTGATTTTTGAGATCTATTTTTTTTTTTGATGAGGACGCTAAACGAGCAAGTAGGTCACCTGTTGTAACTTAATTTCCACTGCCCATAAACATCCACAATACTTCAAGAATGATAGACGCGTTGCCGACCTTAATGGAAGACATGATAAGGGATTGGGAATGGGAAGAGGATTTGGGCTTCTGGATAATCAGACTAGGATGGTTAATAAAAAATGGCCGTTAAATGGATGATGGCTGACTGCAGCTGCTGATGCGGCACTGTCACACAAAGCAAAACTGCATACTCTCTGAAATCTTAGTAAATATTGGTTGTACGGTATCAATAGCTAAGCGACGTTATTGATAGCCTCCGTGGCGCAGCGGGCGAGTAGCCGGAGAGAGGCCGTGGGTTCGATTCCCGCACCGAGACAAATGTTTGTGTGATCCACAAATATTTGTATCGGGTCTGGGTGTTGTGGGACCTCAAGTCCCTCGTAGTTCCTGATACCCACGACACATGTTAACCTAGTGTGGGATCAAGACTATGTGTGTGACTGTTGGGTGTATTTATTATTATTATTATTATAAAAATAAACGTGCAGGGCTGACTAGGATTACTATAATATAGGATTAGCCTGAGTATTCAGTGTAGCGTAAATAAACGTTAGGCATATAGGGTTTCCGACATGGCTTAGCACCCGAGGCCATTGCTTTAATACACTGAATGCATCTGACTTCATTTATCCAATTGCATAGCTACTTACACGTATGTGTATTACTTGTTGTGTAGAGTTTTCGGGTTCGATCCCCGTGTCGGGTGTGATATTAAGTTATCTATTACGAAATGTAGAGTATCAGCCCGGAGTCTTGAATTATGCCGGTATGGCGATAGTTTGCCCCCTATCACATCATGGGACGGAAATAAGCTCGGCGAAATGTGGATGTACTAGTTATACCTCTGCCTACCCCTTCGGGGATTACAGGTGAGTGCGTACGTATGTATGATAAAGAACCTATTTTATTAGTACATTTAATATAACTCATTTATGCCATGTGTGTGTGATATGTTTGGATGCAATGAATGTGCGAACCTGTCAGACTAGGAAGTCAACTAACGCCTGTCTGTTAAACAAATTAAAACTAAACATTTGAAAACTCACGCACAAACAGCAAGACAATCATAAATTAGTCGATCTATATATAGTTACCTCTCTTTAACCTCGTGCGGGTCGAAATTAGGTGGTACTTTATCGAGCATCTCTTTCGACTGCCTGTAAACCGAGGCCTCGCGAGTCTCTCCTCCCCCTGAACTAGATTCTTTAGGTTGTATCGACAGTATAGTATCCAACAGCTCTTGAGTCGTGTTACGCTGGTAGCTAAAATTCAAATTCCTCCTTTAAATTTTAGTTCTACACTCGAGAAACATTAATTAGCAATTAATTAATTATTTTCATTAAGTATCTACAAAACAAATCAATATAATCGAATCATAATTTCTTATGATTCGATTACTTTCACAATTAGAGCCAGTAAATGCCAGTTGAGATTGGCAAACGAGCAAGAGATTCACCTAATAAAAAGTAATCCACAACGCCCATGAACATCTACTATACCTGAAGAACCATGGACGCCTTTCCAACCTTAAATGAAAGGAATACTTAGGTATTAGGAAGGGGATTGGAGGGGATTTGGTCCTCCAGATGTCTTACTCACCGTACGAAAACCAACAGCAAACTGTAACTTTACGACGGTAACAACCCCGTGGAGCCGGCCCATTCATGCTGTAGACAAAGCTGTCTACAGCATGGCTCTATCACCTAAGCTGTACAGATACGCTGTAGTCACCGGCGTGCTAGGATAAAACCACTTTAAACAACAGCAATTAATTGGATATGTTACGTGATATCCGCATTGGTGTGCAGCCCATAAGCTTGCGGTGGATCCACAGTTTTCATTTTCTCAATATCCTCAAGATATTCGGGGATGTTCTTGAACTTCATGATGCCGTAACTCTTATAGAACTGGAACTCTTCGGTGAACAACTGGTCGGTGAACCAGACCCGGCAGAACGTGCTGAGTAGCCGATTGTCGTAGTCATCGGTGACACGACCGCCGTATTGCACGGCAGACACCATGTATCTACAAGTTAAACTGGTTTTAATGATTGTATAGTTATAAAGTTGTACTAATGTATTGACTGTACTCTCTTTTGCGACTTAAATAAATAAATAAAGATAAATCATTTTTTATGGAGAATAGCTCTTCTAGGTGTTTTCGATATGGCAATCGATTTCCCGATCTTGTCTGCCCAGGAAAGAGACTTAACTGGCCCAAGTAGATGTATTCATCGACATAATGTATATCTTGTCCACTAACTTGAATACTACGTTTCGTGGTGTTTGCCATAACTTCACTATTTCTAGTGGAAATCCGTTGTCTCTGCCTACCCCTATGGGAAACAGGCGTGAGTCTATGTATGTAGCCCATAACTTGAGTCTTTCACTATCATTTAGAGAATTTATTCCGGAAGGTTTATATGTATATCATTCTATGACCCATGGAAGCGATGCAGTAACATGTCAGCGGTGAAACCGCGAGAAACAGCTAGTTTATATATCTATTTGATCGTAATAAAATTGCGGGAATCAAACCTGCGGCCTCTCGTTCTCAACCAGCGAGTGCCCCCAGTGGAGTGTAGAGACACAGAGACTGTCAAAATGGTATAGTGAGTTTACTAGGTAGTAAGTCCCCCGTATCCGAGAGACCGTCGAGGTTGGCACCTCTTTGTTTATTCCTGTCGCCAAGCAGCAGTGTGTAAGCACTATTGCTTCGGTTTGAAGGACATTGAAGCCAGTGAAATTACTGGGCTAATGCCCATATTCATTGGGATATATTAATTGAGACTTAACATCTTATGTCTCGGAGTGACGAGCGCAGTTCAGTGCCATGCAGTGTTTTGTAATTCAATGTTCTGTGTGGTGTTGCTTCTGTTTATGGGCAGGGGTGGCAGCATTCAAGCTAATTAAAAAGTAAGCAGGTTTGTAGCATCACCTCACAGTAGTCCAACTGATGGTCTGCCCCTGTTCCAAGCCATCTAAATGATTCTGCACAAACATGCAACAAGACAACCAATCCGCCGAATTAAACTCATAAGGTATGTTCCATCCGAGAGGGCCGAACTTGCGTCTCTCTTGTACCACGGTGTGAAGGAACGATATCGTGTATATCAGTGGCAAATAAAATGGACTGTCGCTATAGTCCAAGAAATCTTGGCTCATTGAATCATATGTTCGCATCAATCCAGCTTTTATGCCTGAAGAAAATATATATTTAGAAAAATGCTACTCCAAACTAGTGTGGAGTAGGACACGATTTATAAATTTGTTTTTAAGAGTAGCCTCTTTTTTGTACTGAGCCGGTACTAGGTCCCACTTCAAATGAGGCGAGGCGTGTTGAAGCTCAATCGCCCGTTCTCACTCTTTCACGCACGCAGCCCACGTCATGGGACTAGTAACAGAGTAACACGACATAAAACTTGAAGTCGTACATGCAAACAATTTGAACCGTTCTTATAATATTTCGTCATGTACGGGATAAACGTAATGCCTCTTGTGTGTCCTACTCAACACTACTCCAAACACAGTTATTTTAGTAATATAATATTAATTTTTATAAAACAATGTTGTTAGATTACCTGACGGCGGTTCACAAGTATATTTTATAGACATCTGCAGTAAAGTGATAGGGAACTTGTCGTGTACCTCCGTAGTAATCCAGAGTCTAAAATAATACGACGTTAAACCCATAAATCAGACAATATATCAATTATTGAATTAATAAAATGTCATTATTTAGATTAAATCAAATATTAACTCTACCGCGAGTTCGGAAGGCTCTTTCGCTAAAGAAGATGGGCACGGAACTCAAACGTTGCTCTTTTTGCACTAAATCATAGAACTAAATTAAAACAATTTATTTTGAATTATACATACATATTCTTATATCCGTAAACAAGCATAAAGCATAAGCTAGCAAACACTTACCTAAACGTTTCATGTACTTTTTCGGGCTCTTTTTCCAATTCCGCAAATTGTTCCATGATCTCAACCATATATTCTAAGCCTAAGTGGCAGTTTTGTAGTAACACCCACAATCCCTACAACGGAGCATATTGTAAGACACGTTATTTTATCGTTCGCACACATGTCTTAGTTAACACCCGGACGAAGCGGAAAAGTATGCTAATGAGAGAGTACAGTACGATAAAAGTTATGCCCTTAGGAAATTATCGCCTATTTCGGAAATATAACTCATGATTATGATATTTAATACATACATATTATCAAGATTGGATGATAATGGGCCACCAACATCTTTGGTCCTAAGCCAATCTCATCTGGTACCAAAACCATCGTCAAATCACGAAGAGAAGGCGAACCCTGACCATAAGCCGGGATAGGATCAGGCAGAAAGAAAGGATGATCTACATATTTTTATCTTGAGTGACTAGGCTGGAGTGGCAGCGAATTTATTGCATACCCGTAGCACTTCTTCAACTTCTTCTAAGCAGAGATTGCCGAAACACCTTTAACCGTAGTCGACTAGCCGCCGAGTCCGATACGGCAGACACGTGTACGCGCTTCAATTAATATTGCAGTTGAAGTTGGAAGACATTCTCACAGAAAACTGACGTCAAGTAGCAGCTCACTGTTGTATTTTGTATGGTGAGTGAGATATCCGGAGACCCAAATCACCCGTCTCCTTCTGAATACCTTGATTATGTCTTCGGCAGTGCGTACATAATTTGATGATATAATGAGCATTCATTGACGATGGAGATCATTCACCATCAGGTGACGCAGTTGACAGTTTCCTGACCCTACTATAAAAAATACAAGAGACACGTTCATACATCGCTAGTGGTCTGGTAATAATTATAGGTACCTCGTTGATACCGCGATCTATTAGTTTCCTCGCGTGCACTTCTTGACCCTGCCCCATCGATATAGAGGAACAGAGACATTCGAGCCGTTTGGCAGTCACCTCGATGGAAGGCGTGGGATCAGAGCCCATCGCCAAGAACCCAATGAGCGGCACCAGCGGCCGAGCCTCCAGCACCATTTGCTAAACATTATCACAAACATTCCATTGAAATGACTATGAACAAATAATTAACTTACATTATTAGGTTAAAACATGTTCTAATTAAAAAATAAATAAATGAACGAATAAAAAAAATCAAAACCGCAACAAACTAAAATAATATTATTAGAGGCGAATATGTTTTTTTTTAATATCTACCTCATAGTTGACAATCACAGCTTCGGAAAATCTAGCTCCCATTGACGAGACGACATATTTCCTAAAAACGTACAACTGAAATTATATCCTGCACCATCAACTGGGGTGAACAGGAACTAAAGGGCGATTAGCAAAAAAAAATTGATAAATATAAATACAAACTACCTTCTTCTTCTTCCACCTGCCCCTATCCCACTCGTAGTGGGGTCGCGCAACATGATATTTAACACATATTACAGAAAGATTTGGCTTGTATGTTTTACGTCCGGCCAGCTGCCTGACGTCAACCCCTCTGGAGAATGAAAACTGCCTTAACTGTCATAAAAAAAGCTTTCGAATTTGGAAATTTGTTATCACGCCTTAACGATTTTGGATGAAAACCATATGGACACAAGTAGACCACGACCCGGAATAGGACATAGGCTACCTTTCAACACGAAAAAGGACAATACGCGGGCGAAGTCGCAAGCTAAATCTAGAATCAATATAATTTTCGCCCAGATTCACGTGTGCCTTTTCACCACACTGCGCACTGTACATAAACCAGCTCGATGTAAAGTAATAAGTATAGTATACTTACAAGCTCTGCGCTAGAGTACGATCTGGAGACCAAGAACGAACAACAAGCAACTTCCTGAACACGTCCAATGTATGGTATCCATCTGGTAATGGTTCATCTTCAGGCGCTTCTTTGTCAAACCTGGAATATCAAATACTAATGTAAACTATCCCAAAGACAAGTACCTATTGCTATATTTGACAAATTGTTGGTATTGGTGATTATATATGATGGCATAAGGCTGCTTGATATATGTTTGTACCCGCCCGTACAAATGGTAAATACCCGCCATAGTGGCTCGTTAATTAGTTCCGGCGACTGCAAGAGGATACGTCTCTCAATGGTGGACATCATATTTAAACTGCACTATCACTTTTTCGTGCCAAGATAAAAACACAATAAAGGGCATCATGTAATAAAAATCCTATTGCGTAGTGTGGCCATGACGCCAGCCTGCATGTACGATAATCCACACAGCATATAAATTATGAAAATGATATTTGCAATGCAGTGAATGTATAAAGACAATCATGTTAAAGGTGACTTTACCAATTTTTCCATCCCTTTTCGTTATTAGCTACTTGTGTTATAATATTGGTGAACTGGCGCAGACCGGCCAGCTGCACCAAGTTCAACCAAGACATGTCCGTAATCCATTTGAAAGGTTTAGGCGGGCAGGCATTCAGATCCAACGCCGCACCGCCTGAATAAGACAATCACAAGTTATAATAAATCTTTTGTTATATTTATTATACAACGTGTAACAGAAATATATAATATAATATGGTATACTATAAGTTGCTTAAATTTAAACACACCTTTCTGTAACACGTTGTATATGTATAAGTAGTATTATTCTGTACTTTTCTACCATATAAACCTTCACTTTCCAAATCTCACAATAATTCGTGCGCGCAATATGCTTAAAAAGGGCTCCGAAGTCTTCTCTTCACGTATTAATATATCAATTACGATTATTAGGTATAACATGTGATCTACACATAAAAAGCTAAATCTATATCGCTGTATCATTTAAAAATGAGTTCGTGAACCAAATCTACATTGGATGTATCAATAGATATAAAATAATATGCGTGCCTTTAATCAGAGTTTGGAATTCATCGTAAGTAATGTATTCTTTCTGTAAGTCGATTTTCAACGTCAAAAGCAACGTGAATAAATACTTGTGTTTTTCATAAAATCCGCGGCTGATGAACTTGAAGACATCGTATGTCTGGAATATTGCATTTTATTATATTCATTTATTATATTATTTTTTTATATTAATTTATTTACACTATATTGTACGTAATGTACAATCTGTTCAATTAAAGTAGAGTTACGCAATCGAAATTTCGTATTACTGGTATTCTCTCGATTATCTGGTGAAACATGAAAATATTGCTATATCGATTCCATTTTTTATTAAACAGTTTGTAGAAAAAATGTTTATATTAAAACCTCGGATAATACACTTCATATGTGTAGTATGTACAGGGATTAAGGAGGCGACTCTTGAAATAGGTGCAACTCGCCCACATGCATTATAAAATGTATGCGCACCGCGATGACAACAGTCTACATTTTTTTTACTATTTGCTTGACAGACGAAATGAGCAGGTAGCTCACCTTATGTTAAGCTTTATGCATACCTGAGAAGAAGGTATATGAAGTCTGCCAACCCGCATTAGGCCATAGTGGTGGACTGAGGCCTAACACCTCTCATTCAGTAGAGGAGGCTCGTGCCCAGCAGTGGGATATGTATAATACAGGGCTAGTAAAAACGAAACGAACACGTACACGAGACGTAAACTTACTAGATATTCAATAATGAACCCAATTCTCCTCGTAGTGATAGGGCTCTGCGGTGATCTTTCCATGGATATGTCGAACCTCTCTAGAAACTGCGCCAGCGACGTCTGATACATGTTACACACGAGCGACATGTTGCAAACCAAGAAGTACAACACAGATCCTCTTGTAGCTACTGGACGGAACTCTTCTCGTGCCGCGTTAATTTTTATTTCAGTTTCTTTGGCAACATCTAGTTTTTCTCTTACCTACGCACATTTTTATAATAATAGTGTCTGTAACTTAACTTTTTTTATTTGCTTGAGTGACGAAACGAGCAGGTCGTCTGATGGTAAGCAACATAGACAGCATAGGCAAATATACACCTGGGGGCCTTACACGGATTATAAGCGTCGTTACATGTATTTAGTTGTTTACGTCCTAATAACGTGACCAAAGTGTACCTATAGATAATTTAATTCTAGTAAGTTTGTTAATATATTTTACTCGTTTCACTAAAAATAATGCTCGCTTAAATATTTTAGTTTATTATAAACTGTCATATTGTCAGTAGGTGCTTAACGCAGCATTTCCAGAAGCTACTTTTTATTACCTTTTTTTAGCTTGAATGATAGAAAGAAAGAAGAAAGAAAGAAATATTTTATTGATAAAATCTCAGTGGCGCAGTTGTAATGCATACGTGGTATAATTGTTGTGCTGAGTTCTCGGGTTCCGATCCCTGGGTCGGGTAAAAGTGATATTGGGGTTTTCTATCACGAAATTCTTAGTATCAGACTGGAGTCTGGAATTGTGCCCGGTATGGCGATAGGCTTGCCGCTATCACATCATGGGACGGAAATAATCCCGTAATTATCACTTTCCTTTCAGGTCGGCATCGCGCCCATATATTTTTTTTGGTTTTGTGGGCGTTCATGGGCAGTAGAGATCCATAAACCATTTGCTCGTTTCCCGACCTAAGCTATAAATATGATCTAATCGGAAATAACGCGCGCCTTCTTAGATGTCCGTAGCAATACCTCAGTAGCAGTGGCCTTCGTTATGTTCAACACTTGAATCAAAGACACATCCTCGACGAGAGATCCTTGTATAGTTGTTAGTTTGTGCAACAAGTTTGCTTCCAGTTCTTGCATCTTCCGTCTGTTGGCGGTTACGTCCATAATCAACTGAGTACGTTCGGCTTCCATCTCCGCCTTTTCGGTTAAAATCACACGACCCAATAGCTGATCTTCCAAACCTTATTCATGACATGAAAATATTAAAAATGAAGGAACTTCAAAAATAATAATTATAGTTTACGTTGTATTGTGTAATTAATTGGATTTGGATGACACAGGTATAAAACTGCATAATAAAAAAGTAACAATATTGGTGTCTACACAATTATCTTAAATATGGACTAATTAAACTAAATACCTTGCATAGTTACAGTAAAATCAATGATTGAAGTTCGAGCCGATATTTCCGGTGTGTATGCGGGATTGGGAAGCTTTGTTGTGATATATATCTTATGACCAGCTGTTACATCAATTTCTTTATCACCTAACCTCACCTACGAAATATGAAATGTCATTTCATGAAGAGACATTTTGTTATATCACAACTAAATTATATTATACATAATATATTTATGCACGATTCCCCTTACCCATAAACAATTTAATAAATATTTCATCTGCTCACTATTTAGTCACTAATTCCTTTTATAAGTCTTTTAATGGTGTATTTACAATACAGTGTCGTGTAGTAATGCATAGTCATGTCAGGGAAGCTACATCGAATCCATGTATGAATTCACCATTTTTAGCGAAATCGTCATAACACCGAATACAAACGTTCATGGGTAAGGGCTATGTACACTTTATAATTCTAGAAACCTTGTAAGAAGACCCAATTTTAATATAATTTCTTTCGAGAATATTATCGAGTGCTGGATCTAATTCTTCAGCGACGTCTTCAATAAGTAAGGGCCTTCCTAGCGACACACAGTCTTCCATATGATTTCTGTAATATATTAATAAAACAAAAAAAAATTAAAGGTTAATAAATAAATACCTATATTAAATATATTTATTTTCAATATACTTAATATATATTTCTTTGTTTAATATCTTTATTCTTTGTAACTGTAATTATTGCTCCAATAATAAACTTCCTTCTTTCACCACAATGTTCTCAAGTGAGATATTTATTTACATTTCAATATCTATTCTGATAATGCATTTAACAAGCAAAATATATAAGTGATAAGATCTGATTAGCGGAATTAAGGAGCGCGGAGTGCAAACTATTTACCCGAATGGTTTGTAGTTTCGTAAGTCATTCTCGTCATCTATTTGACTCTCACGGTTCATGTGGTTACTGTACCACTTTCATACACTTTACATACACGACTTGTGCCGGTAATTGTACCCCAAGACAAATGTACAAATGATTGAATGTTTATTGCCTAGATCTAGAAAGAAAAAGATCAAAAAGCAAAGCCTACGAATAATTTACCTAAAGTATTTATGGTTCAGAGTAGTAACAATAAGGTCATTGTATTTCTCCATATTTTTGATCCAAATTTTTCCCTGTGTCTGTGGGTCAATAAGAAGAGGAAACCGGGACGCTTTTGTGACGATAATGCCGTTCTGTATAGACAACTCATCCGTGGGTAGTCCGCATAGATTCCAGTCACCAATCTATGGATTTAATAAAGAAAATTTCACTAAACCACGACACAAATTTTAAATGTCAGCGTCGTTATTTTATTATTGAAAGTTTTGGTATAGTGTAACTAACGCGTTCTATTAGCATGAAGAAAACTTTAGTGTATGGTTAATTAAGGTATGTTTGTAAACTCATGACATTTTAGAAACGGATGTTAATTAAACGGTTTCGTCTTTTTTTCATTTAATTATTTTAAAAAATGTACCGTGGCAGTATCTGTAAGTTGCTCAGTGATGTTCAAATTCATAGACACTGGTATTTTTCTTTTCAGTAATTCATTTAACCAGTTACTTATCAGCAAAGACCGGAATTCTTGATTGAATGGTCCGGAGTATGACAAAAATCTGAAATCATAAATAATGATACATCGAAATACTGAAGCAAATATATGTAGGAATTACCTTTAAAACACGTGTTAGCCATTTGTATCTCCACTAATTTTGACAAGTGTAATCGATACTATATCGCGGGCCAAGAACGAGGAAAGATTTTAAGAAACATTACTTACCTTACTAAACATCTCGCTAGTGTTCTCAATATCTCCATGTACCAATCAATACATACATGAACATTATACAACCATCAGACTGTGTATTATACTGCATCCGATCCGGGAGATTCGACACTTAGGAATTTGGAACTAGTGCGCAGCCTCGCATAAAAATAGTACCACAGCTATTTCGGACCGATATTTCTCGGATTTGGGCCGAATTCGAATCAGATGCATTGCGTAACCACACTTATTTACCCTGTAAGTAAGAGTATGTCTCCGACCAGCCGTTCGATCTCGGATTTGAAGAGCGCCGACTGTTCGGTCCAGCGGATCCTCTCGCCGCTGAGCCCGTTGATGAGCGCGGTGGCGGCGTCCATCTTCTGCTGACACTTGGCAGCGTCGTCCAACACCGCTTGCTTGAGGGCCATCGCCTCGTCAAACATTTTCTGTACTTCAGCTAACTCCATCTATAGATATTCATTTTGTTATATTTGATTGGTCCACTGTTGATATACAATTCTACGATCTACCACAAGATAATGAATACTAAGTAATTCTAGCAATTTTTTGAGTATATATTTGATGATTCACATTCAAAGCCTGTCGATAAGATTTTAGTTCATCATAAGTGGTACCTGAAAATGAACTTACGGGCATCACAAACGCACCCTACCATAACCTACCTCTTTAGCCGCTAACTGAGCTTCAGCAGCCTCCAGCTCCCTCTTGGCTGTCTGGTACTTGCCCTGCATTATAGCTAAGTTAGCTTTCAACGGCAACACATCCTTGTTCACCGAATAAAATTGAGCCATTGCGATAGTCCACGATATAAGACCGGCGACGTTACCACAAGCGATCTTCGCCGATTCAAATGTATATCCGCTACGGACATAATTATAATTAGTAATGAATATAAGTAATTTGTTAACTACATAATTAAAATTATGAAATGTTTATCAATTTTTCTTTGAGTACGCTAAATATGAGTTTAATAGCAAAAGTAAACATAATTAATAGTAGCGGAAAATAATTGTAATTGAAATATTTGTGCGAGAGTATTGGGAAGCTGTACCTGAAACCGAAATATGGTTGCAGCAAATCGATCATCTCTGCGTTAATCTCGTCTTTAGGATAGAATTTAAGATTATTTAGAAATCTTGAATCTGCCATAACCTGTACAAAATTATATAACCGTGTCAATCCGCAAAATAAAAAAGTAAAGGCTATTGTAGAGTGGTATCAAAAAATACTGCAAGACTATTTATTATATTTAATTAATATATTCAAGAATGATTGCTTTAAATGTTTGTTTTAAAGATACTCATCATTCATTATCGAAATTCGACGGAGCCATAACCGAAAATTTAAATTGACTAAAAATCATACCTTCAATGACTCGGCCCACGAAGCCGACAAAAACTGCCTCTCAAGATCCGGCTTAATGGGATCGATCTTCTTTCTGAACAACAGTATGACGGCGTCCATGATAAGGGTAATCAAATACGGCGGTTTGCCCAACTTTCTCACCGTCGCAATATCAGCAGCGTTGATAGTCTGTCAGTTTTTGAAATTATTAAAATCAGCCTAAAACGAGTTAAATAGAGTATATTGTTATTACGATACTAGCAATAAGACACAACTCTAATGATAAAACGTCCTGCTCTCTTGAAAGGCTCTCCTGTCTTCACATAATGATAACAGCTTTGGGGTTTTTACAACGTGATCACAATGAGCCGAGATCTTCAGAAAGCTTGAATACTCATGTGAAACTGCACGTAAACCGATCATGCTAATAATTAATAAAAAATGAGAAAACAGCGTGTATAACTCAGTACACGTGACAAAACTGACATAAATACTTGGATATTCAATGGTTTCCTTTTCAAATAATCGTCGGATGCCCATTAGTTGCACCTGAAGAAGCTTTACTCGTAAACAGTTATTCTAAAATACCATAACGTAGTGACCACAAAATTTTATTTGTAAAAAACGAAGCCATCAACGCATATAGATATCACAGTCCTCTCATTTTCTCTCTCTGACCACTTGTTAGGTACATGGTTTGTTATATAGATACTTGCATATTCTCCATCCTTTGCGCGTCAGAAACATTCCAATTGAAACGTTGTATGTTAAACGTTAAGTTGTACTCCAATTTAACCTTCGCATTTTGCTCTCAATACGCCGTCTTGACCTATTAAAAATACCATATGCCAATTGTTACCTGCAAAGCGGCTTCAGCTGCATCAAGTGCAGGTTTGGCCGCAGCCAATTTATCCTCCGCGATGGCGGTCTCAGCCGCTATAACGTTGACGAGCTTCACGGCGCGGTCCTTCACATCCAACACCTCAGCTTTGACCACTTCAGCCGCCGCCGCAGACTCCGCCACCGCTGCCAACACCTATTCCACAACATAACACACAACAGCTTTATCTATAAACATTGCTATACATTATATTAACCGGTTCCTTCGAGGGAGAGTTAGGAGAGGTAGTAATAAAACACTTACTTATTAATAATATTTATAGGAAAGGCATACTGACGACTGGCATACTAAACTATAAGTTATAACCTTTCTTTTTGATCTCGGAAAAAGTGTGCAATTATAGATATTATTATAATTTATAAAAAAATCTTCTGCTGGGACGCCATGACATGTTATTAATATGTAAGGATGATCATACCTCTTCAGCCTTTGCTGTGGCATCCTTAATTTCCAATTCTTTTAGTTCTAACTCCTTTTTCAATACGTCTACGCTGGCCGCCGCTTCTACCAGTTTGTCAAGGCCAGTTGTCATTCTGAATACATCATTTTATGTAGGTATTACATAAACTTTTATATCAATATCTATATGCCTAGATGACGTATTAGGGAAAGACATGACGGGCAATGACCTCACTATGGAGGGAAACTAAAGTTGGAGCTATTCCCCGGGAAGGGGTCCCGACTGAGCCTTTTCTGCCAATGAGTAGAGTTAATCGTTAAAAAAGCTATAATTAACAATTAATACACACGTTTTTTGAAAAGTCGAGAGATTAGTGCTCTGAAAGTTGTGATCAAACCTGCGGCCTAATCGGTTCCATTCCCTGCTAGCCTATCGCACCATATAACTTCAACCTTATAATATAAATTCAAAGAACCGACCATATAATATAAATTCAAAGAATACCTGCGCGCCATTTCGGCAATTTGCAAATGCTTCTCTTTGTACAACAATTTGTACCCCTCTAAAAATGACAAATACGATTTAGGAGTAACGTGAGCCTGCCTCCTGAACCTATCGTAGTACATTATACAAGTATCAGCCACATTGTCTTGCACCATGCCCATTATTTCAATAAGCTGCTGTTTCGTCTCCGCTGAGCACACCACCTGGTACAAAACAGTCGAATGGACCATAGTTTAAGGTAATTAATAATCTAAATATTGGTTAGTATCTACAAAGGTAGGCGCGCATAGTGGGAACATCTCACTATCTTCCTCACACGCCTGCTCCGTAATACCAGTGACGTCATCTTTTCGTGCATCCTTTATGACATTGGACAACAACCTCTTCCAACTCCTCATGCTCAACGATCCTTAAATCAAATTTAGGCTCTAAATGTTTACTAATGTAAATTTTTCATTTGATTTCACGTTCGTTACTACATATTCAGTGGCTAAATACAGGATAAATAGGATCGGTGAGCAATTCGGCCTGTGATTTATTTATTGTTGGATTTATAAAATGTTATCGGTAGGTAATAGATTATGAATAACGTAGTTTCACGAATAATAGGTATAATAAAAAACACTAGGAAACTATTGGCATATTATTAAATGGCATTAGTCTGATTTATGATCGATACGCCAATAGGCTCGTATCACATCATGGAACGGAATTAAGCTCGGCTAACCAAGGAGCACTTGTTGGACCACGGCCTACTGCTTTGAGGATACAGGCGTGAGTTTATCGTATATGTTGTGATCATTGATCCGACCTAATAAATTGTGTACACCTACGTGAAAATCGGCCAAAAAGTGTTGCGCCACTTCAATAAGCGCAACCTTCGGCCATTTTTGGAACCAGTCCATCGTGGAACCGGAAATGAGACCAGGGAATTTGAGCGCTCTGCTTCGGAATTTTTCTCCTACCTATAAATAAAACCATTTACTAATAGCGCTACGATTAAAAAAATATTAATATTATTCAATATATGCGGTTAATTTTTATTACCTACTAAAAAAATAAGAACTCTTGTGGGGTATCACTGCGATGATAACTGCGCTGTCAGGACGTTTTTAACGAAACACTCACAAAGTCATTGCGGTTTCTCTTGTATGCAAAAACTATAGATTACTTAACATTTCCAGAAATATGAAATACTAATTTCAATCTCGAGCGCACTTAACACTCATAAAGACGCAAGAATTTTATGATAGCTTTCGTCACGTCTTCGGTTCGCTGGCTGTTTGACAAGGCCTGACCGGCAAACTGAACAAGGCGAAGTTATAAATGATTTTTCAAAAGACCAATATCTACTATAATTATTATTGTGTACGTACTGGAGAGAAGCACAATACGACGTGCAGATTGGATCTGGACCGCATGATAAAGTACTCGTATAAAACATCTGGTACCGGGATCCTCTTTGGTGCGAATTTTTTCATTACCGGTGTCAGTTCATTGAGCATTTCATCTGTCAAAACAATAATTAATATAAAGGCCCAGTCCCGCATACTATGATGAAACTGAAGCGTCACAGGTCACAGGTGTTCCATGAAATTGTATTTTAAATGGCGGATTAAGACAGCTTATATTCATTTCCGTGGTAGTGTGTACGCACTGGACCCGATCCGAATTCGAGATTATGATCGCCGAACTGGGAATATTCTCAACTTCGGAAAAAGGTCTTCCGATCTCCTCACACAGAATTAAATAGTACCATGGCTACATCGGATCGACATTTATTTGTTTCCGATGGTATCTGGATAAACACTCGTACTATGGCAGGAGCCAGAGGCTAAAAAATCACAAAGATCACTATGCCATTGGAAAAAGTCTGGAGTAAGTCTAACCCATTTCGTCTTTGGCGAACAAATTAGCAATTTCGCCCGAACTGAGTATATTATTCAAGAATTCAAGGAATTGTTCGTCCTTGATGTCGTTATCCGTGAATATAAATGTAATGCCTTGTCCTTGCAGACCTGCTATTCGATACAGTATCTTTATGTCGTCCATAAAGTTGTTCACATTGTATGACCTGTACACAATTAAGAAACGATGAAATCTCACAAAGAAGGAAAAAAAAAATTAAAGTGTAATATAATATACTATAATACAAAAATATTCAGTTGTATTATCTTTATATAATTCTACTGTAGGTGTGTATGTGACTGAGCTCCTCCTAAACGGCTGGAACGATTTGAATGATTTTTTTGTATGCGTTTGGGTGGCGTCCTGGATGGTTTATATTCACAATTGGACCCGGTAGCGCTGCTGTAGTTGCGGGTGAAACCACGCGGGACATAATAGTATAATATAGTTTAATATAGTATAATATATAGTATAGTATATATATATATATATATATATATATATATATATATATATATATATAACGCTAGTATAATATAGTTATATAATACAACTGAATGACGATACGAGCAGAGACCTCCTGATGATAAGCGCCACGCCTGTCCATAGGCAAAAGCAATATCACTTGTAACTTTGGTATACAAAATACTGCATGACACCGTACTACGCTCATCATCTCTACACATAAAATGATAAGTCTCATAATGCCCAGGAATTTCGCTAGCTTCAATTCCTTCACACCGAAGCAAAATAGAGCATAAACATGTTGATATATTAAGCGTTGTTATTCGTCCGCTACCTTGTAAGTGTGATTTGGTAGAATTGGAAGTTTGCTATGTACGAAGCTAATTTCGTCAAGCTTTGTTTGCCAGAACCACCCACACCGACGAGCAGAGCGTTGCCACTGAAAACAAAACAAATATTTAAGAAAAAACCTCCTTAATCATAATGACTATTAAATATTGATCAATACACTATGTATGTCCATTTCACGAAAAGCACGTGCTCTGAGCTGAAACTAGCCGATTATCTCCCTCTTTAGATCGATGTTACTGTAATAAGTACAGCGCCGGTTACTCTAATAAGTATTGAGTGGCAATACTAGTATCGTAGTACATATCATGAGGAACAACATCAAAGTTGAATGCGGAAATCACAGTGCACATGTCAATGTGAAATGCACAAACTATTATAATTCCGGTTTACGTACCGAGGAGTGTTTATAATACGTGATACTATGAATAAGTGAACCATGCAGTCGTGGAAAAACACAAGATCCAGATGTGCACCTCTGACTTGTTCGTTGAACTGCTCTTGGAACTGTCCTAGCTTCATGAGTACGAAATCCCATCTGTAAATTGCATTAGATTAAATGGTTTTTTTTATAGTATAGGCCGGCAAACGAGCATGTGGGTTACATGATGGTAAGTGATCTCCACCGCCCATGTACGCCCACAATACTACAATAATCATGGGCGCGTTGCCGAACTTAAAGGAAAGGGATAAGTAAGGGATTGGGAAGGGGAGGGTGATTTGGGCATCCGGATATCTCACTCACCGTACGAAACGCAGTAGCAAGCTGTTACTTTACGCCGGTTTTCTGTGAGACAGTGGTAACGACCCGGACGAGCCGGCCCATTCATGCTGTAGACAGATTTGTCTACAGCGTGGCTCTACCACTCACAGACATTTCATACGCATTACTTGATAATTATTACGTTTGTATGCCATAACATTAAAACATATAAATGTACAAATCGAATGTTCTGAAATGACTTGCATCGCCACTCTATTTTGAATATTACTGCACACAGAACTGAGTGTTGCCCGGATTAACAAGGCGCGTCATTTAAGATAAAAGACCTTTATTAGTACCGAACAACAACTATAACATATTAATAAAATTAACAATATCGAGTTAGGTGTTGAACAATATCGAGAAACATATTTAATTTACTGACATTTTACTGATACCATTCGGTTGGTATCTTTTTACCAAAGTGGCAAACTGACTAATATGTATAATGTCGATTACCGTGAGACGCAACGTCCCTCGACCGTAACAATTATGACAATCCATTCTACCGGCTGACCCACCAGGGTTATTTCACTCGCTGGCACGAGCCACTATGGCAAGTTTTTCACCATATATGGGGACGGCAGTGGCTACCCAGTCCAGTACATATATGTATCAGATACCCTCCCAACATCAAGTAGGTATGTATGACTTACGAAGGCAACTCTTCATAGACCTTAGGCGCATCGGTGCTGAAATCTTCCTCCTCATCACCTGTAGGCTCGACTGGCTCGCGCAGGAAGTTAACAAAGAAAGTTTCTTCTTCAGGAAATTCGCTCAATACATCCGGCAACTCCTGTGCGGCGATCTTCCAGAAGTTGGTCACAAACCAATCCTTGTCCTCGAACGTTGTGAATCTGTAGTTTTTTTTTAAATATAAGTCGCTCAACATTCAAGTTCGTCATCTGATAGTGTGTGTACTAAGTACGGCAATTCCGGAAAAATCTAAGAAAATAATACCGCTGCAAGGAAATGCTGTAGCGTGACTCTTCGCGATAATTTGAAGGCCCTTATGTGTGTTTGCAGCCGTACTTACAACAAAAAATGAATTTAGGGCTGGTTACTCTATGATGTAACTGACGCGGCCGGTCTTTCCTTACATAACTGTGGCCACATAATTTTATAAATAAATAAGCATATTCTGTCCATACCAGACTGAAGATACGACGTATTGCGTCACAAAACTTGATAATACAATTCGTCGGCATAATTTAGATCCGTAGTATCCGTAGATCAATACCTATGGCAACAGCCTGAAGCAAAATATATCTATCCGTTATAACGTTACCTGTCAGATATAACTCTCAAGCACTCATGGAACCAAAGTTTGAGAGCAGTCTTCACATTCTGGAGCTCTTCCTTCTTAATGAATAATATTCCTTCCCATATACGCGACAGATCGCGCAAATTGAATACATAGTGGAATTTTGCTGGCGTAGGCAACATTTTTATCTGTAATCATAATTATTAAAAAATCTTCATTACATAACGCCTGTAACAGAGGTACGACTAGTATTGCATCTACGTTTCGCCGAGCTTATTTTCGTCACATGATGTGAAAGGGGGCTAGCCTATCGCTATACCGGGAAAATATAGTCTCGTTGGAAAAAAATACCGGGCACAAATTCCTATGCCGGGTAATGCATTTGTGATTTTTCAAATCCAAAACTTGAAATCGAACACAAATTGTGATTCCCGAACTGGGAATTAAACTCAGGACCTCACGGTTCTCAGCCTTGGTACACAGCCACTAGACCAAGTGATTATTACTGTTTACCGGGCGATTATTACTTAGTACGATTGGTTTATTTCGGATATCCATTTGGAGATTTAGATTAAGACCGATATTTAAGCCGTTAAGCCGTTTGTTAGTATGGTTTACCTTTGTCTGTTGCCAAATCATACGAGTAATCGGTACAAGCCTCGGCATAAAGTCGATAATCTTCTTGTCAAATCGTGTTTTGCAGAAATAACCAGCACTTATAGTTTCTGTAAATGAATATATTATTACAAATGTCAAAACAGTGTAGAGAGCACTATTTGCGTCAATGTTTATTACCAAATATACGATCCATCGATATATTACTGGGTAAGGTACAGTTAAATATATTAAACTGTCTCTTCAAACGTGGTGGAATATCATTACGTCCGCCACCTGTAACAACAAACATTATAAAATCGGGTTATACCTACTCATCGTATATATTTAGATGGTCATACAATGGATTACAGAAAGGTGTGGTCATATTAAGGGGTCGTTACATACATCGTCAATGAGTCTTTTATGTACGGGATCTTATTAAAATCTAGACTCCGTAAAATTTCACGATGGTCTTAATCACTCATTTAATATAGTCGATAAGATCGATCACATCCCTATAAATTAAATGAAGTGCATGAGCGAGAATAACTATGTTGGAGTGAGAAAAAAGCTCAGCTGTTTATTATTTAATGTTGTCCGAAGTCGCAAATCGACATGTCATTCAATGAAAAGATAATACTTTATTTATGTCCTAGCAACACAATTGGATTTAGTAAATTTAACCACGCATGTCTATAACACGTGTAGGACTATAAGTATTCTGAGCTTATCCTACTATATACTACTTCCTAGTACTGTTATAAATATGAAAGTTTGGATGTTTGTTAGTTAATCACGCCTTAATGGCTCAATGGATAAAACACACAAGTAGGCCATGACCTGTACTAGGACATAGGCTACTTTTTGTCCCGGAAAAGCTTTTTAACGCGGCGGAGACGGCAGCATTAGCTATTTTTTAAATTAAGGTCATCATATATCAGACTGACAAGTGGCATTCAGCTACTGTACACGCGTGCCGGAAATTGTACGAAAATCGTACCTGGATGAATCATAGCCCCAAACATCTGAATTTCAGCTATCGTGGTAAAATCTCCAGGCTTCTCTAGCGAATAGAATCCACCACTCTCCATCATTTGTCGTACTATTTCATTCGTCACCTAGAATAAAAATGATATAAGATCTAATTATACAAGATCATATAATTTTTTAATAGAGGAAAATAACGTAGGAAATGCTCAATTCACGCATAACTTCGCCAAATATGGACAGATTTGGTTGATTCTTATTATATTCGATTTGGTTTACCTCCGATGGGAGGCTCATACTAAAAAACCTAATTACAAAAATAAACAGTTTTGAGTCTTGGTCAATAACTGATACCACTCTTTTTAGTTTTTTGGGCCGGTTTAATTTTTTGCTATATTGTTACTGTGGCCATAAAGGCTCGTTCAGACAACGTCCAGCCTGTATTGTGTCAAGAGGATGTTGCGGCGCGGCTGCGGCGCGAACGTGTCCAGATCATACGCAGGTCCATCCACGTGCAAACGAAATATAATGGATTGGATGAGTCATATGACTCAAATTACTTAAGCTAGGCAGCTTCAGCACTGGTGGGATATGGTGCGAGCGTGTCATCGTCTGAACGAGCGCTAATATCTTCTATTCTCCTATTTTGATAGACTAAAGTGAAGTAACGTATTTATATGGAAATGGCGCTTCCAAAAATATCTGCAGTGTTTTAGCAAACTTTTTGCTTGGTAAAAAAATTTCAAATTCGCTGAAGCCAACTTTCTGATATAACTTAACAACGTGTTACCTTTCTGTAGTACGTTGTATATGTGTCAAATTATTAGTATTATGCACACTTGCACGAAGATCCTAAATCGAGTTTATCCCACTAAACCAGTTGTGAAAAATGTATATAAGTACCAAAATAAGTTTAGTGGTAAATGTTGATTTAGGACAGCCTTGCAAGTCGACCTTAATAAGTGTAAAAGTATAGTAGTACTTGATCGCCCCATTCATTGACAACAGGCATGTTGATGTCGTCCACGAACACCGTCATCGCTCTATTACCAGGCGGGCCGTACGTCATGCCAACACGCTTCTCTACGTACGACTCGATAATCCTCTGTTCAACATCACCATTGTTAATTCACAGATATTCATTGAAGGACAGCAAATAAGTACTTCTAAGGTGGGCCAGATTTAAAATTACTGCTACCCGTTACAAAAAAATCGAGATAAGTAAAAACATCCGGTAGCTGGTTAACGGGATTCTGGGGTTGGCCCAGTTTGTCTAGCTTACTTACGTTGTGGTAGGTAAAGCTACTCTGTGGCTATATTATTTTGATTGTCCTCCTTGTACTTGATTTATTAGGATATTATATCACACTACAGGGGAAAGGTCACCGTCACGTCGTCTTGAAGTTGAAGGGTTAAAACTAACATCTACCGCGTTAGTCCAATGCAGATTGGTAGATAGCCTCGTCGGTATGTCAGCAGCATAACATCACGAGCCATGGAGCTCATACAGGATACAGACCTTTATGACAGGGGTGGGGGGACTGGAGCCCTTTACACACACTTATATGTATAGATCATACAATAAGTAAAATTACTGCGAAGGTATGTGAAGTCTACGAATTAATTAGGCCAACGTGGTTGACAAAGACCTAACCCTGCTATTTAGTATAGGAAGCCCGTACCCACCAACCAACACTGGGACAGTATCCAATACAAGGCTGGTCTTTCAGTATGTATTTAATAAGTTTTTTTATTATTTTTGTAACTCTTGTTGTTTCGTCGAAATTGCAAATGCCATAAAAAGACAATAATTATATGCCGCACCTGGAACATGTTTGGTGTGGTAGCAGAAGAAAAGTTAATCATCTTGAATAATTTTACTTCGTTATCATACTTCTGCATATAACTTTTTAACATGACCGTCTTTGCCGTGCCTTGCTCGCCGATCAACAACACGGCCTTATTCTGTTTGGCGATTGTTTCAATCAAAAACGATATACAAACGTTATCGACATTTGGAACTAATATTGATGCGTATTCTGGTATGCTGTCGGATGGGTATATGTAATCTTCTACTATGTCCGACCTACAAGAAAGGACAATTATAAATTGAGAATAAAATCTAAATATTATATTTCAATGGTTTCACTGTTTAGAGATACTATATTTTGTACCCATGATGGTAAATGTCCGTAAAACGGTGCGATCTCTTTTTCACAATTGTTCAGGGTTCTTTTTAACATTTTTTATTGAGCTTTGAAGGCAGTTGAACTGACGGCCCACCTGATCGTAAATGATTACCGGCGCCCATGAACTTCAGCAGTATCAATGGGACAGCCAAGCCGTTTGAAGAAGGACATGATATACCTATTGGAATGACAAAATAGCTAGACCTCCGTCGACGTCCCAAACATGTTTTGGCAGATCCCAACGACTCCATCAGAGTCGCTATCGAAGCAGCACTTTCCTTGCCCAACCCGAATCGCAACAATAATACGCTACCCTGACATAGGACACGCCTGCAAGTCCGAAGAGCTCCTGCAACTGGCCCTCGGCATAATGATGTGCAGAGACGGCCTAAACTATACTCCCCAGCGATTGCTGAAGCTGAGGTCTAAGCCTTCTAAAAGGCGCCTCTGTGCTTAATCGCTACTAAATACACTATACATATTTCTGGCTAGAGCGCCATAAGCGCCGGCTTTATTTTCAGGTGAAGCTGTAAAAGCAATATAGGCTAACAGCACAAATCCATTCGAAAAAAAAACAAAATAGCTTAGTTAGAATCACGCACCACCACGGACGCATACGCATCGTGGCAAGAGCCTCGATGCGATGCGGGTCTGTGGTCGTCGACTGTGCGTGATATCATTCGTAAAACCACAAATGGTGGGAAGCTGTTTTACGCGTCGTTTATTTTATCATATCTACATATAATAGTGAATGAACAGGTCACCAATGCTGCCAGAGTCCGGTCTCGTTGACCATGTACTCGAAGGGCATGATCCAGTCCTTGGACTTGGCGCCGGGCCAGTCCATCTTGCCGGGCAGCTTGGTCATGAACTCCGCCATGCGCGTGCGCGCGTCCAGCTCCAGCACCGCGCCCAACGACCACATCATCGAGAATATAAACAATCGCTCCAGGTGACGATCTGTGTGCATCTCTAAAATCAACACCAATCTCGGTTCTATTATATTGTTTGCAACGATAATAACCTATGCTGATCATGCTTCGTTGTAGACAATTTTGTATCACCAAAATCTGGTCACATTGTGAACTACCTCGGTGGCGCAGTTGTAATGAGTACGCGTTACGATTGAGGCTAGCGCTGAGGTCTCGGGTTCGATCCCCGGGTCGGGTAAAGTGGTATTGGGTTTTTCTATTACGAAATGCTCAGTAGTAGCCCGGAGTCTGAAATTTGTGCCCGGTATGGCGATAGGCTCGCCCCGTAACACATTGTGGGACGGATATATGCTCGGCGAAATGTGGGTGTACTGGTTACACCTCTGCCTACCCCTTCGGGGATTACAGGCGTGAGTGTGTATTGTAAAAAGTTATGCGTGGTTATATACTAATAAAATAATATAATAATAATAATAGTCGAATCGAAAAACTCCTGTAACTTTTTTCAACGGTTAACGGTTAAAATTAAACTACTAACAGCACACCATTTTTAACCTTACACATGAATGGAGTAGTATAAGAATGGGTTCATTTTAAATTGTAAGAGCTATACTATATACTAATGAGTCATTGAATGGTATACTATACTATAGTTTAACACTATAGTGTTTGATCGTCCCTTATAATATATTTATAATAGAAGTTGCACTTTTACATTAACTACATACTTTGCATTGCTTGGTACATTTCACAAAATCGGTAACAGACAATAATTTAAAAGCAAATTTATTATTATTTCAAGTACTTACTTCCACCGGGAATCTCTATTTGAAGCAAACCAATTAACACATCTATACACTGCCTGCAAAATTACATATAAATAATTACAATACACACAAGACAAGTTGACTGGTATGAAGTTAGTAACGAGCACCGATGCAGCTATCTGCTATTATTTCCAAATACTGAAGGTGACGAGAAACATAAAGGGCGGGTCAAGTGACTGACTTTAGCCGAGACAAGTTATATTACGCGTATGGTACAACATATATAATAATAAGGCAGGTGTCATAGTCCTTCCCATAAACCAAGTCACCCAATCCACGAACATCTCACCTCAGTAAACCAGTAGAAATTTGTATCCATTGCTATAATAGTCTTACACCAACCGACAACTGTCCTTGGGTGCACTGCTATAGTATATAAATATATACATAGATTGCCGTCACGTGGCGGTGTAACATCCCATCATTAGATAACATTTGTCTAACGGGCATCTACGTGTTGGCTTTGGCCTCACGCACGCCTACCAAAGGTCCGAGACTCAACAATCCTGAGATATGGTAAGACATACTTAATAATAAAATAATAAATACACCCAACAGTTACCACACATAGATCTGACCCCTCACTAGGTTAATCTATATCGTAAGTATCAGGAAATACGAGGGACTTACAGTATCACAACAATACCACATATTTGTGGATTACATAAACATTTGTCTCGGCGCGGCAATAGACCCGTGACTTCCCGAAATTCATACATCATAATAATATCATTAGACAATAACTACAATATTAGCACCTACCTTATGTATATGGCCTCCAATAACTTCATTTTAACAGGTAATCTTTGTTGCACGAATGAATGAACTTCATCATATATTTTGTTAAATGAGTTGCGCAGTGAGTCAGATTCTTTTTGCGACCTCTTCTTTAACCAGCCCTGAAACAATTACCTTTAACTTTAAAAACAACCATCCTCTAAATACGAATCACAGGTCCAATAATTGTCATTATCTATTGAGGAGTTTATCAGATTTATATGGGAACACCATAGAGCTAAATCATATTGAAACCAAAATTGGTCCACATTTGGCGGTAATATTCCGACAATACCTACGAGTACATAAAAAATAGTCGAATTGAGAACCTACTCCTTTTTCAAGTCGATTAATAGATAAATCTCACCTCCAAAACAGGCTGCCATCTCAAAACAGAAGAGGACAGGAACACCATGCCCATGCGGCTGACGGTGGCGGGCGACGCGTTGTCGACATTGTCCGGCTCGAACACAAGCTTACTGTTCGAAGCCATTGTGATGCGGTCACCGTTCGCGAGAGTCAGCGTCTTGTTATCGTCCAACACTGAGTTTAAATTTTCAATCCACACGGCGTCGACTGGACCGTCTGTTGAATAAATTAGTTTGTATTATGAAGTAGTCACATTAATATCATACTAATATTATAAATGTGAATGTAAGTTTGTTTGTTACGCTTTCACGTGAAAACTACTTAACCGATCATCATGAAACTTTGTACACATATTCTTGGAGGTATAAGAAGTAACATAGGATACTTTTTATGAAAAAAATAACTATCTATTCGTTTGTTACGCTTTCACGCCTAAATTACTGAACCGATTTTGATGAATTTTGATGTAGATAGATGGGACCCTGGAGACGGTTATACACTACGTTTTATTTCGGATAAGTCTATTCACGCGGGCGGAGATGCGAGCAAAAGCTAGTATATTATAAAAATATATATTACCACCGCTGTATTATATACTGTCCTACTGCTGGGTACAGGTTTACTCTTCTAATAAAAGGGATAATCTTTGTCCATCATACCGGCCTAATGCAAACTAAGACTTTATACATAAATCTCAGGTAAGCAGTTTCCCTCACTATGTTTTTCTTCAACATTGATGCGAGCAATACCTAATAGTTAATCATTAATACGTACACACGCAACTTCGAAAAGTCAGGAGTATATATCCTGTGGCTTGGAATCGAAGCCTCAGCCCTGTTGTCAGGAGTCCATTCCACTGCCTACTAGATCAGTATCGAAATACAGAAACTAATATTATTATTATTAGTTGGTTATCCAACCATGTATTCAATTACCCCTAGCTATGCACGGGCCTGAGAGATCGCAGAATTTTCGTCAACCACACCGAGTTATTGCAAGTTGATAAACT
This sequence comes from Mimas tiliae, assembly GCA_905332985.1. Classification (NCBI taxonomy): domain Eukaryota; kingdom Metazoa; phylum Arthropoda; class Insecta; order Lepidoptera; family Sphingidae; genus Mimas; species Mimas tiliae. The sequence continues at coordinate 8,755,898 of HG995240.1, read as the reverse complement.
TCAACATTAATACTAGGCTACGCAAATTTTCTATCATTTAGATAATTATTTACAAACTATAATAGTAGCATTGTAAGTACCTAATACAATCCATGTGGTGTCAGATTTTTTAACTTTTAAGGCTCGTCTCCACAGAGTGGAGAATATACCATCCGTCCAATCGTTAGTCGCTACATCTAAACGACCGAACATTTGAGGAGCTGTAATAGCCTGGAATATATTAAAATTGCAGTTAATTGCTTGTACAGACTTATACATTTGTCCATCTCGATAGGTACAACCGCTTTGTCCATTTATACCTACAGGATGTGCAAGCATCTCAATCTTCAGATTTAATAATATTGAAGGCAGTATCCTTATACTGCCTTCAATATTACATGATTATTGTGCATGATCCTCATTATTAAGTTATGTTATAATATTCCTCATTGGCAATTTGCAAAGGAAATTTGGAACTGTGCAAAGATTGTAAATCAGTTATGAAAAGAGTGAGAGTTTCTTGGCTGTTATTTTCTAGCAAAATAGCATTCCCGAACTGGTTGTAGACTTGTAGACGGCAGTACTTTCTTAGTACTACTATATATTACCTACAATATAATTTTCATCGATTATCCTTACTTATTCCATTTTAAGTAGGTATAGTATACCTATTCTCAATATTTTTGACAATACAATAACGAGCACACTGCCATTCAAATACTGTGTAATTCATAGTTTTGAATATTTTTGCTACCGTTTACGGATAGGCGTAGCACGTGCTAACAGGCGGGCGACTTACTCGTCTCGTCATTCAGTAATTTATAAAAATATAGTAATCCCATAGCACAAGTATAAAAGTACTTGCCTTCGGATTCATCCTCATTTCCCTATGCGGTTTTCCTACTTCTGTGAGCGCTGCCATCAGTGAATGAATGCAAGTGGTCTTCCCGGATCCCGTGGGTCCCATAGTCATCAAACCGTGACGCACCAACGACGTCTCGTACAATTGTATGATCTTCAAGTTCCAATCAGGGTGGTTCACGAGACCAGTTCTCTCTGTCACTAGAATTATTGCTCGTTGCATTTCCCTAAAAATAATGTTACGATTAATACTCCACGCCGTATGATGTTATAACTTTTAATATATTTTCCGAGGAATGATCTTATTCTTAGATTTTGTTAACGACTGTCTACACCATATTATAAGAAACCTACCTGCCAAATAAGTTTCTACCAACAATTTCGGAATCAATCAGTAAGTTTTTTTATAGCAAGTCAGCAAACGAGTAACTGGTAAGCGATCTCCATCCCCCATGAAGACCCACAATAGCAAAAGAATCGTAGATACTTTGTTGAACTTATAAGAAAGGAATGGAGATCGGGTAGGGAAGGAGGTATTTGGGCCTCCGGTAATCTCACTTGCCGTATGAAACGCAATAGCAAGCTGCCTCTTTTAAACACTTGCTCTATCAAACAGTGGTAACCCGGTCGAACCGGTTCATTCATGCTGTAAACAAAAGTGTCTACAGCGTGGTTCTATCACTTGTAAAAAACTGCTGTGTATCTTATTTTACTAACCTTGGATATGGACATTTGAGTGGGAGATGAAATGAGAATCATTACTTTCATTTCAGCTTAAATATAACAGAAAAGATATTGGCATTGCATACAAGACAGCTCTATAGCAGACAAAGTTCCGTATTCATAAACAGCACAGGTTAGCTCTTTGACAAGTCTTCGTGTAGATTTCTGTACATGATTGGTCTGTTTTTATTTAGCGCCAAAAACTAACCAATGACATTTAGAGAAATCGTCATTGTGCGTCAGCGCTCACTATGAGGTCTCATAGTAACCTTTATGAATTCGGTCGGTATGGTACGGCCTTCGCGTATGCGGTAAAAACTCGACACATTAGCTTTTTCGTCTTTTTCCCTATGTCACATTCAGTAATACTTCATTTTGTTTATCTAATCAGTTTTCTAATGTCTCAGTCGTATGGCGATGATAGGCAGTCACAATTACCATTCACTTTATTCTTAGAGAGCAACCCGAAAGTTTGTCCTCGATAAATTATATTATACTAGCTTTTGCTCGCGGCTGGCAACTCACTTTCGCATTTATAATATTAATTAGGGTAGATATATAGATTTAAATGTAATAAAACATCTAACCGGTGCACAGTTTGACTGAGCTTAATTCCAGGGAATAAATCTTCAATCAGGGACACGAACAGCGGCTCATCTTCGTCAACCAATTTTGAAACATTCATCTCTCTGAAATATAATGGTTTATACAATAAAATCGTACAGCCTTTGGTGGTGCAGTAGACGCATAGCCGGCTGTGAAGCGAGAAACCGCGGGTTCAATTCCCGCACCGAGACAAAAATGTTTGTGTGATCCACAATCACATGGGCGGTTTTCTCCCCAGAGAGGTTGACGTCAGACGGCTGGTCGTAAAAACTACAAGCCAAATCTATCTGTAACATGTGTTAAAAAGCATGTTGCGACCCCACTGCGAGTGGGATAAAGGCAGCTGGAAAAAGATGACAATAAAATTTACTGATATACAAAGTCGTTAGTGATACGTACTTTAATACTCTCATCATGATATTTTCTTCCGTGCTCTCCGGATTGGCTCGTTTCTGCGAGCCCATAGTCCTAAGGACTGATAAAATATTGCGAAGACCGAAATCGTAGTGCACCTGTTTTGATAGTTGCTCTTCGCATAATTTATACAGGGTGAAAAACTTGCGAGCTGTAAAAATTGAAATTGTCAAATATATCATAGGATTTACAGTAGCACCACCGTACTATGGCACTTGGGACGAATTAACGTCCATGAAGCTCTGTAAAAATTGACAACTTCAAGAACCATACCCGTAATTAGTTTTTGTAGGAACCATAATAGTGACGTACCTGCTACTAAAGCTATAATATTATTATAATAATTAGACCGAAATGACAATGTGTTCATACTATTGTAATTTCATAATTTCTTTTTATCCTATTTCTCAGCATAGTATCATCTTTTTACATGTTATTCAACTCGGCACTTTCCCAATCGAACCCAAGTTTGTGATATTAAAATATCTTCGACCTAACGGTACTCTGCCTTATTTATCACTTTACTAATTTCCAAATATTTGACTATTTCATAATATTCGAGTAACATTTTACCAGTAATTTATTAAACCACTTTAACAGCCTCCGTGGCGCAGCGGGCGAGTTGCCGGCTGCGAAGCGAGAGGCCGTGGGTTCGATTCCCACACTGAGACAAATGTTTGTGTGAACCACAAATATTGGTCTCGGGTCTGGGTGTTGTGGGACCGCAAGTCCCTCGTAGTTCCTGATACCCACGATAAAGGTTTACCTAATGTGGGGTCAGGACTATGTGTGTGACTGTTGGGTGTATTTATTATTTATTTATTAATTAACGTATACGAAAGCTATTTTTGAGATATCATAATATACATATTTATCTGCGATATAGTTATATATCAGAGTAGGTATTTGTTGAACGTGTCATATTTTATTTGGTGAGTACTAAGTAGCATTTACTCAGAGGTAGTGAAACAGGCGCTAAAACGGACTAATTCAATAGATCAAATCCATACATACATAGCAGAATGTTTTCTTTGAAGCCGCAACTGGCCAGTTTGACACGAATAATAATTTGCCTATCTGGCACCATCATAGCAACGGAGCGGAATTGAATTTTCAAATTCTCAGGTAATTCTTGGCGCCCAGCGTATCCTGGGTTCATTGTGATGATGAATGCAAACTCAGGATTTAAGCTCACGACGTCTCCGTCACTAAAACGCAATACTGCCACTGTTAGAGGCTATCTTTCTACTCGGCGTTATCCTGGCTTATTGCCAAGGTTCGCCTTTCTACTAAAACGTCTTCACTTCGTCCGATCTTGAACCTCCCGCACCGTAGTAAGACAATGGTCTTACTGCCAATGCTGTCAACTACTTAATGCCAATGGGCTCTCATGTCTCTTTCTATACATCAAGCCAGCCTATGATGAAATAATATCATAAGTTAAAAACAGGCTTGAAATGTATTTGCCTGTATTCGTTGAGGAGTTTTTAATTCATCACTAGTACTCCGTCGTCAGATCTTAACCAAATTTATACAAGACCACCCGTGAGATACAACACTAAAATCTGTTTACTCTTGGTGGAGATATTGCATAACAAAAATCGAATTAAGAAGACTCCTTTTTTGAATAAAATAGATGTTTATGGTTATTTCAAATATTTTACCTGAATATAAAGAATTCTCTCTTCTCCCTTCGTGCCGTGAGACAGATATAGATCTGCTGTGCGGCTACAGACAGCACTGGGAGTTCGATGCGGTTGAACTCATCGAAACATCCCCAAGTGCCGGATTGTGCCAGACCTTTATAGATACGACCCAAACCTGTAACATTAGAGACAATAAACGCAATGTCCTGAAATACCATCCATACTTGCTACACTCTTCTTAATTTGGAATCTAACCCTTGAGTTTAAGAAAAGTTCTTAAAAATTACATGTAATATCGTTCTTAGTCACTACCCTGAATAAATAACGCTGTACCGAGTAAATGCTTTGTATGACAACGCCGCGTGAGTCGTCATCGTATACATTTAAGTCAATAGTGACAGGCACAGTGCCGGTTCGAGGTTACTGCTGGAATGAAGAGAGATCAAAATATGGCCCTTTACCTATGGTACGGTATATTATGTAAAACCTAAACTTAGAGAGCCCAAGTCGGCTCCTGGATCGGTCCTTCCAGGGGCCATATTGTCACATAGCAAGACATATACGTCTATACGAAAGTTAAATTGTGTATAGGAGTATGTTGAAATGTTTTATAGTGACCTCTAAAGTCCATCTGGTCGGAGCAGTTGAAGACGATGACAAGTTTCCCGAGCGTGCGTCCCATATCCTTGGTGGTCTCCGTCTTGCCGGTGCCGGCGGGACCGGCGGGCGCGCCGCCCATGCTCATGCCTATAGCTTGGGATAACGTGATGTAGCATCTGTCCGTCAGTGGCGTGATCACCAACCGTTCCGTTATACCCAGATACTCATTCTGAATATGACAGTTTAAACAAAAATAAAATTGAACTTAATAAAATTAATATTAATAAAAGCAAATGTGTACTAAAACGCTGCAACATCAAGATACTACGAAATACTGATATGACTTCGATGAGTCAAGAAATAGTTAGGTGCAGTTGAAATGATTATAAGGGACATTACAGGCATACGGAAAAACTTTTAAAACCTTTTGGTAATACCATGTTACTTATATGATGTTTAAGATATATTAAGAAACCAGTAAAATTTAATTGAAATTAAATATGTAAATCCCAGATTGATGTTTACGCAAGAAGCAAAAGATAAGCTAATTAATTTCGCTTTCTAAAAACTGTTACAACATACCCCTTAGTACACTATAAACATTTAATCAATTACCTGATAAATGAAATCGACATCTGTAATTGACACAATACAATCATCAGTGTCTTCAATATAATAAAATCGAGCCTGTTTTTGCCATTCAAAATCAATTGGCGATTTTATCCTCATTCGAACTAAGTCATCAAATATGTCCCTGGGAAATAACATATAAATAAAAAAGCTACTGTAAAGCCGCATCTCCATCAAGCAAATCTCGACAATAATTGTCTGCTAACATGTATTTCAATAGGCAATTTGTTAACTTTTCCTATGGTGAATGTCTTCACAGAAACAAAAGTTGACAACATTTGTGTTGCTAAAATAAATGGCAAACATAGAAATTAGCAACTTTTAGGATGGAGGTGAGGCTTTAAATGCGCTACATATCATATAATTAACGTTATAATTTAACTTACCTTTGATGCACGTGAATTGTTATCATCGTTTCAACTCTGGTTCTATCTAATGGTGCCAAGTCAGTTACAGTCATGTCAATAAGACCGTTCAATAGATCAAGGTTCTTTTGATTCGTCAACCTCATGATGAAACGATCAGCTCTGGCTTTCTTCAGAGCGTACTCGGCATCGCTTGTCCACAGGATTTGCATTCCTAATAGACCAGCCTAGAACATAAAATAATTTCACTCATCGATTAAATACTATCATATAAATCAGGTACAGGTACAATTATGAACAGCTCAGAACATGCCGCATAAATCATTACCTGACCAGGGAAATTCCAAAATCCAACTAAGAATTCAAATTCAGGATCACCAGACATTGTCTGCGATATATTAGCAATCATATTTCTCACTGTATCCTTCATGGTGTCTAATAAAGTGTTCAGCCAAATCTAAAATTGAAAAGATAAAAATAAATATTCCTATTTGAATAGAATAACTATCGAAAAACATTTTCAGTATATCTAAAACAAAACTATGGTAATTTGACTAATACAAGAATCTGTTGGCATTACCTCTACGCTTCCAATGCAGACTACAGGGCGATCCAGTGGAATAGTTTCTCCATTATCGGAGTTCATGTTCACAATCCTCTCCTTATCATCGAAGTCGACAGTGTACATAGCGTCGAATATGCTTGGCAGATGTGGCTACGTAGAAAATGTATTATTATTATCATTGGAAACAAAATATAGATATATAAATTATTATAATCATTTAAATGAATTTATACGAGGTACAAACAAGTACCGAGGTAAAAATGATCGCCACCGCCAATAAGCACCTCTAATACCAGAAGCATCATGGATGCGTTGCTTTAAATAAAATATTATAAACTATAATCTATTTTTAATTTTTTAGTTGGATTTTCTATAAAAGCGTGTTTTTTTAGTTTTTTAAACTACATTTCAATAAAATTGTAATTAATTTAATTTTTTGAATTGTCATCGGTCCTTGATAAGTATACCCAATTTCAAGTTAATCCGACGTTTTGAAGGGGGTCAAAATCATGTTTAAAGTTTCCGTTACATACATACATACATACGTATGAAGCTAATAAAAGCGTGTTAATGATGGAGATTGGAGAATGGGAGGAAGATTTGGACCTCCGGAAATCTCACCATATGAAAGGCAATCTGCCACTTCGCGTAGGTTTTCTACAGGTACCACCCCGGTTAACTGATGTTGTAAACAAGTCTGTCTACATCGGGGCTCATAGACTAATTATATGTAATGCTTTTTTTTCAAAGTAATACCTGAATAGAGTGGGGATCAGAAGCTTGACCAAGAATCTCAAGCAAGACGGGATCGGAAACGAAGAAGAACCTTGGAAAGATAAGTCGCTTCGTCTCAAGGTATCCAGTCAATGACTTCTGACACGCTTCCAGTTGTTCGAACAAATGTGGGAGCAGTTGCTTCAATGTGTCATCCGATGTGCATGTTTCGACGCAGTTTACCATATCACGTGCTCGGTACATTATTTTAACGTACGTCTTGTCTATCGTCTGTGAAAAAAATATAATTATTCAAAAATGTGCCTTTATATTCAAATTGAAACTGCTATAATAGTATCCACGTGTGGTTTATTTATCATGTAAATAATCCTATTAGATACTCGTAAGTTTGTAGGGGTGTTTACCGGATTTTACCAATTATAACCACATGGTTGTCTATGAAGACAGCTGCTGATGGATGCATTATGGGAGAGTTATGAGATCGAAAAGAAACACGCCGAAAATAGTGCATAATATACTAACTCCAAATCTTTTCGCTTCAGCAGGTAACTGTTTGGCAATATCGCCTCCAACGAACACTGCCTCTAGATACATCCATAAGTTCTGTACTGCGAGCCACTTCTCGAGGATCTCCGCAGTGCTCACCAATTTATTAATCCAAAGTAATATGTCTTTCTTGAAAGGGGCATTGTATCTGGGATTAAACAATCACATACTCCGTTTTGAGACTTACTTATATATACGCATAGATACAAGCACGGAATCGATAAAGAAGTTTGGAAGGGTAATGTGAGCGAGTCAAGCGTGCCGTAATTATGAATAAAGAATCATAACCTCACCGAAACAGGTGATAATGAGGTGAGTGACGAGAAAATATACATTTTTAGTTAATCAATGCACATAGGTGCAAAGTTCGCGCACATTGTATTGCGTGTCGAGGGATGCCACCTATTCGTATCAACAGCGGCCGCGTACGAGTTGCGTGTACGTAAAATGTAGTATTTAGACGATTGTGCTAGTGAGACAACCATTAGCAGTGCTTTCTTCCAAGTTGGTGTATTTTACTAAATGCGCCAGAACGTATTAGTTTTGAGTATGTAGCGGAATAATGAGGAAGGAGAAGATCATATTAGGACTCTCGTCTTAATTTAATTCAGTAGCAATAGCCTTTCAAATTCCAACCTTCATTATATTTTCTGTGACAAAAATATGAGACATAAGAAAGGTTACCGGTTCGAAGCTAAAGAATTAAGGATCATCAATGAATCTTCCAGCAACGTAATGATATCAAGTGTCTCTTGTGGTCTGATCAGTAATTCGCCTCTATTCTTGAACGGACCGAAAGTCAAATCAACCACCGCCCAATCTGTGATCACTTGCTTCAGTTTAGCTTCAATATCTTTCTCTTTAACAGCACTAATACAAATATCCTACAAAATCAAACTCGAGTTAGCATATTATTTACTAGGTGGTAGGTCCCTCGTATGCAAGAGTAGTGATAAAGTGGTGGTAACTTTGTCTATATTTCTACCATTTAGCAGCAGTGTTTAAACACTGTGTCGGTTTGAAGGATATTGTAGCCATTGAAATTACTGGGAATTATAAGACTTAACATCTTACGTCTCGTGATGACGAACGCAGTGCCATGCAGTATGTTCTTCATAATATAAAATTCTGATTGATGTTGCTTTTGTTAATGGGCAGGTGTGACGCTTACCATTAGGTGAGCGAATAGCTCGTCTCGTCATTAACGCTAATAATAAATAAGTTTACACCTATATCTTTGAAGGAGTAGACAGAGGTCCAATATCCAAACCACGATTCGTCGAGCTTATTTCCGTCCTATAATGCGATAGATGGTGTATCGCCATATCGGGCATAAAATTCATACAAGTAGGTACCCGTTCATTCGACATCGAGCTCACCTCAACATCCTCTTTGTTCTTTAGTAGCGGTGCTTCCATAATGTTAGCCAATGTGAATGATTCAGATTCAACATCCAACACACAATCTGTAATATGAAATAAAGAAAATTAATATGAGAGCAATGAATTGTTAAAGTCTATACGAAATAAACGTCAATTGTATACGAATAAAAGATAGTTGAATTGTTATATGGGAATATTTACTACAAAGACAAGGCTTCTCAACCCGGGTGAGGAAAGAAGGCTATACCTGTATCGCCGGCCTTCCGACCCAGTCCACATCCGAGTGTGTGCTACATCGAAGCCCTAACTAATTCCACTATGCCGGCAACACTAACAACCCCGCAGTGGCGTTCTTCGGCACATCTGGGTTACTCTAGGAGGATCCTGTGTAAGCTGTGGGTTTTTAAATCATATCATTTATATCATAAGCTGGCAAACGAGCAAGTGGGTCACCTGATGGTAAGTGATCTCCACCGCCCATGTACGTCCACAATACCTGAAGAATCATGAGCGCGTTGCCGACCTTAAAAGAAAGGGATAATTAAGGGATTAAGGGGAGGGGGATTTGGGCCTCTGGATATCTTAATCACCGTACGAAGCGCAGCAGCAAGCTGCTACTGTACGTCGGTTTTCTGTGAGACAGTGGTAACGACCCGAGCGAGCCGGCCCATTCATGCTGTAGGCAAAAGTGTCTACAGCGTGGCTCTAGGGTTGCTGCAGGGATCGCCTTAAGCGGTGACTTTTCGATCCATGTCTTTTGGGTAAGAAGCTCTCTACAATAAAAGACGGCTTGAAGTCAAGGGGATACCAACTCATAAGCTTCTCCAATCTCTTCCAATGTCGGTCCTTCATCGCCTTATCAGCCATCAACTCCAACAAGGGACACGTCTGATTGAAATCATCAATTTTGTTCTTCAATTCAATGTAAGCGGGCCAATCCTTCATGCCTCTTGGCAACTTGCGACATCTGAACATTTTTATTCACTGTTTTTAATTAATTCAAAAAAAACATTTCCTTGCCTTTTAGTAATACAGGCATCGAAATAAGATAACTAGAACGATAACCCTCATATGAATCAGCCAAAAAAATACGGCTCCACTTACTTACACATGCAAAGGTAAAATCACACGTAACACTCATACACGCAACGAAAATTAATGAACGATCAAAATCAACTTTATTTCATAGAAGTTAATGTCTAAATATTACTTTTCTAGATCGAGAAACGACGTTCTGCGCAAAAAATTAGACGTATCAAGTGTCAACAAGAGATTATTATGCACAGACTTTTATAGCCCCGCCCCCTTGCACAAAGTTTTGGTGGGGTCATTTTTTAGCTTGAGTTACGTTTGTTATCATCTTATTTCAATGAATACAGCTACGAAACTCAATGAAAAAGTGAGATAGAGCTAAAAATGCATTTTATGCGCAACTGACCATAAAGAGCAGACTTGACATTACGATGTGCAAGCTGTTTTTTGGAACTACACTGGCCTCATACAAATCCAAGCAAACCTGCCGCTTGCTGTTTACAACTGCGATCTTTGGTTATATCATTTTGTACAGACTTAGCAAAAAACGTATATGCACACAACCAATAAAAAAATGTAACCAATATCAATAGAGTTCAAAAGAACATGCAAGAAATATCGCGGTCATACTCCTACCACCGCAACAAGAACATTTTGCATACTATTTCCACTCTATTTGAATTTCATAATGTCCAAATTTTATTATTATCAGAAAGATGTTCAAGCATAATTCTTTACCAGATCTGCAGTAACCTTTACACCATTACACTGTTGGTTTAACCATTACCTCATGTCAAACTCAGCTAATTGAGCAACAATTGTTTCAATATCAATTTCGACCCACGGTGTTTCAAAATATCCATCAATTGAATTCATTACAGACAGGTACAAACTATACCTGTAAACAATACGAGTTTATGTATTATCATGCATGTAGGTAAATATATATTAAGTAAAATGTAATAATAATTGTAGGTATTCTCCCCAAAATGGTTGACATCAGGCAGGCGGCCGGTCGTAAAAACTACAATCCAAATCATTATTTAACGTATGTTAAAAGGCATGTTACGCCAACCCCACTGCGAGTGGGATGGCAGGTGGAAAAAGGAAGTATATTACTCACAGTTTACTTAATAAATTAAATTCTTTTTTCTTTGCTTGAAGTATCGGGTAGTCCTTTACTTCCATACCAAACAGTTTTTCACCATTGGAATACATCTCAAAACGTCTCCACAGATCATCAAATCTTGACTGGAACATTATCACCCTGGAAGGAAGACAATCCTATAAAATACTAGGTAGGTAGGTCTCTTGTATGCGAGAATACGTCTTAATAGGACTGAATAATCGCTTTTTCATCAAACATCATCTTTTCAAATCAAGCAGACTGCTGTGTAGCTCTAGTGTGTGTTGCTGTTTGAAGGACGCTGAAGCCAGTGAATTAGGCATTACAATCCTTAACATATTATGTCTCAGAGTGACGAAGGCAGTGCAGTATACACTATGTAGTTAGTAATTCAAAGCTCCGGCTGGTGTTGATAGTTGCTACTATTTATAGAGAGGTGTAGTGCTTACCGTCAAGCGAGCGACCTGCTTGTTATTCAGATGAATAAAATTATAGCCTACATAATTCGACGGTCTGTTGATGTTATGTACCTGTCACTGGCCTCTCTAGCACTCAGTCCCGGACTCATCGGGCCGAATGCGTCATAATCAGCATCAAATTTCATTACATCTTCATAGAACGTGTGTACACCTTCTGTTAATTCCTTCTGTAGCGGACCTTGCATTTCTACTATTTTCTGTTGAATTTGTTGAGACTAAAACAAAGATATAAAATGAACGTACCGATACAGGCTGTGATTAGTCTAACAACAGCATACTTTGGCTGTTAAACGAAAAAAGTCCTGACCTCCGAGGTTCCATCCGCAGAATGAACAATCACATTTTGTGTAACTGAGAATTATAAAACTTCGCATTATATAACCCTCACTACCTCTAAATAACCATTCGTTAGTGGAAGCGCATTAACACATATTTGTACATATGTGATTGAATAGCAACCACCAACCTTACAGACGTTGAAAAACCAATCATAGTGGATCATTCCGATAAGTCACGCTCTGAGGACAGCCGATGTATATCCAGTTACTTCAGGCTAGCATAATTCTAGAAACCGTCGAATGATGCAATGTAACTCGATGGCAGGCATAATATTTGGACTGCACTGTGCATACCACCAGGTACAAACAAAAGCTCGGAAAAATGTAGGTGTACCTATTCGTTAGACCTCTGCCTACTTCTCAGGGAGCACAGGCTTACGCGAACATTACTGTTATGTTATCTTATTATGTACAAACAAATTACAATGTAGCGTTACAAAAACGCGACTTTATATTAATCAGACTTGACTAGATCATAATTTAATGTATTTTGATTCTAATTTTCTTTCTCCTTCTCTATTCGGGTATAGTCCCAGGGTCCTATACCCGAAAAAGCTTCCTACTTAAAAGCTTCCTCTTAGCTCGGTCTTAAAGATCCTCTGTAGTGTAAATATACTTTAATCAAATTAATAAAGATGATACCTACTGTAATTAACATATTCTGAAAGGCATATCGCAAACCGTAAACCATATCAGCATCTTCTTTCGGTATGTCGATATTGAAATGGGCAAATGTAGAGTAACTCTCTTCAATCAAATCTAGTTCCATATCCATCCTTAAAGAAATATGTTGCATATTAATAGAGCTTCAAGTGGCTGCTCCTTCAAAAAGTTAAAAATGTTTATGTTAACACAACACAAACTTTGTCAACATTTGTTTCCAGAAATGTTGACAACCACATATCTATATTTCATGGGAAAAGTTGCCAACGTCTTGTGTCTGCAATTCATGTTACTAGCACAAATATTGTCCACTTTTGCTTGGTGAAGCATTCAAGACAAATCTCCATGCACTGAAACCATTTTAATTTCTTACCCAATAAATTCCTCTCTAATGAGTTCAAGGCAAAGCATCGCCAGCCTGACGTCATCTAAATCCTTTAACTTCTTCCCCATAGTCTTCATGCGATCGTTAATAAATTGCATTAGTCTTGTCACCCGCTCTTTATACGCCTGACTTAGTAATTTTCCTAGAATCCTTTTCCATTCAATAGATTCAACGTGCAAACCCAGTTTAATGTTTTCTAAAAATTGTATGTAAGATACTCAAAGGCCTTTGATCAAATAAATTGGATAATCTCATCATATTAGGCATTAATTAAAGATTTTGACACAAAATGCACTAAGCATCTGTGAAATAAAGATGTTGTTTTTTATTAGCTTCAATAACGAGAAGAGCAGTTCGCTCCCCTGACGATAAAGGCTACACCTACCTACACACCGCGCAATACTACCCAGATCAATGAATAATAATTTCAAAGTACTGCGCTCGTCTCTCTCTATCTCTCCCACTCGATATAATATGCTAAGTCTTATAATGCCCAATAATTCTACTGGTTTCAATGTTCTTCAAACCGGAGCACAGGGGTCCTTACACACTGCTTCTTGACAGCAGAAATAGACTAAACAGTTGTACCTGTCCGTATCCAGGCGGACTCTCAGTTGGAAGAAACCAACCACCTTACATAGGATTCAATGTTAGGATAACGGTAATTATTTATAACAAACATCAAGTACATCCCTACTTTAAGACATAACCGGACGATTGAACTGTTGTAAAAGCACAGAAATTTTACCCATATTAATTTCAATAGACCCAATGATGTGTCTCTCTGGTAAATGAAGTACTTCTTCGGTTTGTTTTTCGTACTTTTTAAGCGTATCACTAATAATGACGTTCAACGGATTTGAATCCACGAAACTCTGCACTTGCTGGACTCTGTCTTCGGCCCACAGGTGGGCGTACTTACCGTAGTACTACAAACAGAATGGGATGTCGTTAATGATCAAAAGTATAAATAAAACATATAAACCTACTTCAAATACTTATATATATTTTTTTTTTAGACCTAATTACCAAAGACGTCTTCTTTTGGTTCCTAGCACAAATAATCACATGCTTAAACTCTTGTTTCACAGCCGGCTACTTGTCTGCTGCGCCACGGAGGCAACAAATTAAATTAATAAACATCAACACGTCTTACCTTCAAAAGTTTCTCAATATCTGGTTTAAACATATACATCATCCCTTGTAATGCCATCACGGACCGCACGATGTCTTTATGTTCAGATACCATACGGAAGTAATTCCTAATGCCCACAATGCTTGATCCAGACCGCGAACCTATAAAAAAATATGTTTATTATCAGAATTAAAAATGCTTTAAGTTGTATAGTAACAAATAAAGACTTGGAAATATTACAACGAAATATTGTAGCTAAACCGGTTAAGTGCGATACATACTCGCGCATCGCAGGTTCCGTACCACCCAGTTCCCTTTCCCCTAGATACGTTTTTTTTTTGTTAGATTCGCCATAGCCAACTATATCTTAGGCCTATTGACAACTTCCTGCACGTGGACAACTCTACAGATTAACGGACGAGGCAATAGCGAAACTTTGTTCTCGTTACGAGTTGTAAGAGTCAGATGGCAGGTATACATAATACTCAATCCACTATTAAATCTTGATGTGAACGCGGACCCTGCAGAAAGTTAGATATCCGCCATACTAATACACATTCTGTGAAATCTTGATTATCTATTATGGTTCAGAAGATAGAGCCAGATACACAGACAGATGGTGTAGGTTCTATAATATGTTTTCGTTGGTACCCTCTAGGTACAGAACCCTAAAAATCGGAATAGTCAAAAAATGCCGCCGCTTTTCCATTTTCTAAATTGTTGTATGAGAGTTAGGCGACGTCTTTTCGGTCAGGTATAAATAGAATGAGCTTTTTGTTTGAAACTATGAGAACGATAGATGATCGGCGGCGTCTGATCCGTCGTAATGTGGCGCGGCCCTAAATACTTATCTTACCGCTCACACTTCGCGTGGCTAATAACGACATTCCTCCTTTCATTTTCTCTTGCTTTATTAACTCTTGCTGTCCCCACATGAATATATTGCGATGAATATCCATGATGCAATTCAAAACCACCTATTAAAAACCAATACATGAAGTCATATTACATTTTTTATTTAAAATAAATAAATACACCCAACAGTCACACACATAATCCTGACCCCACACTAGGTAAACCTGTATCGTGGGTATCAGGAACTACGAGAGACCTGCGATCCCACAACACCCAGACCCGAGACAAATATTTGTGAATCAGACAAACATTTATCTAGGTGCGGGAATCGAACCCACGGCCTCACGCTTCGCAACCGGCTACTCGCCCGCTGCGCCACGGAGGCTGTCCGCCGCTTATTTATAGCTACAGCTTTAGTTATAAGTACAGAAACATTACCGTCTTTCGGGCAGTCGGATATTTTTATTTACGGTAATTGGCTTTAATTACCTGCGAGAATGCATTCTGTATCTCTTCCAATGTTGGTTTTATAAGAATTCTAGGTATTTGTAAAAACATCTTCGTTAACATCAGCGGTTTCAATTTCTTCTGTTCCTCCGGATCCGTAGTCATCGTTAGAAAGCTAAGAAACACATTTATAATATTGACAACCTTCTTTAGGACAGCTTGGCGTTTGATTCCTGCCCCTGGACAGTTTTTTTGTGTAGGCCAGTTTGTTTCGGGGACAGAAGCGTATGCCGTCGGGTTCGACTGCATCGTAAATTGCTTCTAAACTGAGCAGCCGTTTAGGATACTGATATTGTGCTATACTACTATCTGTGTGATACTACCCTATCTTAATGGAAGGTGTTATGTATATTTCAAAAATATCTGTCTTAAGATTTTCCATACCTGGACACAGATGCGCGTCGTCTCAACATATCAAGACTTTGTCTAGTACACTTGATCAAAGATTCCAAACACTTCGTAGCAAAATATGCGAATAGCTCATTGCATTCATTTATAGCAGGTTGCACATCAAATCGATCTGGATTCTCAATCTCTAGAAACGCTACAATTAACAAATTAAATAGTAGCGGGTCATGTCAATTGCTTTATAATAAGAAGTAGCCAGCTGATTGATTGTGAAATGAAAGGCCGTTGCATTGGTTCAATCGATGTGTATCACATAATATAATGACGGGTAAGTATATAACGTTACGTCCTCCGATAAATTAATAATATCGTCATCTAGGCCATTGTAATCCAGGATGACAGGATAGTAACATCTACATTGTTCGAAAATGTTCCAGAAGTCCGAGAGCGGACCTAAGTGTTTACAAAACTTGTAGATGTATCGCGATGGTTCTGGAATGTTCCACCCATGTTGGCCATGTATGCCAACGCTATATCTATATCGGTCGTCGAGCGAGATAGTATTTATTCGTATGGGATAAAGGAAAGATCTCGTAGCGTCACCATCTGCCTCTCACCAAATGCTTTAGAAATGAGCAAACTGAGCCAAAGACTGATTGAGGTATAGCTGAGAGCAAGAGAATATAATCTTTACCAGCATCCTCTGGGAACACTCTTGTGGCTGAAGTAACTTGTTTCAATGCCTTTTCTATATCCAACCTGTAATATAGAAGATACATTATGTATATGTAGGTAATGTAGTTTATCTCGTGGCTCCGCCCGTATGTATATTTATAGAAACTACTATATTTGCAAAATGTAAAAATCTTTACTATGTATAATTATTCTAGAAACATCGTAAGTAGTTTACCAATTATCTTTTAAATCTTTAATTTGCTTTGAAGGTACACTGTCCAAGAACTTGTTTATTAATTCTATAACAGCAATCTCTGCGTTCCATGACTTCTGTTGTAGATCGGTAGCTAAAAATATTACCAAAGAGTTAAGAATATAGTATCTGAGCCACCGAGCTTTCCTCCCGATCTGGATAAACTTAGTATAGATACCAATTTATACAAGAATTGCTCAATTAAAGTAGGTTTAGGATTAATATGTAAGTTTGCTTTATTTTAGTTGAATCCTAACTCCCAAGTCTCAACATAAAAGCAATTCGACACCAACTTATTTTTACGTTGCATCGACTAATCACTTGCGTGATGAGTGTTGGGGTGAACTAAAGTTAAACAAAGGTCAGTAAATCAGGCATAATGGGATCATCATCTCAACTTGTTTTGAATGTAATGTTCTTCATAAGTAGGTACTTTTACGACTCGAAGTCCAGACAGTGGTGTAAGTACACCGGGGCCTAGACTTCCGAGTCGTAGTCAATATAAAAACTTACCTATTTCATCACGCCTCACAAGATTATCTTCATAAAATACAGAAGGTTCCACAGCTTGTTCAGGCAAATAAACAAGTAACGTTTTAGTTATCGACCCCAATATAGCATCGATTCGAGCCTCTTTCATGTCAACCACCTGATATAGTCAATTACAATATATTTTTAGTGCTTTATGTATATTGGAGAAAATTACAACTGTGAACTGATCGATACAATGAAACTATCGCTCGTATACAAGAACAACCTTTAAGTTAGCTCTTAGCTAATTAAAGATTTCTGTATAATTAATTGGTCTGCTTACATTTGGCGCCAAAAACTGACCAATCACGTATATAGAGTTTGGCACTATGCGTTTGCGGGCTCTGTGAAATCTCATAGTTAATGAATGTCTATAAATCGCTATTTCTGCTTGACTTTATCCCGGTTTAATGCCATAGTCTGCCTTCCTACTTAGACACTTCCACTTCACCCGATCTTGAGCTTCCACGGTTGTGAAAACATTGACTCTCATGTCTCCATCCAATACGTCAAGCCATTGTATTTTCAGTCATCTGCGGGATCGTATCCCTGGGCCCAGGTACGATCTGGATCAGGCATCTGCGACTGACGTAGGTACTGCTACGGTTTCCTCAAAACGTGACCAAACCGCCTTTAGCTACATTCCTGGTGTTTATGTGCCACGTCACGGACATCAAGGCTGCTGTACTTACTACTACTTACTCGGAATATTACCTACTAACCGAGGTTTTTAAGTTATAAATACGGGGGGAGGGGATAATAACATATTATCTAAATAACGTTTTTACGATTGGTAGAGCCACGCTGTAGACACTTTTGTTTACAGCATGAATGGGCCGGCTCGTCCGGGTCGTTACCACTGTCTCCCAGAAAAACGACGTAAAGTAACAGCTTGCTGCTGCGTTTCGTACGGTGAATGAGATATCCAGAGACTCTAATCCCTCTCCCCTTCCCAATCCCTTAATTATAAATAAATAAATAATCACGATCATCATCATCATAATCATGGAGATCACTTACCATCAGGTGATCCACTTGCTCGTATGCCGGCTTATGCTATATGAAAAATAAAAATAAACCTCTTTGACGAATAAATCCACTTCGTCGAGGACCCTCTCGATGTTATCACAGTAGGAAGGTATTTCCAAAGAAGTCCACGTGATAGTTGATAGTCCCGGTTGGAAAGCCTTCTCCAATTTTATAAGCTGAGCTCGAAGCAAGGGCAAGTATAACTTTGGCATACTCCTATAAGAGAAACATTAATATTTCATTATAAATAGGTCGGTAAATCAATGGTGACAGATAGACAAGACATTATTTCTATAGAAACACATCTGACATGACGCACACAAAGAAATATTTAATTTAATCTACATAATAAAATACGATGGGAACGGTGTGATTTAAAGATTGTTTTATTAGTAATCATTATTACTTACCTTCTTATTTGATCGTTTCTTTGAACCAAAAACTTTATGCGTTCATAATTTCCCAATATTTTGTCTTTACAGAAAGCGACTATCTGTGCTCCGTCAGGAACACCTGAAAGAATGTTTGAAATTACATTAAATTATTTTAGCATTAAATTTATATTTGATTTTTTTAAATCTCAAGCATATCATAAAGATACTACTTACTGAGACCCAATTGCCACATGTATTCAACTTCCCTGATACATTCCGGTATGTAAATACTAAAGTTTATGACGTACATATTCGTCGCAGGATGGCGTATCAATAGTGGAGCGATCAATCCCAGCCTCACCTACGGTAAATATAAAAATACAGCCTAATTTAGATGTTTATCTAAAGAAAAGTTTATCGCATGAGATACTAAAATATAAAATCTTGTTCAAAAGGCCGCGTCATACAATTTGAAAAATAATCATATGAAGCAGGTTCGTAAATGACAGTTTTCTGTGATAGTCTAGTCTAGCCTATGTCGTACGAGAAAATCTCCCCATCTTTGAAACATACAAAATTAGGTGAAAATTAATTAAATTGACTTAACATACTTGTCCAACATTCTCAGCCCAAGCATGGTGATAGATCAACTCAAATTCAGTATTGACGATGCTCATAACGTTGAACAACTTTATGCATCTTTGCGTGTTCTAAAACAAAAAGTTAAAGTAATAATGATCGTTCCAAACAACGTACGTACTTATGCTATAAATATCAGAGATATCATATGTCAATACACGCAAAATAAAATAACTTGATCGGCCTGAAGATAGTGGCGAGCGTCATCGCAGGTGTTGTTTTTAAAATAGGGACGGATGAAGCGACTCACTTCACTTGCCTTCTACGCATCTTATGAGGTGACTAACTTCAGCCCGTTAAGTTATGTTGGGCAATACACAAAGTATAACACCACAAATGTTTAGTAGTGTGAGGATCTGTGTACCCGACTGGATAGCGACCACCGTACGTAGACATGGTGAAAACCCCGCCATAGTGTCTAATTCAGGCGAATCGCGTTCCGGGGTCAGCCAGTGTGTATCTAGTAACTTCAGGCCGGCATAATACTGCCGACTGTCGAGGGACTCAATGTCTCTTGACCTTCGACATTATATTTGGACTGCACTCTACTTACTTAACATCACGTTCAGTGTAGTCACTGCCGTGCTAGGACACAACAACGGAACAATATTTATTATTTAGCAAGACGATATTCGTTTTTATAGCAAATATGTGTTAAAATAGGCGAGAGCATTGTTGAGAGATGTTCAAATGATACACAAACCATGTGCGTAATAACTTCATGATGTTGCATGAACTCCTCCATCGGTCCCTTAATATTCTTGTTGTAGAATCTTATCCACATGACTCTCCCGGAGACTGGCGGCATGTTCCTCGGCAACTCCGGATTTTCTCTTTCTTCGTTATACCTTTTAAAAAATTTAACTATCTATACCGAATCTATATCTTTTTAATTTTGGGCAAATCTCGTTTACGGATACCTTCCAAATCCCGCAAGAGGCAGGTTGGTTATGCCGGACTCACCCGCCTTCCAACCCAGTAGTGTTTCCTCGAGCATTGACTAGATTCCTAATAAAAATTCTTATGCTACCATATCAACTAAAATCCCCGCGGTGACTTTCTTCGGCGGAATTGGAACGTTCCTGGGGGATTATTAGTAAATTCTGGATTACTACCGGAACCACCGCTACAATTACACGTCATAGAGCCACGCTGTTGATAGTTTTGTCTACAGCATGAATGGGCCGGCTCGGCCGTTACCAGTGTCTCGCAGGGAGCCGACGTGAAGTAGCGAATTGCTGTTGCGTTTCGTACGGTGAGTGAGATATCCGGAGGCCCAAAAGCTCCTCCCATTCCCAATCTCTACATTGTCCATTTACTTTAAGATCAGCAACGTGTCCATGATTCGTTGGCTATTGTGGATGTTCAGGGGCGGAGGAGATCACTTACCATGATATTTCAATTTGGGGTCAATCGCCTCAAAGGACCCAGTTTACCAAGCTGGTCTAATTTCGCAAAATTGATGATTTTAGTTGAAACTTGAATCTGTTAATTACTAGATTACCCCAGTTACACAACACCCTACCACAAGGTGGTAGGTCCCTCGTAAGAGAGAGGCCAGCTGGGTTGGTACCACCGCTTTGACTATTTCTGCCGCCAAGCAACAAGTAAGCACTGTTGCGTTCCGGTTTGAAGGATATTGAAGCCACTAAAATTAATGGGCATTATGAGACTTAACGCCTTATGTCTCGGGGTGACAAACGAAGTCCAGTGTCATGCAGTGCTTTGTTATTTAAAAAGTTCTGTATGGCGTTGCTTCTGTTTATGAGCAGGCGTGGCGCTTACCATCAGGTGAGTGACCTGCTCGTCTCGTCATTCAAGCTAATAAAATAAAGGTTTTGTTAGATACGTTATGTTTTAATTAAGTAGGTAAAATATACTTACCTCTATATAATAACTACACACATACCTATCTCTAATTGACTCAATTTCCCCTGTATATGTGCTGATCAAATCGTAGTACTGATCTTCGAGGTACAAGCAATCCAACTTGAGATTTTCAAATCTTTTTAATAGATGTAACGCTATCTCAGTGGTTGGACATTTGTTAACGCTCTGCAAAGGGTTAGCAAATATTAGCAAACTTAGTAAAATTAGCAAACGAAGAAAATAATACGTTAAGTCGTAACAATATGGTGACAATTCATTTCTATTCTAATGTGGATTGCATTAACTACAGGTCAGCATAGACTTAAGAAAAAAGTAATAAGTAATCATTGTTTCTTAAGACAAAATTATAATAATAATACCAGTCCTATATTATGTACGGCCCCCCTGTGACAGACTATAAACCCGTCGGGGTCCCGGTGCGGGAAGGCTAATGGCGGCCCGGGGCGACAAATCCATTTGGAAGTTTTTTTTCCACATGGGGTTGACATGGCAAGCTCGGCAATCCGAACCACTCTCTGCCACGCTATCGCTGTTTTTTAACAGACTTAAAAGAGGAGGAGGTTCTCAATTCAGGGTTTTTGTTGTTGCTTTTTAAGAATAGGTACAGTACATCGATTTTCGTGACAATAATGGACTGGGTTTATAAAAAAAAACGATAGATGTAATTACAGCAATCATGAAGTTCTCCAGTAGCAATTCCTGGTTAGCAACGTTGTCCTTGTATATTTTATAATCTTTATCGAAATCAGGTCGCCTGTAATTTACAATACATAAGTTTTCGTTAAATAATCGATATAGCGTAAATAGCATCCCACCGTGGCTATAAATATTATTATAACAACAAAAAACACATAAGTTGTAATATGTACCTACTAATATTGTCACCCGTAAAATTGCTCATCGTTTATTGTTGACTGTTTATTGATTAATGTAACACAATTGGCTCCTTTTTGCAGAAGAGAGGGCAGACGAGCAAATGGATCACTTGGCGGCAAGTGAACACCCCGACCAACTGGCTTTTGAGGATAGAATAGGCTCGTTTCTTGAAGTATCTTAAGTCGTATCGACCTAGAAATACTACAAGCGAAAGCTTGTTCTACGAGGACGTGCAATGGAGAAAAAATCTATACATTTAGCACCATTGTGGACCGCGAAATTCCCTTCCCGCCACATAGATATAGAATCTCAACTTACAGAGCGTTGTGCGGTGGTGAAATTCGTCAGCTGGTATTAATCCAAACAATTCCTCAGAACACTCTCAGTGATAAATTCTGTAGAAAACACAAAAAGGCGCAAGGCCTCTCCGCAATGCCAGTGGATCGTGGAACATTGGACAGTTTAGCTCTACCATTTCCAATGATTCTACCTCGATTTAATGACTGTACTGCAGTGAACCAAGAGGATCGGATTCCCAGATCGCGTCTTTTATGCGACATTTTTCTAAAATAATATACTTACTTACCTTTCTGTGTCAATATTACGTCTTTACCTGTGCTCCAACGCGTCATAAGTCTTCGATGATATTGTTTTGAATAACTTGTTAAAGTTCGCTGCATATTCCTCAATGCCTTCTAGAGTGGTCTTATTTAACACGTAGTACGTGATGTAAGTTTGAAAAAGGTCTATTATCTAGAAAATAGTATTAGCCTATAATATCTAAAAAAATTGCATGACTATATATCCAAATTGCAACGAAGTAAATTGTAAATAGTCAGTCATTACATAGCGTAGTGCTATATCCTACCTTTATCAGTCTCTTGCGAAACGTTTCGAATTTACCAAATATATACATTTCAGAACAGTCAAAAGGTCTTTCGTCGGCTGCTTCCATCATTTCCTTTTGGGTTTCTGTATAGCATTCTCGGTAAAAATGATACAAATCGAGACACAGCTGGAAATCGTAAAGATGTTAACTTGCTAGTACGTTAATTTATTATCGAGCCTTTAACTCAGCTATTGTAACGTGGATGACATATGAATGACATTTACGAGTGGTAAAGCCAAGCTGTAAACAGTTTTGTCTACAGCACGAATGGGCCAGCTCGAAGGGGTCGTTCCCACTAACCCACAGAAAACCGACGTAAGGAAGCTGCTGCGTTTTGTACGGTGAGTAATATATCCGGCGACCCAAAACACCCCTTCCTAATCGTCCATGGGCGTACATGGGCGATGGAGATCACTTACCATCAGGTAACCCACTTGCTCGTTTGCCGGCCTATGCTATAAAAAAATTAACTATAATGCATGAAATACACAAGTTTAAAAAGCATGCTATTTTACTATTTTAAATCACGTTTTGTGTTAAAAACACTGAGTTGTAGCTTCAGTAAATGTGCTCTTAACCCAATATGGTGATCATAATTATAGTTACATATAAATTCCAGTCTAACAAAATATAAAAGGTATGTCTTACCCCAGCTTTCTTTATGAAATTCAGCTTATCCTGATTCCAAATCGTTTTTGTTCCACTTCTAGTGAGATACTCCATACACATGTTGAGAATCTGATTGGTCACTTTGACCAGCAACGTTGATATTTGCTTCGTAGTATTATAATAACGTGACGTTGCGAATATCATACGAACTGTGTACAGTAGACCCGGAATGTATTGTTGCATTGTTTGTGGATCACATCTATAATAATAATTAAACTATTATCACCGTAGCTATGTATGGCTTAATAACAAATGCACACGCAAGAGGTGTAATCAGCCATATGGGTTTATTCTTTAGAACCATTTCGATTGGTAGAGCCATGCTGTAGGTAGACAGTTTTGTCTACAGTATGAATTGGCCAGCATAACCGGATTGTTACCACTGCCTCACAGATATCCGAAGTAAAATAGCGGATTGCTGCTGCGTTTTGTACATTAAGTACTCACTCATATCTCTATCCGGATGCCCAAATCCCTCTCCCCTTCCCAATTCCTTAATCATCCCTTTCCTTCAAGGTCGGCAACGCGTCCATGATTCTTATAGTATTGTGGGCTTTCATGAGCGGTGGAGATCACTTACCATCAGGAGACCCAATTGTTCGTTTACTAACCATCGCTATAAAAACAAATTGGTTGTGTCCCATACGTTGCTCGGCTCGCGCTAGCACATGTCGTTTAACTGCACAGCATTTAATCATAAGAAATGATATTATTTTTCTTGTAATTTTGTACCTGTACAAGGGTTCGCAATACTTCTCCAAAGCGTATAAATATTTCACATTATCAAATGCTTCATTGTAGTAATCTGTCACTTGATTATCTATTAACCTCCATTTCTGTAATGGTAGAGCCACGCTGTAGATAGTTTTGTCTTTTTTTTAACAGAGGCCGACAAACGAGCAAGTAGGGCACCACACAGAACGTCGAATTACAAAGCACGCATGGGACTGGACTGCACTCGTCATCCTGAGACATGTTAAGTCTCAGAATGCCCTATAATTTCACTGGTTTCAATGTTCTTCAAACCGAAATATAACAGTGCTTATAAATTGCTGCTTGGCTCTAAAAATAAACAAAGCGGTGCTACCAACCCAGACGGCCCTTCGCATACGAAGGACCTAGCACCTAATAAGTAATGGTACGTGATCTCCACCGTCCACCAACATCCACAATACCTGAAGAATCATAGACGCGTTACCAAACATAAAGGAAAGGGATGATTAAAGGATTGGGAAGGGGAAGGGGAATTAAGACACCCGATATCTCACTCACCATACGAAATGCAACAGCAAGTTGCTGCTTCACGTTGGTTTTCTGTAAGACTGAAGACAGTGTAATAACTTGATCGAGCTGGCCTATTTATGCCGTCAATCCCCCTCGCTTTTCCAATCCCTGTTATCCCTTTTTTTTAGGTCGGCTATGCCTCTATGACTCTTTAGGTATTGTGCATGTTCATCAGTGACGCGTTAGCTTTCATCCTGTTCATTAACTTATATGATAAATGATTTAAATCAATAGTTATAGGCGGGCTTTGGACATTCAAGCCGGCATAATTCTGAGCACCATCCCATGCTTTCGACCGAACTGTAAGAACTTATCATCTGGACCAATGCACTTTGCTGTTCCAGTGTAAAAATGTCCTGAATCTACCAACATTTACATACTACTACGAAGGTACTTGATAATAAGAGATGTTTAGATAAACAGAACTTGACCATATTAAAGCGTTACCTTGATAAGCTTTGATTTTGCACGAATCAAAGTGTGTATGTACATCTGGCAAGGATCACTTTTAATGTGTTCGATTATAGATGTAAAAGTGGTGAGCTGACGTCGCCAGTGATCCAACTCGGCTAGTGGGCCGATATTAGACGGCTCGCGTCGTAGTTGCTGACTTTGCACTAAAACCTAAAACAAATATGGATAGGTATATTTGTTGCAAGCAATATTGCAAACTGTACAAATGGAGGAGTAAATGCTTCGGATACAAAACCAATTTGGGAGTTGTTGGTGAGTTTTTCGATGCGAATATCACATCGCGTAATGGAAATTTGTGAATACGTGAAAATTCGTACAGCGTTTGGAACTCGCGAGTGATAACTAGAGCCAGGCCTACCATATGGCGAACGGACTGGCAGCTCCAGGCGCCGATCCGTATCCGTATTATTCCATACTAAACCACAAATATGGGTAGGTAAGTACTTATAGGTATAGCTAGGTAAATAGCAAAGTTCAATCATATTCAGTTTTCACTTTATCCTAAAACAATCGGACCAGCACTAGCTGACCGATCCCAGTAAACACATTTACGTCAAACGGACGTCAAAATGATATTGCGCTATGTCAGGATTTACGTAAGATATAAGTCAGATATGAGTCACATATGACTCATTATTTCACACTTCTTGACGTAAGACTTTTACATAATAAATATGACGTACGCATGATGTCCAGTCCACATCATTACCTAACTGACTTTAAGCTGACATAATAATGATGTCATAGAGATGTAAGTTACCGACTTTCTTACTTGTATATGACGTATAATTGACTCCATCATGACGTCTTAAAGACCATAGCAATGTCAATTTATTCCTAAATCGCTTATGTAGATGTATGTTAAATACCGAATACTTATGAGCGTGCACTGATGCGCTCAGCTAGTATCGGCGGTGGACTGTTGAACTAATGAATACACTAATAGGATATTGAAATAATACCACTATTGCGTACTGTTCTAAACCTCTATCTTGATAGAGACTAGAGAGTTGGGAGTGATAAGCATTCATCGATTTAAATCATATTCGGGAAGTGAGCGCAGAGCAGAGCACAGACATAACTCAAGGAATTTCACATAGGATAACTTGACACGACAGTGGTACGTCTGTTATAAATGCCTGTGCCCAGAGATCGTACCAAGCTCACGATCCCGCGGAAGGCCCAAAACCGCTGGTTTTAACGTATTTCAGAAAGATATAAGATCCAATTTATACTCTCACTACGAAGGGATCAAGACCGGGCGAAATTGAAGCATCTAGGTTCTTACCCAGATTCCTAAGCGGACCTTGGTAAAAGGCCTGCATAACGTTAGGGAGAAAAATAGGCATGGGCTATAGTTTGTTAACCGACTATTTTTATAGCATAGGCCGGCAAACGAGCAAGTGGGACACTTGATAGTAAGTGATCTCCACCGTCCATATACGCCCACAAGGGATTGGGAAGCTGAGAGGGATTTAGGTATATTATAGGTATATTATCTCACTTACCGTACGAAACACAGCAGCAAGCTGCTTATTGGTTTTCTGTGACAGTGGTAACGACCCGGTCGAGGAAGCCCATTTATGCTGAAGACAAAACTGTCTACAGCGTAGCTCTACCACTCGTTCTTACGACTATGCTATACTCTATGATTTTGAAGATATTCTCAATTCGTCTGTATACACTATTTTTATATATATTAACGCATAACTCTGACATATGTAGTATATGTAGGTACCGATTTGTATTTTCTTTAAGTTTCTTTCCAAGATGGTCCCATTTAAATTCGGTCTCATGACAGAGTACGAGGGAAACCGGGAAATCCTTAACGGATAACAGGAAACTCATCGCGATTAGAGTTTTGAACTGCGCTTTTGTATTTTTTTATATACTTACCTATTTTTATGAAGAATGATGAGTGAAATTGTGACAAAAGGTTCTGTGGCGCAACTTAAATTTAACAAAATTAAATTACTTAGGTACCTATACAACGTGTTACAAAGAGATGTGGTCAAATTTAGACTAAATATAGCATCTGCATTTTGGTAAGATCCGGTACATGTTTATCATTGTCATGTGTATGAAACGATCCTTGAAGAATGAATATTGCCACAACTTTCCGTAACACATTGTATATCTCAGCATTTCATTAACCTACCATAGTAATCTGCTTGACCCATTGTTTCACATATGTGCATATTTCTTCGAGAACGTGAGTTTTAGTTATTGCGAGCTTCATCTTATCTTGGTCCGATAACTCGTCTTCATACAAAACCAGGTTTATTTTGAATTTGGTACAGCAATCAAGGTCTATTTTTGTTTCTAAAAATATCCAAACGAACTAATTAATGGAAGGAAGGAAAGAAAGAAAACCTCGCTAGCTAGAAACATGTTCCTGAGGCTGCCCACACAGAATAATAACCAATGAATACACACATTACTTAGAAAAGTCATAGGTGTACCTAAGCATGTTAGGGCTGACTTCGAACTTGCGACTTTCGTCTCGGCTGTCCATACGTTCCCCGCTGAGCTAACGCTGTTTCTTATATACAAGATATAATGTAAGTACATAGTACATTTAAGTCTTACTTTGTAAATAATCAATGAACAGCATGATCTTGGAGATGTAAGATTTGATTATATTTTCACTATTAGGATTAGGTGGGTTCAGGTCTCCCCAAGCCTTGCACATATTCAGTGCAGGTATGTACACTCTACTCATTGTCTTGAATATTCCAGACACCACATTTTCGGTCTCTTGATTCATATCAAAATAGACTAAGAAATATTCCTGAAAATTGAGTTTTAAAACTATTCATCTGTAACATGTTACGTAGATACATACCTTCATAAGCTCCCGCCTTTATCCCCGAATAGGTAGGTGGAGGTGTATATAGCGCTGCACCCACATTTTTTCGATCTTATATCCGTCCCATGATGTAATAGGGGGCGAGCCTATAGCCATATCGGCCACAAATTCCAATCCCGGGCAATCCATGTGTGATTTTTCTAATCGACTATTATTATTCCTCGACCTAGGAATTGAAGACGCTTCTCAGTTTTAGTACACTGTACCGATGAGAATTCTGTAAAACTTTCATACCTATTTATTATTTATTTATTACACTAGAAAACCAAGTCTAGTTAGCAATTTTATCGTACTGTAGGTACTGTGATGACAGAAACAAGAAAAACTGTAAATTATGGGCAAGCTTGTGTTCTATTATGATAATTGAAGAGGAGATGGGTGGGACACTGGGACACACCGACTGCCTCGGTGGCGCAGTTGTATAATGCGTACGCGTTACAACTGAGACTGATGCTGAGGTCCCGGGTTCGATCCCCGGGTCGGGTAAAAGTGATATTGGGTTTTTCTATTACGAAATGCTCAGTATCAGCCCGGAGTCTGGAATGTGTGCCCGGTATGGCGATAGGCTCGCCCCCTATCACATCAAGGGACGGAGACACGCCCGGCGAAAAGTGGGTGTACTGGTTTCACCTCTGCCTACCCCTTCAGGGATTACAGGCGTGAGTGCGTATGTATGTATGTATGGGTGGGACACTTGACTAGACGCGAAGATGTAAGACAGTAGGCAATTGCGGAATGGTGGCAGAGACTGGGTAGACCAGCAACCCGTTGGTCAGATGACATTGTAAGGTAAAATGGACGTTTGTGGATACGGAGTGCGTAGAACCGTTTGACTTGGAGAAGAGATCTATACCCAGCAGTGGTTGGATAAAGGCTGTAGATTGTATTCTATTGTAAATTTAATTTTACTAAGTAACGGACACTTACATCTGCCACATTTTTAGTATCAATAGCTTTATTTTTGATCCTATACATAGCAACACATCTGCCCTCTGTCCTAATAGTTGCTGCATCAGAAATATAAGTTCTTTCCATCCAGTTTCTTTGATTTGGAATGAACCTACCGGACTCTAAAACATGAACATAAGTATATTATTTTAACTCAGTTTTTTTTGTTTGTACTCATATTAAAATTTTACTACCGAGCATGCAACATTATCTGACATTACCTATATTCAAACATTTCTCTATGATTTTTTTTCCATCTAAATGATCAAATGTTCATGTCGCTCCCATAATAATGAGCATTGCAGCTGCCCATAAACCTATTGTTTACACCACCGAGATCTTGGAACTACAAAGTACCTATCTATTATGTGCTTTGGTTGCGCAATATTAATTTTCGATGGAAAAATAACATATACTTATACCTATTTGTACAAATACGCCAAACGCCACTATAACATAAATTCATAATTCTCTAGATGTAGGTAACATTTTTGTAACTCTCTTACCCATCTTTAAAGGTGGTAACAGAGCATCACAAAGTACAATACAATTTCTACCACCTTCTACAACTGCACTGTCCAACAAATCTATGTGCACATCAGTATCATAAACACCATCCTGAAAATGATATCGTTATTAGCAGCATTTAGTACAGTGCATTGAGTCCTGAGTCGTGACCAAATCGTAGAGTTAATCATTTCATGAAATAGTTTATTTATTTTATTTTAATGATTTGTTCATCGACGTTTGACCATAATATCATTAGTGTTGCGTGTCCATACACATGTAGGTTTTACAAGGTGGTAAGTCCCTCCTAGAAGAGGCCGCTTGGGTTGTTATCACCGCTTTCTTCCGCCAAGCAGTAGTGTCATAGTGTGTAAGCATTATTGTTTCGTTTTGAAAATCATTAAATACAGTAGAAGTATTGGGCATTATGAGACTTAATAAGTTATGCCTTAGATCGACGAGTGTAGTCGCGTTATGCAGTGCTTTGTAATTGAAAGGTGTGTGTGATGTTGTTTGTTTATGGGCAGGTAAGCCACCAGGTATTTTCGTCATTCAGTAATTCAGTAAAAAAAATATACCTACTGTTTGGTAAATATTTCATGATGTGGTTTAACAAAATCACTGAATGGAGATCGTTTGACCATTTACACAACTAAACACATGGCTATTGCATGACAGGGTCTAACATTGTATGATCATATGGTAAAATAGTTACATTATACACGACTGGAGGCGCTGATAGTGCTATGTTTATGTATGTATTACAGGATAGTAGGGTGACCACGCGACGGAATTCAAAGGAATATTAGGTACTGGTTTCAAAATATGAAAACTGCCGACGACGAGTTCTACTTAAAAAAAATGTATACATAGTCTTTACGCCATAATAACACAACCATTTAAAAAGTTTGCCTTTGGCCATTTACTGACCCAGTTGTAACCTAACCTACCAGTTGAGAATAATAAATAAGTTCCTAATAACTAGATTTATGTATGTTAGTATCCTACATTAATTATATGGTCAGTCATTATAAAAAAATCGAAAATATACTATACCTATTTAAAATGGAATAAATAAGGATAAGCGATGAAAAATATACTTTAGGTAGTACTAAGAAAGTAGGATAATACCAAGATTAATTTGAGATTTGTCAGTGGACCCAAAAGCTTTTGGGGGGGCTTGAGCCCCTTAGCCCCCCCCCCCCCCTGGATCCGCTAGTGTTGAGTACTTATTTCATGAAATACAACCATTTCATGAAAAGGCAGACAAATTCATGAAATTATCAATTCTATGATTTAGTCACAATACTTATTCATAAATTCATATGATTTGCGGTATCTTTCTTTTGTAATGACTTGTAATAAGCACTAATCTATATGATCAATAAACTATTTTATTTTAAATTTCACAGCATCAGGAAAAAAAATGTAGTTATGGCCTATGTCAAAATAAAATTATAAATAGGTGTTGGAAATGATTGGTCAGCCTGCCTGGCACAGGTGGGCGAGTAGTCGGCGGTGAAGCGAGCCCGCGGGTTCGATTCCCTCACAACACCAACAAATGGTTGTATAATCCACAAATATTTGTTTCAGGCCTGACGTATTTTCTCTCCAAGGAGTCAATGTCAGGCAGGCTGGTTGTAAAACTACAAGGCTAATCTTTCTGTAACATGTGTTAATAAGCATATTGCGCCGACCGCACTTCGAGTGGGATAAGAGCAGATGGAAAAAGTTGGAAATCATTGGTTTATAGTAATTTTTGAGGCACCAATATATATGATCCTATGTGTGGAAATCATACCTACCTACAGTAAAGCAAGCTAGGTGGATAGTTGTTTATGCCATCAGCGCATTTATTTAATGAATCACATGATGGTATGTACATATACAAAATTGTATTTATAAGAAATTATACTACTCTGATCTGAAGTTTTACTTACTAAGACATACTCCACAGTCCTATTTAGAATTGAAGCAGCATTTTCCAACAGAAACCTGTGCTGTGTTTTTATGCCACCTGAGCGGTTATTACGTGCTTCTCTCGCTTTAGTCTACAAACAAATATTACCAAAGGATTGTGTGACAAAAGAAAAGTTAAAATAAAACAATAATTCAATTAATTAAGTTTATTTACTTGCTTGTCTTTATAAGACTCATGAGCTAGTGCCAGGGTACTCATAGATATTTTACTCTTTTTCTGGATGTCTTGCAAGCGAGAGCCGACGTCTAATATAGCTTCTAAAGCCGTTCTGTCTACTTCGACACGATCTTCATCACTAAATCCGCCCGGCATAAATATAGACGATTTCCTTGAAATCCGACGTGCAATCTCATCTATCTTTACAGCAGTGTGGGAAACATCCTCGGTTTGTTCTTCTGTAAGCTCCTGTGCTTCTGCTTCACCTTCGGCAGGGGCTTCTAGTGCCTCACCCTCTTCAGCAGACATTGTATTACAAAACTACTAATACAAAATGAGAAAAAATACAAATATCTCTCGCCAACGCGTCCACCACAAAAACTTATCAAGCAATGACGGAGAAAATAATATATACATTCTCAATTCTAAAGTTTTCATTTTTAAATTCAAATATAAACAAAACACACCACAGTTGACACTTGACAAATGACAATAGTATTGTAAAGTATAGACATCTAGTGTCAAAATTGTAAACTAGTACTCTATGCATGTCACTAAGTTGTTGGTCTATGATTGTAATAGAATTATTCGTATGTCAATAAAACACGCCGCTTACTGATTTAAAAATGAACGTTTTATTATAGAACCACAACGTTACATGGTGTCAGAAGTGATAATAACGTGTCAAAGAAAAAGAAATACGTGAGAAAGTTGCAAAATGACTACGAACGACGCAGTATCTGGAATAAAGCCGCCAGCTAACCTACAAATTGACTCGGACAAATCGACAAGCTGGAAAAAGTGGTTACAACAGTTCGAATGGTATGCTACTGCTATTCAATTAGACAAAAAGCCAGCTGACGTCCAAGCAGCAACATTTATGGCTGTGATAGGCTCAGACGCGATCGAAATCTACAACAGTTTCAATCTTACCGACGCAGACACAAATAACCTGCAACTCATAAAAAACAGGTTTAAGGAGTATTTTGCGCCAAAGACAAACATATCTTTCGAAAGATACATATTCTTCAAGATTGAACAACATGAAGATGAACATTTCAACGAGTATTTGACCAGAATAAAAACTCAAGCAAGCAAATGTGAATTCGACAATTTACTTGACGAGATGTTAAAAGACAAGATAGTATTTGGAATTAGATCCAATCAAGTAAGAGAGAAATTATTAACAGAAGATAATCTAGACTTGACAAAAGCGATAACAATCTGTAAAACAAGTGAACAAGCTTCTAAACAACTGGACGAATTTGAAGGTAAAAATAAAATTGATAAAGTCCTAGTGGTGAAAAATAAAAGTGCAAAAAATAAACAAAATGAGAATTTTGACTGCAAAAGATGTGGTACAAATCATAAACGCAGAGAATGCCCAGCTTTTAATAAACCATGCACTAAATGCAATAAAAATGGTCATTTTGCTAAAATGTGCCGTACTAAGAAGAAATATAATACTAAACAGAAAAACAAAGTGAATGTTTTAGATGAAAGCTCATTTTCTGAAGATGAGGTATATATATCGGCTATAAGTGCCAGAGAAAAGAAAAACTGGACAGAAAAAATACAAGTTGGCAATGTGAAGTTTACTGTCAAACTAGATACTGGCGCAGAATGCAATGTATTACCAAGACACCTGATGGACAAAACAAAGGCAAGTTTGAAACCAAGCCGCACAAGAAATTTAATAAGTTATACAAATGATAAAATGGCAGTTCTAGGTGAAGTAGAGTTACAATGTAAAATAAAAAATGAAGAAACAAACATTATATACAAAGTAGTTCAAGAAAAAGTCACACCAATCCTAGGACTTGACACCTGTGAAAAATTAGGACTCATCGCAAGAGTCAAGACATTGAAGGAAAGTCAATGTACAGATGATATTTTTGAAGGTTTAGGCTGTTATAAAGATTATGAGTATGATATAGACCTGATTGAGAACCCAAAACTCGAAATTAAACTGTCAAGAAGAATTCCACACGCTATTCGAGATGAGGTTAAGCAAGAACTTGACAGAATGGTAAAGTTGGATGTGATAAAACCAGAAACAGAGCCTACACCCGCTGTAAGTCCCATGGTAGTTGTTAGACAAAAAGGCAAAATAAGAATTTGTATAGACCCATCAGATGTAAACAAAAACATTCTGAGACGTCATTTTCCACTAACCACCATAGAAGAGATTTCAGCCGACATCAAAGGCTCTAAATTCTTTGCATTATTAGATTGTACAAAAGGATTTTGGCAAATTAAGCTATCTGAAAGAACACAAAAAATATTAACATTTGCCACACCATGGGGAAGATATTCATTCAAGAGACTTCCTTTTGGAGTATCCTCAGCACCTGAAATATTTCAAGAAATCTTAACAAATTTGCTCAGTAAATTTAAAAATGTCAGAGTATCCATCGATGACATATTCATACATGCAAAAAGTAGAGAAGAACTACACAAAACTGTTGGCGAAGTTATAGAAGTACTAAAGTTATCTGGCTTCAAACTCAACAAAAATAAGTGCATTTTTGAAGCGAAGAGAATTAAATTCCTGGGACACATTGTTTCAGCCAATGGATTAGAAGCAGACCCAGACAAAGTAGAAGCCATACAAGCCATGAAAACACCAACAAACAAAACAGAATTACAAAGACTGCTAGGGATGATTACATATCTAAATAAATTTATTCCCAATATGTCAGACTTAACAAATCCACTAAGGGATTTGTTACATAAAAATACAAATTTCACATGGGAAATTCATCATGAAGAAGCTCTGAACAAAATAAAACAAGTACTACAAAGTCCTCCAGTACTGAGACTATATGACGTAAACAAACCTGTAACCTTAACCGTAGATGCAAGTTCAAAAAATCTCGGAGCTGCACTTCTCCAAGAAGGACAACCAATAGCATATGGAGCAAGAGCGCTGACCAGATCTGAACAGAATTATCCACAGATTGAGAAAGAAGCACTCGCTATACTATTTGGGTGCAAGAAGTTCCATGAATATGTTTATGGCAAAGAACTGACAGTGGAATCAGACCATAAACCACTTGAGACAATTTTCAAGAAAAACATACAATCTGCCCCCGCGAGATTGCAACGGATAATGTTCAACCTTGCACCATACTCACCAAAAGTAATATTTAAAAAGGGGTCGGAAATACCTTTAGCAGACTTTCTAAGTCGAGACTGTGACGCATCAAACCTAAAACATGAAAAGGAAGAAAATTTGAAAGTTGCCATTATACTACCTATGTCATTCGATGCCAAGGAAGAAATAATAAAAGCAACAAAAGAAGATCCACATTTACAATTACTTAAGAAGATAATAATGCAAGGATTTACAGAAAAAGTCAGTGAACTTCCTACGGAATTACAACACTACTTTAACTTTAGAGAAGAACTAAGCTATCTCAAAGGAATAATTTTCAAAGGTGATAAAATTGTTGTACCAAAATCACAAATCCCTAAAATGTTAAAAAATATACATCAAGGACATCTCGGAATACAAAGCTGCTTAAAAAGAGCGCGACAATTCCTTTACTGGAAAGGACAATATGAAGATATAATAAAATTAGTCAAGGGTTGCTCAGTCTGTGAACAAACACAAAGAGACAACATTAAAGATACAGTACTAATTAAAAAGATTCCTATACTTCCATGGCAAATAGTTGCATCAGATTTATTCGAACTGAATGGAAAAACTTACCTTGTAATCTGTGACAGCTATTCTGGGTATCTAGACTTTCAACAGCTAAAAGGTCAGTCATCACTTGAAGTTATTGAACATCTTAAAGGATGGTTTTCTGTACATGGAGTGCCGGAGGAGCTGCAAACCGACAACGGAACACAATACATGTCTAGAGAATTCAAGATCTTTCAAAAAAAGTGGGGATTCAACCATGTCACATCAAGTCCACATCACCATCAAGGCAATGGGCTTGCTGAAAAAGCAGTGCAAACAGCAAAGAACATACTAAAAAAATGCAGCATTGACAAGTCAGATGTTCAACTTGCTTTATTGAATTGGAGAAACACACCACGAAATGATTGTCTAGGTTCTCCTAATCAACGTCTTTACAGTAGAATTACTAGATCTCCAATACCTATCAGTGATAATAAATTAAAACCAAAAATAATGCAAGGAGTCACTGCTGAACTACAACGATTAAGAGAGAAACAAATTAACTACAGTAATAAACATACTACAAGACCAGTCAATTTTGAACTAAATGATAAAGTCAGACACAAAGTTGCTCATCGACATTGGGAAGGGGCAAGAGTGGTAGAAAAACCTGAAGGTCTACCAAGGTCTGTTATAATTCAAACAGATCGAGGCCAAGTCTTCCGAAGAAACTTCAGTCATCTGCACAAGACACAAGCAGACATAACCAGCAACAGAGTAGTAGTACCTGAAACAAAATACACTGACAAACCAGTAGTACGACAGGTTCCAGCACAAACTCAATCACCAGCGGTTCCTAAGTCACTTCCAATATCAACACATTCATCACCAAGCATTCCCACTCATATGCAGGGGCCAAACATGGCTCCACCAGCAACAGCATCACGACAATCAAGGTTTGGTAGAATAATTAAACCAATAAATAGACTTGATCTTTAATAATATTTAAACTTATAATTACAATAAGTTGTACTGTGCAATGTATCTTAACTTCTATTTATTAATTTGTTTTGTAAAATGAAGGGAAATGGTTACTGTAAATTTTATGTCACCTAATCAGAACCCCAAATATAATTTAAATTTTCTTTTCATTAGAGTTACCTAGATAATTGTGATTTCGACACATAATTGTAATCCTAAAATGTAACTTAATTGTTAACTATTGTTTTTAGCTTGTTTACAAAGAAAGGGAGATGTAAAGTATAGACATCTAGTGTCAAAATTGTAAACTAGTACTCTATGCATGTCACTAAGTTGTTGGTCTATGATTGTAATAGAATTATTCGTATGTCAATAAAACACGCCGCTTACTGATTTAAAAATGAACGTTTTATTATAGAACCACAACGTTACAAGTATCTTTATGTAGTCTGTGATGACAATACAGAAAGAGGATTAGTCTAGTGTTGTTAGGATATACAAGAGGCATTTAATTTGTACCGATTATGACGAATTAATGTTAGAGCGGTTATTGTTTACACGTAATACATTATTTTTTTTGTGTGCGTTACTCTTTCACTATTCATATCATGTGGGCTGCATGCGTGAAAGAGTGAGCACGAGCGAGTGAGCGGCAAGACGACTCTCCTCATTTGAAAAAGACCTTGTAATGGATCAGTACAAAAAAGAGGCTCTTTAAATGTACCGGCTACCGCTACCAGCTAAGTTGTCTTGACTCATTTGAAAGGGCTTAGATTAAAAACCTAAGGCTTCAACATCGATGTTAAAACATCGCTTTTTCCCACTTATCATCGATGTTAATTGCTAAGTGTCAAAGAATATCGAGCATCCTTATTCCATATGTCACACAGCTGACAGCCGTATTATTTTGACATTTTTGATAATTTATTGCCGCGAGAATTAAAATATAGTTAGTGGTTTTCTCTTTGGTTGTTATATGCGAATTTAAATAGTTATTTAACTCTTGAATTTCAGCATTGCTACAATGCGACGTAACTGGAGAGGCCGATATAGAAATAATTGGACTCCTGGTCGGCGTAACAAAACGAATAATGGTGTTGACAATACAAGTGTTAATAATTCTTCCACATCTGCACAAATTTCGAGTACCGCTGGATCTTCTAGAGCGCCAGCAAATCGGTTACCAGTGGTTGTGCCTGTTAACTGTAATTATAGCACATGGAAGCTATATTTCCCTACTGAAGGTAATAAGCAAAATATTTTTTTTAGACTTGCGTCTATCGACAGCCTTCGCGGCACAGCGGGCGTGTAGCTGGAAAACGAGGGACTGCGGGTTCGATTCTAGCACCTAGATAAATATTTATTTCAGATCTCGGTGTTCTGGAACCACAAATCCTTTGTTGTTGCTACTACACACAAGTCACAACACAGGTTAACTTAGTGTGGGGACAGGACTATGTGTGCGACTGTAAGCGCCTCTTTCCTTTCTTACCTTATAAAATATAACATATTCAAATACAAAAGTCACACTCTCACCTTGTCTACTGGCATTGTGGTCTTTGTATTTTGATGGAGATACTCGCACATCTGTAGTCAGCTTTAGTCAATTGCTCATTCCTGCTGCTTGTCTAAATTGCTAAAGAACTAACATCACATTCCATGTATATGTGCAGAGATTTACACTTATAAAATTATGTACAACTGTCAATTATGTGTTTGACAAAGGTTACAGGATTTTGTGAGTATTGTATTGTACTTAATTTGTGGAGTGTAAGTAGGCCACCAACATCTTAGGCCCAAAGCCAACCTCACCTGCATGTGGTACACTCTGCTGACTAAAGGTCACCCCACATAATACCAAATCTACCATCAAATCATGTCAGGCGGACCCGGCATTAAGCTGGGATATCACTAGGCAGAAAGAAAGAAAAACAAAGTGTCTATTATGGAATGTATCTATATTTATATTAATATGTGAATAGTTATACTTAGTTTGTAAACACAATGTTTCCAACAAATTAATGTATAACTCGTTTATCTATTACAGAGAACCCATCTACACCTGAAATGACCCAAAAAATTCAATGTTTCAAGTCTTTTGTAGAGAAGAATAAGAACTTGTTTGATTTAGAAAAGATAGATCAATCTCGTAGTGTTCCTTTGGATGTACAGTACTTACAAAACAATGAAGAGTTTGCTCAGGGGTGGGCCACATTTAATACTGAATTGTCTGAGAATCCTAATTGCACATTAAATATTTTTGAGTACTGTCTACACGATGTAAGTATCTCACACTTAAAGGACCCTGAGGGAGCTGAGGTGCTTAACTGGCCTTCCTCGAAAATATAAAACTTACTTTACTTTATTTTCATTTCTAATATGCGCAAACTAACTTAAACGACCTGAAGCGCGCGAGTTACCTCCGCGCTGTTGCTTTCAAATACTAAGAGTGACAGGAGGTATAGAGAGTGAAGTGACACTTTAGCCTAACCAATTTTTTTTGCACATATTTTATCTTTATTGTATCTTGGGGCAACACATATGCTACTTTCCTCCATACTGATCCTCAGTGCCCTTAAAATATATTTCAGTACCAGCCTTAACAAGCTCCTTTACTCTCTCTTCCATATGTTTTTAAAGTATATTGCTTAAAAATAAGTTTAAATATTGCTAAAATATAAGAAAGAGAAGTAACTTGTAAGGAGCTATTATTAATAAAAAATGTATATGTAGTTCCCTAATTATAACAGAAAAGTTATATAACATAAGAAAACATTAAAATTCTCTGTAATCATGTTGGTATGTTTATCAAAGTGGTAAAGCTCAATTAAAATGTATAGCAAAGAATGTATACATTATAAAGTTGGAAATGAGTTTGAAAATAACCAAGATTATAAATTTTCAGACATTGAAATGTGAGTCCAAAGTTAAAGTAAGAATTCTCAATCATCAACCTGTGATCCCATTGGCGAATCTGAAAGTCAATTATTTCGGTAGTTTTTTCTAATTAATATTGAATTAATTTAACTAAATAGGTAATGTGCAATTAAAAATAATTAGTATTTAAAATTTCAGGCAAGCTGGTAACAATAAAAGGCACAGTAATAAGAGTGGGAAGTGTTGGGCTTATTTGTACATCAATGGCCTTTGAATGTTCCAGTTGTCATTGTGTTCAAGCAGTTTTACAACCTCAAGGAATATTTACTGGTGAGAAAAAACACCTTTAATCATAAACATACTCATAAAAATATATGAATAGTTATAATACATGCAAAATAGATCGTAGAAGTTAGTCACTTCACCCGCCCTCTACGCCTTCCGTCACTCTTTTATATCTAAAATGAATTAAGTATTAATTTAATATCTAGAAATCTATAAATTACGCGACAGCGCGGTCGGGAACCGCAGACAATTAACTTCAGTCTGACCAACTTATTTTCCGTGTATTGGATAAGGTGATCAGTTTAATCTTGCTTTCTCAAATCTAAATTGCCACTTAATATACCCTTCGTGGCGCAGAAGGCGAGTAGCCGGCTGTGAAACGAGAGGCCATGTGTTCGATGCCTGTGCCGTGACAAATGATTGTGTGATCCACAAATATTTATTTTGGGCCTATGTGTAATGGTATTGTAAGTCCCTCGTAGTTCCTGATACTCACTATACAGGTCTAGTGTTGGGGTCTGGACTGGGTATGTGACTATTTAGTGATATTTTTTTATTTATTCATTTAATAAAGAGTTACAATACTATTTTGAAATAACATCGTTTTTATTTAAAGCAATTAAAATTAATGATATAAAATGAAAAATCTATAAAATATGAAATCGTTTTAATTTTCAACCGACGAAAATAAACGGAGAAGGTTCACAATTCGACGCGTTTATTATATTCTTTTAGCACCAAACTTCTGCCAAAGCTGCAATGGTGGTGTTAAGTTTGATCCTGTCCAGTCATCACCTTTCACAAGCACGACTGACTGGCAAGTCGCTAAAATACAAGAAATCCAATCACAGGTACAAACTTAGAATAATAAAGCAAATATAATTCAATAGATCAGTACAAAATATTATCTTATGTATAGTATTATATTTTATGTTTTGAATCATAATAAGTAATAATATTAGTCTTTAATGCATAGAAAATCATGTACAACTGACAATTTTAACATAAGTATTCATTACTAGGTGGTAATGAATATGTTAGATTCCTCGTATGCGAGAGGCCGTCCGGGTTGGTATCACCGCTTATATATTTCTGCCGCCAAACAGCAATGTGTAAGCACTATCGTGTTTCGGTTTGAAGGACATTGAAGCCAGTGAAATTACTGGCCATTATGAGCCTTAACATCTTATGTATCGGGGTGACGAGCGCAGTTCAATGCCACGCAGTGCTTCGTAATACAAAGTTCTGTGTTGTGTTGCTTCTGTTTATGGCCAGGCGTGGCTTAGCATCAAGTGGGCGACCTGCTCATCTCGTCATTCGAGCTATTAAAAAAAAATATATTTCGCATTTAATATGTATTTCAGAGTATATCAGGAACAATTCCAAGAAGTGTAGAAATAGAGTTACAAGGCGATTTGGTCGGCACAGCTTGTCCTGGAGATGTACTCTCTGTCACCGGTATTGTGCAGGTACCGTATTATATTAAGAAATATTTCATTATTTGTTATTTTAATTGTTTTTATACTTTCCGGACTAGGACTTTTTTTTAAGAGATTTGGCCATTTTTATTGTTCGTGATAAATAGTTCTGAGAATTAATAAAAAAATATTGATTCTAGGTGCGCGGCGAAAGTAAAGGTGGTGAAGATGGCAAAAGAGCCGCAAGGTTATTGCAATTATATATTGAAGCTGTGTCAATTCATAGCCAAAGAAATCTTAGCAATCCAACACTTTCATTCACT
This sequence comes from Mimas tiliae, assembly GCA_905332985.1. Classification (NCBI taxonomy): domain Eukaryota; kingdom Metazoa; phylum Arthropoda; class Insecta; order Lepidoptera; family Sphingidae; genus Mimas; species Mimas tiliae. Next base: position 8,714,419 of record HG995240.1, on the reverse strand, counting down.
TTGAAGGATTATTATGCTATCCAGGTAAACAATACTTGTGAAATTTTTTTATAGTCATGATCCACGAAATGCCTTGTAACACTGAATCGATTTCGACAAGACTTTCACAATTGGTAAGGGAGATACATATATACAACTTCTTTTTCTTTTTTAAAAACGATTTTTTATTTTTATTTTCAGGAGATTCATAGTTCAGAAGATGTGTTTAGATTACTAGTTCATTCATTATGTCCGACTATATTTGGTCACGAGGCTGTAAAAGCCGGTCTTATTCTTGGCATGATAGGTGGCACGGAGCATGAAAATGGATCGAGGTCTAACCCTCACATACTTGTCGTTGGTGATCCTGGATTGGGAAAGTCACAATTGCTGCAAGCGGCGGCACATGCTGCACCGAGAGGTATCTTGCCTTAAAAATATATATATTTATAGCAGAGGCCGGCAAACGACATCCTCTGTGGCGCAGTGGTCGAGTAGCCGGCTGTGAAACGAATAGCCTCGAGTTCTATTCTCACACCGCCACAAATTTTTATTTGTGTGATCTACAAATATATGTTTCGGGTCTAGGTGTTTTTTCCCCAGAGGAGATGACGTCAGCAGGAGGCCGGTCGTAACTACAAGTTTAATCTTTCACATAAAGCATGTTGCGCCGACCCCACTGCCAGTAGCAGGTGGAAAAAAGAGAGGCCAACAAACGAGCATGTGGGTCATGTGATGGAAGTAATCTCCATGTGTTTTTGAGCTCAAGCTCACCCACAATACCAGAAGAATCAAGAATGTATTTATTGTGAAAGTGATCTACTTTTTTTATTAGCCTGAATGATGAAACGGGCAGGTCGTTCGCCTGATGGTAAGCGCCTGTCCATAAACAGGCAACACCACACAGATTTTGAATAACAAAGCACTGCATGGCACTGGACTGCGCTCCCTCACCCCGAGACATAAGATGTCGTCTCATAATGCCCAGTAATTCCACTGGCTTCAATGTCCTTCAAAACGAAACAAAATGCTGCTTGACGACAGAAATAAACAAGGATAATATCTAGTTTCGATATTATCTGATGCCAGGTGTATACGTGTGTGGTGCATCGTCGTCGGCCGGCGGGCTGACCGTGGCTCTCGGTCGTGAAGCTGGCGGCGACTTCGCACTCGAAGCCGGCGCTCTAGTCCTTGCCGATAACGGAGTTTGTTGTATCGATGAACTTGATAAGGTACAAAAATTCTCATAATACTACTCCTACAATCGATATTTCACTATATTTTATCACATAATAAGTACTATCATCTACAATCGATATTTCACTATACGAGTATTTTATATTATATATTAAATAAAGTCTTATAACATAAGTAGGTACATAAACCATAACAGTATAATATTTTGGTCTTCAAATTTTCGCATTTGGGAGTGTTACATGCCAAGCGAACGCCACTTCAATTCGATACAAAATGGATTTCGGATGTCGGTATCTAAAAACTTCTGCCAGATCCGCCCCTGCGCGATGCCGCCTGGTAACGTTTCCCTATATGTGGAGGGCTCAGAAGTGTTTATGCACGATAAGACACCCTAGATGTCTACGGCAACAACGAGGGGAATCACGTGCCACCGTCTACATTCAGGTCGTCAAAAGTAGAAGAGTACCTACCTACCCAATGGCACTACGACAGACCTCTAAAGCGCTTGCAACCCGCGATAGTCACATCAATCGCCTCTTACAACAGCCAGGAGATAGCATTGTTAAATTCTACACAAGCCCCCAATCTGCAGGGCATATTTCCAGAGTGTACGAGGCCGTTTCCTGCGGACTATTGTCACGACACGCGGCCAGATGCAAAGGTGGTAGGTAATTTTCCAATGTGGTAGGCCCCTCGTAAGCGAAAGGCCGTCTGGATTGATACCACAGACAGGAAAATATTTGATGTTTTAGATGTCAGCATATCACAGCAGCCTCCTGGAGGCGATGGAGCAGCGGCGTGTGTCGGTGGCCAAGGGCGGCGTGGTGTGCAGCCTGGCCGCGCGCGCCACCGTGCTCGCCGCCGCCAACCCCGCCGCCGGCTCATACAACAGGTACGTGTCAAGTCACTAGTCAGTCTCAGGGCGGAATGGTGTGCAGCATGGCCGCGCGCGCCACCGTGCTCGCCGCCGCCAACCCCGCCGCCGGCTCATACAACAGGTACGTGTCAAGTCACTAGTCAGTCTCAGGGCGGAATGGTGTGCAGCATGGCCGCGCGCGCCACCGTGCTCGCCGCCGCCAACCCCGCCGCCGGCTCATACAACAGGTACGTGTCAAGTCACTAGTCAGTCTCAGGGCGGAATGGTGTGCAGCATGGCCGCGCGCGCCACCGTGCTCGCCGCCGCCAACCCCGCCGCCGGCTCATACAACAGGTACGTGGCACGTCACTAGTCAGTCTCAGGGCGGAATGGTGTGCAGCCTGGCCGCGGGCGCCACTTTGCTCGCCGCCGCCAACCCCGCCGGCGGCTCATACAACAGGTACGTGTCACGTCACTAGTCAGTCTCAGGGCGGAATGGTGTGCAGCCTGGCCGCGCGCGCCACCGTGCTCGCCGCCGCCAACCCCGCCGGCGGCTCATACAACAGGTACGTGTCACGTCACTAGTCAGTCTCAGGGCGGAATGGTGTGCAGCCTGGCCGCGCGCGCCACCGTGCTCGCCGCCGCCAACCCCGCCGCCGGCTCATACAACAGGTACGTGGCACGTCACTAGTCAGTCTCAGGGCGGAATGGTGTGCAGCCTGGCCGCGCGCGCCACTTTGCTCGCCGCCGCCAACCCCGCCGGCGGCTCATACAACAGGTACGTGTCACGTCACTAGTCAGTCTCAGGGCGGAATGGTGTGCAGCCTGGCCGCGCGCGCCACCGTGCTCGCCGCCGCCAACCCCGCCGCCGGCTCATACAACAGGTACGTGTCACGTCACTAGTCAGTCTCAGGGCGGAATGGTGTGCAGCCTGGCCGCGCGCGCCACCGTGCTCGCCGCCGCCAACCCCGCCGGCGGCTCATACAACAGGTACGTGTCACGTCACTAGTCAGTCTCAGGGCGGAATGGTGTGCAGCCTGGCCGCGCGCGCCACCGTGCTCGCCGCCGCCAACCCCGCCGCCGGCTCATACAACAGGTACGTGTCACGTCACTAGTCAGTCTCAGGGCGGAATGGTGTGCAGCCTGGCCGCGCGCGCCACCGTGCTCGCCGCCGCCAACCCCGCCGCCGGCTCATACAACAGGTACGTGTCACGTCACTAGTCAGTCTCAGGGCGGAATGGTGTGCAGCCTGGCCGCGCGCGCCACCGTGCTCGCCGCCGCCAACCCCGCCGGCGGCTCATACAACAGGTACGTGTCACGTCACTAGTCAGTCTCAGGGCGGAATGGTGTGCAGCCTGGCCGCGCGCGCCACCGTGCTCGCCGCCGCCAACCCCGCCGGCGGCTCATACAACAGGTACGTGTCACGTCACTAGTCAGTCTCAGGGCGGAATGGTGTGCAGCCTGGCCGCGCGCGCCACCGTGCTCGCCGCCGCCAACCCCGCCGGCGGCTCATACAACAGGTACGTGTCACGTCACTAGTCAGTCTCAGGGCGGAATGGTGTGCAGCCTGGCCGCGCGCGCCACCGTGCTCGCCGCCGCCAACCCCGCCGGCGGCTCATACAACAGGTACGTGTCACGTCACTAGTCAGTCTCAGGGCGGAATGGTGTGCAGCCTGGCCGCGCGCGCCACCGTGCTCGCCGCCGCCAACGCCGCCGGCGGCTCATACAACAGGTACGTGTAAGGACTGACTGGACGTCACCAGCCAGGCTCTTTGCACCATATCTCCTTAATTTTAAAATTGCAAAAACATATTATTTTAAAGCAATAATCTGTCCTACGGTAAAGTGAGAGGAGTAGCTGCTCGAGACTTCTGCAAAAAATTAAATAAATAATAATAAATATATACACTCAACAGTCACACACATAGTCCTGACCCCACACTAGGTAACTGTATCGTAGGAATCAGGAACTACGAGGGACTTGCCGACCTACAACACCCAGATCCGAAACATATATTTGGAGATCACATAAACAAACATTTGTGACGGTGTGAGAATCGAACTCGAGGCCTCTCGCTACGCAGCCGGCTACTCACTCACTGCGCCAGGGAGGGTGTCAAATATCTTATCATCGGTTAGGCAGGAAGGGCTCTCGGCATTTAACTAAAAAAAATATGCCAAAAGTCCGAAAGCATTCCCGCTATTCTGCGATAACGCTAGCGCCTAGAGTCGGGATCAGGTTTACAGTATCGTTTCAACGGATCCATGCTGATGTGCATACTAACGTGCGTTACAGCATACAGTTCTACAGCATAAAATATAAAGGTGGAATTGATCGATATCTGTGATTTTACAACCCTCTTTTTATCTGTCACTGAATGCATAATTTCAAGATTCGTTACATTTTTCACAGGGCAAAAACAGTTTCAGAAAACTTAAAACTAAACTCGGCTCTGTTGTCAAGATTTGACTTAGTTTTCATTCTTTTGGATCAACCAGACGAGGTAAAGGATTGAATCATGTTTTCTGACATTTATTAGGAGTTCATCTTTTTTTTTAAGTTCTATCCCGACTTCACAATCTTAAGTTGTAAGTATTTTTCAGAAAATGGATGCCATGCTATCAGAACATGTGCTGGCCTTGCATTCAGGTCACAAAGTGAAGAACACGAGTAGTAATTGTCATAATAGTAGCATAATACTTAGCGGCGCTGATAACGAACAGTCACTCAGGTAAACTTTCTAAAACTTTATTTAACACAATCATAGTAACTTATTATATCGAATTAGAGATTAAAGTCACATCTTCGCATGTCCGTGTCATTACTAAATCATTCGTTCATTATTAAAGGCAAAAAAAAATGATATTTTATAGAACTAGTTGTTCAATATAAGCATGCCCAACACTTACACTGTTTGTCGAGGGCGTGTCACAGCAACTTAGTGCTTGTGGATATTAAAAAAATATATTTCATTCAAAATAACTCGGCCAAGCTGAAGTAAGCCACTTCACGCCTCCCACACCGTTTTGACCAAAATTGGATTGTTTTTATATATGCCATTTCTTTTCTCTTTTTAGTAAAAGATTGCGTGTGAAGCCTGGCGAAGTTATCGATCATCTACCTCTAGTATTACTCCGCAAATATATAGCTTATGCTAGACGATATGTACACCCAAAACTGAGTGTAGAAGCAGCTACAGCTTTACAAACATTCTACTTAGAGTTACGTCATAACCAAGGCGGTGCACAAGATGGCACCCCTATTACCACGAGACAACTGGAAGCCTGTATAAGGTTAACTCAGGTGACTAATTTAAATAAATCAGGTACAGTCAAAGTCGATGGTAGACCCTAAACCTTTGCCTTTTTCAGGCTCGTGCAAGGCTGGATTTAAGAGAAGAAGCCACTGTACAAGATGCAAACGATGTGATCAGCCTCATGAAACACAGTCTCATTGACACATTTAGCGACGAATTCGGAAATATACAACTGTCAAGATCCATTCACGGATCGGGAGTTAGTTCTCGAAATAAAGTGAGTACACATTTTGAAATTTTACAAAGTATATTTATTTGTAAGGTATACTGTATTAAAATACATATAAAACATATTACCTTAAAAATTGTCTAACGAGAAAGTCTGTTGAAAGAAAATCGTCGTCGTATTTCAGGGCACGGCAATTACCGTTTTTATTATGCCTTCTAGTCAGTATAATACTTTATAACTTAATTACATTTTAATTTAAGCTACAGTATGTTGCAGAAAGGTGGTATCGATAATAACTGCAAATATAGCAGTAATTTATCGGTAGAAATCAAAAACACTATAATCTCATAATTTCTGAATACCTAAAATTTTAAATTATATATTTCAATTCGAATTATCGATCCAATCGTTTTATGAAATCTATTGCATTTAAACGAATTAGATACCTTTAGTTAGTAAGTACGTTCAATGCATACACAGTTGATTGTCACTTAGGCCGACTTGCACAATGCACGATTTTTAAATCTCATTTATTAAACATACTACTAACTAATGCCAAATTCTATACGATTTAACATTTCATTAATAGCGGGTTCATTGATTTGACGGGTTTGATTGTAGTTGATCGACTGCTAAATCACATGCGGTTCGAACCGTCTGCACAGAATTTCAACTGAATTTATCAACAAAAACCATACAGCATTTGTTGATTGACATCAGTTCTCCATCCACCTGCCCTTATCCCACTTGCAGTGGGGTCGACGCAACATGCTTTCTAACTCATGTTAGTTGTTATAGAAAGATTTGGCTTGTAGTTTTACGGACCGGCCGCCCGCCAGACGTCAACTCCTCTGGGGAGAAAACACCAAGACCAGAATCAAATATTTGTGGATTACACAAATATATGTCTTTGCCTCTCGCTTCATCGCTGGCTCCTCGCCCACTCGCCGCGGAGGCTGTTGAGTCACATCAGATCATTTGCCTTCGACTAGATGATTTTCAAGTCTCATAATTTTAAGGTCACTATATAAAATATTGATATAAACATGTTTTTTTTTAATGCTGCCAACAGCTTCACATCATTTTCCATGTAAGTGGATTTATTTTCGATACCATCTTTCTGGAACACCTAGATGATAAGATGCCGACATTAAAAATCAGTTTTGTATTTGTAGGTTAAGGTGATATGCCACTCATCGAATGTCTGTCCAATATACTTTGATCAAAGAAATCGGATGATTTCACCATACCTTAGCAAAGATTTTGATATATAGAATATAATATTACACAACTGTTAAATAAATTATGATGAACAATTAATATAGGACAAAGATATTTGATGAGTGATATGCCACACTAATGTAAAAATACAAGCATAAAGTCAGATCAGCAACAATGGTTATTTTTGTAAGTTTTTACTGTATTCAGTAATTAATACGTATTACTTTGTTTACAGTTGAAAAAGTTCCTTGATGCATTAACAAGGCGATCGCATCAATTAGGGAAAGACATATTCACAAGACAGGAAATGATTCAAATACATAAAGCAGGAGGCATTGCAGGGGATCCAAATGATCTCATAGAAGCAATGCACATACATTCATACTTATTATTGAAAGGATCCAACACATACCAACTAATAGCTATTTGAATACATTAATTAGAACACTAATCAATAAATTATCTTTAAATTAATTTTCGTTTCAATTATCGTCAGAATTAGTATTTTCTTTGGTAGCCAATGGAACTAATTTTGTTATCGCTTTTTACAACCTCCCATATTGGATTTCAGAATACTGCTGCAATTTCCTTATACCTAGCTATTTAGCAAATAATTTGATTTTAGACTTCAGGACTCTGTACATAACATAGAGGTGCCTGAACTGTCGCACCTTTTCAACGCCTCTGCTTAATTTTAGTGGACCCTTAACGGCCAACCCAAATCAAAACAGTTTATCGTTAAAACGACGTCACACCTGCGAGTTTAGCGTTTGGGGCATAAATTATTTAGAGAGTGGAGAGTTAGGGGTCAACTAAAGTTACCTAAAAATCGTTAAAATTGACACCTTTATTCTATACATCGTACTCGGGAAACATTTGCCACTCTCTGATAGCCATGAGAACTGAGAAAGATCAATAATTTATGCATACTTTGTAAGGGGAGGGATTTCTTTTTGTGAGGAATGTTCACTGGAAATATTGTGACGTCAAAAAGACTGCGGAACAATTTATTTTTATATCCTTATAAAAAGCCTACGACCAATTTTACTGACTAACGATGGATCATCATGGGGTTCATACCGATAACTGATGTTTGTAATAGTTTATTAAAAAAATGTACCTAAATTAGCATATAACTAAAATAAGTACCCCATATGTCCTATAAAAACTGATGTGCACGTATTTGTCGGTTTTGTAAAAAATAAATAAAGATTAAAATAAAATCGTGTCATGACCTACAAGATTCCTAGTCATTTAAAATGTCAATAAGGCACTAATTAATATGAATACAATAATGAGAAAGCCTATCATGTCACTATGAGGCTTTCACTAGTCTGATTGAAACAGGTAAATATAGGATACTATATTTTATTCTTTATTATGTATTGTATATTAGGTTTGATGCATGTATTTTTTTATGATTTTAATCAATGTTTGGACTAAGACCTAACCCCTCTGATTCAGTAGAGGAGGCCCGTGCCCAGCAGTGGGACGTATATAATACAGGGCTAGTATTATTATATTATTATTATTAATCAATGTTTACTTTGCTCATCATTCATAATAGAAATAATTTTATTAATCCACTCAAAAATATTTAAGTATTATAGGCAATTTAAATCTAGTGGAGGGCATGACTGTCGAATGACAATAAAAAGATGCACGCCATGTACGGTGACGTAGACATATACGATGGCCATAACGTGGCGCACGCGTGCGAGGGAGATAGCGAGATGGTCCCACTGCTTTATTTTATTTCACACGCGCTTCCATTAATATTTGAAATATTAATTGAGGTCTAATTTTTCAACCAGTCTTGATTTTGTTTTTGTAATATGGTTTCTTCATTGTATTAATTTCTATTGCGTATACATTAATGTTCGAATTCAAGTTCATGCATCAACCCTATTAGTTTCTAAGTTTCAGAATATAAAAATACTATCTGAACAGCGGTATTTTTGAGAATTTCAATTAGCAAACAAAAGTTATATGATTCAAGGCCAGAGAATTTTGATGAAATTCGTATAATTCATTATCACAGAATTCGCATTAGGAACAAAATGTATTATAAAAAAATATGATGTAATATCAATCATGCTTATGATATATTCGCGGAACATCTGTCCGTGAAGGAACATCCTTCAGAGCAATAGATACTTGACAACAACAATACAAAGACATGGCCACTATCATACAATTGTACAAAGTAGGTCCATTTAGGAGTCCAAAGAATAAATCGCCAACTTCACTGTCAGCGAATAAATAAAAACTAGATATAGCCGACAAAGCTAACAGTGGTGAGCAAAGAAGAGCAATAAAACGGATTTCCATTTCATCAGATCTTAAGAATAGTTTTTTGAAAACCTTATATGTTTCAGTCTCTGAAATGGCTTTACCAGTGTATTCTAGCAAAATACCGACATAATTTAGTGCCGACCAAACAAATATATTCCACACAGTTCCATGCCATAGAAATATGAAGAGGAATGTGATCAATGAGGAAATTAATTTATACCCTACTTTAGATAACTTTACATAATTTGTTAACGTCCTGTATCCGGGTTTGTATATGTACCTGCAACAAAAAAATAGACATACAGCGCGTGCTAATGCAACGTAGACTTCCCCAAATGATATGCTAAATAATTATAATAACTATTTATAACCTTCCTTATAATGTTTAACTGCATTACTTTATTATAAAATGGTATTTCATTTATTGTGAATAGTAGTAACTATAATAAATATGAAAGTTAGACGTTTGTGAGTTTGTCAATTTGGATGTTTATTAGTTAATCACGCCTTGACCGCTAAACGGTTTTAGGTGAATTTGGCGCATAGGTAGACCATGGCCTGGATTAGGACATATGCTACTTTTTATCCCGGAAAAGGCCGTTCAGGCGGGCAGAGTCGCGAGCAAAATCTAGTAATTAATAAATATGACAATCCATATCAGTTTTACATTTAAATATACTTATGTTTATTTAAAAATATCAAATTAATTAATGGGTATTGGACAATGCGGATTTATTCTCTGGTTGGGCATCACATATTCTCTCTATAATTTAGTGTTTAGATTAGATGGATATGTGCTCAATGTGGCGTTTTTTCATCCTCTATCACATCAGGGGTGAAAGTCGTCTAGTTTCCGATGTTTAACTTTATTTGATTGCAACCTATGTTAAGCCTATGCCTAGCCCCTCTTTTTCGGTAGAGAAGGCCTGTGCCCAGCAGTAGAATGTGTATAATACTGGGCTAGTATTATATTATTTTTTATTTATATACATTACATAATACAAGAAAGAAACCCCTTTGCAAAAACAGAATAAAAATGGTTTAAAAATTAGGCGGCAATAAATATTTCAAGATTGCAATAAGCAAACGTGGGCACTTAGTGGGAACATGTACATATCTATCTTGCTCGCACCTCTGCATTGTGTAATGACCATAATGGACAGTGACATCATGAACCAATGTGCATCCTTTTTCCGTTATTTGACATTAATTACCCCTTCTACCCAGAACTGAATGACTCCTAATTTATTATTTTATTGCTTTATAAGAAATCAAGTTGTCTGCCCTATTGTCATAATGGATAGATTATCTATGTGCATCCCTACCAATTCCATCATGGATATAGGCATGCGTCTTTAGCTGATACTTACTTGACTAAAAACTTATAGAGGCCAACATCGAAATATCGCCACATTAGTGAATAAACATGTATCCTGACTATACATCTTGGAGTTGGTGGGGGATCCATATTATCCAGTCTTGAAAATGCTGCTGTGGTACCATAAGTTATCACATACTTCATGTGGAATTCTAAGCCCATCCATAGACCTCCTCCACAAAGAGCCAGTGTGGGTAACATTTTAATAGCCTAAAAAATAAGATATTATTTCTATCTATATTTAACTTTTTAGCCCAGCATAGTGTCAATAAGTGATTATTTAATTTGTTATTCTTATAAACTGCACTGTGATTAGTCTAGTCACTTCAATGTGCAGATTCCAGAGGCATGCCAAATACTGAGCAACAGTAAATGAATGCACATGAAAATGAATGGTCCCACAACAGACCATGCTTATAAGATTAGATCATAATATAAAAATTACAATATGGATGGAAACCTGACATACCTTCTTTGCTACAAATTATAGAGAGCAAATTAGTGTTTTGCACAAAAGTTATGCTAAATTTTTACATGCCATTGTATGCGCTATTTCTAGTAAAACATAACATCATCAATCATCTAATAACGGCCTTATAAAGCTCCGATAACTTATTATGAATAAGACCATATATCTATAATCTGTAATTGGTTCTTTGTGTATAAAATGTAAATTTTATGGTTAAATTAATAAATTAGGGAACTTACCTCAATATTGCTTTGCATTGCAAAAAAATAAATGTAATGAAATGCTAAATCCAATAAAAATGTATAAAACAGGAACAGCATCATATCAAATGAGAATCTTTTCAGTCTTATTGACAGTCTATCAATGCTCAATGTAAAACTTCTTTCAAACTCTTCATATAACATAATAGGTCCAATGTGTAAGAGAGGTGAATACAATACATAGCTAAACATATTGATTGCTTCATTATACTTTGAGATGTGTTTATGTTCTGGATTCTCTGCATTTTGCAGTTTTTCATATTTGTCAACATAATCAATTGAAAAACTTATGCATCTTAACTCAATCCAGGCTACAGCAAACAATATAAGATACACCTCTTCATCTAGTAAATCTCCATCGTCTAAGAATCGCCAAAAGAAATATTTATATTTAAGTGAGTTGTAACTCAATAACAGCACTATACTTGTGACCCAGACACTAATTTTTTTACCACCACTAAATATTATAATGGCAAATATTACTGGCTGTATAGTAAGTATAAGTAACTGCTTTAATCCCGAGTGAACAGCTATGAAGACTATGCTTGATAGTATGTACCAATACTTTAAAAACGAGATTTTTATATTCCTTAAGAGCTCAGATATGATAAAATTTATCACCAAATAATACCAAGATGTTTGTATAAAATATTTCCAAGTGCTCCACTCAACGTCTGATATATCTCTCAGTCTTGAAACAAAACTCCAACCATTAGTCAGATCTCTTAATGTATACTTTAATTGAGGATGATTTTCTATTATTTCTGTAAACAAAGAAAACTTAAATTTAACACAATTTGATAAACACTACCGCTTTTAATAAATAAATAAAAAATAAATACACCCAACAGTCACACACATAAATATAAATAATAATAAATTTATAGTAATTATAAATTACTATTCCTTCTAACTTTTACACTGAATAATAAAAAACAAAATTTAAAAATATGTACCATTTTGTGTTATAATTAATTTATAAAGAGAAAATAAATTAACTGATGTCCAAACACAAAAGTAAATGATCCTTTCTAGTATAAATAATTGACCGCGCATATTTCAATATCACTAAATATTTGTATACAAATAAATTTAACTATGATTTATGTTTCAAACGTTGGTTCTTTCAAATTTGACGGATCAACTTGAGTCACACATACATGAGTTTTTGTACTTATATTACTTATATAGCATCTAGGAGTGTGATAGTAATGTCTAAATCAATTTTATTTAATAACTCGCTAGGAATTACTCGCTGTATTTTTCTAGCGCGCTATCTTTTACGCTATGATTTAGCGCGTTGCACGGGTGGGCTATATAACTTCGATTGGCAATCGCTTTATGCGTTGAGTATGTTGAGGTAGAACCTCTTTGATTTATGACGACGTAAATATAGTTTAAAGTTATCTGTCTTGTTCTTCTTGGTTCGGTTGTTTGGTTGTCAAGGTATTTTTACTTTTTACTGTTTTTTCCTGTTGTCAAATATAATATAATATTTTACCTTGTGCTAATTAATGCGCTACAAAAGGTTATGGGCCCAGACGTGTGAAGTATAATATAATTACTATAAACCATGGAATTAAGTAAAATTCAAATCGCCAAGTTGGATGGAACCAACTGGGTGCAGTGGAGGTATAGAATGACTGCACTGCTACGCGGAATGGATGGACTTATGAATATTGTTCAAGGGAATTTAAGTAAGCCTGAAGAACCTGTGGTGAGTAGTGGTGATGGAGATGCTACTGCTGCAGCAGTATTGGCTACCTATAACAAGAATCTAGGAGAGTATCTGAAGTTGGAAAGTACTGCTCTTTTATTGATTACGAACAATATCATGGATGAAGCACTAGACAAGGTAATCAGGTTCACAAATCCAAAAGATGTCTGGGATGAACTGCATAGACTGTACGACGGTGTGAATGATGACCGCTTGTATAATTCATGTATGGAATTGTTTCAATTCAAGATGGACATCTCAGATGACATGACGACTCACATCTCGAAAGCCAAAAATTTGTGGCATAAAGTAAATCAAGAGCTGGTAAAAGCGGACGAAGGGAAAGAATTACCTGAGTTACTTTTGATCTGCAAGATTTTACATACGTTGCCGGAAGAATATTTTTCTTTCAAGTCGAGTTGGATAATGATGTCAAAGAAGGACAGAACTGTGGACAATTTGACCAGTCAGCTGTGTGCTCACGAAAGAGCCTTGATGACAACCTCCAAGGAAGATAATGGATACGTGTCAAGATCTTCTGGTGAAGCACTGGTGGTTAACAGCAACAAAAGAAAACTCAAGAAAAGGACAAAAACTTTCAAATGCTATTGTTGCGGTGAAGTCGGACATTTCAAGAAGGACTGTCCGAAGAAGGAACATAGTGGAAAACCTGGTATGCATAACATGATGGCTGTGTTAGTAAATGTTACAGATTGCAGTATAGATCGAGACGAGTGGTACGTTGATAACGGGGCTACACACCACGTCACGATGCGAGGTGATCTGTATCGGGATTTCGAGCGTTTCCAAGAACCACACACAGTGACCACTGCAGATGGTAAGGCAATTGGTGCATTAGGGAAAGGTTCGATTCTGATGAAGACGAAAAAAGGAACATTCGTGATGAACGATGTGTGGCATGTTCCTAAGGTCACGAAGAATCTTTTTTCGGTACTTTCAGCACATGATATCAATTCAGATAGTCTGTTTGAGTCACGTGGCACAACGTGTTCATTAAGCATCAATGGAAAACTGTGCGTGACCGGAAGCAGACAGAAACATGGAGGTTTGTATAAGCTGAGTTGTAGACCGGTTCAACCTAAGGAACGTGTGATGATAAATGCGGTCGACACTTTACAGCTTTACCATGAACGCATGGGTCACCAAAACAAACGCCATGTGAAGCGAGTAATAGAGCGAGAACTTGACGTGAAGTCTAAGGACAGTGGAGATTTATGCGAAGGATGTATCTTTGGAAAGACACGTAGACGGAAATTTGGTCTTCGGGAAAAAGCTGTCAGTCCAGGAGAACGCATACATTCAGACGTTTGTGGACCATTCCCACTAAGTTGCTCTAAGTCTCGGTACTTTGTTATATTCAAGGACGAATTCTCTCGATATCGCTACGTGTACATAATGAAAAATAAGTCGGATGTATCTGAGTGCTTGCGTCTGATGTTAGCAGAAGCAAAGGCAGCAGGTCACCGAATTAAGGAATTTCTAAGCGACAACGGCGGTGAGTTTGATAACGAGAAAGTACGCAAAGAATTAGACAAACATGGAATACACCAACGCTTAGTCATGCCCTATACGCCAGTGCAGAATGGTTTAAGCGAAAGGGAAAATAGAACAATCCTTGAGATGGTCAGAGCAATGATGCATGCACATGAGGAGCTTACTCAAGTTTTATGGGCAGAGTTAGTGCAGACTGCTGTTTATATATTAAACAGAACAGGGCCAACTTCTGTGGAAGATAAGTCTCCGTTTGAGTTGTGGCTTGGAAAGAAACCACAACTAAAACATTTGAGGATCGTCGGCTCAACTTGCTACGCGCATATTCCTAAACAGAATAGGAAGAAGATGCAGAAGAAGGCTAGGAAGTGCATTCTAATTGGCTATGACAACGACGACGGATATCGACTTTGGCAAACAGAATCGAACTCTTTAATAAGATCTAGGGACGTCACTTTCAATGAAAGACCTTTAGAATCAAAAATAGACAGTGAGAATTCTGAAGTTATCAATGACGTAACTGAGATTGAGGTTCCTTTACAAGTCAGAACAGAATACCAGGAAACACCTACTTCTGTTGCTGTAGAAGTGAACGATGATGCGCTTATTGAAAGGTGTAGCGAGCTTGAATTTGGAGGAAACCAATGTGTTGTTGAGGCTCCTGTCACTAGCAACGATGAGGCAGAGTTCGAAGATGCATTGCCAGAGATGCCAGAACAAGATGAATCTATTGAATTGGAGGAGGAGAATGAGAACTCAGGTGAGATCATTGAGCAGTTAGCAAGACATGGTATGCACTTAAGGGACCGCTCTGATCTCAGGCGTCCGGTCAAATTCAATGATTATGTGTCTTATGTTCGCATAGACTCGTACACAGAACCTAGTACGTTTAAAGAAGCAATAGCATGCCCTGATAAGGTATTGTGGAATAAAGCTATGGAGAGTGAAATTGAATCATTAAAAGAGAATGAAACTTGGATTCTAGAGAAGCTACCAAAGAACCGGAAAGCGATTCCATGCAAATGGGTCTATAGAGTGAAACTGAATCCTGACGGAACAGTCAATAAATATAAAGCTCGGTTGGTGGTAAAAGGCTTTCGACAAAGAAAGGGAGAGGACTACGACCAGACTTTTAGCCCTGTAGCAAAGATGGCAACGGTGCGAGCTGTGTTGAGTATAGCAGCTAATGAGGGTTTGAAATTAAGTCAGTTCGATGTCTCAACAGCTTTTTTATACGGTTCTCTATCTGACGAAGAAATATTTATGAAGCAACCGGAAGGCTATGACGATGGAACGGGTAGAGTTTGCCTGCTAAAGAAAAGTCTTTATGGTTTAAAGCAAGCTCCTCGTTGCTGTAATAAGACTATACTGGATTTCTTCAAGAAAATTGGATTTGAAGTCAGTGAGGCTGATCCATGCTTATTTAAGAGAGAGAAGGTTAATGGAAAGCTGATTGTGGCTCTCTATGTGGATGATGGCCTAATTGCTGGTTCAAGTAAGGAGTTAATTGAGGAGTTTCTTGAACAAGTAAGAGAAAAGTTTAAGATTACGACCAAACTAATTTCGTATTTCTTGGGTATAGAAATAGAAATCAGAGAAGGTGGTGATGTAAGAATTCACCAGACTGCCTATGTGAACAAAATTTTAAAGCGGTTTGGAATGCAAGACTGCAGACCGGTGACTACTCCAATAGTCAAAGAAGATGCAGATCAAAGACCAGAGAAAGTTGAAGATTACTTTCTTACTAACTATAGACAAGTTGTTGGAGCGCTTGCATATCTGATGGTGGGTACCAGACCTGATATTGCATACGCCGTGAGTGTGGTTTCCAGAAGCCTAGAGAATCCAACTCAAGCTGATTGCATAAGGCTAAAGCGTATTCTTAGATATTTGCAGTATGCTCCAGATATGGGTATCCTTTACAAAAGGAATTATAAAAAGGGTAACATAGAGTGTTATAGTGACGCTGATCACGGTGGAGATATTGCTACGGGAAGATCTACTTCCGGAGTATTATGCCTATATGCTGGTGGAGCAGTATCGTGGCTCAGTCAAAGACAGCAGAGTGTTGCTATATCAACAACAGAAGCGGAGGTAGTTGCAGCCAGCGAGGCAGCAAGAGAATGCATTTGGCTAACTCATCTTTTCAGTGGTTTGGTAAAAACAGAAGGTTTACCAGTGTTACATGTTGATAATGAGGCAGCTGTACGTTTAGCTGAAAACCCCGAGTTTCATAGAAGAACCAAGCACATACGGATTCGTCATTTCTTTGTGCGTGAATTAGTGACGAATGGAAATCTTATTGTGAAGAGGATTAGTACTGAAGTACAGCTTGCGGACATTTTTACGAAGCCACTTCCTAGACCGAGATTTAAACAGCTAATGAATGAACTAGGTCTATACGTCGAGAGAAGGTGTTGAGGTAGAACCTCTTTGATTTATGACGACGTAAATATAGTTTAAAGTTATCTGTCTTGTTCTTCTTGGTTCGGTTGTTTGGTTGTCAAGGTATTTTTACTTTTTACTGTTTTTTCCTGTTGTCAAATATAATATAATATTTTACCTTGTGCTAATTATTGTTTTCTTCTACACTGCTACTGCATTGCGCTATTAAAATCTATGCGCTACAAAAGAGTATAGATAGCGCACTGTTATAAGGCGTTATGCGCTATATTAAACTATCACTAGCCCACTCTGGTGGGCGCTAAGGGGTGATTTGGTCATGGTCTGAGGAAACCACAGAAGTAAGTCAGTCGCAAATGCCTGTAACAGAACGTACTAGGAGTACGGTCTCGCGGACGGCCTGAATAACTCTGGCTTGACGTATTAAAGGGAGATAAGAGAGCCAATGATCTTTCTACAGAGGATGCTCAAGATCGGGCGAAGTGGAGGCGTCTTAGTAGAGTTCGGCTTCCTAGTGCCAGCACTAGCCGGGATAACGCCAGGTAGAAAGAAAACTAAACTAAAGACTAGCAGGGATGTTAAAAATATTGATATGTCGACATATTTTCTGTAACGTATCGATATTTATTTGCGATAGAATATTTCGATATATCGATGTATCGATATTTTTATAAAGTATCAAAATTATAACAAAATTCATATTTTTAATATATGATGCCATGAAAGGTCGTGAATGGTTCAAAATCTGAAATATATATTTCAGTACATCAATATTTTTTCTCGATTCTACAAGATCGATATGGATACTTTTAAAAATATTAATACGATGTATAACGATACTTTCATGGTCCATTAATTAGTCAGTGATTGAGTTAGAGAATGTTATAAAATTTGGTCAGATGATAGTTTGCACAATGTAGGAGCACCCTAAGTTTTTTTTTGGAAATTTATATTTTAAGAAGGTAAAAGGGCGTGGTGGAACTTTGTATGAAACACGGGAGCGTAGCAGTAATATGCACGCGGGTGAAACCGCGCGATTTCTAGCACCGATCGATATAGCGCGCTGTAATATCGCACTAATTTTACTATTCGCATAATATGTATGTTTTGTATTGCTCTAAAAGCTGTTCTTGAAATAATACACATAAATATGTGTCCCCAGCTTCTAATGCCGTTACTGATCATTTATTTCAAACAACGTATTCAAATGTTTTAGTAGGTACTCACTAGACTAGACATCCCTCTCTCCAAATGAAATCGAAGAACATCGATGATCGAGCATTTTTTTCCTTTTTCGTATCTCCCGTGATCTCAGTTGTTTTGTGTTGTTTGTTTGTTATTGTGTCAGCGTGTTTTGTTATTATTGCTTTTTTTATAATATGCTTGCAAACGAGCAAGTGGGTCACCTGATGGTAAGCGATCTCCACCGCCCATGTATGCCCACAGGCCACAATACGCTACAACATAAATCTCGTTAACCATTTTTAAAGGACTTTACCATCTAATGTTTTTTTTTTCTAATGTAGGTACCTATTTGTGCTGTTAGCATAAATTGCTTTTACAGCTTCACCGGACATTAAAGCCGGTGCTTACTTCTTATGGCGCTCTAGCCAGAAATATGTACCTATTATGTATTTAGTAGTGATTAAGTACAGAGGTGCTTTTTAGAAGGCTCAGATTTCAGCTTGAATAATCGCTGGAAGTATTATATAGCTAAGGGTTGTCTCTGTTCTGCAGTGTGCCGAGGGCCAGTTGTGGGAGTTCTTCGGATTCGCAGGCGTGTCTGATGTCAGGGTCGAGTACCTATTATTATTGCGATTCGGATTGGGCAAGGAAAGTGCTGCTTCGATAGCGACTGTGATGGAGCCGTAGTGATCTGCCAAAACATGTTTGGGACGAGACGGAGAGTATGTATGTATCGTATAAAATAAATCTATAGGTTGACACGAAAAATAAAAATTATCATTAGAACAATGAAAAAAGCACGAAGAAAGCAAATGTGGCGCCCCTAGAGCAGGGGAGCAGGGGTGGTTATATAGCATAGGCCGACGAACGAGCAAGTGTGTCACCTCTTACAAGGTGGCGGTCCCTCGTATGCGAGAGGCCGTCTGGCTTGGTACCACCGCTTTGTATATTTCTGCCGCCAAGCACAGTGTGTAAGCACTATTGTGTTCCAGTTTGAAAGACATTAAAACCAGTGAAATTACTGGGCATTATGAGACTTAACATCTTATGTCTTGGAGTGACGAGCGCGGTCCAATGTGCCATGCAGTGCTTTATAAAACAAAGTTCTGTGATACCTATTGCTTCTGTTTAAGGGCAGGCGTGGTGCTTACCATCAGCATCCATCAAGCGTTTGGGTATTTTTTTAAATGGTGTGGTTTATGGCTGCCAGTGATTAAAAGTATTTAAAAGTAGCTTTCCTTTGATTTGTCATCAAATCCAAGGTATCTAAGGTATCCAAGGTATGGAAAACTAAATTAAAAAACGAAAAATTGATTTAAATCGTTGACTATTTAAATGGATAACAACTTGCACGACGATTATAAATCGATATTTACCACTAAACTTACTTACTTTAAAATTTTCGTCAATTAAACAATAACAAAAAATTGCATTCAAGGAATGTTTTTTAATATACATATTTAATCTCTTATCACTACTATGACGTAAATACACAAATTAGTTACAACTATTGCTACAAAATTGTTTTGGCGCTAGTGTCTTCGCAAAATTTCATGAACCTCAGAAACGATCACAGACGAAATCACCACCACAGTACAAATTATCCACAGTGAATAAATTTTGAAGGAACGTATTCATTATTTCAAAACATATATAACTATTATAGATACTTATTACTTACCTGTCTGAGCCGCATATAAGTTATAAATCAATTGTATAAGTAGTCCAATAAAACCACATTGATATATGAACATTTCTCTGTTTCTTAATTTGCTGTCCATTTTAATAATATATTTCTGCGACAATAGTAACACTATATAAGACTCCAAATTAGCGAGAACACTGGTCCACAAATGTACAATAACAGTGTAATTTTACTTAAGTAACCTTAGGGTTATCAGTATTATCAGTCCACTGAAGTAGTTAGTTGATTTAAGCCAAAGAATAATAACCACGCAAATTAACTAGTAGTAATATCATATGAACCTACATACTAAAATACTTATTCACAGAACTTGCAGACCAACTGATCCTGTTTAATACCTATGAAGCCCAGGATATAGGGATTTGAAATCCATATTATACTTATTACACTTTTATTATTGTAACTACCTACCTACTATAAGTACGATGATTAATAATAGTGTACCTATCGCTAAATACACGGACTAGCTTTTTCTAGTCCGTGGTTAAATACCTACCTACTACCTTGAAAGGTTTGCATAAACTGTCTACAAAGTACAAATTATGTTGAAAACATTCTGGATCACAATTTTGAATAGGTTCTTTTTACCATTAGCTTACTAAAGCACCGACTCAAATATGTTTATTTTTAGTTACTTTTTGAGTCGCTTATTTTAAAAGTTTTTATTTAATTATTATTTTCAACCGGCGAAAATAAGGTTCTCAATCTCAATTCGACGCGTATATTTTTTGTTGTGAAGGAATAATTAAAATCAGCACTTATATGTTGAAGTCTGAATCTTTCAGTCTAGATTTCATCCCCTTAGGGGTAGAATTTCTTTTTGAAAATGGGACAAACTATACATTTGGCGTGGTTATACATACAAAAACAAAAAAATAAACAACGATTGTTAAAATCCCCCTTCGTTTTATCATCGGTTAAAATATAACTATTCGGTCAATGAACAATCGTAGTGCGTACTCCAGGGGTGTTCAAGCGGTGGATCGTTCGATCGACCGGTGTCGGATCACGAATGATTTTTGTGTCGATCCCGAGTTTTTATTTTTATTTTGATTGAGCCTCAATTAGGCAGAATAACCCCCTCATGACTTTCTTGTAGCGGCGAAAGGCTGCATCATGAAAGGAACGTGCGGTACTCGTCAAAGAAAAGCCGCGACCCGCGACCGTTTTTGATTCCCGCCGATTTTTCTATAAACTTCGGGCGGCGTGTTTGGCGGCATGCTTACAAACCACACTTCGTAACATTCGAGACTTTGTCCGCGCCGATATAAATACTGCGTCAGTAGAGCGATCTGCGACAGGGAGTAGGAGTCGGTCCAAACTCCGAGTTTTAACTTGAAGGCGATACGAAGTTTGTTAATAAATAATACAAAATGCTTTTCTGTTGAAAATGAGGTAATGCAGATTATATCAGATATACATCTCAAAGAAACAGCATTCGACATAAAATTCTGGTCTTTTATATCAATGTTTGGATCAACTTATTTGTGCGTGTCTGTATTTTCTGAAATAAAGATAATTAAGTCAAAATATCGCAATCGTCTAGTTAGACGTCAGTTGACGAACATATAATAATAATAAATATACCCAACAGTCACACACATAGTTCTAACCCCACAATAGGTAAACTTGTATCGTGGGTATCAGGGAACTACGAGGGACTTGCGGTCCCGCAACACCCAGACCCGAGACAAATATTTGTAAATCAGACAAACATTTGTCTAGGTGCGGGAATCAAACTCACGACCTCACGCTTCGCAACCGGCTACTCGCCCGCTGCGCCACGGAGGCTGATATGTTATCATGCTTGCGATTAGTACTCGGTAACTATGTATCTTATGAAAAATATGCTGAGGGCATGCAATGCCACGCTTCAACATCCAAAGTCGTTCTTTAGTTAAGTTTAGATAAGAAACTATGTACTTTGTTTTGTAAGGACTAATAAACTCCCTTTTTTTGAATAAGTATGAGTTTTTAATTTACTTTTTAAAACTCATCTATACTTACCTTGACTAAAAACATGCATATTGCAGAAAACTAATTCCTGCCGTTCCTACTAAATCTACGTGGATTCATGGCCATGAAATTCTGCAACGTCCCCATATATATAATAATACCTGCGCCACGATACACCCGACCTACCTAGACGACAATCCTGCATCACATATATTTCCACCCTGATAGAGTCGATCGATCAGTCTAACAATATTGAGGTAGATCGCTAGCAGTTCAAGTTTGAGCACCCCTGGCGTACTCATTTACCCAAGAACAACATCTCGGTTCTCGTTCGTTCTCATTTTCGTACGAAGGCGGTCATTCATTCTGCTTACGGTACCTACTTGAAACAGACTGATCGTCGCACTTACAACTTTATTTATTTATCATCACGTAGTTATTTGTGATTTTATTTGTATATTTTAATAGTTAGTGTTTTCTAAAATAAATTATGAAATACCGTACATTTTGTGTGTTTCTATTGATTGCTGATGTGGCATTAGGTAAGTATTCTAAACAAGAAAATACATAGACTAACTACGGATCATGATTCACGAGACCTTCAAAATAAATAACAACTTTTAATTCGCTTATAAATGGATCAAAAGCATGCAAAAGTTACATAAGTAAATTGGCTAGTATTTTATTCGGTTGTAGGAATACAAAACATTCGATTTTTTTTTATTGATGTCGCGGTCGTAACCTAACACTATCCGTATAAATAAGGTACTAGGTGCCTAGCACCATTGCTGACAGCGCCATCGAGGGGTCAATAATATAAAGTTGTTTATTTATTTATTTACACTGAACATTCACGTTCTACTCTCGTGTAAGGCCTCCTGTCCCTACGTACACTACACACATAGTAGATAAAATAAAATATTGTATTATTAACAGTAAACAGTAGTTTATTATGTACCTAAGTATGTGTGTGTATTGTACAATTTCGCAGTATAAGATGTCTGTTAACTTTCGTACCTATTTACTCATTAGTCATTATAGAATATATTATATTTGCTAGCCTCCGTAGCACAGTAGTAGGGTAGCCGGTTGTGAAGCGAGAGGCCGCGGGTTCGATTCCCGCATCAATACAAAATGTTTTTGTGTGATCCACAAATATTTGTTTGAGGAACGACATCAGCAGGGTCGGTCGTAAGCCGTCTACAAGCCAGATCTTTCTGCAACGTGTGTTAAAAGCATGTTGCGTCCACCCCACTGCGAGTGGGATAAAAAGTGAAAAAAGAAGATAAAATATCTAAATAATACATTAAACGATTATAAACAAAAAATTGCCGATTTTCCTTTTATGACAGTCTTATTTATTAATCGGAGGTATAAAAATGTAATAAACTAGTTTTTACTCGCGGCTCCGCTGCGCCTGAGTTTATGTCTTTATCCGCAACACCCCGCGTTCTTTTAGAACATTCCACCCCCTAAGGGATTGATTTTCGAGATGTCGCGAAATATGTAGACATGATTACATTTCAGTGTTTTTATTTTGAAGTATGTTTCTAAGTTTTGTTAATACTATATATAGAAATTAAATGATAAACAGCTGAGCTTTTGTCTCCCTCCAGCATGGCTATTCTCGCTCACGCCCTTCACTTAATTTACATAACTTAACTTCATGGTACATAAACACTTCACGTACTAAGTACTGTTAGGTATACACAACCCTGAAATATGACCACTCCTAGTAAACCTTAAATATTTTAAATCTTTAATTAAACAAAAGTTAGTACATAGGTAATATAATATGTAGGTATTTTTCATTACTTACACGGTTATTATGTGTAAGTGCGCGGAGAAAACATATTATTTCAACCAAATATTCGGGTCTGATGGATTTATTCGGCGGCAGCTAGAGTATCAGTAGGTAGATACTGAAGACGCTAGTAGACCTAGGCATATTTACCGTATCAAAATTACCTACTTCTGTGAACAATAACATGGCAGAGGTACGTGTCTAAAACGCAGAAATAGAAGACATATTGTAATGCTTACGTGGTACAATTAGGTATAAGATATACTGTGATGCCAATTATAGATAAACCTATATTTAATTTTTTTTGTGTTTTCAGGTTTAGAATATAATAAAAATCAACGCTATAACCCAAATACGGATTTTTTACTCCACGAAGGAGGGGTTGCTCCTAATGGACCTAAACGAGACAATACAGTCACACAATCGGCATCTCAACCTTCACCTCCAAACTCTCAGACTAGCAATCAAAATAACGCCAAAAGAGACTACGTTAACCAATTCCCACAATTAAGGCCGACATCACAAACATCGCGACCGACAACACTAACATTGAAACCAACATCACAAATACAGTCAACTGTACCTAGTATTTCTAATTCAATATCTACGCCCACTGTCAACCCTCAATCAAATAATGGCAAACGAGATTACGTAGCCCCTCAATATCCTACACTTAAACCTACCCAAGGACCAGGAGGTAAGGTCAAGGACTTGATAAATTTCTACGATAAGAAAAGCAATGGGCAAAATTATCCTCAGGGTGTACCAAGTTACAGCGCCATCCTACAAGGTTCCACTACAAGACAATTGCCCAGTACATCAACAGTATTGACAACGAAAATTCAGACCTTTACACAGACTACGCCTAAACCGCCTTCAACGAAACCACTCAGTTTTAGTTCTGTTGTAGGAGGTTCTAATAAACCTGCACAACCTACTTTAGCAACACCTAAGCCGACAACTAGGGTGCCGGTTTTGCCTAGTACTATTCTTAATAACAACAGAAATACAAATCGAGGAAACTCAAGTAGTTTAGGTGACACAGAATTAGAAATACTTAGCGAAGAGCTTCTTAGGAAAGACACCAATAATGCGGCTAAGTACATTACTGTAAATTATCAAGAAAAGACGACTTCCCATTCTAAAGACGATAAAGCTCCGTTGCCGTAAGTATGCGAAATCTATCTTCTTAAATGTTATCTATATGCTTTTTAGCTTTAATTGGGGCTAATTTTAACGGCATGATACAATTTATTATTAATGCCAATTTATGATTAACCAATTATATTCAGTGTGGTTTTTTTTATTATGCTGTCATAATTTTTATCTGATAATAATTAACGTTTACTTAAAATAAAAAAATGGTCCATAATGAACTAACATTTGTATAGTTATGGAATACCTACTCAACTAAAGCGCCAAATAAACCCAGGCACTTTAGCATTTAATTCATTTTAAATTTAACCGTATTAATCAAATCAAATAATGTTTAAAGGTACCAAAGTTGTGGTTTATTAACCGTATTTAGCATATCATACATAAAATAGGTACCTACTTAATTAGCTACTGTGGCGGATATTTATATCCCAAACTACGATACTCAGAATGACTGAGAGGCATTTTATCAACATCATCGTTTTCTACAAAACAAACAATGACATAATGTATTTAAAATCAGGCGAGTTAGAAAGTTATGATTGATATACCTATTCATTAAATGTCTTCTTTTTTCCAGATTAATAACAGTATCAGCAGAAATATGGAATATTCCGACTATAGAAAAATTTGTACCCTTATTGGACAACTATGAAAGAGATACATTAGTGAATGAACATGTAACGCCACAGGTAGGTTAACCAATATTGGTTTTAATTCTAATCTTTTTGGTACTTATTTAAAATAAACCAAATATATGTTTTCAAATCGCCTCATTCATTTAGTGGCAGCAAGATCTGTGAAGTCCTGGATCAATTCAATTCTAGTTCGGGCAATCACCATTTATGCTTTCGATTCGAAAAATCACACATTAATTGCCCGGGATTGGAGTTGATGCCCGTTAAGGCGATAGGGATATATCACATCATGGGACGGAAATAAGCCTGGCGAAACGAGGATGCAACACTAGTTGCGCCTCTGCCTCCTAATGATGAAAATACGTGGTATTTTATGTCACCCATCTATATTTAGGAGTAATTACAATAATAAACTATATTATTTTAGCATAATTAAGTTTTTATAATAAGGGATGGGGAGATACGCTCGGCGAAATGTGGGTGTATTGGTTACACCTCTGCCTACCCCTTCGGGGATTACAGGCGTGAGTGCTTTATTATGTAATTATTATTTTTTTAAAGAATAATTCGCGGCCAGTGACTACGGCTCACTTGCCTAACAGATACCTTCATATAAGCCTTCATATTTAATAAGGATGAAAGAATTTTTAGAACATTAGGAAATAAATTAACCAAAACATAATATACGTACCTATAATTAGCATTCCATAATAGTATTTAATTTCAGGAAAGGAATGAAGAGAATGCCTTTATGGATGCCATTATGTCCACTTCAGTTATACGGCACTTAATGAATTATTTTAAAGAAAAAGGTAATAGTCAGATTCTACTCTTCTTGCTCTATTGTGCTTCATGACATGTTTGATAACAAACTTATATTTTTAGGATACGTAGATCCAGACCCAAAACTACAGAGAGATTTTTTAAAACAGCTATGGTTCAGTTTATATTCAAGGGGTAAAGGAAAAATCAGCAGTTCAGGATTTGAACATGTATTTGTTTCGGAACTTAAGAACGGCGATGTTTCAGGTAATAGATTTAGATACTGCTTATACCTACTAAAGGAACTAAGTACGGAAGTACGGATATGATACTTATAAAGGTTATGGACCGAGGAATAAAATTAGTAGGTCTATGTATGGGTATGTATAAGAAACAAAATGACTATTACACAATCTATATGTATTTTTATTATACGGAAAAAGAGGGAGGTTCGCATTGCGATAATAGGTAGAAATAATGCTAATGATTTAGGTAAGTATCCTTTATTGAAACTGTTTAGTAATCTTAGGACTTAGTGAGCTAACTGCCGCACTCAGAGACGCACTAAACTTTAATTATCATTAAGTAATTTCTTAGAATTTTATTATTTCCATACTCACAGCCAATTAATGCTTTATATTATGTTACTGAATACAGACAATGATATTATTATATGCTCCATTACTGAGTTCAGAAATAAGCTTAATTGACGTGTCTGAGAAATAATCGATTTCTAAGAAATAACTTATTGACCGTTAAAGTTTAGTGACTTCTCTGAGTGCAGCACTAACGTCTGATTTTGTTGATTATTGTACAGTTTACTTGTAGCTAGGACAGATTCTATTCTGTCCAATTTTCTTCCTCCTATGTCCACTATAACTTTAAAATCGTATTTATTCTTACAGGCTTACATAATTGGATATATTTTTTAAAAGAAGAGAATGCGAATCGGATAAATTACTTAGGGTACTTGAAATATGTTCAACTCAGCGAGGTAAGTAGAGAAAAACGTATTTTATTACATTTATTTAGCAATTTATATTTAATTAGCTTTCCGATCGCAGATTCGCCACCCCCTTACATAGATGTTGAATTTTGAAAAAAAAAAAACACGAAATACGCGTTTCACTACTTGTGTTGTTTTTTATTAATTTGAATGACGAAACATTGTTTACCCAAAGACTTTAGCATACATTAAAGTCTTTTGTGTTTACCTTATAAACTTTGCAACTCCTTTACTCCTTTTTGAAGTTGAAAATCTTTTCATAAACCATTCCTATTATGTGCTATAAAACCAATAAACCTATCAAAATAAAATAAATAATTTCTTTTCTTAACGGTTTGGGTCTGTTAGGACTCAGGATTATAGTTTTTTTATGTACCTATACTGCAATTCTTTTTTTACAGAAAGGAGTTGTGATGAAACTACATTTTAGTCAACAAGGTGTGGACAAACCTGTGAACTCTATGTTTATCGGCACATCACCTGAATTAGAAATGGCACTATATACATTATGTTTTGCCACCCGTGTTGGTAATGATTGCAAACTTAAATTAGCGGGCAACGATGTTGTAATAGTTACGCATAACTTCCGTTACAGAAGCAAAAATCTTATCGGTAGTGCTTATCCCCAAATTTAACAACATAGGTACATAT
Organism: Mimas tiliae; assembly: GCA_905332985.1. Lineage (NCBI taxonomy): Eukaryota > Metazoa > Arthropoda > Insecta > Lepidoptera > Sphingidae > Mimas > Mimas tiliae. The sequence continues at coordinate 8,686,784 of HG995240.1, read as the reverse complement.
AATACGACTCTACGACTGTTTAATTTAATAAGTTTGTAGGCAAGTCATGATAATATTGTTGTTTATCTAGTAAAAATGGAATAAGTAAGCGATGTGAGTAGGTACCTATATTATTTATGTATTAAGCATAGAGATTATTGGTCTTATTCATAATAAGTTATCGGAGCTTTATAAGGCCGTTATTAGATGATTGATAAAAATTGTTATTCATAATCGTTCAATAACGCTAAAACGCTCATTAACTCTCCTATAAAGTGTCACTATTTTATAGAAGATATAACCTTTCTATAAACCTATTTTAAGCGTTCGATAGTGAAAAACATGGCCGACATCGGTCAGCTGTTTCATATTTGACGTTTATTTTTACGTCTAATGACATATTGTTTTTTAATTTATTACTGTTTCTATATTCATAACGGCTTCGCCCTATTATACATTTCGCCAATGACAAGTACTATATTGTATATTTTCAACTCTTCCCAAGAACCACGAAATATAAGCGCAGCGACGCGGCGTGGTCGATTTCAAGGTCTTGTTGAATTTTATAACTCCTGTTTGTTTACCTTTCTTGACGTTTGACATTGATGAGATGGCAATTTTCTTTTTTTTTTGTGTGTTCCTTAAGGAACCGGCTAGGATCAGAGACCATGCTGCCAAGTCATTAGTTATTCAAGCGGATCGAACGCACAAGGTCGATCGATACCCTTGGTCAAAAATCACCTAAATCCTCTATCTTGATGTCGCCATAAACTATTCATCATCGTAAATAATTATTGCACAAAACCACACCACTTTTATACAACAAACACAACTTTAAGCTAGTTTAGGAAATAATTAAATCAAGAGAGCCACCGCACTGTCAGAGTTCCCGCCAAAACTCCATCAATTTTCTTTTTATTTAGTTTGTTTCCAGTCTTTCCAGAGACAAACCATATTAAAATCATTCAATCAATCAATCATTTTCTGTAAACTGGCAACTTTGTGTATGATAAACCTATTTTAGTTATCGGAGCTTTATCAAACGATTATGAATAAAGAATTTTATTGAACGTTCTATAGGCTTAAAATACGTTTTAACTAATGAAGGTTTATACCTTCGATAAGCGTTTTATTATGAATAAGACCCTATATATTTTAATATTGAATACTCATTGTCGCATTTGTTAATGTTTTGTAAATTAAACAGTTACTTAGATGAATTTGTGGACATATTATGTTTATTCAGTTTAGCTATCGAAGAACAAATTACAACCTCTCTATCATTATTTCATTGATATTGGCCAAGTAGTGCAAGTACAAGTCTGGGTACCAGGTAAATTTAAGATAGATAGGGACTTATGTTCCTTCAAAGATAGATGCTTGGACAATTCTATGTTCTGTATGTACAGTCGGGTCTACAATAAAATAACTATGCACAAGCTGACGTAGACGATCTAAAGTTTAACTGAGTAGGTAGGTAGGTAAAGGGCTGTAAAAACAATTTTAATTATTACAATAAACGAATCAAAAAAATGCGGTACAAAAAATTAGACGTTCTGTAACATGTGTTCAGTGTTATAAGCATGTTGCGCCGACCCCACTGCAAATGGGATAAGGGAAGGTGGAAGGAAGGAAGAATTGGTTTTTGATTGAAGTGTAAATGGGCCACCAACATCTTAGGTCCAAAACCAACCTCACTTGCATGTGGTACACTCTGCTGAATAACGGATGATGCAATGGCGAAACTTGGTTCCCGTTGCGGATTGTGGGGGTTAGGCAGCGGTTTATCCCACATAATACCAAATCAGTTAACTCCAATACATGTAGTTGGCACGTAACTACAATGCATTTGATGTTGTGGCGTCACGACCACACTTACACTTACATTCATAACATACTTACACATTACACTTACATACTTACACCATTACCATTACCATAATTATACCACATACCATATGTGGTATGTGGTATGCCATACCCATTACCGACCAACACCATACCATAACCAACATTTAGAAAAGCAGTTAGTAAATAACACATACACATGCAATACATAACACATTTATTAGTACACACACACCCCCACACTTTTGACGTCTGCCGTTAAGAAACAAGAAGTCGTGAAGCTTAGAAACAAGAATCAACGAGTGCGCCGTGAAAACGACATCACAAGTTGCGTGCAGTACATGCAGCGGAGCCCGAAGCAGTCGACGGTTCCACGTCGCTGAAGCACACACACGGCGACAACGCTCTTGCTGGGGAGATGTGTACTGCAGATCGGATCGCGCCAAAATGGACGAGCTGTTTTTTTTTTTTTTTTTTTTTTTTTTTTTTTTTTTTTTTTTTTTTTGTTTGGACGAATGCTGATAGCCTGACCGTGAGTCGGCTTTAGTCAGCGTCACCGGACTTTCGGGCGAATGCTTGTAGGCACTCCAGCCCTAAAATTTAAGTGACCTTCGCTGAGGGCATCCCCCCTAATGGGGGATACGGACCTCGGCTCAGGACGGCCACTGGGAGAGGGCAAAGACATTTGCGATTGGTGGTTTGGGGAAATATATTATAACCTACTTATAATCTATTTTATCGTTATTCATCGGCACGCGGGCCGGTCGAAGGGTCGGGGGTGCTTCGGGGAGCGCGGCGAGGTCCTCTTCGGCGAGGACGGAATGACGGTCTTGTAGAGTGTATTTGGGTGAGAACTTCCTCCATCTCTCGGATGGCCACGGTGGTCGCATCGTCGGGATCTGTGAGGACGGAACGCGGTCGTCTCCACTTTGCGCGATCAAAGGGAGTGTAAATCGACGCTTTACGAATGAGCGTGTTCGGATGATGCGCGGCGCGATCGAAGTAACGTTTGCTAGCCACTTTCGTGACTTGCCTGATTGTCGGCAGATTGGCATCTACGTGGAGGTTGCGATTACGCACGAACCACGGTGCCCCCATGACCCTACGCAGAAAACGATTCTGCAGGGATTGCATTCGTTTAAATCGATTTTCGGGTTAACGAGCTGCACTGGCTCGGTATATTTATACTTGCGCCGCCGCCGGACCGCGCGCGTCGCGTAGCAACGGTCATGCGCGGGGGCGCGAGGGGAACTCGCGCCTCGCAGCTCTAGCGCCACCACACGGAATGCGCAGGAAACATAGAGAGCAACTCTGATTGGTCGGTTGGGAAAGATGTAAATAGTTCACTTTGTAATATTTAAGAAGTGTAAATTGTAAATAAAATGAGAGCATTTTGTCAGATAAAATATATACGTGATTCCAGTCTTGAAGAGTTTAATTACAAGTAGGAAATAGTCCTTCCCTACAATGTTAAATATAGAGCGAGCGGTCTAAATAATATAATGTCGACCGTCAAGAGTCATTGTGTCCTTCGACGTTTGGCGGAATTATGCCGGCCTGAATTATTACACTGGCTGATCCCGGAATGCGACTCGTCTGAACGAGCCATAATGGTGGATTCTTCATCATGTGTGTGGTGGTCGCTATCCAGTAAAGTATAAAAATAATCAGGTAGGTACCTAAGTACCCTTCCACCAGAAAAAAGAATTCATGATTCCAGCTTTAGTAGTTTTTGAGAAATCCTGATTAATCAGTTAGTGAGTGAGTGGTATTTTGCTTTTAATTATACCTATAGATTTGTAATTGGCTATAAGCTTGATTGGCTGACAGTACGGTTGATCTCTTATTTTAACTATTTCCTAAACTAAGTACTAAGCACTCACGCCTGTAATCCCCCGAAGGGGTAGGCAGAGGTGTAACTAGTACACCCACATTTCGCCGAGCGTATCTCCGTCCCACGATGTGATAGGGGGCGAGCCTATCGCCATACCGGGCACAAATTCCAGACTCCGGGCTCATACTGAGCATTTCATAATAGAAAACCCAATATCACTTTACCCGACCCGGCGATCGAACCTGAGACCTCAGCGTTGGCCTCAATCGTAACGCGTACGCATTACAACTGCGCCACCGAGGCAGTCAAGACATAAGTTGTTAAGTCTCATAATACCCAGTAATTTCACTGGCTTCATTGTCCTTCAAACTGGAACACAACAGTGCTTACACACTGTTGCTTGGCGGCAGAAACCAACCCAGTACTTTTTTCCCCCCTACCAAAAAGTTTAAATTATGGATGTTGTGTTCTTTGTATTCTGATGGAGAATCTCGCACATCTAGCTTTGGTCATTCGCTCGTCCCCACCACTGACCAATAATAAACGCCCCACTGCTCCTGCACGACAACACGCAACTACATAGTACATACTGCACAAGCACAACCAGGGTTACCAACTCCTAAAAAAAAAAAAAAAAAAAAAAAAAAAAAAAAAAAAAAAAAAACAGAGGCTAGTGTGCTGTTTCTTTTCCACGCCCAAGGACTTCTTTAAAATTCAAAGGCCGGAGCCATGTCAGTTGTGAGAATTATCATACAGCGTGGATGGTGATCAAGAAGCTTGAATACCCAAAAGCTTCTTGATGGTGAGCGTGCATATAGAGTATTATGCCGGATTCACACTCTCGGATTCGTGATGACTCGTACAGGTTCGGCAGCAGTCTGTATTTGGCATTATAGCATTATACTTTTTGTAAGAACTTGAACGTTTTGCCTTTTTTTTATTTTTCTTTTGTTCAGTCAAGCAATAATACATGAAAACATTTTTATGGCTCTAAAAATAGCCCTAATTTTTTTGGGCCCTAAGAAAATCCATTACACATATTAGAGCCCTAAATTTAAGGCTATAAACCCTAAGTTGGGAAGCCTGTGCACAACAGACTTCTTCAAGCTACAAGAATTTGGGTTGGAGGCTTTCTGTTATCCACCTTACTTACCAGGGACTTCTACTTTTTCCATCATTTGGACAACTTTTTGGCGGGAAAAAAAAAAAAAAAAAAAAAAAAAAAAAAAAAACTAATACCAGTGACCTAAGTAGTACAAAATGTCTTTGAAGAGTTTGTTGCCTTCTGTCCAGCTGATTTCTTCAAGAAAGGCATCAAATAAACTGCCACTGCGCTGGCAAAGATGCATCGCTAACATGGCCATTTTTATAGGTAAATTCCAAAGACTTTAATGTATACCTACTACTAGACAAGCTGTGCGGTGCAAAGAAATTGCGCACTTCGGTACGGTCAATTGACCACAACTCATTTAGTCGCCCGCGAGAGAGCGACAAGAGCAGTTGTTGTTGTTTGAGTAGCTGCGAACGTTAAATTCAATAAACTAACACGAAATTGTTTATTATGACCCATAAAACATTGTCATTATTTACGTGCATATATTATTTATTCAATTTGAAGTTATTTTACGGAAGTAACTATATTATTTCTTGTTTAGATCGAAAAAATCATTTATTGTGAATGAAAACTAATACCAAACAAAACAGCCGTCTCAATATTGCCATCTCGCTTCCTCTCAACTCCTCTCGCTCCCACGCCTTAGGCGTCATCCCGCCTCGCCGGCCGCGTATGCAAAACAATTTTACTTCTGATGTACCGCCTGTCTATGGTATTAAAGTATTTGGTAAATTCTGATAAATTAATATTGCGTGACTTTTGTGATCGAAATGTAACATTTCAAGCCGTTGACTGAGTATCTAATAGACTCCTACCTAAGGTGTCGCAGAAAGCGACAAGGATACAATTTCAGTTGTAATGTGTACGCGTTACGATTGAGGTCAGCGCTGAGGTCACGGGTTCGATTCCCGGGTCGGGTAAAGTGGTATTGGGTTTTTCTATTACGAAAATGCACAGTATCAGCCCGGAGTCTGGAATTTGTGCCCGGTATGGCGATAGGCTCGCCCCCTAACACATTAGGGACGGAAATACGCTCAGCGAAATGTGGGTGTACTGGTTACACCTCTGCCTACCCCTTCGGGGATTACAGGCGTGAGTGCGTAAGTATGTACGTCATGTACTACAATTTCTTGAGAAATAATAGGTTCTTGCTTTTGTGAGTAAATAATACAACATAGTTATTTTCAATTACCTTTTATTATTTAAATATTATTTTTATTAGCTTTAGATGAGACGCGCAAGTCACTCACCTGCTGATAAGAACCTCGAATTATGAAGTACTACATGGCACTGAACTACGCTCGTCACCCAGATACATAAGGTGTTGTGTCATAATGCCAAGTAAATTCACTGGCGCGGGCGTCAATGTCCTTCAACAATAACATAACAACATAACAGTAGTAACACACTGCTGCTTGGCGGCAGAAATAGACAAACCGGTGATACCCACCCAGACGGCCTCTCGCATACGATGGTCTGTATGTAGTTTGTGAGAAATCTCCCTTAGTAATTTATTTGTCTATAAAATGTACACCATTACAGTTTGAAGCAGGTCAATGTGCATAATAGTTTTAAAAATGTTAAACTCAAAACATATGGACCAAACTTAGAGTGGTAGAGCCACGCTGTAGACACTTGTCTACAGCATGTATGGGCCGGCTCGTACGGGTCATTATCACTGTCTCGCAGAAAACCGGCGTAAAGTAGCAGCTTGCTGCTGCGTTTCGTACGGTGAGTAAGATACCCGGAAGCCCAAACCCCCTCCTCTTCCCAATCCCTTATATATCCCTTTCCTTTAAGGTCGGCAACGCACCTATGATTCTTTTGATATTGTAGGCGTACATGGGCGGTTGAGATCACTTACCATCAGGTGACCCACTTGCTCGTTTGCCGGCCTATACCATAAAAAAACATGGATTATAACTTATTTAAATCAAAAGTTTATATTATTGATCTGTAATTTATATTAGAATTTTTTACTTTCATTTTAGACTGCGCCTGCGCCTCGGTGGCGCATTTGTAATGCATACGCGGTACGATTGCTGTGCTCAGGTCTCTGGCTTAATCCCCGGGTGGGGCAAAGTTCCCGGGATGGGATTTTCTATCATGCTATGCTTGGTATCAGCCCGGAGTCTGGAATAGGGTAGTTGACTAGATTTTTTTTATTATTTAAATCAATAAGTTATGTTACTCAAAATCTATTACAGAAAGAATTTTATAAATCGGACCAAAAATAAATAAGTTAGAAGCCATTCAAATCCTGTAGAAGGGGTAATTGTCAAATGACAGACGATGCAACCTTTGACGTCACTGTGTAAAATGTTCATTATAGTGCACGCGTGCAAGCGAGATAGTGAGATATCCCTACTACGCACCCACTTTTCCTCATACCAACATTTAAAGTCATAACTGCGGGCACATTTCTGAACCAATTTTGATTGTGTTTTAATAAAAGGGTTTCTTTTGCGTATCATTTTCTGTTGCTTATAAAATAATGTATAAAATTCAATATAGGAAACTACCCTATTGTGTCCGGTATGGCGATAAAGTTTGTCTCCTATCACATCATGGGACGAATATAAACTAGGCGGTATACTAGTTAGGTACACCTCTGCCTACCCGTTTGGGGAAAACAGGCGTGAGTGCGTATTTAATTTAACTGTATTTTCTGAATATTTGAATTCTGTGGTTACTTATTATTGTGACAAGAATTACCATTGTTATATTAAAAAGCCTTTACTCTAATATAAATACCATTATATATCGGTTTGTGATCCTAATAAATAAAATAATATTTAAAATATAATTAATTTAGGTACTTTTTCGATTGATTATTGCTATACATGCTTAAACTAAATATTTACCAGAATAGGTACAGCATTACAAAGCAGTACAGTCAGTTTCTTCTTTTTGAATAATACATTTTTCTCTAAATGTTGCTAAAAATTATTGATGATGGTTTTGGTGTCCAATATGTCTTACGTTGATACAATCCAATTCTACAGTAAAATATTATCTTCAGGAAAACTGAAACGAGTCATTTTATTACACATCATTAATACATTTCTTATATTTAATTTTATTACTAATGCATACTGCGAAATTAATATTTCCCATAATATGGGGTAATATTTTATTGAAATTTCGGCAACACTAAACGGAGTAATTTTGTTTGGTTATAAATTTTATTATATGATATTTACTTTGATTAATGCTTTACTACGAAGAATTTTACTTCAAGAATACTCTAAAAACAATAATATATTTTTTTACAGCTTTATTACTGATAAAGCGTGGTATACTTATGAATGAAAAGATAAGTCCGGCATTTTCCATCCACTATCACTTTTACACCCTAAAATGCTACACCGCACCATGGTTACTTCGAAAATTATATAAATAGTAAGTCGACGTTGTTATCAACAACAAATAATCGCATGTATTTTAACTTTTACATTAATTATTAATTATTTAATTTATTTTACCAGAAAGACAATAGACAACTATACGTCAATTGTCAAACTTTTTTATGCAAGTTGCAGTGCAATGCAGTTTGATATACTTCAAATACTAAACATTCGTCATGAAACAAGAAATATGATCGTTCTGTTTCATTCTTTTATACGATATCACCATAAGTAGCTCTTTTTCTTGTGCGAATGCGACAAAAGCTATGAATTACTCTAGGTATTCTCCCTCTACGATTTCAAGCACTCTTGTGACTTGTCGACTCTTGTGATCTTGTCTCTTGTCACAAGTTGTTTAACTTTTAACCATTGGGTACTGGCAACTGGCAACTGGCAAGTCACGGAAAGTGGCAACCAAAGAGAATGTTGGCAACACTGGTCCTGTCAGTCAAGATTTCACTGAACGTCGATTTACTATAAATATTCGATTTAGAACGATCACGGCTGTTAATCTACGTACAACGAAACGCTCGACATAGCGCCATATTGTTTTAATGTTGTATGACATTTAGGGTTTTAATTCTTGGCCGTGATTGGCTGACGTGTAAGCGAATGCCGGACGGATTTATTTGACAGTTGATTGACAAATTACATTGACCGGCGTTTTTGGACATTATAGAACACTAATATACTTTCGAAGCTTTTTGTTTGTCAAAAACATTTTGAAAAGAAGTTCATTACCTGCAAATCACGTCTCATAGGCAAAGCATATCCTTCTTTGTTTACTGAAGAAGAGATTTCTAGTGGAATACTATCTCAGGATTACGCTTGTAAGTCTATTATTCTATTTTCTGTGTATAGTTTGCCCAGTAGTATATTGCTGCACTATGCCGTATACTAATATGAGTTATGGTAGGTTCCGCCTTCCCATTATGATTTGACGGTGTATTTGGTATTCTGTGGGGCGATTTGGTGTCCCACAATCCGCAACGGGAACCACATTTCACCATTGCCTCGGCTGTTAATCAGCAGAGTGTACCACAAAAAGATGAGGTTGGTTTTGAATGTAAGATGTTGATGGCCCACTTACACTAACATACATGTTATTACTTTTAATAAAAACAATTCACTGTTTTTGGAATAGTGATATCCTAATGCAGTTATTTTTACTTTCTTATTATAGCTTTGCCTTGCCAAAGTATTTTTTAACCCATCAAGTGATGCAAAACTCTCAATTGTAACATAATGACACTTGAGATTACAATAGATTTCTTAGATACTAAAGTATTGTTACTTTTTTATCAATTTCAGAAAATATGGATCCTAATACTGATCATAGCTACTCACGTAAAAGACACATTGACCACACATATTGTGTCTAACTGGAACCATTGACAGGTTGGTAAATATAATATTTTTAATGTCTACCTTTTGTATATACACAAATTGCAATAATAATTTAATATAAGATCACGCCTGTATCTCTGAAAGAGTATGCAGAGATGCAACTAGTACACCCACAGTTTGCTGACCTTACTTCTCTGTCTCATGATCCTATTCCTACTCCTATTTCAACCCTGGACAACTCATGTATGTTTTTTTCAAATTGAAAACTCAAACACAAATTGTAATTTTCCCGGCCTAAGAATGCTTCTACTAGACCCATAGTTGATAATTGATGAGGCGATCAAACATTGTGCTTCTAAATGTTCGTAAAACACATCCCTAATAAAAAAAATAATATAAACAAGTTATTGGTGTATTTTTCAGAAATTATTGCTTCTGGCTCAAGTGACTTCCAGAATTTACCAGGAAATCCATTAACCAGTCTGGATTTAGGTAATAAAGTGTTACCTTTTTATTTCTTATTTATCTTGTGACATATTATTTGTTTATTTAATATCTTTCCGAACAAGAACTTTACAATAATTTTTACTTCAAACTCTGTTAACCCAGAGATAATTACGTCTGGACAATTAGATGTCAAGCGCCGGTCACATTTTACAGGTTAGTGAATCTGTATTATCTTAGATTATCTCTTGCCGATGTGGCTTTACTCAAATCCTAGGCAACTACTTAACGTACCCAAAGAAAGGGTATTGTTTTGTATGTATATTACAGAACATGGGCTATCAGTGTATGTGTGTTTGAATAATAAACATCCATACATCCTCACAAAATTTATAATATTATACATAGGATTTAATATGTGGAAAAGCAGTAGATGCTATGATGTGAATTTGGTGCACTAGAGGTATGATGTGCTGGGCAATTTCTCAGTTACCTTTATTAGTTACTCAAGAATACAATCAACATTAAATTATATATAACTTTATTTAAGCAATATATACTAGACTTTCACATCATTTATGATGGAATTAACTAATCAGCTTTGAGTTGGGACTAACTACTTTATTATTTTCTAGGTTTGGATAAACCGAAGTGTGAAAGCTTCCAGGAAGCGGTTAATTAAGAAAGTGGCAGATTTGACACCAACATGCCCATTAATCTACAATGAATATACAAAGGCAAAACAACAAACTGACTTTTACCGTAGAGCCAAAAAAGCTCTAAAGTTCAGCAAGGAAAATGCGATGCAAAAAAAGGCTTTTGAAAATTATAAAACTAAATTAAAAAATAAATCTTTTAATAAATAATGTGTACTTTTATTTAATTTGCCTCTACTTAAATAAATGAGATAAAACAGTAAATTATACTGGTGTATAAGCCTAGCGTTTTGAGCTGTACGTTACTAGTTCCTTTGCCATTTGCATAAGCCATAGAGTAAGGATATTTTATGTAGTCTGTGGATTATGTATTCGACAGAAAAAAAAGAAACGTCAAATGACACTAAAACTCACTAATGAATTTTTTGTTCTACAGTTGGCAGTCTGATACGTAGTATCTCTAAGTAGTCTGTGAGAACGATTTACGAAGCGAGAATATTTAAGCGTGTTTGTTGTAATGTTAAAACGAAGAATTCGAATTATGCAACGATTTTTGCATTTATTACAGATGAATTAGATTTAACATAACCCTGAGTAGATTTTTTAGTAAGGCTCTGTTTTGTTTGCGGTGTGTGTAGGGATACGTAATATAGGTTTTAAATAATATCCAAACCTGATTATATATGTACTTTCTCTAAGTGGGTTTATAGGTTCCACTGAATTAGCAAAATGTCATCTTTAGTGAATTTGTGTGGCAGCTTATTTAGTGTTGTTAGAAAAATGAATGGTGATATATTTAAAAAAACTATCAAAATCGCTCAATTATCTTCTGTTTACCATAAAAGTAGGGGTTTTTCAACGCAAGAGTTATTGAACGAGGCATATTGTCGTACCAAATTGAAATGTAGATGTAAGTATTGATATTTTATTTCCTCCGTGGCGTGGCGGGCAAGTAGCCGGCTGCGAAGCGAGAGGCCGTGGGTTCGATTCCCGCACCGAGACAAATATTTGTGAAATTTGGTTCGGGTCTGGGTGTTGTGGGACCGCAAGTCCCTCGTAGTTCCTGATACCCACGATACAGGCTTATCTAGTGTGGGGTCAGGACTATGTGTGTGACTGTTGGGTGTATTTATTTATTTATTTAGAGTTCATTTTTGGATTAGGTATGATGTATCGTTGAAGTAAAGTTTTTTAGAATTAAAATGTGAATAAAGTAAATCGCTATGTAACTCTATTTGTTTTCCTACTAAAAAAATGGCTGTCATAAAAAATATCTTTGTTACAAAAATAAAAGCTACAATTCTTATGTTTTCTATCTGTCCGATTACTTACATATTGGAGTGTTTGAGGTACAAACATCTTAAACCAAAAACCATCTTTACCTGTATGTGGTACACTCTGCTAATTAACAGACGAGGCAATGGCAAAACTTGGCAGGTCACCCCACATGATTGGTAAGAGAAGGCGGACCCTGGCATTAAGACATGATAACACCAGGCAGATAAAGTTTTTCTGTATGTCATGTTCTTTCTATATATTTTTATCTTTGAGCACCTACATAAATTTTTTAAATATTAAAATATTCAACACATTGCATACATGCTGTATTCTGTGATTACCAACCAACCAAAAATTGTGCATTCTGTGGTTATAGTGTACTCCTCAGAAATGGGTGTGGGGTGCAATCTAGTAATGAGGATTTAGATTTTGGAATTAAAAAAGGCCGTACGGGGTAGAGTTTTGTTTGTAATTTGGTTTTAGCTGAGTGAGGTGACAGTAATTTCTACCAATATGTTGTAATTAAAGATCGAACATTAATATTTGTAGCAAAGAAATTGCCACAAGATGTAAATCCACAAGGAGTGTTCGCTTGCAATGAATTGGATCTATCTGAAGTGAAAGTGTATGGGTTTGACTATGACTATACTCTGGCTCACTACAAACCCACCATGGAGCATTTACTGTATAATCTTGGCAGAGAATACTTGTTAGAGAAGTATAATGTTAGTAACACATTATTTACTGTTTGTAACTTTCTAATATTTGGTTTTCTGTCAATTACAGTATTATTATACTCAAGGTTTGAAATTATCAAGATAAATATGTCTTAAATTTAACTGATAAGTATTATGAATAACTTCATACTTAGTTAATACTTCAAAGTTTCTTGTATAAAAACCAGTTATTGTCAAATGTATTATAACTTTATTTTTCATTAGTATTGTATAATTTTTAAATGTAACATTGGTTTGGAAAGCCACAGTATGCTTATTTTAAATACCTATATTTTTGGAATGTTCAATCAGTTTGTGGATCAACTAACTTGTGTTGTTTACCTTTTTATTGAAACAGGTACAAGTAATTATAGTTTTGTCATTAATAATCTAAGCATAATAATAAAACATAAATAGATACATAAGTCATTAAAATTTTAACCAGTTTGAATTAACAAATTACACTAACAAAAGTTCCTTATTTAATCTTCAGTGCATCACAATAACTATCTAATATACAGTATGTAACAACACAGGTATCTTAGAAAAATGAACAATGAATAATATGTAAAAAATGTTATTTACATTTGAATTTCTGTGTGTATTGACGACGCCGAGGCGACATACGGTTTACAAACAATAAATTAATTAAAGTTTAAAAAATAAATATGATTATTTTTATAGTCAAATTTTCGTATGCCAGTTACTTGATTATGTTTGAATATCGATTCTGATATCACAGTTAAAACCCCAACAGGGTTTTTGTTATATATTGTATATCTGCCATTATAATGTTAGATCCTGTAGTTTTTTCTATTGTTTGCATATTCATACTACTTCATAGATTACCGAAGTATGTAAGTTTAATTGTAGTAATATTCAACATTCTGTATATTTTCAGTATCCACCAGAAATATTAAAACTTGAGTACAGGCCAAATTTCGCTGTGAGGGGCTTACATTATGATATTGAAAAGGGCCTATTGTTGAAACTTGATTCATTCTTGCAAATACAATTTGGAGCAGTATACAGAGGTTTGACACCTGTTTCCACAGAAGAAGTACTGAAACTTTATAAAAATAGAATCATACCCATTGCATATGTAGAGGGTGACACCAGAGCTCATAAAGTAAGTAATAAATTCCATTACATCAATTAAATAATTAATTTTATTTGGAAGTGATAAGTCACACTATTAAGATAGTGTTGATATTTACTAATATTATTTGTGCTAACAAAGGCAGGACTAAATGTGTAAATGACCCAGGGTAGTCTTTACTCCCGCAGGTCATTTACACATTTAGGGTCTTTACCTAAATAATGGGAAACAAACTTACTGTGACAAGTGACAAGCACGAGTAGTATTATTAGTTCAATGTGAACTTGAAGTTAGAGCCCATGTTTGTTATTGCGTAGATAGGCAGACAAACAAGCAGCGCGCCTGATGGTAAGTGGTCAACACCAATCATAGAATCCGGCAATGCCAAGGGCATGGCCTAGCAGTTGTTTACTGTATTGGCAATACTTGGGCTGTTGGTGTAATTTGCGACTGATGGTGATGTGGCTCAAAGGACTAGAAGTAATACAAGAGTATCTTAAGGCCTGCACTACTTTGAAATTATGTGACGTGACTTAACTTGAGTATCATGTTAAAAAGACACAAGTTACAAAGATATAGATGGTAAGGTGGAAGTGCAATGTTACATGGTTAGGTTTGTATATGTAACTTGTACCTACATCCTACATGTAGTTCGCGGCTTGCCAGATTAACTCCTGCATACATGCTAGAGAATACTCTTGACATTAAATTTAACACAAAGTTTGTACATCTTTTATATGTAATCCATAAATAAATAAAAAATAATGTTACAAACACAAAAGTATGTTGATCGCTTATACCTGTGTAAGCGGTATTATCCTACAGATGGCCAAACATTTATTACCTACATTCTTCATCATAATTGTATTATTCTAGAATCCGTTGAGGAAAAAGGTAATAAATCTAGGCTGTCGGTCAGTTAAGAATTAGTTATAAATATACTATTTTAATACTTATTGTAAGATTCTCTTTCAAATATATTTTCGATTAAGCTAAATATAATATGCTAGATATTTGCTTCTTATTAATAGTAATAGTACTTCTTATTGTTTCAGTTTTCATAACATACCTATAAAGGAATGCCTTGTCCATTAGGTGAAATGTATTTTTTTTAAGTTGATAATTATAAAATTACTCGTTATATATTTTGTTAATCATGTAAGAGTTAGATTAATTAAATAGAGTATTATAAACAGAACCTTGATGTTATTCATTGTTATAGTAAAGTGTTGATAAAATCGATAAATATTTACTATTGTTAGATGGCTATGTATGCACTAGACAAGACTAGGTCTGCAATAATTGGCACTTGTAAGCAATCATTCATTTGTAGTCTCCCCTTATGTACATAAATGTTTGCAAGGACTATTCGTGACCTTGTTACAATTGTCGATGTCGTGTATGTTACGATTTATTTCTACTTACTGATCGTCATATGTTTTGCTTCATAACTCTGAATGCATACTTTTATAGTCACGATTAGATAATTTTTATTTGTAAATAAATTAAAATAATCTCGATGCGCTCAAAGGCAGGCATGGACCCAATTTAACATTTAACATGTATATTTTGAACATGTATTTTTTTATGTTGTAGCCCAACAGAGCAAAAATGGTGCATCTTGCGGATCTATTTTCCGTACCTGAAATGGGCCTTTTATGTAATGTGGCCGAGTACTTCATTAAGAATCATATTGATTATCATCCGGAAATTCTGTTTTTAGATGTTAAGGTAATTGGGGTTTAATTACTTGCCTACAGACTTTATCCATAATTTGGTCAACTTTGCAATACCTGAGAGGCAGGATAAAATGCCTTTAAAGAGTTTGTTGCCTTCAGTCCACTTCTTCAAGAAGGGCATCGATAAGTTGCCACTGCGCTGGCATAGATATGCATCGATGAGACATGCGTGGTTACTTTGATTAATCGAAATAAAAAATATAGAAAATTAATATTTTAAGTTTTTTCCTACAGAACGGCAATTTCATGGGTAAATTGTTATTTACCTATTATATTTTTTACTTTCAACCCCTTAAATACCTATTATAAAAAATCTAATTAGACAGCCAATATTATAATTTTTTGAATTCTCGCAATAATTTCTTTATTTTTCTTTCAGAATTCTGTACAAAGTTGTCATCCCATAATGCACAAAATCGTTGCGCAGAATGTGGAGGAGTACATAAGGCCCAATAAGGATTTAAGGAGATATTTTCAAATGCTACAAGACAGTGACAAGAGCCTATTTCTAGTGACAAACAGCCCTTACCATTTTGTGTAAGTCTTTTTATTGAAAAACATGATATTATAAGCCACAATGTAGGCCGTTTTTTCTACAGTCATTTATGGCACGAATAGGTCAGGCACTGTCTCACAGAAAACTGCCGCGAAGTGCTTTCTATTGTGGTTTGTTAGTATGGTGAGTGAGATTTTCGAGGGCTCTCTCCCCTTTCTCAATGGCCACTGCTCTTTATAGTATTGCGGATGTTCATGGGCGGACGAGATCACTTAACATCAAGTGACACATTTTTTTTTATTAGCTTGAGTGACGAAACCAGCCGGTAGCTCGCCTGATGGTAAGCGCCACGCCTGCCCATAAACAAAAGCAACATCACACATAACTTTGAATTACAAAGCACTGCATGGCATTGGACTGCGCTCGTCACCCCGAAACATAAGATGTTAAGTCTCATAATTCCCAGTATTTTCATTGGGTTCAATTTCCTTCAAACCGGAACACAACAGTGCTTACACACTGCTGCTTGACGGCAGAAATAGACGAAGCGGTGTTACCAACCCAGACGGCCTCTCACATTCGAGGGACCTACTACCTTGTTTATTCTGCTATAAAAAATATTGATTTATAAGCTCCCGCGTATATCCCCGAAAAGGTAGACAGCGACTTACGGTTAGCTGAGCTTATTTTCGTCGAATGATATGATAGAGAGCAACTAGGTAGTAAGTACCTTGTATGCGTAAGGCCGTCTGGCTTGGGCCCATCTCTGTCTGTTTCTGCCGCTAGACAGCAGTGTAAACACTAATGTGTTTCAGTTTGAAGAACATTGAAGCCAGTGAAATTACAGGGCTATATGATGAGTGGACATCGTCATCCTCATCATCTTATGTTTCGGGGTGACGAACGTAGTCCAATGCCATGCAGTGCTTCGTACCTATTCAAGGTTCTTTGTGGTTTTGTTTCTGTTTATGGGCAGGTCTAGCGCTTACCATCGGGCGATGGACCTGCTCGTTTCGTCACACAAATTAATAAAAAAGCCATATCGCCACACTAGGCACAATCTATGATTGCCCCAACTATGATTTGAACCCAGGACCTCACAGTTTCTCTGCCTAAGTAGTAAGTACGCTGTCATTAGACCAATAAAGCGATTAGTTATTTTATATTAAATTCCAGTAACGCTGGCATGGAGATGTTAGTGGGTCACAACTGGCGTGAGTACTTTGACGTGGTAATAGTGAACGCGAACAAACCAAAGTTCTTTACTGAAGTGTCGCGACCGATCAGAGTGTTCGACAAGAACGCCAATACTCACATATGGGAGAAAGTTACGTCTTTAGACAAAGGCATCATTTATTACGAGGTTAGTTTTTAAAAATGTTTTTTTTACCGATTGTGTTGACTCTCAGACTAGTTTTTAGAAATATATCTGAAGGTTATTCAATGAGGGATGTACTTTAGAAAATTATCACAATTGAAACTCAACCTTATGCCATTTGCATAACGACTTAATGAAACCAAGCCACCGTGGCGCAGCGGGTGAGTAGGCTGTGAAACGAGAAGCTGCGGGTTCCATTCCCACACCGAGACATATGTTTCTGTGATCCAATCCAATCAAGTATTTGTTTCGGGCCTGGGTGTTGTAGGACCATAAGTGCCTCGTTTTCAGGGATGGTTATCGTTACCAAAATCGTGACGTTATGTTGTGTTAAAATGTTAGAAATATCGATTATGAAAATCGATTTAACTTTAAATAACATTGTTACTTTTAACGTTATTTCGGGACAGCGACACCAATAAACTAGTTATACCGGTATAAGTATCGTTACTTTTACCGATATTTATTTTGGTAACTCGGTAAAGTTATTTGACTTATAAGTATCGTTATAAATATCGTTATTTTTTATCATTAATATAACAATAATTTGGTAACATTACTAAAAGGATACCAGTAATTCAGTCCCTGCTAGTAGTTCCTGTTACCCCTGAAAACAGGTTAACCAAGAGTGGAGTCTGGATTATGTGTCTGTTTATTATTGACACGGGATTGGTGAGCGGCTCAGAGCGTCGCGCCTAAGGTTTTGGTCATACTAATATCGCACTTGTGTCGGATGCAATGAGTAAACCGTCATAAACTATTATTTACACTTTAATTACTGCATTCATAAAGAAACAACTTTAAAAATGGGTTAAACTTGCCAGTCACTTCCAACTTCCGGACAATCGAATAACGGTTAACTTTTCAGCAATAAAACACAGGTGATTTATTGTGATTTGAATAAAGTTTGATTTTGCCAGTAATTAATGTTATTACAGGGAACAGTGAAGCAACTGCAAGAGCTGACGGGGTGGCGCGGTCACCAAGTATTGTATTTCGGCGACCACCCGTACAGTGACCTCGCTGACGTCACACTAGAGCACGGCTGGCGCACTGGAGCCATCATCAATGAGCTGACGGTCAGAACATTTACATTTTTATTAACCTATATCATCCCACTGCTGGGCAAAGGTCGCCCCTCCCTCTTTCCATATATCGTGATCCATTGCCACTACAAGCCATTGTGGCTCAAATGAGTCTAGATCATCTCGCCACCGCTTCTTAGGACGGCCGCGTCGTCGCCGACCATCAGGTATCCATTCGGTCACTAACTTTGCCCAGCGTTCTGGACTCCAGCTGGTCACATGACCTGCCCAATTCCATTTAAGACGTGCTGTCGTATGTTCCACATCTGCTATGTACATTATATCACATAATACTTAGCACTAGAGTCTAATCACAATACCAGAAACGTAAACAAATATCTAACCTCTTTTAAAGTATTTTTTTGTTATGAGCTGTCAATTAAGGGCCGGCAGTAGAGCAAGTGGGTCATCTGATGGTACGTGATCTCCACCACCCATGAACCATCCACAATACCTGAGGATCATGAATGCGTTGCCGATGTACAAAAGGTTCACACCGTATAGACCTTTAAGAAAATTACGACTCTCGTGTCAATCTAATAAAGTGTTATTTAACTCGTCTGGTGATCCATACTCATAACTTTTAATTACCTTCATTAACACCGTGAACGTGTAATTTTAAATGCAACGAATCACTATTCGCAAGAGCTTACCTTCGTTGTAAAGAATCGGTCCGTCTCAATTCGTATGACCCGGTACCGTAAATACTTTTGCTATAAAATGGATCTGAATTGATATAATAATTAGGAATGACCTAAAACGTTTTGCGTATTTGAATTTTGACTTCTTCATTTCACTTTCTGAAACGTGTTACAGAAAGGTGTGGTCACATTTAAGCACCGTTTAATGTACTGTGAACGACTTTTCACCCCTGTAGTACCAAATCCGACTGTGCATTGCTAGGACATAAATAAAGCATATTCTTTTTTATCGAATGAGTAACATGTCGATATTCGACTTGCAACTTTCGACAACACTAAATAATAAACAGCTGAGTTTTATCTCATTCCAGCATTGTTATTCTCGCTCACGCACTTTACTTAATTTATAGGGATATGATCGATCTTATCGATTGTAATAAAAGAGTGTTACAATTAGCATAACATTTTAGGATGTCTAGATTATGATGAGATTCAGTACATAAACACATTGTAAGTATGTTAGGGTAGTGAAACAAAGAAATTTGTTTTTGAGAAAATCGATATCAAATTTGCATACGAGTCGAATACACAATCTCTTTTTTATGTCAGTTTAAAATTTATGAATGTGTATAAACTGCAATAAAATATGTTCTTATGTGTTATAAACTAACATAATGTTTTGAAGTATGTCGTAGATCTGTTCAATGTTAAAACGTTTGGAGTATTTGGTAAAAAACAATTTCAGAATGCTGTAAATGTACCGAATGATGTGCTTGATGCGTACAATCCACGCCATTTACCATACTTGTAGTACAATAGTAACGACTAACGATAGTAAGTCACGGCATCGGAGAAACGAATAGTGTATGAAACAGAGCCATAAATATATAATTTAATCCGACATATATGTCAGAAAGTGATTTAAAACGCTTTTTCTTAAAGATGATTAATCACTGCAATTTATTGATAGTTGTTACAAATCAGTGTTATTTGATAGTTTCATTTATTTTAGATAATATACAAAATATTTTAACTATATACCGACTGCCTCGGTGGCGCAGTTGTAATGCGTATGCGTTACGATTGAGGCTAACGCTGAGGTCTCGGGTTAAATCCCCGGGTCGGGTAAAGTGGTATTGGGTTTTTCTATTACGAAATGCTCAGTATCAGCCCGGAGTCTGGAATTTGTGCCCGGTATGGCGATAGGCTCGCCCCCTATCACATTGTGGGACGGAGATACGCTCGGCGAAATGTGGGTGTACTGGTTACACCTCTGCCTACCCCTTCGGGGATTACAGGCGTGAGTGCGTATGTATTTAAACTATAAAATAAAACTTAACATTGTGTCGAGTTTTCAAAACGGCCGAAGTTGGTTATAGAAAAACATATAAATAAATAATAATAATAAATACACCCAACAGTCGCACACATAGTCCCGACCCCACACTAGGTTAACCTGTATCGTGGGTATCAGGAACTACGAAGGACTTGCGGTCCCACAACAGCCAGACCCGAAACAAATATTTGTGGATTAAACAAACATTTGTCTCGGTGTGGGAATCGAACCCACGGCCTCACGCTTCGCAGTCGGCTACTCGCACACTGCGCCACGGAGGCTGTATATTCATAGCAATTATAGCTACTGCTCTCGTCACCCCGACACATAAGATATTTAAGTCTGATAATGCCCACTAATTTCACCGGCTTCAATATCCTTCAAACTGAAATACAACAGTGCTTATACACTGCTGTTAGGCAACTGAAATCTACCTTGTTGTTCAAGTTGAAAACTAGATGTTTAAGAACTTACATTCTTAGACAACTGTTATTATATGTTATGTTATTTTATAATATTGGACACTGTTGTTTATTAATAAAAATGTTTTTGTTTTAGCATGAAATTAACACGTTGAACACGCAGTCATTCAAGGAGAACGCCAACTGGCTGCAGATGCTGACGCAGTTGATCGAGGATCATCAGGACTACAAGGATCCGGAGGCTCTCGACGTGTTGGCGCAGTGGATGTCGGAGCGGGACTATCTCAGGTATTACAAGTTTTCATATTATAATGGTGCACTTCAACGATCATAATAGCGTGAGCCGAGCTATGGCGGCGATCCGGCGAGGCGAGACAAGGCGCAGTCTACTCGTATATACAGTATGTAACAAAAACCCTGTTGGCTTTTTTTGGGTCGTGAAGATAGACGTATAGACAGCTTAATAAAAATAGTTAAATTAAAAATAATAATAAATAGAAGTGAGATATTATCCTGACATAGGTAGCTTAGAAAAATGTACATATTTCAGAAATGTTATTATACATCTGAATTTCTGTGTGTGTTGACGATGGCGGAGGCACGTTTGATGTACGTGGATGCCGCAACTTGCTATCTCGCTCTGGCTCCAAGCCATCGCTCTTGCAGAGGTAATCAATCTAAATACGGTTTACAAACAATAAATTAATTAAAGTTTAATAAATAATAAACATGATTATTTTTATAGTCCAATTATCGTCTGCGAGATTTTTTATTACGTTTGAATATCGATTCTGATATAACAGTTAAAATGCCCAACAGGGTTTTGTTACATATTGTATATATTTTAATACACGGTGTGCACGTCGCGTCGTGTAGAGTGCGACAGTTATAAGTCATGGCAGGCTTTGGCACTAATTGAAAATGATTAATCCGTGGCGCAGTGAGCGTGTAGCCGGCTGCGAAGCATGAGGCCGTGGGTTCGATTCCCGCACTGAGACAAATGTGTGTGATCCATAAATATTTGTTTCGGGTCTGGGTGTTGTGGGACGGCAAGCCCTTCGCAGTTTTTGATACCCACGATACAGGTGAATCTAGTGTGGTGTCAGGACTATGTGTATGGAAATCGACCAATGAGCGGTTATAAACAGCGCCACTCATCTCGCCAACTTGTAGTTGTTGTACTGTATATGAGTAGGCTGCGTTTCGTAAGGGCTCGGCTCGCCTTATCCCGCGTTGTTTAACTGCATCATTATAATATCATGTCTGTCATGGATCAAACATCTAAATAGACGCCGCAGGTCATACTACATCTTGGGCAACACCAACGTGTAACGCACTATTATGATCTAGTGCATACCTCAGTAACATCGCCACTGTACGTAGTAAAAATCAGCACGCTTAATTTTCATACTGAGAATGAAGTACTTCCGGTGTCTATTTAGGTCTTTGGTCCGTGATGTCTGTAGTCAAGAATTAAGTAAGAAGTAAATAAGAAAAATTATTTTACGAGATACTGTCGTGTTATATGACTGATAACTTATTTCATAGTATAGTATAAAGTTAAATCTAAAACTAATTTAAATTTTTCAATAAATTAGTCCTCACAAGTTTTATTGTAAATATTTTTGAAATTAATTATTATACCATAAAAAAAACCAATTATATTTTGGACACTTTATCGATTCAACATTCATATAAGATGTTCGTCCTCTACCTCTACATTCAGTCCATCAGGCCTAATCGCCTGTTTCAGAAATGTCAACAAATATCTACCCACTTTTTAATCCTCTGTATTATATTTGGCGTAATTAACAAGTCCCAAAAAAATCATTTATGATTATGATCTGAACATGAGATATTCAAGAATTCGGAACACGGAATTCGGACTAGTGCGCAACCCTTCATACAAATAGTACTATGACTACTTTGGAATGAGACTTACGGACCCCGCATGCTGTGCATAAAAACTCTTATTTAATAGGTGGATAGATATTACATTACATTTACATTTCTGGAATACATATTGCGATTAGTGTCTAGTTTTTTTGGCCATTGTGCATAACGCTTGTGTGTTTACTTTTCATGCTTGCAATGTAGGAGTTATTGTCTCGCTTCCAGGAACGAGATCAAAGCGGTGTTTAACCCACAGTTCGGTAGCGTGTTCCGTACGTATCACAACCCGACATATTTCTCGCGGCGTCTGTTCAGGTTTGCCGATATCTACACCTCCAACATTACCAACTTGCTGAACTATTCACTCACACACACGTTCTATCCTAGGCGTGGCGTCATGCCTCACGAGTACGGATCATACTTCGTTTAGTTGTAAGTGTAGTTTGTTTATCTTAATGATATACAAGATTAATCGAAGAAAGGGTACTAAGCCGAAATCATATAAAAGTACCTGTAATTATGAACAATATTTATACATGTAACTTTTTCAAAAAATCCATTAGGTTCAGATAAATTGCTGGTTAAAGATTTTATAAAAACTATGCACTCATGCCCCATTTATTTGCATTTGGCGCGGTAGTGCTGTTCCTTTGTATTTTGCCGCCAAGTCGTGGATTAAAAATCGCGCATAGTTGGTAGAAATCCTTATCAGCGATACTTTTAAGTTTGCCACGGCTTAGTACACCCTTTTCTAACTAACATTTTATACTTGTAAATGTATATCATGATCAATTTTATTTATTTGTATAAAGCCGGCTCCAAACTTGGTGTTAAATATATTCCATTGCTTAAAATATGTGTGACCAAACATCGTTCTCGGGTCTGGCGCCGGCTAAAAATCAACAAACGTTTAGAAAAAAGTGTTTTTAAATTTTATTTATTTATCATGAAGTCGTTAGATTTATCATATTTTATTTGCAAAACGTTTTATGCTCAATGAAATCAAATGTATTGTCTTTTATATGGCGATCATTTATTTTATATTAATATTTATGTTGCCTGTATGTATTTTACGTTATTGGTAATGGCTAATTCGACAAAAGACTAAAAATACCTCGCGGGTATTGAAATGGATCCAACGATGTTCTAGTCAGTTGTATTTAATACAGTCTCATTTAAGTTTGTTGCTCTATCTGTTTAAAATACTCTTACATATCTTACTGTCAATTTGTTTGGCTTTTCTTCTGTATTTATTAAGCTTTTAAGGAAAACTGATTATAAATAGGTTAAGGATACATGTTAAGGTACGTTGCCGTAAAATATAACTAACAGTTCGGGAACCATGCTTTATACTTTTGCAAAAGTAAAAAAATGTGCTTGGTTTCAACTGTGTAAATACGAAAAATTTATGCAATTTAATTTGTTTGCACTTCGCATCACATATTTCTCCTGTTTTTAAGACTTTAAAAGTAATTATACATAGATAATAATATTATGTTTATTATAGTTTGATAGTTTTACTTGCTACATAGTACATATTCATACGTTGCTAACTACAAAATATTATTCTATCTCCGGATGTAAGTCGAATATTCGCTCGGTATTATTTGCTTTTTGTATTAGTATATTTATGTTTTTGGTAAGTATAATATTTTATAGCATAACTTGTTTTACCAATAATATTGTAACAATCCGAAAAGACACTCATATTTGTTTTGACTTAATAATTTTATATGAGAAATAGCATTTGATCTGCACTATGATTACATGGAAATATGAATATTATGGTTTCAATTATAGCATGCCTGCAACAAGTTTTTTATTATTATTTATTATGAACTTGTAAAATATGTCTTTATTTATAGAGAGACAACTATAAAGGTTTGTGTTAAATTCGCCAATGAGGCTATTTTGATGGATTCAAAATATCGGCCCTGTATTATATACGTCCCTCTGCTGGGTACGGGCTTCCTCTATACGAATGAGAGGGATTATGTTTTAGTCCATCCCGTTGGTCTAATGTAGGTTGGCAAACTTCACATACCTTGGAAAATCTTATGAAGAACTTCTCAGTTTGCCTCACGATATGATGCGATTTGACAAATTAATAAATACATTTTCTATTAGTCCCATAACTTGCCACCGCCAACAAATAATTGTTACACTATAGCAGCGATAATACTGATACAAAATATTTAATTAACTACTCATAACAATAATATGTAGACAGTATCGCTTTTATAGATAGATATACCTAATGAAATTGTTATTTTTCGAAGCATTTTTATTACGCTTGGTAACAGATTGACTCGATTATTTTATTAGTGAAATCATTAAGTCACAGGACCCAAAATATACTGTATTATATTTTTTTTAAATATACTCAAAACAGATAAGTTAGAAGCCATTCAAATCTGGTTGATGGGGAATTGTCAAATGTCAAAAAGAGAGACACAACGCGGTTTGTGACGAAACCGGCCGCCATGGTGCAGGCATGCAAACGTTAATAATAATCACACGCTTCCGCGCCCACACTTACTCATATCAACATTTAATATATTAATTGCGGACCCATTTTTTAACCAATTTTGATTTTGTTTTGACAATATGGATTTTTTATGTATAATTCTTTGTTGCGTATAAAATTATGTACAAATTCAAGAGAGGCAACTACTCTATTCGTTGAACCGTTTTTAGTTTATTATATTGTTAAGTATTCATTTATTGCCATGGCCTATTTATTCTTTATTAAAACTGATTTTGATATGCTACTTATATGTTCTCGCTAAAGTGCGTTTAAATGAAATTGTGAATATTAGGTTAATGTTCAAGTCCTATTATCTCGTTAATGTTTTGTTTGTAATCATGACTTAGAGCGTAAGTATCAACATTTACCCAATCATTCTCAATTAGATGTACGCAGTTCGTAATTTAAGAAATTGTATCTCTGATATCTAGTTTTTGAATGTCTACTGTATCGTGAATTTGAATTGAATCAACTATGTAGGTATGTCACAGTATTATCAAACCCAAATGAGATTTATAATAATTAGATCAACCATTTCGAATAAACTCGCTGTAGATAAACCTAGTATTGTGCCATCATGTTCGACAATAATTCTGTCATTCATTATCAACTGAACGTATACATTTTTACAATAAAAAGGCGAAACTTGTCGTATTGACTGGCGTCTCACGAAAATATCGATATGGAATTGTTATACTTTTCGAGAGTTTTATTGGAATTAAATCTTATTTCTTGAGTAGTATGTGTGGTTTTTATTTTTACCCGACTTGTGTTATCGCTCGGGGCGAGACCTGAGAATAGAGCTCTGATAATACTTGATCCTAACAATTAAGAAATTATATTCGTTACAAAATAAAAACAACATTGATCATAAAAATAATTTATTTATATTAACTTTGCGATTACAAAGAGTGTGAGTTTTGTGACTATATGAGTATCTATGCTTGGTTGGTAACAGTAGGTATTAATTGTTTATGATTTATCTTACTCCCTAAATTCACAAACTACCTATAAATTATTTAAATTATATAACATAAGTATATCTATGTTTAAAAATCAGACATTGTAAATTCAGCATTATTAATTACAATCGAATAAGTATCGTAAAATACGATCACCTGACTTATTTGACTATTAGTACGAGTTTACCACAGAGGGTAAGCTGTGTCAATGAGCAGGACGTTGTCAGACTTCAGCGTCTTGGTTTGTATGGTGAAGGCGACGTTATTGTACCTCAGCTTGCACGGTCTGTCGGGACGAGCCATGAAGCAAATTGTGTAGAGAGCAGTTTCCAGCTCAGGTGAGGTGCCAACAAACATATTCACTTCGGGGGCGTCCTTCGTGTCGCTCAAAACTGTGTGCTGTTTGAGGATCAGTCCTTTCTGAAAATTATTGCAGACATCTAAATCTACCTACACGCGGATAATTCAAAGTTATTTCATAATGTTGAATACATTGCTTACAATATGTCTATGACTCGATTTCGAGTCTAGTGTACTCATGAATTCAGATTATAGATCTAGATAGAGTCTAGTAGCAGCGTACTTAGGCTGAGAAACCGTGTGGTTCTGGGTTCAAATTCCAGGTCGAGTATGAACACAATCACAATTTGTGTTTGTGGCTATAGGCTCGCTACCTATCACATCATGTGCTGGATCATAGCTCCGCGTCCCGTAGATGTAGTTGTACCTCTGCCTATGCCTTCGGGGATACAGGCGTGATATATATATACTGTACAATAAAAGGTTAACTTACTCCAGAGAGGTCGAGTTTATCGATGTGCCCCAGATAATTAGCTTTGCGATCTAACTCGCGTTTCGCAAAGAAAAGCCAGCTGTGTAGACCTGAATAAAAATAAGTGAAATAGAGCTAAAATTTTCGTATAAATTTTACCGACTTCAAAAAGAAGTAGGTTCTCAATTAATTTGTATGTTTTTTATGTATGTTCACGCTAATTCTATTTTGTTCTGTGGTGGCTCATATAAATTTAGTTAAAATCTGATCGAGTACCTACATGGGAGAATGGTAAACTCCTCAATTTCCGTTCTTAAAGTCGTTTAGTGAACTTTTTAATTTTAACTTATAATTATGACAAGTATAGTTCTTAAAAAATTCTAAGGGCGCCACCAATATCTTAGCCCCAAAGCCAACCTCACTTGCACGTGGTACATTCAGCTGATTATCGGACGAGGCAATGGCGAAACGAGTTACTCGTTACGAGTTGTGGGGGTCAGTCGGCGGGTGGCCGTACATAATAGGCAGCAAATCTATCGTCAAACCATGATGGAAAGGCGAACCCTGGCATTAAGCCGGGATAATGACAGGCAGAAAGAAAAGATTGTTCTGTAAAAATTTGCGTAACATTAACAAAGCTAACCAACTCACCAAGAACTGTATCAGATTTCAGTTCAGCCATAAATATGTTTTCGAACGCGCAGCTGCACTTGCAGAGGCCAGTCCAGTGGCGAGCGTACTTGGTGAACCAAATTTTCTTTAACAACTCCACTTGTTCGTTATACTCGTTCATTTGTGTCAATCCTGAGATTTAACAGTATAGGTATTAATTCAAAATATATTGCAAGTGTGTATTAATTCCAATCCTAGTTTCGTCTCTGTTTATTTACATACGATTTTATAGATTACTTTATGTTTAAGATAGACTTCCAAACATTGCATCAAGCGTTCGCGCTCTACTGAAAGCGCTAGCAAAACACATGTTGACGCTTTTATTATAAATGCACTGACAGGTTTATAGAGGCGCTAGTCTGATGCTTGATGCTACCGTCAATTGTCGTTTAATTTTATCAATTAGTATTTCATTTCTGGACCTAACCGTTATCGAATAGGAACTTCTTTTTTATAGTTGTTAATCTTTGTTATAGTGAACGTTCATGTAGGTAACATCAACGAAAACCCCACGTGATATAACTACCTCTGTAGGTATATATAATTATTAGGAACTTAATTGTTAACTTAATAAAATGTTTATTTTTAAAACTGTTCAATCGGATATGTAAGAGGCCTATCGGAAGCCAGCCAATAGCGACTTAAAAATAAAGGAGGAATTGTTCACAAGGATAGGTAATAATAATAGAATACCATACATTATAGCATCCTAGACATATTAATAAGTTTGTAATGGCCAGTTTCCTGTTGATGAATACTAATAACGAGTTACGAAGATTGACTTTGAACAAAATAAACTTATAGTAATTTTTATTTATAAGTGTATGACCATAAGGCGTAAAATGTTTACCTTTACTGACTAGGAAATTCATGAGACTTCTGATCGGTCCGGTAGCAAGTATTGTATTGATATAAGTGACTTGTTCCGTTTCTTCCTGCAACATGACATCATTCGCATTAGTTTACCTTGCATATGCGAGTTGTTTTGTTAACAATGAACATAATAGTACTTACATTAGGTGTGACGAATTCAGGCCGAATCACGTTCTTATGATAGTTGTCGAATAGAGCCACAAATGGTCGTATTGTCGGGCCGCTCCATACGTTCTCGGGAACATTCAGGAGGCTGCAATAATTGTTATATTTAATAGGGGCAAGTAACGCAATATCAGTAACTTGGTACCTACAGACGAAACCTTTAAAAATTGCGTTCTTCAATGACGTGCAAGTTCTGTTGTAAAACAAACAATCTAGATCTAGTTAGTAGTTGCGTTTTTTATAGCGCGCCTAAATTTAAAAGTAAAGCAAAAGCAATAATATGTACCATCTAGTTAGAATTCGCATTCATATAATATACTAAGTACACTCTTTATTCTATACTCATTATTTCCTAACATCAGTACTTCATAGAATCTTGTAAGTTCTAGTCAGTGAATAACCCGTAAAAAATAGGTAATATGGTGACTTACTTAGATGGTGCCTCGTCGTTCTTCGACATGGGAGTAGTTTTGCCTTGCAAGTTGACTTGAATGTAGTTGAATGCATTGTTTATGTCCGCGTTAAACATTTCTTCGCCCAACTTCAGGAGGTCATCGTCTGTGGTGGAGTCCTGCACCTGACGGAGCATGTCATCGTAGCTCTTCTTCTTAGCATAGTCGACTACGCCGCCGACGACTGTGCCTATCTGCTGGATCGTGTTCTGAGCAGTGTTTCCTTGCTGACCAGTAACGGAATTGGAAATCAGGTTCGGCAAGATACTGTTAAAGATTTGTCCAGCGGCATGAGCTATGTCGTCTGCACGACAAGCCACTAAACAAACCAAGAGAATCAAAATTAACTTCATTATGATATACGTTCCGCCTAGCGCAGCCCCAACGCACTAGTGATGATTGTGGCCGCGCCGAGTGGGCGATACTGCGACCTTTGGGTGACGTCACCGCCATCTATGTATAAATGTTATTAAGATTCAAACTGCGAACTTCCAGTTTTTGCGACGGTGATTACTCTGAATGTAATATAAGCTGTACTTGTACCAGGTAAACAATATTGACCTTGATATCTCGTAAACTACACGTAGGTACCTATGTTTAATATCTGTAAGCAATAAAACGAGTTTAGGTCTTTACGGTATTATTATACCAATGATGTCATAGGTCAAGAACCTTTTATTGTTAGTAGTTAGGTACTTGTTTTGAGAAGTAGCAGTGGTTTCGGACTTATGTCCGCTTTGTAATGCTAGAATCTGAAGATGGTCGGTACATGTAGAAAGTCATCATTAGAGATATTATCACCAGCGAACCGTCGCAGACGAGCGCGCTCCAACAATGCAGCAATAGCGTGCTCGCGGCGCGGACGCACGGCGGGAAAATCGTATTTTACTTTATGTATTATGCATAAATATGTATTACTTCTGATCTTCTCTACTACAGAAATGCACAGACTGTACTGTACATCTGAACTGTACGATAATAAAATACTGCCCAGAATCGCATAAAACTATGTAAACTATGCTTAAGTCTACTCATATATTAAGACAGTCAAGACATCAATATTATTATAAACAAAATAATTATTTGGTATACAAATACTGAGAATACGTTATCGCGGTGAGGTCATGACAGGCAGAGGTCGTTCAGTTCGCTCAAAGCAAGCTTCTCTCTATAGATCCGCACTCCGTAGTTGTTACTTCGCTAACTAGATTTACTCGACCCTGACGCATGTAAAAAATCCTTTAGCTTCTCATTTAGGCAGACCGTTGATATCACCTCAGTCATAATAAGAAACAACTACTGTGCGCTCGTCACGATGAAAGCGACGGTATTTATCGTGTTTTTGGCGTTCTGCTACATTGAATGTAAGTACATGATTTTACTTAAGTGATAAAAAAGTGTTTTTTTATGATGCTTTAACAATATATTTACGTCTAAATTGATGGTAAGTTCACGGTATTACAAAATTGACAACGAAAAGAGGAATATTTGATCGAGAGCGTCATGCCGGCTTATTAGAACGCGTCAATAGGCTAGGCGTATGCTGACACGCGGGCAAACAAATCTCTGCGCAACGCATATATGTATGTTTGTTGCAATCCAATGCAAAGCAAGAGTGTAATGCAGTGACATTTTATATAGTTTTGTTGCACTGTTTTCATGAGCACTCCTTCGCTTTTTAATATGAACTTACGACAGACTTCCAATGTCATGAGTTGGACGCGAGCACAGACGCGAGCGTCCTACGTCATTGACATTGTCGTCTGTTAACGCCGCATTGAATACGTTAGTGACGCTGCCGTCGAATAGTCTCCCATAGGTTTACGTTACGTACAGTTCAGACTCGGCGTCACTGGTGCTCGTGTCTGACTTTTCATGCGACCATCGGAAGTCTGCCTTAAAACGTCAACATACCCATACGACATATACATGTTTCCCAAGGTGTAAGTAAGGAAAGGTGGTTATTATTTAATATTCTTAAAAGTCAAGAGTACCTAAAGACCCATGGGTATCTTTATTTCCCTTCAACGGATTTTGTGACTGAAAAGACGTGTAAAATATTAGTGTATGTTTAAGTAAATATTTACAATAAGCGCACTTTAACTTGGCCAGCCTGAAGAAAACCACATGCGTCATCGCAGTTACTCTAATTGTAAAGGATTATAGTTGGAAGTTTTTTTTTATTGCAGAGGCCGGCAAATGAGCAAGTGGTTCACCTGATAGTAAGTGATCTCCATCACCATAAACTTACTCAATAGGTACCTGAAGAATCATGAAGTTCACAAAGGTCACTCTGTGAAAGTGAAGTGATTAACTTTAGGCCGGCTAGATTCTATTGCGCGTACCTAGATATTATAGGCGTTGTTTAGGATAATATTTTGGGTATAAACGGATAATTTATATTTACAGGTCGAAAGGTTTATCAGCCTATTGACAAAAAGGCGAACCTCGATTTCATTAATATGGAAACCGGTGGATATGGTGGGGGGAATAGGCCAGCCGTCCAACCTGTAGCGCCAGTGCCAGTGCAGCCAGCTCCAGCACCGAAGAGCCCAACACCCGCGCCGACCGTCAAGCCTGCTGTCGTCACTCCACCCATCCCTGGTCCAGCACCATCCAAACCAGCTCAACCCGTTCAGCCTCCACCAAATCAAATTAAACCAGTTCCAATGAACCCCACTCCTGCAGGTCACCCAACAACAACACCTTTACCGGGAAGCGTGAAACACCTAGTTAACTTCTACGACAACCAAGGCAAAGGAAGTCCTATTAGACCATACAGTTACAGCCAAGCTGTGAAACAAGGTTGAAATAACATGATCTTTGTTAGTTATACTGTAAGGTCTACTTGCACGACGATCCTAAATCGAGATTTACCACTAAACTTATTTACTTATATCAAGTTTTTATACGATTTGTCGTTTCATAAACAGGTTTAGTGGGTTAAACTCGATTTCGAATCGTCGTGCAAGTGGGGTTTAATCCTTGATATGAATTGATTCTATATACAAATGTTTCTCTTTTGTTGTACTAAATTATAATAAAATATACCAGAGGCATTGTATTACTTAGGAGTGTCTGATCTTTCACTTGTATTTTTTGTCAATGTAGGTTTTAATAGGCCGGAAAACGAGTAATTGGGTCAGCTGGTGGTAAGTGACGTCCACCACCCAAGAACATCCACAATATGGAGGAATCATGGATGCGTTGCCGACCTTAAAGGAAATGAATAATTAAGGGATTTGGAAGGGGAGGCGGAAGCCAAATTTAAAGTGTTTCGTATGGCCAGTGAGGTAGCCGGAGGGCGTGCAGACATAAAATCTGTAATAAAATTTAAGATCAAGTTGCTGCTGTATGAACTTAACTACATATAAGGTTATATTAATGCTAGTACTCGTCTTTAGAAAGATCCAAACAACCCGAGATCACATCGGTGATTGACCTTTCGTGATTGAGGCAAGCTCGACAAATGTCCACCGTGCCAGCCCCATGCATCGCCACTTCGCTATGAAGGAAGTAATCCCTGGGATTGTAATCGTCATCGAAACACACCAAAGATATTTATTTTTCCTGCTTAGGCCATTTCTCATAGGCCACCAAGACTTATTACAAAAATGCATTATATTACACATGCATGCATATAAGTATGTATTTTACAACAAACAAATATTCTTTGATCTAGAATATTATGAACTTAACCCGAAAAAAATATTTTAACTATTTTCGTACAAAACGGCAATTTGACCACTAGACCTATTTTTATGAATTCATTATAATAATTAATTCGTAAACTGTCAGTACCAAACACACAAAGAGTATGTAATTTAATGAATTAATTGTTAATGCCATTAGAAATGGAGCCCGTTACATGCCCGAGTGTTACATCAGCCGGATACATCTAAAAGCAACGTAAAACTCCCATTAAAGGTAAAAACAATCGTAGCAGTTCTAGCTAGTGAAAGTGTGAGGGAATGAGTCGCGTGGACGGATGTGTGTGGCGCCGCGTACAAACTGAAACTTCTCTCTCAACGCAACAATTGTTAAAGAAAACAATAAAACTAATAAAAAACAAGTTAATATTTCTATAACTTATCAGGTACTGTGAGCGCGGTATTCAAAATATGAGTACGTACCTATTTGGTCATTGAACGCAGTCCGGTAATTTCGGTATCTATTACAATATATTCGGCTTGAATTCAGACCCAAATTTCTTTGATATGATAAATAAATAAATACACCCAACAGTCACACATATAGTCCTGATCCCACAGTAAGATACGAGTCTTATGTCGTGGGTATCAGGATCTACGAGAGACTTTCGGTCTCACAACACCCAGACTCGAAACAAATATTTGTGGCTCACACAAATATTTGTCTCGATGCGGGGATGGAACCCGCGGCCTCCCGTCCCACAGCCGGCTTCTCGCCTACTGCGCCACGGAGGCTGTGGATAAAAAAATATTCCAAATAAATATAATTAAAATATGTATCGATTATACTTAAAAAAACATGTTTTGTTGATACATTTCACATCTTAATTTTTATACCTACTCATAAATACTAGAACATTGTGTTACGACTATTGTTTTGCATTTTGATTCATTTGATTGCATATGTTCCTAGATTTTGAGCCTATTTTACCGATTATTGAATATCGCAACATAATATTACAATTTGTATGTTCTAAACGTTTAATTTTACTCCGCACAGAGTATGTGCGGCTATATAATCTCCAGCGCCCATGTACACGTATAATATCAGCAAATCATGAACGTATTGCCAGCCAATTAAGTGATTGGGAAGGGGAGGGATTTAGGCCCCCGGATATCTCACACGCTACGAAACGCGACAACAATATAATAATATAATGTATTTACATAATAATAATTTCCTGTAAATTGTATTTTGTTTGCGTTATCATAACTATTTAAGGATACGTGTAAGAAAGCTGTATTTGGGTCATGCTATTACAGCTATGAATATTTTATTTGGATCAGGTAGGTATCTTTAACAATGTAGGGATAAAAATAAAATTACTTTAATGGCCCTCTACAAGTTTCTTTCACCACAGTTAGGTGACATTTCGGACGGCCTATAGTTCTCTAATTTGTTGAGGTCGCTTGACTCAACCAGGCTTTGCGCAGCAACACTACATTTGTAGCTTAAAATCGGTTTGCTTGCCAATCGTCAGTCGCTATTGCTTAGTGGTGTGTGGTGTGGTTTGCGTGTGCGACCCAATACATGGCTGCGGGTTGCACTCAATATGTGCCACTTTCACTTTCAGTGTGATTCATACCACCGCTGTTACGGCTACAGGATGCCTTGTATAATAACTCTTACATATGCGCCGGCGACATATTGTGCAATACTTGGTTCGCATTCTTAATTTTATAATAACAATGACTCTTTCACCATCATTTGTATACAAATCGACACAATAGTAGAATTAATTATTAATTATGCCAAAGACATAAGACTTGTATCTTAGATTGGGATCAAATGTATGTTTGTGATTAATGGTTGTATTATTAATAGTTATTTATTTCCCCAGAGGGGTTGACGTCAGACAGGCAGTTGTAAAAACTACAAGCTAAATCTTCCTGTAACATTTGTTAATAAACTTGTGCTATTGCAATGTCGTGGTTAATAATTATAGGCAGGAAGCACCGAAACATTTAATTTATTTTTATTTAGAGCTTCTTAGTTTTTTTGACTCGTTATTTTATATTTTTAGTGAAAAAATTATCACAATCAGTGCATAAATGACGAAGTTTAAATCTTCTATCCCCAAATTCACCCCCTTAGAGGTAAAATTTCTTCTTAAAAATAGGAGCCACTTTTAAGGTATACTCTTTAGAATGAAAAAAGAATCATCCAAATCGGTCTAAATTTTGCGGAGTTATGGGTGGTTAATGGTTATACAAAAAAAAATACGCGTCGAATTGAGAACCTCCTCCGTTTTTTTCATCCGAGTCTAAGAAGAGAATTATTAATAGTTATTTATAAATTAAGATTTATAAATAACATTTCTTTAAAAACTTATATACTGTACACCATTCTAATATTGATTGCTCCTGTAATTTTTCACTAAGTATATATTTTTTGATGTTGGATATTTAGACTATATATATCTACATATACCTAAAAACTTATTATTAGTAGCGATTTGGTAAAAGCTACTTTGGTCTACGATAGTGTTGAAATCATAGGAACTTTCTCAGTATATCTTGGTGATAAAGTATAAAGAAATTTGTGAAAAAATGTCCGTAGTTTCTTGTGAATGAAAACTGACTCAAGTGGTAGATTGTTACAGGTTCAACCAACACGCCGACTTATACTTTTGAATCATTTGTATATTTAACATTAACTTACCCATTTTCATCTGTGTACCTACCTATTTAGTGTATTGCTATAACGTCACACGATGACAAAAGGTGATCTTATAGATACAGTGTACCTACCCACATTCCTCGACAGGCGAAAGCGGCTCTACAATTTGTTGTGAAAATGCAATTCATGGAATTGAATAAGAACTCTCTCATTTAATTGTTACGTGAGATAACTAACACGTTTATAAAATTAATTTAATTGAATAAAATTAATTTATGTCATGTTTTAGTTAAATATTTAGAAGGATTTCTTAATTTAATAAAACAATTGGTTTACTTCTCTAAGAATCAAGCTGAAAAGAATAATTTGTTTCTTGTTTTAAGTATATTTAAGGCTTTATTAAGTACAACAGGCAAGTAAATCATTAACTTAAGCTGGGTCTCTTGCACATGTTTTCCCCTATACACTACACACAAATATCTACACAAAACACTGTTTCGCTACACATTTTTGTTGACGAAACTTTGTATTGTATAGATGAAAACAATGTTTCTGTTTTCTCTGCGCGGCTGGAGGGGAGCGGATTAAAATTAAATGTCAAAAGCGTCGTGTCGCACGGAACACCTTTTTTTACAACTGAAGCCATTTTTGACAGCAGGTGTTTTATGAAACACAAATAAAAGTTTCTGAGCAGGAGACAATGACAAGATAAATTATATAAACACTATTTGTTTTATGTAGATGTTTTGACTCGGCATAAAATTCACTAATTGTCATATTATTGCCGTAAATATTAAGGATTAAGTTACTGATTCAATAAAATAAAATTGTTGTGTTAAAAAAAAATAGTCTATGGCACATTAAACCATCATACGTCAATGGTTTTCTCCGAAGTTATAGATGTGCTATCAACCCTTACTAAGTGATGAAATAGTTTGCCAAGATCCGTCTTCGTTCGATGTACAGCGTACATTTCGGTGATGACCCATCGAATTGTATAATTGTGGTGGCCCGCTCCATACTAATGGCTTCTTTGACGTATGCGTTGCACAACCACGTAAATTTTGAACAAAGGTCAATGGCGTTGAAGTTAACATGGCGCGCTCGTAAGGTCACCACTTAAGTGTGTACAGTGTAATCTATGGCCATCACTTTCATTTTAACGCACGATTCAGTTAACGTACTGCGGAAAAACAAATATTTCCACAATTTTAGATAAGAATATTCTATGTTCAATGATAATTTAAGGTAAGATGGTACCCAAAAAAATATACATTTTCTTATAGATTATATGTGGAAAAGCTCAATAAAAGTTTATGTAGCAATATAATTCATAGTTATAAAAATTAAATTCACTTTCACTTCGAATTTTGAGAGTGTACTTTGCTACATCACAATGCAGTATTGACACATTTGCAATAACGATAATGATATGCGTGTAAGCGTCTTATGTAAATGGCGACATTCGGTACACTTGGCTTAGACTGACTAACATAACCCGAATTCTGGTGTGCCGTTTAAGAAAGTTCTGACATGGTATTGTTATGCAAAGCGGATCTGGCAGTATCATTGTTATGAGTAGACATAAATATTTAATGACGTGTTACAGTATAATTTAGGAAAAAACATTTTTTTTTATAGCAGAAACCGGCAGACGAGCAAATGGGTCACTTGATGGTAAGTGATCTCCTGAACATCCGCAAAACCTGAGGCATCAGGATGCGTTGCCGAGAGTAAGAGTAATAATTTAAAAATTAAGGTATTCAAAAGGGGATTTGGGCGTCCGGATTTCCTCACCATACGAAACGTAACAAGCGTAAGCAAGCTGCTATTTCACGTCGGTTATCTGTGATACAGTGGTAATAACCCGGTCATGCCAGTTGCAACCCATTTATGTTGTAGACAAAACTGTCTACAGCGTGGCTGTACCCCTTAAAAAATGAAATTGAAATGCTTTTTCCTTCATTGAAAAAGTTAGTACGTTTAATTTCTTTTGTTATAATTTTTTCTCAGTGTAGGACGTTTACATTACGTATATATATCTGATTGTCAATTTCCTTGAAACCTGTATTTGCATATTTTCTTAATATTTTAATTATATTATGATTGCCACGATTTATATAGTTTTATTGAATGAAAATTATAAATCCGGAAACTAGACACCAATAGTAAGGACAAAATCACTTCAAAGTAAAATCATGGCGAATACAACGTAGCACAAAAACAGACAATAAAGTTCATAGATGGAAAGGAAATTTGCACCGGTCGCAATCGTCACATTATCTTACAATGGACCTGGATATATTAACCTGGTCCGTTCTGAAATTCACAGGAACGACTTCCTATGACGGGATTTAACTGTATTTATGGGTAACAGTTTTCTTTTTTTTTTATTGCCCCCGGGAAATTTTATTTATTTTTCTCAACCCTGTACGCACTGGTTGGGCTGTAAACTGCTACGAATATCGTCCTATAAAACAAATCCGAAATCGGAATATGCATATCCTTCCCTTTCAACAGCCTTAAAGAACGGAATGGGTTTTCAAATCGATTGTATATTTCACCGACGTCAAAAAAGGAAGAAGTTTTTAATGAACTCCTCAGCAAATAATAATTGATCGAACCCGAGACCTCTCGTTTCCATCCGGCTACTCACCCACTGCGAC
This sequence comes from Mimas tiliae, assembly GCA_905332985.1. Classification (NCBI taxonomy): domain Eukaryota; kingdom Metazoa; phylum Arthropoda; class Insecta; order Lepidoptera; family Sphingidae; genus Mimas; species Mimas tiliae. Next base: position 8,648,653 of record HG995240.1, on the reverse strand, counting down.
AAGAAGCTGTCATGTGATGAAGAAATGTTACATTTTATTTGTAAATGACGAATTTTGACCCGCCATTGTCAATATACCTCTAAAGAACATGACAACGCTGTTTATGCTAATTTAGGAATTTATAGGGAAAGGAAATCCTGTTTTCTCTACCTCCGCTTTCAAACTTAAGTTATTGTGATTTAAATTCACGACCATATTTCATTTCTGCTCAATATACATACGAAAATGCTCTAGAAAAAAAAGAATAGTAGATGTACCTACCCTATCTTTAGATAATTTAAAAACATAGGTATGAATTAATTAATGGAATGTAAGTGGGCCACCAACATCTTAAGCCTAAGCCAACTTCATCTGCTGCTTAACGGACGAGGCAATGCCGAAACTTTTTCATGATTCCCGATCATTCGAGAGGCAAACTTTGGCATTAAGCCGGGACAACGCCAGGCAGAAAGAAGAAGAAAAGAAAGGTATAATATAATTAAATATCAGTGAACACCGCAGGTCATATATATGGTACAGGTATATTGTATATGCATTTCAGTGAAAGCTAGTGTTTATAGATTTTTGTGTTACATTTTTATATACCTCATTATAAATTACATTTATTATATTTTTACTTTTATTTAATTACACAATCTTAAACTATTCTACCCTACAGGGTAGCAGTCTACAGACTGTTAACGTGCTTACATTTTGATGATGATTTCATGCCGGCATAGAACAATTTAATTGAGCATTCTGTACTCTAAGATAGAGCAGTATAGGATCTTATCAGGCACCAGCATTAATTATACATAATATAGGCATATTACCAAAAACTTGCAACAACCTTGTCGAACCTACAAAGATTAATTAATTAGTTCAAATTCAAATTCAGAGTCAGTACAATTTCAATCACCAGGAAGAGGCACTGACTCTAAAAATACCTCTAGAAACTTACTTATTTTTTGGAAGTCAGGACTATCACCACGTATATACTTTATTAAGTAATCCGACTTGAACTATTATTAAATTTATATATATAATTTCTAAAAATCCGAAATCATAGCTTTAATGATATTATACTCGGTTCCAGTATATAAGTGCAATTGTAGGAAAAGCTTAGGTCCTACTAATTTATTTCAATTCTAATCTGGAAACGTCATCGTAAGAGTTATAGCCGAACTTTTCTCGTTATTTTTTCACATTGCGAGTAAGTTAGGGCACTTAGCATGGTAGAGTCAAGTGCACCTGTCATGATGACGCGGACGTGGCAGTCGTGAGTGGTACCACGGTATCGTTCACCCAACGGCCGCACTGCGCACATGTCGAGATCAAAACAGAAAGTATTACTTACCAAATTCGTGCACATTGTTTAGACAATGGGCAATTTATTCGATTTCACTTATTCCGTCAATTTAATATTTTTCGTTATGCTAGCGTATAAGAAAGGTATATCACGGATAGATATCGGGGATATTGCTAATGGTCGCTTATATTAACGGTGAAGGAGATATCTTAAGGAAACCTGAGAATTTCTCCATAAGCATTTCGAAGGTATGTGAAGTCTGCCAACCCGCATTAGGGCCGCGCAGATTGGTAGACTTAGGTCTAAACCCTTTCATTCTGTAAAGGAGGTAACTACTAATATTAGGTAGAGTAAGTAACTCTTTGAATATTATTAACAATAAATACTTACTTCATTGTATTCACATATATGTCACTTAAGGTGACCATTGAAAACCAGTGCTGTGTTATGGCTCATGGCCAATACAGCAATATGTTGAGTGGTCACCTGTCACAGCCACGACGTGCAACTACTTACTTTTATTTGTTTTAGTAGTTATTTTTAATTGACTTCTACGTTCTAGCAAGTAGCATGTACATGTCGTGTTGTGGCATATAAAATTATTTTTCTTTCTTTCAATGTTTCTATATAGAAGAAATACGATTAATATAATATTACCTGCTTTATTATATCATATTTAAATGATTTAGTTTAATTTTAAGCACATAAAAAGTACACTTTCCATCTCAGTTAATACTTCAGTTATAAATTATATTTTAAGTACATCATAACATTTGTATGTATATCAAGGTCGATTTCCGACCTTCCTACCTGTCCTTCAAGTGACAGACGACATGTCAACTCTAGGGTTTTTATTTTCCCTGCTTTTTTGTATCCCCGAGACCCGTGAATAAAATAATTACTTTCGCGGCAATTCCCAGATCTATGGAATACTAAAAAGCATAATAGAATGCAAAAATTATACAACGTATCACCCAAATTTATATTAATTTATGTATTAAAAACCATTATTATTATGTATTATGTGGATTAAAAACCTACAAAAACACAAAAAATACGAATACCCAATTTATTTTTAGGATATTAGCAATCACGAATTTCTAACCGAAATATTTATGATTAGGTTCATACCTATTACCTGACCTATGTCATCATAATGTAGTGTGTTTACATAACGATATTTGAAATAATCAATAACATATTAAAGATTACAAAGAAAAAACATATTAAGTACACTAACATTATTTTTCACACTTACACGTAGCTCGGGTTATCATTATTTATTGAAGTTTCTCGTTATTATTCCTCACTTGTAGATTGTTAACTTAATTGGATAGTTTATTTACTAACACTTCCCGTCGAGGATCCTTCAATTTCCCGGGATTTCCCAGGAACGGGAATCCGGAAAATATATTCTAGTCAACAACCTTCTCATTTTCAATTTGACAGCTAGTGATACCCTATGTTAATGACGCTGCCATTGATTGGTCTCCCAATGATTTTAACGTAGTAAGTATGTAGTACTAACGCGCAGACGCAGTCTCACTGACGCCTGTGACGTGACTATCACAGAAAACCGGCGTAAAGTAGCAGCTTGCCGCTGCGTTTCGTACGGTGAGTGAGATATCCGGAGGCCCAAATCCCCCTCCCCTTCCCAATCCCTTATTATCCCTTTCCTTTAAGGTCGGCAACGCGCCCATAATTCTTTTGTATTGTGGGCGTACATGGGCGGTGGAGATCGCTTACCATCAGGTGACCCACTTGCTCGATTGCCGGCCTATACTATAAAAAAGTCTGCCTTTATTGTAACATAGGTACTATAATAATTTTATTTCACTTATATTATACTTCACAGTATTGATGCTGAAAACAGGCGTATGTTATTCGAATGAGTTTATAAGTACATTCATACACTAAGGTACAATCATTCATATATTTTGCAACAAACATCGTCATTCACCTCACCCACTCATTGGCGTCATCAAAGGATTTCAAAATCCGAATCCGCGCCAAAACAGTGATCCGGGATAGAAGCCAGCGAGTGCAGCGGAACTTTCACGCGTATATAACATCTGAGCCGAGGGGCGGCACGGACAGTAAGACTAACATCGCCGAGCCCCGCACGAGCGCCGAACGATCGCGCGCCCGCGAAAACGAAAGTGAACACTTCAACTGTGATACTGTGTTGTGAACTCTGGAACAGTGATCGGTAGCTGCCCTGTTATCCTGAATCTGTTTCTTCTTCTCATTGAAAACTCGCCTGAAAAGGTACTTGGATTTATTTGTGCGTCAATGGTTTGGATTAACCAATTATGGTTGTATGATAATTTTAATAATAAATGTGTGGAATTATAATAAATTAATATTTAAATTGAGCTAATTCCAAGCCTCTCAAGTAAGGGATGCCCTGCAATATACTATAAGAGATATGTAGAGTCATAGAGTAATCACAACTCTAGTAGCAATAACTACTACACATATAGTACAGCTTACTTTTATTCTAAGAAAATATATTAATGATAGCGTCAGTAAGTTTATGGAAATTAAATAACTAGTAGTATTGTCTGAAACGAGCTCTTCAAATTAAAATTATTTTCAAAGTAAACTTTAGCACTGGTCGTAGCACTTAATTTAATAAAACTTCAAACTTAAAATAGTAACATGAATAATAATTAAAACAGAATAATTAATTATTATGTGGATATAAAAAGGTATTAGGTTTACTTGAAAGATTGCATAAAATGTTTTGTTATACATAGAATTTTAACCGAATTAAAAAAAGGTGGAGGTTCTAAATTCGTCGGAATCTTTTGTTTTTATTTAAACGAGAATTAGGGTGAACAGAAACAAAAATGGATTAATTTTGTGTGTACATAGTTAGGTATAAACTTGGCGCGGATAAAATTTATCTTAGTATTCATCTTACTTACTAAGCTTCCAAACCTGGGGGTGAAAGAATAGTTTTGAATTCACCAGCCTTCCAAGTCCGACGTTTACGCATTCGAGTGACTTGATCGGGGCCCTGACCAATTTTCCTAAGCTGGTGCTCTTTCGGCGAAAGTGGGACGGTTCCGAAGGATCTTAGAATACCTGGAAAGCTGCCGGTACCGCCCCAATGCTTTACTTTTGTGGTCCGTTTCTTTTGGAACTTGGAAGCCCACACACATTCGGAACGCCCTCGGCGTCTACGGGAATACGAAATTTTCACACTGCCATCTGAGAAAGATCTTGGGGTCGCACCAAGAAAATGTAGGTACAAATGTACTAAAGCCGCGCATCCTTCGTTGTGCGACCGCGACCCCAATTACCCCAATTAGTCTCCTCTTACAACAGGCAGGGGTATCGTGGTAGAATTCTTCAAATACTCCCACATTACGGGAATCGCCAATCAGTCGTCAACCCAGCGCCTTTTTCTCGTTTGGCGGTGTGCGGTATCAAATCATTCCCGATCCAGTTCGAGATCTCCTTCTGCGACATGACACGTTCACAGACAGAGTCCACCGCACGCCACGACCTCTGCCTGCCGTGACAAGTACTAGACAGACGACTCTTCTGAGAGCGCTGCGTTCTTCGTCCTAGGCTGGGCACTCCTCGAGAGTGAGTTGACAATTTCTTTGTGGCAGCTGCCACAATGGTGGCACGTGACAGACTCCTCGTTTCCAATCCGATACAGGAACGAACCAAAATATCCGTGCCCCTTCAGCAACTGTGACAGTTGGAACGTCGGTGTACCATGGCACCTGTCAAAACACTGTCTAAAGACAGGACGCATGGACAGTCGGGCCCTGACTTCCTTGGAGGCCAGACTCTGTGCGCGACGGAACGCATCCTCCCACCAAAAGAAACCTGACGACAGGAAATTGGCGTTCAGGTCCGAGGGCAGAGTGCCACAAATACGCACGCTGCCTCATGAGTTATACATATAAACTGAGTTAACTGTTTTCTCCTAAAAATAAACAAACATTTACAAATATTTTTTGGACAAAATTAAGCTTGACGTAACACTGGCCGATTTATTTGCTTTAAAATATCAAACCAAATCATCCCTGCGTGCCTTTTCACCCCATTTCATTGTAGTTGCAAATGGTACCACTTAAAACGCCTGAAATACTTATTTGTTATATTATAGGTATATTGAAGTAGAAATATGTAAAAGGCATTTAAAACACGCACGTAATTACGCGTTACATTCCTTATCTCCGAATTGTACAATTGTAGAAAGTTGCATAATGTTACTTTCACTCAGCAGTGCCGCGCCGCCCGAAATTATCTCTTTCATATCGCGGATATTTGAAGCGCGCAATTTGCATTTGTTCAACCGTTTTTGCTACACGTAGCTGACAATTTTTAAAGCATTTTAACGTGCGTGCGAAGCCCGTTGCAAATTGTTCTTTATTTCAATAATAGTACGAGTCATGTGAAGACGCGACATGTGGTAAAGCCGGTGTGTGGAAAGTGGGCCACACGTCACACCGCTCGCATTTTATAGGTGTACAAGTGAGGTTTCTCGTTTTACGTTAAATATGTATGTGAAATGGTAGTAAATAGTTTACATAGTAATTTTTTCATATTTCACTTTAAAGAATCTCTTTATGCGCCGTTTTTGATAACAACAAAGTAAGTTAGTACTAAAAAGGCTATTCGAATATGTAGTTAACCCATAGTATAAGCAATATATAATATACCTACTTAAATTTAAAAGGCAAAATACTGGATGATTAGATATTATACTTTAAGTTAGGTTTAAATAAACAATTTTGTTCTACTTAGACACCAAATTCAATATTTCTGAATGATAATAAACTGACGCTGCAACTTGTACACAATATTTCATTAATTAAAAGTAAACATTATTCGAGTGAAATTATTTACTACGCAATATCCGAAGGGGTAGGCAGAGGTGTAACCAGCACACCCACATTTTACTGAGCGTATCTCCATTCCATCATGTGATAGGGGGCGAGCCCATCGCCATGCCGGGCACAATTCCAGACTCCGAGCTGATGATGAACATCTCGTAATAGAAAAACCCAACATCACTTTTACCCGACCCGGGGACCGAACCCGAGACTTCAGCGTTAGCCTCAGTCGTATTGCATACCTACGCATCACAACTGCGCCACCGAGGCAGTCATGATATGATATTCATATGATATTCACGGGTAATATTACTTATTAATAGATCTATCAACCTCTTCTTCGATATGTTGAGGCATAGACATATAGAAAAACGTATCTATGGTTGAGGCGACTCAGCATACTTCCATGTTATACTAAATGTAAAGGGCACGGTTACATGTGTAGCAAGCATGTGCACCCGGTATGCCACCCCAAAATCTTTCTGGCTTACACAAGAATCCCGCTAATCACGTCCTTCCAGATGTCTTTATCTACCTTTATTTAAAATCATGCCCATTCCAAAAAAAAACACTTATTCCTACGCCCTCGCACAATTGACACTAGTAATAATTGTTTTAGCAACTGGTCTAGAAATTTTTGGGCATTGTGAGACTTATCATATTATGTCTCGTTATATATTTTTTTGTTAGCTTGAATGACGAAACGAGCACATCGCTCGCCTGATGGTAAGCGTAACGTCTTCCCATAAACAGAAGCAACTGCAAACAGAACTTTGAATTAAAAAGCACTGGAGTGCACTCGTCACACCAAGACACAAGATGTTATGTCTCATAATGAGCAGTAATTTCACTGGCTTCAATATCCTTCAAACGGAAACACAACAGTGCTTACACACCGTTGCTTGGAAGCAGAAATAGACAAAGCGGTGCTACCAACCCAGGCGGCCTCTACCAGACCTACCTCCTTGTAAATGTACCACTATGTCTTTCTATGTGTATCTGAATACCATCAGGTTTTACCTAATAACATTTAAATATAGAAGGTTTAGAAGGCGATAAAAATAATTACGACATATCAATATTACGTAAGCGAAAGTTCTATTCACATTTGCCGATATCTTAATACGAGTAAGTTATTTATAGTGGTAGAACTACGCTGTAGACAGTTTTATCTACAGCATGAATGGGCCGGCTCGACCGAGTTGGTGCCCCTGTCGCACAGAAAACCGACGTGAAATAGCAGGTTGCTGTTGCGTTAAGTACGGTGAGTGAGATATCTGGAGGCCCAAATCCCCTTCGCATTCCCAATCCCTTATCATCTCTTACCTTTAAGGTCGGCGGTAATGCGTTCACGATTCTTCATTTATTGTGGATGTTCTTGGGCGGTGGAGATAATTTACCATCACGTTACCTCCTATTCATAAAACAAAACATAATATTTTAATGATAAACAACTTAGGATGTTTAAGACAACAAACAATACATCACTATCAAAAAATATACCAAGTCTCTTCTGATTTTTATTTTCAACAATTAATTAAAATCCTTATCTACATCTGTCCGCCTAGCGTTAGTCAAAATAGTAGGTATTTGTGCATAATTTGTGTAAACCCAGTACTAAGTACGCTAGAGTCGTGCAATTTCTACAACAGTCATAAAATATAACGAAGCTGTTGTCTTCATTAAGATTATCTGCTACAAAGCGGATGTGGACTCACAACTGAACACGCATATTACTTCAGCGAGCGTATTGCAAAATCGCAGTCAACATTAACGCTTCCCATTCTATTGTTTGAGTGTATTAAGGTTTTGTAAGTTTTCGTCACGGTAATGTCCCATGTTTAGAGGCAACGAAATTGCGCAATGTTTAAAGAAAACATAATGAGTCTTGAGTTATTTGGGTTTTCAGCGTTTTACCAATAAAACCAATTTCTTGTTTACCTACTGGGTGTTGAAAGACTAAAAATTACTATAGATTAACAGTCATATAAATTGCCAATCACGGATTAATCCGAGAAAACTCAAGTTTGCAGAATATCGTGATACCTTTCATAAACAGATGTGTGAGAGCAAGAAGATCATTACCTACATTTCTTTAAAATAAATTTCTACCGTTTGTCACATGCCGAGATAGATTGGAAATCGTTCGACCGGTTAGTGTTATGTAACAACATTCAACGCCCAAAGTTGTGTATCATTTGATATGCATTTATGAGCGTGCATTAGAAAACAGCCATCACTTTTACTGCCGCATATAGGTACGTAGGGTACTGTAATATTATGTATAATTATTTATTACACATTATTAATTACTGCTTTCACTTTCTGGGTTTATAGAATTTGTGTTTACGAGATAATGTATGAATATAACGGAATCATCGCGGAGAAAGCTTTAATGAAAATATCCAGTTAATTTCCGTCAAGACGATTCAAAATAATAATCAATATCATTCGGTAACATCGGGTGGATGTCCGAAGATTAAAATAATAAATTTAATCAAAAAGTGAAGCTACCTACATGTTCTCATAAAATAGTTCATATAATAATATTATTACGCTGTTTTATATTATGCACATTATAGTATATTAATTTTAAATATTCGACAGCAACCGGTTTATTGAAGTCATTGAGAAAAATAAAAATTAAGGGATTATGCAAACATACCATTCATATTTCATTTAACGTCTAGTGTATAGTAAACATGGCGAATTAGTTTAGGAAGTGATCAAAACGAAATAAGCGGAAAATGCATGACGGATCCGCAAGCCGCAGCAAACAAGTAACAACATACGTGGCTCATAGTGCCGTCTTAAATTACAGACAGTGTTGTATGGCTGCCTCAAACAGGTAGGTACCGCCATATATGCACATCCGGGCCTCCCGGACCAAGTCAATACTTATCACAATTCTATACAGATTTTGTTTCGAATCATTCAATATTTATGTCGTTTGCCTGATATTTAATACAAATTAAAAATATTTTTGTCCTTTAAATATTAAATACAATACTGATATCATGCCCCTATGACCTTATCATGGTGGTATTTATAGATATTGGAACTATAAATGAACTTGACAAATAGAATATTAAATTATTGACTACCGCACAGCATACTTACGCAGATACGTTAAGAAATGTCTAAGCACGTGTAAAGCATAGACTCGAGTCAAGTTGTATCGTCACCGGTGAGTGGAAAGCGAGTCAGTGTGTCAGGCGCGGAGCCCCGGCCGCGGCCGTGGCCGCTCCTACCTACCCATCTCTCAATAACACCCAGATCGCTTTGATTAATACCCTTGTTGTCATTTAAACAGCATGCCTCCTATGGCTTATTCTACTTTTATAAGTTTTACCTACATTCATTTTCAATACAGTTGCAGACATCTGCATATAATATTAAATCACATTGTTTAATAGAATAAGTGATACGAGACATTTGTCGCGTAACAATTTGGGATAATCATTGTTCTAACAAATGATTACACCGATCCAACTGATTTATTAAGCAGTTAATACATCATCCAATTAACAAAGTTTTGTAGAGAACATAAAGTATGGGGAAATTTAATGCAGTCATCTAAAATTTATTGAATGTATGTAGTTATTAAATTGAAGCGATGCTATAAAATATGTATGTAATTAGTTGTAGAAAGAGAAACTGATATTATTATATCAATTGACGGATCGCAATTAGTAGGTACATAAACTAGATTACGAGGGATTTGCGAAGGGTGTGATGGTATTTTATTGAGTGGCACAGTGGTAACTAGGTTAGACGGGAGCCGGTTCTACGGCACTTATCAGCATAAACAGTGTGTAATTGCGCATAAACATGTATTGGGAACGATTTAATATATTAGTAAGGAAGCTGAGCGTATGTCCAATTTTTCCGTGTGGATATTTATTAATATTAAGGTTTTAACTTTCTCTTAATATGTGTATTATAAAAACTTATTTTTGGATTTAATATCTGTTGCATCACTTAATATTTATTTTAATTGCACGTTAAATATGATGCAGTACATTTTGTGTTATGTTGATGAAACTAATTTATTTTCAATTTACACTCATTGTAAAAAACAAAAAAAATACTTAATGTACCATTGGAAAGATTTAATTCGATATAGAATGATGAATCAAGCGATCGTATTTAATAGGTTAATATCATACTTTCGGGGATTTAAGTCATTATTTTTTTTTTCTATATGTACGTTCAATGACTAGGCGATAGGCCTGCCACAAATTACATTCGAAAGCTAATACATCCGTTTCATTTCATAATGGCATTAGAAAAATGAACTTAATAATAAATCTACTTCATTTGGTTATTATTATTATTTTCACCTTACTATTGTTTTTACATTGTTACCATAAAGCGCGGGAGCACGCGTGCCCTACTATAAATACTAAAGCTGAGTTCCAAAGTAGAACTCATTTCTTTTTCTGAGAAAATGCGACGTGACTTTATCTGCTCTCATATTAAAACAATAAAATTACTCATATTACCTATTACTTGATAATTTAATGTTTTCGGAGCTTAATTAATAGGGGTAACGACCGGAAAGGGAAATTACAATAGAAAAGTGAGATTTAAAATTAATTATGCTCCAACTCAATATAATCGTTCTATTCATATCAACTTATTGTATGTTAAATCTTTCATACTAATTATAGTTTTTGACCGTAGTTGCCTGCTTCGGGCAGTCTTATTCTACATTGTAATAATTGTTATAAAACAGTTGTAATGTAAGTAATTGTTTACAACATGACTTACCTATTGCATTTTGTTTTCAGTAGGTACAAAGTAGTCTTAAGTATATTTAAGTAAAATATTTATCGACGGGCTCCTATTAAATACACAAATCACTTTATTTCTATAACATTACCGGATAACAAATTTTTTTGAGGTGTAGTTATGTTAAATAAATTACAAAATTTTAATACTATTTGCACAACTTGTAGTTAAAGTAGTTCATTTACTCGTTTCGAACTAGTCAAGCATTGTTTATTATTCTTTTAGATTTCCTAAAAATAAATTTTACTTATAAACACTAAAATAACTAGGTACAATAATGTGACCGATAGCGAAATTTGTAATTACGTGGTTTTGCAAATATGAAAAAATTACTAACTATTTCTACGTTAAATTGTGCCAGTTTTTCTTGCATCCGCTATACAGCTGACGTAACTTTTTTCTTTTGTCCTCGGATGAGGTTCTGAAGAATGCGGTTATGCGAACAACGGATAACAGCTTTCCATTGATTGTTTAGTTTGATTCCGATGCCTCAACGTGCGGAATAAACACTTGTTTGCTTTGTATATTCGCATAACAAATAGCTAAACTTTTAGATTGGACTCGCAGATCTAGTCAGAAAATAGATTATGAATTCTAAACAGATAACAGCAAAAACTGTAAACCTGTTTTCCATCTCGATTATGTCAGTTAAAAATTAAGAAATTATTATAAGCCCCTGTTTCACAATATCCAAGTAAAAATTATTTAACAAATAAATTAAAAAACCGGCAAAATATATAATCAACACTCTGCCAATATAGCATGTCAAATTGATACTTCGTAAATTGGTTGTGTGGGTAATGTTTTATCTGGCGGTGTATATAGTGATTCAGGCGCTAATTATCTGAATTTGTTATCAGGCTTATTTATTTATGTCTTTACAACATGATTTATATAATAAATAAACCCTACATTCATCCATATTCAATCAGTCTTCATTGTCCCACTGCTGGGCAAAGGTCGCTTCATTCCTTCCACTTCTCTCTGTCCTTTGCTAGATTATTCCAATCTGGTCAGAATGTGGTGAGCTCGTCCCGCCATCTTCTCCTTGGTCTGTCACACATATAATCCACATTAAAAAGTCTCGTATCGTACTGTATTAACAACTACAAACAACTTTTAGTGCCTTAATACGAAACACGAAATACATATTATCGGATTACACAAACATCCGGTCGTAGGTCCTTCGAGGCCTTCTGCGTTAGTACCCCCGCTTTGTCTATTACTACTGATAACATCAGTGTGTAAGCACTGTTGTGTTTCGGTTTGAAGGACATTGAAGCTAATGAAATTACCATGCCGTACTTTATAATTCGAAGTTCTGAGTGGTGTTGTTTCTGTTTATGGACAGGCGTGACGCTTAACATCAAACAAGCAAACTGCTCGTCTCCTCATTAACACTATTTAAAAAAATGTCTTGGTGCGAGGATCAAACCCCTGCTTACTGTTTCACAACCGGCTACTTGTTCAATACATCTTGAATGTTATCGAAAATTCCCAAGCATCTACTATAAGGTAGGTCAGTTCCTCTGTCTTCCTGACTGATCTGACCGTTCCAAAAATGTAGAGCTACTTGATAACAATATGGGAAAACTGTTATATTTATTTTATTGTGATGGAAAGTCATGAATAATAAACAAGAATGGCAAACAAGCGGCGCCCCTATGACGACTGCACCTAACGAGATGATAGAGCCCCTATGCAGTCCCAATCACTGCACTAAGCTAGGGGAAAATTTTAACTGATTTCCCTTTTGTTATATAATCTATCAGTGGACGATAGGGACACAAGTTTCTCCTTCACATCAAAACCGATAAACCTGTCTCCTGAAAGTTTCCATGTCGCAACTCCAGCGTGTCACAGCTTTCTGCAAATCGACAACTAAACTTAAATATTTCATAAGTAATGAACTAAGGTTCACACAAAGTAAATTTACGTCTAATATCACTTCGATGCTAGTCACTCAGTCGTGTACAAACTCCATCACAAATAAAGGTGGATCACAAGAGAAACTATTGTGTTAAAACTCTCAAGAAACCGAAAGTATTAATTTGAATTGCTCATGCATGTTTAAATTTATATGAATTATATTTTTAAAGTTGGATTGAAGAAAGTGTATCAAATTATTGTGCTCCAATTATGATGTGAAGTTTTGTGTTCCGGCTAATGAGTTTGGTGCGCGGGATATCGGACGATAACATCGCGTCGCCGCGAAATAGAGACAATGCAGTTGGCAGCACGCGTTTGTATCGTTTGTATGGAGACATTACATTCGTTCGTTGTAGCTTTATTCCGCTTTATTCCAAGCGACATTAAGCTTATTATTTAATGTTAATAGTATGTTTTTAAAGATTCTCTAAGATACAAATTGTAAATAAACCGATAGTATCAAATTCAAATGAATAAAATCGTTCACCAATCAAGAGATCACAATCTAATGATACTGACATGTTTGAACAAACCGCAGCTATTTCTAGGTGGTCGGGTATTTCAGAAAGATGTTAAAGTAGACTCGGGATCAAAATAATGGACTAAAAATATATACGGACTAAAAAATGTCCGAACTAAAGGACGTTGGCAAAACCAAAGTTACTGAATATACTAATGCAAAAACTATAAAACAGACTTAAAAAAATAACAGAAAAGAAAAAATAACAATGATTTCTTGAGGGATTTTTAGAAATCATTGTTATTTTTGACTTTTCAGTGTTATTTATGAAGTAGTTTTTCATTTTATTACTCTACTCTTAAGAACTCATAAGTTCTTAACAAAAATATGCCACCACATTGCAGCTAAACTCGATCGATCAAAACTTTCTTTCAAATATTTCTGTAACATGTGTTAAAAAGTATGCTGCGAGTGCCACCCCACTACGAGTGCGATAAGGGCAGGTGGAAGAAAAATAATAATGGTGTAGAAATCTATGTACATACATAAAAAACGCAAAAAGAAAGGCTCGTCGATTGAGACCTCCTCCTATTTTGATTTGATTTAATATTCGTTAAGAATGCTCGCTCATTATCACAAATTAAGAAAAATATTGCTATTTTAGGAAATTAATGATTCCACGTGAAAATCAGAAATGTCAAAAAGAAAGCAACCTTGAGTTGAGAAACTATTCACGCCTATATATTGTAATATCTTAATCAAAGGTCTTAAAAATAAGTTTCTCACAGTTACCTCAGATAAATTTATATGATCGACTACATATTTTTACCTTTGACAATATTTCTTATCGAACTACGAGTATATTAGAACCAGTTGGACAGTTTAAGGGCCTACTCGATGAAACTGGTGCATTATTTATTATGGCTGCGATTTCTCGGAGTACGTCTAAAGATTTCACCACTTTCATCTCGTATTTACGAGTGTGTTCAGACTTACGTACATACCGACACACCGTCAGCAAATTTCAGGTGCGCTTCGGAAAATACCGACTTATAAATTGGAAGAAAAGTATAATGTAGCGACTGAGCTACTATTCAAAATACGTTTTATTATACAATGGTATTTAATACAAATATCAAATAACTTTTATTTTAACCAAGAAGTGTGAATATGAGATATAATCTCAATATTCGGTGAAACATTTTTTTTTTACTTTGACTTGTTAAAGCTGATATCATTCTGTAAATCGCAGATCACTGAAAATATTGTAATGTAGATCTTCTCCAATAAGAAATAACAACAGTTTATACCTACCACGTTGAAAAAAATACTAAAATCTCTACAAGTTCTGTATATAGGTAGTACTTATTATGATTAAAGTTATGCGTTTCGGAAGTGTTCACGTAAGTATTTCCGAAAAATGAACGCATGTTCAAAATGACTTAAATAATAGTAAATACCTGTTACAACTTTAGTATACATATTTTTCTCTTGTGTGACTAACTATCACTAACGCCTAAAAAGCGGAGATTGACAAAGTACCTTAGCTTTAATTATAGTACTGTATGCATAAGTATATATTTACCATTCAATCATACGAAACTTTAACATTTACCTAAATATTTAGAAAAACAAAAAACTGACAATGATAGTATATTCCTTTAAGCTGTTTCGTGCCTTTGTTATGTGCTTTCACTTTCACGTATTTCCGCTAACGCAGTGTCCCGGGAAGACGGCTTATCGATAAAATAGTCCATTGTGTTCATGCTATTGTCACAAGGACGATTTCACCTCCGTCACAGAACCAGACAAGCGACAAAGACGGCTCGTTTGGTCGATTCAATTATTATTTGTGACATCATAATATAACAATAGGCACTGTCTCTTTATTATGTGGTTGTTATATAATAGACCAGTACATAAAATACATGTTATGTAATGCTAATATGTTATTGTTCGATAGTACCAAACTATATTTGGATATGTCTGTTTATTGTTGTTAATACTTGTATCTGAGTGATTGAACTTTCAATCATTATTTTATTGAACAGTAAAATCTTATAGTTATCTTACAATTATAGTTTCTATATATTGCGTAAATTAAATCACAATATGCAGTAAAACACATCTGTAACAATAAATGGAATTTTCTAGTTTGTTATCTCTTTTCCATACTAATATTATAAATGTGAAAGTTACTCTGACTACCGGTTACGTTTTCACGGATAAGCTACTGAACCGATTTTGATGTAACTTGGTATGAAGAAAGCTTGCACCCTAGAGAAGGACATAGGCTACATTTTATCGCATATAAGTTACTGTTGGATGGGAAACCGAAACCTACACGGGCAAAGCCTCGCGGCAAAATTTAGTTTATGATATATCATGAAAATATTTATTATAAACGCACATTATATCTATTTAATCGCGTCATTGGTCTAGTGGCAGGGTGCTCAGACTATAAAATCGATAAGGTCCTGGGTTAAAATGCATATACATTTCCGGGATGGATTCTGTATCCGATATAGCCAATGTAGCCAATAAGTTTAACGAAGCGTGGATGTACTACTTTGGATTGCACCTCTTTATACCCCTTATACATACATGCATGAACTTATATTTTTATAATATATATGTAGGTATTATACCAAAATATGACATTTAAGTTCTGTACTAAAGGTCTCATCAATCTATGCAGAGCAGCTAAGGGCATTGAATTTATGTCATCTACGCCTCCTGTCACTTTTTCAAACGTAAGCAACGTATGCATGTATTATAATATCTGGACACCTGATTTTATATAAAAACCTAAGTGTTGGCTAATAAGTAATAGCGGAATCATACGGTTCGATTTTAGTTCATCAACTGCTAAATTACATGCGACTTGAACCGTCTGAACCATACAGATTTTTGATTCAAGTAAATTGATCAACTAAAATTGAAACTGTGTGAACCCGCTATAAGTGAAAACCTAATTACTATTACGATTCTACCAGTGGGATAAGGGCAGGTCGAAAAAGAATTGAGTGAAACAAGTCAGTATCTACCTTAGCTGCTAGGCCTTTCCGCTTGTGACTAACTTCAGAGTGGCCAATAGGCAATTCATTAATTTGATATTAATATCCACATATTATGTAAGCAGGTATACTTCTACTGTTTAATATTCCACGTGAGTTTGCAGCAAACTGGTTTAATGCGTTGTCAGTGTCAAAATGGTATTGTTATTAAAGCACAATAACAAACAGTGTTGTGATTGGTAGAGGTCAAACCACGACATACTTTTCCTTTTATAGACTGAATGAATAAGCAATTTGTTTTAAATTTAGACTTGCACTTGAATAAAAAGGGTAAGCATATATTTGTGATTCAAATTAATTACAATACATTATTTTAAGCGAACGTAGAATTTAGCAGTGGACTTACACAATTATTGTTGTATTAGCTTTTGCTCGCGGCTCCACCCGCTTGAACAGCCTTTTCCGGGATAAAAAGTAGTCTATAACCGTCTCTTGTCCTATCTATCTCTATATTAAAATTAATTAACATCGGTTCAGCGATTTAGGCGTGAAAGCATAAAACACAAACAAACGAACTAACTTTCGTATTTATCATGTTAGTTAGGATAAAGATAATGACACTATGTTAAACAGAACAGTATACTTATACAATATATGACTTATTGTTGGATTTTTACACATGTAGACCAAATAGTTGTGTGTTTCTAAGTGTTTTAACTTATTTTTATGTATTAATTTAAATTAACAGACCAGTAATACGTGTATTAAAATTATAAAAATAACAAAATGAAAAAAACTAGTTACACATGCCTATTAAAGGCGTGTATAGCATTCATAATAAGTATATGTGTAACATTAAATCATTGTAAGAAACAATAAGAAGATTAACCTAACAGTTTTAATTGTTACTGGTGTATATGGTAATATCAGTATCTAATTGAGTTCATATCATAGTGTGGTATAATTATTATAAGGGAAAAAAACTTTAAGACTACTAAGGGACTTACTTTAGTAAGGGTTTTAGGGACTTACTTGCAAAGACCCGAAATAAGCTTGGCGAACGTGGGTGCACTAGTTGCACCTCTGCCTACCCCTTCGGGGATAAAGGCGTGAGCTTATGTATCTACGTAGAAATCTAAAAAAACAAAAAATACGTATTGTTTTTTTTATTAATTCTTAATTATTAATCAATTATGTTATATTGTTTCAGGTTTTCAAGTCAAAGAATTAGACGTGAATTTATGACACCGAGATAATATTTATGTGAGTATCTCTTATCATCGTTTTTGTTACAAATATATGATTTAGATGTCACTATAGACAAAAATCTAATAGAAATATCTCTAATATATAACACAAACATATATCTAATCTATCTATCGAAGTTTTGTGTATATATCTTACACAAAACTTCGGGCACGTGTCTGCGCTCGACGTTACTAAAGTTAGACTATAGCCAAACACATGGTAAAATAGTCAAAAAATCTTGAAAAGTATTTTAAACGTGTTTCTCATCACTAAATTGCTCTTGTGACGTTACTAAACTAAAACTTTCGGAAGTACTTGCGGAATCTATTTAGATCTATCATCTATAACTGTGGATGTTCTTAAGAAAAAAAGAAAATGGTAAACCAAATGTTAAGTAAATTAAAATAAAAGTTTATGTGGTTGTATACTCTGTGTGCTACTATTGTCCTACTATAATTACTTGTAACTCTTGTTACAATTATTATTTATTATGCTACGTAGTGAGTTTTAGATACTTAAAAATCTAAATGTCCCAATGTATTTTAACCTGGCACAGCAAACACAGTGCATTCTACGGAATAAAGTAACTAAATTGGAATTCAGTACATAACTGTGTTTGTTATAAAAATTACACACAAATAATAAAATAATTATGGAATAATTTTTCATTATCACTTTTACTTCTTTCAAATTGTACAATATGAGCATGTCGTGTGGTTAAAACATTTTGTTAATGACCGAGTTTATTGCTACGCCGCACTGGCGCTGTTACGTAAGTTGTCGGTAAAACCCATTTAGTGTAAGCTCTACTCTCGAGGCAACGCGAGTGAAAGTGTTTAAGGACATAAATCTTTCCGGTCTCTTGTTCTTTTGTCATTGATTTTATTATTACGCATCAATTATTATGGTAATTTAAATCGCCAATTTATCCTTTAAATATATCCTAATCCACGTTATAACCAATATCGTATCAACGTAAATATAGAAATGTAGGTAATTATTACCTATTGGTATTATAGCTTAATAGTCACTGATTGATACGACCGACTCAAAATTGTTTAGTTTTATTTTTAACTTCATACCTAGTTTTTGTGAGTCGGTTTTATTTTTTGTTGTATTTATGTTACTGAAAGAATCATCAAAATTAAGCATGTGCATAAATAAAGGTAAATAATAACATCAAGGTGTTTTAGTCATTCATCCCCGATTTCAACCCCTTAACAGTGTAATTATTTCTTTAAATTCAAATAGGACCAACAGCATAGTAATAAAGCCTTTTGAATATAAACATAATCATCTAAATCGGTCTACATTTAGAGGAGTTATGCGTTTAACCTTTTTTTGTGGCAGTTAAAAATAAACGAACTCACCACAAAACATATAAATTTGAGTATTGAAATTGAATTAGATGTTATTTTAAAAACTGCATATTTGTATTCCATTTTTAAAACTTACTTCAAATTCGAAATGGGCTCTCTGATACTGCGCTTTAAGTTATGCTGTTCGACAATGTCCGTTTTTTTACGAATTAGTACGAATATGCAATGAATTCCTGGCCATCCGGAACCGGTAAGTCATTCAGGAGAAAAAATAGTATAATACATAATTAATTAATGTTGTAACACGTATTAATTAAGTCATTGTCATCAGACGTCTGTATTTTCAAAATATCCGAAGACTGCCGAAACGCATAATTTAAATTGTACCACTAATAACTATTACACATATAAATTAAAGTAGGAAACAACCTGTAACTTTGTTTACGGAAAACAGTACCTAATCAAAAAGAATTCTTCAGCAAATAACCATTATTAGTAGAAAGCATATGGGGCTATGTCTATTGACGAAAGAATTTGAAGTGAAAGCAGTTTCCTTTAGATCTTTAGTAATAGCTTTGAGAGCGGAGACGACGTCCTTGAAAGTCGAAAGACGTCCGCATTTTGATTTCGTCATGAAAGGGAGTTCCCATGACCATAATAACTCTACAAGATTACGCAAGTCGAATGCATTCGGCCCTACAGGTATAATTATTTGTGAGGTATCTACTATTTGATAATAATCATCATAGTAAAATAGTATATTTAATCATGTACGCCCGAATATAATCAACTTAAACGCAACTCAAGCATTTAAGATTTGTGACACATGTTAAGTGCCCTAAGCCCTTAGGCAGGCGATCGTTGAGTAGCGTTTCAGTATTCGGACGTTAGAGCTGTAAATAATTACAAATCGAGTAACCCTGACACTTAAACCACATTGACATTGACGAAAGTATAAAATTAAATATTTGCATTCTGCGTTTTTTATTTAGCTCAGTTATAATCAAACAGTAAATTAAATATTCTAAAAACAATTTAACATATAAACTTCGGCAAGCAAACCCGCGCGTGTATCTACATAGCGATCTTGAATTATGATGTCAGGGTGTTACGCAACAGTGGGAGCGTCGCCCTCGTCCTTGGCCCGTAACTTTCTCTTCCGCCCGCCCGCACGACTTGCATTCAGTAAATAAATCTTTTTTTTTGTCTGTTATAGACGGTATACCGTGTTATTTACTAACACGTGTATAAACGATTTTAGTTAGCCATTTCTGGCGTAATCACATTATTAAGATAATTACATCGATTTTAGTGTAATAATTCTATATAAAGTATGAAGCTATTTTAAAGATGTTTCTATAATTTTTCCATTTCAAATATGAACGCGAGAAGGTAAAGTTTCACTGAGAACCGTATTCTACTAAAAATCTTACGATATAAAACTAGTTGATGGGGCTAAATGTTAGGACAGTAATTGCTAGTTTCCGTATATATTGCATTTAATTTGATGTGCGTTAGTTCCATTTGCATATATTAGACTTGAGTGCTTCGATAACATGAGCTACCTACCGGATAGCACTACTAGGCACTAGATCAGACCTTAGAAGTTCTGACATTGAAGTTTTTAAAACAGAAAGATGGTGAACGAGTAAATATACCACCCGTTGGAAGAATTTGTAGATCCTTGTCAATCTTATTGACTGTAAAAGCTAACAGCAAAGCTAACATTTTGTGTCGTATTTTGTAAGACTGTAGTACCACACCGGTCGAGCCGGCCCTTTAATCTTGTAGACAAAACTGTTTATAGCACAACTCTACTAATTTAGAATAGAAGAAATCAGTTTATTTAAAATCATTATTTATTAGCGTGTTTGTTTTAGCATAAAAATATCCATCTACAATTTGACTAATAAACATCCGAATTCATACTCACAAACTTTCATATTTATAATAGTAGTAGGAAATATGATTATATATTTAAGTGGTAGAGCCACGTTGTAGACAGTTTTTCTTTAGTATGAATGGGACAGCTCTAGCGGGTTGTTACTACTATCTCACAGAAAACCGACGTAAAGTAGCAGCTTACTGTTGCGTTTCGTACGGTGAGTGAGATATCCGGATGCCTCAATTCCTCTCCCCCTT
This sequence comes from Mimas tiliae, assembly GCA_905332985.1. Taxonomy (NCBI): domain Eukaryota; kingdom Metazoa; phylum Arthropoda; class Insecta; order Lepidoptera; family Sphingidae; genus Mimas; species Mimas tiliae. The sequence continues at coordinate 8,627,597 of HG995240.1, read as the reverse complement.
TCCAATCCCTTGATCTTACCTTTCCTTTAAGGTCAGCTACGCATCCATGATTCTTCAGGTATTGTGGATGATCATTAGCGGTGCAGATCACTTACCGTCAGGTACCCACTTGCTCGTTTGGCGGTCTGCAATAAAAAAATAAAACTATGTACATATTTATTTATAATATTATATAGGTTGAAATAAAATTAAGTAAATATAAGCTTAAGTGAAACTCATACTGATATCGATGACACACTACCGCGGTGGACATGCGATAGTGCGTATCAGATGTGAGGAAAAGTGTACTCTCAACTGATCTGATAATTTTCTACGTTTTCTCCACTCGGAAGTTCCGGCTTGCACAGTCGTTGACGCCAACGCGTGACGCCCGCGCACATTTACCTCTAATATTATTTTGAATGTGAATAATGACTTTAAGGTATTATCGCCTTATTAAAAATATTTTTAGTCATATCTTACTTTACCAGGAAATATATTAGTATTTTAGGTTTTTTAATATTTTCCTTTATTCCTTCACTTTTTATAAATTCGAAGATCTAAGTGTTTGCATTATAATCTGGCATCGTTCATTTTTCATCAAAAGCTAAAAGCTGCCTAAGGCATTTTCTTAGAAAATAGGGTCAATTTCTTCGAGTTATGGAAAATAGTCTAGTGGCATTGCGTAGATCGTACTGCGGTGCCCAATTGCGTACCCATCAATTCTATAAATACCGATCGGTGTAAGTAGGTCATTACATCAAATTGAAATACACGTTCATTCTTCATATGCAGATTGTATACTTAGGCATAAACACACCACATGTGTAGAAAGAAAATACTACGATTAACGCTTTGCGCTCCGGAAATTAACGTTTTTAAGAATCATTACGAATATGCAACACGTTTTCCACCACCTGGAATTAGTCCGTAGAAAATCTACTAAATAGTGCATAATCTAATGTTGCGGTGAGTCTATATTAGAAGATTATTATCATACGTTATTATATTTGAAATACTCGAACAATAAAGTTTCTATTCAATTTATTGTTCCCTGGAGTGATTCAATTTATTTATAAACTTAAAGATGGATTTATTTTAATAGATAATGTAAATTATAATATAGTACATTCACGAACGCTGTTCTCGAAATCCGTAAAATCTCGTCTTCCTAACCGCTTTCCACGTCATAACTAAACATTTTTCAAGAACTGATGCAATAAAAACTTTCTGTTACTAAATAGGCAAGTAATAGTTACGTAACAGCCAAATGCCGGTAAATTATAACGCGACGGGCCGGCTCTAGCACCGGTCTCAGAATCTACACAATCACACCACGCTAACGAAAGTTACCGGATTTTGTACAACTCCATTGCCAAGTGCGGCGAAGAAAGCGAGCCCAGCTTCCCAAACGCAACATTTCAGATACAGTCATCTCGCTCACCATTCCGGAGAGTTCTCACGTAAGACAGAGACTACGTGAGCTTAAAAGAGAAAGTGGGCCACGCTACGTTTCTCGCTACCATTAACACGGGCATTGAACGTAAACTTCAACTAATACCATATCTCATATTCGAATTTCACACCTACGGCTATAAAGTTAAGGAGCATTTTCACTTGTTTGTTTTTGAGAAACAACTTAAACTTGGAACCGTCGCGCAAGACCATTGATACCAAGAGTACGAAGATGCAGAATTCGGAGAGCAATGAACTACAGGCACCGGTGAAAGTGTTGTGGCGTAACCTTGAGCCCACGTCGCTCATCATCACATCATCTAATCAATACGTCACCACTTTGTGATATGTGCTCAATACACAAGTGTACGCACATGCCGTCAATTACGCATGTAATTAGATGGAACATGTTACAAGTGTTGGGATGAAACATCATTGTTAACTTCTACAGCTCCTATGTAACTATCAGTAACTACTTGGCAAATCTAAATTTGGTATCTAAAAATTGAATAAAAATAATTAAATTGATTTTAAATATTAACTAATTTGTTGAATTCGCAGTGAGTTGTGATATAATAATATATTCAGTATCAACGTAATTGTAGGTAATTATTACTAATAAATTTTATTCTACATAACATATCTACTGTCTTTTGATCTTGAATGTGTATTATAACACAGGTGATTTGTCTAAATTAGTTTTTGTTTATTCTAGAAAAGATATCTTTTTGTAAATGAAGATTATAGCATGAATTAATTAAGCTCAGATGAATGTGTAACCTCTTCATAATTGTAAATTATGCTATATGCTATGTTGCTTATTGTTGCGTAGTATGAAAATTAAGTGAGATATTTTAACATGATTGAGGTATCGAGGCAAGTAGTAAAGTTTATGAAACCAATGCATGAGCCAAACGCGATATTTTACCATTACCGATCACATTACCCGCCATATTTGGAGAATCACTGATGGAACAAAGTTATTAATAACTAGCTTTTGCTCGCGGCTCTGTCCGCGTGGCTAGCCTGTTCCGGGATAAAAAGTAGCATATAACCGTCTCCAGGGTCTCATATATCTCTGTACCAAAATTCATCAAAATCGGTTAAGCGATATAGGCGTGACAGCGTAACATACAAACTCACGTTCGCATTTATAATATTAGTTAGGATGAGGATGCTGGCTCTCAGGTCATTGTTAGAATGCTATTAAATAATAAATAAATATACCCTGCAGTTACACACATAGTCCTGACCGCACACTACGAATATAACCTGTATCGTGGGTAACAGGAACTAGGAGCGACTTTCGGTCCCACAATACCCATACCCGAAACAAATATCCTTGAATCACACAAACATTTATAAATCTCGGTATGAGAATCGAACCAACGGACTTGACTGAGCGTCGCGTAGGTTCAATAATAGGAAGGGGGGGATGATGGGAAGAATCGTGTGATGCTATGTAGGCCTAGTATTGTATATTATATCGCGCGGGACGCACTTTAAAATTGGGTAATTGTATTTGTGAACAGATTTAAATGAAACCCTAAATATTAGACCAACCTTATCTAAGAAAATCAGGTTCAGCCGTTGTGGGGTTTAGCGTGCACAAAAGAAATCTCTTTACCATTTTACTCTTACTTTTTTCTGTGTATTTGTATAGATATTTAATTACTTACAAATAAAAAAGTCAAGTTATAATAAAATTATATTGTTTTGGTTGATGTAACCGTGAGAAAGCTTAATAACCAAGTTTGTATAATATTCTCACATGCTCAGTGCCTATACAATCTGTGCGTTGACCTTCTGAGTGAAAATCACAATGGATAAAATAGGCATTCATAACAATAAAAGTGACAACAGGCGTTTTTCATAAGAATCGAAAGTCGGTAAAACAAATTCAATAGCTTCTCTACGTGTGTTTACAGATTAATGCAAAAATATCATCGGAGCCTCACTTAGCAAATTATGTTTTACTCTTTACTGGGAAATGCATGAATAGAGATCGATCAATTTGCGTTTTTATAATTGTATGCGGGTGAAATGTTTTAAACCGTCTTTAATAAATACTTGCATTAATAAGCAACCGTTTACTTATATTTAAACAATTGACGGGTGTTACAAGACTATTGCGAAGATGTGTCAGAGGGTAACACTAGTACATCTTCGCACTTTCTACCTGTAGAGCATCCAAAGAATAATGGCGTAGAGAAGGTAATCTTCTCGAGTTAATCCCATACCTACATTAATTTATGTAAACTTTCAGTTCGTAACTGTCCAATTAAAAGTCACAACGCTCACGCCTATGCGTCGTTAATCAGAGCCGAAAGTGACTTGGTAAACGACTCCCTAATTTATATAGTTACATTGCGATCATTTAACTAACTGCGGTAAAAGAAAGTAATTAGAGAGTTCTTGCATAAGATACATTATGTTTATTAACGCGATGAAAGCATAACTTAGTTTAGAAATTAAAGAATAATCCAATTAAGATTCGGTATCTATTAAGCGTGTCCATAACTTTACTGAAAATATAATTTCCTCATGTACAGTCACCTTAACTTTTAAATGCACGTTACTTGTTGCTTTCAACTTGGTCACGAAGAGAATAATAATTAATCTCAAATTTTATTCAAAGCGTTTGTTCCACTCCAATTACATTGAGTACATTTCAGAGGCGATGACTATGAAAATAATATTCTCTGTTGGTTCAAATCTCTTCTCGATCTGAACTTGAATTCTCCAAATTCAGTTCATTGTCAATCACCATTCTTTGTATTATAAAGTAATTAATAAAAAAAAATATCTGTAAATCACAGTTGCTTATTACCTAAAAATATATAATATTATGCATGAACTCTATGTCAAACCCTAAACATGATTATAATGTACAGTACTCATTATTTTAAAGGTTTTAAAAAAAAATTAAGATTACATTTTATATACTTACTCAAAAAATAAAACATTGAAAAATATAAAAAGTATCACCCTCCCATAGCGAGGGCTAAGACCCAAGTCACTGGTGGTTAGTGCCCCAGTGTGAGGAACCTCCTCACAATGCGTGCCGTGTCCAATTATACTGCCTTCTGCATCTGACTTCTGACCCAACCATCAATTGAGAGCCTCTGATGATGTTGGTCGAGACTCTTCGGTATCAACCCATGGGCGGAAACGACTATCGGGACTATGATTGTCGAGTTCACATCCCACATGTTTGAAACCTCGTGCGCCAAATCTAGATATTTAGACATTTTATCTTTTTCGGTTTTTACGAGGTTCTCATCATGCGGAATAGTGACATCAACAAGAATTGCCCGGCGCGTCAATCGATATATTACGACAATATCAGGCTTATTGGCAACAATAGTCCTGTCCGTAATAATAGATCGATCCCAATAGACCGTAGCACGACTATTTTCGAGAACTGGTTGGGGGACATATTGGTAATACGGCAATACCTCGGAAGTCACAAGGCAATATCGAAGATCAAATTGCTGGTGTATGATCTTGGCTACTAGATTATTATTATAATAATTATTGTGAATGTATTTGAAACTATATACTTTCGGTGCTTTTACTAGTCGAAACCGCTTTTATCAACCTAAAAATCTCTTAAAAATTATATTTCTTAATTGTAATTCCGTACCAAATTATTGATAAGGTATTTAAACAAAAAAACTGTAGTTGTTCCAGTTTATGCCGATAGAAAAGGAAATGACGAGATTGTAAGATAAATATAATAATGATATTAGATAAAATGAGCGTGCCGTCATCAACATTCGTTAAGTTTTAAAAACTTATTGCGATTCCCGTTTGCAATCTCGTAACAAAATCCTCTGCTAAAATAGACCACCATATTGATATTTTATTTATATATGTACACCATTTGTATCGTTATTATTAATGAATATTCCTTGTAATCAAATGTACCTAGTAAATATCATATTTCTATAAGAAAATTTACTTACATGTACCTACTTAAAAACACCGAATCATGCTTTTAAAGTTCTGAGATATTGTGAACTTTTAAAATAAAACGTAATTTGTGGATATTACCTAATTTGTTTTAACAGTATAATATCAATCTTGATCCCAAAATCAAAAACATGGTATCTATAACTGGAGGCCAATTCTCGTAATTTAAAATGTTCAAATTATAATTCCGATCTAGTCTCAGTGTCAAGAAAGTTGCAAATGCTATTGTTTTAAACCAAGAATCAACGTCAAATGTGATCGTAGATTGTAATGAGATCGAAAATGGGAACTAAAGTTAACTGAAGCCAAATCGGTATTTTGTTAACATATTTAAATGACATATGTCCTTAAATAAACGGAAAAACTGTGTCTGAATTGAGATTGCAATGACATATAGATGAGATTATATTGACACCGGACTGAACTTAAAGAGAAGCAGAACCCCATTTATTAGTCAAATCAAAATCTAATCTCAGTTCGGTTAAAATTCGTTCGCTGTGTCAGTTAAATACGAGAATTGGCCTTCTGGTTTTTCTAGAAATGTTTAAGAACATTACTCAAAATATATAGCTTTAGCATGCAGGGTATGTCACCGTGAGGCGGCATACCATCATTGTTGATTGTAGTCATACGGATCAGATGTGGCCTGTTGGTTACATAATTCTAACCAAATCAAAATTGAAGACAAATCGCATAATTCATAGAAAATTTTAATATTTTTTATTGAATTCTGTTGACATCGGTTACCGTAACAGTATGGTAAGATAGTAATTTTCAATAATATATTCTATGTGAAAAGTAAATCAAGTCCTTGTAGTAAATTTCACAAAAATATACAACGTGTTACAGAAAGGTGTGGTGAAATTTAAGCGACGTATAGTGTACAAGTATTTTAACCCTACGTAGTACGAAATCCGATTGCATTGTTACTGTTAGGATATAAATAAAGCATTTACTTTTTCATCGAATGAGTAACATGATTATTTTCGACTTGCAGCTTTTGACAACAGTAAATGGATAAAAAGCTGAGTTTTTACCAATACTCCACTCCTCTACAATTAATTAAGGTATGTGTTCAAAACTAGCGTCATATTTTAGGATGTCTAGATTTTCATAGAATCTGGTACACAAAAACTTAGGTACTGTCAGATAACCACCCTTAACTATGACCACATCTTTCTGTAAAATGTTGTAGGTATATCGGTTTTGAGAGAGTGGTTATATCAGATATCGAATCTATATATTTCAGTATCTATAAATTGGTCAGTACCTAACTATGCTTCTCTTAAGCCGTGGTATATAATAGATTTTAATTTATAACGATTCAGTAATGAACGTATTGTGATCTAACCGTAGGTAAAAGGTATGTCGTATTAGAAGATATCTATGATAAGCTGAAACGAAAGTAGATCATTAATTGTGATTCACATGATTGATTCAATTAGATAAAATATAGCTGAATTTAAACGAAAGGAATAAAAATGTAAGTTGTAACTTAGTAAATTAAATAGATCACCAATATTATATCCCCAAATAAAAAAAATTACCATAATCGGTAGTCAACGCCCTATGGTCGTGTTAAGATTTATTTATTTATTTCGATGAAAAATGTATGTGTGATCCACAATATTTGTTTTTAATCTGGGTGTTGGTCCCGCAACAGTCCGTCGTAGTTCCTGATACCCTCGATACAGGTTAACGGTCAGGATTATGACTGTTGGGTGTATTTATTTGGATCAAAAGTGCCCTTTACAGAATATATAATAATATGATATAAAATAAATTGCCCTTTAATTTTTCGATTATCTAAACTTATTACTCTAACACAGCTGGTGTATAGAAAAATAATAAAGGTATTCTAAATTAAATCTTATGATTTTAGATCAGATAGAACGATAGAATATCAGGTATTCTACGATTCTTGTGGGTATCAGTCATACCAACCGCACGACAACGCCTCAGCAATATCGCCAATACTCGTATCCGATGTATAAATATTACATATTGGGTCAATATACGGATTTTATATCTATATATATCGCTCACTCCTACAAAATAACAAAGCGATTCTGACTGACAGATTTAAAATTCTTATAGAGAACTTCTCAGGCATGCAGGTGTCCTCATCATGTTTCCTTCACCGTTTAAGCAAGCGATAAGTACATATGTAAATAAATATCAATATTTACAAAAATTTTATACAATGTAATTGTGGTGCACATTTTCTCAATATCAATGAAATTAACTTGCAAATTAGAGATAGGCAGAAATCGAAAGTTCTGCACAAAGTTGTGAATCATCACAGTTTTTGTTGATCATCTCGTGTGAAATCTGAACATGACTTTTTATGCGTTCTTTATTAAGCGGCAAGATTTAGTCCCACGAGCAGTTTGCATCAAGTCTGTTCAGCGGTGGCTTGCATGCGGCTTTACTCGAAGTTTGTTAAACACAAACCAAGTTATTGTTTCATTAGTTAATTTAATTCACTTTATTTATTTGTAACCAAAAGCGAATGGAACCCTATTACTAAACCTATGTCATTTATCTTTCTGTTGGTCTGATTGTCTCTCTGTCCTAGCTTTAAGGACTCTATTTTTTGAATCCTAATAGGCAGCCGGCTGAATTTTTCACAAAATATGTGTTATTATGGCGAATAACACAAGACTCGTATCTTACTGTGGGGTCAGGCCTATGTGTGGTGTGACTGTTAGGGTGTTGGGTGTATATCCTAATAAATAATAAAAGAGTAAAAATGTAAGGGTATATAAACCTCGGTGCGTGGGTTCTGACTCACACTTAGACGGTTTATTAAAATCAAGTCGGAGTGATTTCTTGTAAGTATGATTAACATGTTAAAACTCTATTTAATTCTTTTGACATTATGAAAGAACATTACGTGCGGTTTATAAAAAAAACATTAGTTAAAACTTTCACTGGGCGTTAGACTTTGATAAATGAATGTTGAATTTGATAATAAGTTCGCTCGTACCCGGGACTGATGAACATTTTGACAGAGCAATTAAGGATAAGACAGATATGTACAATAACACTTTGCCCTAAGGCGTGGCCTAGCCGCAATCTTGGTATTCAAATATTGAATCAGATAGATGATCTACACATTTAATACACGCTAAGCACATATTATACACTTAGAATAGCCACAACCTATTCCTTTTTAGCCACTCATATTGTTATTTGGTCGATACAAAAGCCTCACATTTTTCTTGTCAAGTCATAATACGTTGCTAAATGCTAATCATAATCAATATACAATTTTAAAGAGATTAAGATCGTGGAGTTGCTAACTCATTTTGCGCATAGTATTCGGATAGGAGAAGCGTCTGACAAACAACCTTACAAATTCACGATTTTGTTCTAAATAAATCGCCAAATTTGAGCAATTAAATTAAATGCTTTGTAAATAACTGTAAACGTTTTGATTTAAATTGTTCATCTTAGTTATTAAATGGGCAATCGCGTGCAGAAATGGTCTACGAATCAGAAAAAGTAAGATGCGGTCTGTCTAAAACAAGATCTTAACACATTTATGATCTGTATTTGATTGGGTGACGGCTGGCCCACATTGGCGGCGTTTCTTGTTGGAGGTGCTTAATTGAGCGCGGCCAGCACCCACTATCGCGTCTATTATTATAATATCGCCGCAGATTACAGAAAATAGAAAATGCCCGAGGGCCCGCTTTCTTTAGAGTAACTAGCGCTAGCGCTAGCAGCCTAGTTACGACCAGTTGGGTGCAGTTGATGAGAAAAAATAGTCTCCACTCTCGTCTCTAAATAGAAAGCATTCCAACGTTTAACTAATGCAATAATGACAAACTGTTCAGCGACTTACGTATAATAATATTACCTCTTCATATGATCTACAGGCGGAACCGTTTTTATAAATTTCAGATACCGTTTTGTATACAAGCTCAGCTATGCAAGTTTTGCAAACTAGAACATATTTAAACGTAAAGTGTGAATAAAAATATAATTTTATTTCATGGACACTGCAGGAATAGCGTTCACGTCAGTAGAATTCTTACATCAAAGTTGTGAGTTATGCTTTCTAAGCGACGCGATGCCGCGCGATGTGACGACGCGACGGGCATTTATCTGTGTAGAGAGAAACTGCCAAGAAAGCTTGTGCGCCTTAATCACTAGATACAATGCCCGCGCGGCGCGGCAGAGACGTTGTGTTACGTGTATATCAAATTAATTGATCCAATGATTCCATCATTTTAAATATGATTAAACGTAAAATAAGTCTTATTCGTAATTCTAATGATAGTTATCCCCTTATTCATAAACGTTACTATGAGGTCTCATAGTGCACGCGAACGCATAGGGACGGTTTCAGTACACGTGTGGTCCGTTTAGCGCTAAACAAAAACGGACCAAAATAAACACTTAGCTACGAGCTTACTTAAGCATTGTTCTCGAATACGGGCGATAATTATCTATATTACAAGAAAAAAATATGATGTAGCGTGTCGCGCAATATTAAAATTAATTGAAAAGTTTTCTCGTTAATAGCCAGTCTTAAGAATTCCAAGTTAAATTTCACAAAAATAATGGATACAATAAAAGCAAAACTGTTATGGTATACAAACAAAGTTGACCTTGCATTGTAATAAGGTGAAGGTCACGCGCGGTTTCCTCTCGACGCAACGGGAGCGGCGCGTGCGGGAGTGAAAGATGCAGACGTCGCGTCGCGCCACGCGCGTATAGCCGGTGCAGTTCCGGCGCTGTTGCACTCGGTCAGTGGGTCAGACTCATTCGCGTAGTGGGGTAGTGCTAGGAGGGAGGCAGAGGAAGCTGCGCGCGCCGCGAACCTCTGTGCAAAGCTACCAGTGTGCCGAACACACGCGCTGTCATGAGCGTAGCGCCCGCGCCGCCGCGCCACTAGCGCCGATGCCAAACACCGCTGGCGCCGGGCCCCAGGCTAGTGCTCTTCTGAACGTGTCTCGTTGGTTGCAGGGCGCTGACATATCGGACTGTGAATATGAAGAGGATCCGGTTGTTGCTGGTGGTCGCTACGCTCCTCTTGAAGGTTGGTTCATTTATATTCATCCTATATTTATTTACATATACAAATTGATCATTACATTATTAGGATGTTCAATTATAACATTAAATAAAGTTGATTTTATTATATGATTTATGAAACTAAGATAATTATTTGAGTTACAATAAAAGTTACTTTAAACGACACCTGGCTAAGACTGTACCGTTGAATTGAACATTCTTGTACACATATAACAGAGCAGATAACAGTCCACCTTGCTGTATTCTCCGTCGTTATTTTATGTACAGGTACAGGTTACTTACATCACATATCACTATGATTTTATTTTATATTAGAACAACAATAAAGGCTAACGCTTGTAACAGTCATTTATTTATAACATACTCATAAAGGGGTAATCAAATATTTGGTATTTTTCATCATCAGCGCTAAATTATGATGATGTCAGATGAATGTGCCGGTGATGTTGTAAATCAATCTGATCACTGCCAAATTATGTTCTTAACATTATTTACGATATTTTCTCATGATTCCCATCAGAAGAGAATAGTTTAATTAATTATTTTATCAGCAGTCGATTTTTTTTCTAAGTCAACTTAATAGGGCTTCTAACATACAAAAACTATTATTAAAATAAAATAAACTAGTGTCACGTATGTTTGTTGTTAAGTACTTAAGTGTAAATATTTCTACTCTACTAATTAATAGAAGAGCACTCACGTCAAAGATATCATGATAAAATTGTATGCTCCGATTACGCTCGTCTTTCTTTCTTTCTTATTTACGGGTACTTGTATGAAATTAACAATATTTTATGCCGCTTCGATGAAAACAACTAAAAATCAAGCAAAACTTAAGCTAAAACAACTAAAGTCTAAAAACTCCAATATTGTTATAATTAGAATAGTATAGGTTTCTTATCTTGCATAAGTAACAAAATTAAATACTATTACCTACTAATAATCATCCAACAGTAGGCCTAAAATATATACTCTGTTAATAAATATACAGACAAAACGTATTTTGCATGTATTTTGCACCTATTATAATTAAATTGATTGGAATCATAATTTTATACTTATATTAAACCTTTATAGAGCACGTAGCATAATCGTAGCACTAGTGTAGGCGGCTTGCTACACAACGCGTGCGGTACGCTACGCATATGTCGCGTTACACTATACTACTGCATTATTCAGCTTTTTCCGCTAGTATTCTCACCAACTAGGCTAATGAATCCGTTAGCAGATCCACAAAACAGCGAACCATTGTAAACTAACTGCGTGTGTTCCTATGTATATTCACCGCCTCTATTGATTTTATGTTTGTTGATTGATTAGAAATCAATCAATGTTGCTGTCTCTCTTTGCGGAATTTTATACAGTTATTATTGTACATAATTATCTCTTAGTTATACATGATGATTTATTATGTTTTTTTTGTCGTAATATGTATAAGACACTATATAGTTATCTCAGTTGTATCAATGTCGCTGTCAGTAAAACTGTCTTTTCACGAGCACTTTCACTGTGTCGCAGATATTTCACAGTTTGGTTAGCGTGATATAATCGCTCCGAGCATTCAATTTCATTTTCTGGCAGTCAACGCTCTATTGTAATATCCTAGAGGCGGTAACACACTTCTTTCACAACTATGATGTAATTTCACTATTTATACTCAATTTAATTATTATAGCAGATAAAGTTTCATAACCTTCAATTATTTTTAACTTTTATTAAATCTTAACGTTATCGTAACCTTTCTCTTGTATAATTAGATAAAAGATAGTTTCTACCATATACGTAAATAGTAGAAAGGAATGACTAATGGAAAATGAAATTAATAATGTAATAGCGCTTCGATTTGAAACTATATTTATGAGCACACATCAGAAAATACTCTGTAGAGTTGTGACAACAAATCTCGCTAATTCATGTTAGAAAGCAATTCGTCAAAGAAAGTGTAAACGGTTGATCACTTTCATTTGTCGGTTAGATATAATGACTGTTGTGGCTTATTCTGGGCCATTATGTGCAACAATTGATCGGTTAGGACCCATATTAGGTGCTAAAACTTAAAAGCGTAAGAGCACATCAGGTACAACTGTCAAATAAATGTACCTCATGCTTCATCTAACGGTCTATTAAAATGTTTACATGTATACAATTGGCTTAAATGTGACTGCCAATTCAGATTGTGATCTGATAGCGTTCTCAAGTTTTATCAACATACAAAATAGCACATATATTACATACTAGCTTTTGCTCGTGGCGCGTGATGTTATATAGCCTATAGCCTTCCTCAATAAATGGGCTATCTAAAACTGTTTTTTTTTCAAATCGGACCAGTAGTTCCTGAGATTAGCAGGTTCACCAAACAAACTCTTCAGCTTAATAATATTAGTATAGATTATGATTATGCTAGAAATAAAATAGTAGTAAATACACAAAGATACAACAATAAAGACAATTCAGAACGTGTCCTCCGTCCTGATATATTTTTAAATATACATACAATACTACTGTTTAAATTTTGCGGTTCAGCAATCTACGTTTTTACATATTTTTTTTGAAACAATATCCGGCACTCAGAATAAATAGATACATAATGTAATGTTACAACTACTCTATATTGTATGATCATCATGGTCCCTCGTATTTCCTTATATCGTAACACTATAAAACGTTATGAACAGAAATGGAGGGTGAACTGGAACATAAGTTATACTCAGCCTAATAATTACACAAATGGGTCGACCAAACTATTAACTCAAGCTTAATTTTTGTCCAAAATGTACAGTTTGTAATTTTTTTAGTTAAAATGTAAAAAAGTCAACACCGTTTTTTCCTATTCAACCTCTTACCTGTATGTTTGTACGTATTGGAATATAATGTAAAAATCATGCTGTCAATTACTTTCAAATAAACAATTCGACAGCGACTGCAGACAGAATGCTTTTTAAATATCGATCTAAACACAGCTTTTGAGCGCTCTAATTTCTTATTATCTATTCACAATATAAATTAAAGTATGTTATGAGGCCCGTTTCTACTGGGGAAGGATGTCGGCTGCTCATCAGATAACGTACTGTACACATACACACTTCCCACGTGCCGGTTGTTATAGACAAGTCTATATTTCCAGGGAGAGTTGTAGCAGTCACGCTCAAAGTTACAATTACGAGAAAACTTGAGTGGTAGAGCCATGCTGTAGACAATTTGGTCTACAGCATGAATGGCCCGGCTCCACCGAGTCGTTACCACTGTCTCACAGAAAACCGGCGTAAAGTAGCGGCTTGCTGCTACGTTTCTGCTGCTTACGGTGACTGGGATATCCGGAGGCTCAATTCCCCTCCCCTTCCCAATCCCTTAATTATCCCTCTCCTGTCCTTTAAGGTCAGCAACACGCCCATGATTCTTCTGGTATTGTGGGCGTATATGGGCGACGCAGATCACTTACTATCAGGTGGCCCACTTTCTCGTGTGCCGGCATTAGCTATAAAAAATAAAAAGTAATTTGATTTCTCATTGTGTCTTGGTCTGGCGGTGTACTTATGATAACTGGTGAGGTCCTGAGTTATAATCCCAGTTTGAACAATCATAATTAGTGTCTGAGTTTTTCAATTCGAAAAATCAGACATGAGTTTGGAATTTGTGCCTTGATAGTTGATACACTATGCTTATACACTATGGGACAAAAGTCCCATAGTGTATGACACTGTGAATCGTGGGTGTAAAAGTTGCACCTTGCACCAGAATTTTGCCTACCTTTCGAGGTACAGGCGTAAGCTTATGTCATGAAATTAGATTTTTTTCGAAAGCAGTTCGAAAGCTGCGTAATATGGCTAAGACGTAACGTAATTGCATGGTAGTAATACGCCATGCCGCATTATTAATTTTGTATTACGGGATAAGTTTCTTGAGTAGTGATTCCTAAAGTGGGTTCCGTGAATTAGTTACATGTTTCACTGACTTCCGGCGAATGTGTGATCGGATTCACAAAAAATCCGACCACATTTAATATAAACCGACCACATTTATATACACGGATTAAATGCTTCTGATATGTTTGCTCATTTCATGTGAGGTAATGATCATTTAGTGTAGGATTCCATAAAAGAAAGGAACTTGTTGAGTGTTCCGTAACTACAAAAGTTTGGAAACCGCTACTCTAAAGGTCTCTAGTTATAAGTATTTTGTAATGATCTATCCGAAATTTACCTAACATTGTAGCCGATTTTTATTTGAGTCCACGTTGGGCCGTGACACGTTCGAAACCGTGTGCGAGAAAGTACAAGCCGTTTTTTTTTTAAATACAAAGAGATTTCTAAAATAGGATGAACGTACTTTCCATTCTTTTTTCTTATTATAATTATTAATGTTTAAAAAAATATATTGACATAGGCTATAAATATGTACATGTAGACAGCTTCCGTGACGCAGTGGACGAGTAGCCAGCTGTGAAGCGAGAGGCCATGGGCTCGATCCCGCACCGAGAAAAAATGTGTGTGTGATCCAGTAATATATAATGCGGGGATGGTGTCTGGGTCTTTTTTCTCCAGAGGGGTTGACGTCAGGCAGGCGACCGTTCGTAAAAACTACAAGCCAAATCTTTCTGTAAACTGTGTTAAAAATTATGTTGCGCCGATCTTACTGCGAGTGGGATAAGGGCAGGTGGAAGAAGAAGACTATAAATATGTATATACGTATGGGTTGTGGGGGTCACACGGCGGGTCGCCCCATATAATACCAAAATACCGTCAATTCTATAGAACGAGAAGGTGGGCCCTATAAATATGTATAAGTTTAACAAAATAAAGTAGAAAATGTTAATCTGTTAAAAACTCTAGTAGACATACGAAGCTATATAGATTAAAATCCTATATGAAATGTAATTTTAGATTAAGTAGGTGTATAACTTCGTCGCAGTTTGGAAAATCCATTTATCAAGAATCAACACATCAATACTTTTTTATTCGTCTTCACAGTAATATACAGAAATCGACATTTTAATAAACACTCTCACGTAAGTCCACATTTTTACGCCCCCCTTTCTTGTTTACATACTCGGATAAGAACAAAATACTTACTTGAATGCTTTCTCCGAACCATTCAGGTTCACCGTTGTTTTTAAGTAAACACTAAACAATTTGCAAAACAAATACCTAATGCTTCCTAACGTTCCTAGCCTAGTTTTATTTGAAGTTAATATATTGACGAATCCCGAGGTTGTTAAATTATGCGCATTTTTTAGTTTTTTAATTTATATATCATAGATCCAATTTGAACGTCAATATGAGTAAATTTGAAAAGAATCTACTCGTACTCGTATTAAACTGGCCGCATCTATGTATCCACTCAACAACCGCCCGTCAAAATATTGTGATTGCGTTTAATATGAAAGGATACAGCCGTCCCACACGCCGCTAAGGGGTTGGAGCGCAGATGTCGAAGAGCTATTCTTTGAGTGGTATAGCCACACTGTAAACCCTATTATTTCGGGTCTAAATGTTGTGGGACTGCGAGTCCCTCGTAGTTTTAGATACCCACGATACAGATTAACCTAGTGTGGGGTCAAGAGTGTCAGGACTATATGTGTGACTGTTGGGTTTATTTATTGATTTATCTACGTTTGTTTCCGAAATACGAACTGGAAGAGATGCTTTTTTAATTTAGACTTATTATAACATTAGATTATAGGCATTTTCATTTTATTATATGTACTAATTTAGTCATTTTTCTTTCGAGTAACTGACTAGGTTTAAATGGCCGGACTGATTGCTTGATTGATTGATTTCTTTATCACATTTTAATGTTGCAGAGTCTTTTATCGTTGATAGCTGTTTAAAGATTATCATGTTTTCAAAACATTAATAACCTCGACCTTCTTTGAGATTACAAACTGTGCAGAACACAAACAAAAATCCGGTTCAACTCAATTCTCGTTCATTTGAACAACTTTCATCCATGTTTACTTATGTTGTGGGTAAATGGAGGTAAAAGTTTTTCATACTAATGAGCTGCAAAAGATCATAAATTATCAATAAATAGGCATTATGGAAAATAATAATGTAACAGTAATAATTAACTATGAACCAGCGATAGCTCAGCGGGTAGTGGCACGGACAGGCGAGAAGAAAGTCGCAGGTTCGAAACTAGCGCTAAGACAGTCACCTCTGACTTTTCTAAGTTATGTGTGTATTTATTGTTAATTATCGCTTGCTTTGACGTTGGTGGAAACATCGTGAGGAAACCTGAAGGGTTGTCCATAAGAATTTCGAATGTATGTGGAGTCTACCAATATGCATTTGGCCAACGTGGTGGACTAAAGCCTAACCCCTCTCATTCAATAGAGGTAGCCCGTGCCCAGCAGTGCGACGTGTGTAATACAGGGCTGGTATTATTATTACTGATTTTTTTTGTAAATGTAATCTCTAAAAATAACCTATTTTTGAAGAAAGAGTACTGTACAAGTAAGAATACCAGTGGTGAAGGGTGAAAACTACAAAAAGGGAAACTGACTCTAGTTATTATTATATTTGTTTTATATTCTTGCATTCAATAATTACTCAAATTTTATTCTGACTCAAATTTAGTTTAAATGTATGCTCCTTGACCTCGTTTTACTTTACCTTTTTATAAGTTTGCTAAGGTAAGCTGCTAAGAATCATAGGAACAGTAGCGGACTAAGCGGGGGGGACTGGTCCGCCCCGGGCCCTCGGTCTATAGGGCCCCCAAGTCTCGAAAACTAATACAATGTCTCGTCTATTAAAAAAAAATATAACTAAGAAAAATAAAAATACCTCACCGGAGGGCCCAAATAGATTTTCCGTCCCAGGCCCGTGACGGGCTTTGTCTGCCACTGCATAGGAATATGAGTTAATAGTTACGAATACGAAAATTTGTCAACAAACGAATACTCGTAGCAATATTAAAAAGCTCTATCGTAGCCACAATAGCGTCCCATAAACCCGTAACGGGCCAGCGTGCTTGGATCACGGTCTAAGATTCACCATGGCTGAGGCTGTATTTGAAGTTCGTACCTATATAGTCCAGTTTGCATTTTCTTTTTCAACAATAATAATAATTTATAATTAAAGACAAGTTAGCCACCAACATCTTAAGCCCAAAGCCAACCTCCCCCTGTAAGTGGTATAATTATTTACCCGACCCAGGGATCGAACCCGAGACCTCAGCGTCAGTCTCAGTCGTAACGCGTACGCATTACAATTGCGCCACCGAGGCAGTCATTCAGTCATTACACTGTATTTGTTTGGAAACGGATGTAAGCAAGTATATCCGGAGGTACTTTCACCATCGCCGGCGGCTGCGTCACACCTGTCGGAACCGCAAACTTGCCGCACGCACGAGATTTATCAATTTCTCACATTATTTACCATGACAATAACCATTTCAATTCATATCTTAGTTCTTTACAATCATACTAAGTCGGAACTATGATTGATGGTTTGTATTTATGAATATTAAGCACCTGAGAATATTGACAGCCTCCGTGGGGCAGTGGGCGAGTAATCAGCTGTAAAGAGAGAGGCCGCGGGTTCAATTGCCATACCGAGACAAAATGCCTGTGTGATCCACAAATATTTGTTTTCAGGTCTGGGTATTTTCTCCCCAGAGATCTAATTTTATCTGTATCATGTATTAGAAAACACCGACGACCCCACTGCGAGTCTGCTCTTCTTCTCTCCGCCACGCATCTCCGCTTTGGTAGATACCAGCCTTTAATATTTGCGAGATTCGCCCATATTTGTCTTTATTTGTTTGTATTTGTCGGTCTGGAAGTTGTGTGACCGAATGTATCTAGTTCGTGATAATCACGACACAAGACGTGCATATTAGTTCGGTGTCAGAAAGCAAAGCACTTAAATAACTACTTTTGTGTTTTTTCTTGTGTATCAATACTTCAGGTTGGTACCACCGCTTTGTGCCGCCAAGCAGCAGTGTGTTTCGGTTTAAATTACATTGAAGCCAGTGAAATTAGTACTGGGCATTATGTGACTTAATAACTTAAACCTCGGGGCGATGAACGTATTCCAGTGAGTGTCATGCAGTGCTTTGTAGTTCAAAGTTAAGTGTGGTGTTGTATCTGTTTATCGGCCTGCGTGGCGCTTACCGTCAAACGAGCGATCTGCTCGTTTCATTATTCAGACTAATTAAAAAAGCATCTTTTTTTATAATTATCTCATACATATGGTACCTATAGCAAAGCTAAATAACTTCAAATAACATAGGTAACTGATATTTTAATTTGTAGGAATTAATATTTTAAATTTGTTTAATATGTAATTACCGAAGAAAGCCCTCTTTACTCATGGATATACGCATATTTATGGGGCCGGAGTTTTCTACCTCAACTGATAATGTAGATCAGTAGGTAATTTCTAACTGGTTTAGAAAATACGTTGTTACGCGCCGCCTGGCGACATGGTACCGACGCAACTGCTGCCACATACAGCTATTCTTCCACATTTAGGTACGGTCATCATAAACCGGGTGGCAAAATCTCGCTCTTCAGCTCTCGCTCCATATCACAACCAGTCAACAAGTATAGAGGGCTTAGACAAGTTTAACGTCCTGTCTTTATCAGATGCAGTCTGGAACTTGCAGAAACGAGCTTAGCTTTTACAACCTGGCGTCCGCCCGACGTCAACCCATTCTGGAGAATCCATTTCCGGAAGATTGTGCTAAAATAATCAACAGAAAGTGCCGCTTAATAGAACTTAGGAACTCCCGGTTCATAGCCTATATGGGCTATAAAAATCGCTGCTTTACAGCTACGATTAAAAAAGTATGCACTTCGGCAATATTTGTTAATTTCCAAATACGAATATTGATGAATGATCGGCTGGATGGCCGAGCATGCATTGCATTTTCGTACACTGCCAAACTGTACAATTTATTTATTTGTATTTGTATCGCCAACGCAATTTAAATCGTAGATACAAAAGATTCTAAAATATATTTGATAGCAAGTATTATTATATTCCCTCCGTAACATACTGTTGTGAAACCGTTGTGGAACTCATCAGTATAATTACTCTGAGTAATAATATAATTGGTCGAGCAAGCTATATGTCAGTATAGAAAGTCGGAACTACAGCCGCGCAAGATCGCTACGCGCCGCGAGGTAAAGGCGTCCGCGTCCGTTCAGACCGTGCACGCTCCTCATGCTCGTCTCGCGAAGTATCTAGAGTGAGACGCGACGGAGGAATTCGCACTTAGACAAATATTATCGCAAAACAAAGCGACACGTCTTTCATATCGTATACCATCTCGTATGATTTAAAGTTTTTATAGTATGTACGTAGTAAGAGGCAAGCAAGCAATTGGGTAACCTGACGTGAATACTCTCCTCCGGTTATTAGATAACCACCCACAATACCAGAGAAATAATGGATGATGACAACACTTGTTAAAAAAAAACGGGATTATTGGATGCGAGGGGTGGCGTCATTATTGGGACAGTATCAATGCAACTAGTTCTTGACTGAAGTCCTAGAGGGAAAGAGCTTCCTATTATATTCTCGCCTATGTCGTACGAGAAATTCTCCATCTACATGGAACTTTATCACAAAAAAATAACACTTCAATACTTATTTACTAATTTTCACTTGATACAATCAGAAAGAATTTAACATTGTTTTTATGGTTTTCAGGATGCAACATGCGAGGCTCCAGTGGACTCAGCATCATTACCTTTGGAACATCGAGCGGGCGGTGGGTACGGTCCACCACTAGCTCCGACACACGCAGACGATCCATGGCCTTTAGCCACACCCGACAGTCCGAAGATAAAGCATCTGCAAGTACAATGTGAAAAAACTCACATGCGCGTTAACATAGAGTTTGACCGTCCATTCTACGGCATGATATTTTCTAAAGGATTCTACAGCGACTCTCATTGTATGCATCTTAAACCAGGCACCGGCCACTTGAGTGCGACTTTTGAAATCTTCCTCAACAGTTGCGGTATGTCGAGTTCTGCAAATCACAACGTCGCTAGTTACGGAAGTCCGACTCCTAGCGGTTCATACGTCGAAAATACGATTATAGTCCAATACGACCCTTACGTCCAAGAAGTATGGGATCAGGCGAGAAAATTGCGATGCACGTGGTACGATTTCTACGAGAAAGCAGTCACATTCAGACCTTTCCAAGTGGATATGCTACACGCTGTTACAGCGAACTTTCTCGGAGACAACCTGCAATGCTGGATGCAAATTCAGGTCGGTAAGGGACCATGGGCTTCAGAAGTGTCCGGCATAGTAAAAATTGGACAAACGATGACGATGGTGCTCGCTATAAAAGATGACGAAAACAAATTCGATATGTTAGTCAGAAACTGTGTAGCTCATGATGGAAAACGGGCGCCGATACAATTAGTAGATCAATACGGATGTGTGGTACGACCTAAAATCATGAGCAAATTCCAGAAGATAAAAAATTTCGGACCATCTGCGTCTGTTGTCTCGTTTGCCTACTTCCAAGCATTCAAGTTCCCGGATTCCATGAATGTACACTTCCAATGCGTGATTCAAGTCTGTAGATACAATTGCCCAGAACCGAAATGCGGTCTTGGTGCTGATTACGGCGTGGCGCTATTGGGTGGAAATGCACTTAGTGCGGGCGAATACGGCGTGCCAAATTCACCTCATTCCGAGTACGGTCCGCCACCACCGGCACCACACACTGAGTACGGAGTGCCTCCAGCATTCCCAGATCCAAGACATCCTGCAGACGCAACTGGTTCCTTCTCAGAAAAACGAGATGACGCCGTGCCGCCCCCACAAGCACAGGTATCGTCTACACCAAACGCTCCTAGTCCCTCATCGCCTGCTCCTATCAGAGAAGACGACGAAGTCAATCTTCCACCACCACCGCCTCCAGGACGCCGCGGTGTATATAATACAGTAAAGAGGAAAGACGAGGCTCATGGTAATCTCGCAACTCTTGGTGGGCGCCCTCGATCTGTGGAAGACTTACCAGAAAGACTAGTTGGAGTGCGTCTGCGACGTGACACGTCGACACCCGTACGTATTTATAAGCGAGACGCGCAAGAAATGACGGATGTTAACACGAGTCGTACAATACAAGTAGTGGCACCAGGCGACGTCAACTTCGCATTAAACAATGCTGCAGCCAATGAAACCGTAGTCATCCAATCTCCGGCAAATGATCCGGAGACGATATGCATGTCAGTTCCGTCATTCGTGGCAGGTTTGGTCATGTTACTGTTAGTGTTGATCGTAGCGTCTCTGGTTGCCGCATTTCTATTCGTGCGAGTACGAGCGCTGGATAGGAAAGGCGCGCACGGGGCAACGGCTTACTACGAGACAGATTACGTGAAGCACACTAACTAATGAAACATCGGTGTGGCGTGTGTGACGCATGGACGTTCAATAAACATTTCTCGGATCCAAAGAGCGTGCGCGCTTCGGCCCCGGTCGGGCGGCGTCGCGTCGCGTCCTCCGGTCGACGTCCGCGTCGGTGACGCTGTCGCGGTCGCGGTCGAAGTACGACGATAACGTGATGTGTGACTTATTTATTTAGTTATCTGGTGAGCGTGATGTATATGTTCGACTGTTTGTAAATTATATTTTAATCGTGTGTAAAGCACCCTGTATCTGCCTTAAAGCCGATACGTCTGTTGTAATTTTGTAAAGAGTCGTAGGTAAGGAAATAGCCTAAGTTATATACCAATAAAAATTATTGTGTGAGAACCCTAGCCTTTGTCGTATCATTTAACTAAATGCAAATTAAATAGGTAATGAAGAATCGATGACTGATTAAGGATTATGAAAGTTCTCTTTGCACTTATATAAAACTCCTAAATTATGATGCCTAAAATCGAATGTAAACCAAGGTAACTTAAAAACTAAACTTGTAAACTTTTTTTTAAATTGATATCACAACCAAGGATCACAACGAAAACAAAAAATAAATAATTTAAAGTTTATTTTGGTAATGTAATCCAACATTCTATAACTTATTAAGACGATAAATAATTACATATAAATATAAATAAATATAAATTACGTATAAATAAATAAATTACTAGTATGGTAATTATGATATAGTTTTGAGACAAATAAGAAAATGTTTATCTCCAAGGTTTCTTTTTCCTGGTACTACCAGTCTCAGTCGGACTATCCCTGGGTGATTGAATGAGGTTTAAAATCGACGAATATTCTTCACGAATTCGTGATTTGTACAATAACTTTAATCGCTTATCATGTTTCTCTCCTACGATATTGATGAATTCCTGAAAAAAAATGATATGTATAATCACTTCTAAAATTGCCTCGTAATACCTAATATAGAGATAAAAAATAGAATATCTAGATAAGTAACTATATCAGCAATTCCAACTTGAAATAAACATAAAATATAATTATGGTGTAGTGTACTTTACTGACTTTTGAAAACAGTGGTCCTTTGGAAATCCTAGATTGATGAACAATGTTCTTGGGGAAGGGAGTCGTGTTCTTTTCACATTTGGGAGGGAAGAATGTGGTAGTAGCATTACAACGGCTGAATGGACTCGGTGAAATACGCTTTTGTTGAACGGAGCACCGTATGGGACTCGAAAACATTTCGGTCTGTGTTGATTTATTCTTCATTTCAATCATCTGTTTTCAGTAAATAATTTGAATAAACATCAATTGGGTTTAAGTATTCATTAGCCATTTATCAGAATTTGATGATTTCTGAGAGACGTCAATAAAAATTATTTATGTAGGTAACCTACTCAATAACGAAGCTTAAAGCAGTGTAGAAACAATCGAATCTTCTGAGTGCAGCGGTAAATGTTGATCACAGTGAGGTACGGTGATCAACATACCTGTTCCAAAAAATTAAATAAATATCTACCCACCTTTCAATTAGATATCTATATTGTAGTTGGTTTAACTTAATAGACAGGTATAGACAGACTAGCAAAGGAATTGTTTGAAAAATGGGTTGATATTTCTATAGATTAGACTCTACATTATCTAATAAGCAGAGCCGCTGACCAAAACTTCATTACTATTAAAAAATATACCAAATAGCATACACAGCTATCTCGATGCTGTCGAGACTGAGCAGCAGTTTGTATTCTTCGCAATATGGTTTGTGGCGTGGTGGGAGGCGACAGGGCGCAGTAGGTACGACATATTCGGGGAACGCGCCATGTGTCCTGTGATGGAGGTTTCGGGGAACGGCTATTTCTTC
The DNA here is from genome assembly GCA_905332985.1 of Mimas tiliae. Lineage (NCBI taxonomy): Eukaryota > Metazoa > Arthropoda > Insecta > Lepidoptera > Sphingidae > Mimas > Mimas tiliae. Next base: position 8,603,930 of record HG995240.1, on the reverse strand, counting down.
GCAAACGGTGCTTGCCTTTTCGATCCTTTTTAATATTCAGATTCTGACAAACAAAGCTTAAATTGTAAAAATGTTTCCTTAAATCTATAATATTGTAAACTCAAAAGGAATTGATGTCTAGTTGTACGATGCTTTATTTTGCACAATAGGTAAACAGTAAAAAAGTATAATAAAGATCCACAGAAAACCCCCGTGTAATGACTGCGTCTGGCTGGTCATTTTTGCGTTTTGTACCCACGGTGAGAGATTCACTAGTGTGGTCCGTCGTATAATATTTCGTTTCGTTTAAAGGACATTGAAGCCAGTAAAATTACTGGGCATTATGAGGTTTAACATCCTATGCATCAGGGTGGTGAGCGCAGTCCAGTGCCATTGCAGAGCTTTGTAATTCAAGGTTCTGTGCAGTGTTGCTTCTGTTAATAGGCAGGCGTGGTGGTACCATCAAGCGAGTGACCTACTCGTTTCATCATTCAGGGTAATAAAAAAGGGAATTCCAGAGGCCTAAATACCCCTTTCACTTCCCAATTCCAATTATTTTTTTGAAGTCAGCAACGTACGTAGCCATGATTCATTTGGCATCGTGGGTGTTCATGGACGGTGGAGATCACTTACCATCAGGTGAACAACTTGCTCTTTTGCCGGCTTCTGCTATAAAAAATAAGCATCCATCCGGACAAAAGTTTGAAGCTGTGATGCTCATAGTAAGCTTTTAATATAGTCAGGTAGGTATGTACCTATATAAATCACGTAATTCGTATCACCTGGTTAATCAACGGAGGAGACAACGGGAATGGCGGTGACGGCAACAGGCGTGACCGGGAAGGAGCCCGTCGCATTGGCAGCTTGAGAGACGGCGCTCTCGATACTGTTGGCGGCGTTAAACAGCAATCGGCATAGCTCGCAGCCGGGTGCGGACAATGCTGCAAATACACGATAGTATCGTCGATGTCAATATAAAGTATATAGAATTACCGACATGAGTCGTGAGAACAGATAAACAGTAGTAGGGTCAGTTGAGAGGCCAATAGACGACGAGCATCGACTGACAGACCAATCGAGTGAAGCGTCGCCGCCCTGCGCCTCTTCATTCTGTCAATCAGACCTATAATTTATAATCTATAAATGAACTACCTCGGAGGTGATATTTGTGCTCACGACTCGTGCCGGTACCTGTAGGTATCTATCTACATTTTTGGGTGCCTTCGCTGCATGTATGTACCAGAAATCTGAATGTACCTAAACAATCTGGCTAGTTAAAAAGTATTTGGTTACGCAATTTGGTTTATTTCTAATATGTACCTACTAACTACCTAATACTGATGATGCGTAATAGTTACATACAGTTATTTTTTTTTCAATTACCACCTTAGCGACAATACGGGTATAGGTACGGGTTTTATAATAAATCTACTATTTCCAATAATTGAAACTTGCAAAACCACTACTAGTTCTTGAAAGACGTAAGTAGGTGCCAAGCCGAGTGACGATGAGCACTCGGCATTATGAAGATGATGTAGGTACACTTCATAAATTGAAGACTGCTGTTGTTGGAGAGTGCTGCGACGTGGGAACAGCGAGGTGGAGCGAGGCTCGTACATCGGAAGCAGCACCTGGGTCGAGGTGGGAGCAGCCGGGAGCGCCGGGCGGCAGGCGCCGGTGGTCGCCGCCTGCAGGACCCGGCCCGCCGTGCACGTGCAGTTTTATGTTGTTGCGAACCAGATGCGGCTTTATCTCTTCGAACCAAACGTCGCATAACTGACAACCAATAACAAACACCACATCTATTTTGGCCTTTTCGAGCTTAATCTATACTATATCCATACTTCCATACTAATATTATAAATGTGAAAGTAACTCTGTCTTTCACGGCTAAACCACGATTTTGATGAAATTTGATACGAAGAAAGCTAGGGAAGGACTTAAACTATTTTATCCCAATAAAAATGCGCAGGTACTGTTGGCTGGGAACGCGAAACCCACGCGGGCGTAACTGCGAGTAAAAGCTAGTTTTAAATTAAAGCCGGCTATAAATAATTAGTTTACAATATTTACTACAAATGTGCAACCTGTACAGTAGTTATTAGTACGGTCATCGTAGTTTGGAGCCATATATGGCTCCAATTGAACGGCTTAAATTTCGTGCTTGTACTTAGTTTGTTTATGTAATTATTCCAGGATGTAGATATGTATTTATCGAATGCCCAGAGTAAAAACAAATGTAACCTACTTACACCAACTAAAGCGTTCTCAAGATCGTATCGAATGCTTTTTGGTATTTTATTTTTACTACGCTTGTCTTGTGGCTGTTTCTGAACGGGGACACAGGGCCCTGGGTCTCCTGACGCCTTACTGATTGCAACGCGCATACCAGGGCCATTGCACGCTGTTACCACAGGCGCCTTCCTCATTCGCGGCCGAGACATTATTGCCCCAATAAAATTACACCATCAACAAAATAAATGTTATTCAAAACGTAAACTTCAACACCCTTCAATAACTTCCCTTAAAAATACATAAGTATTAAAAATATAGATCAAAATGCAGAAAATATGCATCAAAAGATGAGTTTTCAACTGTTCTGTCAAATGTTAATGTCAGTGTTTAAAATGGGTTATATAAACGTAAGCTATTTAATCTAAGGTTCAATAGGTAAAAAATAGTTTTCATTTATCAAATAGGATATTGTTCAAGATATTTATGTTAAATTGTAAGTACCTACTTAAGTATAAGTACTGCCTCGGTGAAGCAGTTGTAATGAGTACGTGATATGACTGCTGTGCTGAGGTCTCGGGTTCGTTCCCCGGGTTGGGTAAAAAATATTAGAGTTTTTCCATCACGAAATGCTCAGTATCAGCCCATCAGCCCGGGTTCAAGAATTGTGCCCGGTATGGCGATAGGCTCGCCCCTATCACATCATGGGGCGGGAATAAGCTCGGCGAAATGTGGATGTACTGGTTATTTCTGCCTACACCTTCGGGGATTACAGGCGTGATTGAATATGTTTGTTACATATTATAAATAAACATGTGGGTAATATAATATTTGCTGGTGTAGGTAGTACAAAAAAAATGTATAGTAGTTTCAAAAACACGAACACTAATATTGATAATAACAATGAATACCAGCAACTTGAAGTCTGCCTTGTATAATACTGGATCATATTTATGTGAAGTTGCTTTTAAAATGGTTAGTGTAATTACTAAAAGTGAAAAAAAACAAGGTGATATAAATATGAACGAAATTTTGTTTTATGGCGGGGACGATGAAGAGCAGTCCAAAGAAGTAGGCTTGAACAATCTTCTTTGCATCTATTACGTGGTCCTGCACGCGTGTAAAACAATTGATGTCTGTGTGCCGAGCCTCGTCAGCGAGACTATTACCAAATGTCTCATTTGTGTCCAACAACGAAACAAAGTCAAGATTAGAGTCACCATCCACAATGATGATTTCAAACATCTGCAATCATTTGCTGAGAACGGGATCGAAGTTAAAGTGATTAACTCAGCGGTAGCATTGGCACATGAGTTTATACTTATAGATGCTTCAGAAGAATTTGAAGATGCAGTGGCAGTGATAGGATCCCTTGATTACGAGACTAGCCGGGTCAACTGTAACATGGACGCCACTGTGCTAACGTCAGATATTACTGTTGTAAAAGCTTTGAAAAGAGAATTTGACAGAGTGTGGTATTCCAACGAAAACATTACATTTGGAAATCAAAACAGAGATTATGAACATTTGGTCAAAGAAAATAACTAGATATTAAGTATTTTGGTTTTATTAAAATTGAGGCATTTTTTTTTTAATTTTTACTCACCATTGATGTCGTATTAGAAATAAAAGTATTATAGTAACAAAACATATTTCGATTTTATTTTCCTTTGATCATTGCGAGATTATCATAATAATTGTATTACATTGATATTCATTACAAAAAGTAGATTTAATTTTATAAAAATGTTTGTACTCGAGTGCATAAGTTAGTCTAAGCGTTTCGTATAAACGGGATCAACCGAACTAACAGAAGCTGAATATGACTATAGTTATGTTTTGATATTTGGTACAATGGGCACCATGATTATAGTTAGGTACTATGGAATCCAAATAACAATAAGTGTGCTTGAATTGACTGTTTACCAGTCAATTCTTACACAAAAAGTATGATTTGCAGCAAAAATCAATTCTATTCTTATTTGGATCGCATTATACTAGCTATGCATTGTGTAATAATGTAATCAACACAAAACTTTCTAACTACCGTAACTATTATTTGTATGCAAGTATATTATTAGTCAAAAACTATAAGTCTTTAAAAACCTCTGTTTACACATTCATTAACTTATAATACTTTTAATTTATAGATTCTTATGGTTTTACAGCCCTGGAACTTCCATGCTAAACTATGTAAATATTTACTACGCACACATAAGGCCGACATTATAATCACCATGGCCTGAGTTGATAACTTTTGGCCGATAAGGGCTTTACCGGATCACAGGGTTTTCGTCCGAGATGCGGTTGTGGTCCACGTTAGTGTTATAGAATCAATATCAGTAACTATAAATTCGACAGCTTGTGGCGCAGTGGGCGAGCAGCCGAGTGTGAAGCGAGTAGCATGGGGGTTCGATTCCCGCACCGAGACAAATGTTTGCGTGATCTACAAATATTTGTTTCGGATCGGGGTGTTTCATCCCCAAAGATTGACATCAGGCAGGCGGCCGGTTGTAAAAACTACAAGCCAAATCTTTCTGTAATATGTTGCGGTAACCCCACTGCGAGTGGTATACGGGCAGGTGCATGAGGATCAATAACTACAATAGTTTTGGTATCTCAATAACAGACACGAAAAAATTATTTGTGGATCACACAAGCATTCGACTCAGTGCGGGGATCCAACCAGCAGCTTTTGTTTCGGCTACTCACCTAACTACGCCACGGAGGCTGATAAAATATTTGGTCGAATGCGAACTCGAAATGAACCCATGGACAAAATAAACGTACAGGTGAATTAATGAGAATTCTACATTCTCGAATCATGTTCGCGTCTCAGACATAAACCGTTCGACACAGCAAATGCCTTAAAGCTAGTACGCATTAGCAATGACGTTTGGTAAAGGTAAGGGCATAATATAATTACGGTACATGGTATCTCCGCCTTGCAGAAGAGCATTACATTGGTAATTTCTATAATTTCATCAGTTTAATGATTTTGATGAAGGCGCATTACGCCACGGTGGACTAAGGCCTATTTCATCTAATTATGAATAATATAGGGCTGATTGATATCAATTAACTCATGATTTTGATTCAATAAAATATATATACTGTTGACAGAAGTTAATCAAGGTCAAATACTTTGGTTTTATAGTGCTAATATTCCACTTTAATACGTACAATCAAGCATAATATAACATTATTGTATACGTTTGTTGGCGCGGTGTGCGTCGGTAGCTCCTCTCAAGTTTTATTTCAACATAAAATTTAATTCAACACAGAGATAAAAACTTACTTATGCCTGTAAAATTTGCTTTGATTTGCTATATCCTCCGTGTGTATACAAAACTAATAAAAATACACATCATTCTATATTGAAGTAACTACTTATACATATTATGTTTATCAAACACTAATATCAACAGACTAAGTTGGTACTTACATAATTTAAATTTACACTTAACTCTGTCCCTATACATCTCACATACGTTACAAGCTTTGGATAAATTCCGCTAAGTACTTCATTAAGTAATCTTTATTTACATTGATTTTATCATTGTATCGACAAATAACATTTGTTTTTCTGCGAATGTGATAATACGAATCTCAAAATGATTTATTCCTGATACATAATATTGTCTAACTGGTTAGCCTGGAACTAAAATGGTACATATTATGTAAATCAGTTTTGAAAAAAGCATGTTAGAGTTTCTTGCCCAGTCATCTCTAGCGAAACAGCTTCCCGAAATGGCGCGAGAGTTTAAATTTGACAGAATTTAATAATGTATTTACGGATTGAACAAATTTAAGGATTTTGATTTGATATATCTATCAATTCATATTAATTACTATTGAGATTAATACAATAATAAAATGTTCAGAAAACAGATGAGACACATTTACAATCAGTATCTGATTATTAATTTATATTAAATGAATAGTTAGAAATTATTTTGGTGTTGAAATGATACATTACTACATACATACATTACGTAGATACATTACTACTACTATTGCATAGTTTTTTTTCTAAGTTCGAAAATGCTCAAAACTTGATTGATCATTTCGTTAAAACTGTCACATAGACCAGTTTAATTCTCGGCTAGTCAATTATATTTTGGTAATTGAAATGTTTTTTATATTTTAGACACGAATTCTCTTAATCAAAATGTGCACAAAATAGTGTTCATTAATTACTGAACAGTAATAATTAATAATTACTTTTTATAATAAATATATATTCAAAATCTATGTTTGAAAAACCGAACTATTTACAAAAGTTATTACTATTTCTGCTAACTTGGGTATTTATGGAAAAAAAATAAAGCAATACATATTATGTAGATACGTAAAATTAGTATGGAAGATATGGAAGTAGATAATATTATTATGTACTAACTTAAATTATATTATACAAATTATACTTAACATAGGATGTGTACCTATAGATAAAATTATGCATAAAAGTATAAAACTGAAAAGAAAATATATTACAATATTTACAACATTATGTACCGGGACCCGCATAACAAGGAAGTATTTTATGTTTTCAACTCAAGTGATGGATATAACGGCAACTTTTTGTCAATGCGTTACAACGACTCGCTATTTTTATAAAGATATTATTGTTATTTAATTGCTATTTATAGCTGCTTTTTTCCCCTATACAGTTTATAGTTTTTTTGTTTATGTTTTATGACTTCGCATTATTTATGCTTACAGCCAATGACATTTCACAAGTATTCACAAAAACGATGAAATACCGGTGTGGCAGATTTCAAAATCTTGGAATTTGATGTAATTCCTTCCAAGGACGCTTCATAGACGGTTTTCTCCAAGAGGATCGAACCACGAAGGTCGATCAATACACTTGGTCAAAAATCATCTAATTTCACTCATTTTAATGTTTTCATACACTGTTCATTACCGTCAATGTTTATTGCACATATCCACACCAAATTTATACAAAACACAACTTTAAAATAGTTTAGGAAACAATTAAAATAAGAGGTCAACCGCACTGTCAGAATTCCCGCCAAAAATCTGAGTTTATAGTTAATTGTTGTCGCGACTTCAAGATAGATCTATCATTATATGCATTTTGTCCTTGTGACTTTTTTAGATAAGCATTATAATCTGTATCACTTCAGTTCATATGTACAAAGTGGTAGAAGCCATTTCGACCTGCTCGTTTCGTCATTCAGGATAGTAAAAAAATATATGAAAGTATAAAGAAAATCTGAGTATTAGTAAAAAAAAATGGTTTTAATATATGTAAATAGTATATATTTAGATGGTAGGTCCACACCACCACCAACCAGCAGTGCAACATTGTTGTGTTTTGGTATGAGACATTGAAGCCAGTTAAATTATTGGAAGTTATGAGACTTAACATGTTATGGCTCAGGGTGACGAGCACAGGCCAGTGCCATTGTATTTGTATTTATGGTGGGGACGTCTGCGAGAAGCACAGACGGGTGATCAGCTCACTTAAGTTGAACCATTTCACCCTTAATCCCAGGGCCAGTGCTATGCAGTGCGTTGTAATTTAAAATTCTGATAAAAGTTGCTTCAGTGTACGAGCAGGCGTGACGCTTACCATCAGCCGAGCGATCTGCTCGCCTCGTCATTACCTCTAATAAAAATATATATACAATTTTAAAAGAGGAGAGATTTGTTTGTTGAAATGTGGCCACTATTTTGATATTTATTTTATTTTCGGGCCGATTAATTTCAAAATGCATATCTGGGAAGCCCTACAGTTATAAATGGTAGATCCGCCAATTGTGCCTATTTATGTTTTTTTTTGTTTTTATCTTACTGTGTGTGTTCTGGTATACAATAAAGATTTAAATAAATAAATCCGATGTCGGAATTGAAAGAAATTTCCGTCATCTTGTTTTTCCCTGCTTTAAGGCCGATTGACTTCAAAATCGTTGCTTTGAGAACCCCATAATCGGAAAAGATAGATCTGATGTAATAACTTTTTACTAAAATCCGGTTATATACCAATAAGTTTAAGTTTCCAAAAATATCGCTGAAAGTCACTATGATAAATCTGCAAAAACTAATCGTATTAGTTTCAGCAAATTCCTATATATAGCAACTACGATCAGTTCAGGAGTAAAATGCTAACAAGCCGTCACATTAGTAGCTATATCTAAAAACCACTAATGTAGCTTTAAAAAAAAATAGCATTATCTAAGTAGCTTTTCGTTGTAACGCTCATGACTACTTTATAGGGACATTCACCCAGCGGATAATTAAATAATTATTCACAGTTAGGTTAACAACTATCAACTAATATTTATCTACATGGAAAGTTTTCAATCAAGTTTTTTATCAGTGCAGTCATATCAAGGAGCTGTATGTTCCTTATAAAAATCCTTACCAATATTACTGCTTTCTATGAATAGTGACACAGTACAAAAAATATTTATATATACTTTGTATTCATCAACTCTGAATAACCTATATACATGAAGTATAATTAAAAAAATAACAAATCGGTTACAACCTATTTATATTTTCAATTGAAATAATTATTCACTCATTAACCGTCACTACTCACAAAACGCAATGATATGCAATACATCACATAAATTATAACAACATAATAATGATCCAGTTCAATATATCACTTTATGATCTTGATTTTTATAATTGCAGGTACTTTTTGACCTATTTTAAAATGCCACCTAAATAACGTGTTACAGAAAGGTATGGTTGCTTATAGCAACGTATAGTGCACGATATATCACCCCACGTAGTACCAAATTCGACTGTGTATTACTTGGGCATAAATAAAGCACTTTCTTTTTTATCGAATTAGAAACATGTCGATTAGAAACATATTCGACTTGCAAGTTTGGGCAACACTAAACGATAGCTGATACGAATGAAGTGTTACTAGACGAGCAGAGGTAATGCAAATAAGTTATAGTGATGTGAATTAAATATGACCACACCTTTCTGTTACATGTTGTATATTAGTTAGTTATTATTTTTGCATATATATATTTTTAAATGTCAGATCAAAAAAGAGAATGGAGAAAGTGATTTTTTGAACTGAACATCTTATGCACTTTTGACAGGAGGCGTACCTTAAGTCTATTATCATTTCGACACGCACATGACTAGCAGCACGAGCACGAGCACGCCCACGAGTACAATACGCCATGAACGCGACGCACAGGAGCCCCTAGTGACTCCCGAGGGCCAGTGGATGTCATACATCCACCTCGATGTCGCTGTCGTGCAGCGTGCCGGCGGACTGCATTGACTGCGGAGACTGCGCCGACTGCACAGATTGTACTGAATGTATAGAGTGAGGTGACGCCAGCGCGTAGTCGTGTGGCGAGCTCGTGTCCTCGTCGGCCGAGCCCGCCAGCTCTTCATCCATCATTATTGTCGCTGGCAAAGACGGTGACACTTCTTGTAACTGACTTGTGTAAACTGTAACACCATGTATATAAATGTTAAGTAACCATTCACACGTCACAACTAATTAAGACCCGTATTACAGAACGATACTTTTAGCGCCAAACATAAACGGACCAATCACGAAATCGACACTTGCAAAGAGCTCACTTGAGTAATGTTCTGTAATACGGGCCTCAGTCTCTGATCTCACTGATACACGCAAAATATGTTGTATGGGTTGAAGTTACTCAAATTATTTTGAGCTTATTGTAATATTTTAAGTCATTTTTATTGCAGGCCTTGGAGGCCTGTATCGCACATACATGAAGCTGTGACAGCTAACGTCATTTTTAAGTAGAATCAGGCATACACTACTCTACTGACCCCGCCTTTAAGCTTTGAGATTAATGAGATTCAGATATGACCTTAGGGGCATGTCATTTTCAACCATTAGATTATTTCTACTTGATGTCAGTGGTAAGCAACGGCTACGTTAAAGTTTAGCCAACCTAAAGTTTAAGTCTAGCCCAAATTGGTCTAACTAATTAAATAAAATAGTTAATTTAACTAAATTATATTTTAAAAAGAAATAATAAGTAAATGTATGCAAATGTAATATTTGTTTATTCATAGGTAGGAAATGCCTCGGTGGCGCAGTTGTAATGCGTACGTGTTACGATTGAGGCTAACGCTGAGGTCTTGGGTTCGATCCCCGGGTCGGGTAAAGTGGTATTGGGTTTTTATATTACGAAATGCTCAGTATCAGCCCGGAGTCTGGAATTTGTGCCCGGTATGGCGATAGGCTCGCCCCCTATCACATTGTGGGACGGAGATACGCTCGGCGAAATGTGGGTGTTCTGGTTACACCTCTGCCTACCCCTTCGGGGATTACAGGCGTGGGTGCGTATGTATGTATGTATGTAGGTAGGAAATAACAAACAGATTGCTCGTCTGACGGTAAGCACGACGCATGGCCCTATCAGCGACAACACCACACAGAACTTTGCAATAAAAAGTACTTCACACACTGCACTGCGCTCGTCATCCAGAAATATATAAGTCTGTGAAAGTCTCATAAAGTTCCAGTAATTTTACTGGCGTCAATATCCTTCAAACCGAAACACTACTTACTTGGGGGCATAAATAGATAAAGTGGTGGTGCCTAGACAGATTCTTGCATAGAAAAGATTTATCACTTACTGACTAAAAGTACAATAAGGCGCCAAATAGCTTGCGATGGCCTAAAGTTTGTCATGAGAGTCGTCGCGTCTATTGTTTCCAGCCTTAGGGAGACAGGAGGCGTACCTGGCGGGTGAAGTAGTTTGCGCAAATATTTTTTTTTGGATTGTGTTTTTATTTCACCTTTAATATTAGATGTCTTAAGATCAGCACTATAATTGAGTGACTCCTCCATGGCTTCCATTGTGAGTGTGTCTGTGTCCAAACTATCTATAGATCCTGAACATGATGGAGAACTGTCTGGATTTGAATGCAATGTCAACTGCACCGTCTCTAGCTGAGGTATGTGTGGCCGCACCTGTAAATAGCAAAAAAAAAAAACATCAATGATGCAATAATTAAGTTTTGTTTGGCATTATATTCGAAAAGTTAAATTCAATAAGAAAATGCTGAAAACATAATTTTACTTTTGTTATTACAAATAAAAAACGAAATATTATTAAAACCACTTTTTTTATTAGCTTGAATGACGAGACGAGAAGATCGCTCGCCTGATGCTAAGCGTCACGCCTGCTCATAAACTGAAGCAACACATATCAGAACTTTCGATTACTAAGCACTAGTGGCATTGGACTGCACTCGTCACCCTGAGATATAAGATGCCCAATAATTTCACTGGCCTCCATTCCCTTCAAACCGAAACACAACCGTCTTTACAGACTGTTGCTTGACCGCAGAAATAGACAAAGCAGTGATAACAACCCAATCGACCTCTCGCATACGAGGTACCTATCACCTAGTGGTGTACTAAAGTATACACTTACAGTACTAAAGTATAACACAAATCTTTCTTGTCTGTTTTGCTATGTGTGCATGATGTATTTGTATTTTGTATAGTAGCAACAACTGTCTGTGGCTTTGAATACATAAATGTACATACATAAATGATGACTGATGTGTACTGTCGAATGAATTAAATTATTTATTCGCCCACATACACATAGTAAGACATGCTAAAATGAATTAATGTATGTGTAACATTGTGATTCCATTTAATCAATATTAGTCATACAAACCTTCATTCCATCTGGTCTATGTGGATTTCTGCAACCTTTACATTTACATTCTGTACAGGGTTTACTGTCGACATAGCATGGACACCTTTGCCCACAACAAGTCAATTTCCCAGGAGTAGCGGTAGCGTTCCCGCATCTACATCCTTTACGTTTACTACTTGCTGAGTTACGCTGTCTATTTGAGGGCTTCTTGAAACCTAATTGACTCTGAAAATTATAATGTTACAATGATAAATAAAATTGACAAATATATTTATTCATGTAATTACACAGAACAAAATAATTTTAATAACATGTTATTTAAGACTATGTGTACACTGACTATACAACATGTTACAGAAAGGTGTGGTCATATTTAAGGGTCATTACATACACCTTACACTGAGTGTTTATGTGACGGATCTTTTCAAACTCGAGACATCCTATAATTTTACGTTAATTTAAATCACTCGTTTATTAAAATCGATCATATAATTATTAATTATGAATGACATTAACTTTTTAATAAATGTGATTAACGTGTACGTAATTCTACGGAAATACATACGTAACTTGTAACATAAATACAAAATTATGTTCTCACCGTTGCCCCAAACTTGCCTAATCCGAATCGCAATAATAATATAGGACCCAGTCATCGTTACGCCTGCGAATCCGAAAATCTCCCACAACTGGCCTTCGTCGCACTGATATGCAAAGATGGCCCTTAACTATACTCCCCAATGATTGTTAATTGCTACTAAATACATAATATGTATATTTTTGGCTAGAGGGCCAAAAAAGCTGGCTTTATTGTCAGTTGTAAAAGCAATATAGAGTGACATGACAAGCCAATTCGAAATAAATATGTTTTATTTAGTACTATGGGGGGTGCAATACTTACAATGTACACTATATATTGCATAGATTTGACCACACATTTCTATAACACGTATAAACCTAACACATTATTCTATTGCAATTATATAAGAAAAAATGCTGATATAAATAGTAATCACAAGAATAATAAATATTTGGGTCTTATATTGAACACATTGAAAACTTTATTACTACCTTTATTAGAGGATAAAACCAAATAAGTCTGCAATCCTTTGAATATTGTTACTAAGAGTTTATACTGTACTGTTTGTTAATTTGTCACATATAGTCCTGACCCTACACTAGGTTAACCTGTATCATGGGTATCATCAGATCATACAAACATCTGCCTTGGTGTAGAAACTGTTGTGGTCTCTTTGTTTCAAAGCTGACTACTTGCCCGCTGAATACATTTTAAACTTATTATTTAAAAGTTTTTTTATGACACATAATAATCCAATTCTCAATGAGGATCTAAAAGGAACCATGTTTCATGGTCCTTAACCACAGGATCTATATCCTCTCCCCTTAACTATTCAATGAAAGTTGGATCTTCTCTAGGTCACAGGATTGAAATAATATACAAAATTAAGAATTAACCATAAGTCACAGTTTATAAACATTGCTATTTATAATCTCAGAAAATATGATACAAACAATATGATATAATAATGAAGACAAACTTTAATATTAATAATTAATATATAATACACTGTGGCATGCCCAAAATATTTACCTTACTTTCTCTAGTAGTAGACTCACTTTGAGATGAATCTGTCTCATCCACAGCTTTTCTTTTAATTGTAATTTTATTCCCTGACCCTGCATACATGACAGAATACAGAGGGGAACCATTCGATGTTGACCTAGAGTTAGGTGACTCTTTGGATGTCCTCGCTTCTAAGTTATTTGATGATGAAGCTCCCTGCGTTTGTGTAGAGGCAGAATTTGTGTATACACAGGGTAATATACTGTAAGCAGATTTCGACAAGCCTGCAGTACTTTTGTAATCGTCTGTAAACCCCGCTCCCTCCTGAATTAAGTCTATTAAACCAGAGCTAGCCACCGTACCTCCATTAATACCGGCAGATATCTCATCTTCATCCAATAAAATTTTGTAAACTTCTGTACCCATAAAATATTCACACAACTTTTTATAACACTGAAGCAGTATCCTCAATTGCAAATTCTCCGTATAGTTTTCATAGTCTTTACACCAACTACAAGAGGGTTTTAGTTTCTTACGTCCGCCTTTGCACTTTTTACACACGTGATGCTGGCAGCCTGAACTGGTCGGCGTGTACGGTTCCTTGAGTAAGTTACCGCACACAGTACATGATAGAGATTGCCGTAAATACGGAACTAAACGAAATAAATCTATCCATGAAGATTTATCTGCGGGGTCTGCTAAAATAATAAGCCGACACGTAGAAACGTATAAACTCGTCGCATTCATTGTTACAAAATTACTTAAAGAATACTGTCATTTATGTTATCTCGTTTTGTTTAGTTTATACAAAAATACACAAATGAAAAGCCGCAAATCTTTCTATGAAAACTCAAAATTGTCAATGTCAACTAATGTCAATTGTCAAACATATTTTTTTTTATTCCAATGGTAATCATTCACAAAACAAGTTTATATAATATTATGACATAAAATTAAATAAAAATAAACTAAAATTAAGGGTAGACTTTGTAAAATACAAAAGAAACTCCAAATTGCAACTATGTTTTTTGAACATAGTTCTATGCGCAATGACATAAAATAAATTATCTTTGGACTAATGCGTGCGTTAGAATCTATAGATTAATCTGTGCTCATGTGTTCTCATCATAATAGTCTGTGAACGAACAACTCAAAGAACAATAACATATTTTTATCCTAACGCAACAAAAGAAATTGGTGGAACAAAATGGAAAATCAGTGTATCTGTCGAATATAATGAAGTCAAATTAATAAAGCTATGGTTGTATGTTTGAAGGTCTTTTACCTTATCATCGATTAAAAATATTTCACAATTGGCGCGAAAAACAAACATTTATGTAATATTGGCCGTTAAATTATTAATATAATTAGTTTATCTGAGAGGCTTATTTATACTTTAAAGTCTTTGGATGATCTATGTATAACTTTAGTGATTAATTAAGCACCTACCACAGTTCAAATGTTTTCGCAGTGCAGTGAAATAAAATAAAATTTATCGGCAACTACCACGGGCGACTACAAGCGTTCCGAGAAATCGTTTAATTTCGCCAGAGTAAATTTATTATTGTATGATATAATCCAAATCGTAGAAAGAATTTTTTATTGACCACGCAGCGTGGTGCGTCCTAATTCTTATATAGGAGCGGAATGCAGCGGAATGAGATCTCCTGATCCCGTTCGGCACTTCTAAACATAGGTACTTACCTACCTACTAGGTAGAAAAAAAGGTTTATTGTCATTTGTCGTCATGAAGATATAATAACAATAATTAACAAACGTAACGTACATAAAAAAAAGAAAAAACAAATAAGTAGTTGCATGCCTTCCCGCACCTTCGCGGTGACAAATGATGGCCAGCTCAGCATAATGCTGTATTATGGGGCGAACCACAACACAGCGCTGGTTTTCAGTAGCCACGTAAAATGACGTCTCGAAGCCAAGTCTATCTATGCCAGAGAACCGAGTAGGTAGTACAACATATGCATACTTAATTGTACTTGTTGTGGTAGTGATTAAATTCTCTTTTTAACTCTCCTTCTGCGATATAGCCTACTCGGCACTCGCCAGAGTAAGTCACTGCCCTTAGCCCTTACCTACCCCTTAGGCGCATACATTAGATTTTTCACATAACATTATTTATATAAAAATATGCGTAAAAATTAGCCGCTGTTTTTTTTATTTCTTTTTTATGTCATAGGTCGGAAACGAGCAAGTGGGTTACCTGATGGTTAGTGATCTCCACTGCCCATGTACGCCCTAAATACCAAAAGAATCATAGGCGCGTTGCCGACCTTATAGGAAAGGGATGATTAAGGGATTGGGAAGGGGAGGGGGATTTAGGCCTCCGGATATCTCGCTCACCTCACGAAACGCAGCAGCAAGCTGCTACTTTACGTCGGTTTTCTGTGAAACAGTGGTAACGACCCGGGCGAGCCGGCCCATTCATGATATAGACAAGTGTCTACAGCGTGGCTTTACCACTCGCAAAAACCGGTTTTATTACTAAATATCTATTTTACCTTACTTTTGCATCCACGCCCCCAACTGATATCATATTATAAGTAGTTACCTGATATACGCAACCTACTTAACTAGATTCAAGGGGTAGATTATAATGTTATCCCAGTTAAATCTACTATTAAGGTAAACATTCTGTTGTTGCAAAATTTTAATTAAAACAAAATGTTTTTGTCACGTGAATATCGAAATACCAAAGCGTCGCGTCGTCGTGCCGTTCTTGCTGCATTAACCAATTGTAGCCACTTAAAGGAGTTGTTTGTCCCGCGTAACCACCTACATACTTCCAAGTGTCCATTCATTTAATATGATTAAGTATATACCATTCGACATCAGCCCTTGTTTCCACTTTCGAAATGCTACGAGTATTTAAGATATTAGGACATAGGTACCTACATGTAATTATTTCCTTACTTGCACTAATGAATGTAGGTACTTAACTAATTTCTTTATCTAATAGGCTCATTTACTTAGTATAGCCTTATCAAGCTGATATGTACCTATTAAATCAAAACAAAGGCAATCGTTTACTCAGTAAACATAAGAACTATTATAGAAATAAATTATGCATCGACCAATCGGAGCATTTAGATACGAGCGTATCTACAAATGTACGTATTGGTGGCCCAAATGATCGGTGCGCGATGGTATTGTCTCAACGGTGGTAAAATAGATACTGGGTGCGTAAGCGCAGCACGCTGATAAAAGATTACAACCACCAGTATCTCTTGATCGTCCGCCGTAGGAACATCTGCTTTGAACTCACTGGTTGGTTTAATTAAATCAATTCGCCGTCTTCCGTCGCATGCGACCACCGCAAGCGTCTGGACGATCCGCGTCTGCAATACCGATATTACTACTCAAGTGTTGCGAATTGTGTTGGTGATGTGAATCCTCTAATGTGATTGTGTGGAAGCATGTTCTGTTACGAGTACTTTCGATAAGTCACAATGCACAGGTAATCTATGTATAATGATTATATAAAACGAGCAACTTGCTCGACTCGTCATTATCGCTAATAAAGAAAAACAAAAAATATGTAAATCTGTAATCACGGAATTTAAATATACTTACTATCTTATATCCGATTTCATCATATAAAGCACATAATCAAAGATTAAATTTACTGGAAACCCTGACGCGTATACCATACGTCTGAACCTTCGTATAGGTGTGTACGTACCTTTACATACATTATATATAAAAATTGTTTACAAATAGTTCACAAATATTCTAATAAATATATTTTTGAATTTATGTATAAATACGTAATCAAGTATGAAGACATTATCAAACGTCCACTTGCTATGTCTCACCATTATCTTAATTACCTGGCTAACGAATCATGAATTAAACTGATAATGAGATTATCAATTAACTAATTAAAATGGCAAGGAATTTTAGTTCGTTTATTTTACGTACAATTAATAGCAAATGTTTGATTCATATATTTATTCATTGAACCGGATTTCTTTTTCTGAAAACAATTCACTTGTCTTATCAATTATCGCTTTTGTTGTCTATGTAGGTACATACGTAGGTAAATTTCTGAATACACGTGATGTGAGTAATTGTATTTTGCTAGTAAATGGCCAGAATAATTATTTCTTACTACAATATTCAAATCATTGAAATTAAGGAATAAAATAAAATTCGTATGTAACGGTCTCATTTTTATTTTTCGGACTAGTGTTATCCCGGATTATTGCCAGAGTTCAAATAATGTTCACATTGTACCTATATCAAAAAAAAATATAATTTCAATGAATGAATCATTTTTCTTTTTATTAGCATTGCCAGGGGCGTAGGCACATCATAAAGATCAATCAGACAATTGGGGTCGCCACGCACTATGCGCAGGAGTGTCCCTAACAAATATACCTATAGCTTCCGTTGAACCGAACGATCGGGTCAATATTGTTCAAAATCTATAATTCCATGTATACAGTTTATGTTAGTAGTAAGTTGTAATAGTTAATAGGGTAACGAGTAACGATATATATGGAACCGACTTAATATTTCGTTGTAAATAGAAATTCGACATACCTACTTTATGGTATCACGTCAAATTTTTAATCATTGATAGGGGCTGACATTTTCTCCATTGTTTCAAACTTTTCAGATTTATAGGTACTGTAGGTACCTACTATACTTATAATATTGGTCCGAGTTGAACATTATTTTAAAACAAAATAGAACTTCTTCGGAAGTATAAATAGTGTTTCTCATAGAGAGAGTAAGTCTTATAATTATATGGTGTTTCTCTGTTGATTTGTGTAAAGCTCACTAATACATTCTTATTCGATACAAAGTTTTTCGCTTGAAGTCCGAAGTCATAACAAGACTACAATTAAAACGAATTAATATGACCTTTGAACAATTTAAGACTATTGACTCCAAGACCTTTGAAGACTTCAGTAGGCAGGATGACACATAATAAAAATTCTGCGAACTTTTATTACTAAATACGTCTTTTTCACTAATGATAAGTAGGTAGTATATCTAGGTGGTACCTACAATATTTATATCAGATTCTTTGGTGAAAAATGTGTTACAACTTCGAAGAATTCACGGGATATTCTAAAAAGTAACATAATACGTATGTGAAGAAGCACCAAGAAATTCCCAATGATTCGCCGGTATGGCTCTCAAACCGAAGACCTTATCGATTTCCCAGCCTAAGTACCTACGCTGCTGCTAAACCAATGAGGTGACTTTTCGAAAAGTTAAGTTGTAGTAAATGAAAAGGGTGTAAGTGAGCCACCAACATCTTAGGTCTAAAGTCAACCTCGCCTGCACACTCTGCTGATTAACGGACGAGACAATAGCGAAACATGGTTCCCGTTGCGAATTGTGGAGGTCAGACGACAAGTCGTCCCATATAACACCAAATCCACCGTCAAATCATGATGGTAAGACGAACCCTGGCATCAAGCCGGGATAACGCCAGGCAAAACGAAAATAATTTTCATAGATATTCTAAGAAACCCCCTATTAACCGACTTAAAAAAGGAGTTTGGTTGCTTGGCACACAGGTAGAGCATGATTAAACCATTGGATTTTTATCCTAGAAAAATACTGACGATGGTGGAACTGCGAGCAAAAGCTAAGCTATAGTTACTTATACAACGTGTTATAGAAAGGGGCGGGCAAATTTAAGCAATGTATAGTATAGCGTATAAGTATTTTATCTCCCATAGTACCAAATCCGATTGCATTGCTAGTACAATAATTATAGAATTTTCTTTTTTATCGAATGAGTAACATGTCGATATCGACTTTTAACTTTGGACAACACTAAATGATACTATATACCTCCTTTCATTTAATTAATTTATAATTAAAAAAACATTAAAGAGTTGTCAAATGTCAATATTTATTTGACGCAGTCAGTTCGGTAATTTCTGATTTTATGAAGTATGTTTACGAGTTCAAAAAATATGTTGTATTTAACTAAAAATAAGTATTATGTATTGGTACTTTGTGTTGATGTAACTGATAACAGCTTTTAAGAGGATCGTCGAATGTATTAAGCCAAATTCATAGATGGAAGACACGAGAATGAAGTCTTTAAAATGCTTCTAGAGGATGGTACCAATATCGTCTTCAGCACACAATCTCTTTCAGGTGTTATTTTGTGTTTAAATTACATGTTACGTACGTATGTTCGTAGAATTACGTACAACTTATTCAAGTTTATTAAAAAGTGAGTGTCGTTCATAATAATTAATAGTGATGTCACCAATCTTATCGATCTTAATAAACGAGTGATCAAAATAAATGTGAAATTTTTGGATGTCTTGCTATTGAAAAGGTCCGGTACATAAGTACTAATTGTAAGGTGTATGTAATGACCCTAAAATATGACCACACATTACTATAACACGTTGTATATATCAATTATCAACTATAGTTAATAATAATTTATACACTTATTTGCTTTTCACAAACATCCGAACTATCACTTAATATTTTTTTGTAGCATAAAGTAGGAAATCTAGAACTTGGCTTACGCAAAAAAATATCTTCGGTCCACTTGATTCACAAAAAATAAAATCGACTCAAAAACTCTTCTTCCACCTACCTTTATCCTATTGAGGTCAGCACAACATGCTTTTTTAACTCATAACATAATGATTTGGCTTGTAGTTTTATGATCGGGTGCTTGTCTGACGTCAACACCTCTGGGGAGAAAACACCCAGACCTAAAACATATATTTGTGGATCACACAAAAATTTTGTCTCGGTGCGGGAATCGAACCCGCGGCGTCTCGCTTCACCTAGCTGTTTATTCGCCCACTGGCCACGGAGGCTGAGTTAGTATTATTGCAAATTTAATTGTCAGTTATGATAGAACAGCACCGACTAAAATTGGTTATTTTTAGCTTATTACTATTTTATTTTACGATTTTTAGTAAAACAATCATCAAAATCGTTGCATAAATGACAAAGTTTCTTTTTTAAATATGTCCACCCAACAGTCACACATAGTACTGGCCCTACACTAGGTTAGCTTGTATCTGAGTATCAGGATCTACGAGGGACATGCGGTCCCACAACACCCAAACACGAAAAAAATATTTTTGGGGATCACACAAATTTGCCTCGGTGTGGGAATCGAACCCATGGCCTCTCGCTTCGCAACTGGCTACTCGCCGACTGCACCACAAGGGCTGTCATTTAGTCTTTCATACCCGATTTCATCCCTTTATGTGTGGAATATCTATAATATTTTTTTTATATCTAAGGCCGGTAAACGAGCAAGTGGGTCACCTGATGGTAAGTGATCTCCACCGCCCATGTTCACCCACAATACCAAAAGAATCATGGGCGTGTTGCCGACCTTAAAGGATACCTAATTAAGGGACTGGGAAGGGGAGGAGGAGTTGGGTCTCCAGATATCTCCATCACCGTACGAAACACAGCAGCAAGCTGCTACTTTATGCCGGTTTTTTCATACTGTATACAAAACTGTCTACAGCATGGCTCTACCACTCAAGACCACCAGGCACCATCATCCAAATCGGTCCATCGGTTATACACCTATACAAAAAATATATCCGCGTCTAATTAAAAATCTCCTCCGTTTTTTCTTGTCGGTTATTAAGATGTTCTCGCCATTTTAAATCCGGTCAAGTGCAAATATTCGTTGCATAAACAGTGTTCGTAATAGGTAGGTAGGTAAGTACTTATATGAAATTACAATAAAAAACATTACCTAGGTACCTGTAAAATTTTCTAGTCGATAGCTACCTTTGGAAATAGTTACCTACTACGGCATTAAGTAAAATAAAATTAAACATGGTGCTTGAAAGAGCTTTCAATTGACACCTCACATAATAATGTAGAAGAACATGTAGATTTTGTATCCACTAATACTATAGATACATACATACGCACTCACGCCTGTAATCCCCGAAGGTGTAGGCAGAGGTGTAGGTAACCAGTACACCCACTTTTCGCCAAGGGTATCGCCGTCCCACGATGTGATAGGCAACGAGTCTATCGCCATACTGGGCACAATTCCAGAGCCCAGACTGATACTGAGCAATTTGTAATAGAAAACAACAATTTTATGTTTACTCGACCCGGGAACGAACCCGAGACCTTAGCGTCAGCCTCAGTCATAACGCGTACGCGTTGCAACTGCGCCACCGAGGTAGTCAATAAACATACCTAAGAAACATTATACATTACAATGTACAATACCTACGAACTACTACACAAGTGTATAGGTGCGAGTACTTCGGTGTAATCTACACAACTCTTGTAATCAGTCTGCTAAAAATAGAACCTAATACTCTCTAAATTCTGATTGATCGATGCGTACTTTGATTACATTTATCCTCATATCGAAATTTAATGCCAGTTAAAATTTTGTCTCATATCCTTCTTAAAGACAAAATTCGCTTTGTACCATGTGACTTACTATAGTCTAGTCACCCATAAATTTTCGTAACAGCAGGGATAACGAAAACATACATGATTCACCTTGACAATTTTATCGATAACCAAGCCGAATTATAGTTAAAAAATCATCTAGGTACATACTTATCACTATCTCTGATGTCAATTTTTTATCAAGATTACACATTTTATTATGAGTAATATCTGAATTATCTACTAGGGCATGGCCAATTAGAAATAAATTAGGTCAGAATCGTAATGATCATCAGTGATTGACATTAAGAACAACAGATAGGCAAGACCTACAACGATTTTCTTGAATAGGTATATCGCTAAGCAATCTGAAAAACTAAAAGATATTTCTTTAGTAGCTACAGTGTAATTAGACATACAATTGGGCGCTACTTGGCGTCAACTATGAAATTAACACTCTAAAACAGTTGCTGAAGGAGCTAGAATATAATTCTAATAATAATAATAATATTTCTGAGAGACACGATAGCTATTTGTTTTACTTTATAGGCTTTTTCAATTCCACAGAGAAATTTAACTCAAAAAAAGGTTTTCGCAATGTTTAAACAAGTATACTTAACACATTTTTTGTTGATTTAAAAGTTTTACAAGTGGTAGAGTCACATTGTAGCCACAGTTTCTCTACTCTATAGTATCAATGGGCCGGCTCCACCAGGGTGGCATCTTCGTTTGAAGTCTGAAATCAAAACCGAAATGCACTAAACTACTTTACATTATAATAACAGTCCCCCTATATAAAAACGAAAGCAATAGCATGTCGGGACTCTAGCTATAACTCTAGCTAAATTCCGAATTTGGAGAATTGAGCAAATAAGTATTAAAAGTACCTTTTTAAATATAAAGTAGAAATCTATTGAAACAAGTTTAAATGGATGATAATACTTTAAAACCGTTTATACGTTAATAATAGAATAGATAAGGTATATCTGGCACATAGTACCTAGTTTCGAGTCTAACAACAAAAAGAACAACAAAAGCGGCTGTTCGTTAAATGGAACTGACGTGATTGCGGCGGTCGCGGCGGGAGACGCACCGTGCACGTCCGCTGCTCGTCACAGCACATCACGAGGACGCTTCACATTATAAACTGCACCATCCTATTATTGCATTACTTTAAACCCTCTAATTAAATATTATTTTGCGTCCATTATTTTCATTATCTCTGCTGACATAACGTTAAGAATATA
The DNA here is from genome assembly GCA_905332985.1 of Mimas tiliae. Taxonomy (NCBI): domain Eukaryota; kingdom Metazoa; phylum Arthropoda; class Insecta; order Lepidoptera; family Sphingidae; genus Mimas; species Mimas tiliae. The sequence continues at coordinate 8,580,828 of HG995240.1, read as the reverse complement.
ACTTATTTTACATTGTCACCACATGATGGAGGCAAATTACAGGTGCGGTCTACAACATTACAACGTAAATAGTATTTTTCTGAAAAACTGTTTCCGTCCATTCGTCATTCGCTTTTAGTCATTATTATTTGTAAACAGATAGGTAATATTTTACAGAATGAGTTCAGAATGAGTACCTAGTACCTATCTACCTAACTATCTAGTTTGTAAGATCGTTTGTCCCGCGAGGAAAATCCTCTTTACGAATACCTACCCAACCTGGGTAGAGGAGGAATAGTTATACCGGACTCACCAACATCCTTACGCTGTTAATAAAAACCATGTGGTTGCTTTCCTTTGGGACAAGTTGAACGATTCCAAGGGATCCTAAGTGTATTGGAACCTGGATTGTTGGCGAAGCCCCTGCACTGAGCCGCTTCGCGGCCCGTCTCCGAAGGGACTCGGAAGCCCCTCACAATAAGGGTACCTTTCGGTGTCTCCGGTCGCACAATTTCAGTTTTCGTATATCTCGGAGTGGCACTGCAAATTGTACACGCATCCTTCACTGTGCAGGCGCGACCCTAAGTAATCCCAGTTAGTCGCCTTTTAGAACAGGCAGAGGATACCGTGGTGGCATCATTCAAAATTCCCCAAACCGCTTCCGCAAACGCCAGTAGGCGTGGCGCTTGCTAGTTGTAGTTGTGAATGTAATCGCATCCTTGTTGGATTCGTAAATTTCCGTAAGTATTATTATATGAGAATGTGAAAAAGGAAGGAGCTATGGTGAGGTAATTTAATATTGAAACTCGAAGAACTTTTGACTACCTCGGTGGCGCACTTGTAATTCGTACGCGTTACAATTGAGGCCAACGCTGAGGTCTCGGGTTCGATCCCCGGGTCGCGTAATAGTGGTATTGGGTTTTTCCATTACGAAATGCTCAGTATCAGCCCGGAGTCTGGAATTTGTGCCCGGAATGGCGATAGGCTCGCCCCCTATCACATCATGGGACGGAAATACGCTCGGCGAAATGTGGGTGTACTGGTTACACCTCTGCCTACCCCTTCAGGGATTACAGGCGTTTATTTAAATTTGCCGGGACGAGGTCCTCAAACGAGGCGACTCACGCACTAAGTAGTTGACGAACATATTTTTTTTAGGTTCACAGATACCTAGATGTTGGATTTATGATTGATTAAAAGTGAGGGCGTCCTGATCCGTATAAAAGTTTAAGTATTTGTAGGTATATAAGTAATTATTGTCATGTTAGTATTCGCATATCCAGCACTCAGGTTTCCAGGACAAAGACCCAGAAACTTGAATGTTGACTGTGATACTAGACCTTAATTGCCACTACTATTTGCGCGCGGTAATTACATAGAGATAATAATATAACACTTGAGTGTTGTGACTTGTGTAAATATGGTATAATTAAAGCAATGCTAAACAACTAGGTATCCACATTCTAACGCGTCCTTTGACATCTTTACGTATTCACCTTTCTTATTAAATAGGCCAAGAAGAACAGAAGTGGGCAGATCATATTTTATAACATAATATCACGCTTGTGTTCCGGTATAGGCATTGGTGCAATTAGTTCTGCACTCGGAGCTTATTTCCATCCCATGATGTGATATTAAATGTAAACGCATAACGCGATTAGGGCTAACATTATAATAATTTTGTGTAGGAAATGTGTTCTGATATATTAATAGGCTAATAAACAATATTATTATAGTAACATCTTATCAAGAATTTCCATTGTAGGTATATCTCAGTTTTATCGCATGCATGGAAGCCCCAGTGTTTTCGTAATGTTAAGCACGTTCTCAAAAATGAAACACGGTCACGTCACGAAATAGACGACAGCATTTTGTAAGCAATTGTGTGTTAGGCAATCATTGAAAAATAGATTTGATAAGAATAAGTAGTTGTCTAGGAGCATGATATATAACATAGATAAGTAGTAAGTAGGTACTAATACTACTAGATCACCACTGCTCACTAATATATTATACATTACTTTAGCTGTTTTGAATTCTCTTCACTATCATATATAAACCTGGACTCATACTTAGGCCAAAACTCTAGACGGGTGTTCTATAATATGAAGCAAGCAAGAAACAACATTAGAACATCCAGGATGTGAGCAGTGAGAATGTTATAGTACCTATATGTAGGTATATCCTGAGTCTGCCAATTGGGTAATTTAATAATCTCTTCATGACTGTTTGGCTATGTTCAAGGTATTGCAGATCGGTCGCTTCAGGTTTCAAAAATCCAATATTTGTTTGCTACAATAAAAAAAATATCCAATTATTGTATTATTGTTTCTTTCTTTACCATAATAGGCAGAGTGAAATTGCCTTTACGTTACCTTTATTCTTTTTGTTGTCCATCTTTTAAATAGTAAATAACATACCCATACAGTCACACATACATAGCTCAGACCCCACACTAGGTATATAACCTGTATCATGAGTATGAAAAACTACGAGGGACTTAGGTACGGTCCAACAACACCCAGAGTCCAGACCCGACACAAATATCAGAAATCAATGACAGATGTAATGATGGTGAATAGGTATTAAAATCTCGAAATAAATCTAAGTACCTACTTAGGTACTTACGTATTTTTTGTATTTTTCATGCAGCATCATATTTGCATTGGTTTGCAAAGATAAATACAAGATTACTTATATTTTTAATGAGCTCCATTCCGGTTGCACTTGCTTGCACTCGAACACTAGTATGTCAACGTAGGTTTGTACTCTACTTGTCGTTATTTGTACCTTCGTGATTAATCCTAAATGCCATGATTTGATGATTAAGTCAATGCAAAAAGTATTCCTCTAGGTATTTTTAATGTTTTATATAGAATGACTTATTATCCCAGAATGTGATAACCCTTACTAAGAAAACTCACAGAAGTTCGACCTCATGACCTGAAGCGAACACTGCATAACGGCTATCTACAGTATGCGTCTACTGTTTATCAAGAACGCATAATGAAAGCATTTACATTAATATACCTAAGTATAAACTATTGAACTAGACATATGTATGTAGAATTATACGTACCTACCTACAATCTTCGTCAACAGTCTACATTGAAGAGTACTAAACATGCATAAACCAATTAATGTATTAGGTACCTACTTACTAATTTTATAATTCGATAGGTACTTAGGTACTTAAATAAACATATAGATAGGTCATTGATAATCCTTGCTCCTCCTACACTCTTCAATGTAAATAAATCTAATATGCAACGCAGAATATGAAACATATATTTAAATAGATATAAAACCCAACTACGCAAAAGGGTATCTCGGTAACTAAAGCTAAGTACCTACTAACTGTTGATTATTTAATTTGTCCCGCCGTATATATTCTTAAGTAGGTACCTACGTATTGTAAAAAATCATTAATAAAATAAATGTATTACTTTCAGAATAAGAGACTTCGTAGTTCTTGTGGTGCTTCTCTGCTCCGCTCATGTTAGAGGTAAAGAGTTCATGACAGAAATCGAAGCTTTAGCTGGTAAACCGACTCATTGTACCTATGAATATGCCTATGAAATGTACGGTGCATATTGTGCTGGCCTCCGACTTGCGAAGGTGCCAAGCCTGAAAAGTGGAATCGAGGTAAATAAATAAATAACACCTAACATTCACACACACAGAGTCCTCACAACACACTAAGATATGAGTCTTGTATCGGGGGTATCAAGAACTTCGAGATACTTTCGGTCTCATATTGCAAATAACACAAGTTCTTTTTAGCTTTGTTATATATTGAGTTTTAAAAGTTTCTAATTTTTGTTTACAGATCCTGGACTTCAGCGACAATAAACTACAAGAACTTCAGGCAGACACGTTGTCTAGTTATAGCAGTTTACAGTTCCTGTATTTAGCAGAAAACCAAATCTACTCTATAGATGAAGATGCACTTACGTCGTTGACAAGTCTGATAACATTAGATCTCTCGAATAACGTCATTTTACAATTACCTAACTCTATATTTCAACTACCAAGACTTCGTAAGCTGTATTTAAAAGAAAATCCTGTGTTTCATATAAACCAAAATGATTTTAAGATAACGCGGCCAATTAGAGCCCCTTTGGAACTACTAGACATATCAAATTGTAAAATTAAAGAATTACCACAATGGGGAACTCTTCCTCAATTAGTTGTCTATAATATTTCTCATAATCCACTGGCAAATTTGGATGCGAATCATTTCGCCGCTATGTGCAACTTGGGAAAGGTGGACCTAACTAAATCTATAAGCGATTTGAAATTGTGCATTATGAAACCAACTATTTCGTGGTTCCAAGAGAAGAATGTATTTTTCCAGTTGCATGACTATTCCAAACTAAATTCTAAAGGTAATATATTTTATTAAATAACTTTGTATTCTGAATTGAGCTAGTATACATAAGTATTTAAAAATGTGATGGATCGATTTTATTGTTGCAGAATATGCAGACTGTCCCAGAGTGAACAATACATTATTGTACAATGCAACTTATCAAAAGTGCAAAGCAGAGTATTTGGAGGTAGGTATTCATCAGTCAATCGTTAAAACACCCGACTTAGTTTCTTATGGACTGTATAATGCCATTCATCACAAACATATAACATCTAAATGTTTGTGCCATTGATAAAATATGTCGGGCAAAATAGTTTAGTAGCCGTTTTGTCATCCACAAATATTTGTTTCGAGTCTGGGTGTTATGGGACCGTAAGTTCCTCGTAGCTCCAAATATCCACAATACAAATTAACCTAGTGTGGGGTCAGAACTACGTGTGTACTGTTTGGTGTTTTTTCTTAGCTTTACTTGACCGTACGAGCAGGTCGCTTGCCTGACGGTAAGTGTCACGCCTGCCTATAAACAGAAGCAACACCAATCAGAACTTAGAGTTATGAAGTTCTGCATGGCACCGAACTGCCCTCGTCAGCCTGAGACATAATGTCCAGTAATTTCACTGGCTTTAATGTCCTTCAAACCAGAACACAACAGTGTTTACAAACTGCTACTTGCCGGGAGAAACAGACAAAACACTGGTACCTATCCAGACGGTCTCTCGCATACGAGGGTCCTTTTTTTTTGTCAGACTCCCACGGACTAAAACCCAACGGTATTCCTCCGGGTGCGCTTGTTCGGTCGGGGCTGCGGGGACGCTATTGTACTCTTCCGCGCCGGCCCTTGTAAAAGGCCTCTCCAGTCAGTGGGTGATGGGGGAGTTATCCACCCACCAACTTGCTCCGCTCGAGAGGTCCGCGCGGGAAAGTAGCGCGCGTCACCTCGAGACCTTAAATGTCGGACGACGGACTTCCACGTGTCTGGCGCCCAGGCCTCTGTCAGTGCGGTAGGAGTGCCTCCCGCATCCTCCTGCGCGTGACCCTTCGGCGGCGGATGGCGAGCTGGGATGTGATTTCCCGCTCGCGCTCCGCCACCTCCTTCCGCGAAATGACTGTTTCGCAAAAGGCGATCATCGCGTTCCACGACCTCTCACTCTCGACCATGGCCTTAACCACAGCTGGTAACGAGAGGTCGTCCCCCAACACATACGAGGGACCTGCCACCTAGTTATTTATTCATTTATTTTAATATTTCAGGTGCAAAACATCAAGACATCTCGTCGCACTTGGCTAACCATCGGAGGTGGGCTGGCAGGCTTTCTCGTCGGTTTCATTCTGCTGCTGTACATAATGCATCGACACAACGTCGCGCAAACCAAAAACGCGGCACGAAAAGACAAGAAAGCCGCACCACGGAACGGTGACCCACAAACCACTGCAGTACTTCTTAACAATGGGTTTAATTGATAACGGGGGTTTTTAAAAGTTAAGTAAGAAAACTTATTTATCGATAAGTACTACGAAGTGTGAACTAAGAAGTATGAAAAGAAGCATATGTACGGTCAGGTTATTCGTGCCTCGTGGTGTACGTATATGAGTAAAATAAAGATTTTGGGACTATTAGTTTAGTATAGTCTACCAAGTATAGGTATGGTACAATTCATTGTAAGTAAGAGCTTTAGTAGATTTGGTTTGCTGCCAAACTTTAAGATTTAAAACTAGCATATTACCTTTGTCTAACAATTGCAATATATTAATTCGTACCTACGAGTATATGTGCCGAAATCTCCAGACATTTAATCTGTATTTATGTTATATATTCGACGCTATCAGACGGACTGCATTCTTGAAATCAACTGCACGCAAATAGGCAATAGCATCCTGTAGTGGAGTGGCTTTAGTTAACGCGAGTGCAGTTAACTTCGTGCAGTTGATTAACACGAGTGCAGATAACTTCGTGCAGTTAATTTTAACATGACTGCAGATGGTTTCGTGTAGTTGAGTAACACGAGTCGATATAATTTCCTGCAGATGAGTATCGCGAGTACAGATAACTGTACGAAACAGTTGAGTAAATTGAGAGCATGCAGTCTGTCACCATAGCAACTGAAAGGTTACAGGTGATATTTATAAAATAATGATAACAAACAATTATTTATAGCGAATTCTAAAAAATATGTCATGCCAAAATTTCAGTATTTACACTATTGACTAAATTATTATAATACTTTAAAACACACATAATGTTAGATGCTTACAAAAGGCTGATTAGATTATTGATATAGACACCGTAAACATGATGAACAAGAACAAATCTTGATGTTTTTATATGCACCACAGTTTATCGATGGAGCCATAATCTAAAATTAGAATAGGAAAAATAGAACCACCATTGTGTTATGTTACAACAGGTGAACTTAATTTTTGTGGTAACATTTACATAATCAAGATTTTGCCAAAGATACCAAATTAATATAGGTGTGGAGGTGTGCAATTGTTATTATCGTTCAGAAATTATTTTCATAATTGCTTCTATTTACTTATTATAAAAATATGTATAAACGAGTTTTTAGATATTACGGCAATGCCGTTTTCATTATTAGTATTTTATAACATAGTTTTAGGTATTTTAATTAAAAATCTAAAATCACTGTGATAGTTAATAAAACTGTTTTAATTATTTTTATACAACTGTCATTTATTTATATATATCCCCGAAAATTCCATAAAACGAGAACAAATTAAAACGCGTTCAAACTCATTTAAACAACGAATTATATTTAAATTAAATTAACAAACTGAACGAAAGTTGTCATAAGCTAAAAATATGAAGGTAGAAAATGCTATTTGATTTTGTTAACATCTCCGACTCAAACAAAGTAATTAACTGAAACAGATCATAAATAAAAACAGAATTGAGTGAACACAAGCAGTAGTTCCTTCTGTTGGCACATTCAGATGTCCTCTTCTACTTTGTCTGCGTGGACACGTATGAATGCCAGCTTCAGGGAAATTCCGTTGAATGTTATCCAAGCAATGGGGAGGGAGCCAAGTGCTTCAGGTATCCTTCTTTTCACTATCGTTCACTCCTTTAGATGTGCCTGGCGTATGTGCTTCCTTTTCCTTTGCGAGACGCTGTTTGCTAAACTTTCCCATACCTGGTTGATATATAGCAAGGCTTGGCCGATCCTGAGAAATGACCAAATGCGAGTATGATTTCTAGGCTCAATGTTATATGATTAAAATATATTTTAAAACATTGAGTATAATTCTCTTAATAAGAAAGTCTTCAAAATTTGAAAATAGGAAATTGAAATGTGAAAATGGTTTTTTTGTTTTTTGTTAAAAAGTTTTTTACATAGATACACCACACGATGTCACGTCATGGCGACGCTTTTGCTTGTAAATGTCGAACGAGCGTACATGCGCAAATTGACAATCGAGGCGCACCCGGATACGCGTGTACGTGCGCGTTTGTGGGTGTCCTGAAGAAAAGGGTTACTGTGGATATATCTACAACTCGGATATCAGCAAGACACGAAATATAAACATAAGCAAATGAGTGGAAAAACTGACCAATAAACATTATGAAATGTATACCTTATTCCGAATTCTACGTTCCGTGCGTTGTTCCGTAGTTTCACCTTTGTCTTTCTCCTCAGAGCCTTCTCTATCAGTAGATTTACTTCTGTCATCAAGAGACTTTTGTCTCTTCAGCGTCGTCTCAAACTTTACATTTACTTCATTAGATTCCAAACTATTACTCCTGATTATCAAACCTGTAACGTCATTCTCGTCCTTATCTTCAATGTAATCTTTAGAATTTTGTTGACTCTTAGCTTCTTCCATTTTCATCTTTTTATCCATTCCTTCTATTATTTTTGTCAGATCATCAGTTTTTACTTGAGGTAATTGCGTGAATGGTTTTATATCATCACTTAGTATTTTTCCTTTGCTCTCAGATATAATTTTGCTTACTGCGGACTGCCTTTCTGATTTAACAAATTCATTTTGCTTAATTCTTTCTTTTCTTGTGTCACTATACTTTTTACTTTTCAATTCACGAGGAGATTCCTTGATCTTGTCTCTCTTGTCTCGTTTAAACACTTCGAAGTCCTCCCCTTGATCATCGTTAGTTGAACTCTCTTTCTTATCATTGTCATATCTCTTTTTCTTATCACCTAACACATTCAATCCTATTTTGCGCTGCTCTCTGTATGTTTTGGATTCAAAGACAGATCCCTCCTGGTTGTTTGATTTTATATGTTCATCTTTTGTTTCTATTTTTTCTTTTTCCCATTCTCTTGGTTTAATCTTTTTAACTTCATTCTCTCCATTATCTTCTTCCTGGAATAGTATAATATACCAAATAATATAAATTATTTTAATATATGTAACTTAAACCACCTGCAGTTATCATACACACTATTATGATTTATAATATTAGGACTTTTGTCCACTGCTGATCGAATGTTCTAATGAAAAAAGTCTCACGTATGCAGATTTACTCGTGTATTTTTTATAGTAAAGGCCGGCAAGCAAGTGGGTCACATGATGGTAAGTAACCTCCACCGCCCATGTACGCTCACAATACCAGAAGAATCATGGGTGCGTTGCCGACCTTAAAGTTGAGGAATAATAAAGGGACTGGGAAGTGGAGGGAGATTTGGGCCTCCGGATATCTCACTCACCGTACGAAACGCAGCAGCAAGCTTTTACTGACTACTGTAGACAAAACTGCCTACAGCGTGGCTCTACCACTCTTAAATGTATGTGTACTATGTACAATGTGTGTATTATGAGGACATCTGCAAGTTGCACAGATGGGTGTCAGCTCACGTTAGAGGAATCATTCCACCCTTAATGCCAGTTTGGGTGGCACCCCCACTTTTGGCTGCGGATCGGCCCGATTTATCACTAGCCAGTGAGTGAGAGTCAGTAGTGAGAGATGGTCTCGACCGTTGGGCGTTACGGCTGTAGTTCAGACAAGCCTTGGGGTAGCGTTCTTTCAGATTTGGACCTTTCTGAGTTGTCTAATGCTGCTCATTGATAGTCCCGCCACGTTGAACCTTAGAGATCACTGTGTCAGGACCATCAGGGTGGATTACTCTACTTACTTTCCATTACTTACTTTATAATATTTAGTACATATTATTATGAAATTTAGGTGTTCGAGCCTATGCTTGAACCACATTTGAGATTATCGTTCCAATATTCGTCGTCAACATTCTCTATCTCGCTCATTCACAAGGTAAACCAGATGTCACAACTATACCTGTCCTTGTCACGCACTTGACGGGCAGCGCGCGGCGGCCATGTTCCTCAGTACGCTTTCAATATTCGTGAAGTCAACACGCATCTACTCTTGAGTAAGTACTTTCTTTTTGTTTTTTCGTTCGGCGCTTTCGAGCCCAATGAAAACATCTCACCGCTCGGCGCCTCGAGGCCCAGCGACGACTGAGTTATATAACACTCATAGTCTTACCCCAAAGAGTAGGTTTCGAATTGAAGCTGCAGTCGAGACGACACGGCGCCTCATTCGAGACTGCGAACTGTGGTGTTGGTTAGGGCGCCGGTCACCTCAATTGGGACGACTGCCGCCTCGGCCGAGGCGTCAGTCGCACCAAGTGTAGGCTCGAGTGACATCATTTGTCGTCTCGGTCTGAGGCGCAAGTCGCATTTGGAGGAGTAGTCTCGATTCAAGCACGGCTGTCGTGCCAACTGAGCCGTCTCTTCTCTCTAGTATGTAGGTTGACGGTTGTCAGGAGCACCCATTTTCTGGCATATGCATGAAATGCCGCTTTCACTTCCAGAGCCATGGCGGAGCTGACTTCAATGGGAGCGCTTGCTGCAGTACCTTGTCTTGAAAACAATGAAGAGGAAAGGTTATCGGCAGTTATTGCTGCGCTAGACGAACATTTTCCAGTTAACTGGAGGGAGTGGAAGGTGTTCAATTACTCATTTGAGGATCTGTTTGGGGGCAGCCAAGTTCCTTCAGCAATAAAAGCGAAGCTTAGATTTGCCATCCCCACGGTAGATCTGGCACGGGCTTTCAATCCTTCCACAAATTCACTGTCCGAGCGATCATACAGAGCGATAAGGGCATCTATATTGAGATGGCCACTAGGACGAGCTCTGCTTTATGCTCCGCACAACTTGATGGAAAAAATTCATTCTCCGTCCTACGAGGCCTTTATGAACACCGTAAGGGAGCTGAAACCAAAACTCTCAAAAAGACGGGAGGCTTCACAGGAGTTGGAACGCCTCAGCCCACTAGCTAGTGAGCGGCCTCCCACGAGCACCAAACGCTCAATTGAGGGTTCTGCTGATGGGCGTCATAGCCAAGCAAAACGTTCGTCTTGCATAGATATTTCAAGCTCACCGATTCAGTCAGAATCTAGAATTCCAGCAGCACAAGGAAGCAGCAAGCATCTTCTTGCATCTGTGTTGAGCCAGCAAATGCTATTATTTAACAAGATGCTCAGCATGCAGTCAGAGCAAAATGAAAACATTAAAACAATTATGCACAATCAGCAGCAGAGCACCACGTCGAGCACATACCAGCCTTGCGAAGAAACCCTTAATAAGTCGTACGACTCTCTTCCGGATAGTACACAATCTGACGAAGAGAAGGACGGGCAAGCCCAAAGGGTTGAAATAATCCTCATATGTCCGATAATCAGGATTCCAAAGAAACTGAGTTAAGGAAAAAGATTGCCGACGCGCAGAGAGAACTGGCAATGTTAGCAGAGGACAGAAATCCTAACATCAGTGCTTTTGACTTTAAGCCAACCACCGCAGAACAAGAACCTAAGATTGCACGGGCAGAACCATTAGCTGTCGAGCATGGTTTGAACTGCCAGAGGTTAGGGGAGAGTAGTTGGTGTAACGTGAGATATTCAGAGATTCAAAAACAATTTCAGGCAACCCCAGTCTTTACTTCTTTAAAGACAAACAATCTTCTGGCTGAATTAACTCCGAATTGGAAATCAGTAGAGATTTTAGAGAAATTTGATTTGACTTTAGGAGCTATAACAAACGGACTTATTCAACAGAGGATGATATTCCAAAACCTTCTGGAGGGTTTACCAACAGATATTAAGAATATTGTGGGCCGGGATTTTGTAGCAGTAAATTCTGGATTTAGAAAGAATTCAGATGCTCTTCTGCAGTATGTGTGTGGGCGGCGTTCAGAAGTGATAAAACAAAGAAGGGAGGTCTACAAACCGTCTAATAAAACCTTCCGAGAAATTCTTTATGATATCCCGCCATCGGGGACACATCTATTCGAAGACAAGTCTCTTACAGAAATGGTGAAGGAATTGGGAGGTATGCAAAAACTGTTTCCTAGTAGGAAAAAGGCATACACGAACAGAAAACTGATACAACAAGTGACTAAACCTAAAGGCTCCCAAATTATACGCCATCGCTTTCGCGATACTCGAAATACCACGAAAAGAAATGCACCTGACGCTAGAGAGACGGAAGGAAAGGGACGGCAGCAAAAATCCTTCTATTCCAAGACACATCAAGGGAAAAAGGATGGAGGCGGTCGCAAGTGACTCCTTCTCTGCGGGGCAGCTAGCCAATTTTGTGCATCAGTGGAAAGGAGCAACCGGAAACCTTGTAAAAATATTAAAAGGTTACAGAATTCCATTCAAGAGCATTCCCCCAATAACAAAGTTTTCTCGAGCAAACGCTCAAAGATATCGTACCAAACCCTCGGCAGCAATGTCAGCAGAAATAAACAAAATGCTAAAATCCGGAGCTTTACAAATCAACACTCATCCATCGGGATTCCTATCTCCTATGTTTCTGAGGAAGAAGACAGATGGGGGGAACCGTCCGATATTCAATCTAAAAAGGCTCAACGATTATGTTCTTACGCCAAAGTTTCGGTTGATAAATCATCAGCAGATTCCAGTGCATCTAAGAGAAAGGGATTACATGATGAAAATCGATCTTTCACGGGCGTATTTTCACGTTCCTATCAATCAGAATCACCGACGGTATCTGTCAATGTCGCATCAGGAGAAGATTTACGAGATGACGTGTCTACCTTTCGGCCTAGCAAGTGCCCCTTCAGCATTTGCCAAAATCACGAATTGGGTGGCACAACAACTTCGTCAGAAAGGCTTCCGGGTGTTAGTGTACCTCGACGATTTTCTGTTCATGCACGAAAACCCAACAATTCTGGAGCAACAAACGACCATTGCTACAGAATATTTAAGGAGCCTGGGCTGACAGATCAATCAAGCGAAATCATCGACCACCGCTTCGACATTCATAGAATATCTGGGCATCACCTGGAACACGAGTCAAAACACCAAGGGTTTATCAATATCGAAAATCCAACAGTTACAGAAGTATATTCAGCTCCTTCAGAAGAAAGCTCGATGGTCTTGGCACGATGCCAAAGTGATATTAGGGAAGCTGAACTTCGCATCGTTCACGGTTCCCTTGGGGCGACTTCATTGCCGTCAAATACAGAAGTCATCCCGCCTTCTATCGCAGGCTCGACCTCATCGGAAATATCCTATCCCAGATGCAGCCCTAGAACAACTGAAATGGTGGACAGAAAATCTACACAGGACATCACCAATTCATTTCCCTGGTCCATCAATCTTTGTCACTACGGATGCAGCAAAGAAGGGTTGGGGTGCCATAGTGAACGGTCGTCACCTGTGGGGAAAGTGGACATATCCACAAAGAAAATGGCACAGCAACTTAAAGGAATTGTGGGCTGTATACGAAGTCCTTCAAAGTTTGGGGACAGAAATTTACCACAAGACAATCATGGTATAAACGGACAACCGAACGAGTGTGGCTTATATAAACAAGCAGGGAGGTACCAGATCAACAAGATTATTGAATGCCACGACACAAATTTTGGAGTTATGCGATATGATGAATTGTCACCTGATGGCTCGATACATTCCAGGAATATACAACGGAATAGCCGACAGACTATCGAGGGAGAAGGCCTTGCCAGAATGGCATCTCAGCAGACCAATAGTTTCCTGGATATTCCAGGTCTACGGTACTCCCGAGATAGATCTCTTCGCCTCGAGAGAGTCAGCAGTGGTTCCGAAATATGTCAGCGAAGATTCGACCGACACAGAGAGCCAATTTTGCGATGCATTCAGCAGAATTTGGAAATACAACCTGGGATGGATATTTCCGCCGCCAGCGTTAATTCCGCAAGTACTTCGTCACCTACAAAAGTCGGAGGGACGGTATATTCTAGTAGCACCCAACTGGGACAGGGTCTTCTGGAAACCAGAACTGGAGCAAATGAAAGAGAAACCACCACTGCTGATTCCGAATCTCCGCGACAATCTAATAGATCTCCGCACCAGTTGTGCTCCTCAAGGAGTAGAACACTTGGAGTTGGCGGTTTGGTTGGTACGGGCTGGGCGAAGCAGATAGCAAACTGGTCTGAGGATGAAGTGAAGATATTAGAATCATCCTGGAGGATGTCATCTATAAAAACGTATAGACCAATCTGGTCAAGATGGTGCAACTGGGCTCAATTGAACGGCATACCTGTAGATGACCCCAGTCCTCATGATTTAGCTAGGTACCTGTGCTACCTTTATAGAGTTATAAAACTAGCGCCTAGGACCATAGCAGTTCACAAGTCGGTTGTAGCAAACTTCGGGAACCCTATGAGATCGAGCGAGCTCAGCTCCCATCCTCTAGTAAAGCACGTATTAAAAGGTGTCTTTGCAGAAAATCCTCCCGAGAGGAAGTCAATTTCGTGGAATATAGAAGACTTACTAGACTTTTTAAGTACCTATACTTTTGATCACAACAGTCTTTTCGCAGTGTCAAGGCACACTTGCGTGCTCCTCCTGATAGCTACTGGCAGAAGAGTCCATGATTTAACTCTTCTATCAATAGGAAGTGGTCACTTTGAAGATAAGGGAAATGAAATCATATTCTGGCCTAAATTCGGGTCTAAAACGGATTCGGTTTCCTATAGACAAGCGGGATGGTTGCTGAGAAAAGAAGAGAATAATCTAGATGGTCAACATGATCTAATCTTCTGGATTAAGAAAACCATATCGATTTCAAATGTGCGCCGTAATACGACATGTAATGATAGTTTATTCATTACTACAAGAGGAAGAGTCAAGAACGCCTCCCGAACCGTGATCGCGGGATGGATAAAAACATTACTTAAGGAAGCAGGCATTTCTGCATCGGCAGGTAGCTTTAGAGCAGTAGTTGCGACAAGTAACTGGGTTGGTAATCATTGTAATATTGATGAAATTCTGAAAAGGGGCAATTGGCGGTCTAAAAATACATTTTTTCGGCATTACTTTAGGGAAATAAAACCAAACCCTGTTTGGAATCCAAATGTTCTAAGCAATAACTTTTCACCGATGGTGTAGGTAAATAATCATAGAACAAATTTAATCATGTTGATTTTAGGAAAATTTCTTTAAGTTTATTATTGAAATATATAATTTGTGTAAAATTTTATGACCTACCAGATTTTGTGAAAGCTCAATTTGTAGTTGATAATTAGAGGTGAACAGTGTTCATAGATAATAATTAATAAATATTTATTTCAATCCGTTTTTCACCTTTTATTTAAACAATAATAGGAGTCACAGTACGCTTAGCACTAGTCTCATATCAAGATCTTACACACTATGACTAGTCGGGCAACGCCGGCAGATAATAAACACGTCTCAAATGTGGTTCAAGCATAAGCTCGAACACCTAAATAGAACCGTTTTTCCCCCGAAGGGTAAAAAACGGATATTTAGGTTTCAGCCGTAGCTTGAACCACACCGTAGGCCTTGCCGGCTCAAGGTACTGAGGAACATGGCCGCCGCGCGCTGCCCGTCAAGTGCGTGACAAGGACAGGTATAGTTGTGACATCTGGTTTACCTTGTGAATGAGCGAGATAGAGAATGTTGACGACGAATATTGGAACGATAATCTCAAATGTGGTTCAAGCTACGGCTGAAACCTAAATATCCGTTTTTTACCCTTCGGGGGAAAAACGGTTCTATTATAGCAGAGTTTATTCATTTATAATATATGTGTATAAGGCCGAACCTTTCTCATCTAGTAGAGGAGGCCCGTGTCCGAGTTGTGGGGCATGTATAATACAGGGCTAGTATTATTATTTAATCTATATGATTACTACCAAAACAAAACATGGTTTAACATTTTACCGAATATAAATCTCTAAATACGGTAATACAGTAAACTACTGCGACTTCAACCCGAAAATGATAAGTAAAAACCTTATCGCATGTATCGCCGCCACTTTTCTGACTGCCATCTTGTATTTCCTTTTTGTCACACAATTTACCAGATGTTAGAGTAAACGTGTTATGAGTTTTCATACACAAAGCTGGAAAATGACTATCCCAGTCAGAATCATTTGTAATGAATTCATCATTACTGTGTACACATTTTGGTTCAATTCTGGCAGTGCCGTAGACTTTGCTTTTATGATACACTCTTTGCTCTCCAAACCAAAAATTATTATTATTACTGTAACCTTGTTTATGTTCATGGTAATCAGAGCTATAATTAAAACTTTCGTCTTCTGATAAATCACTGGATCTCTATAGAAATAGAACAAAGATAAGAGTTCACTAACTAACATATTGATATTCTTACATAATATATATGGCGATGTGGCAATTATTGCGCATATACATACCGAAACATAGTACATCCACGATATTTAAAATCATTATGTCTGCCAATATGTTTGATGTTGATGAAAAGGAAACTGTCTTTATGGGATTGAAGCAGTTTGTACTCTTCTGAGTAGTTACTAGTACTATCATACGGCGACCGGAGATACCGCCCCAGGTGCCAATCCGGGAAAGGGCGCTTTCATATGTAATGAACGGAGTTCAGAGTTTTTACCCATTGTATTTGTATTTGTGGTGGGGTTATCTATATCCATACTAAACCACATTTTTTTAAATACAGCATAGGCTGGCAAACGACCAAGTTGGTCACCTGATAGTGATCTTCACCTTCCATCAACATCT
The DNA here is from genome assembly GCA_905332985.1 of Mimas tiliae. Classification (NCBI taxonomy): domain Eukaryota; kingdom Metazoa; phylum Arthropoda; class Insecta; order Lepidoptera; family Sphingidae; genus Mimas; species Mimas tiliae. The sequence continues at coordinate 8,564,454 of HG995240.1, read as the reverse complement.
ACAATATCAGAAGAATAATGGACGCGTTGCTGACCTTCAGGGCAAGATATAATAATAGATAATTAATCAGAGATATTTAGGAAGAATTTCGGTTTCTGGATAAATATAAATATTTTGCCAAGCTCAAGATCTGCCATTTTTAGATCTTTCTCCATCCTGAGAGTAGCCTCAGGCCAGCATTAGTTCTGAGTAACCTTGTCGTTACAAATTAACTTGAGTGTGTACCGGTCGCATCTCAGATCACGTTGACACAGAAATTATTTATAAGACCATTGCTTATTATTTCTGTGGTAAATGTATGTAGTATACACAAGATCACATGCAGTATTCTGGATCCAGTAAAAATACCGGTCCGATGAAATGTGTCATTCTGTTATATCAACGAAATGTAGATGCGATTACACTAAAAAAACGGATCTGCATCAGAAGACATATGAAGAGTATGAATGCCTTTCTGGGTTTAAGCGTGAAACGGTCCAACTAATGCGAACTGATCACGCGACTGCTATGTAATTCGCAGACATCCCCACCACAAATACAAATATAATGATTGCCTTTACATATAAATCATTTTCAATCCAGTTCAGTGGGATACTGATCGGCAGCGACCGAAGCAGACAGAATGTGTTGTGTCATAGCGACTAATCCATTAAAACCAGTTCCGTAAACACGGAAACACTGTGTATTGTGTAGCTATCGCATGCAATAGCGACGGATCCACTACAAACTGTCCCGTAAATACGAAGCCGCTGTGTGAACGAGTCGTCACTCTGGACGTCAATGTACGATTGTCACATTCAGACACCTTTATTAACATACTGTATGATTTTTTAGAATGCGATAAACAACAAAAAATATTATTATCTATTCTCAAACATAAAAATATTGTATTCTAAAAACTTACTTTTATAGACGACTCTTTGGTTTTTCTCTCAATTCTCATTTTTCTCTTATCGTTTTCACGTCGCCTGCGCTCGTCTCTACCGCGTTTGTCTTGCTTACGAGCTGCAAGATACTCAAGCAAAGGTGTTGATTGCACCTTTTTGTCATTAGCTAAAAATATTTTACAGTATAGACATGGGGTGTTCTGGAGAGTGACAGTTGAATTATAAAGAAAACCAATCACACACATATTCCTGACCTCAAAGACAGATATTATTGTCTTTTTTTTATATTGCCTTGATAAGCAGAAGAGTGGCCTGCTTGATGGTAAGCAAGCACAATGTTTTTTGTTTCAGTTGGATATTGGCCCACTGTGCCATGGAGGCTGTCGTTAATTAATATTCTTTAAAGATAAAGATTTCTCGAGATGTACCAACAGGATTATAAGTAGGCTACATTCCACTATTCCCATGCTGTTTGGCTGATGCATCATAGAATGATAGTCTAGTGTTTTGTTCACTCCATGATGGATAAGGGCTAGACAATAGTCTTTGTAAGCTATTGCAAATCCATTGTCCATGCACATATTGATCAAACTTGAACAATTTTTGAAAAATTAATTTAAAAACCCATAAATTATAGATATTCATGGATTTCTCTTGATCAATAGAATATATGTACTAGGATTAATATTGTCAGAGGAAAATCAATATCTTAAATAATAGACATAAACATACTGCACCAAATGTCACACTAATACCACCATCTTGTAATTCTGTAACTCAGTTTTAGTTTTTTAACTTTAATATTATTTAAAAATATTTATTATCTAAATGAGAATTTTATAGATACATTTACCGTCATTAACAGGATAGGCATATTCAAGTTTGGGTTGATTCTCTGTCTCAGGCTCTTTAGTTAGGTTTTCCATAAATTCCTGATAAACTGGGTCACTTTCTATGGTACCACATTTTGGGTCTTTCTTCTTTTTCTTTTTAGGTATTCTTTGAAACGGAGCATATTCTACAATACCCACATATTCAACTCCTGAAATATAAAAACAGGTCATAATTATAAAAAAAATATAATGGAGTTGTTTTCTTAGTTGAAATAATGCAGTACACTCCTTACAACATCATCTATTAATTAAGGCAACTTTATTTTTATATCTACACATAGGAAAGTGGTTACACTGGCTGATGGTAAGTAAATTGCAGTATAAATATAATATCAACTGTTAACGAGACATTTCACCCCTGGGTGGCCACTACCCAGCAGGGAACAAAACTGTATTAGGTACCCTGCTACCAGCCAATACTAATTAACTGAATTTTATTGGTTTCTCTTAAAACCTATAAATTGAAATACTATTTTTACACAAGTTTCTTTCTCTATGCCAAAGAAATTGTTATATTTTAAATATTCATAACTGTATTAATCCCACCAAATATATAATGTGGATAAATTTTGAGTTGATAAACAGGTATTGCTGTTTAATATAATTACCTACTACATGTTTACAATGTTGTCTTGTAAACTTGTAAACATGTGTCTATTGTCTATGTTATCAGTCTAAGATACCAAACATGCCATAAGGGACGACTTAAGCCATATGGGGGAATCCTGGCCACACAGTTTGAAGCCCTTTTAGACACAAAAAATAAATCCCTTTTTAAATTATAATAGCGTTATTATATGCGCTTTGACAAAGATATCCTGAAAACAATCCATTACCAACCTTTGTCATCCAAAAATATGTATCCATCGAATTTATCTTTAAACAAAAATATATCTTCTACGTTTACAAAGTTTATGTAAGCTCTGGAGTAAAGATTATTCCCCAACGAAGGGTCGGGCTTCGCGAAGTAGAAATAGTCATGTTCTGGTATTGGTGACACTTGTTCCATAAAAGATTCCTCAGTCATGGTAGGCGGCAGGCGCCTAAGGATAATCTAAAACCAAACGAACGTATCAACACTCATTTATCAACAGTGCATACGAGCTCCCAACTCATTTTTTAAAGTAATCACTTTGGTCAAAGGCCGTTGTGTTTTCGTCTTCCTGTCCTTGTTCTTATTGGCGAAAGCCTTGTTGCCCGAATCTGATTGCGAATCCTTAGCATCTTGGTCCTCAGTCATCGTGTTGTTTTAAATAATTTATTTGCGTTAGCTAGCTGAACAACCACTCAACATTATCAAAAAACCGTGTGTCGTGTGTAATTTTTTTGACATTTTGACAGTGATTTTGACAGTTTACTACAGTCTAAATATAATATATAGAATATATATATTAGCGATGCGCGACTGTGCTGATTCTAGTCGAACTATTCGACTCATTTAATTTATTATGGTTTTTTTACTAGACCATTCTGTTTTTTTTCTCATAAATACGGCAAACTAAAGGCTTAGATCATACGGATTTTTGTCGATAGACGATACCAGATATGAGACTAAAGTCAACACTCACTACCTAGGGATGATCGATATTAGAAAAATATCGATGTTGACATCGATGTTAACATCGAATCAAAAGTATCGATGTACGATGAACATCGATAGAAAAACATCGATGTTTAAATATATCGATGTTTTCGGTAGTAAATAAAACTGTCTATTCTATTTATTAAATTAGTTTTATTTGTTGTTTTTGAAAATAAATACAAAACAAATTACATTCCCGGTTCTTATTTGGCACACTCTGTAAAAAAAATTACTTTGTCAGCTGTTTTTCCTTTAGTCTGTTCCGTTGCTGGTACAGGAGTTGGCCAGCTTTGAAAAAAATAATCTAAAAAATAGGAATACAGTGAGCAAGTTACTGGACAAAGAAATAATAATACAATACAGAAAAAGATTTAACATACCTGTTATTTCGTTTCCGAGGTTTCCGTATTAACAGTAATAATAGCAAATTAAATTTGCTTCCTCTTCACAAGTTCACTCACAACACACACATATATTTAACAATCACGCGAGCGTTGAAGTTGACAGTACATATTTTTTTAATCCCTTAGGAAATGCAAAAAAATAACTATTCGTACGGCTTACTCCGGTTCCTTGATCAGTCATCTAATGTAAAATATTGGAACATGATAGTCATCACACACACACATATACATCAATTTGGAGGTACACATAGTCCGTATCAATCTCCTTTAAAATGAAACTAGGACTGAAAACGAGCCCACTGATTTTGACTGGTTGGCTCTTCTCAGGACTGGGTAGCACCGTGTAAAATCCAGTGGTAAAGTAAGGCCACTGAGTTTGTTTCTTCTCAGACTGGGTCATTTTGGATCCGGCGGTAGTTTTTAAAACACGTGCCGTTTCGGTAATGCCTATGGTCCTTATCGACCCATATAAAAGAAGAAAAAATAAAATAAAAAAATAATAATAATACTTAACGATTCTGGATAGTCTAGTCCTTAATAAAAATATTGTAAAATAGATGCCCAGTGTATTTTGATGGTGCTATGTATGTTATACATAAGTTTCTTTATTTTGTACTTACTTGTCATAAGTGCTATTTTAATTGCCTACATGAATAAAAATAAAATATTTCATTTCATCTAGCTAGTACATCCAATGCACGCTAGATGTCCCTAAAGAGTATATTCACGTTTTGATATTTTATTCTCATTACATCGATGTGTCGATGTTATCGAAGTCAAAACATCGATGTTTTCCAATTAAACATCGATGTTTATTCAACATCGATGAATATTGATCATCCCTATCACTACCTCACTCAAAGAGAATAGGAGTTTTGGCGGGAATTCTTACAGTGCGGTGGCTCTCTTGTTTTAATTATTTCCTAAACTGGTTTAAAGTTGTGTTTGTTGTATAAAAGTGGTGTGGTTTTGTGCAATAATTATTAACGATGATGAATAGTGTATGGAAACATTGAAATCGGCCACACCCCTGTTTCATCGTTCTTGGAATATAAGAAAAGATATAACTAATGACTTGGCAGCATGGTCTCTGATCTTAGCCGGTTCCTTATGGAACAAAAAAAAAAAAGGAGTTTTGGCGGGAATTCTTACAGTGCGGTGGCTCTCTTGTTTTAATTATTTCCTAAACTGGTTTAAAGTTGTGTTTGTTGTATAAAAGTGGTGTGGTTTTGTGCAATAATCATTAACGATGATGAATAGTGTATGGAAACATTGAAATAAGTGGATTTAGGTGATTTTTGATCAAGGGTATTGTCGACCTTGTGCTTTCGATTCGCTTGAAGAAAGTCGTCTAAGAAGCATTGAACTGAAAGGAATTATCACCAAAACTCCAGCAAGACCTTAAAATCGGCCACACCCCTGTTTCATCGTTCTTGGAATATAAGAAACGATATAACTAATGACTTGGCAGCATGGTCTCTGATCTTAGCCGGTTTCTTATGTTTTTTTTTTTTTTGTTTGTTTGTTCCATAAGGAACCGGCTAAGATCAGAGACCATGCTGCCAAGTCATTAGTTATATCGTTTCTTATATTCCAAACACAACTTTAAACCAGTTTAGGAAATAATTAAAACAAGAGAGCCACCGCACTGTAAGAATTCCCGCCAAAACTCCCCGGTATCTTATGGAACAAACAAACAAAAAAAAAATGGAACAAAAAACCAAAAAAAAATCAAAAAAAAAATCAAAGAGAATATCACTACTGTTGTGGCAGGCCTACAATAGATTTTTAGGTTATGAATTCTTTATTGAACAATAGGCATTGGGCAATTGGTTAAAAATATATGCGTATTGTTTTCTTTCTTGTGTTGTAGAATTTGAGCTCTGTAAAACCTATTCAAATATATTTTTATTATGTCTTTACATAATATAAAATGTGTTAAAAACATTTTGAGATACGGTGCATTATCAAGACAACTCAAACAAAGCTGTATTAATACAAATTCACGATATTTTTGCAATTCTAAGGAAACCGTCGGAGCTGAAGTACATACAGAATCCTCAAACAATAAAGTAGGGGGTTTCGCAAAAGCATTTGAAAAGCAGTCACAAATATTGGAAACGACGGAGAATGAACAAAATTATACATTCGCTTCACTTTTGCGTAATTCAAAACTGATGGATGTAAGTACATTATGTATAACAAATTCATTATTTTTAAAACCTTTTAAATACATGTATAGCATAGGCCTCCAAACGAGAAAGTGGGTCACCTGATGGTAAGTGATCTCTACCGCCCATGTACGCCCACAATATCAGAAGAATCATGGGCGCGTTGCCGAACTTAAAGGGATAATTAGGGGATTGGGAAGGGAAGGAAGTTTTGGGCCTCCAGATATCTCACTCACCATACAAAATGCAGCAGCAAGCTCCTACTTTATGTTTGTTTTCTGTGATACTGTGGCAAATTCTCTGTCGAAGTTAATCACTTCACATGCCCTTTATGCCTACTGTTACTTTTTAGTCTCAACAATTACTGCAATACCACTTGTAACTAACTTCAGGCCAGTCAAGTTATTTTGTGCAGATTATAATAAGAATTTGTTTCTTTTACAGCTTGGAGACCCAGTAGGCAAAGTAGTGATTGGTAAAATATTCCATGTTGTGGAAGATGATTTGTATATAGACTTTGGATGGAAATTCCACTGTGTGTGCACCAGACCAGAGAATCGTGGTGATGAATATGTCAGAGGTGCAAGAGTGAAGATCCAGATCCAAGATTTGGAACTGTCATCTCGATTTCTAGGATCAAGCACAGATTTAACTCTATTAGAAGCTGATTGTAAACTCCTTGGTCTAGTCTCAACACCAGTCCACTCTATGGTTAGTGCAAATTAATTTTCATGATGTATTTAGTTCAATAAACATATTTAATTTTAGTACAGCATGTACTTTGTTTAATTATTGTGAATTTCATATGAATATAATAGGCATAACATACATTATGTATGTGTTGCTGAAAATATAGGCAGATACAACTTGTACACTCACTAGATCAATGAGATCAGTAGTTTTGCAAAAAGTATGCAAAAAACAGCCAGTTCAAATGGAGATACTGAGATTGTTTTGCTAAAATTATTAATTTTTATTTTGTATTGGTAGTTTTTTTGAATATCCATAAAAACTTTCTACATATTATGACAGCAAAAAACTTGTTATTTAATTTTAGAAATTTAGTAATAAAACATCAATAACTTTATCTGAATGTTGGTTGGGTCCTTTTTGCGAATCCAAATAACATAATAATCATCTTTATTATTATCTTGTTATACAATTAATATTCGAATTCAGAATCCTCAGATGCACAAATCCTAAGTGATTTAGATGAGAATGATATTCTATTCATTATTTGCTTATCTGATACTTCTTTGTTGATTTTTTTGTACTTTTGTTTTACAAGTTTTCAATCGTAAAATTGAAGCCAAATAAATAAATAAAAGATAACCTAAAATGTTTAGTGTAAATTTATCATTACTCAATTCACTTCAAATAAAATTAAGATTGATTGATATACCTTTGCCTGATGATTATCAGATAATAGAAAGATATTGAAGACATAAATCCAAGTAAACCACATAATATTTTCATATATACGCACTCACTCACTCACGCCTGTAATCCCCGAAGGGGTAGGCAGACGTGTAACCAGTACACCCACATTTCTCTGAGCGTATTTCCGTCCCTTATGTGATAGGGGGTGAGCCTATCGCCATACTGGTCACAAATTCCAGACTCCGGGCTGATACTGAGCATTTCGTAATAGAAAAACCCAATACCACTTTACCCGACCCGGGGATCGAACCCGAGACCTCAGAGTTGACCTCAATCGTAACGCGTACGCATTACAATTGCGCCACCGAGGCGTATAATACATAATATTCATAATGGGAACTAAAATAATATAATTTACCTGCATGTTAATATCAATACCTATATAGCCATTCTATGTACTGTATAGAATGGAATGTAGAGAAGAAGAAAATATAGACATACCAACGGACTATAATGTTTGTGAATATTTAAATAAAAGACAACTGGATTTTACTTCAACAATTTAATTGACGCCACTGATGATTATTTTGGACAACATCAATAAGATAATATATAGAATAACCTCTAACTTTAGTATTTTGCCATACAACTATTTATTGTCTTTGAGGATATAGTTTATATTTCAATAATATAATAATTTCAACATTCCTGTTCATTAATGTTAGGATACTTCTGAATTAGTTGAATAGAACCTGAGACTGAGCATTATTTTGTAAATTCATACAAATTTTGTCATAGCTAGAAACTGTTCAATGCTTTCATTTGTCTGCATTTACAAAACAGTGTGACAGTCTTGTGATGGCGAGTTTCTCTCTACATAGTCTCTAGTCACGCTTCCCACGGTTCTACGCTACCGCTTTGAAGGCACCTTTAAACTAATTAATATCCGCGAAAAGTTACAACATGTACAAGTATGCCAGTAACATACATAAATTAAATCAGAATAAATGTTTCATAAAAAATGGAATGTCAAAAAATAGATAAATAGATCGCTGAATAAGTCACTTAATAATCTATCAAATGAAATATTTTATTAAAAAATAATAAAAAGGCATGTGTAACACTTTGGCTTATTTCAGAGATACTCTAGTAAAGTTTTCCAAGTAAATAGAAATAATAATAATGGATCTGTTACAAATGTCACAATGAAAAATTTATATGTAAATCGTAAGTTTAAGAAATAAATAAAACATATAGAAAGTCGATACATATACTATTTCACGCAATACTTATTTTATACATCTTCAATTGGACGTAGTTATGCAAAAACGTTTAGCCCACAGCAAGTTTAAATTGAGACATTGATTTTAATTTGTTGAATTCATTGATTTAAATTAATGTTAATATTTAATGTTTTTTTTTGCAAATATAGGTACGCACGGAAATTGTATCTTATGATTATTTTTTGTAAAGAGTTATGCGATTTAAAATTTATTAATTCTGTAATTAATTCTATTAATGAATTTAACAAAATAAAATCAATGTCTCATTTGTATTGCTGTATGTTGACTTTTTTGCGTATTTACGTCTAATTACCATGCTACAGTCGCCTGGAATAATACATCTGTTTAGGTACAGGCCATATTTCCAAAATTATGTTACTATATTTAAATTTCACAAAATATAAGTAGGTATATTTATACAACAAAAACTCCATAATATTCGCAATAAAAAAAAATGTATATTAAGGTGATCGTTTTAGAAATATGACCTGTGCAGCCGACTGTACTAGTTCAATTCCATTTCTTAATTCGTTGTTTTCTAAAACTGCCTTTCATCAATCGTAAGTCAATCTCTCAACACAACAACATCACAGTTCCTTGAGCTAATGAACGCCACCAATCAGGATTACATAGTATATCGCGGCGGAATTACAACGCTGTGCAAAACTTTCACGATCAAACCAATTCAAAAACGATATAAAAGTCTTCTATACAATAATTTGACATTTAATACAATGCATTCCGATTAGGTACAGAATATGATTTGATTAGTATATCAAATGCAACACTACACATTCTTCAAATGTAGACAATAGATAGTTTAGTTTATAAGTTTTACCTTAGCCTAAACATTTAAATAGAGTATAGCACTTCTCCGAGTGATATTGAGATTCTGATCTATTGAACTTTGTCTCCGTTCCTGGTGACTATCTCTTGTATGCTGGGGTCTTTGACAGCGTCATCGGCATCTGGCTTTGCTTCGAGGATGTCATCGACTGCGGAGTTGGTTGCGTCGACTGGATTTTCGGGGTGTGATCGCTCCCAATCGTTAAGGTATTGTACTACAGCCGTGTGACCGAATGTTTCCGCCTCGTTTAGTGGTCGGCTACCCCACCGGTCTCGTGGGTCGTGTGGGACCGCGCATTGAGCGAGGAGGAAGTCTACGCAGGCCAGGTGACCCTCGGCTGCAGCCAGGTGCAAAGCTGTGCGCCCGTCATAATCCGATAATGTCATATCCATGCCGGAGAGATGATGCCTGCGAACATAAATAATTTTCCATTAGTATTTCATAAAATGCTTAAGGCACTGTTCACAGATATAGATCTAAATAGAACACGTAAGAATTTCCATATGTATGAAAACCGAGCTTGCCACAGTTTTACTACCTAAATGGACGTGCCACTGCACGGTAACGTCAACAGTGTAGTAAATTATAGTGCGCGTTAGGACATAAAGTGTCTATTTTGATCTTTAGTCTGTGGTCCTGTTTCACATTGCCTGGTTAAACTCTGATCACCACATAACACCAAAATAATTTTAAAAGAATTATTTGACATCACATATGCTATCTGGTAGGTATTATATTCGTATTTCGTAATATACAACACAATAGTTTGTCTCATTTACGTTTTCACAAACAATGTGAAACAGGTTTGGATATTTCAGTTCATATTTGCACGTATTCTATGTGTGCATGAGCTTGTAAATGTGTAATCTTCAGCCTATACATTTTAAGTCAATAGTGGGATGTACACTCAAGTCTCTATAACACATCACGTACACATAGAAAGAAGTGTAAAGATCTGCTGAAAATCTATAGGATACTCAGTTATCCCGAAGCAGTTATTTGATATGTCACCGATACCAGTACCACTAGTCCACTACCCTCTACCTACAACCAAAATAACCTTTTGAAGCGATTGCATCAAGCGATAGGAGCTATTATAAAAAAGCAATAGATATAATAGATACAATATGTTTAGGTATGGATTACATTCGCAACTTTTACTCACGTACCTAATAGGTAAGTGGACTTACAACGAAATTATAAAAAAATCTAAGAACAGCATTTTATTCGCTTACTGTACCGAAATGTCATTCAATTAGCTTGGTTGTAAATTAGAAAATAAGTATAGAAATTAAAATTTATATGTGAGCCACTTTCCATAGTCTTATGTAAGCCCGTAAGTAACACTTGCAAATGTAAATAAGGCCTAATAATGTGTCCTAAAGGTTAAGACATTATGTCGTGCCGCAGCAGAGCGGGGTAGGCCGCATGGTACGGACGGAAATCCGCCGTAAAATAATGCGACCAGCATATTAATTTGTATCTAAAAAAGCTTTTTGAGCTGATTTGTGAGCTGCGGCCCGACCTGATGCAACCCGTCGCAATATTCGCGTACTTTTTGGTAATAGTTATTGATCTATATTCACAACAAGAAGCATGGTTTGATTTTAGTGACTGGTGACATTTTAGCGTATTTTTATTCAGTGATCATCAAATTAATTTTAATACTTGTCGTAAGCAAATTTATTCTGTTGTGTTTTCTGGCACGGGAACTAGGGCTGACTCGCTATTATTGTCGATATTGCTGAACAAATAATAAAAAAAACAACATTACTATCTGTAGTACTTAAACATACAGTAATACGATTAAAGTTATGCGCTTCCGCAATCTTCGTTTTCGCCAATTAGTATCTACTAATATACAATCAATCTCCAGCATTACGCACCTGGGTCCATATTCTATAAAACGATACGAAGCGGCGAAGTTCGAAAACATAGACCTAATTCAACATAGAATATCCATCACGATGATAATATTTCTAATATAAAACAGATACTACTTATGACTCAAATAAAGCCGTTGGTAAAAGTATGTATAAAAATGGTTTTTTTTATTAAGTACCTAATGCAACGTGTTATCTTGGATATTTTATGTATTTTTCAATTGTTTTTATCTCTTAACAAACATTTCTAGGGAACAAAACAAATAGCAAAAATCTAGGGTTTTTAAATATAATTTTTTACTTACAAATTCATCTTAGAGGTAGTAATTTCATCAAAAATATTATTATTGTAATGGCTATTCTTTATCTGCTACCTTATTCTATGTATGTTCCGAACTTCGTTGATTCGTTGCGGAGTTATAGCATAGGGACTCTGGTCAATCACTCAAGAGAAAAATAAGTAGATAAATAGTCTAATGTTGTAACAGGTGTGTATTAGGCCATCATCACTTATTCGTATATCCAAAATAGACTAAGATTGCCGAAGCACATAGTTATTAATTTGAATCGAAGAACTGTAATATTTTATGTATTAGGTATAGGCACGATAGAATGTGTTACATATCACCTTCTTAAGGCGCTGAGATCTCCACTCGCCGCAGAGAAGAGCAGGTTCACAATGTTGAGACCCGTGGACTCGAACTTGTATCTCCGGGGATCCTTTTTGTGACTTGCATAGCGAATGTTGTCATATTTATGGAAGTTGAATCGATTTATTAACTCCTGAAATGCAAACAAACGGTATGATTAGACACTTATCTATTTTGAAACGGATACATAGTACCGGTGACATACCTCACAAAACTGTAATCCTCTGCAGCTGTTCCCAAGCGGATCAAGAGGTGGTGACCATGTGCAAATTCCCATTACATTAGGGACAACTATGAGCATAGCGCCGGATACTCCTGACTTCGCTGGGAGGCCTACTTTGAAAGCGAACTGTCCTGAGTAGTCATACATGCCACAGCTGTGCATGAGCGATAATACGTTGCGAACTGAGTCAGGTCGCAGCACTTTCTCATCTGTTATTGGACAGATGCCTCCGTTTGCAAGTGTTGCTGCCATAATAGACATAATGTCGCAGTTGGCTTCCATGGAACAGCACTATTAACAATAATATTCATTATTATTAATATTATACCTACATCATTCATTTAGAATATAAACAAAGCGATTTATGCAAAAAAGCCAAGTACCTGGAAATAGAAATCCATACATTCACGAAGATTAGTTTTTTCCGGGTAACATTTGTGTTCACGCATGTAGAATCCAAGCGCATAATTCCGGTCGGCAGCCTCGCGTTCCGATAAAAATACAGCATTATTGAAACCTACAACTTCATTGCCAGCGAGCCGGCTAAAGAATGACATGACGTAGTCAAACTTTTCAGCAAGTGTCATCTCTGGCTTGTCCAAGGTTTTTAACAACGAGCAAACTAAAATTGCACCGGCATTAATCATCGGGTTGTGTGGTTTCACTAAAAATAAAAATGATTTTAAGATAGCTGTAAAATCTCAGTAATCTCCGATAACAGTAAATACAGTGATAATTATTAAAGAAATTACGTGACAGCAGTCCAATGGGAATACAGACCAAACAAAAAAAAAACAAGTAGAATTGTTGTGAGAGCTCGTTAAAAACAAATTATTAACTTATTTATACACACTATTGTAGTCCAAGATGAGTTCATTGAAGTTCCGTCCGCTAGGCTCGGTGCCAATATATTTGTGTACTACGTCGGGACCCAAAGTCTCTAGAGCCATGGCGTATGTAAGCGGCTTACTACAAGACTGCAGAGTAAAGGGTACTGTTACGTCACCTGCGAACAATATTTCGATATCTATAATTCTAATTGTCGTAAGGGACATTTGGATGTGTGGCCCTTTTATTAATTAGCAGCAATATGCCACTTATCGGGCTAAATTGTCTGTTCTACTCATGCTTACCTATGGAAAATCTTTGTCCATCTATAGTGCATATGCTAACACCCCAGTTCTCACTGCTAGCACGTGCTAATTGTGGAATATAGCTAGCAACCTTGCCGTCTGTATTGCTTTTTGCAGCCCAATACATTTCTTCGATATCCTTAATGAAATCTTGAAAATCGGGAATGACAAACTGACTCCGGAAAGCCCTTGTGATTAGCACGATGTTCGGTGCGATAACCTCCTTGAAAGTTTTGCGATCCAGTTTCAGAGTCTCTGGAGAACCTCCTTCAAAATTAGATTCTTTGTGTACTTTGTATAAGTTGTGCATAACGTCCTTGACGCGTGAATCATTCTTCCTAATCCCGGTAGTTCTCAAGGCCTGGAGAACAAATTTAATTATGTTGATCGAGAACATATCAACAGTGAATCAAAAGTTACATGAGCTATGTCTTCATCAATCTATATACCTATTTTTTATTGACAACCGATTTAAATGAAACAACCCTAAGTGTTAGCCGAAGTTTATCTTACAACTCCAATAAAAAATCAGATCCAAATTGGTTCAGCTATTGTGGAGATTAGCGCGCATAAATGTGATCAATTAAAAGTGGTAGAGTCACACTGTTAACAGTTTTGTCTACAGCATTAATGGGTTGGACCGTTGGAAGATTGGTAGTCTTTACAAACATACTCATACTATACGATACTATTTAATGTCGGCAAGCAACACTTTCGCGCTCGATTCGAACCTAGCTCCCATAGAATGAAATATAATGAACACATCAAAAGCTTTCGACCTACAGATTTCATCACTGCTCAAGAATTGGTGCAAAATGCCTGTGTTTCTTTATTATATAGATAGGTACCAGAGATTACTTCTCGGCTAGGATGTACCTAATTCCGCTTGAATACAAAATCGATATCTGGGGGCACCGTGGTAACAAATCACAATAAAATACGGCCTAGTGTACCTCGGGGATAGTGTGACTTTCTATTAGTGAATTTTTTTTTTGAATTGGTTCAGTAATTTCAGAGATTAGATACACATGATCTTCTCTTTATACCTCTATAATAAGCTCTAGCTTATGTTTAAATAAATAGATAATGATTTAAATAGATAGTAAACTTACGGCCAAGAACTTTCCCACAGGAAGAAGTCCGGTGTCTTCATTTTTGAACATATCAAACAAGACATCATCAGCATTTTTGTGCGGACCCTCTCGTACACTGTAGAAAAGAATACGTTTGTTATTAAAAATTAGAATGTAATGATTCCAAGTTTACACTCAATGGTGAAAAACATGCAGGAGTTAATGAATGTGACCGATTGTTTGGCAAACAATAATTTTAGCAGATAATACGAACCTATACAACAAAATATAACCGTCACGATTCTGAATCTATTATTAGGTGCCCGTGTTGTATTGACGTAACAGCGGGTGTGTCTACGACGACGTCGGCCGACGAGCAAACAATTCAGTTTACTTCATTTGTTGATCATCATGTGATGTTAATATATTTAGCAAATGAAAGAATGCCAATGAAATACGTACGTATTTCATGTTTTTGTTTTAAAAAATACGTAATTCGTAAGCAATCCGAAAATTTAAATAATTAATCTGCATAATTATTGCACATTCCTACTTTAGATACTGGTGTGGCGTCTAAATTAAATGGGAACATATTATCTTAAAAACACACCATGATAATGTCAACATTGTTCATTCATGATGATAACGAAATTTAATCAGAATGAAAATACAATGTTTTTGCACAGGCAACACGACTCAAGAAAATATTATTATAATCACTACTTAATTTCTAAATAGCTGAAACAGAATGACGTAGAGTCACTTGGCTATTGTATATTTTGGGTATTCTAGTTTGCATTTTACACGTTTTAAATAAATTGAAGCGGTATCTACAATACGTGTGTAATGTCTATATTAAAATTATTAAAATTAATTTCTACAACGAATCCACTTTGAGGTGTGGAATGTTACTACTACATAGCAATTTTGATTATAAAAAGCTGTAAAAACTAGAAAATAATAACTCGTAATCAAAAGAAGGTACTGAACAAATACTTCGAAATCATCAATTTCGAACCATGCAATTATAGCACAACACAAGGCCTGGTTTTCGCCCTGTACTCACGATTTGGGATCGATGTTGTGCACGAACGAGTACTGTCTGCACCATGGAACGTGAACAAAAATAGCTATACATATTTTATACTAAAATATTATCAGTGACATTTGACTTCAATCAAAATCACTATACAAGATTGAGCGAGTTTATAATCACGAGCTGATAGATTAGTCTCTGTTATCTGAAATTTCATATTCTCTGAATGGTTATACATTATAATATATGGTAGTCTACCCAAAAAAACCCTGCAATCTAGATATTATTAATGATACTAAAAGGCGGACTGGAAATTGGGTCAGGATAACCCCAGACAGAAAGAAAAAAGTGTAGATCACATAAAGAAATTGTATTGAACGATTCTCGATGTTTTCTGGAAATATGAAATGTCAAGGATGAATGGTATACCGGCGCGCCGGAAAGTAGCTGTAGATATGGCGCCGGTCAGAAACTAATATAGATCAATAAAATGTGTCGACAGGGGTTATTGAGAGCAATTTGTTTCTAATAGACTTGTCAATATTGTTTCATTGAACATTAAACAAGTACCTACCTCATATCGACGGACTGAACCGAATAAAAATGAGGTGCTGAATTACGCCATTTCTGAAATGAAAAATCTTATATAAAGATTTACAGTAACATAGTTATAGTACCTTATTTTATATTGTTAATATGCCTATTATTCTAATTTAATTTTACGATTTAATGAAGCGGAATAACATTCACAAGTACCACCTAGTTTTTTAAGGAGGACAGAGTACCTGTATCACCAAAGACGAAAAACATTGAAAAGACACTCACATCAGCTTGCTCTATAACATAGACGGGTCTCACTTGACTGTAGTGGCGATAACAGAGGCATAACGATGGTTTCACCACAGGAGAGGCGAAGCGACGGAGTTGGCTAGCGTTCATGACGAAGGGCTACTGTCCACCTACACGCCAAGTACTGACTTTTTGTAGGCTATGAGTAATGGCTATTCGCGCAGGCGCTGTAATGCACAGCTTTGGCGCGCAGACGACAACTGACGACCCACACACACCTCTCTCGCTTATCTTACTGTTTACTTTCAGTGTTTACTCAGTGTGACGTGGCATTTATAGGAAACCTAAAATCTATTTGTCACGTTCTTTAATTATCATGTTTATTTTTTCCTTTATGTTTTTAAATAATTATAAATGCATAATACTGCCTGCTAACGTTATAAATGGCTACAAATACCTAGGCATAAAGTCACTGCAAAGATGGATTCATACTACAGTGTCAATGTACACTTCTATCCTGAGTCCTGACGTCGTGGTGCAAAATAGTGAAGTCAGTGAAATTGAAGGACATTATTAGATTGGATTTAACATCAAATGTCTGAGGTTGATGTTCGTATTGCAGTGCCATGCCGTAGTTTGTGATTCAAAGTTCTGAGTGTACGCGCCCGTAAAACGCCCGTAAAAGAGTGACAGGGTATATCGGATTTAATACGGCAAAAAACTCCATAATTGTCTCCATCTTCACTATGGAAGGTTTTCGGGACCTACAAAAGAAATATGCCGAAACACCTCGAATGCAACGCTGTTATAGCACGCCGAGGGAGAAATTATATCGTAGACAGAGGAACTGGGGCGATTTCTGGCATCGCCTCGGCGCCTACATCTCCAAGTTAGATCAATCTTCCCGCTCGGCAGCCTCCTTCCTAACCATGACAGCTGCGCAGAAAGAGTCTACCGCTTTCTATTTATCCGATCCTACCAGCATCGCCGACATAAATGAGTAGTAAAGAGAGGTTTCGATCTGGTTGACCAGGATCCGCAGTTCCATCTTCCATGCAGCAAACTGAGAGCGTGTGTTATGCAGAAACTTGGTCTCTGCCACCACAATGGTGACAGTTCGCCGTCGCCTCACGTCCTCTTATTCCGATAATCACCGACGCACCCATACTCGATAATTATTATGTGAATAAGTCTTTGGTGAGTCGTCCTTCTTTTCCCTTCATACAGGGTTTCGAAAAGCGTCAGAAATTCTGCTTTGCATTTGTGTACGTGAGCTCCTCCCGGAGCTTCGAATGCGTTTTGTCGTTCCTGTGGACTTATGGCCACCTCGAACGTCATTGTAAGCTCGCCATCGCCCGCCTGGCGGACAGTACGGATTGCGTTGAAAACATTTGCATCAAAATCCGTCAGAATGTGAAAAGTGCTCCAAGATTGAAATGAAATGAAATAGTTTTATTCATCATTTAGGCAATTAAAATAGCGCTTATGACAAGTCAGTACAAAATAAAGAAACATAAGTAAGTAGAGAAATCATATCAGCTAATATATACATAACATACATAGCATCGTCAAAATACACTGCGCAACTATAAATTTTACAATATTTTTATATTAGTCCAGAATTGTTAAGTATTATTGTTATTTTTTTCTCTGTTTTAAAGGTCGATATGGACCATAGGCATTACCGAAACGGCACGTGTTTTAAAACGGATCCAACGATTGTCAACGACTCAATGAATTTACGGTATTCTGATAGCCATCCTGCATTGCAGTCGATAAAACTTCGTTCTACGGCGATGGCCGCGCAAACTTTGTGGGCGAATACTTTGTTTGTATAATTTTATGTTGCATATAAAATAAGTATGAAATTGAACATAGGAAACTACCCTATTATGAAAAAATCAATAATGAAAGCATTGTTGGTTTCTGCCTGTTAAACAACTTTTTCTTAGGAATTAATTGACCTATCATGTAGCACGATAAATCTGTCGGTTAAACTTATTTTTATTACTTTTAATTACCAGTTATCGGAAAAA
This sequence comes from Mimas tiliae, assembly GCA_905332985.1. NCBI lineage: Eukaryota > Metazoa > Arthropoda > Insecta > Lepidoptera > Sphingidae > Mimas > Mimas tiliae. The sequence goes on along the minus strand of HG995240.1, from coordinate 8,546,184 downwards.
TGGTGAATATTGTTGTCTCCCGGTAAGTATATAAAAATAACTGAGAAATTTTAGAATTGACCCCGAGTAGATTACTTATACTATTTAGATACCTAATTTATTGCGGTTTTTTCATTTTTTTTTATTATGATAATCTTTGGTGAAACAACATTCAATAATAATGGTTCGTTAATACGCACTCACACATACATACGCACTCACGCCTGTAATCCCCGAAGGGGTAGGCAGAGGTGTAACCTGTACACCCACATTTCGCCGAGCGTATCACCGTCCCTTATGTGATAGGGGGCGAGCCTATCGCCATACCGGGCACAAATTCCAGACTCCGGGCTGATACTGAGCATTTCGTAATAGAAAAACCCAATACCACTTTACCCGACCCGGGGATCGAACCCGAGACCTCAGAGTCGGCCTCAATCGTAACGCGCAAGCATGCAGTCAGTGGTTCGTTAATATTATTTAAAAAACCTCATTCTAATATAACCATAACCAGCCCATTTAAAATGCCCATAAATGTCAATGTAGGTATCTAATATGAAAAAATAGTCACTTACTGGACTACATTTAGTAGTATTTAATAAGTTTTAGAAGAACACAAATATAAAAAAAAGGCTCGGTGTCACAGAAAAGTATGTTTATTATGCATGCACTCTATAATACAATAAAAAGTAGAGCACTAAAGCTAAACCTTTCATAATATTTAATTATATTCGCCTCGCAGCAGGAATTATTAAAATCGAACTATATTTTGTTTTTTATCAGGCGTTTTATATAATACTTATTTTAATAGCTTGATAGATTTATCCATGTAAGTTACTACTTACCTAGTACCTACTCTACTTACATTACACTCTACTGAGTGTAATGTAAGTACAGTAGGTACGTAATTTTCTCAGGGTCGAAAACTTAAACGAATACTATTATCGTATTGATATATGATGTTACTTATAGTAATCCCAAATTGTAAAAAAAAAACAGTGCTGTATACAAATATCTGCCTTTTAGGGTATAAGAAGTTAGGAGCTATAAATAAATGACGCGATAGTAGTGGTAGTAGAGTCGCAGTTATGGTACTAAATTAATTTACGCACGTGATTAGCTTAAGAAACATAAAAATCCAATTGATAACATTTACAATGAATACAGCATATTTTCTACTATGTTATATGTATTTAGTTAACTGGATTTACTACAAGCAGTATACTAAATAAAGTAATTATCGATTGTAAATAAAATATTCACCTCAAAACCATTGTCACATTCCATTACAAAATCTTCGTATCCACCACTCGATAGATTTCGCATAACAGTTAACTGTGTTGTATTTTGTGCTTGTGTTTGTGCAGAATATCGCGGAAACTGAGCTACCGAAAAATATGCGATTCGTACACTGCTTCCACGCACGTTACACTGAGCCATACTTCTCCTGTGTATCGTTTATAAATATTACATCTGGGACTGCCAAAAGCTATTTGTTGGGGACGTACCGCTCTATATTTAACATTGCAAATATGAACGGTGATCAGGCCACATTTACTAGACGCGAAAGCATCATATTTTATTCCTTTTAACAAACTTAACGTACACAGGATTTGTGGTTCTTAATACTAAATCCAAAGCAAACTCCAAATCTTCTGGTTTTGTTACTGGGAGCAATTCATAATGACGCAGTATAGACGAGATAGCTGATTTCATCTCCAGAATAGCGAATTTTTGTCCTGCGAAACATACGGTACGGTATTATTCAAAATTATTTATTAAAAAACCAAAAAATATTAGGTGAAATTACTGGTTATTATATATAATATTATGAGACCCTTGACCCTTATGAGAAACGCAGTCCAGTACCATGCCGTGTTTTGTAATTCAAAGTTCTACATATAATATGATGCTTCTGTTTATGGAATCAAGACAGGGAGACCGCGACGCGTGACGTGAGTCAGGTGATAGCATTCATCCATTTTGCATAAAATTGTATGGAAACGGTCCCGCAACTCAAAACAGGCCTTGGCCTAGACGTGTGACCAGCTCGACTCATCAATATGGCTTATAAAAAAGGTTTCTCTTACCTATACAATTTCTAGGTCCAGCACTAAAAGGTATATACGCATACGGATGACGATTTGCGCTGTTTTCGGGTAAAAACCGATCAGGGTCAAATTCTAAAGGATCTTTGTACAGATCATCTCGTCGATGTAGGTCGAAAATTTGTATGTTACAATATGTCCCCAGGGGAATTCTATACCCACCTAAAAATAAAACATTATATAGAATATGAAAATTAAATTATTTATAGGACGTCTTTCTAACGAGTATATGTTATATGAGTATTTTTAATTTGAGTAAGTTTATTTTATATGACTGTCTCGGTGGCGCAGTTGTAATGCTTACGCGGTACGACTGCCATGCTGAGGTCTCGGCTGAGGTGGATCCCGGGTCGGGTAAAAGTATATTGCTTTTTTCTATCAAGAAATGCTTAGTATCAGCCCGAAGTCTGGAATTGTTTTTGGTATGGCGATAGGCTCGCCCCCTATCACATCATGGGACGGAAATAAGCTTGGCGAAATGTGGTTGGACCTATTGGCTACTCTTACAGGCGTCAGTGAGTATGTATGTATGTTATCTAAACAGGCTCATATAATAATATGGTTCTTACTTAGTGTGACGTCCTCGTTCAAAACACGGCCAATCGTGGGTACAGGGGGGTACAACCGCAGCGACTCCTTAATACATCTGTCTAAATAACGCATCTTAGAAAAATCACCTAAATCCGCTTGACGATTTGAATCGCCGAATATATCATGTAACTCGGCTACTATTTTGTCCTAAAAAATACATTATCTTTGTGTGAAATTGTGAATATTATGATGCCGATACTCAATAGTCTGATTTCCTCATACAGCCTCCATGTGGAATCAGTTTTCGCTTGTAGTATTTTCAGACCGATACTTTCGAGAAAAGCCTATTCTTACCTCAAAAGCCAGCAACGAACAATTCGTATTGTAGGTACGAGTAGGTACGTATATAAGGGCGGTGATAATTTACCACCAGATGCCTCGCGTGCTCGTCTGCCCCATCGAAACAGCGGAGCGATAGGTACTGCAACACAAACGCTGAAATCTCGTGCCTTGTGATGTATAGCAGCTATTCCTAAAGTGGGTTTCCCGGAACCTAAGGGTTCTTCTTTTATCCTGGCACCGTAAAGTGATTTCACTGAACCTGATGATACAGTTCAGTCCAAATATTATACCGACCGTCAAATATGATTGATTTAGACGCAATTAGTACAACTCCACAATTATAGATTTCAGGTGGCTTTGAGAGTTTAGAAACCGCTGACCTGCACACGACAAAAGCTTAGTATTCTTTGACAAAGGCATGTGTCAAATTTGCTTCTAGATCTAATAAAAACTTTAAAAAGCCGCTCAAGTGCGAGCCGGACTTGTGCTCGGATGCTAAGGGTTTCGTACACACATTCTTATTTTTAATGAGAGTGAAGGAGGCCAAAGAGGTATGCAAGGATCGTAGCAAGTGGAAGTCCGCTGTCTTTGCCTACAACTGATAATACAGCTATCACGATTCATTAGATAGAGCCCGTGCCTTGCCGTTTTCACTATCATTTAGGAAAATTATTCTGGAAGGTTTATATATATTAACTCTTTGGACTATGGGAGCAGGGTAGTAACATACCGTTACATGTCTGCGATGAAACCACGAGGGATAGCTAGTGTATAAATTTACCTTGTAAAATACTTATTGATACTGAGAAAAAGAAAATGCTCAGAATGAAAGATAATATTAATACAAATTTTACTTGTAATGTGAATTTTATCGTTACCTGTACACATTTATGGTTGGCGATCAACATTAAACTGTAGGTCAAGCCAGATGCAGTCGTATCATGCCCCTGTAAATTATGATAAGTTGACACGTTAGTTGATAAGCTGGTATACAGTCAAGATTTGCCAAAATTAAATGGTGAGAAAAAACGTTGTATAACCGACAAATATTTGTTTCCGGTCTGGGTGTTTTCTCCCCAGAGGGGTTGACGTTAGAAAGGCGGCCAGATGTAAAAATTACCATTCTTTAACATGAGTTAAAAAGCAAGCAAGCGTCGACCCCTTTGCGAATGGAATAAAGATAGATGGAAGAAGAAGATTCTTTATTGGTAACGTCTTTACTTAAGAACAAACTCTTTGCTATCCGTACATTTCTATACCTATATGTGAAATATAAGCAAATAAACAGCTCACTTACGTGTCATTCTTAAATATGAGCGTAAGTCTCTAACATCTATATCTAAACCTATATAATAATAATTATTATATAAATAATAATAACCTATATATTTAATAATTGCTACGTTGAATACATATATATATTAAAAATATTGAACCTGCAGTTTTTTACTAGCTTGAATGGCTAAACATGGCGGTCGCTTGCACCTCATGATAAACTAAAAGCCTGGCCATAAACAGGTGCAACACCATACAGAACTTTGAAATAAAAAGGACTGTGTGGCACTGGAATGTGCTCGTCACCCCGAGACATAATTGGCTACATCTTATAATGCCTAGTAATTTCACAGGCTTCAATGTGAAATTGTCAAAATGGTGCAGGTACTAACCCAGTCTCGTATACCCGGTGCTGGTAGGTTCTTGGAGATAACCTTGTGTTACAGAATGCTATTCGGCCTTAATACATATTAAATATTTTTCTTCGTAGTTGATGTCAATAATTTACTTCAAAATATGTTAATAAACAAATGTGTTACATAAAGGCTACATAAACACAGTATTCCTACGGTTAAAATTTTGCGCTTCAGCAATTTAGATATATTTCTAAATTACGAACACGTGATTGATGACATAATACAGACCGTAGCAATATTAGATTAGGTATGTATTAATCCCTTAAAAATTTCATTCAGGTGTTATCTATGCATATAAAATGTACACACTCACAGAATGTGCGCCGTGCATACCTACTTAGCAATAATTACCTATTGCTTAAGTATCTACACATTAAATACTGCATATTATTCATACCTCAAACATAAACGTATCAACTTCTTCTTGAATTCCAATGTCGTCAATTAATCCCCCCTTTTGTGCTGTTAAGAGAAGATCTAACATTGCGACTTGTTTATTTTTTCTATAAACGTTGTCATCAGTATTTTCATTATTATCATTAAATACTTCAACCCCATGCCTCTGAATGTACTCTTTTCTGCTTTTGATCACTGTTTCAGTAAACTTGTGAACTGTGTCTAAATCTTTCTTAGGCTTTCCAAAATTCACCAAATTATAAATGAAGTCTGAATATAGATATAGTCGACTTATTCTGTGAACAAACTGACTCCCAAGAGAATATACGGCTTCTTTGTATGATCTCCCTATTTCTCGTGTTTCTTCATAAAGTCGAGAACCCATCGCCGTTTCTAAAAAAATAGCAAATACTTATATGTCCGTATTAAACATATTAACCTAATATGTGATAAAGCCACGCTGATAGTTTTGTCTCAGCATGTATGGGCCAGCTCGGCCGGGTTATTGTTACCACTGTGTCATAGAAAACCAACGTGAAGTAGCAGCTTGCTTTTGCTCGTTTCATACGGTGAGTGAGAAATCCGGAGGCCCAAATTCACCTCCCCTTCCCAATCCTTTAATTATCCCTTTCCTATAAGGTCGGCAACGCAACCATGATTCCTCAGTATTGCCAATGATCATGGGCAGTGAAGAACACTTACCATCAGATGACCCAATTGCTCGTTTGCCGGCTTCTGCTATATTTTTTTTTATGATGTTTGTTAAATATGTTATTACAATATATACTTTAATGAACAAAATTCAGTCAAAACAAGCAAGTGGGTCACCTGATTGTGAATGTTCAACACCACTTATGAACACCTATAAAGTCTGAAGACTCGTGGGTGCATTGACAGAATTGTTTTGGGTCTCCGGCAATCTCTTTAGCTGTAGGAAGCCCAACAGCAAACCTAACTATACACTACATACAGTATCACCTTAATGGAGCTAACATTCTCTACCACCAGAGACGAAACCAGGATTTGCTTCAGAGTGGAGCGAAATTGTTACGGAACAATGCCAGGGTAAGTCAATAAAAGGGTCGGTTAGTCGTGGAGTCCAGTTGAACACCAAAGTTGTATGAGGTTCTCCACGCACCGGAATTTTCAATTAGAAGTAATAATTTTTAAAGAATAGTAATATTCGCTTACGGCCCCACAAGCTTGCCCCACCGTGGGTACGCCCTTGTTTACTACTAGCGGAATAATAATTTTGTCAAATCACCACATATAGTCTGCAGAGTATATTCCGTGATGGCTGGAATTATATCAACTGGTTGTCCCAAAGATTTCCCCACAGTACGTACAAAACGTTGACCGTTAACCTCCATTATCCCGCAAAAGTTACGCAAAATGTTGAAGTGAAACGTTGGCGTGAGTATTTTCCTGCGCGTCTGCCATTTAGGACCTATAAATTTATAATTGTAATTAATATCAGTAATATTCATGGAATTTACAAACAAGGAATAATAGGTATTTACTTATGAAATTGTTGTTCTGTACGAAAAGAGTTAAACTATACTATTTTTTCAAGGTGGTCCCTTGTATGCGAGAGGCCACCTGGGTTGGTACCACCGATTTGTCTATTTCTGCCGCCAAGCAGCAGTGTATAAGCACTGTTGTGTACCGAGCGGCGAGACATGATCTTATGTCTCGGGGTGACGAGCGCAGTCCAATGCCATGCAGTGCTTTGTAATTCAAAGTTCTGTGTGGTGTTGCTTCTGTTTATGGGCAGGCGTGGCGCTTACCGCCAGGCGAGGTACCTGCTCGTTTCGTCACTCAAGCTAACCACCTATGCTATCGATGCATTTTTGCCAGCGCAGTGGCAATTTATCGATGCCCGTCTTGAAGAGTTTGTTGACTCCCATCCAGCCGATTTCTTCAACAAGGGCATCGTTAAATTGCCAGTCCGCTGGCAAAGATGCATCGATAGCATGGGTTACATTGATTAATATAAATAAATATTTATTTTATTAAGACGGAAAAAAATATTTTACCTTTTTTCTTACAGAACGGCAATTTCATAGGCAAAAAAATTATAATGCATTAATAATATAGTAAGAATACCTTTACTTAGGAGTAATCCATCTCTTAACCAACTTTTCATAAAGCTATATAATGGACTCTTTGCATTGTGTTTTGTACTTGAAATCACAATCTGTAAAAAATATGAGTAGGTATTTTGTTTTTGTAGTCGATAGGATTTATTACAAGGGTGGTCTAATATTTAACTTAAAATCTAATGACGGAGTACGAGAATAAAATTAAAAAACTCGTCATTGGATATGAACAAAGAATAGCATTTTCAAGTATGTACATGTTCCAATCACCGAACAGATGCAAAATATGAATAAATTTAATTAAAACTTAAAAACCGCCTAACATGAAATAATAGAGCGGAGATATAAAACTAAACGCAATGGATGGTACAAATGCATTCTAATTGGTCATTGTACTGGTATCACAAGAAATAGTAATCGATGTTCAACTTATTACAAACTTTGAAATCGACCCACGGAATACTGCGAAAGATACAGAGGTATTAACATAACAACAATAATAATAAAATTAATTTACATTTTTAAATATTTCACTTCAATAAAAATAAAAATATAAAAGTATGACCCTCCAATGGCGAGGCCTAGGACCCAAGGTATCGGTGGTTAGGACCCCAGAGTGAGGAACCTCCTCACAATGTGCGCCGTGTCTAATAACACCGCTTTCTGAATCTGGCTCTTGACCCAACGAACAATTGAAAGCCTCTGGGGCTGTTGGTCGAGGCTCTTTGGTTTCAGCCTATTAGCAGAAACGACGACCGGGACAATAATTGTCGAATTCACGTCCCACATGTCAGTAACCTCGTGTGCCAGGTCTAAATATTTGGACTTTTGTCTAGTTAACTATTATCATTCATTGAAAATGTAAAATTTTATATTATACATATAATTTAATAAATAGTAAGTAGCTTAATCGTGTTCAATATTTATATACCAATCATGGTAAAACATAAATGTTGTCCTAAAGTTTTATGACATCCAGAATTATATTTTACCATATTAAGATCTACAGTGTAGGTCAATAGGTAAAATGCAATTATTTGTTACAACTTATGTCTTGTGTAGGCTCTACATAATGAATATGTGTTGTGTAAGTCTTACACGATACACACCTGGCGTTTTCTAACAAATAAATATATCTTATCCATCAAAATAAGATGACAAGAAACGTAACTCAAGCAAAAAAATTACCCCCATCAAAACTCTGTGCAAGGGGGCGCGGCTATAAAGTCTGTGCAGCTCGTTCATTCATAAAAAAATATTCATGATCTCTAGTTGACACTTAACACGTCTAATCTTTTGCGCGGTGCAGAACGTCGTATCTCAATTTAGAAATTAATATTTGGACATTAAATAAACTAAAGTTGATTTTGAACGTTCATTAATTTTTTTGGTTATCTTTGCATATGTAAGTAGGTAAGTGGAGCCGTATTTTTGGTAGATTCATATGAGAGTTATCGTTATAGTTATCTTATTTCGATATTCTTATCAATGTATTTATTATACCTACCTCAATATCTTCCGGTTGATAAATATTAACAGCTGCTATGGGAAAGGACCAAAAGCCGTTTATTGATTTCCATTTTTTTGACATTTTCTCTCGTCAGTTGAAATAATTCCACTAAAAATAAGGGTAATAGAATTAGCGCCACCTATAAGTGAATGCTACTTACCAAATGAAATATGATATGTTCAAATAGAAAAGTCACACTCTAACATATATACCTTTTTTATCCTATCTCGGCATAGTGACTACGCTACACCTGATGGTAAGTGCAGCGCAATCCAAGAATACTGTCGACCAACGACAGACGATGTGTCTATAGTAGGTCGGCAAAATAATGCCGGCCGGCCTAATTTCTTCTCCACACCTACGCGCTTTGAGAAGAAAGATGTCTACTTGGTACTTTAAAAATAGTTATCTTATATTGGTGGTTAGATCTTACTCATTCATTATGACATATGCCCTAAATACAATAAAACTTTATTAAGGAATAATCATTTATTATAATTACCTGGAGATGTGATTACGTCAAAGGCATTTCCTACTATAAAAACACCTTTAGGACTCGGGACATTTCTCATCAACCGCGCCCGTCGGTTGTAATTCAACGTAATGTGAATAAAACACAAAAACAAGGCTACTATTGCCAAAAACCACAACATATTACGTGTATAAAATTAAAATCCACAGATACGTCTTGTTACGATAGTTTTGTCAGTAATATTAATTAGGTTGATAATTTCCTGACTAATGTTCCGACTAGCGATAAAATAAATTTATTATAATATTATCACACACGTCAGGACGGGCTCCACGATAACAGAATTATATAAGATTGTAATTGTATATATTTTTATCAAATGTGGGTTTATTTGGTATATAATGATGTATTACGAAGTTGCTCTATTAGAAAATCACGCGTCAATCAAACGCGTCTATAACTCTTATTTTTATCGTGGAATCTTATATATATAATGACATAAGTAAGCAAAGACAAATCAACATTATGTATGTGCGATATTGATAGACGCACTCACGCCTGTAATCCGGCGATGGCGTGTGACGTTGCTTCTGTTTAGGGGCAGGCGTGACGCTTACCATCAGGCGAGCGACCGGCTCGTCTCGTCAATCAAGCTAATAAAAAATCCCCCAAACGGGTAGGCTGTAGTACACACACATTTCGCCGCGCTTATATCCGTCCCATGATGTGATAGGGGGCGAGCTTTTCGCCATACCGGGCACAATTCCAGACTCCGGGCTGATACTGAGCATTCAAAATAGTAAAATACAATATTGACTCCGCAAAATTATATTTTGGGTGCCGTCTTGATTTCACTACCCCAACACATTTCCCTTTCCCCCAACTGAAATTTTTATGAAGGCACGAAAAAAGAGCAAATTTACTTCGGCGGATTCTTCATCCACTTTAACAGTAGACTTCTGCAATGTCAGGGGTCTGCACAGCAACCTGGACGCTGTAGACTACCATCTAGAGTCAGCGCGGCCTGCCCTGCTCTTTTTAACGGAGACTCAGATATCTACCCCTGACGACATCTCGTACCTTAGCTACCCCGGTTACGTACTGCAACACTCGTTCCTGCGTAAGGCCGGGGTGTGCGTTTTCGTCAGGGATGATATATGTTGTCGCCGCCTTCGGGGCCTCGAGCATCGGGACCTGTCAATCTTGTGGCTTTGCGTAGAGTATGGGGGTCGTACCCGGGTCTATGCATGCCTATACAGGTCCCATGCTGGTGAAACGGGGGCTTCTCGCTTATTCGAGAACGTCCAAGTGGGGACTGATCAATCTCTAGAGCAGTATCCGTCCGCGGAGGTGGTGGTCCTTGGGGATTTTAACGCTCACCATGCTGAGTGGTTGGGTTCCCGAACCACCGACGCTGCGGGTCGGTCTGCTTATGAGATGGCTTTGGCTTACGGTCTCACACAACTGGTAACTCAGCCCACCCGAGTTCCAGATGTTGAGACCCATGAGCCCTCCCTGTTGGATCTTCTGCTGACCACAAATCCTGAAGGATATAAGAGTGGTCGACCCCCCTTTGGGGTCATCAGACCACTGCCTTATTCGTACCTCAGCCCCTGCGGTATATCCCGATCGCTCTTCAGCGACGGGGTTCCGCAGGGTCTGGCGGTATGGGTCAGCGGATTGGGAAGGGATGCGTGAATTCTTTGCGTCCTTCCCATGGAAGCGGTTCTGCTTCTCTTTCGAAGATCCTGATGCTTGTGCGGACCGCGTCAGGGACCTAGTGGTTATGGGGATGGATCTTTTCATCCCTAACTCTAGGGTACCTGTCGGGCGTCGCAGCCGGCCTTGGTATAATAGTACCTGTGCCGAAGCTGCACGCCTTAAGCGGTCCGCATACGGGGCGTGGAACGAAGCCCAAAGGCATCAGGGTCCAAACGCGAAGGAGGAGAGGCGGAAATTTAATGCCGCTTCTAGGTCCAACAAGAGGGCTATAGCCAAGGCCAAGGCGGAACACATTGGCAGAATTGGCGAGCGGCTCGAGAGTTATCCGTCTGCTAGTCGGGCTTTCTGGTCTCTCGCCATGGCTGTCCAAGGTAACTTCTGCCTATCCAGTCTCCCGCCACTGCGTAAGGGCGATGACAGTTTGGCCCACATTGCAAAGGATAAGGCCGATCTCCTGGCACAATCCTTTGCCTCGAACTCGACTTTGGATGACGGAGGAGCCACTCCACCAAATCTTCCCCGGTGCGAGTACTCCCTGCCTGAAATCCGCATTAATCAGCGTGCGGTCAGGCGGGAGCTTAGGCTCCTTAACATCCGAAAGTCGAGTGGGCCGGACTGCATCCCCGCGGTGGTTCTTAAGACGTGCGCCCCCGAGTTGACCCCCATTCTTACGCGCCTTTACCGTCTTTCATATAATTCCAACAGGGTTCCCGCTTCGTGTAAGGTAGCTCATGTCCTTCCGATCCCTAAAAAAGGCGACCGGTCGGACCCTTCGTGCTATAGACCGATAGCCATCACATCCTTGCTCTCTAAAGTCATGGAGAGAGTAATCAACGCCCAGCTTATGGGGTATCTAGAGGAGCACCAGCTGATTAGCAATCGTCAGTACGGTTTCCGTCACGGTCGCTCGGCTGGTGATCTTCTTGTTTACCTCACACATCGCTGGGCGGAGGCTATAGAGAGCAAGGGTGAGGCTATGGCCGTCGGTCTAGACATCGCGAAGGCGTTCGATCGGGTATGGCATGGGGGCCTTCTGTCGAAGCTACCATCGTACGGAATCCCCGAGGGACTCTGCAAGTGGATCGCTAGCTTCTTGGACGGTCGGAGCATCAAAGTCGTTGTTGACTGCTGCTGCTCCGACACTATGTCCATTAATGCTGGTGTTCCATAAGGCTCAGTGTTGTCGCCCACTCTATTCATACTGCATATCAATGACATGTTATCTATTATCGATAACATGCATTGTTATGCAGATGATAGCACCATTGATAGGCGCTACACTGGCCAGTAGGGTATCCCTCGGAGCACCGTGTAAGAAAGACGGTCAGAACTTGTGTCTGAAATCGAGAGCTCTCTGGGGCGGGCCTCCGAATGGGGTGATAGGAACCTGGTTCACTTTAACCCCACGAAGACACAAGTTTGCGCGTTCACCGCTAAGAAGGACCCATTTGTCATGGCGCCACGGTTCCAAGGAGTCACTCTCCGGGTTTTCGAAGGTATTGGGATCCTCGGCGTCGATATATCGAGCAAGGTCCAGTTTAGGAGTCAAGTGGATGGAGGACAAAGCCAAATTGGCAAGCAAGAAATTGGGTATCCTGAACAGGGCTAGGCGGTACTTCAAGTCGGGTCAACATCACCATTTTATCATCGCACCACCCGACACCGCAGCAGAGTTCATCCATACCACCTGGAAACGATTACGTCTAGCACGGTTCGTTTCCAGCGTTCATTCTTACCACGTACGTGCAAGCTCTGGAATGAACTCCCTGCAGCGGTGTTCCCTGAGCGCTATGACATGTCCTTCTTTAAACGAGGTTTAAAAAGAGTAATCCTTCGACGGTAGGCAGCGGCTTTGCTGTGCCCTGGCATTGCAGAAGTCTATGGGCGGCGGTGACTACTTACCATCAGGTGGCCCGTTTGCTCGTCTGCCTATCCAGGCAGTAGAAAAAAAACAAACAATATTACTTTTATCCGACCCGAGGACCGAACCCAAGACCTCAGCACAGCAGTGGTACCTGTAACGTGGTTCTATAATAAAACGTTCATTTTTAAATCAGTAAGCGGCGTGTTTTATTGACATACGAATAATTATATTACAATCATAGACCAACAACTTAGTGACATGCATAGAGTACTAGTTTACAATTTTGACACTAGATGTCTATACTTTACATCTCCCTTTCTTTGTAAACAAGCTAAAAACAATAGTTAACAATTAAGTTACATTTTAGGATTACAATTATGTGTCGAAATCACAATTATCTAGGTAACTCTAATGAAAAGAAAATTTAAATTATATTTAAGGTTCTGATTAGGTGACATAAAATTTACAGTAACCATTTCCCTTCATTTTACAAAACAAATTAATAAATAGAAGTTAAGATACATTGCACAGTACAACTTATTGTAATTAAAAGTTTAAATATTATTAAAGATCAAGTCTATTTATTGGTTTAATTATTCTACCAAACCTTGATTGTCGTGATGCTGTTGCTGGTGGAGCCATGTTTGGCCCCTGCATATGAGTGGGAATGCTTGGTGATGAATGTGTTGATATTGGGAGTGACTTAGGAACCGCTGCTGATTGAGTTTGTGCTGGAACCTGTCGTACTACTGGTTTGTCAGTATATTTTGTTTCAGGTACTACTACTCTGTTGCTGGTTATGTCTGCTTGTGTCTTGTGCAGATGACTGAAGTTTCTTCGGAAGACTTGGCCTCGATCTGTTTGAATTATAACAGACCTTGGTAGACCTTCAGGTTTTTCTACCACTCTTGCCCCTTCCCAATGTCGATGAGCAACTTTGTGTCTGACTTTATCATTTAGTTCAAAATTGACTGGTCTTGTAGTATGTTTATTACTGTAGTTAATTTGTTTCTCTCTTAATCGTTGTAGTTCAGCAGTGACTCCTTGCATTATTTTTGGTTTTAATTTATTATCACTGATAGGTATTGGAGATCTAGTAATTCTACTGTAAAGACGTTGATTAGGAGAACCTAGACAATCATTTCGTGGTGTGTTTCTCCAATTCAATAAAGCAAGTTGAACATCTGACTTGTCAATGCTGCATTTTTTTTGTATGTTCTTTGCTGTTTGCACTGCTTTTTCAGCAAGCCCATTGCCTTGATGGTGATGTGGACTTGATGTGACATGGTTGAATCCCCACTTTTTTTGAAAGATCTTGAATTCTCTAGACATATTGTATTGTGTTCCGTTGTCGGTTTGTAGCTCTTCTGGTACTCCATGTACAGAAAACCATCTTATAAGATGTTCAATTACTTCAAATGATGACTGACCTTTTAGCTGTTGAAAGTCTAGATACCCTGAGTAGCTGTCACAGATTACAAGGTAAGTTTTTCCATTCAGTTCGAATAAATCTTATGCAACTATTTGCCATGGAAGTATAGGAATCTTTTTAATTAGTACTGTATCTTTAATGTTGTCTCTTTGTGTTTGTTCACAGACTGAGCAACCCTTGACTAATTTTATTATATCTTCATATTGTCCTTTCCAGTAAAGGAATTGTCGCGCTCTTTTTAAGCAGCTTTGTATTCCGAGATGTCCTTGATGTATATTTTTTAACATTTTAGGGATTTGTGATTTTGGTACAACAATTTTATCACCTTTGAAAATTATTCCTTTGAGATAGCTTAGTTCTTCTTTAAAGTTAAAGTAGTGTTGTAATTCCGTAGGAAGTTCACTGACTTTTTCTTTTTCACTGTAAATCCTTGCATTATTATCTTCTTAAGTAATTGTAAATGTGGATCTTCTTTTGTTGCTTTTATTATTTCCTCCTTGGCATCGAATGACATAGGTAGTATAATGGCAACTTTCAAATTTTCTTCCTTTTCATGTTTTAGGTTTGATGCGTCACAGTCTCGACTTAGAAAGTCTGCTAAAGGTATTTCCGACCCCTTTTTAAATATTACTTTTGGTGAGTATGGTGCAAGGTTGAACATTATCCGTTGCAATCTCGCGGGGGCAGATTGTATGTTTTTCTTGAAAATTGTCTCAAGTGGTTTATGGTCTGATTCCACTGTCAGTTCTTTGCCATAAACATATTCATGGAACTTCTTGCACCCAAATAGTATAGCGAGTGCTTCTTTCTCAATCTGTGGATAATTCTGTTCAGATTTGGTCAGCGCTCTTGCTCCATATGCTATTGGTTGTTCTTCTTGGAGAAGTGCAGCTCCGAGATTTTTTGAACTAGCATCTACGGTTAAGGTTACAGGTTTGTTTACGTCATATAGTCTCAGTACTGGAGGACTTTGTAGTACTTGTTTTATTTTGTTCAGAGCTTCTTCCTGATGAATTTCCCATGTGAAATTTGTATTTTTATGTAACAAGTCCCTTAGTGGATTTGTTAAGTCTGACATGTTGGGAATAAATTTATTTAGATATGTAATCATCCCTAGCAGTCTTTGTAATTCTGTTTTGTTTGTTGGTGTTTTCATGGCATCTACTTTGTCTGGGTCTGCTTCTAATCCATTGGCTGAAACAATGTGTCCCAGAAATTTAATTCTCTTCGCTTTAAAAATGCACTTATTTTTGTTGAGTTTGAAGCCTGATAGCTTTAGTACTTCTATAACTTCGCCAACAGTTTTGTGTAGTTCTTCTCTACTTTTTGCATGTATGAATATGTCATCGATGGATACTCTGACATTTTTAAATTTACTGAGCAAATTTGTTAAGATTTCTTGAAATATTTCAGGTGCTGAGGATACTCCAAAAGGAAGTCTCTTGAATGAATATCTTCCCCATGGTGTGGCAAATGTTAATATTTTTTGTGTTCTTTCAGATAGCTTAATTTGCCAACATCCTTTTGTACAATCTAATAATGCATAGAATTTAGAGCCTTTGATGTCGGCTGAAATCTCTTCTATGGTGGTTAGTGGAAAATGACGTCTCAGAATGTTTTTGTTTACATCTGATGGGTCTATACAAATTCTTATTTTGCCTTTTTGTCTAACAACTACCATGGGACTTACAGCGGGTGTAGGCTCTGTTTCTGTTTTTATCACATCCAACTTTACCATTCTGTCAAGTTCTTGCTTAACCTCATCTCGAATAGCGTGTGGAATTCTTCTTGACAGTTTAATTTCGAGTTTTCGTTCTCAATCAGGTCTATATCATACTCATAATCTTTATAACAGCCTAAACCTTCAAAAATATCATCTGTACATTGACTTTCCTTCAATGTCTTGACTCTTGCGATGAGTCCTAATTTTTCACAGGTGTCAGGTCCTAGGATTGGTGTGACTTTTTCTTGAACTACTTTGTATATAATGTTTGTTTCTTCATTTTTTATTTTACATTGTAACTCTGCTTCGCCTAGAACTGCCATTTTATCATTTGTATAACTTATTAAATTTCTTGTGCGGCTTGGTTTCAAACTTGCCTTTGTTTTGTCCATCAGGTGTCTTGGTAATACATTGCATTCTGCTCCAGTATCTAGTTTGACAGTAAACATCACATTGCCAACTTGTATTTTTTCTGTCCAGTTTTTCTTTTCTCTGGCACTTATAGCCGATATATATACCTCATCTTCAGAAAATGAGCTTTCTTCTAAAACATTCACTTTGTTTTTCTGTTTCGTATTATATTTCTTCTTAGTACGGCACATTTTAGCAAAATGACCATTTTTATTGCATTTAGTGCATGGTTTATTAAAAGCTGGGCATTCTCTGCGTTTATGATTTGTACCACATCTTTTGCAGTCAAAATTCTCATTTTGTTTGTTTTTTGCACTTTTATTTTTCACCACTAGGACTTTATCAGTTTTATTTTTACCTTCAAATTCGTCCAGTTGTTTAGAAGCTTGTTCACTTGTTTTACAGATTGTTATCGCTTTTGTCAAGTCTAGATTATCTTCTGTTAATAATTTCTCTCTTACTTGATTGGATCTAATTCCAAATACTATCTTGTCTTTTAACATCTCGTCAAGTAAATTGTCGAATTCACATTTGCTTGCTTGAGTTTTTATTCTGGTCAAATACTCGTTGAAATGTTCATCTTCATGTTGTTCAATCTTGAAGAATATGTATCTTTCGAAAGATATGTTTGTCTTTGGCACAAAATACTCCTTAAACCTGTTTTTTATGAGTTGCAGGTTACTTGTGTCTGCGTCGGTGAGATTGAAACTGTTGTAGATTTCGATCGCGTCTGAGCCTATCACAGCCATAAATGTTGCTGCTTGGACGTCAGCTGGCTTTTTGTCTAATTAAATAGCAGTAGCATACCATTCAAACTGTTGTAACCACTTTTTCCAGCTTGTCGATTTGTCCGAGTCAATTTGTAGGTTAGCTGGCGGCTTTAATCCATGGAAGGAAGAATCTAAGAGTTACTAATGTAGTTATAATTACCTGGAGACCCATTAAAATTCAATGCATTTCCGATAATGAAATTGCATTTGGAAACTGCGCGCTCTTCTATTGTAATTGCATAAAATATGAATAAACACACAAGAAAAGCACAACCGTTGTTAAAATCGTGAACATGGTTTAAAATATTATTATCATGAAATATAAACTAATAGCATTCTCCGTGTTACATAACTGATATCCTTATATTCTGACGCTTAAAATAATATTTATTTGATAATCTTAAGAGTATACCTATACATGAGACGTCGCTTCACTGTACGTAATAATAATTTACACCCAATTATATTTCAATCTGGGAATCAAATACACAACAAGATTTTTGGGTTCCGTGTCTCATTATGGAAAAACTAAATACTCATACGATCACTTTGTTATCCGTCTGTGTAAAGGCCTTTCTAACCGACTTCAAGAAGTAGGAAGGTCTCAATTCGGAGCACCATTCTTTCAGAAGCAGTTGATTATGGAACACTAAAGTTTACAGTGATCTTTTACTAGTACAGGGGAAGCTTATAAGATAAAAGATATAGGAAAACTGTTAGGTCTTTTTGGGGTTCCATACTTCAAAATGGAAAACGGAAATCTGAAAGGATCACTTTGTTGTCCGCCGTCCATTTTTCTCAGAAACGGCCTGAGGTATTTGGTTGAAATTAATATGGAATACCTAAGTATTCTATCATCAGATCTTAATCTTAATGGTCTCATACTGTACAAAATTCAGGTTCCTAGTGTAGGTAATACAATAAAGACATATGCCCTTTCGATGCGTAATAGTGCTGACTGACTCATCATCAAAACTTATAGTATACTTCCCGGTGACCTACAAATTACAATCTTGTTTGGTACAAAGTACAGGTACTGAGGGAGTTTTTATGCCACCAGTAAAGAAAAAATCTGAAAATCATTTATTTTATATACTTAATACGGAAAGCTAACAAAAAAACGGAAAAATATTTTTTTTATTCTATAACACGAATGTATAAAATATAAATACGACGTGTAAAAATTTACCTAATGGTACAGAACGCGAATCTTATTTGCACTTATTTATTAATTAACGTTTTAGCATAATCATTTTTTTTGTCACCACAACTTTTTTTGACTTTGACTAGCACACAATTGACTTAAGTAGTTTCATTTTATTGTTTCGGAGGAAAAATCTCGCCTGCAGAAGTTGGTCAAATATAAAAAACTAGGCAATTACTTAATTCCAAATTAATAAAGGCCTCCGTGACGCAGTAGGCGAGTAACCGGCTGTGAAGCGCGAGGTCGCGAGTTCGATTCCCGGACCGAGAAAAAATGTTTGTGGGACCCACAAATATTTATTTCGGGTCTGGGTGTTTTCTCCCCAGTGGGCTTGACGTCAGGTAGGCGGCCGGTCGTAAAAACTACAAACTAAATCTTTCTGTAACATGTGTTAAAATTGTAAAAAGAGCATGTTGCGCCGACCCCGACCCGACCCGACCCGACCCGACCCCGACTGATAATAGACATATATTGCAGAGTAATTGAGTAAGATTTCATCACGAATTAACGTATAAGAGCGTATAAAACTGCAGCTATTTTTAAATAACCGAATATGTTTATTAGGCTATTTCTCCTTACTTCCGGCTATATATGTCAGAGTGCGACTTATGAATTTCAACGTGTCATACTTTATTTTATAAATAGCATTTAAGTACTTAGATATTATGAAACAGGCACTAAAAATATTTTAAACTTATCTCTAACCTACATTAAGTTGCATACTGGTACATAAGGTTCTAGAACAACTTTAGTCACAGACATAACGTGGTGTAACAAAAATAAATTATTGTAGTGAAGTTATTGATTACTAGATTTTGCTCGCTGTCCCGCGTTAACGTCCTTTTCCGGGATAAAAAGTAACCTATGTCCGAATCCAGGTCACAATCTACCCGTGTGCCAATAAGCATGATTGATT
Organism: Mimas tiliae; assembly: GCA_905332985.1. Taxonomy (NCBI): domain Eukaryota; kingdom Metazoa; phylum Arthropoda; class Insecta; order Lepidoptera; family Sphingidae; genus Mimas; species Mimas tiliae. Next base: position 8,527,014 of record HG995240.1, on the reverse strand, counting down.
AATAAACATTCATATTAACAAACATCCAAGCTTTATATAAATAGTAGTAGGATCCAAATCATACCACTACACCAGGATCTTCTTTTTTGTTTCTTTGGCTGAACGATTTTGGATGAAACTTGATACACAGATATACCATGATCTAGATTAGAACACTTTTATTCGCTACTTTGAATTTAAATATAAATGCCTAATTTAGCCTTTATCAAAGATTTTACAAATGATTTATCGCGTTTATGAGTATTTACAGACAATGCTATTTCGCACGCGCTTCGACTCACGCCATTGTGCCACCAGCTTCATTTCTTCTTTTGTTATTGCCTAGAAACAGATGAGCATGTGACCCGCCTAATAGTGAGCGGTCACCACCGCCCATGGACTGCAGCAATGCCAGGGCACAGTCAAGCCGCTGCCTAGCGACCTGCATTCGTGCGAACGGTTACGCACTTATATTTATTGTAATAATTTTATAGCACAAGTCCAGTAAACGAGCAGGTGAGTCACCTGAAGGTAAGTGATCACCACCGTCTATGACCACCAACAACTCGTAGAAAAATCCAGGTTGCGTTACTGACCTTTTAACCCAGTAATACTTTGCGTATCCATCCTGGTACATTTGTACACAAAAAAAAAATACGAATAGATACGGAATCGCGGATACGTCACCTACTTTTAAGGCAAAGAAGGAAGAAGAGCTAAGGGGGACAATTTTGAGCTTCAAGAAATCTCACTGCCCATACGAAAGAAAAACTAATGCCTTCAAGTAGGTTTTCTGTATGACAGTGGTAGGTAATACTCTGGTAGAGTCGGTTCATTCATGCTGTAGACACAGCAAAACTAGCTAAAACACAGCTTACAAATATTTGTGTACGCGATAACCGTTCTTTGAAGCCAACCTCACCTGCACGTGGTACACTTTGTTGACTAACGGACGAGGTAATGGTGAAACTTGGTTCTCGTTACGAGCTGTGGGGGTCAGTCGGCGGGTCGCCCCATATAATACTAAATCCACCAGCAAATCGTGGTGGGAAGGCAGACCCTGACATTAGGCCGGGATAACACCAGGCAAAAAGATAGAACAAAAAGCTAATTGAAAAGCTTACATGTACAGAACACATTAAAAGAGAATAGTAGCAATTGCTAAGCCAGATCGTACCAGTGCAGAGGTACGATCCCGTGGATACTCTAAAAAGCGCCGGGTTGACGTACTAGAAGGAGACATCACAGGCAATGTTCTCACTTGGGAGGATGATCAAGATAGGCCGACGTGGAAGCGTGTCCTTGGCACCCAGCCAGGATAACGCCAAATAGAAAGAAAAAAGAAAAGTAGCAATTCCACATAACTATCTCGGAAAGAAAAAAAACTATATAAAACAATGCGTTTATTTAATACACATTTAATTATTTCGGATATATTTCTATTTTTGCCTCTTCAGAAACGTTACCTCAATAGGATGTGCATTTCTCAATATTAAATCGGCTTTCAACTCGATGTCAGATGGTTTGGTTACTGGATATAATTCAAACTTTCGTAGTATCTCCGAAATTGCGGATTTCATTTTCATCATCGCCAATTTTTGACCTGAAAATTAATATAATTTGCGATCTATCAATATATATCATAATACAATATTATTCGATTCAATGGTACTCCGATGGGCGTGTCACGCGTCAGGTGTGCGCGTCAGTGATGCGCAGTATTACAGCCGCGTCCGCGCCTTTATTAGTTCGTAAATTAGATTTGTAGATTCGCAAACCATCCCACGATAGCATAACTAAAGTCCAATTTATCACCCCACAGATCAGACAGAAACAATATCACAGAAAACTGTCTTTTACCAGGACGTCTAAGGTAATGGCCTCTATTTCCGCGGTATTTTCACCAAAACTCGAAAGGGCATCGAAAATTAAATATTACAATAGCTTTGTGTAGGATTGGCAATTTTTATTAGACCTAAAGGTTTAACTATGAGATCTTGAATTGTATATTATATGAAAATAGTCCGAGGCATCTTATTCCGTTTTAAAAATACTTATTTCGATGTCAGAGTGTAAAAAATCCAAAGGGAAAAATTGTAGTAAAAATAATACATGGTGTTCAAAAAGTCAACTCTTTTTACTTTGAGTTCAAACATCCCTATAAATAAAGCTAAATCTATTAAATTGCTATTCCACGGTATATCGGAATAAGAAACCATCTAAAATTTTTGTCATCTAATGCCGCGATATTTTTTAAACGTATTTTCGTTTTATTCAATCAGAAAAACACACAAAACCGTTATTTCCAATAAAAATACTTCACCTTGCGATAGTTCGAAACCCAAAGAATTACATACACAGTATAAAATAAGTAGAAAATTTAAAAAATAAAAAAATATTTCAAAGAAAATATAATACTCAAGTGCACAGAGTCCGAAATATATGAAGCATGCGTTTAGACGTTTTATGATACAATCATGCGAGATATATTTTCAATTCAATCAGATATTTTGTAAATCGTTTCTAAACGCCGATTTTCGAAATACCTCTGAATATGGTCTCAATTCTAGAACTTGTCGGATTAAGGTGCCTTTTTACCTTACATAAAAAAGTAACATTGACTGCCCTGCCTACATAGAATTATACCGGTCAATGAATAAATGCTTTTATGTTATAACGGTACGGATATTAACGATGTTCACGAATCAATATAGGTATTATTATTTAATTTGTAACTCACCTATACAGTTCCTCGGTCCGGCGCTAAAAGGTATGTAGGCATAAGGATGACGTCCGATACAATTCTCTGGCAAGAAGCGATCGGGATCGAACACCGAAGGGTCCTTATACAAATCACTGCGACGATGCAAATCATAAATGAAAATATGACACATTGTGCCTGTCGGGACCGTGTAGTTACCTGAGCGTAGAAAATAATCATGATTATTATTATCGAATTTATAGCTTGTATTCGCGGCTCTAGCATGATGTAGGCTATTATTAAAAAGCTAAGATTTATTTGCCACAACTGTTCCAGTAATGTAAATGTAAACAATACCCACTTTGCAAATATCTCTATTGAATTTGGTGTTATTGACAAGTTAACATTCTTCTTTCTTTCTTCCTGCTTGGCGTTATCCCGGCTTAATGCCAGGGCCCGCCTTTTCATCATTGATTTGACAATGGATTTAGTAATACCTATGTGGGGTCGTCTGACCCCCCAAAACCCGCAACGAGAACAAAACGGTAATTGACAAGCTAACAATGAAAATATTTGAAGAATAAGTAGCTACTAATTATAATTTCTGGAACAGGTAAGTATGGCGATTTGACTTTTGATCTATTTTTTTCTATAGCCAGCAAACGAGCATGTGACATGATAAGTGATTTCTAGCGTCCACGGAAAACCGAAGTGCAGTAGTAGCTTGCTGCGGTCTTTTGTTTGGTGAGTGAGATTTCCAGGGGCCCAAATCTCCCTCTCCTTCCCAATCCCTCCGCTTCCTTTAAAGTTGGCAACGTACCCATGATTATTTTAGTGTTGTGGGTGTTTATGAGCGGTGGAGGTCATTTACCATCAGATGACCCACTTGTTTGTTTGCCAGCTTCTGCTATAAAAAAGACAGGAGCGCCCGTTTTAATACAATTTCTTAGGAAACGGACCCACGCCAAGTCGAAAGATTTCGCAATTAGTGGGAGTATAGTCCTTCTCACTTAGTGTGACGGGTTCATTGATGTTGCGGCTGATGAAGTGTACCGGTGGATAGAGTCGCAGAGACTCTTTGATGCAGCACTCTAAATACCGCATTTTGGAGAAGTCTTCTATGCTGGCAGGACGAGTTGAAGCGCCGAAAATTTCATCTAATTCAGCTATTATTTTATCCTGAAATGTTTTAATTGCTTATATTTTTTTTTTGAAAATGCTAATTCTGGTGAGTAGCAGAGTCACGCTAAAGAGCAGCGGTTCCCAAACTTTTAAAGCTACAGAACACTCACGAAATATCTTTCGTTTTATGGAACCTTACGGATCTTTGTGTTACTTGCAATGAGCAAACATATCAGAAGCATTTAATCCGTTTATGAGTTCATCTTCAAAGTGGCCGGATATTTTGTTAATCCGATCCGACATTCGCCGCAAGTTACTGACAAATGTAACTAATTCGCGAAACCCACTTTAGGAATCGCTGTTGTAGAGAGTTTTGTCTACAGCTTCAATGGACCGGGTTGTTATTACTGTCTCACAGAAAACCGACGTGAACTAACAGCTTACTGTTGTGTTTGGTACGGAGAGTGATATCCAGAGACACAAATCCGCCTTCACTGCCCAATCCGATTAGGTAGTCCTTTCTTTTAAGGTCAGCAACGCATCCACTGTGAATATTCATGGGCGGTGCAGATCATTTACCATTAGGAGACCTATTTTACCTTGACCTTATTAATTGCCTTTTCTATAAAAATCCATAACAGATATAGATTAAGAAAAGAAAAGATTTAAATATTTTGGTCACGCACCTCAAAACAGGGTATTTGAGTAAAGGTACACTTTTATTATATATAAAACTGTAATGTAGCGGCAATATCAATGGCGTGCCTTTTTTATCTTATAATACTGTGATGTATAAAAGTTGCCTACGTCCATTATAATAATAATAATAGCTATGTAATATTAACGTCCCACTGCTGAGCACTGCATGAGAGGGGTTAGGCCTTAGTCCACTACGCTGGCCTAATGCGGGTTGGTAGACTTCACATACCTTCGAAATTCTTATATATAATATATAATTTTATTATCCAAAAATAAAAAGACAATGTTATTTAAGTACACAACGGACCCCGCACTAGGCGAACCTGTATCGCGGGAGACCAAATAGTTTTCACAATTGTTTTACAAAATGAGCGAGTGGGCTATACAAAATACTGATTAACATTACACATTAAATCAATATACATATATATATTTATGGTAGCATTTTACACAAAATATATTTAATATTATTATAACGTATAATATATATACCTAAATATTAATAGACACATACACACATACATATATATATATAATATAAACATATACGATGAGTTGATGGTTTTTTTTTTTCTTTTTCCGGTGACAGTTATTTGGGAGTAGTTAGGAGAAGCTCAGTATCAGCATAATTTACGGAGAGAAGATATTTTTTCAGTTTGCAATTTGCTGCATGGTTGTTTAAAGAACTGATAGGGCACAAACGACTTATTTTATTGTACAAGTAGGGAAACGAATAGTGACTGAACCGCTTAGCGAAGGAAGTATTCACACGGGGTATATTTATTTTAAGACGTCGTCTCTGTTGGGATTCAGTAAATGAGAAGGAATTCTTGAAGATTTTGTTGAACTGTACGACTACATTTTGTATGTATAGTTGGCGCACGGTCAACACCTGAGATTCGTTATGAAGAAGGTGGGTTGGAAACCGGAAATCTTTTCTAAACATCACCTTTGAGCTCTTTCTACTAAAATCGTTATGAAGAACTTCTCAGATATGCAGGTTTCCTCACGATGTTTCCTTTCCCGTTAAAGCATGTGATAATTAACAATTTATACACACGTAACTTAGAAAAGTCACAGAAGCGTTCTCTTGAAGCTGGTTTCAAATCTACGACTTTCGTCTCGACAGTCCGTACCACTCCCCGCTGAGCTGTCGCTGTTATTCCATTAAAATTCAATTATATTGTTCGATTATTTTCCACGTGATACTTTATAGGTACCTAACTAACCTACCTACCTGTATTTGTTTGTGGTTCGCAAGCAGCATAAAACAAAAAGATAACCCGGCAGCAGTAGTATCGTGACCCTGCAAAATATAAACAAACATTTATATATATTATTGTTATCTTGGCATTGTTATATATGGCTACTATCTATTATAACCTTTAAGTCTCTCCGGCTTCGAAGTGCCCTGGCTCCTGGGCCAGTAAAGGAAATGAGTCACACACTATCTACATAACATTGACGAAGCACATAATTTATGTCTCCAATAGCTTTTGCTCGCGGCTCCGCCCGCGTGAATGACCTTTCCCGGTATAAAATGTATGTACTAATCCAGGGCATGGTCTACCTGTGTGCCAAACTTCATCCAGAACCGTTCAGATGTCAAGGCGTGATTGACTAACTTACATCCAAACTTTCACATTAATAATAGTGTAGTAGGATGTAGCATAGTAGGATACCTGTAAGTGCGACAGGTTGTGTTTTAGTATCCACGCTATTTGGTATATTATTTTCCCTACTTTTGAAAGGGTTTCTGAGAGGTTAGCCAAGGTGTACACTTGCATACTAGATCGGCCGGCAGACTATTTAACATCACACTTTTAAAAAGTAGGCGAAATCGTGAGGACTTTTTTATTGATAGCATGATATTTTCCGACGATGCTGCCTTTATTGCTAACTGACAGGTGAAAATCCAAGTCATTATGGATAAATTTGATAAAGCCTGCAAAAAGATCTCAAAAAGTTTTTTTTTATTAGCTCGAATGACGAAACGAGCAGGTCGCTCGCCTGATGGTAAGCGTCACACCTGCTAATAAACAGAAGCAACACAGAACTATAAATAACAAAGCACTGCATGACACTGGACTGCGCTCGTCACCCCGAGACATAAGGTGTTAAGTCTCATAATGCCCAGTAATTTCACTGGCTTCAATGTCCTTCAAACCGAAACACAACAGTGCTTACACACTGTTGCATGGCGGCAGAAATAGACAAAGCGGTGGTACCAACACAGCCGGCCTCTCACATACGAGGGACCTACCTCAATCTATTGGCAGACCTCAATTGAGGTTTAAAAACTTCGCGAAACGGGACATGGCAACTATTCATATTAATAAACGCAATTGGGAATCTATTGCTTAGGATCGAAGAGTGTGACGCAAGATAGTTAGCGAAGGGACAAATGGATACAGGTTAGCTAAAAACTCTCGCTTACATAAGAAATTTAACACATCAACGCGCGCTGAACCCACAAACACCAAGTGGTTCAAGTATATATGTTGACAGTGCAACCGGAACTGCCGTTCGTGTATAGGATTTACAAATCAAGTAAATACCGCCTGGATGCTACTTAAACCATCTTTCGTATATACCTTTAAGTATGACCATAGATCGGAATAGGTAGAGTTTTATACTTTTGCGATGGTAGCATAACATACGAATGCCTTAAGGCAGTCGAAGAAAATGACGAAGAATTGGCAAAAATTTCTCAAAAATATAAAGTTTGTAGACGATGTATCTACTTGACCTATGGTTCTGAGACGTGGAAACTTACACCTGGGACTGTACATAAGATCAGAGTTGCAAAGAGGGCAATGGAGGGCTCCATGCTCGGCATTAAGTTCAAGACTGAGTTCGTAAGCTGTAAATCCGATGAAGAACTAAAGATAGGCCTATGAATGAATGGAATGAAAAGGGTTGTAAATGATGATAACAACTTGTAAAATTTTATCAGATTCTACTCTTGGAAAATACATACGCACTCATGCCTGTAATCCCTGACCCGAAGGGGTAGGCAGGGGCGTAACCAGTACACCCACTTTTCGCCGAGCGTATCTCCGTCCCTTATGTGATAGGGGGCGAGCCTATCGCCATACCGGGCACAAATTCCAGACTCCGGGCTGATACTGAGGATTTCGTAATAGAAAAACCAAATACCACTTTACCCGACCCGGGGATCGAACCCGAGACTTCAGTCTTGGCCTCAATCGTAACACGTACGCATTACAACTGCGCCACCGAGGCAGTTTATTTTTAGATTACCAAAGGTTATCCGTACTTTTGCTACTACAATGAATTGCTTATCTCTCTACAAATTTCGATCCACGCAAACTGATGTAAAAAATAAACAACAATATTATCCTTATAATAAAAATCTCCAGAACATGTATGAAAAAAAACATAACTCACCTCAAACATAAACGTGTCAACTTCTTCTTGAATACCTTTGTTGTCAATACGTCCTTCTTTTTCAGCTGCTATGAGCATATCCAGCATGGTTGTTTTCTTAACTTTGCCATACATATTGTGTTCATCATCATTTTTATCATCTATAAATGAATTTCCATGCAGTTGTATGTATTTTTTTCTGTCCTCAATAACACGTTGCGTGAAACTGTGCAATGCTTTTAAATGCCATTGAAATTTTCGACCTAAAGACGTGTTGTAAAATATAGGATCATAATACATTAATACTGTGATAAATCTTTTATACAATAGATATCCAAGTTTGTGTATAGCATTTTTATACGCTTTACCAGCATCTGTTGTCTCGGCGTTTAATCGAGTACCCATGGCAGTTTCTGTAGAAAAAAAAAACATAGGTATATACATTGTACATACGAGTACAAGTCATTAACAAAATATGTTGACCACAATGAATAGGAAATAATAAAATGTGCTTGGCAAAGGTTTAATTAAGAGAGAGTTAGAAGTCGAATAAAAAATAGAATTTTAAAATAAAGTAAAATTAAAACTTAAAAACCGACTTCAAAAATGAACACTTAAAGTCACATACCTCATATGAAACACGGTAGACGTGTGAAACCAATTCTAGTCTAGATAATATCGAAGTAAGTGATTTACCGCAAATAGAATTGAGAGTGAATTCGGAGATAACTTGCACCACGTCAATAGATTCTCCAGCGGTCTGCTCCAACGATTCCACCAAGCGCTGACTGTTCTCTTGTATAATGGTATAAAACTTCCGTAAAATGATGAAGTGGAAGGCGGGTGTGAGAATCTTTCGTCGATGTATCCATTTGTCACCTGCGTTCATACATCACATCAGAATACCGCATAACGTCGCGCTATATTGTTATACCTCATCCATATAAAAAGTTATTTAATTTTAACCGACTTCAAAAAGAGAGGATGTTCACAATGCTGCGATTATTTTTAATTATTTTTTTCTGCTATTTTTATGTATGTACGTCGATTTCTCCACCAATTGTTGACCGATTTTGTTGGATAATAATTTAATCGATAGAGTTTAGCTGCGATGTGGTCCCATATAAATTTGTTGAAGAACTGATGACGGAGTATGGAGAAATAAAAAATGAAACTCCTTAGGGGATAACAGCATAGTCATCGCGATTATGTCATTGTATTGGAATTTACATGCCATATCTGTATGTACCACTAAAAACTATTAAAATAAAATAAGTTAACAAAATTATTGGTTTTGAAATTGGAATTTTTAACTTTTCAGTGTTATTTTTTGAAATTGTTTTATTAAAACTTATTTTATTATTCATTTACAGGTAAACGCGCAAGCAGGTCACCAGTTGGAAAGTGATCTCATTGCCCATCCCCATTAATGATGGCATCGCAACCACTTCCACGAAACAGGCAGTGCCTAGTGTGGACATCATTGTTCATTATGTCATAGTAACTAGTAACAAAACTCTGAAAAAGTTAAATAGGTACTTAATTAGTATTGATTGACCGATTGTATGACCGTTTTCTATTTATTACCTGGCGTAAAATGTAAAGAGACATTTCTGCTTATTAAGTATGTACATAAAAACGAAACATCCACCTGTTAAAAATGTTGGTATTTTATTATTTCTGTATTATAATATAATAAAATAATAAATATAATATAATATTAATGTAATGAAAAGAACTTGTTAATTTATTTATTTTTTTTATTATTATCTCAGCCTGTTGTCGTGCACTGTTGGACGTAAGCCTCCCCAAGTGAGCGCCAACCATCCCGGTCTTGAGCAGCCCGCATCCACCCGCTACCCGCCATCTTTTTCAAGTCGTCGGTCCACCGTGCAGCAGGGCGTCCTACACTACGTTTGCCTAACCGTGGTCTCCACTCCAGCACATGTCTGCTCCACCGACCATCTGTCCGTCTGCAGACATGACCGGCCCACTTCCACTTCAGCGTGCTAATTTTGCGAGCAATATCGATGACCTTAGTTCTCTGGCGGATGACTTCATTCCGAATTCTATCCACCAGAGAAATTCCAAGCATTGCTCGCTCCATAGCACGCTGAGCTACTTTGAACTTGTGGACCAGTCCGCTGGTCAGTGTCCACGTTTCAGCTCCGTAGGTCATTACGGGTAGGACGCACTGGTTAAAAACTCTCGTTTTTAAACATTGAGGGATCGACGACTCGAAAATGTTACGTAGCTTCCCGAATGCCGCCCAGCCCAACCGAATTCTTCTATCCACCTCCTTCTCGAAGTTGTGCCTGCCCAGTTGGATAATTTGGCCAAGGTAAACGTATTCTTGCACAACTTCGAGAGTGGCATCACCCACGACTACAGGTCTTGGGAGAATGTGACGGTTAAACATAACCTTAGTTTTATCGAGATTCATCATTCATCATTTAAGGCTGTTCAGCATTCCTTCCAAATCCTGCAGAGATTCTGCCATGACGACAATATCATCCGCAAATCGCAGGTGAGAGATGTACTGGCCGTTGAGGTTGATGCCCCGTCCTTTCCAATCAAGCGTCTTAAAAGCGTCCTCCAACGCGGTAGTAAACAGTTTCGGAGATATTACATCTCCCTGTCTTACCCCACGACGCAGTTGGATTGGCTTTGTGCTATGTTCCTGTACTTGGACGGTCATTGATGCGGCTTCATACAAACATCTCATCACCTGGACATATCTGTCGTCAATGAGGCATCTCTGCATGGACTGCAGAACAGCCCAGGTTTCGACGGTGTCAAAGGCTTTTTCGTAGTCCACATACGCTAGGCATAGAGGCTCATTATACTCCTCGGTCTTCTGAATAATTTGCCTTAGTGTGTGTATGTGGTCTACAGTAGCAAAGCCCCTCCGAAACCCAGCCTGCTCCGGCGGTTGGAAGTCATCGAACTTTTGGGCAAGACGATTCGAGATAACCCTCGAGAACAGCTTATAAACATGGCTCAAGAGTGATATGGGGCGGTAGTTCTTCAACTGGGTGTTATCTCCCTTTTTGAAGAACAAAACCACCACACTCTTGCTCCATGCCTCCGGTGTTATGCCAGTATGGATGACAGAGTTAAAGAGCTTAACAAGCTCTGTCAAGACAGGCGTACCCCCTGCCTTGAGTAGCTCTGTTGTAACTCCGTCATCTCCCGGAGCTTTGTTGTTGTGGAGCTGTCCGAGGGCTATTCTAATCTCACCCACGTCGATGTCGGGAAGCTCGTCCGTGTAGTGGCGAGTTAGTCTGGCTCGCGGATCCCTCGCGTTGTGGGCCTCAGCGGGAGGACTTGCTTTTTGAGCATATAAGTCCCCGTAATACTTTTCGACCTCTGCGAGTATCTCTGGCATTGAGGTGACGGTGGTGTCCTGTGGTGTTCTGAGCTTTGTCAGGTGACAACTGGAGGTGTGTGGCTTGGCGAATACCCTAGTGCCTTTATTAAGCGTAATGGCATTTTCAATATCTAGGGTATTTGATCGTCTTATATCGCGCCGTATTAGCCTCTTTACCTCCTTGTTAAGTACCTGACGCTCAGATGGTGTGACATTTACAAGTTCTCGTCTTTTCCTCAACAGTTCCAGAGTCTCGCTTGAGAGTTTCGACTTGCGTCCATTGCTCTTTGGTCGAAAGTATTTGTAGCCCACCTCGCGGATAGTCCGCACCAGACTGTTGGTGGCGTCATCAACATCCGCCGTGGTTTCCAATATGGCGAAACGGTTCTGTAGCTCCAACTGGTAAGCTTCACATCCAATTTCGGCTTGGGGCAAAGTTGGTCGGAGAGTCGACCCCATCAACCGCGCACGTTCGATTTTAACGTTTATATTCAGAGTGCCTCTTACCAACCGGTTATCACTGCCGGTATTGACCCTATTGATCACAGAGACATCTCTGAATACTTGGCGCTTATCGGTGATAATGAAGTCGATCTCATTCCGAGTCAAATTGTCAGGGCTTCGCCAGGTCCACTTCCTTTGGGGCCTCTTCTGGAAGAACGAATTCATCAGAAAAAGTCCTTGGGCCTCGAGGAAGTTGACTAGCATTTGCCCCCTGTGATTTCTGCACCCATAGCCGAACGGTCCTACCCTCGATTCGCCGTATCCTTGTACACCCACTTTGGCATTGAAGTCACCCATAACAACGCTGTAGGAAGTCTGGGTACGAGACATAGCTTTCACTATATCTTCGTACATGGCCTCGACTTCGTCGTCAGGGTGTGCAGACGTCGGGGCGTACACTTGTATAACTTTAAGTGAGTACCTTTTGGTTATTTTTAAGACAAGGTACGCCACTCTCGCTGACACACTGCCAACTTCCACAACGTTGCCTTTGAGTGACTTGTGGACCATAAATCCGACGCCACCTTGGGATGGTTGATGTCCTTCTCGGAAGTAGAGTAAGTGACCGGTATCGAGGGTCATCTTCTCCTCCCCCTGTCTTCGGACTTCAGATAGCCCCACGATATGCCATTTAATATGACTTAGCTCTACTTCCAATTCTGAGACGTGCTCGTCCAACCGCAGAGAGCGTCCGTTGTACGTTGCCAGAAACAGTCGTTTGTGGTACCCTGCCGTAACCCGGGGATACTTAGCACCCCCCACCCCGCCGTTACCATGACCGGTACCTTGGCCAGGAATAACGAGGCTACCGGGAACTGGGGGCCGTAAATTTTGGGAGACTGTCATTTGGGGGATTTGCCATAGTCACCACGCTTGGCAGGCGGGTTGGTGACCGCAGTAACTGGAATGTTTAGCCAATGGCGCTGCTGCCCGCCGAAGGTACGAGTATTTTATGCATTCCAGCTTATTTATGTGGTTATGCCGCCACGAGTCGGCCGCCAGAGCCTCATTCGTTAGCCAGCAGGGTGCACCGCGTGCAGGTAGGGTTGACACTTGGGGACTTGAGGTGTTGTTCGCCCCCCTTACACCCCAACCAATTTATTATTACTTCTATGTTACTTGGTCAGTGACATACTCAGTCTAGTGTAAGTGGACCACCAACATCTTAGGCCCCAAGCCTCACCTGCACGTGGCACACTCTGCTGATTATCGGACGAGCCAATGGTTACCGTTGTGGGGTTCAGATGGCGGGTCGCTTCACATAATACCGGATCCACCATCAATACATTATGGGAAGACAGACCCTGACATTAAGTCGGAATAACGCCATTCAGAAAGAACAAGTACCTGGTCAGTGACCCCTAGTTTGACTATGTAGGAATAATTGGATTATAAGTACTGTAACAGAGTGGTTTCCTTTCTTTTCTTCGATTACATAGTTTGAGTAATGTAAAAGAATAAATAAAAGGAAGTCAACTACCAATCAAGTCAACTACTCAACTGCGAATTTCCTGCAGGATTAACGGAAAATATAATTGGATATTTTTGGATCTAGAGATTCTGAGAAATACAACTTTTTGTGAACGTACCTTCACTTATTAACAATCCATCGCCGAGCCAAGGTTTTAAAAACTTATAAATTTTACTTTTTCCATGGAATTTCATACTTGACAATAGCACCTGAAAATACTCGATATATTGAAATAGCTTTATTTTAATTATTTTTAAAAACAAGTATGTATTTATACAATTACGCTACCTCTATATCTTGCGGATTGTATACATTGACTATGGATAAAGGAAAGACCCAAAATCTATATATCCCGTTGAAATTTGCTGCAAATTTTCTCGCTAATTTCATTAAATCCACTGAAATGCAATGCTACCAGTTATTCACAAACCATTTCAAGAAAAAATTAAGGCGTAATTTAAAATCACCTGATGAAACAAAGATTTCTGGCAAATTTCCTAAGATGAATCTGTCTCGCGGTCCCGGAATTTTTTTAAGAGCCCTAGCTCTTGCATTATAATTAAATAATAAATGTATCACACACAGAAATAAAACAACAGATAAAATATACGTAAACATTATCGACAAGTGTTTGCGCGTGTCTCTGAATACTGTTTGTACTCATAGGCCACAACCCCTTACTCGTCATAACTCATAACTGACTTATTATTATTGGCACTGCTCAAGAAAATATGGTCTAAAGTTCATTTAATAATTTGTAATGTATTTCTCTCTAAATGAACCATAACGCTCATTTGTACACTTTGTGAATTAACCAATGCACGGAGATAAGGTAATTTGTAAATTTTTTGTTCGCAAAGGGATTTTGTTCATAATCTACAGGGTAAATAAAGACTGACATGTTTTGACACATATAATATTTTTATTGTTTTTACAATATTATAATACTCTATTGACATTGATTTACTCTATCTTATACAGTTATTTAATTTAAAGACAGTGGGCCTTACTTATAAACGTTACCTAAGAAAGAGTCCTTGCACGATGATCCTAAATCGAGTTTAACCTACTAAAACTGTTTAAGAGATGTCAAATCGTATGAAAATGTTTTATAAGTCAATAAGTTTAATGATAAATCTCGATTTAGGATCGTCGTGCAAGTAGGCCTTAGTATATATTTCCATAAGCAGTTCTTTCTGTAGTTTATTTTGCATTGATTTTTTTACAGCATACGCCGAAGAACGAACAAGTGGGTAACCTGATGGTATGTGATTTCCACCGCCCATGTACGCTCACAATACCAAAATAATGATGGGCGTGCTGCCGAACTTAAAGGAAAGGGATAAGTTAAGGATTGAGAAGGGGAGGGGGATTTGGGTCCCAGATATCTCACTCACCATACGAAATAACCCGGAATGACCCGGACGAGCCGGCCCATTCATGCTGTAGACAAAACTGTCTACAGCATGGCTCTACCACTTTGAATTATAAATACAATACTCGTTTTTAATAGTAGTTTACAGAAAAACAATTGATTGGTCAATTTGTTATCGTAGACATTCATTATAATGAAGACAAAGTTCAGTTCAAAGACCTTGCAATCGAAACCACATATTGAGTAATCATATGATACACATGCCAGTACTTCACTCAAAAACACCCTAGATATTAGCAAGTACATGCTACTTACCTACTACCATATTGTACTTCTATTGAATTGTTCTGCTAGTAGATCGTATAGTCGAAAAATCATACAGTCTCAACGAACTACGAAGGCGTCTAGATGGGGCAAGCGTGTAGTCGTATTTTTTTATTTAGTAGGTGAAACCCAGAAACAGATAACATTAATTTGTACAAGAAATGTAACGTAAACTAATTTAAGTTTTTCTGTTCATCAATTCTGTCAAAAAGAAAGGAAAGAAATACTATTATTGAGAAAGGAATACTGAGATGGTTTCGGCATGAAGAGAGGATGGATGAAAGAAGATTGACGAAACAAATAGACATGGCGAGTGTGAATGGTACAGTTGGGAGGGGAAGGCCTCGGCGAACTTTCATAGATCAAGTTGGAGATATTCTCGAGAAAGGCCAGTTCAGGAGTACCCTAAAACAACGTGCATGTATGAAAAATTTAATGAGAGTGAAGGAGACCAAAAAGGTATGCAAAGATCGTAGCAAGTGGAAATCCGTTGTCTCTGCCTACCCCTATGGGAAACAGGCGTGAGTATGTACGTATGTAATTCTGTCATCTGACATCGTACAACGATGTATCACAATGTTTAGGTATCATCTTATTTACCTCACTTACTTTGTCAATGGTAAGAAGATGGGATATTGATATATTTGCGACTTAAAAGATATGTTTAAATATATCTAGGTATACAAATAGACTTTGGTTATTGAAAATAGACACAACTAAAATTAAAAAGTATTACTTTTGCCTTTTGACAAATGTAACCTCTACAGGTCCTGAGTTTCTTAGTACTATGTCTGCTATAAATTCTATATCCGAAGGGCGGGTTACTGGTCGTAATTCGAATTTTCGTAGCACCTCGGAAACTGCGGATTTCATTTCCATCATTGCAAATTTTTGACCTGAAAAAAGGGAATTAGTAGGTAACATGAAACACAAAATAACTGTAAGTACATATTATGTAGATTGCACACACTAAATTAATAGGTCACAATATGTTTTTGTATTACGCACAATGGCCCGACATTCAACGGGCTAAGTGCGGAGAAAAGGAGCCCACAATCAAATCAAATCAAATCAAAATGTTTTTGTATTCGTTAAAAACCACAATGTTATCGTTTAGTTAAATATTGAATTGACGTCTGACGTAATCGTCGGCGTGCAGTCGCATGCAGTACTACACCGCCGCGCCAGATCTTCTGATTCTACGCACCTTAGCCTCCTTTAGATTTATAAGCGATAATCAACAAAAATGCGCTCTCCTTAATTTTTTATTTAGGTAGTAATATATTTATAGTGTTATATCACATCGTTGGATACGTCCGCGTCGTTCGACTGAGTTTTTAGTAACAAGGCAAAACGTCTCTACATAATATAATCGCCTTACTACGACGGTATGGATGCCGTCGATCACGTAATTTCTTACCAAGAACTCACTCTAAACGAGTCTAAACGTAACTCACATACAAAAATGGAATATCGCCGACGTTTGATACGGTGAAATGTGTAGAAGTTATTCGAATATAATTACCGATACAATTCCTGGGTCCAGCACTGAAGGGTATGTAAGCGTAAGGATGACGGCCGACGCTGTTCTCTGGCAAAAAGCGATCGGGGTCGAAAACCGACGGGTTTTTGAATAAATCGCTGCGACGGTGCAAATCATAAATAAATATAAAGCACGATGTGTCCTCTGGCACTACGTAATTATCTGAAATATTTTATTACATAATTTATACTGTATTAGTATAAGTTTTTGCTAGATAAAACAGTTTTTTTATACAGCATAGGCCGACAAACAAGCTAGTGGGTCACCTCAGGGTAATGATCTCCACCGCCCATGTACGCCAACAATACCAGAAAAATCATGGGCGCATTACCGACCTTAAAGGAAAGAGGTAATTATGGGATTGGGAAGGGGAGGGATTGGGACCTCTGAATATCTCTTAGACAAAACACCGTAGACAAAACAGTCTACATCTGTACAACGTGGCTCTACCATTCAAAAATAATTAACCTAATAAACATAATTACTTAAATAAACATTATCATTATCTCCCGAATGGAATCCTTGCATATTGTTAAATGCTATCTATCATACACTATGAAATCGACATAGTCGGTATTTAATCCGACGTCCAGCGTCAGTGCCATCGTCAGTGGCATTTTGAATTCAGAATACATTAGTGATGTGTGGTAATGATTTGAAATACGCTCCTTAACAATTAAGCTTTAGTGCGTTTACGTAAATCACTTACTTAGAGTGACGGGTTCATTGATCTTGCGGCTGATAAAGTGTACCGGTGGATATAGTCGCAGGGACTCTTTAATGCAGCACTCTAAGTAGCGCATTTTGGATAAATCTTCCATACTGGCAGGACGAGTTGAATCGCCGAAAATTTCATCTAACTCAGCTACAATTTTATCCTGAAATTATAAAAACCCATAGATTGTTAAATTAATATTGTGTTACTGATAAAAGCGCAACTTATTATATTCTAAAATATATTAATTACTGTTACCTGTATTTGTTTGTGATTAGCAATAAGCATGAAACAAAATGTCAACCCCGAAGCAGTAGTGTCGTGACCCTGTCAAATACACAACATTAAATATTGAAACACTGAATTGCTGGTGGGAGGGTACCTGATCATTTATATACCCGACTGGATAGTACCACCACCACCGTACTCATGGTGAAAAACCCACCATAGTGGCTCGTTCAGGCGAGTCGCGTTCCGGGGGTACCCAGTACAGATATATCCAGTAACTTCAGGCCAGCATAATTACGCTGACCGTTAAGGGACGCAATGTCTCTTGACGGTCGACATTATAAGTATTTGGACTCTACTGTACATAACATCAGGTCTAGTATAGTCTTGGTTCTCTTGGTTGCATAACCAACAATCATACGAAAAAGAAACTGTTTTGCGAAAATAGAATTATAAATAGGTAAAAAATTATGCTGGAGTTCATGCTTTAAATATTGGTACAAGCAAAGGTGGGTGCGTAGTGCAAACCTCACTATCTCGCTCGCACGCGTGCACTGGGTGTACATTTATTAACTAGCTAAATAATGATATAAAACTTACCTCAAACATAAAGGTGTCAACCTCTTCTTGAATACCTTTACTGTCTATTTCGCCATCTCTTTCAGCTGCTATTAATAAATCGAGCATGGCTGTTTTCTTTCTTTTCCTATAAACATATTTCTCATCATCATCAACTATCTCTTCGCCAAAACTGATACCAAAATAATCTATATAATCTTTTCTATCGCCAATAACACGTTCTGTGAATCGATGAAGTGCTTTTACGTGTCTCCTCATTTTTCTACCTAATGAAGTACTAAAAAATATAAGATCACTATAAAGGGGAAATGATATGAATCTTTGTACTAATATTTGTCCAAGTTCATATATCGCGTCTTTATATGCCTTTCCAACTCCGGATGTTTCTTTATTTAATTGCGTGCCCATGGCAGTTTCTGTAAAAGATACAATGTCATTACGCATATACCGTATTATTAGCTCCAAGATATTTGCAAAAATAGTAAAACAATTTTTTTTTTCATAGCATAGGCCGGCAAACGAGCAAGTGGGTCACCTGATGGTAAGCGATCTCCACCGCCCATGTACGCCCACAATACAAAAAAATATGGGTGCCTTTCCGACCTTAAAGGAAAGGGATAATAAGGGATTGGGAAGGGGAGGGGGATATGGGCCTCCGGATATCTCACTCACCATACGAAACGCAGCAGCAAGCTGCAACTTTACGCCGGTTTTCTGTGAGACAGTGGTAACGACCCAGACGAGCCGACTCATTCATGCTGTAGACAAAACTGTCTACAGCGTGGCTCTACCACTCGTGACAAACAAACATCTACAAAATAAGTATAATACAGACTTGAGATATTAGTAAATATAGTTTTGTATATTACCGCATAATGAATTGAGAGTAAATTCTGAAAGAACAGGCGTCACGTCAATAGGTTTTCCGACTGTCTTTTCTAATCTTTCAACCAACCGCTGACTGTTTTCTTCTAAAATGACTGAGAACTGACGCAAGATGTTGAAGTGGAACGCTGGTGTAAGTATTTTTCTGCGGTGTTGCCATTTATCACCTACGGTTAAAATATGAGTTTACTAATGGCCATTCCCTATATTTTGTTTACAGATAGATTTGCCTCGGTGGCGCAATTGTAATGCATACACTCAAGCTAAAGCTGAGGTCTCGGGTTCGATCCTCGGGTCGGGTAAAGTGGTATTAGTTTTTTCTATTACGAAATGCTCAGTATGAGCCCGTAGTCTGGAATTTGTGCCTGGTGTGGCGATAGGCTCGCCCCGTAAGACATCGTCGGACGGAAGTACGCTCGGCGAAATGTGGGTGTACTAGTTACACCTCTGCCTACCCCTTCGGGGATTACAGGCGTGAATACGTATGTATGTATAGATTTGCTTATTATTATCAATAATGTTTTGACAATTCTTCCAAACAAAATGTGACAAAAATTTACTGTTTATGAGTAAATCTGTCGGTAAAAAGAATATTAGGAACGGCCATTAATCGACCCAGACAAAATCATTTGTATAAGGGTCTATTTCACCACTTCTGAGTATATGGTACTTATCAAATAATATATGACATGATCAAAAAAAAATGTCACACTCTGACATATAAGTACCGAAAGAAAAATTTCTATGAGCTATTTGCCTTTGCTTTCTTATACGTTAATTGGTGGGTAAATCTTACTCGAACATTATGAAATAAGCCCTTTATATACTAATTAAATGAGATTGTTAGAAATGTGTCGGCGAAAGGCACATCTCTGTGGGTATTCAGATATGATTTACCGGAATTAGATTTTTTGGCCAGTTTGAGCTCAGACAGGCGGTCGAGTTATCTATAAAAAAAACTAAAGCCAAAACCTCTCGCAACATAGCATATGATAAAGATAATAAATAAATGTATGAATTGCGTCAATATCCGTCCGTCCCTACGAAGTGAAATATGACATATTAAAAGATGGAATGAATTTGTGATAAAATTAATTTCATACGATTCGAGGTTAGTATTATGTACAAACAGAAGCAAGCTCGTACCTTAACCACATAACATATAAACTCACGACTGAATCCCCGAAGGGGTCGGCAAAAGTGCAACTAGCCCTGCACCTGCGTTTCTCCAAGCTTATATCCGTCCCTTGACGTGATAGAGGGCGAGAGTATAAATAAATGCCAATCCCAGGTAACACCTGTGTGATTCTTCTTATTTGTGATAATCAAACACAAATTTTGATTGCCCGACATGGGATTTGAACCCAAAATCTCATGGTTTCTCAATCTTAGTACGCTATCACTTGATCAATACGCAATTACATTTTAATTATCATGTCGAATCGATGCACATACAACTGAAGAAATTAGCTTTTACATGTATAAACCCCAGGCGAATGAATTGCATAGTATCTGACTTATCATAGTTTCATAATATTTCACGTATCATTCATTATCAGCAATGGCGATAACGTCGAGGTCCACTGTACTTAGCAGTATGCATAATACAGGATGCATTTACGTAATATAATAATGCTTAATTACGTAAATGCATTATATTATAACTTTAATTTTTTCAATGGTTAGTTTTTCTATTTAATATTGTTTTTTCTATATATGGGCAGTCGTGGCGCTTACCATCAGGCAAGCGGCCTGTTCGTTTCGGCATTCAGGCTAATGAATAAATGGACTTTGACATCATATAATCCAATTTTTTATTACTAGGTATAAACATTGTTATAACAATGGTCGAATAAACAATTGAATAAAGGAAAAACAAACAACTGATGTTTTTATGCCATAAAATAGCAATTGAAATTACTTTAACTTTAAAATAAGACTATTCTTGCCATATTAGTCTTCTAGTTGTTTGCAATATTATTCAAACATTCATAATAATATATAATAATAATTAGCTACATATTAATCAATTGCCAATTCATGGCACTTACGAAATTAAATTTATGCAAATACAAAACAAAAGCTAAGAATAATAAATAATATGAATTAGCAAGCATCGTGGGTACAATAAATTTAAAAAAAAACAAAAAACATCTCTGTATTCATCGAAATTATTGTTTCCTAGTTTATTTATTCCGTTTAATGCGTTACTTTACTATTTTTTTTATGCTTACACTGGTGCTTGTAGAAATAGACAAAACGGTGGTAGGTACATACTAACTCAAGCGGACTCTCGCATGCGAGAGGTCTACCACCTAGTTAGGTTAGATTATTTTCATTATCTTCAGCTACTTATATTATTTTGGAAGATTTTTTAGTCCTAAGATACTTACATACATACATACAATTACATACATACATATTGTGCTAACTGGTAAATATACTATCACAATTCAATACCTTCACTACAGAAAATGTCTTTTTTAAATGATGGCTGATATACGTATGTAACCATTTAATATTCAAAGTCAAAACTTATTAGCCACAGCCAATGACTTTAATGATTACTACATAGAAATTGCGCCTCTAAGTCAATTGACCATAACTTAATATTACCATCTCGCTTACTCTCAACTAGAACTCCTCTCGCGCTCCTTGTCTGTGAGTTGTCAAAATCCCGCGTTATGTGACGCAATTTTACTTCTAAACAGCCCGTCTAGTAGAATACATTAATTAGTCTTTGGCCACAGCATTCTTCACTGACGTGACATAGTAGAATAAATTCTAATTGTTATTAAAATTTCATTGTATTCTCAGAAAACGTAGCGATTTTTCCTATGTCAAAAAACCCTTTTTTAATATTGCATAAGAATTTCAGAAGCAGAAGAATTGCCAAAAAAATAATGATACATACCTACGCTTACGAGTAATCCATCTCCCAACCAAGGTTTCAGAAAATTATAAATCATACTTTTTTCATGGTACTTCATACTAGCCAGGATTATCTGTAAATGTTAGAAACTAATATTGTTCTATATCAATACTGGTTTTGATTAATGTGTTATGTGGAAGTAGGTATATTTCTGCTTCGAAGTTCGAACCATACTTAAATAGATGTTAGAGTTTAATTTTGCATTCGTTTTTATTTAATGTACATAACAATCATATAACATATAGTGTAAGAATGCATATTATCTCCCATTCACACGTTAGTTTTTAGGTAAAATGCATAAAAAGGCTACAGATGTTCATTTGTTACCGATTCATCACATCAAGAACAGTTTTTAATTGTATCTGTCCTTTAAATAAATATCAGCTGTGCATTTTATTCAATAATATTGGAAATACGTAAACAAATAAAATCGACTAAGTTCAAGTAGGACTCGCGCCTTTACCTACCTCTACATGTTTTATAAAAATTTGTACCTGTTTTTGGAAATCTCACGAAAATATTAAGTTTGTTTGTTTCATAACAAGAATAACTTCAGGCTGAATTTGAAACGAATGACTATCAAATTATTTCCTTCACTTGAGCCGAAGGACCTCCCCAAAGAGTATTATACTAGTTATTGAAAGGACTTCCCTTTCAAACGTCAAATTTAAACTTGTTGGTCCACGAAAATATTTTGTATTCAGTCAGTGAGTTGCACTTTACAATTATCGTATGTTTTCATTCCATTAAACTACTTAGTATCTTGATATTTTATAGTAATTTTAGACTGCAGACATAGGTAAGAATTCAATACCAACAGTGGCACGCATTTTTGTCAACACCAAGCAGTGAAACTCGGCGAGTCTCAAGGAATGCTAAATTGTCTATGTGTCCCAATAAAATAAATCAAATAGAAAGGTAAAGAAGAGTTGGAAATATAAATATATAAAGTGAGACAAAGTAATGAACTGAATAGCTATCAACCTCAGACACAAAGGCATTTACAACTGGAGAAGCCAGATATAAAGCACCATGGATGTCATTAAGCGGGTCCTATAACGCGAGCTGTTCCAATAATAGGTAGTTATGACAAAAACGCTGGAAAGTACAGAAATTCTTCCTAGTCTCCGCAAGATCCAAGTACGAAAATTCATCGAAGCCTGAATTTCACAAATAGGGGTGTACTTATACCTTGAGCTTTGAGGACAATCAATCGTCAGCGCCTTCGACACTTCATGGTGACCAAGTTTTTACTTGGTTGTGTCTAAGGAAAATATATGAATATACATATAATAATATATTCTTTGGGCAACCTCGGATTTTTTACTTGCATAGTATCATTTGCCACTAAGCATTATCGAAGACACCGGAGATGTTCAAAAAGATGCCTAAAATATTGATGCTCCGAATTAATAACTGTCCTTCTAATAATATTGCAGCGCCTACAGCAGATTTATCTATAGAAAAACCAAACTGTTTCTCATGAAATTTCGGTTCACTCTATGCCAATCGAGAAAAAATGAGACATTCAAAAAAATTACCTACAGATGGTAAGATTGTTATCGGTCGATAAGATTTAGAGCGCCTAGGGGGCTTATCGCCACTTTTAGGTATTATCCGATTAAAACTGCAACGCATACTTTGGGGAAAATTCCTTGAGCGATACATCGATTAATAATAATATATATTTATATATAATTAATATAGAGTCACCCGCTGTTTTGTACGTTTCTTTATCCATTTTATTTGATATTTTATCTTCACCGGAGGCTTTGTTTAGAGGCAAAGATCTAACGATATCCCTAAACTGGTTAAAAGATAATAAATAGGTCCGAAGGAGTATTTATTTGGTAATACCACAGCTTACATCCTTATTTGTTTTTTGAGCAAGTGGGGCACCTGATGTGCAATGTGATCTCCACCGCCCATGTACGCCCACATTACAAAAAAAATATGGGCGCGTTGCCGACCTATAGGAAAGGGATAATTAAGGGATTGGGAAGGGGAGGGGGATTTGGGCCTCCGGATATCTCACTCACCGTACGAAACGCAGCAGCAAGCTGCTACTTTACGTCGGTTTTCTGTGAGACAGTGGTAACTACCCGGACGAGCCAGCCCATTCATACTGTAGACAAAACTATCCACAGCGTGGCTCTACCACTCGTAAAACTTGTTTCTGATACTTGTTACCACTTACTGTTTCGTCAGGTATTAGCGAGTTTAGCAGAGCTTTCAATTTATTCTCACTACCAGTTGTATAGGTTTTGTTTCCCTACCGTGTTTTACTCGTACATACATCATTGGAGAAAGATTTAAACATGATAGAAAAGATCTTTATTACTCGGTAGTAAGAGAAATATTCGGGTGAATAATTGACCACGTATGAACTTTAAAATTCTTTGTATGTACACCCGTGTACGACACACCCTTGACCTGTTATTTATGTTACGTATTATATACCTTCACGCAAGGTTAACATTATCTTTGTTATTAAAAGAGTATTGACTTTTAACTTTTAAAATAAATATAATTATTATAATCATCTCTAGAGGTACTTAATTGGAAATACAGTGATTTCCAAAAAGCGTTGTTTTACCTTACAAAGGATTTATTAGAATATGTACCTATTGCCTGCATTCTTATTGTTTTCAGTTACCGAATTTTGATTTACGACTATATATTTATCTAAAGCACATAGAGAGCAGCGATAGTTCAGCGAGGAGTGGTACGGACTGTCGAAACGTAAGTCGCAGGTTCGAAACTGGCAAGAGCATGCACATCTAAATTTCTAAGTTACGTATATATTCCTTGTTAATTAGCGCTTGCTTTAATGATGAAGGAAACATCGTGAGAAAACCTGCATACTTGAGAAGTTCTCCATAATCATTTCGAAGTTATGTGAAGTCTGTCACCCCGATTAGGTCAGCGTGTTACACTAAGACCTAACCCCTCTCATTCAGTAGAGGACACCTGTGTCAAGCAGTGGTAGTGCATAATACAGGGCTAGTATTATTTATTTATCATCCATACTATTTGGAGTAACAACTATTAGACCTTTACGTACGTACTCGTACGCAACTTTAAAATAATATATCAATGGAGGAAACCCAAAGACTTTAACATTAAGGTCTTTGGGTCATGTATACTGCTAGACAAGCTGTGCGGTACATAGAAATTGCGCCACTAAGTTACGGTCAATTGACCGTAACTCAATATTACCATCTCGCTTACTCTCAACTAGAACCCCTCTCGCGTTCCCTGTCCATCTCCCGCGTTATGTGACGAAATTTTACTTCTATACAGCCCGTTTAGTATACATCAAAGTCTGAGGAAACCGAAGGATTTGTAGTGCGCAAGATATTTTGTATTCAACTGGGTACCGGCCACCTTACACATGGTAAAAACTCTACCATAGTGACTCATTTCCGTAAGTTGTCACTCGGTACTTTTTGTAATTTCTTAATGAACCAGTATGGCGTATGTCATCAATTAGACTCCCTATTAGTCGTGATTATTTTATAACAAGATTACACAAACTTTACCTCTATATCTTGTGGATTATAAATCATGACTGCAGCCAAAGGGAAAGTCCAAAATCTGCATATCCCTGTTTTAGCAAACCGGTCGGCGTATTGTCTTGGTAATTTCATTAATTCAACTAAAACATAAAATATGTCATTGATTCACTTACGCATTAAGTGATATCTTACGCGTAGTAAGTATCGAGGTTAAAAAATACTAGATGGGCTGGATTTACACTATTTTTAACCGACTTCGAAAAGAAGAAGGTTCGTCTGTATATAGTATAAATAAATATATAATATAAATTTCAAAGTTAATTGTTAAATTTAGTTTTTAAGTCGGTTTTATTTTTGTGGATAAGTTTTTGATACACATAAAGTGGGCCATCCAAATTTTTCGCATTAACTGTTTAAAAAATTATCTAATACACCTATTGCATGTTAATATGACACAAAGACAAAAGTCTGACTTAAATACCCGAAGAAAAATGGGTGTCTTTTACTTTAATCGGTGGTTAATTTTTACTCGAATATTGGGGAACAGACCCTTAATCTGATAAATAAACAATAAGACAAAACTTTTGCAGGTTTTTGCCTTCATCACAGTCTCAATATTTAACCATACTTTCTTAGATTTAACTTACATTCTTAGATTACATTATAGGCTATTCTTGCGCTTGACTCCCCGCGGCGCATTGCCACGTACAGAACAAAAACCATGATACACATATTTATACATTTGCTATTTCGCACGCTAAATAAATATAAAATGATAAATAATCCAAAATTACCTGATGTAAGCAAAAGTTCCGGCGAATTACCGATGATAAACCTGTCGCGTGGACCTGGTATTTTTCGAATCAGCCTAGCTCTTGCATTATAATTTAAAATTAAATGTACCACACACAAAAGTACAATAATTGACAATAGATAAACAAACATGTTAACGCAATATCTGCGACAAACTCTAGACTAATAAATACTTAATTATTTATCATTGACTTGTCACCAAAGACACTTATCTTCGAACTGCGTTTAAAAATGAAATACCGATCTTTTTATATCGAAGGGTAAAGTTTCATACTATGTCACGTGATTTGTATTAAGTTTGGATTCTCTAGATCAGGGTTTTCTAACCTGGAGTCAGCGGATATAACAATTAAGTAGATTTACGAAAGCATAATGACGTGATCGGTCACGGCGTTTGAAGGGAACTTACCCTTCTCTTTATAACTATGCTAACATAAATAATAACTTTTTTAATTTGTACTTTTAAAATGGCCCTGGTACTCTTACAATCTCTTATGGGTCCGATATTGCAGAAGCTTGTGAAGCTGCTTTCGATTAATCGGAGACATCAGGGATCGCGGACGTTCAGTGGGGGGCTGTTGTAGCGCCCCTTCGTACTTTTTTACGAGTGACCCCGAGATGGACGGCAGCACGGGTGGACCTCGGATGGTTTTAGTTAGTATTACTGGTGGTATAGTGTGGGGCTCAGCCCAGCGGTCGCCCGAATGTTTACCACCTCTCCGGGTGGCTTAACGTTGGGTCGTAAGACTCGTAAGCCCAACATAACTATTTTGCCTCCACTGGGGAGGTGTCTCGATTACTTGTCGGTTTGCGGAGGTAACGCACTTCGTCACAAAGGGCTGCTCAGCGGCCATGATCATCCACGATACCATCGAACAATCATAAATCCATTGCCAACCTACAAGAAAAGTAATGGGCTTTGGTTATTTAGGCCTCTGGAAAATTCATCACTGTACGAAACGCAACACGCCGCCTCGCCCCAGCGAAGCTAGCTCATTCATGTTGTAGACAAAACAGTATATATCGTGGTTCTATATAGATTGTGAAACCAGTATGTCCTTAGGTTCAAACCCCAGTTCGGACAATCATGTTATAGGGGGCAATCCTATCGCCATACCGGGCACAATTCTAGACTCCGGGCTGATACAATCAAACAATGATAGAAAAACCCAATAAATAACTTTTTCTCGTCCCGGGGATCGAACCCGAGACAGCAGACGACAGCACAACGGTCGTAACGCCTACGCATTACAACTACGCCACCAAGGCAGTCACTGTACTGTTTGAGTTTTTTCGATTTGAAAAAAAATACATACCTATGTAGCCCGAGATCGGAATATCGACATGGCGACAGACTCTCCACCTATTACATCATGGGACAAAAATAAGCTTGACGACGAGTTGTACTTATGTCTACCCCTTCAGAAATATAGTCGTGAGCTTTTGTAGTATGTTATGATGGATCAAATATCCGTATATTGTGCCGATTAGGTCCAGAGGGTGGTGGTGATGGTGGTCGTCCTGGGAAACTATGTTAATTTTTGCCTATTTTTCAGTAATAGAGCCACGCTGTAGACAGTTTTGTCTACAGCACAAATGGGTCGGCTGGACCGGGTCGTTGCCATTGTCTCACAGAAAAACGACGTAAATTAGCGGGCTAGCTGTTGCGTTTCGTACGGTGAGTAAAATATCCGGAAGGCGCTTCCAGCGGTACTTTTAAATTTACTTTTTGTATGTAAGTAAGTATATAAAAAATAGATAAATATGACGATATTAAACTTATCATTATATATTTCTTTCTTATACGATATTAAACTTACCATTATCTATTTCTTTCTTATCTTTCACCTGTGGAAATTTCAATCAGGACACGTCTCATACGGAAAATGTACCTAGGTATAATTTGCGCTCTTCGTACCTGCGTTACGCGCCCTTGCCCTTTCATTGCTTTGGTATAGGGGCTAATTTTGTTAAGTACTCAAATCAATTACATTATTTTAATCCTTATTGTTGCGGCCGCCGGTAACACCCAGCTCCTAGATCTCAGCCGCACACGAAGGGTGTCGAAAACACGGGCACCCGGGCGCATATTGTAGAGTGCGCATACCACAGACACTATTACTCGCATACCGAGCGTCTGCAACACGTCCTGTCAAAGGGATTTTTATAGGTGTGTGTGTCTGCGTCTGTGTTTGTCTTGTGTGTGTCTGTGTTTGTGTGTGCGTGTCATTGTTTACATATGAGTTTATAATATTGGCTATGGCAGATGGTTCTTAGTTATGTTTGAAGATAGATTCTTCAGTCATCCAAAGTTACACATATGTTTTTGTTACTGACATCGGAGCTTTTAAACGGCGAGGATATTATACTAAATTAAGTAGAGTCTAAGTGGTAATATCTTGTCGTAACTAAGGGGTAGAGCCGCACTATAGACAGTTTTGCTTACAGCATGAATAAGCCAGCGCAGCACGACTGGAGTGGTATGGCACCATTGTTTCAGAAAATTTCGCTATTATGCTTCGTGAAGTCAGCGAGTTTGTCGGAGGCCCATGAATACGGCCATGGTACGGCCCTTCAAACACGATAACGCACTCACGACGAGTTCTTTATTAATGTGAGTATTCATGTGCAAAACACAGTTGTTTTTTTTGGTAGTCGGATTACCATTATTATGATACGTCGTGCCCGTTACGGAATGTGTCAAGTTTCAATTCTCGGGGTTTCCCGGGAACAGACATAGCTCCAGTATAAATAAGCCTTAACCCGCGACATAAATGACATTGTGGATATTGTGAAATTCAACTTCCTAGTGTAATTATGGTTTACGCATTTCTGCGTAGCAGATGAAATTGTACAAAAGAACAATACAAAAAATATGAAAATAATTTCCGCTCAGTCATAAATAACGAAACCGAAGGCTGCTTTTTAAAAATATTATCCTTTAACTTTTATATACTTGTATACTTGATAAATGAATAAGCAAGTTCTTTTTAAATCTTCCTTTTATACGTATGTGATTTCATTCTTATCAAAATACTATTGTTTTTAACCGACACTAAAAACAAATACGTTCTCAATTCTCTATAGGTAGGTACTTATATTTTTATAATATTCGTTCACGCATAACTTTGCTAAATGGGGACCGATTTGAATTCGACAGGGTTTACTTCGGTGGTGGTACTATTTAAATTTCAAGAAGAATTTTCACCCCTAAGGGGTGGAATTGGGAATGAAAGACTCAAACTTAACTGTATAATGGTAAAAAATGGATACAGACAGTGATCCCAACTTAGTGGAATTATCCCTAGATTTTGCTATATAGTTAACTACTCAGTTAATGAAAAGGAATGACTTCATCAACTAAACAAACAAGTTAACATGTCTAAGTTATCGGATCATGGGCATACAATTTCACTGTTCATAAATATGCAGACGATTTCTGTATACAAATGACGATGCTGACTTGAAGTTATATATTTTTTGGTATCCTGTAAAGTCACTTAGATAATTTCCGGAACTTGGCTGAAAATAAAGATTACTTAATGTGAAATATGTGTGTTATAACACCTGAAATACCCCTCATAATTAATGGATTTATTCGTAAAATGACAATACTGGAGCGAAAATAGCAATGCTCTTCAATTCACAGTTAAGTTGGTACATGTATACTACCGACTCATAAATTGTTTGGTTTTGTAATGACTTTTATTATTGGCTTTTTAGTCTTTTTGAATCGGTTTAATTTTTTGTTAAAAAGTTTTTGACTAATTTCTTTGGTTTATTAATGTGTTTAAAAACAAATCTGTCACCGTCAAAATGTCACCACCGATAGCGATAACTTAGTTACGAAATAAATATATTTTCTTAATTCAATAACCGGACATTAACATTTAACTTAATTAACATGATTTTGCTAAGAAGAAATTTACATCCTAAGTTCACTCTAAACATACTTAAACTTCGGCATGAAACCATATCAAAGGACGAATAAAGAATTTATGGTGCAAGTATGATCACTTCAGCTTTATCAACTTAAACTTGTATAAGTACCGGGTGCTAAGACCGTGTGTAAGGGGGAACGCTTCCGAAGTCTAAACGGTAATATTTATTTATTTATTTATTAATATAACACTATTTGAACATAAACGGAAAAACTATGTATTACTTTGTTGTTTACTTGCCATTATAGAAATGTAAGACCGCAATGTTAAGCGTATTAATATTAAATATGTACTAAAGTCGCGGTCAATGACCCGCACGCGCACGTGATTTAATACTCAGTAGGCACATCACACCATGCGCCGCGTTACACAGCTGATTCCGAGCGTCGTTATTGGCTTTACATTTTAAGAAAAATGCGTTTTAATTATTATTTGAATGGAACTTCATTGTATTTATTGGTCCAAACAAGAATATGCGTGGAGAATTAAAAAAACGTCTACTAATTACGCGATTTTTTGGTATCATGTTTGCGATCACTAACACTGCCACTTGTCTTCGTTTTCGGAAGCGTTTCTCTTACACCCGGTATATAATTAGAAACCCCGAAGTCAGTTATAAAAATATCTTTAATATCTGGTAGTATATATATGGCTGTACAGATATCGCTCCAACATAGCTAAGAGGTACAAGTCTAACTTATCTAGATGGTAGAATCCCTCATATGCGAGAAGCCCTCTCTAGGTAGGTACCACCGCTTTGTCTGTCGCCAAGCAGCAGTGTGTAAGCGCTCTTGTGTTCCGGTTTAAAGGACATTAATGCCAGTGCAATTACTAGGCATTAACATCTTACGTCTCGGGGTGACGAGCGCAGTCCAGTATTGGTCCGATTGCACCCTTAACTAATGTATTTTATTACAATTTCAGGGTACCTATGTTTAGTTTTTATTTTCCTATATTTTTCAGCAGTTACGCTCCGCGTCGCGGTTTGGCCGCGTACGTGTTCTACTCCGAGAGTTTGGGAACGATATTCGCGCCCTCTGGCGTTACGGCGCGCCATTCCCTACATTTTTAAAACTTATTGGAACTTTGGTGCTCTGTTTGATCTTCATTTTGCCACTGATTTATCCATTATTTCTTGTTGCTTTAACATACTTTACATACGAGAGCCTTTATTTATGGTAAGAATTTTTCCTAATCATATTAGGTATTCTTCATTATCATCAAACCCTGATCTTTCACCAATGTTAAGATATATAAGAATGACACTAAATCCATCGAAAAATGACAAATGAATTCACAGTTGATTAGAAGTTATTTTCATTGTAACCAGATACTTATATGAATTATTAATTTATTTAAGTCAGATAAAACTAGTTACTAGATTTTAAACGGTCTCTACCAAAAGATTACTAATAATCTAACAATGGGTTTTATTATACATACGTACGCACTCACGCCTGTAATCCCCGAAGGGGTAGGCAGATGTGTAACCAGTACACCCAAATTTCGCCGAGCTTATCTCCGTCCCATGATGTGATAGGGGGCGAGCCTATCGCCATACCGGGCACAAATTCCATGGGTTTTATTATATTTATTCCAATCGTTATATGGAGAGTAAAGGCAGAAACAGTGCTATCACTTATGCTTGGGCTATTACTAAATGCTTATGCGTACCTCAGAAACCGAAGAAATAGCAAATAACATAATATCCTAGGTACATTGATTTCTTACTTATGTCATTTTCTATAATTTTCTGCCTGGCGTTATTCCGGCATAATGTCCGGGTCCGTCTTCCTCCATCATGATTTGACAGTGGATTTTTATTATGTGGGGCGACCCGCCGTCTAACATCCACAACCTGCAACGAGAACCAAGTTTCGCCATAGATTGTCCCACGTGCAGGTGAGGTTGGCTTTGAGCTTAATATGTTAGTGGCCCACTTACACTCATTGTCAATTGTCATTTTAGGATATCAAAATATTGTTGCCTCTCGGATCCACTAATCAATTTTGAAATAATAGGTACGAAAATTTACAAACTCTACTTGAACTCATTAAGTCTGCGCTAGGTTTCACCTTACTTCGCGATCCCTACCACTTCCCCAGCCTCTAGCATGATACCACTACCCTACATTATAATGATGTGCAGTTCCACGATTAAAGTTAAATTAGGTAAATATTTATCTGATATTTGTCTGATCCACAAATATTATTTTATTACGGGTCTGGGTGTTTTTGAGACCGAAAATCTCTTGTAGTTCTTGATACCCACGACACAATGTTACACACACCTAGAGGTACACCTCTGCCTACCCCTGAAAATAAGCTAGGCGATATGTGGGTGTACTACTTACAACTAGTACACCCACATATCGCCTAGCTTATTTCCGTCCCATGATGTGATAGGGGGTGAACCTATCGCCATACCGGGCACAAAACTCAATATCACTTTTCCCGACCCGGAAATCGAGCCCAAGACATCAGCACAGCAGTCGTACCACGTACGCACTACAACTGGCCACCGAGCCAGTCTACTGTTGGGTGTATAATATATTTATTTATTCTACAAATTATTATTTACGAATATATTACAATCAATGTCCAGTCCTCTGAGCCTGGTCAGTCACTCAAGAGAAAAATAAGTACATAATCTAATGTTGTAATTATTATTATCAGTTTTATAATAGAAGATGAAATATATTTTAATAATATATTTTATAGAACGCGGTTAAATCTTTGACAGTTGGCGACTAGACGAACCCTGGCGATTCCTGCCGACGAGTATCATTCGACGAGGGTTCTCTGCAGCGTTTCGACCAGCGAGCGCAAGTGACGTTTCGAAAGTGCGTGAAGTGCTCACAAGAGGGATCCTGCTAGCGCATTCTTTAGCTACCTCGGTTGATTACCTGTGTGTTATGCAAGGCCTATTAGACGAAACATAAAAGCTAATGGCGTGTTTTTTTATAAACTTAACTGAAATTAAGTAATCTGCGTACATAAATTTATTGTGCGTTTTAATTTCTTCAATTGCTGATAGCAATTCAACGCTAATGTTGTGGCCCTTGCCAACGGTCTTGAAAATTTGCACCATTCAAAAACCCTAAAAGTTGAGGTTCCGCGCGATCGAGATACAGTGCGGCAGCTAAGTTTGTACCTAGTTATTTTTTTGTTTAAAATATAAAAGTAAGTAATACATCGCGTTTTTTCTATTCGACCACAAACATTGTATTTTGGTTAACAATTCATGTTCAATTCAAGTAGATTCATTCATTCATTCATAATTTACGTCAAAGTTTATAAAATAGTATTACCAAATACCGTCAAATCATGATGGCATTAAAGCCGGGTGAACACCAGGCAGAAAGAAGTAATTAAAACTTTTTACATTAATTGAAACAAATTCTACTTCGATAGAAAGGTCCGTAATTCAGCTATCATACTAATATTATAAATATGAATGTAAGTTTGTTTGTTACGCTTTCACGCCTAAATCACTGAACCGATTTTGATGAATTTTGATGTAGAGATGGATGGGACCCTGGAGACGGTTATAGGCTACGTTTTATTTCGGAAAAGTCTATTCACGCGGGCGGAGCCGCGAGCAAAAGCTAATATGTATATATTTGATATAGCGATTGGGTAAGTAAATTTCTAAGAATTTTCTTGGAACTCGAACATCATTTCAGCCATAGTTACATCAAACTTCCTTTTTGTTTGGCGTGATACTAATGTCAGGGTCCGCCTTTCTGCCAAGCCGCCTCCACTTCGCCCGATCTTGAATATCCTCCGTAGTAAGACTAATGGCTCTCATGACATGACTCTCAAGCCACTTTTTGGGCCGTCCGCGGGATCTCCTGGTATAGGACTTTGCAACTGAAATACTAGCTTTCTTCAAAACCTAACCAAACCATCTTAAGCGATATTCCTGAAGTCTATCTGCTACATTATTGACACCAAGACTGCCACGGAGTTACTTGTAACGTTTACGCGATAAGTCGTATAACATTGCAAATCCACTGCAGCATTTTCATTTCGACGACGCAGATCACCCTAACATGACGCTTAAGTACAGGCTGAGTCTCACACCCATACAGGAACACTGGCCGAATGATGGCCTTGTATCATATCAGCATCTTTTGGTCACAAGTAACGCCTTTGACCTCCCGCTACTTAGACTAAGCGGCGCCAAATAGGGGTTTTGACGTCTCGTTCCCGACTTTTATGGAAAGGAATGATATTTTTGGCCTTCCGACGGCTTGGTATACTTTATATCCAGGAAGATAGTAATATAATTGCACTTAAATTGCTATCATAAATGCCATATTACCTTCGTTCATGAACTCTGATCTTCAGTTTACGCTCTTTTCCAGTTTTCGTTAAAATGTATCTGATTATCTCAGATTATTCCGTCTCCATGATGGTCCTATATTTCTTGTTCTCAAGAGCCACACCCGGTAGATGAATTATCTAATAACAGACACATGTCACCATATGTTATCCACAATAATTCCTTACTTCTATAATCTATAGCGAAGATGTTTTTATCTTGGATTAATTCCCAAAAATAGCCTCTTGAAAGATTACCGTTGCTTAGAACGCTAGTGTAAAAGAAGGTTTGTAAGTGGCCGCCTTGCAGTTTGCCGAAGAGAGTCGTCTGTGAATGACGGAGCAATGGCGTCGTGGGCCATTATCGGATTGTTGGCGGTCTGCCATGCGTGAGTAATGTTTGTTTACACTACTAAAGCATAACACTGAACACTTTAGTAAAGAAACTATGTAAGTTCAGAATTAACGAATTTATATTCTTCGTTATAGGTACTTAGTTGAATTGTTTAAGGCCGACGTGCACGACGATCCCGAATCGAGTATTACCACTAAACTTATTTACTTATGTCAAATTTGATATAGATAAAATACGATAAATAAATCGATTTAACGTTTCTTAAACAGTTTTAGTGGATTAAATTATATTTAGGATCGTCGTGCAAGTGGGACTTAGAATCCTTCAAGTAAAACGCTTCTTATTAACTTACTTAAAACGTGACTTGATTTTGTTTGCGACAGTAGATTGCATCATAATATAACGTGACTATTAACTTTTTTCGTCAGAGTGGGACGCCTCTTTTGGAATTATGTAACGAAAAAACTTTTTAACACTTTCTAGTTTTTATAGTAAAACACTATTAAATTATTATTCCAAGGTGTGCGGTCATTATAAATACTTTCTTTTTGAACAAAACATACTTGTTTGTTATCTGTGTGATTCCAAAACCAGGGTCGTTGGTTTCATCATGTACCTATAACTGTATAAAGTAACATTTTGGATATTTAATTACTTATCTTTTATACATACACACATACGCACTCACGCCTGTAATCCCCGAAGGGGTAGGCAGAAGTGTAACCAGTACTCCCACATTTAGCCGAGCGTATCACCGTCCCATGATGTGATAGGGGGCGAGTCTATCGCCATACCGGGCACATTTCCAGACTCCGGGCTGATACTGAACATTTCGTAGTAGAAAAATCCAATATCACTTTTACCCGACCCGGGGATCGAACCCCAGACCTCAGCGTCAGCCTCAATCGTAACGCGTACGCATTACAACTGCGCCACCGAGGCTGTCACATTTTATTATTTTTAAATAGTGAATACAAAGATAGGCATAGGCACAAATTGAGTTTTTAGCAGGGATCTGTATATAGCACCCAACCTTAGTCTCTTAGGTATCTACTGTTCAAGAGAGGGAGAGAGAACACGTTGGTTTTGTATTACAAGATGGTAGGTCCCTCATATGCGAGAGGCCGTCTGGGTTGATACCACCGCTTTGTCTATTTCTGCTGCCAAGGAACAGCGTACACGCACTGTTGTGTTCCGGTTTGAAGGACATTTAAGCCAATGTAAGTACAGGGCATTATGAGACTTAACATCTCGAGACATATCTCGAGGTGACAAGAGCAGGCCAATGCCATGCAGTGCGTTTGTAATTCAAATTTGTACCTACATATTGTGCATAAAGTAATATAATTTTCGGATAGTAGAACACCCAATGTTTCGCATTTATTCATAGGTAGATAGATACCATTTACTTACAGGCGGTAAATACTGAACATAAATGATTACCATATTAAATTTGAATAGCTAGGTCTGTACCTTGACATCAATTAGGTAAATGGTTTCACTATTTTATTTCACTAGAAAATAATTTCAGTGTCGTATATTTAATTTAAATGCTGGATTTTAAGTGATGTGAGAACTTTATGAGATAATAGCTTTGTGAATATAGTATGCCTTTTTCGAGCTATCTATGTGTGTGCCAAATTGCATCCAAATCTGTCCAGCTGTTATGGCGTGACTGCCTCGCAAACACATAAATCCAAACAATAATCCAAACTTTCACATTTTTAATATTTGTAGGAGTAAGAATTAGTTTATTATTTTTACGAGTGGTAGAGCCACGCTGTAGATAATTTTGTCTACAGCATGAATGAGCCGGCTCGTCCGGGTCGTTACCACTGTCTCACAGACAACCGGCGTAAAGTAGCAGCTCCGTTTCGTACGGTGAATGAGATATCCGGAGGCCCAAATCCCCCTCCCCTTCCCAATCCCGTATTATCCCTTTCCTTTAAGGTCGGCAACGCGCCCATAATTCTTTTGTATTGAAAAAGTATTGTATTGATTCTGTTTATGGGCAGGCGTGGCGCGCTTATCATCAGCGACCTGCTCGTTTCACTAATCAGGACAAAAAACATTCTTACTGTTGCTGTATGAGTATGCCTATTTATAAAATACATCTGCCCATTTATAACGTAGGTCTCAGTAAGGTTTGAGATAGGTATTCAGACAGCATAGTAGTTCACGGAACAACAATGGCCCCTTTATGACATGGTATCGAACACAGACAGGTAGTGAGGGAACGAGTGAGTAGCGTTTATGGATGGCTCAGCACGCCATTCCAAGTAGGTATGATAATTATGGCCTTGTTGTACCAAAGGTGCGATATGTAATTGAATTTGCATATATTACATACAATTAAAATATGCTTAGATGGGTAGTAATATAGTTAGTGTTCTTTGACCAATTTGTCTAGGATATGATAAAATTAAATGTTATGAGAGTAGCTTCTCAGTCACATAATAATATGTATAATTCAGTATAATTTTAATTGCATTATTTATAGGAGTTGCATAGCTGCATACACCAAGTTTCCTGAAGGATTTACCTTCGGTGTAGCGACAGCTTCTCATCAGATAGAAGGAGCTTGGAATGTCAGTGGTAGGTACCAGTTAGTGGTGAGGAATTATTTTTATAATAAACAATACCTGATGTAAGCGACTGTTATCACACTCAAGTGGGATTTTGAGCGTCAAATTTATCACAAATCAACAGATTGTTTGTTATACTTTTGTTACCAACAAACATTTTTATCTCCATTATAATTCAGTACAGTCTTATTGCATTATTCCAGGCAAATCCGAAAATGTATGGGACCGCTTATCTCACACACGGCCTGAAATGATCGCCGATGGGACGAACGGTGACATCGCGTGTGATTCTTATCACCGTTATCGTGAAGATGTTGAAGAGCTCGCATACCTCGGAGTTGATTTCTACCGGTTCTCTTTATCGTGGGCAAGGCTATTGCCTACAGGTTTTATTGATGAAATAAATCCCGATGGAGTCCGCTACTACAACGAGCTTCTTGATGCCCTCGCTGAAAACAACATTGAACCTCTTGTACGAATAACAACTTATTATCAACATATGTGTATTTACTACAATTGTTTTTATTCACACTTTTATTATTTTCGTGCAGGTAACGTTGTTCCACTGGGATCTACCCCAGTCGCTTCAAGATCTTGGAGGTTGGGCTAACCCTAAAATGATTGATTATTTCCGTGACTACGCTGATGTTTGCTTTAAACATTTTGGCGACAAAATCAAATCATGGATAACATTCAATGAACCGTATGAAATTTGCGAAGATGCTTATGGTGATGACAAAAAAGCGCCTGCGGTAGACAGCCATGGTGTCGGCAACTACTTGTGCAGTGACACTTTACTCAAAGCCCACGCCGAAGCTTACCACTTGTATGACGAGACTTATAGACCTGTACAAAATGGTAGGATTATGATTTCTATCAACTCCATCTGGTACGAACCTAGTGATCCTGAAAATGCTGAACAAGTGGCATTAGCTGAAGCAGCAAATCAGTTTAAGGTACCAAAAAATGATGATGTATCTACATAATTCATATTCTGATCTATCAAAGTGTTTTTGTTGTATTTCTGACCGTACCTACCTACTAAAATTAACTATGTTTTTAGTTTGGTTGGTTTGCTCATCCCATATTCACAGAAGAAGGTGGATATCCTGCAGTAATGGTGGAGAATGTAGCTCGCCAAAGCGCGGCCGAGGGTCTAAGCAAACCTCGTTTAGAGCAATTTGATGATTACTGGATTCAACGGATCAAAGGCACGTCGGACTTCCTCGGTATCAACCACTATACCACTCACTTAATCACTGGAGCGGGTGTGGATCCTATTGCCAAAGCACCATCGTGGTTAAAAGATATCGGAGCTGTAACTACTATGGAAGTGGGAGGCGATTCAGCTTCTGAGTGGCTAAGGGTAAAATATAATATTGTTTAATAGTTGTTTTTTATTTTAATCTCAATTTAATGATAAGAGGAATCAGTTTGATAGCGACCACCATAAACATGGTGAAAAACATGTTATATTAGGTCGTTACGGCGTGTCGTTTTACGTTGTCAGGAGGTAGATATCCAGTACTTCAGCCGGGCATAACTGGCGACCGACGTCTCTTGCCAAACGACATTAGATTTGGACTGCCCGATACTTACTATTAACTGTGCCTAGTGTAGTCGCACTGCGGACACGATTAAAATAAGTATTAATGCACCTAATATTTATTTTTATCTTTAGGTTGTGCCTACTGGTTTCGCTAACTTGCTTCGTTGGTGTAAGAGCTCCTACAATGACCCACCAATCTACATCACCGAGAATGGATTTTCTGACCGCGGTACTCTGGAAGACTACGGACGTATCCAATATTTTAACGTTAGTTTCTTTGCAATAAGATTGTGCAATTTAGAATAATACCCAATCTAACATGTGCTGATTTCAACAGGACTATCTGTCGGAAATATTAAATGTCATCAATGATGATGGTGTTAAAGTGCTGGGTTACACCGCGTGGACACTAATGGACAACTTTGAATGGAGAGCTGGATTCTCGTAAGATAATATACCTACCTAAGATTTGTTAGCCGCTATGATAGCATGGATTTGTACAGTATTCGTTATAATGAATATTAAATAAAAAAGACATTTCAAAATATTTTAAAAAATTACGAACTCACGCCTGTAATCCCCGAAGGCAGTGGTGTAACCAGTAAACCCACCCTCATTTCGTAAATATTAAAAATATCACCATCTAATGGCCCCAAACCCAAGCCACCGGTGGTTAAGGCCTCAGTGTGTGGAACCTCCTTACAATACTTGCCATGTCCAATAATACCGCCCTCTGTATACACAGATAGTTTATGGTTATCAGAAGCAGAAACGAATATAGTTTTTCTCTAATTAATCTATTTTATCTTGTAGGGAACGTTTCGGATTCTATTACGTGGATATAACACACCCTGATCGTCCGAGGACA
Organism: Mimas tiliae; assembly: GCA_905332985.1. Taxonomy (NCBI): domain Eukaryota; kingdom Metazoa; phylum Arthropoda; class Insecta; order Lepidoptera; family Sphingidae; genus Mimas; species Mimas tiliae. The sequence goes on along the minus strand of HG995240.1, from coordinate 8,487,243 downwards.
CCTAAACTTTCAGTGGAATATTACCGTCAATTGACAGCTACAAGAGAACTGCCCCAGGACGAGAGATTTAAGGACCCTGCAGTAAGATATACACATTCACAATCCTAGACTACTGCATATTTAATTTTGTAGAGCTTGAATTTTAACTGACTAAATAAGCCTCCATTATTAAGTGCATTGAATATCACTAGAATATTTTTAGTAAATGTGTTTACAGCTTGGCTAATACATTAAATTTTAATGGAGGCACTAGCGGCAGGGCTTAATGAAAGATGAAGAACAGACTGTAACTGCACTATTTAATACAACGATCCTACTACTTAGTATTTTTGCTGTAGCAACAAATTACATTCGTAGTAACTAATTATAGTTGTCACATTAGTAACAATACACGGGAAATAACTTGGCCGGACTGAAGGTAGCCACGAGACGCGCCGCAGCTTTTTTTTATGCTGGAACAACAAAATGACCACACTGCACTTGATGTTAAGTACAGTGCAGTCCAAATATAATGTCGACCATTAAGAAATATTAGGTCCCTCGACGATCCGCATTGTGCCGGTCTAAAGTTACTACATATACACTGGCCGACCCCGGAACGCGACTCGCTTGAACGAGGCACTATGGGGGTTATTTCGCGTGTATTGTATCAACTGCTATTTTAGGAGAAGCTTTACTAACTACGTTCTTCTTTTAGAGTACAACTATAACTTATATATCCTTAATCCTGCAGGTGAAGAAACTGTGACGTGTTGGGCGGAGATGTGAAGTATTATTTATTAATTAATAATTGCTTGTAGAATTATTAAGAATTGCATGTTGCAAACCAATAAATTTGTTGTTTATATAACTACCTGTTTTTCTTTCGCAGAGGAGACTCAAACTTGAACTGTAAACATCTCAATCTCGCCTATTTAAATTATAATATATTTTATAAGAAAGTAAAATAAACGTTAGGTATTAAAACAAATATTTATTTAATTCATATAAGAATATCGAATTATTTACAATGAAATTAAGTATAGTAAATAACTAATTTTGATACTTTTAATTTCATTGTTTTAACATTGATAAACGTAGTCACATACACTACAGAGAAAACTTGCATCTGCTATCAGACTGAAAGATATGTTTGTAAAATAATAAAGGCTATACTTATAAAGAATAAAGTGAACACTTGACATATTGTTCTGATTATTATTCCATGATAAGCGAGCCACTAACCAGAGTGTCGGCGCCGGTGGCCTGGAGTCTGGACTCTTAGCGACATGGAATGTTTATCAAAGCAAGTTGTGAGTTGTGACATAACGATACCGGGGAGTAATGATACCGAATGATACCGAATGATACCGAATGATACCGAATGGTATCGGGACCACGGACAGGAATAATACACCGAACAATATCACAAGCATCGCTACTTATGGAATCTTACAATTAATACATGACAAATACAAAATAAAGTATACAACGAATGGATCTACAGAATACAAAATTATAATGTACCATAAACCCAGCACCGTTACCGCTAATTACAATAGTTACACTGATGACAACTATATTTATTGCTATTTACCATAATTGAAGATTACATTAAGTCTTATTAGAATAATAGTACTTTTACTAATATGGCAAAGTTTTCAATGTAGCATTTTATATTAAAGGTCTGATTACAATAGCGTAATCGACCAAGCTAGCTGAATTTATTACACTCATACAAAAAACAATCTAAAGACTAGGTGGGCTAAACACAATTTTGAGAATTGATTTGGTGAAATGTTATGAGTCGCGTAAACGATACCTATCTAAAATAGTCAAATTATATGAACGTAATAGACGCTGAAGACGTTTTAAATTATTCGTAATTGGCACCGAATTAAAAATTGTATTGTTACGGTCTTCGCCGCGTCACGTAGTTGACAACAATAATACGGAACATTAAGCGATAATTGATATAAGGCACAAGTGGTGTCACAACCACGCTACAGTGTCAACTATCCACAAGCCGACTGCAGCTCACTGGCTGACTGTCATCAACTAGCTGCATCCATACATACACACACACGTACAATGTACAGGTTACATTGTCCACTGCAATCAAACCATCAATAATAATGATAATAAGAGTTGCCAGTATAATAAGTCTAGTTCGCGATTCAACTATAAAACTTAACATCTAACCATAATCTCGAAAAATACACAAGGACGGTGTAAGTCGACAAACAAATCACTACAAGTAAATAAGTAGTTTTATTTTTCATACAAATCACTATATCAGTGTTCTTACAAAACATGTCAAAATAGGTTCTCATTATCCTCTAAATTACAAAACAATAAATATAATACGATCTTCTATAAGGCAGAATAAGGCACTGTGGTATCGAGATGTTATCACAATCTTAATTTTAATCATACCGTATGCGTATGTATAAAATATTTAATCGCAGGGAGATAATGGACGTTTTTGATTTCCGATAGTCTCGATCCAAGAATATGGGAAACTAAGTTCATGCACAAACTCGTCGCAACGCAACTGCTTTCCTCGAGGAAAGAAGGCTTGCGACCCCCGACTACTTCACACTACTGCATTATGCATGCCTGATCATGGCTATGGACTGTGGACTCTGGAGTATAGAACCACAGAATACTAATAACAGGTTCAAACAGATTTTAGTTGACCAACTGCTAAATCACATGCTATTTAAACTGTCTGAACAGACTTTCAGTTGAATTGATTAACAAAACCCTTTTTTGATTAAAGCCATTTGATCAACTAAAATAGAACTGTATAAACCCGGTATAACAGTAACTGGTCACAAACCACAAACACAACATCACTTGCGGTCTATTGGAGACGATTAACTACAACTATATATAGTACGTTATAATACACTCCTCAAGATCAAACACACCAGTTCAGATTAGTATATAATGTTACAACGCTATGATCGCTTTTAATCTGACACAGAACATTTATTGTGCAGATATCATTTATTATAACTATCTCATTCGAATAAATGCAGAGATAGGAATAAAACTGATTCTGTTCAATAAGCGTGCGCGTGGACTGTCCACGTGTAGAGTGAAAGGGGCAAACGAATTACCAAACATATCGTTCACTGGCTATGTACTGGCCTTGAGAAAATATTAATAATATGCTAATAGTCACGTAATCATTGAAGCAATATTAAGATGATATAAATTTGAACGCCGCGCCCCTTAGCACCCTTCGAACATCCTTTGTAAGCATCTAGAACAGACAACTAACAGGATATTAGCAGTCCATCCACTAAAGTTCTTTACTGCCGAAATCTACGTTATTGAAGGATAGAATACCAGTAGGTAGTTTTAAATCTCATATTCTTTTAATTCTGGCTTCACTTCATGTTTTGTTTTTCCTATCGGTCTGACACGTCATGATAATGTCACGGAAGGTATGTAGCAATTTGGTTGGATATTTTAACGGTTCGATTTATCTCATTGCGATTACGTACAGATATTTTAACAAGACAAGTCAAAAACAATTTTAGTGGATGAGCCGATGTTCAAATGTATTTGCAAGTTGTCTGCACTAGTGATCATATCAAACTAGTATTAGTGAAGTGTCGACAAATAATTCTTAAATGTATCATAAGCGGTCTCGTTCACATCAATTCATACACACATATGCTAGTTATTGTCATTTTCATATTGAAATTTACACCTTTATAACCATTTTGTCACGGACACTGTTTAATATACGATGTGTAAAGCGATAAGTACGCTAAAAATATTTCTTACTGAGAATATGGTGAAGAAATTTCCAAGAATAATTTCAGTGCCACTTATGAAGAACATTATACACTTTTGCCTAATGTTATATAAAGACCCATTCACATGGAGCTTTTCGTACGACTTAGGCGAGAAACAGAGGTCGCGTCATACGATATTTTTCTCAAACTGTATGACGCGACCTTATAAACAAGAGTTATATATATTCTCGCATGTGCCATGCGATAAACTTTCTCCATCTATATGGGGCTATTGATTTTCTGTGATACAGCTAATATTATTTTTTATACAATATTACCTGGTGTTGAGAGTTAAGGTCAGGCGAGTTTTCACAAATGGTACTGAGTGTATGTTCGTGGAGTTTATTTGAGTGTGGTGAGTAATGGCGCGTCCTACAGCCAAGTGAGTACGTTGTCGGGCTTGTTCGGCGTCGAGTTTATCAGCGACTGCACGTCATCCAACAGAATATCGTTTGTAAACTCGTTCAACTGAAACAATTATATAACGTTTATTAATAAAAGCATACATTGAGTCAACCGTCGTACCTGTTCCAGTAAAGTCAATAATTATCTACCAACTTTTCAAACAATTCCTTTATTAGGAACATCAAATAGTTGGAAGCGGTATGTTTAGGAACTAATTGAAAATGTATAAATTAACTGCACAGAATTTAAGACACTCATCTACCCAACTTATAATTGTCGCACTTTACAATTAAAGATGGCTGAAAAGTAGGTAGGTAGATACTAGATACACTTAGGCCCGTATTCAAAAACAACACTCAAGTGAGCTCTTTGTGTAGTGTACACGTGATTGGTCTATTTTTGATACCAAACAAAAACGGACCAATCACGTGTACAGAAATCGACACTTAGCAAATAACTCACTTGAATGTTGTTCTTGAATACGGGCCTAAGTGGTTAGTCCATCGTATGCGAGAGACCATATTGGTAGGAACCATCGCTTTGTCTATTTTTGCCATTATTGTAACCAGTGAAATTACTAGGCCGGGATGACGAACGCAGTGCAGTACTATGCGGTGCATTTTAATTCAAAGTTCTGTATACTGTTGCTCTGTTCTGACGCTCGTCTCGTCATTCAAGCTAATACATGATAAGCATAATTATTTTGGTATTGTGGGCGTACATAGGCGGTGGAGATCACTTACCATCAGGTGACCCACTTGCTCGTTTGCCGGCTTATGCTATAAAAAATACAATAAAAAAAAGTTGTTGGCGTTCCTGGAACAGATATGACGATATAACCTTTAGTAGAAGATCGATGCCACAATCATGTACAGTCACGAGCAATAATATATTACCATGGACAGATTAGCAATAATATGTGATATCACGATTCATTCATAAATATCTGATCTTAAGATGAGAGCAAAAATATGGGATCATTGTGGAATGCAAATATATGTAACGCCACAATTATGTGACGTCGAAGGAATGCCAAAACTATCTGACAAGCATGTATACAATAATATGTGACGCCACATCGGCTTCAAAAACATGTGACACCTCTTGGAATGCAAAAATATCGGTCATCTCTTACATTATAAATATCTGACTTTATTTTTTATATAAATGCGAAAGTAACTCTGTCTGTCTGTCTATCTGTTGAAAGTTTGCATGAAGACTATAGTGGTGAATCAAGGGCTCCAATTTTTTGGGGAGAAAGAGTATTATAAATTTCACACAAAAGTCCCTTTAATGACGTAAGTGAGCACTAAGAAGGGATTTTTGACCACTGATCCCCTTATTTACCTCTGTAAATAAGGGATTAAAGTTTGTATGTGCATTTCTTTTCAACAAATCGACATGGGTGTCATTTTCGAGGTTTCTTGGGGTGCTAATTATGAAAACAGCATTCATTTTCAAATCCAAGATGGCAGTCATTCTTTTTATTTCAAAACATCGATATGGTCGTCATTTTCGGGGTTTCTTAGGGTGCTGATTATGAAAGCGGCATCCATTTTCAAATCCAAGATGGCGGACATAATTTTTTTCAACAAATCGACATGTGTATTATTTTCGAGGTTTCTTAGGGTGCTGGTACAGAAACGACATCCATTTTTAAATCCAAGAAGGCCGTTTTTTTTTTAATAAATCGATATTGGTGTCATTTTCGAGGTTTCTAGGGGTACTGATTATGACTACGGCATCCATTTTCAAATCCAAGTGAAAAACAATATTTTATATAATAAGCATTCCCTCAGAAAATAAGTTCTGGTATGATAATTCGTTTATGTATAAATTCTGCATTATAAAGCACATAGCGCCCACAATTCTAGAATCGGATCACAATTACGTATTTGCGGCTATAGATATCTATTTGAGAGTTAATCAACTTTAAAAAAAGAAAACCAATTAATGTATATACACATATGTGGTCACTCGGGCTGCATAAATATCTGACATCAGCTTGGCGGCGTAAATATCTGACAGTAAATATTTCCAACTATTTTCTTCAATATTGCAATACCTAAATATCACCCGCCGTACAAAAATATGTAACGTCACTCAGGCCGCATAAATATCTGACATCAGCTTGGCGGCATAAATATCTGACAGTAAATGTTTCAAACTATTTTCTTCAATATTGCAATAAATATCACCCGCCGTGCAAAAATATGTGGTCACTCGGGCTGCATAAATATTTCACATCAGCTTGGCGGCATTAATATCTGACAGTAAATGTTTCCAACGATTTTCTTCAATATTGCAATAAATATCACCCACCGTACAAAAATATGTGACGTCACTCGGGCCGCATAAATATCTGACAATAAATGTATTAAGCCATTTTTTTAATTATTATAGCAGAGCCGTCAACCCACTTGTAAGTGGTTACAGTTGCCCACGGTTTTGTGTGGGGACCACAAGCGCGCGCGTGCGTGTGTGTGTGTGTGTGTGTGTGTGTGTGTGTGTGTGTGTGTGTGTGTGTGTGTGTGTGTGTGTGTGGGAGTGCGTGCATGCGTACCGCGAGCCAACATATTCATCTTATTCGTCGTAATCTTCATTACTGAAGCTCGTGTCCGTTCTGAAAAGCTCGAATGGAGTTGTTGACAAGTTGTTTCTAACCACCTTGTCTTCGGCCTGTCTCAGGGCAGTGGTAACAGATAGTCCTGTTATGGCCCTTATCTGATCAGACCAGCGGGTAGGTGATCGCCCGCGTGGTCTTTTACCATCTACTTTCCCTATTACAACCAGTTTGCGCTTCCAGGTATGAATGTAGGCGTCCATTGATGATGTAGAGCATTATCTAGCTAGCATGAGACATGAGTGCCACTGTCCGGTAGTTTTCACATGTTTTGGTAGGACCCTTCTTGTGTAGCTGTATCAAAAGCGACTCCTTCCAGTCCGTAGGCCATATTCCTGTTTTCCAAAGCTGGTTACACTGGTTAAGTAAAATTTTAACATCTGAGTCTCCAAGATTTTTTTGCTCCTTAGCGAATCATGTCTTTTGATGTCTAGCTGACTTGTTTGTTTTTAGTTTTTTCAAAGCACTTCTAACTTCGGATTCAAGAACTTCAGGCTCTAAATATTGATCTTCGGCATATTCATACTGCAGACAAAATTGTCTAACAATATCGTTTAACTTTCAATAAAACATCGCAAGTAAAAAGCTAGTAGCCGCCTTATTGAATTTTGAATCATCACTTCATTGATCAAATGCAGATTTCGAGTAAGCAAAAGTTAAAACTTATGGTTGGGAATGTAACCATTTACTACTTTGCATCAAAAATCCTCACATTTCCGGGAATACCCAATTCTCGGGTATATTAAAATATACATACATACATACATACATACATACATACGCACTCACGCCTGTATTCCTCGAAGGGGTAGGCAGAGGTGTAACCAGTACACCCAAATTTCGCCGAGCGTATCTCCGTCCCTTATGTGATAGGGGGCGAGCCTATCGCCATACCGGCCACAAATTTCCAGACCCCGGGCTGATACTGAATATTTCGTAATATAAAAACCCAATACCACTTTACCCGACCCGGGGATCGAGCCCTAGACCTCAGCGTTGGCCTCAATAGTAACGCGTACGCATTACAACTGCGCCACCGAGGCATATATTAAAAATCCTTATAAAATACTTTTGTTATAACGTGTTAAGCGGGGCACATTTGAAATTTTTATATCTGGAGTTAAAGAAACATTAAAAAGTTGTGCGCAGTTATTAGATTTAATTTAGTATTTTTGTTATTGTCTATAGTTCGCTCTTGTATTATTGTAGTTTTGTATGAAACTATTTTAACTTTGAACAACTTGACCGATTTATGTCATATTCACATCATACGTTCGTTTTGTAGAGACGATGGTTCATAACTATTTAGCATCACGCTACGACACAGGGGACGGAGCAGTAATCTCCCCAGTTATACAAAGAGGAAACAGTAGCCGCCATTTTGTTTTTCTTTGGCTAAGGGCTGATTGACTTCAAAATCGATTTCTGATACGCTCCATAGTTAAAAATAGTAGATCCGATGTTAGAATTGAAAAAGTGGCCGCCATTTTGTTATCTGGTTTAAGCCGATTGACTTCATAATTGACATCTGGGACGCTCCGTAGTTAAAAATGGTAGGCCTGATGTCATTATTGAAAAAAGTGATCATTATTTCGGTTTTCTTTTTTTTTAAAGTTGATTAACTCCCAAATAGATATGTATAGCCGCAAATACGTAATTGAGATCCGATGTTAGAATTGTGGGCGCCATGTGCTTTATAATGCAGAATTTATACAAAAAAGAATTATCATATCAGAACTTATTTTCTGAGGGAATGCTTATTATATAAAATATTGTTTTTCACTTGGATTTGAAAATGGATGCCGTAGTCATAATCAGCACCCCAAGAAACCTCGAAAATGACACCAATATCGATTTTATTAAAAAAAATATGTGGGCCATCTTGGATTTAAAAATGAATGTCGTTTCTGTAACAGCACCCCAAGAAACCTCGAAAATGACACCCATATCGATGTTTTGAAATAAAAAGAATGTCCGCCATCTTGGATTTGAAAATGAAAGCTGTTTTCATAATTAGCACCCCAAGAAACCTCGAAAATGACACCCATGTCGATTTGTTGAAAAGAAATGCACATACAAACTTTAATCCCTTATTTACAGAGGTAAATAAGAGGATCAATGGTCAAAAATCCCTTCTTAGTGCTCACTTACGTCATTAAAGGGACTTTTGTGTAAAATTTATAATACTCTTTCTCCCCAAAAAATTGGAGCCCCTGATTCACCACTATAGTCTTCATGCAAACTTTCAACAGATAGACAGACAGACAGAGTTACTTTCGCATTTATATAAAAAATAAAGTCAGGTATTTATAATGTAAGAGATGACCGATATTTTTGCATTCCAAGAGGTGTCACATGTTTTTGAAGCCGATGTGGCGTCATATATTATTGTATACATGCTTGTCAGATAGTTTTGGCATTCCTTCGACGTCACATAATTGTGGCGTTACATATATTTGCATTCCACAATGATCACATATTTTTGCTCTCATCTTAAGATCAGATATTTATGAATGAATCGTGATATCACATATTATTGCTAATCTGTCCATGGTAATATATTATTGCTCGTGACTGTACATACGTACATAGATCACTAAATAAACTCTGCAATACACAGGCTCTATAGAAGGGAGGATGCATGAATATTTTATTCCACAAAATTCAACTTTTAACTTAAGGTTAATGGGTATTCAAAAGACCCAGTGAATTATTTAACGAGCTATCTACAGAAAAAACACGAAAATATTAGTGGCCAAAAAACACAAATACGCGTAATTATTTACTACAACGATATGTGGCTACAACTTTGTGCATGTGTGGTATATAAATCTGTACTACGAGACTATCCCGCCCACACACCCGCCACTGTAATTCCTGTAAGCCAGGATCGACAGTGGCACGCATATTTCGAAACCAAGCAATGAAGCCCGGCGAGTCTCTAGGAATGCAAATGTGTATTTATCCCGCAACGAAATCTCTCTATTATAAAAAAAAGTAACTGGCGCCGCCGCCGCTGCCAAAGCTTGTCACGCTATCTCCTCCGAAACCGCTGGGGGTATGGGGTCGAGACCGATACCAATCGATGCAGAATAATGTGGGGAAGAAAGTAAGATATGTCTCATATTCGTCGGACTTTAAGTATTTTTTTATTTTATCTTTTGTGGAAAAACATGGGCAACGCCCCTAGTTAATCAAATAGAAAAATGGGAGGAGTTGGAAATAATAATTGTCCACTACAAATAAAAATCTGTACTCAATTACATACATACGCACTTACGCCTGTAATCCCCGGAGGGGTAGGCAGAGGTGTAACCAATACACCCACATTTCGCCGAGCGTATCTCGGTCCCATGATGTGATAGGGGGCGAGCCTATCGCCATACCGGGCGAAAATTCCAGACACCGGGCTGATAATGAGCAATTTGTAACAGAAAAAACCCAATACCAATTTACCCCACCCCGATCGAACCCGAGACCTCAGCGTTGGCCTCAATCGTAACGCGTACGCATTACAACTGCGCCACCGAGGCAGTCTAGTTTAGTCTGTACTCAATTAAACGTGACGAAACTAGAATTATGATTAAAAGCAGATCCTCGTACTAAATGGATACCAATTACGAACAAAGAGAGGAAAGTCTTGTAAAGTGAAAATGTGTTAAGATATTCTTGGTGTATGTAAAGATTGGGTCCTTCATGAAACCAATCAAAGTAATTGCGTGAAATCTAATAACATGGATCGATGGCAAAACGTGGTTATACAAATTTTGTGTTCCGTCAAAAAATAACAACAAATTATGGTTTTCTGAAGATGAGTAAACACCAACTCAATGATCATAGTGAAAATCATTAGAGAAGATTTTTTTATATTAAAAAAAAAATCAGTAAACGACTAAGTAGGCCACCTGGTGGTAAGTGACCTTCACCACTCATGAACACTCATAATACCAAAAGAACCATGGATGCGTTCCAGACAGATGCCCGACCATGAAGATTGGGAAAAGGAATGGTGATTTGGGCATCCAGTGATCTCAGTCACCGCAAGAAACACAACAGCGAACTGCCATTTTCTGGGGGGCTGGGCTGCTTTTCATCCAGTCTGTAGATAAAAAGTTTCTACAGAGGAGCTGTACCATTTAAAAATATACTTTTAGTACTAAACGAGATACGACGAAACGAGTTATTTTGGAAAATCATCTCACAGTAGGTTAAGGTTACGACCTTTTAGTACGTCAGTGAATGTTTGACCATAAATGGATGATTGGTACTTTCACCAAAACAGCGCTCCTGCGCATCGAGATCGAACTCGTTAAATTCGATACTAATTATATTTTATTCTGTCTCAAGAAGAATATAGAAGATAAAAGCATTCGCATAACGCGATTATAGACACATCCTAGACTGTGTATCACATACGTTGGTGTTTAATCTAAATGTATTCCGATTACATAGCACTGGTAGATGAAAACAACAACGCCTAGAACAAATGGTGAACCTATAGAACGCTTGAAAGCGGTAAGACCCAGATAGTATCCGGATAGAAAACGAAGTGGCCGTGAAAACGGGCAATATTAAGTACCTACGGTCTGTACTGCACGAGTCCGGGACATCGACCTCGACGTCTGGGTCCGTATTACGCTAAATGCTGGGAGGTCACAGGCGTTACTTGGAACCGAAAGATGCCATGAGACTTAAAGGTCTCATATACAAAAAGTTTTAATACATAAAGAGCAATCTCAAAATCAGTAAATGTTACTTCTATTATACAACAGTACCTATTTATAAATACAAATTACCAGATTTTAGTTTACAAGTCATAATTCTGTTTGTTCGTATTTATAACGTTCTGGCCAACACGATTATGACGTATTTCCGGCAAAGCAATGGAATCCGCCACCTGTCATGTACAACAATTTATGACTAATCTCATTCAGACTTCTCTCCTTTGAAAACATCTTAATGAAAGTGTAAGTTCTGCAAGTCTGTACACATTAAATCAAGGTTACAAAAGTTGGAGAAAACATCAAATATATATAAAAATAAACGAAATATTCATATCCTTATATTATATACGCCCTATTTCGTGACTTAATTACAGTAGAAAATATAGCTCTAGCAGTACGCCACGATTGCGGTACCAAAATGAAGTACGATGATTCTTTCACAGATATCATGAGCATGTATACGTCCCGAGTAGCATCGTACGGTGCCGCTATTATAATAACGTTATTATGAGAAGAGACGAACCAAAAACGCATAAGCATTTAAATGTATCATTAATGCAAGCGTTTTGAAGCGGAAAGCGTTAGAATACCTGTAAAGAAGGTACCAGGTCGTCAGTGGAGTGTATGTTGTCGCCGAGCGTGATGTCTGTCGAGTCGAGGTTCGCTCCGGCCTCGCTGCTGCAGTCCATGCGGTCATCCATCCCGGCGAGGAAGTCGTCGGGCGTGTGAGGCATCGAGTACGACTGAGGGACCGCCATCCCCAGCCCACTATCTGCAGACTCCTGCCGCTGGTGATCCGTCAAACCGGACAGAAACGGATCCAATGGCAGGTCGGTACTGGCCACCGCCCCTGTACTACTGGCCAGTGATGCAGAAATCGATGACGCTTGCCGAGCCATTAGTTCTTGCTGAAAATGAAAGTTAAGTACCGAGTTGAAGATGAGTTTTATCAACATAAGAACTTAGACATCTTACTTCTTCTTACTACGTCTACAGCAGGGTGTAATTACTCACTACAATTGTTTTTATAACATATATCTAGGTATGTCTCTTGTATGTGACCCTGTGGATTATGTAAAATTCTACCACGGTATTTCCTGCCTGTCATAAGAAGCGACTAACTGGGACCGTCTGGAGTCCCAGCTGTGCAGCGGGGGTCATGCAGCTTTCGTGCTTAGTACTTGATGTAAATTCTACGGTGCGACCCCGAGATGGAGGGCAGCACGAAATATCGTGCTGCGGTGAAAGGCGTACTTATTGTGAGGGGCTTCTAAGTTTCTTAAGTAGACTGGTCACAAAGGAGCATAGCACAGGAGCGGGTCCGGCAGCAACCCAGAGCACATTCAGGATCCCCCGGGGCCGTCCTACTTGAGCTGAAGAGGCCACCGCGGGATTTTTGTCGGTATAACAGCATTTTTTGGTTAGGGGCCCCACCCAACGGTCGTTCAGACAACTGGATTAGAAGGCTGGTGAGTCCGGCATTACCATCTCCCTTTCCCCCGGGGTGTTGAGAAAGTATCCGTAATCGGGATTTTTCACGCGAGAAATAAGGTCTCTCGTACGCGAGAGACCCTCTGTTTTGATACCACCACTTTGTCTATTTCTGCTGCAAAGCAGCAGTGTGTAATCACGGTTGTGTTTCGGTTTGAAGGATATTGGAAGCCAGTGGAATTACTGGATATTATGAGGCTTAACATCATATGTCTCGGGGTGACGAGCGCAGTCCAATGCAATGCAGTACTTTGTAATTCCAGGTTCTGTCTGGTGTTGCTTCTGTTTATGGCCAGGTATGGCGCTGACTATAAGGCGAGCGACTTGCCCGTCTGGTCATCCAGGCTAATAAAAAAATAATGACAACTGCCTACTGCTTAGTGGGACAAAAAGTTTTGTTGTATGGCATATTTTGTTATATAGGAAGTAACAAGTGTAATATCAGTCACCTGGAGCCTAATCTCCTGCTGTCGCTGTTTGAGGCGGTCCCTCTCGAGCTGAAGGGACTGTAGACGGAGTTTCTGCTGGCACGCCTGTATCGAGGCGTTGGCCCAGCCGCCACCCGCCGCGCCTCCCGACACGGGCGTGCGTTGCAAATGTTGTGCTGGAATAAACACACGCATGTTCACAAAAACAGAACGTTTCGGCCGCAAACAATGTCTGGCGACGTTTAATAATAAAACTTACGTATTCTGGGGTCGAACCAGGATGTTGTGCGAGCGGCGTGATTTATAAAGTAGATTTCTCCTTCGGCCGTTGTCGCCTGCTCCCAGCCATCCGGCAGCGGCCCTAGTGGATCTGTCGTCGTGTTACTTGTACTCTTCGCTGCTGAAATTAATCGTTCGTGATCAGCTTTATTTAATTGTAAAACAACAAACAAAAGTGTGAATGATCCTCTCAACAGCGACTAGTTGCAAGCGAGATTATAAACTAAGACGTACGCGCACGTGATCAGTAATCAGGTGGACATCGGGAAGGTCATCGAGAGCTCGTTCCAAGAAACAACGGCGCCAGTCGAGTGCGCCGCACAAGTTTGCGCGTTGCGTTGGCACACGCACCAATATGAATCATAGATACGGGCGCTTGCCGCTTGTCGATTAGTAGTTAGTACGGGACGACTGACGAGACCTGCGGCACGCGGCTGGCGGGTGGCGGGTGGCGTCGCCGGTCGCCGGTCGTCGGTCACAACCGACGCCGGCCTCGGCACTCGGCTCCTATTCACTCATGCTTTGATATCGTTACACGTAACAAACGGCCGATCATTCATAAACAAATCATATCCACTTGGATAATTGGACATCAATATCATCGCCATGAGCGAACGATGGCAAGTACGTTTATATATATTTTGTAACGCATCTGTACTACTACACGGATACATAAAATTATGCAAAGAGTACTACTGAAACGAGCATATTCAATATGTGTACGATGTGATCATGAGGCCTATTTTCAATAACATTAGAATGGGCTTGAAGATATTGTTGGTTTAGTAGAGTAAGCCGTAATTACACATAATCTACGATCTTCATTACTCAACTGCAGACAGTCGCGACTTACGGGCCGCGGCGACTAACCGCGCAGTTACGTTAGCGTTACGTTATTGTGTTTACCGCTATCTTGTGTGTAGTACTTGATTTGTAAGCATACAAGTACACTTTTTACACCTGGGTTTCATACTTGTACCTCTCTCTTCCGCCTGCCCTTATCCCACTCGCAGTGGGGTCGGCGTTTAAGACATGTTACAGAAATATTTGGTTTGTAGTTTTTACGACCGACCTGACATACCCCCCCCCCCTGGGGAGAAAACACCCAGACCAAAAACAAATATTTGTATTTACATATATGTATTTGCTCACACATTTTGTCTCGATGCGGGAATCGAACCCACGGCCGTTCGCTTTTACAGCCGGATACTCGTCTAACAGGCTATGATTTAATACCATTTACACTATTTTATAATTATTTATAATTTAAAAAAAAAAAAATGTCGAAGGCAGAGTCCAATCTATCTCATTAAAAGAGGATGCCGCGCCGGTCTGCCAGTGAGAAATCAAATGATTCAGGGCTAATATTATTATTTCAAAGATTAACTTCGTACTTCCTTTTAAGTCGAACCATTGGTATATTATCTAAAGCCTTATTTAGATGAGAGAGTTTACATCGTATGATGTAGACGAAACAGAAAACTCCAATTTACGAGGCTGCGTCATACAGTTCGAACAGAAATTCGTGGAACAAGATCATATAAAAGACAGTTTTCTGTTATGAACGCGCGAACGCATAGAAGACAAACACAAATACATAAAATATTTTGCATAAAATAATAACCATTTATTTCTAAAAAAATAAGATGAAATATATTGGTATTATTTACAGCAATTAATCATTTATATTTTATGAATCATTGGTAATTGCTGGTGCGAGGGCACCTGATAATTTTTCTACCCGTCGCGTCATAGGGGATCGTTTAGGCGAGTCGCGTTCTAAAGTCAGTCAGTGTATATCCAGTAACAGGTCGGCACAATGCGGATCGTCGAGGAACGCAATGTCTCTTGACGTTCGACATTATATTTGAACTGAACTGTACTTAATATCAAGCCAAACAGGGTTTTGGATAAACTTTGTGAATAAGCAGTGAATGAATTTTTTTGAATGGTAGAGCCATTCTGTAGACAGTTTTGTCTACAGCACAGGCCGGCTCGTTACCACTGTCTCGCAGAAAACCGGCGTAAAGTAGCAGCTTGCTGCTGCGTTTCGTACGGTGAGTGAGATATTCGGAGGCCCGAATCCCACTCCCCTTCCCAATCCCTTAATTATTCCTTTCCTTTAAGGTCGGCAACGCGCCCATGATCCTTTAATTATTGTGGGTGTACATGGACGGTAGATATCACTTACCATTAGGTGACCCACTTGCTCGTTTACCGGGCTATGATTATAACTATGTACGCTAAAACTCATTTTTAAATCTAAATCTAAACGGCAGTAAACAATTGAATAATAATCTATTAATTTACCATGTAGGGATAAATCCGTCTGTCTACCTTTGAATTATAGTCATGCTTTATAAGCGATAGGTAGTCACCACTAACAATCTATGAACATTCATTATTATGATTTTCCATTGTTCCAATGAACTATAAAATAAAATGAACCATTAATAACTCCAAGTATTTTCAAACCTTGCTATCGAATACTAGATATTTTCTAACATTATCGAGAAATTACTAGAACTATGGGGTACAATATCATTCTCTATGCACGTGTTAATAATCCCGTTATTTAAAATCCGCTAGTTGGCTCATTTTATTTATTACTTATATAAATACATACATACATACGCACTCACGCCTGTAATCCCCGAAGGGGTAGGCAGAGGTGTAACTAGTACACCCACATTTCGCCGAGCGTATCTCTGTCCCACAATGTGATAGGGGGCGAGCCTATCGCCATACCGGGCACAAATTCCAGACTCCGGGCCGACACTGAGCATTTCGCAATAGAAAATCTCAATACCAATTTACCCGACCCGGGGATCGAACCCGAGACCTCAGCGTTAGCTTAATCGTAACGCGTACGCATTACAACTGCGCCACCGAGGCAGTCACTTATATAAAGTTAACGTAACAAAAACCCAAAAAAACTATTATAAATCTGCCAGGGTCTACAGGGCTATTATGAGGGGCGACCCACCGTCTGACAACTCACAACCAAGTTTCGGTATTGCCTCGTCCGTTAATCAGCTGAGTGTTGTACGTGCAGGTGTAGTTGCCTTTGCCTAAGATGATGGTGGTCCATTTACATTTCCAATGCAATACCATTTGTGTTTGTGTTTATAATAAATTACAGTAACCTACCAGGTACTGTGCATGAATATTCATATCAAAGACTGACAAGACCTCTACGCATTATAAAAAGGCAATAGGTGCGCATAGATCCCTAGAAGCGCCCTAGAAGGTTGTTACTTAAGTTTTAATGTATTTGTACATGTTTAAATGAGAGTAAATTTTGACGATTGAGTGCGCGCTAGCAGTAAGAGGACGCACGAGCAGGAAGAAGGGGCCCGGAAATGCAGAATCATATGGCAATTTCTTACTTAAAATGTATTTAAAAAATAACGTATGCAACTCTATGCACATGACAGAAATTAAACTTCTTTGGCAATAATTGCTTTATGAAAGGGCTCCGAAGTCTGGCTGCCCGAAGGCCACTACATTGCCTAAGGCGACCCTAAAGTAAAGCCACGACAAGGAAAAATAATACTTAGTATGTTATACAAGGGATTTAGAAGTTGGTTGAAGAAAGCGCGTCATACTAAAAGTATTCCAATGTTTGGTCGGTGGTGTTGGGTGCACGTTATCGCGACATCAGATTATGAAGGAACGTGTAGTGAAAACATCATTATTTGTATTGTCACATGATCTATATACTTGTTTGTACTTAGTGAGGACGGGAGATATAGTTGTATACTTTCTATGCTTTTATAAGATTGGTAAGCTAAAATGCACGAGATTTTCGAATACATCAACTAACATGCTCAATTGAAGTGGTTTTTACTGAAACTACTTATAAACATTGTATTAATTACACGTTTAAAGTTTTGCCAAGTTTAACTCTGCCACAATATTATTGTTTGTAATTAAATCGAATTAGGTTTACAATAAATATTTTTAATGTAAATGCGAATGTAATGGGGAAAATATTTTTGTCTTAATTATAGATAATTATAATAAGTGATGGCGCATCTATATTGAAACCCTGAGATGACGCGCGCGACGACACGGCGCTTCTTTAACGATGGACGTGGTCGCACTCGCTACTCGCACGTTATACTAGAACGTGATTACGTGACTAGGTCACGTACCGGGCTTACTAGGAGCTCACGCACGTGACATTACCGCAGTGGCGGCAGCGCATCGGCAACACAGCGGCGGCACCAAGTCGGTCCTACAGGCTTTATTACTACAAATTCTCTTTTAATTATTTATGCCAATGTAACTTAAATGTTCATTCCACGTGCTACGAATATTTGACTCTCACAAAGGAAGACATTAGCAAAGAACAAAGCGGATCGCGCAATGAGGCAAGCGCAAACGGCGCGACGGATGTGTCGCAACTTGCAAGACGCTGAAAACAGTAGTTGAAGGCGACCGCGGCAGGGCCGGTGACGTTTCTTGTGGTGCCTGGCCCGTGCGCTATGGAGCCCAGACGTCGGACGGTTGGCGGCGGCGCCGCCACAGCAATGTATTTTTCGAACACCTTTCATCGCTTGCCTCGCATCGACCGACGGAAACAACGCGTTAATTCCCGTCATAAAATCAGTTTTAGAATTCGGGTTATTTACTTGTTTTTATTTTAGTTCCATGATAATTTTAAACTTGCTGTTGTGGCCAATTAGATCACGCGAAAACTGAATCGACCGAGATGAAAGATGAAAAAATTCTATCCACTATATCCGATACTTAATTATCTCTCTGTGTTATTTTTTATAAAAGAGCTTGATCAATTTCGCTGGAAAAAATTGATTTCTTGATACATAATATTTATACATCTTAATGCGATGTTCTTAAATGCATGTATTTACTTTCTAGAATCTAGACAATAGGTACAATAATTCGGATAATAGTTAATAAATAGATCAACTCTGACACCATGAGGGAAATTAATACATAATTATATAATACGCACATAGATATACTAAATGGAAAATCCGGGAACGTCACTTCGTATGTAGCGGTTACTCAGATAACGTTTACCTTGTAATGAATAAGGTAAATGAACGACGAGACCTGCATAGTAGTCTATATATCTATACTAATCCCGACTCTGCGAATGAATACCCGCGGTCCTGACTGGAAAACAACGACTCGTGGGTCGCATGTGCCTCTTTGTTTCCTTGCATGTGGCTCAGCCACAAAATAACCATTTTGGAAATTCATGTTTCATGTGTGGTTGTATGTTCAAATTCAAAGGTAGGAGGAATAGAATAGAAATATGTTTTAAGTTTTGCTCTCAGAAGACTATTTAACCGCTGTGTTATTGATATTTTGACTCTTGACTAATGAGTTTGCCGACCACTGACGTTGTCTACTGGCAATTTAATAACATTAGTTTAAAATAATATTTATATACATATTCAGGAAAACCCATTATTATTGTAAAGTACATATTTACAAGATACGTACAAAATATACGTCAAACAAAAAATTAATACAATGTTTATAGGTACCTACTTATCATATATATATATACATATACGCACTCACGCCTGTAATCCCCGAAGGTACTTACCTTACTATGTACCTACTTATCAATGAATATGAAACTTAAAATTTGACCAATTATAGTAAATTTTATTTATATCTTTATAAGTACATCTTAAAAAGAAAATTAAAGACAAAAGAACCTTAAAAATTATAGCGATGTACAAATGGCGGTCTTATCGCTAACTGCGATTTTTTCCAGACAACCTTTATTTTATTGTAATATCTAGAACTAAATTCAAAATAACAACTTAATGACGTTATTTTTATTTCATTATACGACTTCTACAAGCGGCAACGAAATATTAGTTTTCAAGCTTTTCCCAAACATAAACAAACATTGTCACGTGTAAATCGTTTCCGCACAAAATTGAGCACAGACGCGAGGCGACGTGGCGCGTTTTCAATTTACACCATAAAGGAGTTTGCTATTTTTTTTTATAAAGCTTTTTTATAATTTTAATCAATAAGTTACATTGCCCAACTAAAAGGATTTTAATAATCCACACAAAAAGTTAGGATCCTTTAAAATTTGGTGGTAGTTGTCGAATGAAACGACTACACGACTAGTAATGTGATGTCACTGCATTTACCTACCCCGGCCGCACAATTAGGATAATGCTTTCTGATCGTGTGCTGCTGGGCTTAAAATCATTACTCTCTCACTTTCCATTTAATTTGGATATTGTTTCATAGAAATATTTTTTCATGGTATTTTCTGGTGTTTATTACAATTTCTCTATGTATTCTAAACATGTAAAGATAGCGAACTAAAATCATGACTACAATGATTATGTACATACATAACGAAATACATAATAGCTGTGAAGATACAAATTGTTTATGAATCAATTATACAATGCGACCCGTGATCTATGAATGCATACTGGCCATAATCAACAATATACACCTCGTGAGGAAACAAACGAACAGTCCCTACCATTTATATGGTACAGTGCGTAATATACCAAAAGCAAATAAGAACGTTGTGCATACCAGTGGTGGTTGTGTTCGCTATGCTCTGTGGTGGTGCCGGCTGCGTGAGGAGCGCTTCAGCGCTTTGATGCTGCACGCCGCCGGCCACCGTCTGCGCTGCCAGGGTCTTGCGCGGATCGTCCCATGTCGTCGTTTTTGTTATGTGACTGAAAAGATGCAAAAAAACTATCAGAAAAAAATATTGTAGGTACATACTATAAGTATTGAGAGCGTTAGGAAACAATTGCTCAGTGAAGCGATAAATAAAATTCATCGCTCGCACGTAAGTCGTAAGACGATAATGAACTCTCCGCGCTATCTGTCGGCATATTCAAAAATACTTCCTATTCACTGTTAACAAATTGAGAAAGGCGAAAACAAATAAAATACTATTTTGAATTAAGTACTTCGCATTAAAAAGAAAAACTTTGCATTACACACATTTAGCAAGTTTGAGACTGGCCGCATTGGATTTGCCACGAAATGAAATTTAAAGAGCGTCATGTTGAAAGTGAAAGTTTTAGAGGATTAAACAAACGAAAGAGGGCAGAAAACATTTAACTTTAGACAATCCTGCCAATATCACAAAGTAAAGAGATGGCAGTTTCCAATAAAAACGTTAATCGCGATGAGTATGGTGGGCACATCGCAATGTTCATTATAAACCCGTTAGCAACATCAGCGTCGCGTCGTGTGAGCCAAATCTTCCCACTTAGCGGTCGATGTGACCAATTTGTAGACAAACCGGACACGCTGAGCGTGCGAGTGCGACCCAGTGAAGCCGTTCCGGCATGATGAATGATTCTTTTACTTTCTTTACACTGAAAGTAGGCACTAGGCTCTAGACACTCTTCAAGTGATCAGACATACATCGCCGCGTTTGGGCTGTGCTAGACGACACTTAAATGTTTATAGTCCGCAGTCACTATCGGACTGATTTGCCTCTTAACACTCAAGATGGTCAAATACAATGGAATAATGGTGCAATGGAAAACAGCTTGGGGCATTACCACGACAAATCGATTTGCACGAAGCGGTAATGAACTTGGCCCCACAATCAGCTATTGCTGATGTCACGCTAGGCACCTGTATAATGCGCACCTGCTGTATTACTTTATCAATAACGCCTTATTACTTCCTAAGAAACATATAACCTTTAATTCAAGATGAAGGTGGAAATGAAGAATACGCGAGCCTTATTAACTGTTTGCATCTTGCAACATTAAACTAGTATGTTCTATACGATTGTACAACTTGAAGAGACAAAAAAAAGAACACTGAATGAATGTCTGGTTATTTTGCATGAAATTTGTGAATCGTTTACTCATACTTTATATAAAATATTGTATACCTTTTATCCGTTTCATACCAATCACGCAAAAACGGGTTTGAATAAAACGTAGCACAAAGAAATAAATATATCAATTCATGAATCAAGTTTAATTGGCGACTATAACTTGTGAATTAGTTTTGGGTGAAGCTGCGAGCAACATGTAGGTATGTAGTTTTATATTTATATATTTTGACTTATTAGTAAATGTTCAGAAAGTTACTTCTCTCACTTTGTTTGAACAAAGTAAAGAAATGTAAGTGCAAATAGAAACAAATACATAAATAGTCTTCCAACACAGATAGATTAATTGCCTAAGAATTTCATTTTTTACGGCAGCGGCCAGCAAACCAGCAAGTGGATCACCACCAAAGGACCTGGAATCTCTCTCAAATCTCTGTAGACAAAGAGATTTGAGAAGGGAGGGAGATTTAGGCCTCTGAATATCTCACTCACGAAACGCAAGTCACAACAGCAAGCTGCCACTTCACATCTAGGAGTGATAAAAGATTTGCCATGTACGAGTGGTAGAGCCACGCTGTAGACAATTTTGTCTACAGCATGAATGGGCCGGCTCGTCCGGGTCGTTACCACTGTCTCACAGAAAACTGACGTAAAGTAGCAGCTTGCTGCTGCGTTTCGTACGGTGAGTGAGATATTCGGAGGCCCAAATCCCCTACCCTTCCCAATTCCTTAATTATCCCTTTCCTTTAAGGTCGGCAACGTGCCCATGATTCTTTTGGTATTGTGGGCGTACATGGGCGGTGGTGTTCACTTACCATCGGGTGACCCAAGGACAGTGGTTAGAGGGCCGCGGCAGGGTATAATGTATTAAAGGCACTGGTATGAGATGTCTGCCACTCATGAGTGTATCATTACGCTGTACGCTTATTCAGCGAAACTGTAGCTCATGTTGCATAACACAGACCGCACAACTGTTTTGCTGTCGCGATGCGTCGATCCGAACCTGCGCATCACTTTTGTTTGTACACATCTCATTATTTTCTCGTCTTGTGTACAAAACACGGACGCACTTGTTCTCAGAAATCGAACAGAAATTGGCATCGTAGCAACTTATTAAATAAAAGAATATTCCAAATACAGACACGGACAGTCTCCGTGGCACAGCGAGCGAGTAGCCGGCTGTGAAACGAGAGGCCGAGTGTTTGATTCCCGCACCGAGACAAATGTTTGTGTGATACACAAATATTGGTTTCGGCTTTGGGTGTTGTGGGACCGCAAGTCCCTCGTAGTTCCTGAAACCCGCGATACAGGTTAACCTAGTATGGAAGTCAGGACTATATATGTAACTGTTGGGGTTATTTACATACTCGTATTATAATGTAAACAATATTTACATAGTTCTAATATAAAATTCTTGGCAGTAATTAACCTTATGAATGGAATTGTCAGACTTACAACACCACGTAAAGGTAATTCCCATAACAGCATGTTGCTAATATTGTATCAATTTCATGTAAACGTGCTGACGGTTGATAATATTCCTAATTCTTCTATTCATGTTAACGGCTATACTTAAATGCAATAATTTACATAAATTGGAATAATATACATGTATCTTCAGGAAACGAAATCAGGCAACATGTTTAATAATGTAATGCAACCGCGCTCTAGGCCTCTGGCACAAGTATGACACAAGCGCGTATGGGTCCGAGCACATCGGGCGAGGCGATACGAAAATTGTTTTCAACGGCCAAAACAGTATCGACTGCTTGTGTTGAAGCATTGGAGAATGAATGTCAGTGTCGGAACATAGACATACGCCAGACTGCGATCCTCGCGCAGATTCATGGTGATTCGAGAAATCGCAAATTTGATTCGCCTAAAGCGTGCCGGGTTAAGATCTTCGTGTCCAAACTCTGCAACCTGCGCTGCGACTCGCCAGAGGTGCTTTTAACCTTAAGCCGTAAAGGTCAAATTGAAATTAAAAGTGTTCTATTTGTAATCGAGTTAAGAAACAACAAAATATATGTTGAATATCAAACCATCTCTCATCTCTACCATCATATTGAAGTAATAATTTTCCAACTACTCTACTACACCACACCATATACGCATAAAGAGCCTTATGAAACTACGCGCCATTTCTCTCGCGCGAAGGCCTTCCACTGTTGCACAATAGTGGTGTGTTGGTTGCTATCTGGTAGTCGACAACACGCCACTATACCTGTTATTCTACTCTCGAATTAGAATGCTATCGAGATTGTTAATCGAATGATACCATGTTGCGACGTGCTCAATTATAATGGTAATTCTCGACATTAGTGTATAATACCACCATGCTATATATATATATATATATATTATTATAGCATATGCCTTTTGACAGCCTCCGTCCCGCGGTGTTCGGGGAGCCGGCTGTGAAAGAAGAGACCTCGGGTTCTATCGCCACATTGAGAAAAAAAATTGATCCACAACATTTTATATTTTGTTTCGGGTCTAGGTGTTGAAGCACCGTAAGTCTCTCGGAGTTCCTAAAACCTACGACATATACAATGCTAATTAGTATCTTAGGGTGGGGTCAGGAGTGAGGACTACGTGTATGAGTTGACTGTATTACTTAAGTATTTAGTTTGTAGAAAAGTGGCAACGTGTAAACCCTGATCGCGAACAAAGTAAACCGTAAACAGAATCGCGAGCACAATATGACGAATTCGGTGAAATGCCTCGTGTTTCAATTAAACGGAAAATAAAGTTGGCATCGCGTCCGTCGACGTAAAATAAACATTAAAATAACTATGATGGTTGAGGAGCTACTCACAAAATCTCATTCAGCTGCCAATACATTACCGTACTTACTTACCCACACTAACAAGTACCAAAACGAAATTTGGTTTAAATAACAGACGAGACAATGTCGAAACTCGGTTCCCATTGCGGGTTGTAGGGTCAGACGGCGAGTCGCCCCACATAGTACCGAATCTACCGTCTAATCATGATGAGAAGGCGGACCCTGGCATTAAGCAAGGATAACGCCAAGCAGTAAGAAAGATGCACCCATGGGGTTTCATATATTAAGTATTCCTCCACTTGGTACACAAGGAGGAATAAGGATACAGTTCATTTTTCTTTATCCGACTTAAAATGTAAAAGAACGAGTAAATTATTTTACTTATTCTATCAAAATTAGTGCTCTATTTGTATGTAATTATTGTTGTGTACATATATAAGTCTATGTAAGTGGTCTAACAACTATTATGTTTTTACGATTTGTTAATTCATTATTAATTATTGTACCAGGCTCATTAACCTACAGGTCATTTTTTATCTGGGCGCAGTTGTAATGCTTACGCGATACGACTGCTGTGCTGAGGTCGCAGGTTCGATCCCCGGGTGGGTTAAAAGTGATATTGGGTTTTTCTATCATGAAATGGTTAGTAACAGCCCGGAATCTGGAATTGTGCCCAGTATATTGGTAGGCTCGCCCCATATCACATCATCGGCGGAAATAATCTTGGCGAAATGTGGGTGTTACCTGTGTATAAACTGGTTGCAACTCTGCCTACCCCTTCGAGGAATATAGGCGTGAGTGCGTATGAATATTGTATGTATGCGCTGAGAACTACCTAATAAAAAATCACAAAGGCATAATAGGTATAATTTCTTCGTTAGTACAATACTTACCATAGTTTATTGAATACTCTATCTAATATTTAATTAGGTGTCACGGCTCAAGTTTATTACTTTATATCAAACCCATATCGTCCTTATTGTTCTCTATAAGTTTAAACATATTGGCAATTTTTTTTGTTAAGTAATTAATATGTAAATAATGCATCACCTGCATTTGCTTCCCGGCACGGCAAACTGACTGCTCTGAACCTCACATCGTGCAGTCCAAACATACTCGACCCGAAAGGATATAATGTGAAAGATTACTTGGAAGCCAAAACAGCTTGGAATTGAGCCGCTCACTCCTTACAAAATTGGCTGTACATAGTTCTCTTTTTTATATATTATATTATTTAATATTGACTGCTCTATTGGCGCAATATTAGTATGTACGGGAATATTGACATTTTGAATTTTTTATTATTAATTATTACATTTTGTATTTTTTTTAAGTGAGTGCGAGTGCTACGTATGTCTGGTATACTCTTGGCTATCTCTTGAAAGGGCCAATCCAGTTCTGTACATTACACTCGCATAATTTCTGTAAAACAATGTCTGGACATTAAAAGAGGCCATAACCCATGAGTTTGTTTCGGCATTTCTTCTCATGGCTAGCCCCGAAATGGTGTCGTAAATGTAATGTAGTGTTAGGGTATTCCCTTTTTATTGGTGAATTGAGGGTGTCTTAGAAAACGACGTTGGGTACATTGGAATAATAACTGTGCGGTACAGTGGTAGAAGGGTGGACAAATCGTATTATAAATAATAAATAAATAAATACACCCAACAGTCACACACATAGTCCTGACCCCACACTAGGTTAACCTGTATCGTGGGTATCAGGAACTACGAGGGACTTGCGGTCCCACAACACCCAGACCCGAGACAAATATTAGTGGATCACACAAACATTTGTCTCGGTGCGGGAATCGAACCCACGGCCTCTCGCTTCGCAGCCGGCTACTCGCCCGCTGCGCCACGGAGGCTGTCGTATAAAAGAGGTCGCCGCCATAACTGGAGGCCATTTGCCAGTTGTCAGTGCCTAGGGTTCAGTCGTAGTCTAGTTCTTAGTGATCAGTGCTCAGTCAATAGTCCAAGAGTTTATTACGCGGTAGCTCTGCCGGTTTACTATTCGGTTCTAGTTCAGCCTTAGTTATAATTAAATAGAGAGCGGTCTCTAGAGAATCCTGACATGGGGTTGTGGCCTGTAAAGCAGTTGATAACCGCCGTTTTGTATTTTTAAAATAACACGTCTTGTGTAACATCTAAAAGTAGCATAAAAAATGATTGACATGTAAATGTGATATTTATGATCCAATTGACAGCATAAATGATTTGAATTTGACCATCATGAGATTCTGCATCATTTCCTAAGACAAATCCTTAAACTATCAGGTTAGTATCCCATCGACATCCTCCTTCTTCCACCTGTTCTTATCCCACTCGCAGTGGGGTCGATAGGTGCAACATGTTTTTAACACATGTTACAGAAAGATATGGCTTGTAGTTTTTACAACCGGCCGCCTGCCTGACGTTTAACCCCTCTGGGAAGAAAACACCCAGACCCGAAACAGATATTTGTGGATCACACAAACATTTTTGTCTCAGCCTCTCACTTCATAGCCAGCTCGGCAACTGTGCCATGGACTCTATCGAATCTGTCGGCTAACCGATCGACATGTTAATCAAAATCTATAATTTGATTTGTTTACTTGAGTAAACAATAATTTGCGCGCTGTACTAACCTATTTATCACGACTCACGGGAACGATAAACAGATAACGATAAAACATATTTACAGATGATACATGATGTTAAAAACCAGTTCATTAATATATACCGTGTTGTGGATAAATAGACGCAAAATAAGTGGAAAGTTTTCACGAGTTTATAATCAATTTTGTTCGCCCATAGCGGTCCCGAGATGAAAGAACGTTTCTAGCTGATGCAGCGAATGCACAATAAACAATCCGATTAGCTAGTTAAATCGAGTACAGACTGCACACACCAGGTCTCGCTCCTAAGATGGCGTTGGCTGGCACCGGATACGCGTCATGTCAGACGCACATCCTCGTCTGCTGTTATTTTCCCGGTTTTACACTTGTACAGACAAAGCTGAGAGCACAGACAACACAATTAACAGCAGGCACAGAAGCCGAGTAACCTCGAAATAAATCAGCTTTATTTACTCTTGGATTGATTGCGTAATCGTCTTGATTGCGCGGTTACAATATTGCGCTTGAAGGTGTAATTCAAATAGCGGAAAACAAACTAATGAGGAGAGGAATTGCAAATCTCGATATAACACGAATAAAATTAACGCGCGTAGCGAACTCGTCCTATAACATTTACTATTTCAATCATAAATTCACAATGTCATACAACGTAACGTGTTCCTAGTTCCTACATTACTACTTGAGGTTTTCATGTGATTTTCTATGACAAACTTCGTGGCTTCCCTTTGATTTTGAAACAAGGAATCGCTAATAATATTTGATAAGCATTATGGTCTTGAGTCCTCATTCAATATGACCACACATAAGTGCTATGAATTCAACATAGAAATAAATAGAATTATTAGCTACTGACGATACCTGATATTTATTACGATAACCTACTTATTATAAATGTGAATTCGGATGTTTGTTAGCCAATCACGCCCTAACGGCTGAATGGATTTGGATGAAATATGGCACTCAGGTAGACCATGTTTAGAACAGATCTGGATAAATACACAGATTACTTTTTATGCCGGATAAAGACACTAACGCGGGCGGAGCCACGAACAATTACAACAATTACAGTTATTGACGTTTGTTTTATATACAAAACGCACAAAAATTATACAGTGCGTAAATAAGTAAGTGTGTGAAAACTCGCACATTATCTGCACATGTAAGTGTACTCGTGCAACCTTGAATGCACTTCACTTATTAAGACGTTAAAACGTAACTTTTTGGGGTAGTTTTTTACTTAATTTTTTCAAGTTTTAACCATTTACATATTGTGATCAGCAGTGTTTTTTTAATATAGGCCTACAAACGAGCAAGTGGGTTACCTGATGGTAAGTCAGCTCCACCGCCCATGTATAACAATACCAAAAAAGTTATGAGCGCGCTACCGACTTTAAAGAAAAGGGATAATTAAGTGATTGGAAAGAGGAGGGGGATATGAGCCTCCGGATATCTCACTCTGCACTCACCATACGAAACGCAGAAGCAAGCTGTTACTTTACGTCGGCTATGAGACAGTGGTAACGACCCGGTCTAGCCGACACATTCATTCTGTAGACAAAACTGTCTACAGCTTGGCTCTACCACTTACTCACATGCAAAATATGGCATAAGGTTGTTGGCGATTTTATAAACCTCTAACCTGGCATAAAATTGCCTGACAAACACCCAGATGTTGTACGCAGATTTTCCCGATTATTTTATTTCATAAAACTGAATTTCGAATTACCATTTATTTAGACATAATTATAGATGTTTTTTTCTTAAGATAAAAAGAGATCGTCCAAGAATGCAAAAATTGAGGCCATTGCCCACCAGTGGGACATCATAATAAATATACTAAAAAAAATTGAAAGTAATGGTAGTTTATAAATTAAATTCAAACCGAGCATAAATTCATTATTAGTATGGAATAGGAAACTGCTTTTGGTGGGACGTATTCGGGAGGTCGAATTTTCGATGAATGTCCTATCTGGCTGATTTACTGGATGGCATTGGTTATGTTGACTTTGAGGCCATCAATTGTTTGCGGTTTATTCGCATAGACCTGCGATGTAAGATAGCCCTAAAGAAAGAAGTCTAAAGACGTTAAATCGCACTATCCGGTGACTAGTTCAGATCGCCACCGCACGAGATAACCATGCCCTCAAATCGCTCGTGCAGAATTTCCGTCGTGGCCGCTGTGTGGCACGTAGCGCGAGCCTTTCTGTTGGATTTACAATCCACACGTTATCAGCATCCCTATCATCCAGATTAGACCGAAAGAAATTGCTCATCATCGATCTGTAGCGTTCGCCGTTAACGGTTATGGCAATGCCAGTTTCGTTTTGGAAGAAGTACGGACCGATGATTCCGCCATACCAAAATACACATTACACCGCATTACACACTACATCTTTCCATGGGGATCTGCCATACAGTAATAAACAATTCATAACAAATTTGACAGATGTCACTATAACAACTCCGTCAACGATAACAACATAGCTGCTATAACTTAACTTTCGAGCTTTTGACAAACCCGTTATATAAAACCTCAATAAGTATGCAGATTGTTCTAGTTCGTGGAAAAAGCGCAACGGGCAGTTTGTGTTGCAATAGTGGAATATCAACGCAATGTTAACATGCAAATTTCTTTGTAGTGGTAATGCAATAGATGATAGTATAAACAGCAGGTCGGTATCGCAAACCGTTAGCCGAAGTGTGTCGTTTCGTCAACATCACTGCATAGACAGTAAACTATAAGTGCGCAATATTACTTACTAGGTACATAAACATAGAAAGCGTATCATATCATATACCATAACAACATTTAAATTATGCGCTTTGGCAATCTTCGGATTTTTCATAAATAGGGAAATTTGAAAATATTTTACTTTCTTAATTTTTTAATCAACAATCAAAAAGACTTTTCACTATTGAGACACAATCAATCTAAACTTAGTATTATTTCAAATTATAAAAAGTATAGATCTTTACGAGAAGCTATTTACTATAATCATTATTTAAACAGATCTTAATCGCGTTTGATTTTGAAGGTAACTGTTTATTTATTTATTTCCCGACGTTTCGACTGAGTTGCATCGGCCATCGGTCACGGGTTTACTGTTTATTAATAATTATTATAGTATGTACTTATACAAATCGGTCTAAAAACATTTATTGAGAAGCTATTTGTCAGGAGTCGTATTTATTTATTTTATTTTATAATACACAATACAGATTACAATTATTGCAAAGATATGAGATAAAATTATACAGTTATGAGCTAGATTGTAGTCCAAAAAAATATGTGTACATAGAAAAGTAATGTAGAAGAGTGTTAGACGTTACAAATATTTAGAATTCCTCCGTGGCGCTGCGGGCGAGTAGCCGGTTGCGAAGCGAGAGGCCGTGGGTTCGATTCCCGCACCGAGACAAATGTTTGTGCGATCCACAAATATTTGTTTCGGGTCTGGGTGTTGTGGGACCGCAAGTCCTTCGTAGTTCCTGATACCCACCATACAGGTTAACCTAGTGTGGGGTCCACGCCACGGCGCGGCGACGTTCCGACTGACACAGGTCCTCACTGGCCATGGCAGTTTCGGCCGGTACCTGTGTCAAATAGTCGGCACAGAGGAGTCGGCCGTGTGTCACCACTGTGACAACTGTCCGCAGGATACGGCCCAACATACATTGGAGGAATGCCCAGCCTGGGACGAGGAACGCAGCGCTCTCGTTGCAGTCGTCGGAGGAGACCTCTCACTGCCGGCAGTGGTATCCGCCATGGTCGACAGTCGGAGGTCCTGGCGTGCGGTGGCCCACTTCTGCGAGGCCGTAATCTTGCAGAAGGAGAGTGCCGAGAGGGATCGGGAACGAGCCGATCCCTCCCGCCGCCAGAGGAGACGTAGGAGACGCCGGGGTGACGACTGACCGGCGTCTCCCGCCCTGTGGATTGGGGGCGTTTGGAGAATTCCGCCACGGTATCCCCTGCCTGTCGTAAGAGGCGACTAATAGGGGCCATCGGGGGTCGCGGGCGCACAGCGGGGGGCTGTTGTAGCGCCCTTTATATTTAACATTCTTGTATGTGCGACCCCGGGATGGACGGCAGCACGGGTGGTTGGCCTCGTTGCTGCCGTTGACGCCGAGAGCGTCCTTCGGTGGCGGGGGCTTCTGAGCCCCCCATATTTGAAGACGGGCCGCAAGGCGGCACCGCGCAGGGACGGTACCGGCTGAAGCCGGGGCGCTTCTCGCCTCGGGAACCCGGGGCCGTTCCTAATGCGCCGAAGATGGCCACCGCGGGGTTTTTAGTTGGTATGCCGGTATAGGGTGTATATAGTGTCAGGGACTCGGCCCAGCGGTCGCCTGGATGTTTACCATCTCTCCCGGGCGGCTTAACGTTGGGTCGTAAGGCCGGTGAACCCAACATAACCGTTCCGCTTCCCCCCGGGGCGGGCGGTAGCAATAAGTCGCTTTTCCCCGCGACAAAAAAAAAAAAAAAAAAAAAAAAAAAAAAAAAAAAAAAAAAAAAAAAGTGGGGTCAGGACTATGTGTGTGACTGTTGGGTGTATTTATTACTTATTTATTATTTAATTGCATGAAAACAGATTAAGTTACCAATAAAGAAATATCAGGAGAATCCAGACGATTCTCGACCATCTGGCAACCCTAGGTCCAAGCCCAGTAGGACGACTGTATAAAACACAGGGTTGATGTTTAACCGACTTAAAAAGGGGATTCTGTACCTATTTTTATGTAATACGTTTCAACTTTTAATAGATAAGTGTCGTTCCTTACTCCATGTACGACATAAAAAGAGCATTATTCAATAATTGTGTAGATACAGTTTTGTATATTCGCACCGATCTGGCAGATAACCGAACCGAACTAATTCTAACCGTGACTCATTCATTCACATGAATAAACTCTTACGTTTTACTAACCACCAAAATGTATTTACGTTAGCCGATTTTTACAACTAAAGACAACTGCGTTTAATCAATGCTCATATTATTACAATTTATTTTAAGACGTAGGTACACTAATAACAATTGTCAAAATAATTAATTGTATGTATTATCAAGACTAGTTAAACATGATATAAAAGTAGTTACACATACTTATGTACTTTGAGAATATATTTGGTGTTGTTTTGGTGACAATTCCACGAGTTTCGCGCACTGGATTGTAGGTTTTTCACCGAGAACAACATGGCGGAGACGGCATTCTAAATTTGAATCTCGGACGAGTCGGCGCTCGCGTACGTAAATAAACGCACACACCAATAATCAGTAACACTATACAAGTGTTAGAATAACGTGCAATGCAGCTACCTATATTACCTTCACGAATTCATTAACTGAACACGTACGTACAGAGAAACAATTTCCTGATATAAACTAGTCATGTAAGTATTTAGAATATTAATAAAACGGCAAAATCTTATCAAAACATTCCCATTTGTTATCAATGAGTAGAAATTATTTAGTTTGCAGGAAGACGTAACGTGCGTCTCATATGCGCTTGACAATCGGCAGATCTAATATTACGCCGTGTACAGTGTACTATCTACCTACATCCAAAGCGCACATTATACCCACACAAACAGAAGTGGACGAAAACGTACAAGTGACGCATCGACTTCCGGCCGATGATTTTATTATCAGATCTACTGTTCCACTCGTAACGTGAGTACACAATTTGTTTTTCCTAAGATTTGTAAATTTTAATAAGAAGATTAGTTAACTAAGACGACCTCTAGGCTTGTAGAAGTAATCGTATATATTTTAATAATGACTATTTGATGGCTCTTAAATTATGAATAGTATCTGGATAATAGTATACGGGTTAAAAATGTTGATGTTTTATAATTTGGTCAAACAAGTTGTTTCACCAATAGGTAAAGGTACAGCCCATAATTTGTCTAAAATTTCACAATTAAAAGTAGTATTTTGAGTTTAAAATTCGTGATCGCCCGCGCCGCGCCGCCCGGCGCAGCCACATGAGCTTTTGATGTAGCGAAGCATTAAATCAATCTGTTGTTTTCTTGTCGTTGGCCAAAGAGCGCCGGCGGGCGTGGCGCCATACCCACCACTAGACAGTAGACACAACACTGTTGTTTTAGGACACAATGTTGTCAAAGCTTTATTTGCGAAAAAGAATATTTTTGTAATAATGACAATGATTTGTGAAGTTTAATTGGGCCACCAACATCTTAGGCCCAAAGTCAATCTCATCTACATGTGGTACACTCTGCAGGGCAATGGCGAAGTTGGTTCCCGTTGCTGGTTGGGTGGTCAGACGGCGAGTCGCCCCTCATAATACCAAATACACTAGCTATCAATCATGATGGGAAGGCGGATCGTGGTATTAAGCCGGAATAACGCCAGGTAGAAAGAAAGAGATTTGTGTAAGTAGTAATGTGCGTTAATGAACAAATATGACTATATTCAAGCCATTTATTCTCCGCTGTTTCTGATCACCGTTAAATTAAGCGCATAGACTGGAGGTATCCAGTAAATGGTACTTTACCTGACATACGGGAAATAGGCGCTTTGTAGTTGAGGACAAAACTAGCATAGATAAGTATTTATTGATACGTAGTGCGTACGCAAAGGCGCGGGCGCGGGCGGTGTCGCAACTCGTAGCCCGCAGGCAGGTCGCACGCACGCCCGATGCAGGCTGTCGCCTGTCAGTCGCGTCGGTCGTGGAACGTTCCGCAGCTCGAACAGATCGGACGCGGGCTTGGTGGCAAGTACTAACTAGTCGGCCTTGCCACTCAGTGGCCTGTCTCTCGCTGCACCAGAGGTTAACAACATGTTTTTTCCTCTAACTTTAGAAAGTAACGAGATAATAAGTTTCGTTTGGTTTATCTTGCACAAATTATAGTATGTGATACTTTTAAACTTTGCCCGCGATCGCCAATAACACGCTGATAAGGTGTTATATATTTAAACAATACATAATAAGAAAATTACTAATTCACAAATAAAAATAGGGTTCAGATATTCCCTGGCATTTTAACGATATTAGAGTATAAACTATTATCTCATAAACTCATAAATAATATATCTTGGTTTACCTTACAAATAGTCATGATGTGTGGAACTGTCAAATTATTATTACAAAGATAATAATGCTTATTAAAATATATGTATCTATTTAAATCAATTTAAACATATCAATTAGTGTATTATAATCATTTAAATATACTAATTTAATAGTTGGCAACATAGGATATGATAGGAATGGATTTGCATTAGTGCACAAGAAACAAGGATAACAACGTCGTGACTTGTGAGTTGTGACCCAGCCAACATCTGAGTCAGTGTTAGGTCGCCGAGAGCCTCAACATCCGGGTCGACGCCACACACTTATCTCACACTCCCTTCGAAACTTGACGGTATTTCTCGGAAAAACGATTAAGCAACAAAAATCATTTCAGTTTTTATGTATCGGAAGTTCTTCGAAGAACCGCTTTTCAATTTTTACCTTTTACTGACGTGAGTCAATAATTCATCGTACAATGACAGCGTCGATATTGGATAATATTACAACTACTATCAACATACGACTACGATTAAATACTAGCTAGTAAGACTAAAGTTACGCGTTTCGTTTTTGTTTCGAAACAATGGTCGTATTTCTGGGCTTCGAAAGATACTTAAAATTTTCTAAAATGATCAATAAGTATACAAGTTTAGATGGTAGTGAATTCGTGAATTTGGATGTTTGTTAATCAATCACGTCTTAAAGGCTGAACGGATTTGGATGGAATTGGGTACAGAGATAAACCATGACCTGACATCGGACATAGGCTACATCTTATCCTAGATAAAGACATGCACGGGATCGGAGCGGTGTACAAAGCTATTACGAAAATAATGAACATAACTAATTTTATGAAATGGCAAAACGTGATGAATTTGAAGCAAATTAACTGAAACCACGTGAGTGCTAGCAACAGAATTGTAACGTAACTCACATAGTCTGTTAATAACCTAACCGTTAAAAACTCCCGACGTTAATTAGCAACACAACTATCATCTATCAACTTTTAACCGGCTGAACAGATTTTCTTCACACATAGCTAAAAACAATCTCGATTAAATTACCTTTCAAAAAATAAAATCACATTCAAATCGGTCCATTCGTTAACACTAAACGGGTCCAATTGCCACAGCAGCAGCATACGCACACGCAAACACGCGCGCACACAAAAGCTTTTGTGTAGTCCTCCGCCTCCGTGAGTCTTTTTCTACGATAAAATTTTGTTTATTGGAGGTCTGCTTTACATAATAATAAAAACGGCATCGAAATCCGTTCAGTCGTTTTCATGTGATCCGCGAAAAAAATATGTAAACAAACTACTTTTATTATAATAATATTATAGTATTACATGTCCATATAGATGACGGTTGAGTAGCAAGACGTGCAATACATATTCTCGCTTCTCGTACGACTTACGAGACACTCTCCACAGTATACCTAAATGGCACTCAATTTAACCCAATTTAGAACTTACTCATTTTTTGAAGTAAAAAAATAATAACCAACCTAGTTTAGGTTGGAATATAGGTTAGATCGAACGTTATTTTATTTACAGGTTATACTTACTAATATTTTTTTGTAAAATACTCACAAAAATCGAATATAAATTCTAGAGCAGTCTAAACTGCAACGATGAATATCGGGGGCATTTCTAAACACATTCCCAATTAAACTTTTATAAAATAAAAAATAACTTCATGAGAGCGAAGACTGTAAAAGCTAGAGCAGAATTTCTAATAAACTAGCTGTCCCGCGTGGTTTCACCCGCAACTACAGCAGCGCCACCTACCGGGTCCAATTGTGAATCTAAACCATCCAGGGCGCCACCCAAACGCATACAAAAAAAAAACATTCAAATCGGTCCAGCCGTTTAGGAAGAGTTCTGTCACATACACACGTACAGTAGAATTATATATATATATAAAGATATGACATCTTAATTATGCAAAGATAATAATTAACGCTATCGTAATAGATAAGATGACACTCAATTTATCTACCTACCAAACGTTATCACATTATTGTCAGAGGTGATTTATTGCAAACACGAATATACTTTAATTAAAAGGTAGACAAATAGTTTAAATCACGTCCACCAATGAGAATACTTACTAACTATTCAAGCGACAAGCATACTCAAAATGCAATATGCATTATTAGTTATCAAATATTACCAAAACATTGTAGAATTGCATGGAGATAGAAAATAATGAGTATCATACATTCGAATTTGACTGAACTTAGTATTATCAGGTTATTAAGCTGCACACATGTCCAGCCACAATTAAAAAAATATTCGTGGATTTAAAAAAGGAACGTTTTCTTATCCTAGCTCGGAGAAAGTAACTACGCTACACTTGATGGGAAGTGCAGTACATTTCAAGAATAGTGTCGACCAACGACAGACGATTCGTCTATCGCCAAAATCATTCCGGCCCGTATACATAATAATAGGACCACATATTGTTGGAACTGTAGAAACATAATATTCGGCATATGAAAGCCCATTATGTATTCTACAAAATTAGAAGTTAATTTATTTAATGGATCCTGCATTGAGCAAAGGATTACCTTACACATACGCTAAAGTCACTATTCGCAATGACCGTACGAATGGCAAAGAGCTCCGAATGCTGGTATTGTGCAGTTATTTAGACGGCCTGACTCACTAGGAGTTGTGTGGCGGAGAGCTGCGCCCTATAATTAGATGTTAATCAGCGAAAAACGCATGTGTCCGGCGCCACAGGAAGCCGGTCTGGCGCGAAATAATTCATGTGCAATACGCGACGCAACCATTCACATAATGGTAACGGCCAACTCGCGACTCGCGATACAGCGCCCATTCACTATGAATGCACACAGGAAGCTCTAATGGTTGCAGGCGTGAGCCGCCGTACGAGTCGCGTTCGCCACTCAGCGGTCGCCGTCGCGCTGCTACGCCGGAACTGGAAGTTGGCAGGAACCGTACAGTTAACACCACGGGCTAGACACCGTTTTAGGACATTATTGGAGTATGTAATATTTTACCGAGCATGGCAAATGCAGTCCTAAACTATTTTTTAGGGGCAGTTAGTGATTAAATTCGTTTATCGTTATTATTAATAATCATTGTTATATCTATATTTTATTCGTAGAGTAATGAAATTTAAGTCCATTGAGGTGATATATAAACCTGTCGCGGTAGTGTGATGCGGTAGCCGCTAGTTGCGAGGCTTCTATCCCGCACCGCGACACCGCCCGTGCCATGCCGCATGCGCCACCGTTGATGATCGTGGACTCCGTTCTACAAGTATGGATATACGTTCCCTCCCGTGATCCGACATTGCGAGGGCATCAATCTCGCTCGGATTTCCTCCCCGTGCCGTCATTACGTTTCCTCATCACTTGATTTAAGATGTGATTGGAATCACCCCATTTTTTCTACAAAATGATGTCCTTTCGTCACTATACTTTATAATCACTTTCGCAAAATACTTTAGAAGCATAGAAGTTATATCGAGATATGTTTTATATCTCGACAGCGCGTACTATTACTACTTAAAAATATACAGCACAAGTGTATTTTAAATTATTCACGTGTGTGATTATAGGCTTTCCTAATTATGCGACAAATAGTTTCCGTTGTTTATGAATATTTTATAATCCAAAATAAACACAAGCTTTTATAATTTAGCAAGATCACCTCAATCATATTAAATTACTATCGAAAGGAGACACGAGAGCAAAATCTCCATTTCCTACACGCGACGAAGATGACCGGGTGTATCGGCTGCCCCAAGCGAGTAGTCGTACCTGGCTACTAAATGACTTAGCGGTCCTTGAACCTCCCTGCTCCACACACCTATACGTCGCCATTGATGTAGCAGGGTAAAACCATCAAGCAGGTACATAAATCTCAACCTTCGTGACCCTTCTTTTTTATGTTTGAAACAGCTTAACGTTTAAGTAAAGTATAGGTTATAAATAATTCGTTAAAATGTCTTGAACTCAAGTTTGAAATGTCAACATAGCTAATAAATGTAAAACAGATCCTAGAAACAACATTTGTACAGTGATTAGTTTTACATAACCAGTTTAAAATTACTTGAATTTAACTAAAACAACATGAAACTATCTTTTCGAGAAAAAAATATTTGTTATTTTTAAGTGTTTATTATTGAAGTAGGTTTTATTTTATAATACTTAACTTATTTTTATTTTTTTAGTGTTAGTGCACGGAATCTCCAATAGAAACCGAATCCCGAATCTAAATAAGTTTGCAATTATCTCTTGTACCCCATAAACAGATCTTATCCGAATTTATGAGACAACACACGACATAAAAAAAAACCTTTTCGAATACAACAAAAAGGATAATCAAAATATGTTCACTTTTGAGATACCGCGTCCCATATTACATATATTAAAATAACAATTGTATAGAGAAACTTTTTGTTCAATATCCGTAGACTTTATATTTAACATTCAGCCAAACTAAAACTGCGGGCATACTAAATATTAAATTGCAAGTCGAAATGTAGGACAATCGCAACAAAGCACTCGTTGCGAAATAGTAAAGGCGAGAAGGGAGCTTAGGCATCCCGCCCCCGAGAAGCAAAATGTCACAGCGATTTACATAACATTCGTCCCAGTTACGATTGTTTAAATATTCAAGGTCAAATAACAAAACTGCATTCATTTATTACACCCTTTCAAAAGCCATGAACTTTGCTTTGACTCCTAACAATCTAAAGGGCAATCGATACATCAATGAGCAAGAAACTTGTGTATATATGATGCACATTTCTAGATGTCTAACTTAAAGGGCACGTCACGATTCACAACACTACACATTGTAAAATAGTCAGATGAAGTCATTGCTAATGTACCTACACTGTGAAGTTGATCAAATAGCACCAATGGAGAATAAATAAAATCGATCGGTAAAGAAATTCTAGTAGCACATTTACTACCAAAATCGACTATATTAGCCACACCAGAGCATGTCACCTACGCTCTACTGACTGAGACGCAGAAGTAGTCGCCGTAGCCGAAACCGGCATGGATGACATCAATCAGTTCTCAACTCTATAACTCGAATTTGGCGTCTCCCTTGATGTTCGACTTATAGAGGTTCTACTGTATTAATAACCCCCCACGGGAACCTTATCGTGGTGTGGGCTTACGGGAATAGAGTTTTATTTTAAACATCTGAACTCTCCATTTTATGGTACTAATTTACACCTTATCATCCGTTGT
Organism: Mimas tiliae; assembly: GCA_905332985.1. Classification (NCBI taxonomy): domain Eukaryota; kingdom Metazoa; phylum Arthropoda; class Insecta; order Lepidoptera; family Sphingidae; genus Mimas; species Mimas tiliae. The sequence goes on along the minus strand of HG995240.1, from coordinate 8,448,008 downwards.
GCTATTAATACCTTCATAACCAAGAATCCCAAACCAACCCTATTTGCCTCATGGAAACTCGTAATCTGTACAAAAAAATATCACTCACTCACTCACTGACTGAGTGAATACTCAACCACAATACCTCAAAAACTACTAAAACTAGGCTTATCAAATAAATCAGTCCATATAAGGCAGAGTTAAGCGTGATACATACAAAATAAACGCGTTGAATTGAGAATGTCCTCCGTTTTTTGGTTGATTACCGAACCGTTCGTTTCGGTAGTCCAGACACCTAATCCAAACAAGCTATTTTCGCTCATTCATTTTACCTCTTTAGTGATAAGAGCCACTCTCCACAGCTCGACATCATCCGTGTAGCCGACTGTAAAGCGAGAGGCCGCGGGTTCGATTCCCGCACTGAGACAAATGTGTGATCCACAAATATTTGTTTCGGGTCTGTATATTTACTCCCCAGAGGGTTTGACGTCAGTCAAGCGGACAGTCGTAAAAACTACAAGCCAAACCTTTCTGTAACCAGTGTTATAAACATGTTGCGCCGACCACACTGTGAGTGGGATAAAGGCAGAGAGTGGTAGAGCAACCCTGTAGGCAGTTTTGACTACAGCACGAATGGTTCGGCTCGAGCGGGTTTATTACCAATGTCTCACAGAAAAACGACGTGAAGTAGCAGATTTCTAGTGCGTTTCGTACGATAAGTGAGATATCAGGGCCCTTATACTATGAATACGCAATGAAGATCGGAAGATACATAGAATATAGTAGGAATAGAATAGTCATTACAATAATAATATAACGTACTACCACTAAGATGTCTTTCTTAGTGAAAACGTATATGAAAAATTATTGATTATTTATATTCATTGTTGTTTTCAAGAATATTATTGTTTGAATAGAAAAAATCATTTATAAAAATTCCATCATAGCACGTTGCAATGATAAAAAATATTAACCTTTTTACACATGATTTTACATTTTATTTTATTTATAATATTTTATAATATTTATTTTATTTTTTATTTTATTTATAAATGTTATTATTGTGATGGATATTCTATGTTACATTAGGTCTACATTTTTAAACGTAGTTACTTCGTATCCTTTTATAGCATAGGAGATCCTCTTCCGCTTCCCAATCTCTTAATCATCCCTTTTCTTTGAGGTCGACAACGCGTCCATGATTCTTCAGGTATTGTGGATGGGCGGTGGAGATCACTTACCATCAGGTGACCCACTTACTACTTTGCCGGCCTCTGCTATAAAATATAGTTACAGTACTTTTGATTCTAAAATGCAAAAATAGTGTCTAAGGAGCAAGCACGTTTTAGGGAATTATTGTTAGTGAGGTTCAAGTATACGTATTCTTATTTAATTTTATTGTACCTATTTATTTTAAAAGCTATCTGGAACGATTAAGCAAAACAGCGTGTCATTTGTTTAATTGTATAAAGTTGTATAAGGAAGAAGTATTTTCCGCGAATTTGTAATGAGTTTAATGATCAATTGCGTTATGGCGTCTTATTCCGAATAGGTAATAGTAGGTACTTATACTAATTTAATATCGTATATTAAATCATTACTGATATCATTTAAATAATTAAATTAATTTGTACACATATATAGAAATTGTGATTTAATTCTTTTACGATCATATTAAATGTCGCTTGAGGTGGTTTGGTCACATTTAGAAGAAACAACAGGAAAACGTCGGTCGCAGGTGCCTGAACCAGATCGTAGCAGGGATACGATACCGCGGATGGCTCAAAAATCGCTGGCTTGATGTATTGGAGGAAGACACGAGAGCCAATAATCTTAATACAGATGATGCTCAAGATCAGGCCAAGTGAAAAGTAGAAAGGCAGAACCTGTTACTAAATTGGGATAAGATAGAAAGAAAGAAGTGCTTAACTTTCATTATTATAGTTGATGTGAAATTAAAGTGTCTAAAATTTCTGTAAAATTTGATTTCGAGTCGTGTCACTTTTGAGACTCTTTTATCAATACATACTTATTTATTTGCAGAATGCTGACAAACAAGCAAGTGGGTCCCTTGATGTTAAATAATTTCCTCCGCACGAACTCCCAACAATACCAAAAGAAATGTAGACGAGTTGCCGACCTTATAGAAAATTCATAGGGTTTTGGAAGAGTGGCGGAAGATATCGAAAATGTCACTCAACATACGAAACGCAACAGCAAGCTACTACTGTGTCGGTTTTCTGTGAGGCAGTGGAATTACCCTAGCCAAGCCGGTCCATATAGCTGTAGACAAAACTATCAACAGTGTGACTCTAACACTTATAATAACTTAATAATAGTATTTTTTTAAATAGGTCTGTAAGTATTAAAGTAGATAATACTAAGTACCTACTCTCGTATGCGAGAGTCCGCCTGGGCAAGGCAACAGTGTGTAAACACTGTTGTGTTCCGGTTTGAAAGACATTGTGGCCAGTATAATAACTGGACATTATGAGAATTAATAGACATATAATCTCAGGATGACGAGCGCAGTGCAGTGCCACGCAATGCTTTGTGATTCAAAAGTTTTGGGTCGTGTTGCAACTGTTTATGGGCAGTCGTGTCGCTTACCATCAGGCGAGTAGTTTGCTCGTCTCGTTATTCGGCTATATAAAAAAGTACCTACATCACGATAAAGTAATACACATAACACATTATGATTTATATACCATTGAACTACATTTTTTAGTTTCTCATGTTTTTAGCCTGTTGGCAAGGTTCACAGCATGTTATCGGCTGACCATCGAAGATTACTGAATGATCGACGCCAATCCCAAGAACCGCGGCGAGTACTCAAAGGCCGGGGCGTAGCCGAGAGAAAAAAATCTATCCCTTTGTTACTAACAACTCAGGTGTACAGAAATAAAATAAAAACACCTCAGCATGAGCTGACAGTAACTAGAGACGCGACATTGCAACTGCACTTTGTCGATACTGTCACATATATTCTAGGAGCAACGACCAAGGGTTGGATTTTATACGTGTCATTGTGATTATAGTTTATGTTTTTTTAATATTTAGTTTGTGTTCATGCAATGATTCGGATTGGCTGAATAAAGCTTCGAGAAAATATCGAATAAGTCATATTTTATCAATAACTATTTATGTAATATTAAATAATAATGTTGACTGCCTCGGTGGCGCTGTTATAATGCATACGCGGTACACAGCGCTAGCTTGACGTATTGGAGAAACACATGAGAGCCAATGATCTTAATACAGATGATGCTCAAGATCAGGGGAAGTGAAAGATTTAAGCAGGAAGGGGGACCGTGGTACTAAGCCGGGCTTATATTATATAGTTGATGTAAAATTAGACTGCCTCGGTGGCGTAGTTGAATGCGTACGTGGTACGACTCCTGTGCTGAGGTTTCGCGTACGATCCCCGTGTCGGGTAAAAGTGATATTGGGTTTTTCTTTCTGGAAATGCTCAGAATAAGCCCGGAGTCTGGAATTGTACCCGGTATGGCGATGAAATAAGCTCGGCGAAATATGGGTATACTGGTTACACCTCTCCCTACCCTTTTGGGGAGGCGTGAGTGCGTATGTATTGTTGTAAGGTTCAATCTATTGTATGTTAGGAACATTTCTGTTCTAAGAACATAAAACTTTGTATTAACTATCCTTTTGGATCCTTTAGTGTGTGACCAAAAGACGTCAATCAGACGGAAAATAGTGTTTGCTATTAGCGTTTTCGCCGTCATTATGTAAATAAGGCAAAAACCAATTGCACTTCTATAGTTAGCAATTTCGAACCCAATATCTACTCGTATATACTACCCAAACCCAAAACCAATATTATTGTAAAATAAGACATAAAATAAAAAAAAATTACATCCAAATCCAATCTAACCAATTTTGACTAATAAGCTCAGTTTGAACTACTGATTAGATTTGACTTTTTTCTGCTTTACGGTTTTTTTTAAGACTATTTTTTTAAGGCCCTATTTTTGTTAAAAAGTTTTTATCTTATACAGTTTTGTGAAAATATCAAAATCGGTGTACAAATGCAGACATCATTGATCCGTGATTTCAGCCCCTTACGAATGGAATGAGACCAAGATAGATCAAATAAAACAAAGACTTATCAAAATCTGTTAAGTATTTTTGAATGAATGCAGGGTAAAATATACAAAATATAACTTACGTATACATTTATGCATATAACTCAATAAATAACAATGATTACCTAACGTACTTTATTACTAAAACCTTCCGTGGAATACGTAGATTACATTAGTGAAAGAATCATCAAAATCGATTCATTTGTTTTTACATACATTTTATTTATATACGGGTCGAATACACAACCTCCTTTTTTAAGTCAGTTAACAAGAAAGTATTTTACAAAAAACTGTTACACAAAGCTATATCGGTATCGATATTCATGCGATGGTAGACAGACACTATTTTGCAAGCTATTCGATAGCGAGTCCTGACAGGAAAGGCGATTACGGGCAGAGGGAGCGGGCAGGGTCGATTCCGAGAAGTCGGAGCGCACCGCAGCCTCCAAGGCTAACCGCGGTAACATCACAAGGCACGAGACGAGAGCTCGTTAACTTCTCCGCAACCACTGGATATGGTTGCCAACCATGTTGTAATATATCTAATATCCTGCTGTTAGGACCAAAATCTATATTTTGTACAATAAAATATTAATAGCTAAAAAATATTATAATATAATAATTTTAGCGTAAACCGGAATGCGGGAGATAAGTATAAACACGACCAAACAGAAAATTATAATGAAGCTACATTTTCAAAATTGTTTAAGGCCATGTTTTTTTTTATGGAGAGAATATCTAGAACTACTGATCCGATTCTGAATATTTTTCATCAATCGGAAGATATATTATCCCCGAGTGTTATAATATGAACGCTACTTTTCATTGTGATAAAGGTGAAGAAAAAGATAGTTTAAAGATAAATGTCCAGTTCAGGATAATAGAAATTAAAATTCACATGGATTAAAAGTGAAATCCATTGTTAATACATTATTTAAACCTCATATCATGGGTAAAATTTAAATATTTGTATACTAAGTCTTGTAAGTTTTATTGAACCATCGAAATATTTCGATGTATTTAACAGTTTTTTTTCGCCTAGTTTTTAGTGGATTTAGGTATGTAAGGTAGCAACCCTACTAGCAGACGAAAAAAGGACAGCACGAGCCGCACTCCTTACTCACTCTCACTGAAATCTTTGATTATATTCGTAATATTTCGCTATAGTTTACAAAAATGTTGCGTAAAGTCTACCTTTGAGTAGAGGTGCGCGGCCACTTAATAGGTTCACTGTGCATTGATATTACGCAGCTACAAAATCCTTAACACCCGAATATTGAAACGCTACTCAATGACCGACTGTCTAACGGCTACTTATTTTCATACTTTTTTGACACAGATAAGAGCGGCTTAACATGTTTAAGGCGATCTTAAATGTTTGTGTTGCGTTTCAGAATTCGGACGTAAGTATTACAAATAACTCCTACTGACAATTTACGTTATTGTAGATGGTTATCAACAACCAAAGTGTATTCGTTTACTTTAAGTAATTATATAAATATCCTTAAATGATTTTACGTATCTCATATATGCAAGAAAGGCAGTTCGTTTAAGCACATGCTTTCGTATAGCGGAGTGAAGAGTGAGGATATTCCGTGGCGTCAACGTGACGCCTTCGGTATGCCGAAATAACCGCACGCGTACCGGCGTGTTCAATGGGAAGCGCGCGGGAGGCGCGGGGGCGGACTTCGCGGCGCTCACGCCAAAATTAGACGTAAACACAACGAGGCACGAGGCGCCGTCGTCGACGACGCTGGCTTAACTCTCGTCGCGTCGCGTCTCTACAAACGTCGCTTTATGCTCTACTATATACCCTGACATACTACGAACTTTCCAAGAAACCGTAAATCCTTACGTTCGTCACGTTCAAATGTATGATGATCTGCTAAAAATAGTTTGTGATATCGTATTGTGGTATACTTACTATTAAATTACCGTAAATGTCGATCTATTTGATCGTAACTATTAGCAACGAATGGCAATTGAATAAATGATAACATATATCTCCTTGGGTAGGTTCTCAATAATACGTATTATCATTTAATAAAACATTATGCTCCTTCATTCGGGCTATTATGTAGTAATTTACTTACTCTCAAAGAGAATATAACTAACTTACTCTATTATTCGGGCTATAATAATATAAAAATAATCAATAATATAAACTAATCTTCAATATTATTTAACAAAATGTTAAATATTTAGGATCCAAATAATGTATAAAATCCAATACCTACATTTATCAAACACTGTTACTGAAATTTTTGAAGTAAAAGCTTAGGTAAAAGACGTCGTTGATACAAAAGCAAGAAAACCATGAGACTACCTTATCATACCTTATAGAAGAAGCTGCAAAGGGCAGAAGCTGTTTTTTGTGATAATTATCTGGGCGTAAAGTCAACACAACATTATGATAACATTGATAACTAAACATATGAATAAGAAGCCAAAAATAAAAATTGAGGTTATTGATCTATAAAAAAAATAGCTTGAAACTGCGAACACAACTCATTTTACTGACGCTTTCACAGATCAGAAAGAGGTTAAAGAGCTGAACTAATCCAGAACTACTTAACGAAACTAAACACACGTTCTCAACAAAAGCCTTAAATGACTGCGGTCTGCAACAAAAACAATAAGCCACGGCGCAGTATGAGTAAACTTATCAGTATTCAATAAAGGCGTACGCAGTAGCCAACGAGCAACAAACGTACAGAAAGAACATTACCGTGCCTTGCTGTGACATCGCATGACTAATAAGAGCACACCAATCTGGTTACAATAGGGAGACATTGACTTCAATCAAACCATAATAAAGAAACCATGCCATTCAACTTGAATATACTACCGAGTATTTACACAATTTAGCTCCTTATTTTTACTTGAATTGTGTAAATTTTAGTAGGCACTAGGCACATAATTTAACAGTATCTGTGGCGCAACAGGCGAGTAACCGACTGTGTAACGAGAAACTGCGTGTTCGGTTCCCACACCGAGACAGATCAGGGTGTTGCAGGTCCGCAAGTGTAAGATACAGGTTGACCTAGTGTGTCAGGAGTCAGGACTATTGAATGTATAAATATTATTATGTAAGTACTTATTATTTAGTAAATTATTTTGTTTTTGTCATTACTGGTGTAAATACGGCCTCCCATTTGATTCACCTAGTACAATCTAAATTCAATTAATAAAAAATATCGTTTAAAAATTACCTCTCAGTTAGGTACTGCTGAATTTCATGTCTCTATCTCCAGTGGTTTCGGTGTTGTGCGCTGTCTGTTCATACAAAAATACCATTAGAATTTCCGACTTTTCCTGTGATTTTCTTTCATACAACCCTTGTCCTGACATTTACAAACACACAAATAAAAGCAACAAAATCGATCGAGTCGTTCTCAAGTGATGATCTTACATACATGCAGCAATTGATTTTCATTTATAAAGATACATAGTTTTATTAGCATATACGAAATATATTATTGGTTTTGTTAGTGATGGTGGAGTACGTTTTTTTAGTGGAGGTCAATTAGACAAAGTTATCTTTGTGAATCTATCTGCATCGAAGTCCATTCAGCAGTTTTATGTAATGCGTGAACGAATTAACCAACAGACAGCACAGGCTACTGTTTTATTATTTACGTAAAACCATTGGAAAATAGACATACTTACATTGATAATGCTGTTTGATCGATAACTTCCGAACATAACTCCAATGAGATTATAGACAAAATAAATCAGGCGACCGTTATCAAAGAAGGATAACAATATTAAAATGTATATTTTGTAAGTACCAACACACCTTTAATGGTCTAGAATATAGACAAAGATATTCTCTATACAAAGATTAACTAACATATAAACAATAATTTTTCGTTCAAAAATATTATGAAATAATAAATTGAAAGACTCCGTGGCGCAGTGGACGAGTAGCCGGCTGTTACCACACCGAGACAAAATATTTTGTGTGATCCACAATTTTTTTTTCGTGTCTGGGTGTTTTCGCCCCAGAGGGGTTGACGGACGTCAGGCAGGCAGCAGGTCGAAAAACTACAGTCATGCCTAATCATTCTGTAACAGGTGTTAAAAAGCATGTTGCGCCGATCCCACTGCAAGTGTGATGAGGGCAGGTGAAAGAATATTAAGAAAATAATAATAATAATAATGATGTACATAGGTACTAATAGTTCTATATTATCAGTATAGTTCTATACATATAAAATTAAATGTCCTGACTGACTGATTCATTAACTAACACCTGGACTTAACCGATTGACCTAAAAAGTTTCAATTTTATTTTGACGGTGCAGCGTGGCATATTCCTATAAAACGTAAATATCACTAAAAATATTTATTTTGTTAATCCACCCATAAAAGGGTAACAAGGGAAAGCTTGTATGGGAAATAATAATTTTATGATCTTTATTTGAAACTTTGTATGTTTGTCTACACAATTAATGAAAGTTGAAACACGTAATTCAACGTTTTTCAAAATTCGAACTCTTATGTGAGAAAGATGGTGGCATATTTTTTACCCCAGAATACTTACGCGGGCTAATCCCCCACTTAATATTAGTAAAATATAATACAAAATGTGTACAGGAAACAATATATTATAAAGGAACATATAGAATTAACACAAATATACTATGTTTATTTCAAATGCTACGATATTGTTTTGGTTGCAGATGACCGTTCCTTTTTGAGGATGACGTTGGCCCTAAGGCGCTTGTCAATATACACACTTGACCCCTTTTGATCCTACAATTAAGCATGGCGATCCACTCTGCGCAATAAGACTACCAAATCGCCCATATGTGTTGTTTAGTTACAATATATTCGTATCTTTGTTTATTTTGTAACCAGTTTGGGAGAGGTTAGATTCGTTTCCTTTGTTTTTCTTCGCTTGTCGCGAGTTCTTTAGGCTCATACTCGCTATACATTTATATTAATATTTATGTGACTACGAATAAATTAAATACCTATAGACGTCATTATAGAAACATTGTCGTAAGTTACTTTTTGTAAATGTTAGCAAATAAAGTAAGTCTATGTTAGGAAACATCTCAAGCTCATTCATGTGTAAAGGTATATTGTATACATAAAACCGAAACTTACAAATGCAATTCAGATCTAAAGAGTATTACGAAAATCCACTTGTATGGGTATGACATGGGGTAGAAAGGTTAAATGTATACGTATATATATTGCGTAGGTATACTGCCCGAGCGGGGACGAAGATGCGAGCAAAGGCAAGTATTATATACATAATACAAAACATAATGTATGTATGTAATCATTCTCGACTCCTATAGCTATATTTATGCTGAACATTGATAAAAATGTATACACAATAATACATCTAGGTAGATACATGATGCAACTAAATAACCGTGGTGGTCCTACCGGTGTGGTCTCAGAGAACACTGTGCTTCTCTATTTATCGCAACTGGCTGCTTTGTTGACCATACCAAGTATTATTGGTAGCACATTAATACCGATGACACAAGCCGATGAGAGCCAACTGTGTCCACAATACTTGATAATGCAGCGCAACGAACGCGAACGAACAAAGATATGTTCTTGAAGGAACCGACTCTAAGTACACATTTTGTTGGTAAATGCAAACTAAACATATTAAATTAGATGCATTTGTTTCAAGTGGTGAGGAATTCTTTAAATTTCTTGCACCACGATAAATAACGTTGACTAACAAGAGTATGGATTTGACAGCCCTTAAACATTCAGGAATAAGTTACACTTGAAATAATTTTTCCTATACGTAAACTTATGATATTATATCACATTTGTTATTTCACTATGAGTTTGGAAAACACAAAATGCATATTCATAACTGAGGCAACCAAAAGTACGATGCATCTTCACCAATATACAAACTGGACAGATTTCTCAGTGCACTCCCGCTGTGCTCAGTTTCTGATCGGTACCGATAAAGACGCTGTCTAGAGGCAACATCCAGTAATCAGAGCGTGGAAACTGAGTAAGTACCTTGTTGCTACACCGCCGGCACATGGAACACTAGTACTTGTCACATAACACTAGGGTCTATAATACAAAGTGAGATAGTCAGCTGATATTCTAAGTTCTTGCATATAAAAATAATATATACGAGGGTGTAACAACATACCAAAATATGAAATTGGTACTTAACTACTTAAACAGACGCCTAGACGGGTGTAACGATGCTTGCTTTCCTTTGTAATAATATACATACGTTTAATGACGCAAATTGACTCGAAGTCATAAAGTATTGCTAATTAAGGTAAACATATACCCCTCTCACGGACTATGAAACCAAGACACGGTTTAGTTTATATTTTAAGAAACACCTTAAATATTACAGATAATAAACTAGGGAACCGAATTTTTACCAAAGGTGTTATACTTATTTTTAAGTGAGAAGATAAAAGCCTAGCATCCACATTGTGTGCTAACTTTATGTAACTACCTATTTCGTTTGCCGTAAGTACCTATTACAATTTTGAGTACCTACACGCATTTTTTATTTGCATAATGTATCGTTTCTCATATAATGCACCTAGTCAATGCTCGCATCCATCGATATATTATTTTAATTCGCATCACTCAATTGAGTGGTATTGCGTACTGCGATTTATTTTAAATTAAATGTTTTCTACCCACTTTCAAAATTAATCCCTAAACTGACACCACAAATCGATGTCATAATAGGTGACTTAATCGGTGGTAAATTAACAGTAATTAAATAATGAGTTTTACCTGCAATAGTAGGAGAAAGTATTAACGGTTCATATAGTCTAAAAAAATTGTATTTTCAGAGTGCCGTTATGTAGAAGCTACCTGTCGCGTCGGCATCGCGAGTTGCGACCGCCTCGCCGTGCCGCGCCGGACGAGTTTCTCGGAAGGCGATAGTGAGCTGTGTTTTAATGTTATCGCTGTGAATACACTGATAAGTTCACTTATTGTGCATGCGGGTACTCTACCATATCCTTCTTAGAAGTAGTCGTGAACTTTTAGTTAATTAGTTGTTACCTCAGTACCTGTAACCGGCAGTCATACGCTTTGTCAAGCATTCTTGTTTAAACTAAAGTACAAATACAAATTATAATCTCTATATTTATAATATAACGTACTTCATAAAAAAAAATACATTACATCTTTTAAATCTAATTATAGTAGCAAAATTACTTTGTTCGTTTTATACATTGTAAAAATTAAAACCGGTTGAAAATAATAACATGATTTTGCTTATCAACACAAGGAACTATACCGGACACCTATAGTCTGGCTGAGAACGATGTCGAGTCGGTCGGTTACGCCGACGACGACGGCCTTGCCAAAGTCGTCCGAGAGGTTGCTCGTGTTCCTTTCTCCGTGCATTTGCACGCATGAAATACCTACCTACATAACACGTAAGCACTTTGTGTGGGCGCTACTATAAATTATAACTTAGCGCATTGTCTTAGCGGGATATCCTTACCGATACTGTTTACTTTGATAGTGTAATTTACTACAGGAATATTTTGCTAGGATTTAAACAAGTAACTTTATTAGAATAACTTTGCCCTTTTGGTTTTGTCGCTTTAATTAATGCCGAGCTTCTCACATAATAATGTTAAGATTTGATTTAGCAACAATTACCAGTAACAAGTCTTGCATAGAGCAAACGTATATGATATTTTAGACTTATTAAGTTTATGTTTAAAATAAATGTTATCTCGGAGATTAATATAATCGAGTGAGGAAGAATAGCCGGTACTGTATAGTATTGGCGCCGAAATTTGTTTAATATTATTATTTTATGCCCGTTTGACGTTTATGTAAACGGTTGAACGAACTTAAAGTAACTTTTTCGTGCTAAGGTGTTTTTGTATTCAGTACGAGGAGTTTCTCTTATTAGGGATTCAAAGGACGTCACTTAAAAGGAAATATGGCCTGGTCAATTTGCTTATTGCATGGACAACGAAATACACCTCTCTTTACAAACTCATATGTGAATGGAAAAATAGGCCAGTAATTATTAATCCTCGCAATTCAATATTTAATTCCACGTACATTTTTCGTAGATATTACATAAAAATAACTTAACCGCTTTAAAAAAACCCGAGACCTCCCTACCCCATCATCAGACCCAAATCTCCATCATAATATGATATATCTGCTAATAGTTATCGAGGAGTTGGAAGCTGTAGACCACTCGGTTGAAGCATCAGGTCAATGTTACGTAGCTAAGCACACTCTCAATTAAATTAACTTTTAAATAAAAAAAGATCACATCCATATCAATCAGTCCATTCGTTTAGATGCTGCGATGCCAGACACAGACAGACAGACAAAGAGGGTTAAACTTATAACACCTCCCTGTTTTATCGGGATTACTAATATATACTGCCTTGATGGCTGGTATGCTGAGGTCTCGGGTTCGATCCCCAGTTCGGGTAGAGATATTGGGTGTTTCTATCATAAAATGCTTAGTATCTGCCCGGAGACTGGAATTATGCACGATGTGGCGATAGGACGGAAATAAGCTCGGCGAAATGTGGGTGTACTAGTTTCACCTCTGCCTACCCCTTCGGGGAGTACAGGCGTGAGTGAGTATATACTAATATTTACATATAAACTCAGATATCCATTTGCGAGTGTAATAGCGGCACGGGCCAAATAATGAATTGAGATTGAGTTGAAGGCTCGAACGTGCCTCGTGAGTCGGGTCAAGAGTGGAGTGATGGAGATGCGAAGCGATAATTTCTGCGTGAGGGTCTGATAGCGCCGTGTTGGGCGGCCGCCAAGGCAATTTGCATCGCTACCCATTTCGGAACATCGCCAAGTCTAGGCGAACAAAACCAAACAGAATCACCCTCCATTCCAATAATAATTAAAGCAAACATTTCGCAGTAGAGACGCACGCCGACGGACGTTATGGAGCTTATAAAGCATCGGTCTCAGCTCGCAATTAAGAAACAACGTGCACGTCTATTTAGCGACACGGAAGAGACGCACCGGTTGCAATGGTCCATCGCGGTATGTCCCTGCAGCCGGTGCGAGCGGTAGCGGCGGCCGGCGTCACGGAGACCAGAGCCAAGCGCCCGCCTGTCTAAATTAATACCTTTGATATTCGAAATATCAATAATTTAAGGGAGCTTATGAAGTACGTCGCTGCAGATGTAAAATGTAGGCCTTCCGCATTGCTAATACTGATGTGCGCTAACGAACTACGTTAAACGTATGCAGCTCACTAAATAATTTATCAAGCAACATTGTACGGTGTGCGGTGTGCCATTGTGTACATATACACCACTACGTTGCTTCATCTTCAACTTGACATTTAATTTTGTATTGTCGCATAAATTAATTTTGCAATGCATGGAAATTGTACGTGTATATACAATTTTCGACCAAGATACCTATTTTAAATATGTATCTGATAATTAATTATCAAGCAACCTTATATAAACCAATATTATTTTTATTAGAACCAAGTGATTATTGCTGAAATATATACACAATTAATAATTAATCAACGTATCAACTGTTATATATATGTTGCGCGATTAAAACTTTATAAAACAAAATTTGTTATCAAAAGTAGGATCAAATGAACGAAGTAAGTGAGTAAGTGAAGTAAGTTAAGTGCCAATAGGGTAGTTGACTAGATTTTTTTTATTATTTAAATCTATAAGTTATGTTACTCAAAATCTATTGCAGAAAGAATTTTATAAATCGGACCAAAAATAAATAAGATAGAAGCCATTGAAATCCTGTAGAAGGGGTAATTGTCAAATGACAGACGATGCAACCTTTGACGTCACTGTGTAAAATGTTCATTATAGTGCACGCGTGCAAGCGAGATAGTGAGATATCCCTACTACGCACCCACTTTTCCTCATACCAACATTTAAAGTCCTAACTGCGGGCACATTTCTGAACCAATTTTGATTGTGTTTTAATAAAAGGGTTTCTTTTGCGTATCATTTTCTGTTGCTTATAAAATAATGTATAAAATTCAATATAGGAAACTACCCTATTAAGTAAAACATCGAATGAAACATCATCCTCATCTTCCTCCACTATATTAACTGATTGTGATTGTATGTATCTGATGATTCCGAATTTAATACATACATACATACATAGACTCACGCCTGTTTTCCATAGGGGTAGGCAGAGACAACGGATTTCCACTTGCTACGATCCTTGCATACCTCTTTGGCCTCATTCACTCTCATTAAATTTTTCATACATGCAAGTCGGTTTAGGGTACTCCTGACCTGGCCTTTCTCGAGAATATCTCCATTTTGATCTATGAAAGTTCGTCGAGGCCTTCCCTCCCAATTGTACCAATATTTTTGTTTATCAACATAACTATTCTCCACAATAGACCAAGTACATAAAATAACTCATATGATTGAAAGATAGTTACAAGAGAAGAAAGCCTGCAGGACGGTCTTTCTGGTGATCGCACAAGCTTTTGAAAAAATCTGGTATCACGACCTTTTATACAAGCTAAGGAAAATGCTCCCAAAACAATAAACAGAATTCTAGAATTCCACATTTCAGACAGAATGTTTCGAATAAAACATAAAGACTCCTAGTCCGAAATTAACACATTAAAGCCGGAGTAACTCCAGTCCTGTACCTACTTTACACCTGCGATATTCCTACATTGGAAAATAATACCATTGCAACCTTCGATGATACAGCAATTTTAGCTTCAGGCTCTACTCACGAGGAAGCAGTGGAAAAAGTTCAAACAGCCGTAAGAACTATATATGACATGATTAGAAAATGGCATGAAATATAAATGAAACATAATTCGTTCATGTACTTTTACACACAAATAAAAGACCAAATTACCATCCGGTCTACGTATATGGCAAAAACATACCATACGAAAATACTGCCAAATGGGTATGACACTTGACGCAAAGGAAGGCACATGTGAAAAAGAAAGGCGACGAGTTGAAACTCTGCTACAAGATGTACTGGCTGCTTGGTAACTATTCTTCGTTGTCAGTACACAACAAAGTTTTGTTGTACAAGTAAATCCTAATGCCAGTATGGACTTACGGTATACAATTGTGGGTCTGTACCAAAGACATATACAAATAATCCAAAGCTTCCAAAACAAAGTACTTTGGGGAATTGTAAATGCTCCATGGTACATTACGTAATGAAAATCTCCATCGGGACCTTAAAGTGGACTTCGTATCCAAAGTTAAGACCGAAGAGGACAAATCCTTCCGAATTAGTGAACTGAATATTAAGTGAAACACAGTGCAGTGAGTTCTATTTGTAAAGAAAACGTGAACATTTTGTATGGTGCAAATAGTCAAGATGTTTGGCGTGAGGTACAGTCTTAAGTTGCTTTTGCGAAGTTGACTTTGGTAAGTTCATGTCGAAGCTTATTACGCAGCCACTTTATGGAAGACAAGTAATATACTCCTAAGTCCGGATGATAGGTCTACCTCAACGTGAGAATAACTCCAAAACCATTACGGTATGGTATTAGTAATATTATTATCCATATTACTAACTAAAAGAATCAATCCTATTATTATAATCCCATAATGTTTTGATAGACAACACACAAAACACAGTAAGAATAACGCATAATGACGTAGAAGATTTTATTAGTGCGGTGAGCGATTCTGCTCTGCACAACAACCCTTCAAATAGTTCTGCCACGTGATGCCACACACCACACCACCACGATTATTTTGTATTAGATTATTTCGTATAAACAGACGTCGGCGCTAATACTTGAATCTAGTCGAGTGAATTTGAAATAATTATTATCGATAATCCATAATAGCCGGTCGGTAGTCTGGCGCCAGTCAGCCGTAGCCAATATTGCTGTTCCGACTATTTAGTACGCTTACATAATTTTAAATAGGTGCTGATATGATTTAAATGTTTAATTGTTGCTAATAAATTTTGAATAGAATGCTTTCATGCTCTTTACTTGTTAAAATAACTTACTTGTTAAAACGCTAGACATAAATTATAATAAACCTGAATTTCTATGGCCATCATCTTACTCCATCGTTAGACCATGTTCAGCAGTATGAGCCAACTACTTATTGATAGTAATTGAAACATATTCAATGAGCCCAAAAACGATATATCTGCAATTAATTATCGAGGACTTGGAAGCTGCAGAAAGCTTTTTTACAAGTCAGGTCAAGGATACCTACCTATAAATACTTTCGATTCTACTTTCTAATAAATAGAAATTGTATCCAAATTATATAGGTTATGTCATTACCTAAAGGACAATGTTTGAGAAATAATATTTACCTTATCTTCGGATTGTCTATTTTATAGCAGAGGACGGCACACGAGCAAGTGGGTTACTTAATGGTAAGTGATCTCCATTGTGGAGGTTCATGAGGGAACATCCACAATCGGTTTTCAAGTCGGTTTTCTGTGAGACAATGGTAACAATCCGGTTGAGCCTGTTTGAAGCGACAATGAGCCTATGCTCAGTGTCGCTTATATAGATAATAACCACGATAATCACCTCGATTTGAAGTTGATAATTATGTTTTTTTTTTCATAATGCACTTTACAAAGTACATCACTAAAACTACAATCTAGCCTTAAGGTTAATAAGTAATTTAACTTTGACCTAAATGACTAATGAGACTAACTAAGAATATGTCCATTAACACCTTTCTTATTGTCTCTATTAAGAGGACGACACAATATATCTATTAGAACGGAGGTTGCGCGCGACCAAGATGCTGCGCGGCGGCAGCGTTTTTAAGAGATACCACGTCAGATAGTTTTGGAGTGAATAAACTTTGTAACATTAACAAACTGTAGCAATCCTTCTCCCTTATAAAGCATGTTACGCCTACCCCACAGTGCGTGGCATGAGGGCAGGTGGAAGAACAAAACTGTAAAATCACTTTGAAATCAATACACCGTAATATAATACTATTTAGGTATCGTTGAGAAAACACGAATCCTTAAAAAATTCAGTTGTGTTCCGTTTTGAAGGGCATTGAAACCAGTGAAATTACTGGGCATTATGAGACTTAACTTATGTCTCGGGGTGATGAACGCAGTTCAGTGCCACACAATGCTTTGTCATTTAAATTTCTTCTGTTTATGGGCAAGCGTGATGCTTACCATCAAGCGACCGACCTGCTCGTCTCATCATTTAAGCTAAAAAAATAAAAAACGTCGATAGAAAAAATCACAGGCTTAAATTTACGTATATATAGGAATAATTATGCAAGCCCTTTTTTTTACTGCCTGGATAGGCAGACGAGCAAACGGGCCACCTGATGGTAAGTAGTCACCGCCGCCCATAGACTTCTGCAATGCCAGGGCACAGCAAAGCCGCTGCCTACCGTTAATACTTTACATGAAATAACAAAACATGCTGTTATTAAGTATCGTTATGAATTTTCAAAAGCCACATTAGTTACAGATTACTAGATTAGTTACAAATTATCCAAATAATCGCAGAGACCCGCCACAGCGCCCGTCGCGTCTCCTGGCTCCGATCTGTCATCGCACACCGCAGGAAGCTAGCGCTATTTCTGCGAGCAATAGACTAGACGTGGCGGTGCAGTGGGCGGATACAATTTAAATTTCATCTGAGATAGTTTGAGCCCATAAATGATTTTATTAGTTATTTCAAATTCTTGTTTAGAATGTTTTAAAAGTAAAAAGTAAGTCGCGTTTTTTGATTCGATCACATAAGCAACCCTACCTAAGACGACTGACGGGGGTGATGGCCTCCGTTTAGGGGTCGCTGAACACAAGAATAAATCGCGGCTGTGTGTAGCGATCGCAGATCGCAGGATCGCGGCCAGAGTTCGCGATCGCAGATCGCGGCTATTGGTGGAAGGCTTTCATTTTCGGAGTTCTTACATAATCTATTATGTATAAAGAGCTTGTGACTGAATATGGCATATCTTACAAAACCCTGTCAGGATTGGTTAAACCTAAGTTTACCCGGATGCTGGACGAAATTTAAACATTATATGTACCCAAATAGCTCGGGTAATCTTAAAATTACCCGAATGAAACTAGGTTTACTCGTTCTTTTAACATTACCCGTAACAATGTACCTGTGAATCGTCATTCACTGGAAATGATACTTCAAATTTTATCAAATAGCAGTAATTAATTTTTTTTTTAATATAAGGTGAGCGCGCTTATACAAAGGACATGTCCACTTTTTGTATGGCCGTTGGTTTTTTATTTCGAACAAAATCTAACGAACATCAAACTATACGGAAATGATAGTGCTAAAAATATGAAACTTGGAACCATTAAAAAATAATTTTAGACCCCTCCATTTAATAGAAAAATAAAAAATAAAAGTGTTGGTAGATATATTTTACTGATGTATGCCAAAACAAAACAATAACTACCATTGCATCTTAAAGCTGACAACACTTTATGTAAATCTGCCATTTTTCTAAGTATTGTCATTCACGGTATCCTGTGAGTTTCGTTGATTTTCTTGCATAAAGTGACTTGGTTTTATCACAACGAATTCTTCGATTTTGCACATGATTGGGCTATCGATACCGTAAAGACTTACGCTGACTACTTTTGCTTTTTCTCAACAGCTAATTGATATTGTACCTACATAATTAATATCATAAGCTTTTGAATTGGAATAATTGGGAACTGTTTTTTTTAGGTCTTCACACAATTTGCTCTGACGAAATAAAAATAAAACTGATAGAAAAATAATAACACAGTTGATTTTGAAAATGTGGAAAATATGGATAGCCACGTTTGTTGACTGCCTCGGTAGCGCAGTTGTAATGCATACGCGGTACAACTGAGGCTGATTACAAAATGCTCAGTATCAGCCCGGAGTCTGGAATATGTGCCCGGCATGGCGATAGGCTCGCCCCCTATCACATCATGGGACAGAGATACGCTCGGCGAAATGTGGGTGTAGTGGTTACACCTCTGCCTACCCCTTCGGGGATTACACACGTGAGTGAGTGCGAGTGCACATTTGTAGTTACTGGACTGGCTTGACCGTATTGAATATTTTAGCGATTCAGTTAATTATTAGTAGTATGCCGAAAACGAAAAACAGCTCTAGGATTATACCTAATGAAGTTAACAAGAGGCGAAACAATTAAGCGGATTGCTTCTTGAATACATACATACATAAACTCACGCCTTTCCATAGGGGTAGGCAGAATTGAAAATTGCTTCAAAATCAGAATTGCTTTTTGAATGTATAACAATAAATGTATGTAACACACATATATTATTGAATAAAGAAAGAATTTGTGAATATTATTGCAAATGCATAATTGCGAAAAGGACAGTTGGAAGCTGTGCTCACGTTATGACAATTATCTCGGATGAGCTTGGCATAAAAATAATATATCTCAACCTGCAGAGTTTCTAAATTCTATACTTATAAGAGAAGACATTTAAAATGAACTATTATTAGTATTAAAATTAATAAACAATTGTGTAAATCTTAAAAAATAGTTTTATTATAATACAAATTGTATAAGTATGTCATATAAAATGAAACATATGATATTGTATACTTTTATTTGATATAAGACTAGTTGCCATTATAAAAATACTCCTATTTTTCTGGTGGTAAATTAGTATAGCCTTTTGTCTAGCAGTGGGAGAAACACGGCCAAAGAAAAAGTGATCACCATCACCCATGAACTCCCACAATACGAGTAAATCATGGACAATCATCAGCCTCTCATCCAGCCGATTTTATTAAGAAGGGCAGTGATAAATTGCCACTGCACTGGCAAAGATGTATCGATAGCATGTGTGGTTACTTTGATCAGTAAAAATAAAAAAGGTGAAAAAATACTTTAACTTTTTTCGTATTGAACGGCAATTTCATAGGTAAATATGACAGACCTAAATATGACAATTAAATCTTGACTATTCATAAATCCGTCATTCCACGTTTTCAATTTTGTAGTTTTTTGACAAGTTTACTTCTTTCGGAGGCGCGGCTTAGAAATAGTTTGTATGATTTATGATATTTTAAAAGATTTGTTCATTTTAGGTGTAACATTTCAGTAAAATAAAAATATTAATATCTTAAAATTGGAGGTCTTTAAAATTAAACTAATTATTACAAAACATACGTTTTTAGGAGTTCTATCCAAATATCTATAAATTATATTGGTTAGAATTTCCACATAGTAAAGGCCCATTTTTGGACATGTCTTTTTGCTTCGATAGATATATCTGTGACGAAACTTTATTACACATATATTTTTAAAACAGCGTATGTGTAATATAAGTTTTAATGTTAGTTACAACCTTAAGAATGCCTTCTATCACGGAGTAAATTGTTCGAAAAGTGAGAACACTTGATCATAAATAATCACTTAAATAAGAGAATTATTTGTACCCAAGGAATACGAAAGAAGAGATAAGATATTTGTATGATAGAAAGATATTTTGACGATATTATATTATTATATAATATCGACAAAATATAAATATTTTGAAGCTCACCGAGTGATCGAGTCACCGAACCTATTAGCAATACCATATTGACTTTGTTATGGTTTAAAATGACATGGATTAAGTCAAAGTGTGCTTTATAGATCTCGGCCTTAGTAATATAAATATATATAATAATATTACTTCAGAGTAGTGTAACGGCGCTAAAATTGAAAACACGAAACTGACGCGATCTGAATGCTTTGTGGTATCTAATATTAATAAGAATATCCAAAACTTGTTGACAATATTTATATATCGCTCAACAAGCGATATCGACGATTGTACCTTAAGTTGTTAGCAGTTAATTCTGTATTCTATTTGATCCAAAGCTAGCCGGGTGCCGCCACGGCCGCGGCACGCTCGTTTGTTTGTCATTCTTCGAATCTGTGAGTGGTAAAGCCACGCTGTAAACAATTTTGTCTACAGGATGAATGGGCGGGCTCGTCTGGGTCGTTACCACTGTTTCAAAGAAAATCGACGTAAAGTAGCAGTTTGCTGCTCCGTTTCGTACGGTGAGTGAGATTTCCAGAGGCCCAAATTCAAGGAATAATTAAGGGATTGCGAAGGGGAAGGCCCCTTAGCAATCCCTTAATTATCCCTTTCCTTTAAGGCCGGCAAAGCGCCCATGATATTGTGTTACATGGGCGGTGGAGATCACTTACCATCAGGTTACCCACTTGTTGCCGGCCTATGCTATAAAAAAACGAACCTCACATGGTTATTTTCCTTGAATTTGATATGTGATCATTTTTAAACAGTGATGATAACACTTTCTGGTTTCATGTAAGCGCCATATAGCAGAAATATCGAGTTTCAAGCGATATTAATTAATAATGATTATCTTGATGACTAAGTAAGTTTATATGATACATACATATTATGCACTCACGTCTGTAATCCCCGAAAGGATAGGCAGATGTGTAACCAGTACATCCACATTTGCCTATCGCTATACCGAGCACTATTCCAGACTCCAGGTTGATGCGAAGCATTTCGTGATAGAAAAACCCAATATCACTAATATATTAGCATACATGTTAAGGATAAGTCATTGTAATAAGTTGTAATAGTACTGAACGATTAAGAGTAAGTGGGTCAACAAAATCTTAGGCTCAAAGCCCTGTACGCGGTACACTTTTTTTAATTTTTTCGCGGCGATAAACTACAAATTTTGAACCGCTACCGCCCCACTCCTGCAGTAGGAAGGACGGTTATGTTGGGTTCACCGGTCTTAAGTCTCAATTTCGAGTCCCTGGGTGAGATGGAAACATCCGGGCGACCATTGGGCCGAGTCCCTAACACTATGTAATGTGTACTCGTACATACACCCTACAGCGCCATACACTCTGCTGATTAACGGACGAAGCAATGGCGAAACTTGGTTCCTGTTGCGATTTGTGGGGGTCAGATTGGAGGTCGCCCTACATAATACCAAATCCATCCTCAAATCATTATGGAAAGACGGACCCTGGAATTAAGCCGGGATAACGCCAGGTAGAAAGAAACAATAGTACTGAACGATTGAAACATGTAATGAGCCTTTTTTATTAGCGTTTGACGGTAAGCGAGCTTGACACCCTTTCTGATGGTAAGCGGTTACCGTCACCCGTGGACATCAGCCAGGGGCATAGCCAAAACGTTTCCTACCATGAAAATACGTTTTAAGCTTCGATTAAAGTGAAGTACGTCGACTTGTTTAACGATGACCAAACACCGCGGAGCGAAATTCATTCTAATGTCTGCAAATGCGTGGGAGAAGTTACCTCTGGAAACCCTCTTTACTGGAGGGATTTTACTGAAGGGTTCTAAGTAGAATGGCTGAACTTTCCTCCGGTGACAAGTGTTACTATTGTAAAAACGTGATGAAAAGTAAGGGGAGTCAAAAACCATTGAACCACGCTGTAAAAAGTTATGTTTACAACATGAATGGGCCGGCTCAGTACCACTATCTCACAGAAAACTGGTGTGAAGTGGCAGCGTGCTGATGCTTTTCGTACAGCAAGTGATACTTCGGAGGCTCAAATCCTCTACTCCCGCATCCATGATTCTTCTTGTATAATGGTTGTTTATGGCATGGGCGGTGGATATCATTTACCATGAGGTGACCAACTTCCTCGTTTGCCGGCTTCCAATATAAAAAAGGATCATCACTGGAAAATCCAGGATCATTCCCGGCTGTGACATCCTTTTACGTAATAGGTTCTCGTTTTCTTTAATCATTTTTTTATTAGATCTCTACATACTTATGTATGTAATAGCACGATTTATAATGGTAGGCAGCGGCTTTGCTGTGCCCTGGCATTGCAGAAGTCTATGGGCGGCGGTGACTACTTACCATCAGGTGGCCCGTTTGCTCGTCTGCCTATCCAGGCAGTAAAAAAAAAAAAAAAAAATGCACATGACTACCTATTATATAGGTATTCACCTTTCAGCTCCAACAGGTATCCGCTAAAGTGTAATATTATGAAGCAAGTGAATCATTTTCTTTTCCTTATCTCTGTCGCTATACACTGACGGCAGGTAGGTAGGTATATAATATTATCACGATAAGATAAATGACGACAATGAGTTTCAGTATAAAAAGGTTAGATAGCTTAGGTACTAAACTAGATTTTAGTTATAGATATAGAATACGTAATAATATGTATTATGTGGTAGGTACACATACTACTACTGACTTAAATTATTCAGATTTATAAGTCACTTAGGACATGTAGGACTAACTAGGCGAAATTGCCATACGTGCAATTAATAATTACGTAGCTACCTAAGCTAGGTTACCTACGTACCTAGCTTTCAACAGAAGTTACGGACACGGTAAACAAACATTTGTCAATTATTATTTCACTATGATCGTCCATAGTCGCTAGGTAGGTACCTACATCACTTCACTAGTTTAAATCCCTATGAAATCTCTTATACCATGCATGATGCATATTTATGTACTTATCCTATAAATCGACTTACCCACCGATTATGAACGATCATGACACATAACACAGATTTAATTCAAAAGTAATTATATCAGATTGCCTTTAACGCTGTCTGGAAGTTTCATTGAAAAAATACTCTAAACCAAGTCTAATAAGTGTAGTCATTGGTTTTCATAATATTATCATACAAACGACCTATTTTTAACTCTTTCATGAATCACAAACATTCTTAAATACACTACCTGAAACCATACTTGTGCACTCACACTAGAATAATAATACTCGTGTTTGTTTATACCTATCTGATATCTCCAATTGCAACATCACATAAGTGAATGAAGGTTTAAAAATATAGTCGGATCTATTTTACTCATGAGGAAAATTGTGTGCTGGATCATAATTTCAAAAATAAAGTGACTACTCACTTGAGATAATATATTTGCCCTTCTGGAGTGCGAGCCTGTTCCCAACCCGCTGGAAGTGGGCCGAGATCATCTGGAATATGTGAGCCGACGTCATAAGATCTTTGTTTAGTGTGCTGATGGTGTAACGGTGGTTGCTGGGTTTGTTGGCCCGCTGCATATGTCTGTTGCAAACTGGCTGGTGACGAGTGTGCACGAGAGTGCGACACCGGTGAGGCGCCAGTCGCTGACGACGATCCAAATGCCGAGTCAGCCGAGTTTTCTCGCGAGTGAGACACAGATGGCGACTTAGAACCGGTCGACGGCGGGTTAAAGAACGACTTTGGAAGCTGCCGCATACGTAGAGGCACCTGTAGCGGTCGTTTTGAGTCCGGCTTAAGCACTGTGTCGAACAATGACTGTAGAACCGAGTCAGAATCCTGGTCCACGCGGAGGACCAGGTTCGATTTCTGTTCAGCGTCCGAATTGAGCGCCATATTTACGTCGGAACGAAGAAATCTCGAAACCGACCTGGCCCACCGCTGTGACACAACACTAACACGCGACGGGTTGGCGCGGCGCCACCCGACGTACTTTCAATATAGCGCTCGCTGCGCGACTGACGCTCGCCCCGCCCGCACCGCGAACACTCCCTGCCCATGCCCACGCGCACCCGCCGCACCACCCGCGTAGCACAGTCGACAGCCGCGTCCATCTACCTATTCGACTCGAAGCATGGACCGGTCTTCACTTTGAGAACGATGCCCAGTGCCTATCACCCCGCTTACCTATCTCCTGGTCAGACATAATGTAAGTAGGTACCTAACTACCTACATAGTACAAACTACAAATATACCCTATGGTGTATAATAATAATATTTCAATGTGTAGAACAAAGAAACTCCTTATGTAATTAGGTACCTACCTACTTACAGGTACACCGTACATAGAGTTAAGAGTAGAGTAGGTACTGCCAGTACTTATGTATAAGATCTATGGTAGGTACGTTACCAGACGTTGAAATGGATAATTAAGGGATTGGGAAGGGGAAGGGGGATTTGGGCCTCCGGATATCTCACTCATCGTACGAAACGCAGCATGCCACTACTTTACGTCGGTTTTCTGAGAGGCAGTGGTAACGACCCGGTTGCGTCGGCCGATTCATGCTGTAGACAAAATTGTCTACAGCGTGACTCTACCAGTTACAAATAACATGAACTTACATAATGAAAAAATATTCTTGAATTAATATTTAATATCAATGAGCCCAGTGAATACAATACATGTGTAGAAACGCGCCCACTTGTGACAAAAGTTAGGACCACAGAGTACAGACTACTATAGAGATGTTAGTTAGGAAGGACTATTTTTTATGTAATCGAACTTTTTGTCAAGACTAAACTATTACACCAACAACCGCGGTCTGCGGTCACGATCTGGTTCTCGCAATCTACGCGATCTTGCGATCTGCGATCTCTATACAGCCGAGGCGATCCATTCTAGTGATCTGTCCAGCGTCCACCAATCAGGGGCCGTCAGAAGTCTTAGATACGATTGCTAAGATTTTATGGCTGTTATGCCGGTGCCAGACATAGCTTCAAAGATTTGAACATTTAGTTGACCTTTCATCACACATTTGAGCACACAAAAATCGAGATCACGGATCGCAAGGATCGCGTCGCGTCTCATTGGGATCGCGGCAGTAGGAGATCGGGCACGTCCTTATTATTTCACAATCCATATTATGATATTAACAAATTGAACTTTATCAGTATATTAATAAAAGAACCCAGAACCAAATTGCCAAGCAATCGTTAGTTGTATAGATCATTATAGGTGATCATAAATGTACTAATAATCTATTAATCTGTGATGATGTAAATATTTTGGCCGCTCTTACATTATTTCACGGGACAAATGTAATGCCTCTTGTATGTCGTACGCAACACTAGTACCAACGTGCAAACTCTCAGTATCAGTGATGCCAGATTGGGGGGAATCCCCCCATAGTTGGGAGTATTTAAGAGCTCAAGGTGAATTTTGGGGGTATAAAATCAATAAATAAATAAAACATGGTAGTTGTAGAGACTGCCGATAGAAGTGAAAACTTAGAACTTTTAGTATTAAAATTTGAAATTTCATAATGTTTGAATTAAAATTATCAACATCAGTCTGGTTTTCACATCTATTGACACTCTGAGCAACAATTATATGCACGTTTATATGGTTTTTTAGTACTCACTATTGGTACTGCACAATGATTCTACAATTAAACGATTCAAATAATAATCTAACAAATACACTATTTCAATAATAACAGTATATTCACATTGAACTATTCACTAAATCCATTCAATTTCACTTATAAGATATACACAACACTAATGTTGCACAATACTTCAGCTGTATACCTACAGATATACTATTATAAGCATGTCGGTGACGCGAACGCACGAGATTTCACCCTTCCAACAAAGGGTCTAACGCGCACAGCACACGGCCGCTGCGCGTCATTAACATGTCGGTGACGCGAACCCATCAGATTTTCCTCTTTCCCCGTTTTCACTTCAATAATAAAATCATATCAGGCAACAATGGCCCACAGATAAATACCTTACTTACAAAGTGTTACCTTAATGTATGTTATAAAATAATTACAGAAAATATTAGTAATATAAATATTTAAGTCTATGTTAGTAACATTTTGTGCGATCGTGTGGCTATTGTCGGCGGAAGCGCAGGAAATCCACGTCCTGCGGTCAGAAGGTTTCCTCCATGACGCGATGCAGGAGACAATCTGCACCCTTGGCGAGTACTTAGTCTTAGAGCGCACGTACTCCACGATGTTTTCCGCGTCAATGGTGTAATGCAGACGTGAAATGTACACCGGAGTGTTCGGATGCGCGGTACGCAAGATGAGCTTAGGCTCCTCCGGAGCGTTGCTGCAGCGGTTCACGATGGTTCGCTGTCGGTGCTTTCTCCTTTGCACCATTATGAAACTGTCATCAGTCGTCAAACATTGTTGTGGGAGGGAATTGAGGGTTTTAAATCCGCTACACAAAACTTTCTTTTAATTATAGACATCTCCTTGCCTCATCGCCTAAACGAATGAACCGATTTGAAATAAGTAAATAAATAAATAAATTAAGTGTTGGTGTGCCTTTACTTAAATTTTATTTACAATATATTTTTATAATAACATCTTGTATTATTTTCTAAATTTTTGAGGTAAATGTTTTACTAGTTATGAATTCATTTTTTACTTTTTAATCATTAGTTTTTGTAGGGGGTTGGCAACGCGTACATCTATTTTTAGTTATTGTGGATGTTAATGACTGGTAGAGATTACTTACCATGTGATGACAACTTGCTCGTTTGCTAGCCTTTGCATAAAAAAAGATCTCCAAAAAGAGCACGTCATAAGTACCCTCAACTGACGGAAATGTATGAATGTGGAAGAGATACGTCAGGATCGTAGCTTGTGGCGCGCCATAGTTTCTGCCTAGCTCCAAGCTAGTAGATGAAAATGTAGAAGCTTTTGTTTAGTGTGTAGGCCATAACCTAACCGTTAAAACGCACCGACCTCTCTACTTCATCATAAGACACATCACCATATTGCTGTCAATGGCCACTTTTTTACTCCATTAATCCAAAATTCCAAGGAGTCATTTGCAGAGCCCCTCAGGGATCCTATACAATGGTCTCTTCAATATAGCCTATGCTAGACCTTACCGCAGGTCTTTGCGATGTCAAGTTCTCTACGGCCTTGCTCTTACTCTTCCCAGCTTTAGTCCATCTGTGAGGTTGACCACCCTTGATGAAAACCATATTGCTATCGCTAATCAGCTGGTTCTCCTTAAGGTACTACAAGACTGCCAGGAGTTTGGCAATAACTAAATCCATCACCTTCGAGAGCAAAGACGTGATGTAACTATTGCATATATTGTTGTGGTTTTTTGAGTTTAACCACCGATTCACATATACATACATAGATTCACGTCTGTTTCCCACAGGGGTGGTCAGAGACAACGGATTTCCACTTGCTACGATCTTTCCATGTCGATGATATAAATGAGTGTACGATTTTATTTATATCGTGTTTATTTTATTATTTGAGGCCAAAGACATATTACTTAATACTTATTATTATTTAATATTTACTGCACTAGTTCCCTTTGCCGCTCTCCCGCTTGAGCTGTCAAACTCGCGCGTTAGGTGACGTGATTTTACTTTTATCCAGCCCGTCTTGTTATCATACATTAGAGTCTTTGTTTAAGGCACATAATTTTTTTATTTATGGATTTAAAAATATTTAGTCCACGTTTGGCGTTTTTTTGCTTGGAAAACCGAAATTTTGGGGGAACCTACTAAAGACGGCGGGAATGGGAGACGGTCATCTGGCAACACTGACACCAAGAGGTAGAATTTAAAACTGAAAAATGACGCCAGAAGAAATATGTATTGCTAAAAAATAGCTAATTCTCTATAAATTTAATAATCATATACGCTTTGTTGACACTTACTGTATCATGTACAATGTGCAAAAGAACTGCTATAGCAGAAATCAAATCGCTAAATAAGTACATAAATAACCAATACGCGCTCGAGTACAATGCTCGAGTTTGCGCATTTGGGTATAGTATCTTTGTAAAATATCAATAATGAAGTATTATACGAGACTTAACAACCCTCAACACGCATGCGTAGTTCGTCGTGTCCGTAAAAAAAAGTGGAAAAATCGTTACAACAGAGTAAGTGAAACAGTAACCATGATGCTAGACATATAATAATGGCTCAAATAAATAAAAGTTCTTTTGAACGATGCTGCCGTCTGTGCGCAGAGGAACAAGACGTTACTATAATGATATTCAGTGCAGAAGCTGAGGCCATGCTTCTGCAAAATAAGCTTAACAAATATTTACTAATAGAGGTATGTAAATATTCTATTATATATAGTTTAGCTATTTGATATGTTTGATACAACATGGTTTACATAATATTTCAGGTAGATGAAGATGATAAATTGCCTAAAAACATTTGCATAAAATGTTGTTCAAAACTGCAAACAGTTTGTGATTTTATAGACACTGCCCACAGAGCTCAGGAGCTGTTAACCAATAGCAGTATAATGTTAGATCAAGTTGTAATTAACAATTGTACAATAACACCCATTAACCTTGAAGATGAGGTAGAAACAGTTAAGTTGGATGATGATGGTAAGTTTACTGAAATGGAGGTCAGTGTAGATCCTATGATGGTACTACAGAATTCTGAAGAAGACCTCTCACCAGTATCCCATGACAACACTACTTCAATGGAGGATGTTACACATTTACATGGGGTGGATGGAGAAAATGTCACCATCAAGTTAATAAAGAAATGTGAAATTTCTCCAGACAGCAATGATGAGAAGGAAACAACTTCTAAGCCGTTTCCTTGTGCATCATGCAAACGTGGTTTTTATACAGAACTAGCTCTAAGAAATCACTCTTGGATTCATACAGGTGACAATAAAGAAAAAAAGTACAGTTGCAATACATGCATAGATGTTTTTGATTATAAGTGTGATTTAGTAACACATCTTAAAACACAACACAAAACAAATGGAATGTGTCAGTTGTGTGGAAGAATGTAAGTTGTTTTTTTTGTAGATCAAACATTGCTTCTTATTTGTTACACATGATTTTAAAGAAGAGAGAATAATCAATATCTTAAGAGCAATTTATTAATCATTTTCGTTGCTTGTATTTTACAGGTTTAGGAGTGAAAAAACTTACACTGCTCATATGGCTGTACATGCTGCCACAGGAAAATCATTCACATGCAAAATCTGTGGACGCTCCTATAAAACTTGGGGCAGTTTGAGAACTCACAACATTACCCATAGCAGTGAAAGACCTTACCATTGTCCCTTCTGTAAGAAAAGTTTTAAACGTAACCAAGATTTAAAGGTATTACATAAATATTCACAACCCATATTTTTTTTATTGCATAGTATGAGAATCGAGCATGTGTGTCACCTGATGGTAAGTAATCACCACCACCCATGTACACCCACAATACCAAAAGAGTCATGGGTGCGTTGCTGGCCTTAAAGAAAAGGTATATTTAAGGTATTGGGAAGGGGAGAGGATTGGAGCCTCCGGATATCTCACTCACTGTATGAAACGCAGCAGCAAACTGCTACTTTACATCAGTTTTCTGTGAGACAGTGGTAACGACCCAGCCCATTCATGCTGTAGACACAATTGTCTACAGTGTGGCTCTACCACTTAAGAAATACCATCATACATCATCTACCATACCATACCTACCATATATCACCATATCATCTACCATATATACATTTAGTCTTTGTTTGCCTACATAATGTTGGTTTGAGGATTTCCTAGTCAACATTCAACTGCCCTGCACCATTATTTTGTCATTGCTTATAATATTTCTCAATTTTAAACCATTTAATAATATTAATCTTATGTTTCAGTTCCATATAAATCAGCACACAGGTGCAAAACCCTATAAGTGTCCTTTCTGTGATAAAAGCTTTGCAAGTTCTGGCAATTGCTATTCACACAGGAGTCGAATGCATCCAGGACGACGTGTTGAGGGCAAAGTAAAGAGATGGAATGGTACATCCAAAGAAATCCAAATAATGCCACCTAGGCCTGCAACTAAGAGTCACTTAACTAATGTGAAGGGAATTTATAAATATCAATGTCAGATATGTGACCACAGTTTTTTGAGAAGAGACAATTATACTGTAAGTTTGGGATTCATGTTATTCTTTACAAATACAGTGTAAGTGCAATACAGTCAAATATTTGAGCACTACCACTGACACTGTACTAAAAAGACCATCACAAAATAAATACTTCAGTCTGTATGGAAACCGAGCTTAGTTCTGATGATGTGTCACTGTGGTAATGTCTACTGTGCACTAAAGGTTGATTTCAATAAACCATCTAAGTTTCGAGTCTCTGAATCAATCCCAAAAATGAGGCAATGATAATACACTCACACATAGATATTGCTTGATTGGTTGATTTTCAAGATTAATGTGGAGATTTGGATTGAGATCATTCATTAAAGTATGCCTTAAATAATATAATGTGCATGACCAAGTTGCACAGCATCTTAGCTCTGTCATCATTGAGTCCTCTTTGGCACAATTGCTACATTTGATATGAATTCCCTATTTTCTGTCAACTATTATCTATATTAATAAATATACTCATGCCTGTAATCCCCAAAGGGGTAGGCAGAGGTACCAGTACAACCACATTTCGCCGAGCGTATCTCCGTCCCATGATGTGATAGGGGGCGAGCCTATCGCCATATCGGGCACAATTCAGGATTCCGGGCTGATACTGAGCATTTCATTATAGAAAAACCCAATATCACTTTTACCCGAACCGGGGTTTGAACCCGATACCTCAGCGTCAGCCTCAATCGTAACGCGTATGCATTACAACTGCACCATCAAGGCAATCAATCAATCAGTATTAATATTGCATTTATTTTGATTTCAGTACCACATGTACCAGCACACTGGTGAAAAACCATTTCAGTGTTCTTTGTGCCCAGAGAAGTTTGTAACCCCGAAAGGTCTCCTAATCCACCATGACAAGATGCATCCTTCACATGTACGACCTCCCGCCCTACTTTCCAAAAATGTGTTGCTAAAATAATTTAGATTTAATATCATCAGCTTTATTCTGTGAATAGAATTGCAGTTAGGGGCTCAAGTGAAAAGCATTTGGGTCCACTGACAAATCTCAAATTCTCAAAAATCGCGATATCCTACTTTCTTAGTACTACCTGCAATATAATTTTCATCGCTTATCCATACTTATTCAATTTTAAGGTGGTATAGACTATAGTATATTCTCAATTTTTTAAATTTAAATTTTGGGTTAAACACGTTATTTTATATTACGTGCCACGTTATTTTGCGCGTATTATACCCGACAAGGGAAGTGCCTTTAAGGATTTTTTGCTAATTTGCCTCGCGACTGGCCATATACATGATACAATGTGTAATAAGTAGTAACAAAGTAAAGAACCGGCAAAGTGTAATTCGGACTCACTCATCGAGGGTTGTGTACCATCATACGATGGCGCGTTTGGTTTACTTTACGAGTTAACACTATAATCAAACTAGAAGCTGACTTGTTCCATTTTGAAAAATAGTTTTTCCATGTGGGTAATACTAATCGTAAACAAGATAGTATTGTCTGCATAGCGTTGATTGGATATTTTGTAGCCACCAACCGTGATGTCGTCCGTCCAATCTTCCAAAGAAAGTAGTACGTATTAGTAGTTCTGTGTAGGCGTTAAATAGGAGTGGCGAGATTACATCACTGGCGTACCACGTACACAGGCGTCTAAGGAGGTTCACAAAATGTTCTAGCAGAGTTTTTTCATATAATCAGCCATTTCATGTAGATAAGTCAACAAAACAGATGTACGTAAGTTTGCTGAAATCCTGAGACTTCTCGATGATTTGACCGACAATTAGGAACTGCTCTCTTTTCCTTTTCACTTCACAAATTCAGCTTGATTGGGTATGATTTCTTTACATAGGTAGCCTTTTAGGAGCTCGTGGAGAATATGTAGCATACCTTTGATTACGTGAGAAATATGTGCAATAAGGCAATAGTTGCTACGACAGCCTCCGTAGCGCAGCCGAATATAGCCGGCTGCGAAGCGAGGGCGTCGGTTCGATTCCCGCTCTGAGACAAATGTTGGTGTGATCCATAAAAAATTGCTTCGTGTCTGGGTGTTGTGGGACCGCAAGTCCCTCATAGTTCCTGATACCCACGATACAGGTTTACCTAATGTGGGGTCGGAACTATATGTGTGACTGCTGGGTGTATTTTTTTTTCGTTGAAACTTTTTAGTGTAGAGGAGTCCAAGACTGGTTCCAATTGGTCGGCCAAATTCCTTTCGCTGTTTCTTTATTTGTGCCTGGCGTTATCCCGGATTAGTGCCAGGGTTCGCCTTCCTACTAAGACGTCTCCACTTAGCTCAGTCTTGGGCATCTTCCGTAGTGAGACCATTGGCTGTCATGTCTACTGTCATACCGAGCGACTCCTCTAATTTCTGACCGTCGCGTCGTTTTCAAGCGTTCCCTTCCACAGCTTCACCCTTTGCTCTAGGCGTTATTTGTCTTCGTCTACTAGTGCTAATATGTCATCAGCATACATGAGCACTTACGGAGGTTATTCTTGTATTCCCACTGTCATGACATCAAGCATAACATTGAATAGAAAGGAATAAGCACCGAGCCTCGTTGGACACCAACGGTAATCGGGAAGAGGTCAGAATCGCCAACAGCTGGCTAAAAAAGAATTTGATGTACTTGCATGCCCTGATAATGTCAATATATAAAAGCATACCTCCGACACCGCCATGATTCTCAGCGCCCAACAGATTGCATGCCGAGGCATACAGTCGATGGACTTCTGTAGATCCAAAGGAATACGTCGCGACTCTTTTTGGCCCAGTATGCCTCGAGTCTCGACCAGTAATATGATTGCGATCATCGGATCCCTGGTGTGGCACCCAATAGTTACAATCACTTTTTGTCGAATTAAAAGTTACTATGCTTTGCTGAGAAATTAGGCTAAAAATAATAATTTCTCATTAGTATCTAGGCCACACAATATCGGAGAATTTATATAGGAATTTCATTAGTGTAAAAACTACCTCATTCGTACTACCAGGATTTTGTGTTTCTATCACATATCAAGAATTTGACTAATATTGTGTACTTAATTATTATATTCACATAAATATTAGTATTGAATCATTTCCAGGCCAAAAAACGGGGATTAACCATTTTTTCATAAAAGTGTAATTTTAATTAAAAGTTGTGAAATGGCCCACCTACGGAACCCTAAAATTAATGTCGCGCAATTTTATCACACGACACAACTTTGCCGGTCTGAAGCTAGTCAATCACGTGCAGGCAGCGCCGTCGCGGCTATTTTGTCAGACTAAAAAGTGAAGAGAGACGTAGATAGCTGGGCCGGGCGATTGAAGTTGCTAACTTCTACCTGGCCAAGTTATTACAAAGACTTTAATGTATACTACTAAACCGGCTGTCTAGTACATAGAAAGTGCGTACTTAGTTATGGTCAATTGACCGCAACTCATTTAGTCGACAGCGAGCGAGCGACAGGAACGGTTGTTGTCATATGAGGCTATTCGAACGTTGAATTCGACAAAATAACAAGAATTTGCTCATTGTGAAACGTTGCCAATAATTACGTGCGTATATTTTAAGGTCCGGAACCTTAATATAGCAAACCGGAAAAGGGCAAAAATCATTTTAAAAATGTCACTTCTTCGTAAGCGTCTAATACTGCACTGCCGCTCACGCGCTTGCGCTGTCGAACTCGCGCGTTAGGTGACGCGATTTTACTTCTAAACAGCCCGTCTAGTTATACATTAAAGTCTGAGTTATTAGCGCGTATTGACCCGGGGGCCGGCCGGAATGAGTACCGAGCGTTATGTACAACGGAACATACGGCTCGATTTTAGATAATAAAACCCGTACAAATCCATCTAAGTGTTTTTTATTTATCCCTTTTAACTTATTGAATTAAACGACGTTATGCAATCGCAGATTGCGTCTGCACAGTTCAAGCTTGCACCGTTTTACTTGAGCGTTTTGACAGGCGTTCAAGCTGCGCTTTAGTCCAGTAAAATAAATACTGTATGGGCATGCGAGCGCGAAAAGATCTCTACTTGTCTAGTCAAAGCAGCGAAATAAGATGACAAGAAACATAACTCCAGTAAAAAATGACCACCAAAATTCTGTGCATCGGGGCAGGGCTTTAAAAGTCTGTGCAGCTCGGTCATTCATGAATTCATAAAAATTTATTCATGATCTCTAGTTGACACATAATAGGTACTTACGTCTATTTTGCGCGGTGCAGAACGCACAGATTAACTATTAGTTACTACGTAAGCAGAACGCCGTGACTCTATTTAGAAATTTATAAAATTACAATTCGTTCTATATAAATACTTAGAATCATAAATATATTAAGGTACATTTTTTTGACGAATTGGACCTAAATCTAATTTCAAACTCGTCCGCAAGATAAATAAATACCTACAGATAGTTATCAAACACAAATATTGCCGCAACCCGATAGTTTCTGTTATTCGCCTCTATTGTAAAGTGCGCCAAAACCAAAGAATATTATACTCTTGGCCAAAACTGACATGAAGATGAAACATATTGCGCGTAATTTGCAATATCAACGATTTAGATTAAATACCTTTGACTCATTGATATATTACCTAAAGATGGAGCCATTATTCTACTTCCTAAAGTGAAAGCGAGATCGCGAGATACCAAACATTGGTAAAAGAGAGAGACAAAAGGCTTCTTTTTGTCCCCGTCGTTCTTCTTCTTCTTCTTTTAAAAACATATGGCTCCACCGTTGTATTGGTGATTTCGCCAGTGTCGAGTGATATAGACTTCCGGCCCGAAGTTACCCATACAATCTAAGGATCTATGTTTGTAATCATTAAACGACTACTACTACATATATATATACCTACTAGTCGTAAAGTCAGAATCAAACCGATGTAAAAATAAGGAACAAATCTCAACTTAATGAAGTTTGTTGATGAATTTTATTAGTTTTCAAGGGATTGCGGAAAGGAATAATAATAGAATAATATTATATTTTAAATAGGGGTTAAATGAGAGTTGTGTTAGTAATTTATTACGAAATTAGGTAAATTAAATATAAAATAAATATTAAAGCACATAGAATAAACACCATAAATATAATTATTCATTATTATTTTACACTATAATACTCTATGTCTGAAATTTCTGTAGATGTAATCGAGGAAGGAATTTAAAGATTTTTAATAGAGTACTATTCTGTAATGATCAGAGATACAGGTTATTGGCTTTAATAAATTTGCATAAAATAATTATAGAATTGGGGCAGGTGCTAGCTAGAACCCACTTCAAAAGTTTGGGGATAAAATTGTCCCGGGCAGCGGGTGCGCTCTCAAGCCTGCTGCCCAACTTGGAAGGTCCTGGCATCCCTTGCCGAAGGCTGTACGCCGGAGTCGTGCGGTCCATGGCCCTGTATGGAAGTCCCGTTTGGGCCGAGTCCCTGGGCGACCGATGCGTCACTCTGCTGCGCAAACCACAGCGTTTAGTGGCGCAGCGGGCGATCAGGGGCTACCGCACGGTCTCATTCGAGGTGGCATGCGTATTGGCCGGTTTCGTACCGTGGGATCTGGACGCTAAGGCCCTCTCCGCCACCTTTCACTGGCGGGAGGAGGCGTTCAGACGCGGGCAGAGACCGGCACCGAGAGAGGTGGACGCCGTACGTGGCTCCCTCCGCAGAGCCGCCGTGGAGGAGTGGCGTCTCAGGCTGGAGAACCCGTCAGCGGGTCATCGGGCCGTCGCGGCAGTGCGCCCTGTCTTTCACCAATGGCTGGACAGGCGCCACGGCGCGGCGACGTTCCGACTGACACAGGTCCTGACTGGCCACGGTAGTTTCGGCCGGTACCTGTGTCAAATAGTCGGCACAGAGGAGTCGGCCGTGTGTCACCACTGTGACAACTGTCCGCAGGATACGGCCCAACACACATTAGAGGAATGTCCAGCCTGGGACGAAGAGCGCAGCGCTCTCGTTGCAGTCGTCGGAGGTGATCTCTCGCTGCCGGCCGTGGTGTCCGCCATGGTCGACAGTCGGAGGTCCTGGCGTGCGGTGGCCCACTTCTGCGAGGCTGTAATCTTGCAGAAGGAGAGTGCCGAGAGGGATCGGGAACGAGCCGATCCCTCCCGCCGCCAGAGGAGACGTAGGAGGCGCCGGGGTGACGACTGACCGGCGTCTCCCGCCCTGTGGATTGGGGGCGTTTGGAGAATTCCGCCACGGTATCCCCTGCCTGTCGTAAGAGGCGACTAATAGGGGCCATCGGGGGTCGCGGGCGCGCAGCGGGGGGCTGTCGTAGCGCCCTTTGTATCTAACATTCTTGTACGTGCGACCCCGGGATGGACGGCAGCACGGGTGGTTGGCCTCGTTGCTGCCGTTGACGCCGAGAGCGTCCTTCGGTGGCGGGGGCTTCTGAGCCCCCCATATTTGGAGACGGGCTGCAAGGCGGCATCGCGCAGGGACGGTTCCGGCTGAAGCCGGGGCGCTTCTCGCCTCGGGAACCCGGGGCCGTTCCTAATGCGCCGAAGATGGCCACCGCGGGGTTTTTAGTTGGTATGCCGGTATAGGGTGTATATAGTGTTAGGGACTCGGCCCAGCGGTCGCCTGGATTTACCATCCCTCCCGGGCGGCTTAACGTTGGGTCGTAAGGCCGGTGAACCCAACATAACCGTTCCGCTTCCCCCCGGGGCGGGGCGGTAGCAATAAGTCGCTTTTCCCCGCGACAACAAAAAAAAAAAAAAAAAAAAAGGTGCTAGCTAGAATAGCCTTGACATTTACAGGACGGGGGAAATCTGCAGGTAGAAGGTCATACAAGGGGACAGGGACTCGAGGGCATGAGAAAAATATGTGCTCCAAAGTGCCCTCGTCCAATCCGCATTCGCACAGCGAATGATCACGAACGCGGATCTTAGCAAGGAAAACCGGAGAACACACATGACCCAGCCGTAAGCGGATAATGGCTGTAGTAATTTTTTTATTAATCTGTCTGTACTTAAAAAACCAGGGTTTTATTGGAATAGAAGGTTGGATGGACCCGTAATGGATACCTTTATTTGCTCTGGTACGCTGCCATTGCTCATTCCAAGATGATATGAGATTTGGTTTTGAACAGGATATTAAATCACGAGCAAAACATTGTTGGTAAGAATCGACTCCAGAGAAAATTGCACTACGGGCACATTGGTCTGCAATTTCATTCCCAGAAATACCAGAATGACTAGGAATCCATACCAATACAACCTCTATTCCCGAGCAGTAACATTTATAGAGTGTTTCTTTGATTTTCAAGGTTAGGTAAAATGATTTTTTATTGAAGGACGATTTAACAAGATCTTGGAGTAAACTTCTGGAGTCAGTAAAAATGATGCTTTTGTTTAATCCATGCGAGAAAACAAATTGGACCGCTTCAAAGATAGCAACAGCTTCACCAGTGAAAATGGAAGTAACGGGAGGGCATTTAAAATTCAAAATTATTTTATATTTTGGAAGCCAGACAGCGGCCCCAACATGGTCTATATTGGACATTTTGGAAGCGTCTGTGAAGAGAGGAGTCCAATCCTTCCAGTCTTCTAATAAAATTCGGTTAAAATTTTTATTTGCATCAGCATCATTTTTATAAATTCCAAAATTAATAATGATTTTGGGGATAAAAATTAAAGAAGCGAAGTCAAAAGAAAAAAGAAAATGAGAGTTGGTCTGAAATATTTGAGAGGTAGAACTGGAAAATTTTATAAAACTATTAACAAGAAGAGGAGGAGATTTGTGGGCCCAATAACTGGAATTCTGGGTTGATTGAGCAAGTAAAGGAAGTTTGTCATGGAGGGGATGGGATGATCTTTGAAGGATATTGTAAAAGAAGCGATCACAGAGAAATTGCCTACGAAGAGAAAGAGGGGGGTCGAAGCATTCCACTCGAAGGGCGTTAATTGGGGAAGATCTCATAGCTCCAGCGATTATGCGGAGGCATCTCGACTGCAATTTGTCAAGCAGGATTAATGCAGCTTTGTTGCATGGTTCCAAAAGGACACAGCCGTAATCAAAATGACTTCGTATAATCGCGTTATAGAGCAGTTTCTGATTATATGGATGAGATCCCCATCGAACACCAGAGATTGCCCTAATAACGTTGATGCCTTTTTCGCACTTAGCTTCAATATATTTTAAATGAGGAACACCTGACAGTTTATTATCAAAAATTACACCCAGAAATTTAACCTGACTGAGAACCTCTATTGGTTGTTCATCAACCACTAGAGAAAAAGATGGGAGAGATCTCTTACGGGAAAATACGACAGCCTTGCATTTTGGGATAGAAAGAGATAGATGGTGACTTCTCAACCATTGATTAAGGTACTGCAGAGCACAATTCATCCTAGTGGCTGCTTCTGATATGTGTTTAGAGCTGATATACAGGACGACATCATCAGCATATTGCAATACATTGACAAAACAATTCACTGATTTGTCAAGGTCTGTTGTGTAAATGTTATAAAGGAGTGGACTGAGAACAGAACCCTGTGGAAGACCCTTCCAAACCACCATGGGAGTATGATTGGGATCTTGAGTACCAAGGACAATAGAGCGGCCCATGAGTAAATTACTAATGATGTTTATCATCCTCGCTGGAATACTCAGCTGCTGCATTTTATACCTGAGTAAGGGGAGATGAACATTGTCGTATGCTGAGTTAATGTCTAGAAAGACTCCAATGACATTTTCGTCACGAGCAAATGCAAGACGTAGGTCGGTGGTAAAGATGCTCAAATTATCCATAGTGCTCATACCCCGTCTGAACCCATATTGGGATTTGGACAGGAGACCTCTATTCTCAAGGATCCACTCCAACCTATTTTTAATTAGATGCTCCATAATTTTACCCAGGGTTGAGGAAAGGGCGATAGGTCTATAGGATGAGCTAGAATTAGGGTCCTTACCGGGTTTGAGAACGGGTATTATGATTTGGGTCTTCCATATATCAGGAACTGAACCCTTTAGAAAAATAAAATTAAGGATGTTAAGGAAATAGGATTTCGTGTCTTGGGAGGATTTGGATATAAATGAATAAGGAATCCCGTCAATGCCCGGGGCAGAGTCCTGAATTCGTTCCAGAACACAACACAGCTCCGCCATTGAAAAGGGCTCATTTAGTTTGTCAGGAGGATAGGGAGGGAGAGGAGAGGGGAAACAACCTTCGGAAGGGGCAAATGGAGGAGCTAATTTATTGATAAAGTCATGGAGCCAAGGATCAGAGTTATTAGATGGCGGGTTGGAAGAATTACTTAGAGATCTACGAAATATTCTCAATTTCTTCCAGATAAGAGAGGACGGGGAGCATGGTGAGAGAGATTCGCAGAAATTAGACCAGCCCTGAGTCTTCTTTTTAGCTAGAGTTCTCTTGCATCTAGCCGCAACCTTTTTAAAATTCAGAAAATTTTGCATTGATAAGTCTAAGGCAAAGGAAGTTTCTGCTAAATTGCGGATCTTAACAGCCTTTGTGCACTCAGAATCCCACCATGGCGGAGATGGAATTTTACCATTAGCACTATTTTTGAGTGGGATCGACAGGTTAGCAGCAGAAATTAAAGCCTCAGAAAATTCATAGTAGACAGTTAAGAAGTTACTATGATTTATGGGTTGAATGGTAGTAATAGAAGAATCCAGGTTTGTTCTGAAGCTACTCCAGTCTGCTTTCGAGAGTCTATACTTCAAAAAAGGCTCAGGTGCCGGTCTTGGAGAGGAAGAATTATGCCAGAGGGACAACAGGGGGAAATGGTCACTGCCATACGACAAATTAAGTATGGACCAGGTTATCGACGAAAATTAGGAGAAGCGAGAGTAAGGTCGACTGGACTAGGGTTTTGGGAAGGAGGAACTCTTCTTGTAGATGACCCGTCATTGAGTATGCATACATTGAGATCCTCGAAAAGTTGAAGGAGAGTAGCAGAATGGGCATCATTATGGGGAGAACCCCACAGAACATGATGCGAGTTAAAATCCCCCATAATAAATAGGGGAGCAGGAATAGCTGAGATAACTCTACGAAGGTCATCGATAATGGAAGAGGTTGGGTGAGGGATGTAAAGAGAAACAAAGGAGATGTTTAAAACTCTAGCTGCGACAATTTGAAAAGAGGAGTCATGGGTTGGAAGATAGATCTGAGAATAAGGAAAGGATCTTTTGATGAGAAGAGCACATCCAGCCCATCCATCATCTCTGTCATTCCTAAGGCAGCAGTATCCTCGAACTCTAAAAGGAGATCCAGGCTTCAGCCAAGTCTCAGAGACAGCAAAGACGAGTGGGCTGTGACGGTTGAGTAGGTGAATGATTTCTGGCTTCTTGTGCTTAATATTTCTACAGTTCCACTGGAGGAGACTGTGAGCCATTGATAGAACTAAATTGAACAAATAGTTGTTGAAGTAAAGAAAAGACGTTAGGGTGAAGGGCATCGCTAAATTTAGTAGAGATATTAAGGAGGATAGAAAGCAGCAATTCAATCAAATTGTCATTCGGAGAAGGGGAAGAGCAAGAAGGTCTAGGGGGAGAAGTAGCACTAAGACTGGTCGGAGAGGATAGGGCGCATCCGTTGGGTAAAGCGGGTTTAGGGTCTTGGGTTAGTACGGAGTGGGCGAAGGAGTCATACCCTTTATTTTGGGTAACACCTGGGCGGCTTTCAACAAAAATGGTTTTTTTGTAGGAACGGGATGGGGAGGGTTGGGGATTAGAAGAAACTCTGGGTGAAGGGGCACTGTTAGGTTTTGCAGAATCTGCGTAAGATCTACGTACAGGTCGTAATCTAGAAGAAGCCTCGGAAAATGAAATATTCTCTTCTGACATAATCATTTTGATTGCCTTCTGGCGGGAGTGTTCAGGACAGTTGGGGAATGTTGCCATGTGGTTACCTGAGCATAGAAGACAATTGGCATCATTTTCAGAGACGGAGCAGGAGTTACCTTTGTGCTGTTGGGCACATCAGTAACAGCGAGGTTGACATCTACACTGGGAAGTAATGTGGCCAAAGCGGCAGCACTGACGACACTGGATAGTTGGGAGCTGGTACAGGGACACGGGTAAAGACGAGTGGAAACAGAAGATTCTCTCAGGAAGGAGACGACCTCTAAATGTAAGGACTACAGTAGTAGATGGAACCCACTCCGTTAGCCCATCTTTTAATATTCTCTTATTAAGCCGGCGAGCCTTGATGACCTCGCCACAATGATCCGGGTAGGACAAGCCAGATATAAACTCATTCAGGGACCAATCAGTAGGGATGTTCCTTACAACTCCCATGCGGGAGATGTGGAACTTAGGGATATTAGCAGTCAAATTATGTTTAGATAAAATTTGACATTTGGTGAAGGTGTTGGCCGACTCTGCGGAATTAAGCTGGAGTGAAATTTTGCCACGACCAGCAGGCTTAATACTGCCAGGGACAATGCCAGAGACATTGCCCTGGTATAGGATTTTAGCTAATTTAAGTGTTTGCATGGACACATTAGGATCAGCTGCGATGGTAACTAAGTAAGGGCCGGTATCTGAATAAAATAAATAAATGACAGGTATAAATGTTCTGCACAGAGGATGCTGGAGAATAATTTTTTTTCTTTGGGTTTTGAAAGTCGTCAGCGTCTAGTGGGCGTTTGTGAGCCCTCTTTTGTTCACTACTACCGCCCCCATCCGGCGGCTCATCTTCCCCTACCTCCATCTTAATACACTATTTTATTATGCCTACCCTACGAATAATTTTGTTAAAGCAAGAGGTTAGTGTAAACAAATAGAACTAAGAAACTAATATGTTAGTTTTATTAAATAATCACGACACACAACACAGTATAATTTACTACATACTTATCTAACAAAAAACATCAACGAAAGGACTAAATAAAAACAACTTAATTGCGAAACTGCCGCGGAACGTGTGCACTCTATCACAACGACGGGCCGAAAAAAAAAAGTCCCCGTCGTTATTTTGTTTGTCAATAAGTCAGATTAATTTGTTTGTCATATTGTCAGTCGGTTGGTTTGACAGAAAATTTTATTCAATAAGTTTTGCGAGC
This sequence comes from Mimas tiliae, assembly GCA_905332985.1. Lineage (NCBI taxonomy): Eukaryota > Metazoa > Arthropoda > Insecta > Lepidoptera > Sphingidae > Mimas > Mimas tiliae. Next base: position 8,405,362 of record HG995240.1, on the reverse strand, counting down.
TAATAAAGGAATTGAAGACGCTTAAAGTAAATATACACATTGATTGACAAAAAAAGAATCGTGGGGTGTAGTGTGCTAGGCTGTAAAAGCCGCAGTTATCGAAAAATTGCCGGCATAGTCTGTCACTCTGTTGTAATGTCATGTGATGTACAAATTTGTAAACTGAAGAAAGATTTAGCATCGAATCGATTAGGAATATAGAGTATTTTTACTCAAAAATTAAAATCGTTTATAGGTTTGGTGCTGCCAGGTTGTAAATTTTATTTACCCAGGTTTATTCAAACAATGTTTTATTCTACTATTTCAGGTATTTCAATGTAGGTTGAATCGGGAGCCTGCAAAATATACCAAAATGTGCTATGAACATTTTAGTGAAAGATCACCTATGTAAAATAATTGTTACATGCAGAAGCAGTGCCAACAAAACTTACGACATGTGAGAATATATTATTTAAGTTATTGACCGCTACCGCGATTTTGTTGGTATTGTGATTGCACTCTGAGCAATGTCAAGGTCTTAGGTTTGATTCCCAGCCATGCAGCTATGGTATATTTGAATAGCTGTTTCGGGTGTAAGTCTGGGTGTTAGATATTTGTATGCGAGCAAATGGGTCACCTGATGGTAAGTAATCTCCACCGCCCATGTATGCCCACAATACCAAAAGCCCCATGATGGGCGCGTTGCCAACCTTAAAGGAAAGGGATAATTATGGGATTGCGAAGGGACATTTAAGCGGGGCTCACCCCGTGCTGCCGTCCAACCCGTGGTCGCACCTACAAGAATATTAGGTACAAAGGGCACTACAAGTTACAACAGCCCCTCGCTTCGCGCCCGCGATCCTCGGTGGACCCCATAAGTCGCCTCATGAGATTCATGAGAGTTGGTACGTGGTTAGTCCCAACTAACATTTTTATTAAAAAGGTTGTACCTAACATACTAATGAACTATGAATGCAACTTTGTCCGCAATAAAGATAATATTATTATTTTTCGGTGACTGATGATGACATCTATCTTAATAAGTATCAGTAATATGTATCTAAGTATATATCTATCTTATTGATAGTTCTACGCATATTACGACCCGGTTTCCTGAGCCAAGAGAATATTTGTGAACCTTATGAATCTACGATTAGTGCCGCAAACGGCTTACGTGCTTCACGAGTCACGGGGTGCGGTTTGACGGGCAAAGCTTTAACCCTAATCCCTCTTACCATTTGAAAAAGCTATAAACTTGATGACTAAATTAATGTCATGCTTTAAGTTTGATCCATACGTTGTTGGATTATGTAAAGGTTTGGCAAGCGTGTAGATATACCATTAAAAAGTTGGAACCACAGACAATGTTGCCAGAACATACGTTTTAGTGTGGTTTTCTGTACTTTTCATGAGCGAATGTTAGCAATATGAAAAATCGTACCTCAATTCTGCGCCGCCACCATCGGGATACCTATGCTGGGCTCATAAGTCATAACATGTTTTAAACGATATGATCATTTTATATTTCGGCCTAGTCTTGACAGAGTAATGTATCAGTCCTTTTCTATTCTGTGCTATGTTTGATGTCACGATGGCGAGGATCTAAGAATAGCTTTCATTAGTGCTCATGTATACTGATGACATATTAACATTAGCATTAGTAGCATACTAGACTTGCTTGTTTCGTCATTCATACTATTATCTCCTCACTGCAGCCGATTGCTCGCTTATCCGTTAGGTGTCATCGTACTTTTTTGGGCATTCATTTTGGCAACACTGGTTTGAACTATATTTTTTGTGGAAACAGGAATGAACGCTATAAAAAAATACCGACATTTTAAATACTTTGTGATAGTACATATATTATCCATGAAATTATATGTAATACGTTTTTATCCATTGTAAAATGTCTTACTTATAATGACCTTCAAGTATGACCTCTAACCTCAGTCAATACGAACATAGTGCGCATGCATATTGCGTGAACTGTGAAGCACTGAAGTATCCGGAAAATTGTGTTTGGCGCGCTGATAACTACCGCCCTTTGAGCACGATGAAATTCAATATTTTAGTCGTTCGACAGATATCATACATCCCTGACGTTAATTGTTTCTATTGTAATACTTTTTCTTGCATCGAAAATGTCTAGTGAACTATTTATCAGTCATAAAAAAATGGCACGACAGAATGGTATTGTGCAACCTCTGCTAACTGGTGAGTAATCAAATCGTAATACAGTTTTGGAGCGAATTTTTAAATTCAGGGATGTAATAGAAGTGATATGTAATAGAACATCTGATATGTTATGTTATCTGGAGATATGAACGACCGATATTTATGTATTATTTTTACTCCCAAGATATATTTTAAAGAGAGTGTAAACATTACGTATATTTAAGATTTATTACAAATATTTTATGGGCCCGCTTTGTTTACTAATGACAGTGTGAATGTTTATCAAAGTATTACGATGGAGAAGAAACCATAAAGCAATCTGATAAGATATTTTGATAGGTACTTAATAGGCATAGTTAGTAGGTATATCTACATATTAAATTACTAATATAATTTCCTAGCATAGTTTAATTATATGATATTCTTCTCTCTTAGTTATATCCATGATATTAGTTTATATCCATGATATATTTATTCCAAAAGATATTGTTTGAAATAGTATAGAGCTACATGCATCTCTTGAGAATTATAGAAATTGGGAAAAAGTATAGCATAACAATGACACTATTAAAGTAAATAGTAGATATCTAATTGCCAGAAGTTAGTAATAAAATTTACATTGATAAGATTTTTATTTAGAAGCAGTGATAGCTCAGCGGGGAGTGGTATGGACTGTCGAGACGAAAGTCGCAGGTTCGAAACCAGCCCCAAGTGCATACACTTCTGACTTTTCTAAGTTATGTGCATATTAATTGTTAATTATCACTTGCTTTAATGGTGAAGGAAAAACATCGTTAGGAAACCTGCATACCTGAGAAGTCCTTCATAAGAATTTCGAAGGTATGTGAAGTCTGCCAACCCACATTAGGCCAGTGTGGTAGACTAAGGCCTAACCCCTCTCATTCAGTAGAGGAGGCCTGTGCCCAGCAGTGGGACGTATATAATAAAGGGCTAGTAAAAAAAAAAAAAAAAAAACATCCTTAAATTAAACAGGGAAAGGTGATTTGGCAAGTTTGTTTGGATGAGTTTTTGAAAATAATACATTGTTTGTTTAATTTCTCTGATAGCAACTCTCATGTTTGAGACAACAAAGCTCATATTCAAAGTTAGAACCAAGGTCATGAGCAAAAATATTATAATGATATTGTGAAGAAGAATTGGTTGACCATATTTATTATGAAGAAGAAGCGGTTGACCTCATATTGCTGATTATTACAATATGTTGCCTTTGAACAGTTTTGATACTTTATTCCTCATGCTCATCAATTTCTGGAATAACTTTTTCTGCAATGTGAGACCCCGAGACCATGTTGTAATTTGGGATACTGTGTGAAATTTTAAATGCCACATTATTATCGCCGATTCTGATATATCAGATTTTTTTTAATATCTCTGATACATCAGATTTGGTATCAGTAATGGATGCATCCCTAAGGAAAATACATTATTGGTGTGTATTTTTGATATAGGTAATAGTTCGCCAATATAAAGATACTGGTGGGAGGGTACCTGATACATCGGGACCACCAAAAACATGAAAACCCCACCATAGTGGCTCATTCCAGCAAGTTGTGGTCCAGTATCAGACGATGTATATCCAGTTACTTCAGGCTGGTCATGCTATTTGTATTGAAGGATGACAGTATATTAAGTGTGCACTGTAGGTACTTATCATCAGGTAGTACAGTGTACAGTTACCATGGAAGGATAAAGAAGGAGTAATTTTTAAATGAAAGTTATGTTAGCCGTACAGTGTGCTTCAAAGAGCATTACACTAGATAATAATACGGTGTACTGAGAAGATGCATACAATTGTCTAAATATTTTGGTAGCTTTACAAATATCTTCTTATTTCAGTCATAAAGAAATTATATTTCATTGCTCCATCTCATAAGTATCCTAAAAATATTACATACATAACATATATTACATACATACATAGTATAAAACTGTTTGTGAACTTACACACAACCAATAATTAAAGTTATGTTTATATTTCCCAGACCTATATCAAATAACCATGGCTTATGCATATTGGAAATCAGGCAAAGTGAATAATCTTGCTGTATTTGATTTATTCTTCCGGACAAACCCATTTCAAGGAGAATTCACCATATTTGCTGGTCTTGAGGAGTGCCTAAAATTTATTGACAACTTTAATTACTCTGATAGCGGTATGTACAATATACTGGAAGACCTTACCAATAAAATATACATATATTTATATGTAATTGTATGTATATATACAAGGTGTTATAGAAAGGGGCGGGTAAATTTAAGCAATGTATAGTGTACGGTAGAATTATAGAATTTTCTTTTTTATCGAATAAGTAACATGTCAATATCGACTTTCAACTTTAGACAACACTAGATGATATACAGTGGTACTTCAGACCGTTCATTTCAATTTTGTATAATTATAAAACATTAAGAGTTGTCAAATGTCAATATTTATTTGACACAGTCAGTTCGGCAATTTTTGGTTTTGTTAAGTATGATTACGAGTTTAAAAATATGTTGTATTTGACTAAAACAAGTATTATGTATGGTGTTTTGTATTGCAACTGAAAATAACTTATAAGGCTCGTATAGAGGCTCGTGGACTGTATTAAGCCAAATTCATAGATGGAAGACCCGAGAATGAAGTCTTTAAAATGATTTTAGAAGATGATCGATGAGATGATTGATGGTACCAGGTACCTATGTCGTCTTCAGCACACAGGCTCTTTCAGGTGTTAATTTGTGTTTAAATAACAAGCTACGTACGTATGTCCGTATAATTACACATTATTCGAGTTTATTAGAAAGTGTCGTTCATAATAATTAATAGTGATGTCATCAATCTTATCTATCTTAAATACAAGTGATTAAAATTAACGTCTTTTAATACATAATATGTCTAGGTTTTTCCGATATGATCCGATACATAAATACAAATTGTAAGGTGTATGTAATGACCCTAAAATATGACCACACCTTTCTGTAACACATTGTTTAGATAAATTAAAACCAGTTTTATTTTGGTGTGACATGTGCATAAAATATATCAGCTGTTTTTTTCTTTAAATGAGATAATGGTATATTTGTTTTTTATTCCTTTTTAGTATAGATATTATTATTGCCATGGATACTGGTATTTTTTAAATTTTATTTTATAATATTTAGTGTTTTATACTCAAAAATAATACTAATTGATTCACCTTGGTGTTTGTCTGTCTCTCAAAGATTATTGTTATTTTTATGTTGTTGCCAGAACACACACACTTGAGGTTCAAAATGGGGATTCCCTGACCCGGCCTTATAATCCGATACAATAAAAAATATAAAAAAAGTAACACCGATATCATTACCGATATAATTACCAAAATATTGAAACGATGCACATTACTTACGTTTAATTTAATCGACTCCAAATGTAGAAACCCAAAAGTTAATTATCAAAATTTACGTTAGTAGGATTTATATAGATAGAACCTTAGAACTTAGAATAGATAAAACAATGTGCTTAAATCAGCAATCGGCGATTTCGATTGTTTGTTTGTATGAGACTTGTTATTGAAAATTTCACAGATGCGTATGAGCTCATTCAGTTTGACTTATTATTTTTAACTTTCGATATTGAACCGCATTGCGCCAGAAAACAAGTGGATCTGTTTCTGTAGCTTTAGTGGGAAATCTCTCAACTTCTTGAGAGAACTTCGTCGTCAACAAAACTCGCGAACGTAATGCAGATCGGGAATTCGCCTCTCTCCTTTTAGACCGCTACATGTGCCGTGCGTTTCCGTTGGGATTTTTCAAATCGGGAAATTTTAAATGAAGAATGTTTTAAATCGACGTCTCCGCCGCGCCGATACCAATATATCGGAATATAATATCGCCGAAATACTCATAAATCAATGTTGATATTAAATGTATTATTTTAATCAATCTTAATGAATATTAAATAAAAGGGTGTGTATCCTTTCGAATCCTGACCAGTGTCGTATCTTTAAATTAAATTAAACTTGTTTTATTTACGGCAGTATTATAGTCCTTTTAGGACCAGTAGGCAGAAAGACAGATGGCTTCACTTAATAGAGTTCAGTTGACACTCTTTGGGTTCGGAATCCTAAAAAGGGCCTTAATACTCGGACAGACAGACAACATAGTGATACAATAAGGATTTTATTATTAAGGACTATGAATAAACAAGTTAAATTCAGAATAAGATACACAAACACCAATAAAATGTGTTTTATTGCAGACATAGAATACTTAAGGCAAGCCTTACCTGATAATATTGAACCTGAGTTTTTTGTTTATTTGAAAGATTTAACTTGCAAGGATATTAAATTAAGCGCCATTGAGGAGGGATCTGTTGTGTTTCCAAGGTTTGAGATACATTTGAATATTTTATATTATTGATTGGTGACGATAATAATATTTTAAACTCTATTCAATATAAGTTTTATAATAAAGAATAACCTACTTGTTTTAAGAAGAAGTAGAACCGTACTGTTACCCATTTTGTGTATGGGCCGGGCGACCTCGGTAGTATCGCAATATCTCAGAATAACGATGTGAAATGACAGCATTCCATAGGTGATAGGGATGCCAAAAGTAATGTGAAATGTAGTACCTAATACTTACTGCTGGTTTTTGTATCTATCTACTATCATACTCATACTCATACTTACTCTTCATTATGGGCGCATTAAGCCCCCGCTCATCGAAAGAAACCCTCTTTCACAGTAAGGGCCCATGAGCCCGAGCAGTTGCATTTCTGCCCATCATGGACTTACGATAGGAGTGCCTATAGAATTCTTTTGAGTATGGAGGGTGCAACCCACTGCGAACTCGCGGATCCTAATACCGATAGCCACATTAGTTCCCTTTTACGACAGGCCGGGGATACCGCGACCGTGATGAATTTGAAATAAACGCCCCAAATCCACCAATTTAGTTTAGAATTTGTACAGTATATACAGTTACTTGTATATTTAAAAAAAACTTGATATATTCATCCCGTAATAGGGTAGTTGACTAGATTTTTTTTATTATTTAAATCAATAAGTTATGTTACTCAAAATCTATTGCAGAAAGAATTTTATAAATCGGACCAAAAATAAATAAGATAGAAGCCATTCAAATCCTGTAGAAGGGGTAATTGTCAAATGACAGACGATGCAACCTTTGACGTCACTGTGTAAAATGTTCATTATAGTGCACGCGTGCAAGCGAGATAGTGAGATATCCCTACTACGCACCCACTTTTCCTCATACCAACATTTAAAATCATAACTACGGGCACATTTCTGAACCAATTTTGATTGTGTTTTAATAAAAGGGTTTCTTTTGCGTATTATTTTCTGTTGCTTATAAAATAATGTATAAAAATCAATATAGGAAACTACCCTATTCTAGTTGACAAGATATAGTTGATTTCTTTTTTTCTTTTTCAGGGTACCATTATTGAGAGTAGAAGGTCCATTGATTATAGCACAGTTGTTAGAAACAACATTACTAACACTAGTCAACTTTGCAAGGTGAGTTTATTTCATGCGAATGATTCTATTTGTTTTAATGGCAGTTTAATTATTTTGTATGTGTTCTTTTTGTTACCAAATGTTATTAGTTTAGTGTTGCCAACCCTACTACTTCTACTAGAATTAATATAAAAAATGCAATTTTTACAAGTCACAATTTTTACAATTTTTTTATACATTAAATCCCTTAGGGCTTAAATACAATACAAAACACTTTATTGCACAGACATTTACAAAAAACAAGAATAAATATAAAAACTGGTACAAATAGCGAGAAAAAAAATATGTACAATGGGCGGTCTTATCGCTTTAAGCGATCTCTTCCAGACAACCTATCATGGAGAGAGATGGTTTAATTTTGTAAGGACGGTGGTGCATTTATATTACACTGTGTCTGTTATAATTATAACATACATATAAAATAGATATATATTATATTACACTATCCTAATATATAAAAATATACATACATACATACAATACAACTATATATAGCAGCAATTATATTTAAAGTGTTAGGGAAAGGAAATAGTTTTTCAATCATTTTTTTAATATATTCAGTGATTCAGCTTTTTTTATATGAACAGGCAGGCTGTTCCATTACCTAACAGCCTGAACAGAGAAAGATTTGTCATAGAAGGAAGACGACGAGGATTTGTCATAGATCTACAAGTTTTTCATACGGTTTTATTAGATTGATTTATTTTAGTTTTATTAAACATAATTATTCAGATAGGTACAAATTTGTAAAAAAACGAAGTTTGCCGATAAACATAGCTTTAATCATAGTACGGTACCTACTTATGATTAAACTATGAATCAATAATGATAATTTAGAAAATAATAAGCAGCCATAGAGTAATAAGCCTTAATCATATTAATAGTCGATTGAAACTGATGGGTGTATGTAATCCGCTCCCCCGTCAAAATATAAAAGTACAACGCCCTTGTACCTAATTCTTATTAACGTTTAATTTCATTTCAACCGCCGCGACGCATAAAACGGAGGAGGTTCTCAATTCGACGCGTCTTGTATGTATGTAACCACGCATTACTCTGCCAAATGTGGACTAATTTAGATGATTCTTCTTTCATTTACTCGAAATAGTATAACTCAAAGTGTGTCCTAGTTAAATTTTAAGAAGAAGTTCCTCCTCTATGGTGATATCGGGGATGAATATTCAAACTATGATGATATTCAAACTTCGTCATTTATGCACCGATTTATATAATTCTTTTTCAAATAGTAGTGTTTTCTATCTACTACCTTTACACCATTACATTGCAATAGCACCGACTCAAAATTGATTAATTTTATAATAGTTAACACACATTTATTACTTGCAACATATACGGCAAACCTATGTCCACTAGCAAAGCTTTTGCTTCAACATCCAAACGCTTGCGAGTTGCGACTTTGCGAGTTATTATTATGAAGAATGTTTAAGTTCATCAGGCAATATTTAATGTATTCTGTTTTGACTTATTTTTTTCGACTTGCGAGTTATTATTATGAAAAGTGTACAAGTTTATCATGCAATATTTTACATATTCTATTATGACTTATTTTTAAGTAAGCATTGTCGAGGCAGTCCCTCGGTGGCGCAGTTGTAAGACTAACGTAGTAGGACTGCTGTGTTGAGGTCTCGGGTTTTATCCCCCCGATTGGTTTAATAAAAGTGATATTCGATTTTTCTATCACGAAATGCTTAGTATCACCCCGGAGTCTGCAATAAGTTTGATGCATGTATTTTTTTAATGATTTTAATCAATAGCTTTCATTGCCCATAATTCATAATAGAAAGATTTTTATTAATCCCCTCAAAGTTATAGGCTATTTAAATCTTTTTTTTTATGGCATAGGCCGGCAAACGAGCTCCCCCAATGTACCATAGTTTACAATGTAATGCAGTAAATTCATTTTGTTTATTGATCATGATTGTGTCAATTATTTGTTTATGTTGTACCAAGTAGGACGTTACTACATGTTTACTATACATTATTTTTGTATACATCTATATACAAAGCTATTCTTTCTTATTTTGCCTGAAACACGAGTAATTTTTTTAGAATCAGTAATGAAATCAATTACAATTTACAATAAGTTTTAAGACTTAGATTTTAATTTTGCACTAAAATATTTTTTTTTGTAAGGTTGAATGAAGATACAAGCAGGTCGCTCGCCTGATGGTATATGCCAAGCTTGCTCAAAAACAGAAGTAACGCTACACAAAACTTTGAATAACAAAACACTGCATGGCTAACTACGGGACGTGCCAGATATCGATTTTGAAGTCAATAGGCCTTTAAACAACAAAAAAAAAAAACAATATGGCGGTCCCTTTTTCCAATTCTACAATTTTTGTTACCTATTTTGACGACGGGTCCTCCCGGATATCAATTGCTAAGTCAATCGCCTATAAACCAAAGAAAATCTAAATAACTGCCACTTTTAAAATTCTAACATTGGATCTTAAACACTCACTTTCGCAAGTTTACAATATAAGCAGGTAGAAGTATGGATTAGATTAAAATAGTTACTTATAGCATACAGTTTTAATGTCTATTCACTACAAAATCGATATCTAGGGTGCACAATGGTCGCAAATTACAATAAAATATAGCCTATGTTTTACTACTTTGTGTATTGTTACTTAATGCCAGTAAGCTTTCTAGTGGTGATTTTTTTTTAGTATCGTATTCGTAGTTCCAGAAAATACTCCTCAAATTGTCTACAATCGATATCTAGGCGGCACCAAGGCACAAATCACAGTAAATTTTAGCCTATGTTACTAAGAGAAATAATATGTTGATGAAATTTACTGCAGGCGGATGAAGCTGCGAGCAAAAGCTAGTTCGCTAAGGACTGTGTTTCTCATTAGATACGTAATTTGCGCGCTTATCGGTAAATACGCTTGACTGGTTATTTTAATTGCACACTGTGACATGAAAGTTTACTTATCGTGGGATATTGTACTCTTTATTGGTAATAACAAATTATTACCTAATTTATAGATTTGTTTACGTTTCTATAGTTCAAATTCCTCAAACAATAAATATTTAGGCTAAGTACTGTACTATATAATAACTGTTACTAGACAATATGAAAAATAAAGGCATTTGTTTTAGGAAATATTGATTAAAATGCATGTGAAATAAAATGAAAGAGTAGTAGGAACATCGCGCTATCTCCCTCGCACACGTGCGCCGCATTATGACCATCGTGTGAATACACGTCATCGTATATGGCGTGTATCTTTTTATTGTCATTGGGCAGTCATGCCCTCAGTCAGATTTAAATATTTTATATTTTTAAGGTGATTTATCAAATTCTTTCTATTATAAATTATGAACAATGTCAGCTATTGATTAAAATCTTAAAATAAAATATGTGCATAAACCTATTATGTAAATATATGTATGTCTCAACGCCCGTATTCAAATACGACACTTGATTATTGACCTCGAGGTGTGCGTTATTAGTCCGTTTTTAAATCAAGTATTAAATCGCCTTTATGCGTTCGTGGGCACTATGCGACTTCATAGGAAGGTGTGTGAATACAGGTGAAGTGTGCTTGTATAGCAAAATTCGAAACTACCAAGAGTGGAGCAAAAATAATATTTATGGTTGGCTCATATGAGACCGGAGAAATTCGAACCCGTTGTTCTACATATAGATGTTTGACTCCTTTATATTGTATAATGAGTTTGCCGGTCACTGATCTATTGTAAGATATTATCGCAATTATCACAAAAAATGTATGTGTAATAAATAGAACAAAGTTAGAATGTTTCTAATTAAAAATACTTAGTCAAACTTAAATATGTATAGAATTAAAATAAGTATATGTTATTTATGTTAAGATATTTATTTTAGTTTAATGGCAACAAATGCTGCGAGATATCGCATGGTGGCCGGGAAAAACGTTTCTTTACTCGAATTCGGTTTACGGAGAGCGCAAGGGCCTGATGGCGGGCTATCTGCTTCCAAATACGCATACATAGGTAAGATACGATGTTACACAATCAGTGCGTGAAGTACATTGAGCATTTACCTTGAAGGAATTCAGACGGCGCGGTGTAGGCACTTTCAGAAACTAAATATGGTTTCACCATCTTACACACACGTACACGGTGGTAGGTCCCTCGTATGCGAGAGGCCGTCTGGGTTGGTACCACCGCTTTGTATATTTCTGCCGCCAAGCAGAAGTGTGTAAGCCCTGTTGTTTTCCGGTTTGAAGGACATTGAAACCAATGAAATTAATCGACATTATAAACCTTAACATCTTATGTCACGGGGTGACGAGCGCAGTCCAATACCTTACAGTGCCACATCTGGCCATAGACGTTAGCAACATCACTCAAAACTTTGAATTACAAAGTACCTACTGCATGGAATTACTTTACGCTCGACATGCCTCTTCAAAAAAAGCATGGCTACTAAAATTCGTGTAAAGTTCAGAAATTACCTATACATACTAATAAGTCTTCAATAAAATAGTAACACTTTGTTAGAAATGAGAAAAGCCCGGAGATGCCATTTAATATCTCTTTTAATTGTGCTATTCAACGCGATTAAATGATAAATCAGAAATTAACAAAAAGATTTTTGTTATTGATCGCGTTAGCGTGTTCGCTCAGTCTGTCTGGCGAAAATTGGTACCAGGTACAGAGCTCACCGCCCTGGCCCTGTATAAACTTGTGCAATATAAAACACCGCGCCGCCACCCGCCACCATCCGCCGCCATCCGCCGCGCCATCGACTCCTAACAACTCTGCTGTGAATATACTTTTCTTTAATAGGTTTAATCAGGCAACTTTCACGAATCGCGACCTTGAATGTTTCAGCCATTGTCCGTAGGTACTTATGTATAATATCATCGATACCTACCGATGGGTACTAAGAAGTTAGCATTGCGTGATGCTTAGTTCATAAAAACACTGTTTTACTCTGCAGTGTTCTTGGAAAAGATAATGTTAGTAGAACTGTGACGTACTGTTTAAGGTCGATTTATTTTCAGGTGGTTTCGACGGTACAAGTAATGTATTAGCCGGAAAGATGTTTAATATACCGGTCAGAGGTACCCACGCACATTCGTTTGTGACATCGTTTAGCAGTCTAGAGGACATTAACTCAGTGACACTAAAACATGCTGAAACACAGAAAATATGTAACCTGCTAGAGATGGCGACGGAGTGGCGCAATCGTGTCTCCGCCATTATCGATATATCACCGGAGGAAGCGAGTGACGGTGAATTGGCCGCTCTCATATCATATGCCCTAGCCTTCCCGTCAGGATTCTTGGCCCTAGTGGATACATACGATGTCAAGAGGTATAATTTTCAAGGCTTACCGTCACAACACAGGCTGCATAATATGAACGGGCATTCTGGCTACAATAGCAACTGTGGAACCAATGGTACTAGAACTCAAATAGCATCGAATAACCATAGTACATACGGATATAGCACGGTCGAACGCACACTGAGGTAAACATGAATATAGACAGTTAATATTGACGATTTAATATCTGATGAACATTTATTATATATTGTTTTGCATTACCTATCATTAATTATGAGTTACGTGGAGTTTGGATTAGTTTTATAATATGGCGTGCAGTCATTGCAACTCTCATTCAACATGACTCATTGAAGGGGCATGAGCGGTTCACATACACCGTACACGGGGAAGCGGACGGGCGGGTTTATAATACGCAATACGCACATAATATATACGCATTACGCATACACACGCCGCAAGTCGCAATACGACTTCTAACTGGAGACAACCAGATCTGACTATATCCACGGCCGTAGTTTCAATTATGTTTTTTATTTGGCTTTTTCAGTGAAGCGCGTATGGACGGCGCTTCATATCCCAACTGAATGTAAATAAATGAAACTTCTGATGGGAACGTTATATTTGCTTCAGTGTGACGTATTGTCCTGGATCTATGAGCAATATTAGGGGCAACCTTAGTCATTGGGCACAGTTGCATTGTATAGGGATATGCACACGTTACACAGTAATTGACTTATATATTTGCATGTATTCATTAACACACCATTATTTTGTGTATTGTTTGGAAATCAACATACTTGATACATTTTATTGTTATGTTAGTACATGAGTACACCATAATATTATAGATTGTTTTCACATCATTGCATTTGAAATTTGAATTGCATTACCTTTTACACAATATTCAAACGTACTTACACACAGTAATTGGAGAATCGTATATGCTTGTAAATTGTAATTAATTTGAAATGGTTAAATTTATAATTGTTTCTGCTATTTTGTGAACAACTTTTAACAGGAGTGGGCTGCTTAACTTCTGTGCTGTGGCTCTAGCTCTTAACCAATGTGGATACAGAGCTGTCGGCATCAGGATCGACAGCGGGGACTTGGCATATCTCTCTGTGTTAGCGAGGGACACGTTCGAACAAATCGGAAATACTTTCAACTTGCCCTGGTTCTCCAAACTTACTATAGTTGCGTCAAACGATATCAATGAGGAGACGATTCTTAGCTTGAACGAGCAAGGCCATAAGATTGATTGTTTCGGCATCGGCACACATTTAGGTAATTTATAGTTTTACTAAATGTAGGTCGGTTCACTATTATTATTAGTAAGGTTAAAGATAGCATAGACCTCGTAAATTAGACATATACATAAGCACTCACGACTGTAATCTCCGAAGTGGTAGGCAAAGGTGTTACCAGTACACCTCATTTCGCCGAGCTTATTTCCGTTTAATTATGTGATAAGGAGCAAGCCTATTGCCATACCGGGCACAATTACAGAGTCCAGCTTGATATTACTATCACCCGAATCGGGGATCGAACCGGAGACCTCAGCACAACATTACAGTGCTTACCGCATTACAACTGCGCCACCGAGTCAGTAAATTGAAGTTTTCTGTTATATTCCTGCCTATATCCTATTAGAAAGTTTCCGGTAAATCAGATTTGAAATATTCCTTTCCACGACTTTATACCTAATCTCCCTTGCAAAATATTTGTTAGCGTCCTATGTGCAATAACATGGTAAAAAAATGCTATTTAAGATAAAAAACAAAAGTAAGTTTATCAATGGAATCAAAGTTTGCAGCTTTTATTCATATGCATACTTAATTATAAATTTACTAAATATAGTTAATATGTATCATTCAGTACATGAAATCGTGTTCAGAGGAAACTTTAGTTGATGGGTAAGTACCTGATACATATTGGTACCCGTCTATATTGTACGAACCGAACACGTCATCGTGAAAAACCATACTGACTCGTTTGTCAGCTACTTAAGCCGGCGTAATTCTGAGAACGGTCAACATATTGCTCTTTATTTACCACACTGGAGGGTTAGCATGAGCTGAAGAGAAATCTCGCGCGTGAATGTAAAAACTATCGACAAATATCTCAGATAAAATACGTATCAACATTCGATATAATTACTCGTGTAAAGATTCGTAGACAAAATACCACAGAGAAGTAAATGAATAATGAGAGTTTTATGTGCATGTTAGATTCGAAAGCCTCCGTGGTGCATTGGGCGAGTATCCGGCTGCGAAGCGAAAAGTCGTGTTTGTGTGATTCACAAATATTTGTTTCGGGTTTGGGTGTTGTCCGAAGTCCCTCGATACTACGAGATAACCACGTTCGTTGATAACCACGATATAGATTAACCTAGTATGGGGTCAGGAGGACTATGTGTGTGACTGTTGGGTGTATTTGATGAGTGGTAGAGCCACGCTGTAGATACTTTTGTCTACAGCATGTATGGGTCGGCTCGTCCGGATCATTACCACTGTCTCACAGAAAACCGGCGTAAAGTAGCAGCTTGCTGCTGCGTTTCGTACGGTGAGTGAGATATCCGGAGGCCCATAACCCATCCCCTTCCCAATCCCTTAATTATCCCTTTCCTTTAAGGTCGGCAACGCACCCATGATTCCTTTGGTATTATGGGCGTACATGGGCGGTGGGGATCACTTACCATCAGGTGACCCACTGGCTCGTTTGCCGGCCTATGCAATATAATAAAAAAAATGTATTAGTGGAGATTTCAATAAACGATATTAGTTTGATTCTCCGGATGGATTCCACAAGTGAGCCACTTAGAATACAGTCGAAGGTGATGCGAACCAACTTAGTTTGATTACGGGATCCATCCGAATAAGTAAGATACATTATTGAAATGGGCTATTAAAGAGATAACAGGTTGTTCCACAAAACGAATAGATGAAATTTTCTCGTAGTGTCATGCTACGAGGACAGATGCCTTGCTGTCACTGGGTCACTGCCGTGCTAGGATAAAAAAAGTTTTGTATAAAATGTTTGGATGATACACATTTTACAGTAACGTGTCAGCGTCAGCCGGCCCTCGGCTGTGTGTACAAACTGGTTGAAATAAACGGTCAGCCTCGCATCAAGCTTAGTCAAGACGTCGGGAAAGTTACTATTCCTGGCCACAAGGAGGTAAGATTTATATGTATACTTAATCTAACCGTTCCAAACCGCGACATTCTTTCTTTCTGTCTGGTGTTATTCCGGCTTAGTGAAATTAAATGAAATTATTTATTGAATCCATAAAATGTTAGGTATATAGGTACTTACTTACATCATTTCAATTCGGTCAAAATTTAACTTTACCGCCAGTTTGGAATGCTGTTTTGGTAAAGAAATGTAAGATTTAAATTAAGTAAGTAACAAATTGATATATGCTTGTCCATGTACGAGTATATTGCCAGCGCGGCGTGTAATTTAGGTACTTAATATATTTTATTTGATGAGTAAGATTAGGGCGGGCGGGACTGCGCGGCAGAGGATTTATAAGTGACGAATAGCATTAAATCGGGTCTAATCGCTTTATTTCATGGTATACTTAAGTAACAATTTATTTATCGACGTCCGCGTCATTCAACCCGTAACCACGGTTGATGCAACTTTGTTGAAACGTCGGGCAATACATATATTATTATTTATACCTTTAAATATTACGCGATTAAGACCCGTTTTTATTCATATTATAGTATGTATACAAATCGCGGAGGTCTAAAAACATGACTATTCGTCATATATACAATAATATTATGTATAGTAGTGTTGAAATTGCAAAGATTTACTACCACAGCTTGTTTTTATAGCTGCGACCAGCAACCTTAAGGTATATTAATTAGGTAGGTAATGAGTATTCGTCTTCTAAAAATCCCCGGCCGTGCCGTCCCGCCCGCGCCATGCCACGTTGTGAAACAAGCGCTAAGGAAAAAATATATTTAACTGCATAGATTTACCGTGATATTCGTTTATAAAGACGACAATAATTAATTATAATTGTAAACTAGTTTTGAAAAGTGCAACGCTGGAGTTTCTTGCTCGTTCTTCTCTAGCGAAACAGCATTCCGAACTAGCGGTAGAATTTTGACGGGATCTAAATAATGTATAACATTTTATCTCCCTTATGGATTCAATAAATATTTTGAATTTGAATTACTCACAGACAACTCGTTACACCACAGAGCACAGACAGATAAATTTAAATAGATGTCGCAAGAACTTCAATCTGTATACGAAACCCAGCGTGTCACACGTTTAACACCGGCTGTAACGTTACAAGATAAATTTACTGATGAGAAACACAATTTTTTTTACAATACTTTACAGCACGAGAAGGCATTTTGTGCTGTAGAGTTTAGTGTAGATTACATCAGATTACTCGTAAATATGATAATTGTTACAAACGTCTAACAATAAAAATATACACAAAATAATTACTTGTATTTTTCTAAAGGATGTATAAAAATGGATCCAATTCAAAACAGTAATTTTCATTATCACACTCGGGATATTGCATTTTAAGTTTTAAAATAAGGTCGTCCTGCTGATATCTGTTGGCTACGCTGCGTGACATTGTTGTCATTGTGTTTCGTATGATCAGTGATATTACTGGAGATGTAGCAAAACTCCCCTTCGTTCAGTGCCATTATTTTTATAAGGTCAGCAAATCACGCACCGTTTATCTGGCATCAAAGGCAGTGGTGATCACTCACCATGATTTGGCGGCCATACATGGGCTATAGCTGCGTCCAAGCTTGGCTCCAAATTGTCCAAATTTGGCAACAATGCCTTTTTCACATCTACTCCCCCACGCCTTCGATGTTGCACAAAAACCAGGTTGGACATTTGACGATAACTGGACGCAATCTTTACATCAATGTTCATTTCTCATCCAAAACAGCACCACGCATAAGGTTATTTACAGGCATCAAAAACTACATTGCAAATAGGAGCAATGTGGTCGCGTATGACATATACCTATAATTTAAACAAATAAAAATGGACAAGGCTTGATACCAATCAGCGAGTGACGTATAACGCATGGCCATGAACCAATAATTATTATAGCCAATATCAAGACATAATATTAAAGTAGTACAGTTACTTACGAAATGAGTTATGGCGTTATCATCCGAACACAAGGTCATTACCACAGATTAAGATCTATATATACATCGCAAGTACTTCAATCTGTATGGAACCAAGCGTGTCACATTCTTACAAAAAAAAGTGTAGCTTGGTTAAATAACAGTAGTACTTACCTGCTGTAACGGACAAAAGCGATTTAGTCGAGAAAGGCCTTTGAAACACTTCGAAGAGGTTTTATAGTACTTTACATTTTCGTGAGTTCCGCTGACGTTTTACTCGAATGCTGACTAATAAGATAGCGCGTCCACAGGATCTCATACTTAGTCTCCGCATGTGAAAAAGGTATACTTACTAATTATGTCTATTTATATCTATGTCTGGTATTTACGCAATAATTACGCATTTCATGATAATATGTAGGTATTCTCTTATGAAAGAGAGTACAGACGTGAGGTTTATTTTTATTTAACTTGAAAAAGTAATAACTTTACAATCATTGTAAATTTCATAAATAAATATTCAAGGTTTTTTGTCATGAATGAATGAATCTTGATTTTCGAGACTCTTCATTACATGAAGTTATATGAAATAATGGTTCACGAGTACTTGCAGTCATTAGGCACGTGAGTCTAGTCATTGTGCGGTTAATTGTATGATAGCAATGACCTTACTTTAAAGACCAACATTGGACCCTTGATTTCTCAATATACATTTGACTGTATTGTTCACCCAAATCATATTTTAATATTTGTTAAAAGTTGACACCGCCATGCAAAAATAATTATAGAATTTAATTCCATCACTTCTCAGTTCAAACGGGTCCGGATTAAACGCTGAGTACAATTAATGTACCCAAATTCTTCGCAATCTGCGCCCATAAAAATACCACGGTCACAATCTCATCGCCGATAACTTCCGGAGAACTGTAATCAAATTGAACGTTCTCGATTTTTTCCGTATATAGCTAAGCCAAAAAACTGTGATAGTGTAAATTCTCTGTGTTCACACCAACTCAGTTTTCATGAACTCAATGACGTTACTATATTTTATCCGACTACAAAAATGAGCAGGTTCTCAGTTCGTGTGTATACCTATATGCTTTTTATGTATGTTCAGTGTTCACTCATAATTCTGATAAATATGTACTGATTTGGAGGATTCTTTTTTTATTTTGGGGAGTTTTTTTACGTGGCAGGCTCATATAAACTTGGTTAAGATCTTATTTCGGAGTAAGAGGGTAAATGGGAAACTACTAAAAGGAAAAAAAACAAACGCATCACTTACCGGGTTTTGAAGTCGGTTTTTGAAGTTTTTGAATTGAAACTTATTCGTATTTCAGGCTTACCGACTTTTCGGCGCAGACGGACACGCTCTGATCGATTTACTACAAAGATCTTCTGAGCCAGCGCCTGTGGTCGGACAAAAGGTGCTATGTAGACATCCCTTCCAAGAATCTAAGAGGGCTTATGTTATCCCCAGTAAAGTTGAACATCTTTGTAAGGTAATTGTTGTAAATAATAATTATATTATACTGAATAAAAGATGTCTGTCTTGGTGTTAGGGTAGATACTTTTTTAAATTAGCGTTCATGACGAGACGATTGGGTCGCTCGCCTGATCGTAAGCGTTAAGCCTGCCCGTAAACAGAAGCAACACCAATCAGAACTTCGAACTATGGATCACTGCATGACTACTGGACTCATACCCTCATCACCATGAGACATATGTTGTTAAATCTCATATTGCCAAAGACTTTAATACCATAGACGGGCTGTTCAGAAGTAAAATTGTGTTGCATACGCGGCCGGCGAGGCGGGAGTGACGTCTAAGGCGCGGGAGCGAGAGGAGTTGAGAGTAAGCGAGATGGCAATATTGAGACGGCTGTTTTGTTTTGTATTCGTTTTCATCGGTTTTCATTCACAATAAATGACATTTTCGCTCAAAACGAAGAAATAAAATAGTTACTTCCTTAAAATAACTTCTAAATAAATGGTTAATATATGCACGTAAATAATGACAATGTTTTATGAGTCACAGTAAACAAATTCGTGATAGTTTATCGAATTTATCGTTCGCAGCTATTCAAACAACAACTGCTCTTGTCGCTCTCTCGCGGGCGACTAAATGAGTTGCGGTCAATTAACCGTAACTTAGTGCGCAATTTCTTTGTACCGCACAGCCTGTCTAGTAGTATACATTAAAGTCCTTGCATATTGCCTAGTAATTTCAATTGTTTCAATGTGTAATAAATACGTAAGTTTATGTTACCTACGTTGAAAAATTGCCGCAGGTTTATTGGAAGGATGGCCGCATTACCACTCCACCCAAGCCTCTGTCTGAAGTGAGAGAGCGAGTACAATCTTCTTTGAAAACTTTACGTCAAGACATCAAGAGAAATTTGAACCCAACACCATATAAGGTACGAATTAATTCAATATGTGTATTTATTTATTTATTGGAGTACGAACAGCATTACAATACATTATGAATATATATGATAAGTAACATATAGACAGTTTAAAGGTCCTCACTATTGACAATTTACAAGGTGGTAGGTCCCTCGTATGCGAGAGGCCGTCTGGGTTGGTACCACTGCCTTGTCTATTTCTGCCGCCAAGCAGCAGTGTGTAAGAACTGTTGCGTTTCGGTTTGAAGGACATTGAGGCCAGTGAAATTACTGGGCATTATGAGACTTAACTTCTCATAAGAATTTAAGTCTCATAATGCCCAGTAATAGTAATAAGTACCTATAGTAATAATAATAACTATAGTCCTGAGACATATCTCGGGAAGACGAGCGCATTTCAGTGCCATGCAGTGCTCTGTAATCCAGAGTTCTGTGTGACGTTGCTTCTGTTTATGGGCAGGCGTGACGGTTAACATCATTAGCGACCCAATCGTCTCGTCATTCAAGCAAATAAAAAAAAATAAGTATAAGGAACAATATACATACCCCGTATTTGGATATAAACGACTAGGCAACACGAAACAAGGATTAATAATAAGTAACAAAATTAGTTCAGTATAGTCCTGCACAGATCTACGTTGATTACAATAAAGAATATAAGTCATTATGAAATTTTTACAAAAAATCACCGCTCAGACCTCCTCCCTGTCACCAAGTTAGGATCAAAAATTTCAAAGTCCTACGATTTACATGCAATATTTAGGGCTACTACTACTACTAGGACCTACTTGCTCGCCAGATGAAAGTATTTCTGCGTGATATGTCGCAAATTTAATAGAAGAGTGATCTATTAAATTTGCGACATATGCATCACTATCCCAAAACTCAGTTTTACACAATATTTGTTGTTGAAACTTTCGATTTTTTTTCTTCTAAAGAAGGCTAGTACTGAAAACATTTTTTATTATTGTTACAGGTGGCAGTCAGTGATGATCTATATAACTTCATACATGATCTGTGGCTACAGAACGCACCGATCGGCGAGTTATCATGAAAAAAATATTTGAACATCATTCCTTTATTCAAAACAGCAATTTATTTGGGCACTATTAGTGTATTATTTTCCACGTAGTTTAAGTTAAGTACTTACTGAAAATTTTACCTAGAAGTAAGTATAAATGCACCACTATAGGCTATAGTGTACGTTCCACACGCTGTTCCTTTTTTTATATATTATGTAAGCTTAATATAGAAGTTATTTTTTACTTCTGGTCTGTCCAAGAAAATGACCAATTTATTTAATAAGAAAGCAAATATAATATATTTAGAAATTATTGTTATATAATATTTATTGGTTTGTAATCACCAAAAAAGCTAATTCAATAGGATATTCCATGAATAATTTGTATACTTTGTTTTACTATGTTTAAGAAATTTATTTATCGTTTGTTTGTAATAATATCCTTCGTTATTAGTAATTAGTAATGCATTCATCAATTATGAGATCGATCAATATTCTTGCCAATATTTTTTAACCATAAAATACTTTAAATTTAAATATAAAAACTTGTAATAATTACAGTTGACATCTAGTAGTTCGTAGTCTAAAATGGCGCTCCATCAATCAGTTTTGAATCTTACTGCACAACATTGTGTGACGCAAGAAGCCTGTAAGTAGTTTTCTGCCCTGCATTATATGTTCTCCCAATGCTGGCACGGCTCTTTGCTAATTCTTTCATTAGCATTCGTGGTGGGATTATATTCCACCACGCCTGGCTTAATGTAGGTTGCTAGACTTCGCATACCGTCCGTCATTTTAGAATTAGTAAACTATACTCTACTTAACACAAGCGATAAATTGAACAAATTTGCTCATAATATGTTGCAGCTAAGGCTTATAAATAATGTAATTAATTAATATTCAGAATATTATTAATGCGAAATTAAATATTTTCATTTTCTATATAAGTATTACTAGTTGCTCTTTACATTTTCTATCTAAGTAGTACTAGTTGCTCTTTTCATTTTCTACCTAAGTAGTACTAGTTGCGCTCGCCACGAATATAGACCCTATTTAAACACAACCGTGTTTTTTGACATAAAAAGACAACATAAATTAAACAGAGCATATTTTTATCGAGAATGTTATCAAGAATTCAAATGGATTCGTCAAATATTTTAATTATAGTTTGAGAAATATTTTAAAGGTTTAGTGTTAGTGCATTTCTCGATAATAAGAGATATAAGTATCCCATATTCATTATAATGCGACACGTATCTTCGCACGTGGTAAATATCGGAAGTAACGCCGCCGATTTTATGAATCACTTAGAATTTTACCATAGTTGCACCCCCACGCCCCCTGTCCATGTCATCGAAAAGTGTCAAAAGATCCTTGTCGCATTTTAGGTCTGTGTTTGCACACTATACAGTACGACGACATAAATTATGCGGTTGGAAATGTTAGGTGTTTACGAATTAGTATGAATATGCAATAAATGTCTGGTTCTCTGGTATAATGAATGAATTCTGTGCTTGTAGTTTTTTTACGAGTTATTTAATAGATATCACGTCACCAGTCGTCATTTAAGGGATTAAGTATACAGATCCGTACAACGCCACTAACAGATCGTATTTAAAACAAATGAGCTTAATATAATATATTTTCTCGTATTAGAATCATTACCAGCTATCGAAAAACTTACTAAGGATACTGGAACCATACTCGAAGGCCCACTGTCTTAATGGCTACTTATTTTTATACAATTTTCAATGATAGTCTTACGTGTCTTAACACGATTTTAATAAAAATTAGTTTTATTTCAGTATTCTGGCGCTAATGTTGTGACAGGGTATGCATTATGACGTCATCATCATATGTCTGTATTTTGGAAGTATCCGAATAATTTAAATCGTAGTACATAAACATAACTTTATAAATGCTATTGATATATAAACCAATAGTCTATAATATATAGATAATATTTTATTCAAGTTGTTACCAGTGAAATAATAGTGCTTTTATTTTTAAATTTTTATAATGTGTACTTATAGCACCACTCACCAGTTATGTGCTTGCCTAAGCATATAAGTACAATATTATGATGTGAATGTTCGTTTTTACGACTCAGTACAAATATACAAATGATATCCGCCTTGTAAGGCGTAGAGAAAAACAAGTACTTACATGATCTTATGTTATAACTGCTCTTTAATGGATCATCATTGTCGCTCTTCGAGATTTTGGAGCGAAAACTGTCGGAAGTACAACATTTTAATCGTAATACTGTACATATTCATTTATCTACTTGAAAAGGAAAAAATACTTAGTCATGTAAAACAAACAATTTAATATGTAACAATATACAGAGAAGTTATTCAAATTACATAAAATCATACACTGTGAAAAAGTTATTTAAATTAAAGTTTAATTTTACATTTAGCATAAAGGTTTTGAAGTACGTTTTATGTTTAGTCAGGCTTTATTTAAACTTAATATAAAACGTAGCGCCTGCAATAACTTCTTTTTTTGGGATTTTCTTGTCAAAGGCACAAAATAGTGAATATATGTTTATAATATGAATTTGTTGATCATAATGTACTGAGATGCACAATTACCTAACCGCGATACATTTTTATTATGTATAGTAATGTCTGGCTCACGTAACTGTATTTAAACAGAAGTTTTTTTTGTTAAGTCATACTAACAAAGTAGCTTGCAAAATGCACACCAAAAACTACAAATAATTAAGGCTCGACTTTTCGATCTTCAAGTAATTATTTATCTTAAAAAATATAATTCTGCAAAATACAAAAGAACGATAAAGCTGTGCTACAGATCCCAACGACTGGCTTCTGGTCCGCAATGTCATGCGAAAACGACTTACATCGGCTTATAGCGTTGCTTTTAGTACTTACACACTTTTTCAAATTTATGTTGGAAGTCTGTAAAAGCATAGTGAAGAAGCGGTAAGAGAAAGAGACCATAAAACTAATCGTCGATTTTTTAGGACTAAAATTGCTATTAGGATATCTAAAGCATTGATTGGATTATGGTATGATTTGTAAAACGTGGTGTTCTCAAATAAGATAAAAAGTACGGAAGTCTAGCATAGTGAAGAAGCGGTAAGAGAAAGAGACCATAAAACTAATCGTCGATTTTTTAGGACTAAAATTGCTATTAGGATATCTAAAGCATTGATTGGATTATGGTATGATTTGTAAAACGTGGTGTTCTCAAATAAGATAAAAGTAAGTAAAGGAAGTCTAAATTCAGCCGAAGACCTCTAAGCGTAGCGGTTTCTAAACTTTCAAGGCCACTTGAACAGACTTGACCGCCTCCGTGGCACAGTGGGCGAGTAGCCGGCTGTTAAAAAGCATGTTACGTTGACCCCACTGCGAGTGGGATATGGGCAGGTGGAAGAAGAAAGTGAAGTATGACCCAAATTAATTTTGATTTAAAAAAAATAGTATGGTTATCTAGTTGTGCGCTCGAGTTCATTTTTTTTGTAAGATAAATTTGCAATATTTTTCAATGTTCCTAAAGATAAAAGATCTTAATACAGTCGCCATACCAAAATTTTGTAATACTGTCTGTGCCTTGCAGCATAAAAATGTGATTTAAATTTTTCTATACATATTTGGATTATGTACGTTTTAGATATTAAGTTGCATGTAGAAAAGTTGATAATAATTTTTAATACAACTCTAATCAGCAATTATTGTGTTTGATTTATTACTATGCGATCGAAATTATTTAATTTTTCTTTCTTTTCGTTATTTCTAATGACGTAAGTGAGCACTAAGATGGGATTTTTGACCATTCATCCCCTAAAATGGAAAAACAGGGGCTGAAAGTTTGTATGGGCATTTTTTTTTCTTCAATAAATTGATATTGGTGTCATTTTCAAGATTTCTTGGGGTGTTGATTACAAAACGACATCCAATTTCAAATCCAAGATAGCGGACATTTTTTTCACCAAATCGAATATGGGTCTGATTTGAATTGAAATAGTGGTCGTTATTTTGTTGTACTTACTTGGTTTAAGGCCGATTAACTCCAGGTAGATCTGATGTTAGCATTGAATAAAGTGGCCACAGTTTTGTTTTTCTTTGTTTTAAGGCCGATTAACTTTAAAATCGATATCTGGAACGCCACGTTGTCACAAATGATAGATCCAATGTCTGAATATAAAAAGGTGGCCGCCATTATGTTTTTCTTTGTTTTAAGGCTGATTGACTTCAGAATCGATATCTGACACGCTCCGTGGTTACAAATACTGTATCTGCGGGGTTAGAATGTGTCGTAGGAAACACGACACGAACGTTCGTGCTTTCGTCATACGATTTATAACTAGAATGCGTTTAGATGAAACACGACCGTGGTTGATTCGTACTGAAAAAACACGATACCGCTTAGACGGCGCGGCGCGATGGATGGTTTTTAATTTTGCATTCTAAGGGGGCTGACCGCTGATTGGCCCGATTCATGTGATGCAAAATTTAAACAAAATGAAGGGATGGTACCTACTTACTTTCTGGTGTGGTAGGTACCTACTTACTCTATGAAAAATACGATATAGACACTTAAAACTAAGTTTTACCCTAACTGAATTAATGGTAGGTACTAGGTACAGTTAATTGTTCTCATTGGTATTGACGCTTTCACACATATGTGCCGAATGTACGGTTTATGGAAATAGTGCGATTCAGTTGGTACCTACTGACAGTACACTTTATTAAATTATGGGTCGTTTACACTATTTATTATGTTTGTTTCATTATCGGAGTGGAAGAAACTCAGTATAAGAATATGAAGTGTCTCGTCAGTTGAACAGGTAGTAACGGAGTTTGAAGGAAGCCTAGTCAAGATTAAATGCCATAATGCTGGAATTATGGCAGACCTGAGTTATGTGGCGCGTTAACTAGCTAGTAAATACATACTTTATATAGTACGCGTTTAGTAAGCTTATTGAAACAAGAAGGATAAGACATATTTTATGCAATATCATGCAGTTAGATGAAGAGACAAAAGTAAATTGAACCAAAATAGCGAGTTTTCGAACATGCGGTCGTAAGCTAATGGTAACATTATTTTAGTTGGTTTAGTTAAGCGACCATTATCTATTTCATGATTATTACTCCATTTAAAAAATAGTTTATAGTGATATATAAACGTATTATGATAGGTACCACAAGCATAATAATAAAGTGTATCTAAAGTTAAAAGCTCATTTTCTCACGATTGAAAATATACTTCCTCACAATTTTATCGCTCACAGACAAAGACTTTAATGTGTACTAGACAACCTGCGCGGTACATATAAATTGTACCACTAAGTTGCGGTCAGTTGACCGTAACTCAATACCTATTACCATCTCGCTTAGTCTCAACTAGAACCCATAACGCGCTTTCTGTTTGTTACCTGTCAAGCTCCCGCGTTATGTGGCACAATCTTACTTCTAAACGGCCTGGCTATATAGCCAGGCCGTTTAGAAGTAGGGTAGATTGTCAGTCAACGATACGTAGTTTAAATTATAGTCTTTGCTCACAGGAGAAACTGTGTTTAAGGTATTGAGTCAAATTATTCCACAAGAATTTCAGAAAAACAATCTATACCTTCAATAATAAAC
The DNA here is from genome assembly GCA_905332985.1 of Mimas tiliae. NCBI lineage: Eukaryota > Metazoa > Arthropoda > Insecta > Lepidoptera > Sphingidae > Mimas > Mimas tiliae. Next base: position 8,378,215 of record HG995240.1, on the reverse strand, counting down.
TGAAAAGGCACATTGTACATTCAAAAACACAACTTTAAACTATTAAGAAATAATTTCCGTCCACATCAGAAACTCAGAATTCCTGCCATAAAACCACGTTTAGCAGAATCCCGAAATTTTAGCAGGATTTCGTATTAGCAGATTTTGTTGCGAGTATGTAAAAACCGGTAAAAACTGACATATTTTAGCAGTTTAAATATAGCATTTTTTAACGATTGTGAAGCCATGAAGCCAAATTAAAAATAAATATCCACTTTTAGTTTAGTAAATCTAGTTTGACTTTTGCCTACCCTTTCCCATACAGACGTGAGCATAGGTCATAAGTAGTTACTATTTTGAAACTTTCATTTATGGATGCGGAGTTATTTTTTGCACTGCTGCAAGTAATTCATATATAAACTAATGGTCATCATAATGAATACCATTACAATGCATTTTGAATTATAATAACATTTTTAGTTTCATGAATACCTATATATTTTTTTCTCGGTAATGTCATTAGGATACCTTGATGCCACTTTCGGATCGGACAGGTTTTTTTTACATTTTGTATATTAAGCAACAATAGGCTAGTTGACTTATACCAATTTTTTTATAAATGATTGTTTATTTCCTACAGTATTTGGTTTATGGAACCCAAATATATCTATTTCAATACATTATAGTAGAAGATGTCTAAAAATTCAAATTACAAAATATATTTTTTTATCTTTATTTGAAATCTTCGAAAACGCTACCGCTATGATCGTGACGTCAGTCACTATGTAAACAACTAAATGCCATTCACAAATCGCATGTTGTGGTCTTTTGTAGCAAAAATAATAAGATATTATGTAGGTAAGTACTTATATGGAAGTGATCTTCGCAAAAATAAATTTGAGTTTCAGTCGATATCTAGCTCGCATAGGTTATTTCGCGTGTTTATTTACTAATATGTGTCGTCATTGCACAGATAATCTATAGGCCAACATGACCGACGGCGTTTTCGTATGTTCATGAAAACATTAAATTTGAATTAAAGTTTTGTTGTTTTATAAGTCTCAGAAAAATACGATAACATAAAAAAACGGTCTAGAAAAGCCTCATTAACAAAATAAAGCCTATTTTAAAAACCAGCCTTGACACAAAACCTTTTTCTTCACTAGCATCTTTAATAATTCATGTCGCTCTCAGTGAAATACCTGTTTATATTTACTTCACTAACACTTATTCACAGAACATGAGCAAGTGAGTTTCATTTTAAATCTAAATAAACCACATCTAGCTAAATATGTTCTTTAGATTCTCAATTTTATTACCTACTTCAATGATTTTCTCCTTTCGTTAAAATCAAGAATATCGCATGGTGAATCCAGCACCAATACACAGTTAGCGCATATCAATTCGTATTGTAATTGGTTGATATGTATAATCTATATATAAAACAGAAATAGCACTCACTCACTCACTGATTAATCACGATGTCTCAAAACTATTAAAGCTAGGATCATGAAATTTAAACACATTGTACTTTGTGTAACGTATAGGCCGGATAGGAAAGGGCTTTTGATATTCACATTTTAAGGGGGTAAATGGGAGGTAATTTTATCCCAAAAAAATAATACATGCGGGAGGAATCGCGGGCAACAGCTAGTATTTTATAATAGCACACCTATGACCTAGTACTGGGGCCTTATTATGACCGTATAAACTCGTGACGCACCTGCGTTACCTTAGCTTCATGATATCAGGGGCCTTATTCCCTATCTACTCATAACACAACATCGTTACGTTAACTTCGTGAAATTAGCATTGAATGTTATTCATGTCTATAACTCAATGTCATATCTTCTTATCAAGCACGTAGTTTAGTAGTTATTGCGTTTATACAATTTGAAATTGGGTTAGAGAATTCGGTATCATTCAATGCTAATTTCATGAAGTTAAATTAACACGGTCGCATTAATGTAAAACAGTCGTTTATACGGTCATGCAGAATACAGCCTCTGCGTATGATAATATATTGTAAATAAAAATCAGATAATTTGGTATTCGAGATTTACTCAGTTCCAGACTACAAAAAGTGTTTCGTTAGCATTTTTTCATTAATATCTATGAAATTGCCGTTTTGAACAAAACAAGATAAAGTATTTTTAAAGTGAAACTTTTATTAGATCGTCTCAAAATTGTTGGCCTGTGTGTTGCATGTCGCGTGACGATCGGCCGCGGAGTAGGGATAAAGTGAAAGGTGCTCGCCAGAGCAGCCAAGGCCAATATGGCGGCGTCTATAGTTCGCACGCTATTTTGTTTGTTTTTGTTAGTGTTTAATGTAATATTATTCCAATTTTTTTTAGTTAAATGTCTATAATGTGAAAAAAAGTTTCACTTTTACCGTGGTTTCATAAAACCACACAATCTTTTTTTCCATGTTTTTTTATTAAATTATAAAAATTAATACACCTAACAGTCACACACATAGTCCTGACCCGACACTAGGTTTACCGTGGGTATTGAGAACTACGAGGTACTTGCGGTTCCACAACACCCAGACCCGAAACAAATATTTGTGGATTTTGGATTAGATAAACATTTTTCTCGGCGTAGGAATCGACACCACGGTCTCTCGCTTCGCAGCCGGCTACTTGCAAGCTGTGCCACGGAGGCTGTCATTTCTATTTATTTTCAATTATTTATATTTAGATCAAAGTATACACCCATTTTATCGATGCATCTTTGCCAGCGCCACGCCGCGCCGCGATATCTTGAAGATATCGGCTGGACGGAAGGCAACAAACTCAAATGCATTTTGTACTGCCTCTAGGCCATTATTTTTTTCCGCCAAACAGTTGTCCAACGGCAATTTCGTAGGTAAAGAAATATTATTAAAGTTTCTGACTCAATGATTAGCAGGATCTTTAATTTAAATGTGGTCACACACACACACACTCCCTAGTTCTCCCTAGTCCCTAGTCGGTAGCGAGACTACTAGAAAGGTTATTTGGATACAAAAACCGTATAATTAGAATGTCAAATTATAACCTCTTTGTATCGTGTATAATATTAGATACGGAAAGTGAGGAAACAGAATCATCATATATGTAAATGCTAAAAGTTATAATCGTTGATATATTTGTGATTTTTTAAATTTGAAAAACAATTTTATATAATTAAAAGGATAAAGGTGAATAATCATAAAACATCTACTAGTAGCCCTAGTCGGTACTCGGTAGCCATCGATATCAGAATTTTGACAACTAACCTAGAAAAGACTGATTTTTTATTGTTTTACACGTAAATATCTATCGGTTTAACATTACAAACTGTTCCATTTGTGATAAGATAAAGCATCCGTGGTTTAAGGTAAGAAGTTTGATTGAATTATTATTTTTTAACTCCGGGCTATATATTCTCTATGCCGCATCACCTCCGATCATTACATTCATTGTGTTATTGTATTGGGTTATATTATTATTGTGCTTAAGAGGGCAACTGTTTATTTCTTTATATTATGTTTTTACAGGATTTTATCGCATTTTTGTGAACTACAATCTACTATGAACCACGTATTTATTACCTATAGATATCGATGTAGTAGTATTTTTTATTTTGCAAATTGGCCAGTGGCTTTTTCCTTATGAAGAATAATATGTTAAATAACATTTATATCTTAGCTGTTTAAATTTAATGATTATGGAAATGAGTTATATAATTATTTACATCACTGACTATGATTGCTAATGTGATAACCAGTCATTGGATACTTGGAAACATTTACCCCGTTTGTTCCCTAACATCCAGTGCATTTTTACATTACAAATATGATTTGCGTTGAATTAATTTGGATCAAAATTCTACTTTGCGAGTTATAATTTCTGTTAAAGTCTACTTTGGGTTAGAGACTATCCCGCTCACACATTCTCCAACTAGAAGCCAGGATCGACAGTGAGATGCATATTTTGACACTGAGCAATGAAGCACTGTGAGTCTCTGGGAATGTGAAGTTTACTTTATCCAGCAACAAAATTAATCAAATATGAAGATAGGAAGGAGATGGAAATATACATGTATATACATAATATCATTACAATAATTTCAGTACTGTATTTTAATGTAGATAAAAAATCTAGAGAAGTCTATGACATGCATGTCTCTTTGTGATGTTATCCTTGTTATTATGAAAAATTTGCTATGTGTGCCTTGGAGGCTGGGATGAACTTGCCACTCCTGTTTTGGTCGTCCCTTTATTTACCTGCTAGGTTATAGTCACTTTTGTACTTGTTATATGGGCAGAAAATTTAGAAGAATAATGAATAATAATACTATGAATTTCAAACCCAAAACAATTCAATCCAAGATAATATTATTTTGAAATAGGTTATTTTATTTACCATTCCTGTGCTTTTGTCAGTTTTTGTGAACTCAATTGTGCACCTGATCACTTTAATAAAACTCTAGTTACACTTATATGGCGACTTCTGCTTTTATTTTTAATATAAAAACTATTTTATAGTATTTCTACACATCACTGTGTCATACATAATCTTTACTGTTTAATTTATGAGGGAAGTTTAGTTAAAAGGTTAATTTTATTTCTAGTTTGCTTTTGAGTTGGTTATGTATTCTTAGTTTTTGTTTCACTATTATTGGTGAAAGAATCATCAAAATTGGTGCATAAGTGTCGAAGACTGAGCCTTTTATCATCAATTTCATCTTATGAGTGGAATCTTTTCTTCAAATTGAAATGTGACTACCATTGGAGTATTGTGTTGTATATAAGATAGAGACGTCTGCGAATTGCAGATGGGTGGTCAGCTCACTTAAATGGAACCATTACACCGTACCTGAACCGGAGTAAACCTGAATGAATACATAAATAATCATTCAAATTGGTATTTGGCGGATTTATGTGTGAAACTACTGTTTTTTTAAATCTCTAAAAATATTTTGTATGCAATAGTTTATTTATTTTGTGTGTGAGTGCTTGTGTGTATTTATATTTAGTAAATATTGATTTTATTTACTTAATAAATAAAATTGTCACATTGAATCAGTTACTGATCATAAACTGAATTCTGCTTCAATTTTTATGTCATGTTCTGTTGTTTTGAGTCACAAGTTCTTTCTTTTTGCCTTGCATTATCCCGACATAATGCCAGGGTTCTCCTTCTCGTACCATAGATTTGGCGGCATTTGGTATTATATGCGGCGACCCGCCGTCTGACCCTCCACAAAGAGAATCAAGAGTCGCCATTGCCTCGTCCGTTAATAAGCAGAGTGCACCACATGCAGGTGGTGTTAGCTTTAGGGCCTAAGATCTTGGTGGCCCCACTTACACTCCCTTTGAGTCACAAGCAAATTCTTTTCATATAGTACTAGTATATTTAATGTATGTTCAGTAGCAAAATAATTATCGATGTGAAGTTAGACATTTCTGGCATTAAACCAGTATTTTTAACCGACATAAATAAGGAGGATGTTCTAAATTCGACTAGGTATATATTTTTTAATGTATGCTACGCGATATCTCTGCCAAACATGGAGATATTGTTTATCTCGAGGGTGATCATGGGATCATAGGACAATTAATATGGATGAATTTGGATGATTACTGAATATAAGATGATGCAAAAATCGGAAACTTAACATATAATAGCAAACGCACGCACGTATCCGGGTTTTAGTAAACTTATAAATAGTGTGTGTTAATAGTGTTATGTCCGTTCCCAATATTCTGTTTACTGACAGATTTGCTTACTGGCAGTAAATTTTTGACTCATTTTGTATGGAAGATCTGTAAAAATACTATTAATAATATAAGGAACGGCCATTAGCCGTTAGGGACAGATAAGATAGTTTTTCGTAGACATGGCCGGTCTATTAATATAAATTTATGTGTGAGATATGCTTTAAACTTGACGTACCTACAGCTATAAACTTGACATGATGCTGGTGTGTCCCGACCCCCACTTGCAGCCAGTTACATCCGGCGTAGGTCGTTAAGTGCAGCCGATCGTCGGCATTGTCTTAGAATGTAACTCATTGCGGCCAGCTCTATTACCGGCACACCTCAATATAATATAACCACAACTAAGAAAATTATACCGACCGACATTTATTTCGTAAGCCAGGTTTTATACTATTGCAAAAATGATAAAAAACAATTATTTTATTTTCGGTGGCCTACTTGTAATGTAATGCGTATGCTGTATGACTGCTGTGCTTGAGGTCTCGGGTTCTATCCCTTAGCCGGGGAGTGATTTTGGGTTTTTCTACCACGAAATGCTTAATATCAGCCCGGATTTTGGAATTTTGCCCGGTATGGCGATACGCTCAGCCCTTCTCACATCAGGAGACGGAAATAAACTCGGCGAAATGTGGGTGTACTGGTTACACCTCTGCCTACCCTTTCGTTGATTACAGGCGTGAGAGAATGCTTAAAACTAGGTTGGGCTTTCTTCTTTATAGAGCTTACTTGTGTTTTTTTGATTCGAAATAGTTAAGGACTTTAGGTGAATAAAATCTCAATTTAACATACAGAACCTATAGTGAAAATACTCTGCAATTTATTTTCTTGTTTGTACGTTTGCGGCCGAACATCGGGTGCTTCGAGTCCCAAATTTGAGAGTAGCATGAGGTAGGTGAAGTGTGGGTACGGGTAACGGGAGGCAGGATGCGCCGGACGGGCGGCGCATCCGCCCTGCGTCAGTACCGTCAGTTGCCCGCCGTCGTGCGCCCGCCGCCCGGCTGCTTTCATATACAATTGCTCACTGCTGTAACCTACGATACGTTTCAAACTAATAATATCCAATATTTTTAATATTATAATTATTTTACTAAATTATTATTTTATTACCCAATGCCTTTAATATATTTTAAGTTTACGCAAATGAATTATCCATGTTTCCAAGTTCCAAATTTTAATTATGTTCAAAAGTTGCTGTGCGCGACCAAATAAAAAAATTAGTAAAAGCAAATCTAAGCCAGAAAATATGGATAAGATGTCTGAGTCCGCTGTGGTGAACGAAAAAGATATATTGGATGATAACTGCGATTCTAATCCTAAAGTGTTCTTGAACTTATCTGATGAAAATCAAAAGAGTGTACCTGATTGCGAAAGCCCTGACAGAGGATCTAATGAGAAGCAGAGTGAAGAGCCACTTGATGACTCAGCTAGCGATGTTGGAGATGCAGATACTCTGGACCTAGCAATTTCCAAAATAGACTTAAATAAAAAGAGGTATTCAGTGGATTATAAAAGAAGTCGGCTCGATTTCAAACGATATTCCGTAGATTGCCGTCGAGATTCTGCTACTTTAGAGGAATTGACTCGTTTAGAGGAAGAGTTGGCTCGGACCAATGTTGACGTAAGACCTGGCGTTCGTCGAAAGTCTTCAGGTATATTAAAGTCAACTACAAACAGCAATAACGGCATTGACCTTAAATTGTTAATCAATAACAAAGAGTCAGCCTCTGATGATGATGACGTTTTTGTTGATAACACTGTTAAGGGTACTGAATGTGAAGGCCCGAAGGAGCCCCCTGCGACACCAGTGGGTCGCGATGAGCTTGCCCTGCGTAGACACCGTTTTTTCTCGGATCTTGTGTGTGCCGCGCGCGCAGCGGTTGAACACCGAGTGCGGTTTGATCCACTCGGTCCTGTTGTTGCTGACCCAGGTAAAATACATACGCTGCATGTTTCCTTTTTTAATCATGTTAGATGTAACATTTTATTTAAACAAACTTAAATTTGATTGTTCGTTATTTTTTCAACTTTATTATATTGGGAAATATAATATTTAAATTCGGATAAATTATAACATATTACATAGGTAACCTTAAAACCTCTCGACGTCAATTAGCAAAACATCTGTAACCATTAAATGACTGAACCGATTTTCTTTAAACATAGCTAAGAACCATTTTGATTAAACCAGCTTTCACCTATTAAAACCGCATTCAATTAGGTTCATTTTTTAGGTTAGGATGCCATAGACAAATACACACAGACAGACACAGAGTCGAACTTATAACATCTTTTTTTTCTTCGAGGGTTAATAAAACGCGGCGATCTTTTTACCTTATATCTTATTATTGAACCAATTGCAAACTTGCCTAGGAGTTGGTAAAAATCAATGCGCTTGGCTCCTACCCAAAAAAAATGTAAGATCATGAAGCCTCTTTCGGTTCCCAAGTTGTTTCCCTACAGCTACATTTTATTGTTTGAATGTTTAATTATTTTAAACACATTTTTTCAAATTACTTTATAATATAAATTGGTTCTGTAAAGACTGACTCAAGGTCCGACCATTCAATCTACATTTAGAGTTGATCTTAGAGATATCTCCCCAGAAGGGTTGACGTCAGGCAGGCGGCCGGTTGTGAAAGCTACAAGCCAAATCTTTTTTAACATGTGTTATAAGCATGTTGCTCCGACCCCACTGCGATATGTGGGATAAGGGCAGGTGAAAGAAGATTGGAATGAAAAATTGTTGTAGGTAATAAAGTCGCTTAAAAAACGATTTTTTTCTGTAATTAGCTCGCGTTAAAAATACAACTAAAACAATACAATGTTTACGCAACAATTAATTTGGGTTCACTACATCAGAAAAAGGCCTTGGCTAGACGCACTAAGAACTAGCTAAATAATTTCTCCACGCTAATTTAATTAAAATTGTAAAAAGCAAGCTTTTCATGGCATATGTGTTCCAGGCTTGTGAGCGCCAGTCGAGCTAGGATAAAAATAAGGGTAAAAATATAGTAAAGGATAAAAAACAAATATGGGTAAAACAGAATTAGTATGACCAAGAGCGTTGGGATAAACATTTTATGGGTTAGGCCAAATTTTAAATTCCTATTCCCAGTTATACTGGAAGACGATATTGGTGAGGGTCAATATGATTCTTAGGTTCAGATATAACTTGACCACCCTTTCTTTCGACTATGACGTTATGACGATACGTCCTATGTAATTTGGGACAAATGACACACTATGCAGAAGAGTATCTAGTTTCAAATTTTGAATTTTTTACTCGCTAAGATTTGCAGTGCATCTACTACTACATCAAATTTCATAAGGAGCATAAATTTCCGTGACTATTTGTAAACGATTTAACACATCTAAACAACCACTACGCCAATGAAGCCCCTCCAACAACAGCCGCGATCTGCGATTGCGATTGCGATCTATGGCCGTGATCTGCGATCGCTACTTACAACCGCGATCTATTCAGCGTCCTAAGTTTTTTTCGACCCTTTACAGTATTTTTCAGATTTATATACAAAAATACAGAAGATATAGTTTATTATGGGAAAAATAATAAAGACAAAGGTACATTTGTTATAATTATTAATAATATGCTTTTATTTATGTATGCAATATTCCACAATAAAAAGGCATATCATCGAAAACACACCAACCTATTATACAGGTTTTGTATCCAATTATACATTCTGGCCATACAATTCTGTAGATCGCTGTGTGGATCGCGGCAGTGGGTAAGAACGCGCGCATTCCCATACAAAACGTATAAAAACAAAAATAGCAGATCGTGGGTCGCACGGATCAATGGCGTCTAGATCGCGGTAGTGGGTAAGATCGCGCGCGATCCCATACAAAATGTACTAGAAACATTTATCGCGGCCAGAGATCGGTATCGCAGATCGCGGTTGTTGGTGGGAGGCTTAAAGTAACTTTTAAAGCTTTTAACAGCAAAGTGTCGTTAACACCACTTTACCGTAGATAACCGAAATTAGGAGTCATTAATCGTCTGTTGCACTGACTATTGGCATTACGTAATTCACAGGTGAGATATTTGTAATATATTTTAGTTGTTGCAGGGTGAGGAATATTAGAATTTCACAACTGTTTCTTGGAGTTTCATTTTAAACTTTCGCGTCGGCTCGCTACGACAGGAATGAGTAGTTTGTTCCAGAGATTTTTTATTTAAAATGTTTTGTTGTAGTTGAAGGCCCAACTCAAGTATACTGTATATCGTGAGATGTATCTAAAACAATTCAAAACTTAATTAAGTGCCATAATTATGTTATTCTATTCGTTATCAAATAGTTTACTGAAACGTTTACCGGTTCCAACTTAGACATAAAATTAATTATAATTAATAATGATAATATTACAAAGTTTAGATACATTTTATTATTCTCAAGTAAATAAAGATGTTATATCTATATATAATTATTAAAGCTTTTAATTTTTAAAGTTTGAAATTTACATAACTTCATGGAGGGGGTATAGCATAAATACAATAATGTAGTTTGGACCAGAAGAGTAATATTTGGCATTTATACTTGTTTATATTTCAACATGGCATTAAAATGTCTTATCTAAGGTTGAATTTTGTTGTTGACTAATGGAATGTACGTGTCACACTTGGACAGAATATTTTCCTTGGTCATTCGCCATATAATTTGGCACTAATCGATCTTATTGAATTCTAAATGGAATTTGAGAAGTTTGAGGGCCACATTTGTGTTATTAAGGGTTTTTTTCATGTCCGTATATATTTCATCCCTCAGATAACACTTTATACAGCCAATTTAGGAAGTACTTATTTGACATTCGCTTCACCGAGTATATTAACAGCGTGACAATTATGTATTTTTTCGTCTTATACTATATGTATTTCATCGGATAAATAACGTTGATTGAAAAATCGGCCCTGAGTTGTGTTTTGTTGGCCATTATAGGTATATGATTTACATCCGATTGTTTTACTGGAAAAGGCAAAGTTTGTTTTGGATTAATACTTAAGTACACCAAAAACCTATCAACTTAAGAGTTTGTCCTTAGGTTGCGTGGCACATGGCCTTTTTCTGAATATGAAGAGTATCATACATATATTCAGTACAAACATGTTTTGATGTTTCGCCCCAAGGGATTGAGCTTGTTAAAGTTCACATAAAATATTTTCCTAATTTCCTGCGGCAACGATATTGCTTTTTCGGCTAATGTAGTGTATTAACATGGTAATTCTAATAGAACTATTAGTTTATCAGTACGTGCCAATGTGAATACATTATACTTGCTGTTATTTTAAATGAAAACATACGCATACAGCATACTACACATACAGCGACATAAATATGGCGAAAAGGCACCAAAACCCATCCCAAATCCCCATGTTTATTTAATTTTGGTATTTGAGCGTTGAGTTTGACGTTGGCATTTTTTTTTCAAATTTTCTCTAGATTTATAATCTTGGACCAGCGCGGCGACGCGACGGCCGATACGTTTTAGTTTCAGATTCTTCAATATTTATCCAGCTAAAGTTTTCCCCTGGTTATAATGTACAATTTTATATCATGTAACATGACTACTTAATATTTACAAGATGTACATAACCCGTATAAAAAAAATGTTGCACTTGATTAACCCAAAGTAGTTGCAGGTGATTAAGCGGAACAGAATGTTTTTCCCATATATTACGCACAATGGTTAGAGTGTTATGTTTGTATATTACCATTATGAGCTCTACCGCACTAAGAGTGGTAGAGCTACGCTACATACCGGCTTGACTGGGTTATTACCACTGTGTCACAGAATACCCACGTGAATTTAATAAATCAGTCGGTTACCTATTACTGATTATAAATAAAAAAATAAGAGCTTTTTAAAAGTAGAACAGACAGACTGTGCTGGCTTAGTAGGTAATAGAGTTCCGTTGGCGCTCTTTTTTTATAGCAGAGGCTAGCAAACGAGCAAGAGGTTCACATGATGGTAAGTGATCTCACACAATTCCATACGAATCATGGATGCGTTGCGGACCGTAAAGGAAAAGAATGGGGAATGGTAAGAGGAGGATTTGTGCCTCCGGATATCTCGCTCACCGTACGAAACGCAAGAGCAAACTGCGGTTCAGTCGGTTGTTGTGAAACAATGGTAAGTGGTAACAACCCGGTCGACCCATTCATGCTGTAGACAGTGTGACTCTCCCACTTTAAAAATATACGTATGAAGGAAGTAGGTAAAGTATATTCCAGTGTGCTTTACTCTCTAGTCACTAGAGAATTCCGACCACTCACCAGCCCGGCTTGGCTGTAGATAACTAAAAATTAAATATTTACTAGTAGGTTACTGCTACCAGCGCTGCCGCGTCGCGACTCGCGACCTTGCCGATTGGCTCGTTGTCGATGTTTCGCATAGATATATAAATCTAATAGACGACACAAGTGCGCTTATTTCGTGTGCTGTGGTCCAAAAAGGCTTGGATAATATCATAAGCACGCGTACTCTGATTTAATCTACTCTCGACGTTAACTTTATAAGTCATCAGTCGAAGACACAAAAGCCTTATCGCATCGTAAAATGCTTTAAAAAATCGTTCTAAAAAGTGCTTCAACGGTGTTGCTCATCACTAAATTGCCATTGTGACGTAACGCAACAGGTACCACATAAAATGTAGCATGCATAGATTTCATACAGATTATAGTACCTACTTGCGTCGTCTGTTTAGACTACGTCTGTGATGTTTCGGTACACTCGTACCTGCTCCATCATTATTATAAGGCTATGTCATCATAATTCTTAATGAGTCATTACGTTTCGCTCACCACTATGTCATTGGAGTAAAACAGATATTTGGGCGTTCTTAGAGTTTCTAGAGAACGTTTGGTACCGTCCGGTGTCTGAATCATCGTCATACACCCGTCCTTGTTGATTCTAGTTGTACTCCCGCCAGTATCGGACGCTGCACGCGTAGACTTACACGCCTTGTGGATTTATTATCAGTGCATGAAAAATACGGTATTGTGTTCTTGATAAGTGTATATGAGTCATTTACATTTTTGGATCTGTTTCCTTTTTATGTGGTAAGTTGCTTAAAATATCCCAGTTGCTAATATTAATAATATTCGTTCTACCTGTTTTAGAAATGACGAAATCGTCTCTCTCGCAAATTATATTTAAAAATAACTAGCTATGTAGTGAAATCCTTGTATTTAAACAGTTTTTTAATATTTATTACAATGTTACATTCAAAGTGATAGTTGCACGTTCGGGTCCTGCCGGATGTCTAGTAACTCGAGCGATGTCATTCAACTATGCGCCAAACATGTCAGTCATTACTCCACGATTATGAACAATATGATTGTGAGCAATATTATTTGCGATCCATTCATTGTTATAATACTGTCATTGTTACTTCATGTATTTACGGATATATACCGAAACTCTTGAATAAACTTTGTATACCTATGAGTTATATCTAACTGTTATTATGCAAAAACACTTATACGCTGATAAATATTTATAAAGGAATGCTTATTCCTATTATTTCACACATTTTTGTTTCCCTTTTCCCATTATGTTTATACATTTGCTTTGCTATAAAGCTATACCTTACAGTCGTACCAAATTTATTATTTTGAGACAGGCTTGATACGAGCCGTCATCTCCTACAGTAATAGAAAAGTGTGAGCGATATTTTATGAGTACGAATCATATTTTTTTATAATTATAGCTCTTCTCTGACTGAGTGCCATAATGCACTGTTATTTGTTAACGAGGTGCTTGACTTTTTACTGTACAAGTATTCAGTCAACGTGACGCCGTACAGAAATGGCAGATTTGTAGTTTTTATGTGTACTTTAGTTTTGTACTTTACGTTATGCCTGCGAGTACCACTAGAATTATGAAAAACAAAATGTTTATTCTCGTCTCTAATAATTAAAAAAAATACATCCAACAGCCTCAAACGTTGAGTTCGCCACATGGATACAATTCCTGAGTCGTAGGTATCGAGAACTACTATAGGCTTACGGTCCCGGTACAGCACCTAGACTCTGTAAACTAGTAGTAAACTTTATGTCTGGATGTAGAGATGGAACACGCAGCTTAGCTACAAACCCAATCCGCCACTGGAGACTGTTTTAATGTATACATACAATAAACCCAAATTGCAAAATTGAAATTAACGTTTATTGTTTTAGTAGTGAAAATACATACATACATACATACACACTCACGCCTATGTCCCATAGGGGTAGGCAGAGACTATTGAGTACCACAATAACTAAAAACTAATAATTATTACTATTGAACATATAATATTTTTCAAAAATACTAATTATTATTACGTACTATTTTGTTAACAAAGGAACTATCGGTTTCGGCTTGACTTATCTGTAATTTGTAGTGATAGCGAACACAAAAAGAAATTTACAGATTAAGGTTGTGAAGTAAACATGTAATTTCGAATAATCCGAAATATAGAGATGGTTTAATTTAGTATAGTTCGTGGTGAAGCTCTGTTTTAGCGATAAATAGACATGTACTGTACGGAGCAAACAGGAAACATTAACTAATATACTGTAGATTCGTTAATAGTTTGATGTTTGTCATTATCCTCATCGATGCGTAAATTAATATTATAAATTTTATGAAAACTGCACGTCTTAAATTCTTTGAATGGTTCAGCTTCCAACGTGTCTCATTCAGAGATAAAAATCAATGAAGTCTTCGTGTTTTCTCCGTAAATATTGTAGAATCAAGATGGTTCGATTCGAATGCTATGTCTAATCCAGCTGGCACATCTCCCAAGCCTAGTATAAATATAGAACAGAGAATATTGCTGGAAAGCAACTTTGACATTAGTTTTCGTAACATGCCGCTTTAGATATTAGAATATTAAAATAACGTCTTGACATTTTCCTAATTGTTACAAAACAAAATCAACTATGATTGGCAAACAAAATTAAAGCAAGTTGCTCATTAAAAATGTAGCTACGTACTTTATGTCCTTTTAAGGAAAGGTAGTTTCGTATGTGGAGCGGCTCGAGGCTTATATGCTTTACTTCAGCCACTTAACTTTCTGAAATGTTGAGTTTACTTTGTCTGATTTATTATTGACAAATAATTTTTCGGAAAAGTGGGCATTTTTTAATAAGAAAGATAACGTAAATCTGTTTTTGTGACTTTGAAAACATTTTACATACATTGTTTACAATGAATATATATAGTAGATACATGTAAGGTTTTAAAACTAGGATAGGCATGGAAGAGCAAAGCAGGTCAAGCGTGACAGCGTTGGTACCACTATACTCGTAGGTATCCTGTATATATTGAGCACTGATATCATGGCTCGCACATGGCAAGCCCACATGTGATCGACCAACAGATGGTCTTTTATGATATGTTTGTGTGTCTTATAAAATAATATAAGCAAATGTGATGTTCGTATCATATTTGCTTACTTATACTCTTTTTTAACGGCCGATATTTTGAATTCGGTTGTTGTAGTATATTTTGCAAAAATAAAAGACTTCGCAGGCGCATAATTACTTGTTCGAATTATAATCAGTTAATTAAGCTTTTTACTCGAGCTTTTTGAAATAGAATAACTTATCGCTAAGGCGTGTTTGGCTAACAAACATCCAAATTCACAAACATCCAAACTTTCACAATTATAATAGTAGTAGGATATATTATATGCTTATTTGGTGGTAAATGGAACTGCATTGAAAGCATAAAAGTTATGCATCGGTAACAACTTGTTGCATGAAGTGTTATAATGACTTGCTATCTTATCTATATTATTTATTGGTAAAAGCAATAAGACGTGTGTTTTTTCAATGTATTATATCATTATTATTTTCAATTTTATTATCTGACAGCATTCAGGGTAAGGAAGTGCAATATATCTGAAGGCAATTTGTGCCCCAATGTAGCGTTTCGTGAACAAGATTATCTTCCTTTCGTTGATAGTTCAGACGCATGATACGAAACAGATCGTGTCCTCGTGAACGCTATCTTTAGAGATCGCCACACGTTATTGCAACTTTTGTGATACAACGAAGCGGTTCCCTGTCAGATACATATTAATTGTAATCGACTGACTATTTTCGATTGAATTCAGAATTCGGCACCGGTCCCGACTTCGAAGTACTCGACTCTACTAGATATTATCTAAAAATTTACTCTTTCTTCACAAACATATTTAGTAATTAAATACGATTAGGGGGTGGCTGCAAGTCGGCCTTAATATTTTTAGTCAATCCGATAATTTTAAAAGCTGCTAATATGTAACGATACGAGCGTGTGCATAAGTTTATTTTCACACTGCAGCACGGCCAAGGTCAGCTTAAATTTGGAGCGGCTAACAAGTTATATACAAACAGTGACTAATAAAAGTTCGTCTATAGAAGTAACAAGTCGCGACGACCGACGACCGACATTTGAGACATCTGTATCAATGGGAGGATCTTCAATAATGTCAATCGTTTCGCGGCACTCAATTGAATGTTTCCTAGGGAGTAGGGATCGGTTTCAGATGTTTTTATTCTGCCGATTGAATTGTGGCGGCACTTTTTAGTTACAATAACGGGGTTAGGGTTTAACGTCAGGCAGGCAGTCGGTCGTAAAAACTACAAGCCAAATCTTTCTGTAACATGTGTTAGAAAGCATGTTGCGCCGACCCCACTTCGAGTGGGATAAGGGTAGGTGGAAGAAGAAGATTCTCTCCGAGATGTGACAACCAGTGACAGTCCGTGTCTGTGCGGATACGTTTGCTAGATGAGAATGAATACGTTCATAGACAATGCATAAAATATTATGTTATGTAAGAAGAGTCACTATAATGCGACTCATTGTAATCGTGTAACATTTGACTATATCGATTATTGATGTCATATTCACACCATATATTTGTTTTTTGGTGCATAGAATGCTTACACATAAATGATTTTGATTTGATTTAGTAGTAACATGCAAGCCGTAATCCGTTAGGGACAACTTTATGTTTCCATACATAAGTTCCATCAACGGACCATGTACCTACTCGAGCGCTGATGCGACCTCAATATATTCCTTATACGACGATCGCGTGGTCATTCTTCATAACGGACTACAGACCAGTTCTTGACTCATCCGCATATTATCTGTGAGCTATGACTAAAAAATGACCTAAAAAGTGCTTTCATTATTGTTATATGCATTATATATGTATTCAATAAAAAGCTAATCGATTTAGTAGGAAAAGTACAGAGTGTTGTAGGAAGTTGGTAAAAATGATTTTCAATACACGTGATAGCAAATAGTTGAGTAGGTAAACGAAAAAAACACAGCATATAAGTAACATAGCGGTTTAAAAAAATTTTTTTTTCTTTCTACTGCTCACTTTTTCAGCAATGATAGGTTAGGGATTGTTGAGACTGTTTATGCCGTTTATGCACTGCGTCCGATCCCACGACTCGACGGCGACGACCGAGATTATGTGCCGAACTGGGGATATTCTCGACATGGAAAAACGGAATTCGGATATAATGCGCTACCTTGCTTACAAATAAGACTAGGGCTACTTTGGGTCGACATTTCTCGGATTCGGAACGGATTTGGATGGGATGCCGTGAGTACCTAAACACTATCCTATATCGAATGGTTAATAGTCAACCCAGTGTCATAGTTTTCGAAGGCCTCCAATTTGACTTAACCATTACTGTCACTCGATGAACAGACTGGACCGGCTTTTAACGTGCCCTCCGAAGCAAGAAGACGCTGACCGCGCCAATGGTTGCTCAGTTGCTAATCGTTTACCGACCAGTGAGTGTAACTTGGTTATGAGCGCCTCAAACTGTAAATAAAAAAAACCCTTCTTGATTTTCAAACTGAATTAGTCTTCCTACTTTAAAAATAATCTACAACGTGTGGTAGATTCTCCCCCAAGGATCAAATGTCCCGAGCGCCTAAACATAACCCATCAACCATCTAATAGTCTTTATTCTATGGGTATAATCTAGAAACGAGCATTTCCTTTGCCAGGCTCAAAGCGTATCTCATAAAATGACAGGAATTAGGTACGTCTAATTCAATATTAATTTGCCCACGAGTCAAGTACATAAATAAACGCGACTGTTTTCTCTTAGCAAAGTGGATTACGCTTCCAATGAGGACGTTTTGTGTTCTAATTCATAGTTAATGAGAGGCTGACGTTTAAAAGCATATACTTAAGATGATGGTGCCGTCACGGCTTCAATTAAGGAATGCTTTTTAAGATGTTTCTCTACATTATGCTACTTTTCCAATTTATTAATATTTATTAAGATCCAGGACCGGTTTAGATGCAATGAAATGACAAAATTAATGCGGGCACAGAAAGCCTGTTTCGATGCAACCTAACATAACATAGGTGTCCAGTTCAAAAATGGATTACTTGTTTAAATAAATGAGAAAGTTTGTAAAAATTTTATTTGCTGTGTAATATTTACAGTACTAAAACCTTATGAGCCCGGCATAAAATGCCTTTTACTAGAAGTCAGATAAGGTCAGCTTTATTAACATAGACAATAAAGTTGCTTGGGTCGGAACGTTGTGTGGAACGTTTAAGGAATAAACAACCAACAAAGCTTTGTAAGCCGTTACAGCCTTCAGGACTCCGCCAAAAGCACCCGTCCTAGGAAAAGTTGCACGGTTTTTTTGTGACATTACACACCACAGCTCTGTCTCGTATTGTGTTACACAAGGCTCTATTTTAGTTGATCAGATTTGAACCGAAAACCATACAGCTTTTGTGGATTCTAGTGAATTATTTAACTAAAATCAAACCGTGTAAACTCGCTATTACATTCGGATTTTTGTTTGCCGTCTCAGTATCTTAAAATATTATTGGTTGATCTATTTAACTTTATTCCTTCTGTAATTCTACGCTGTATAAGGCTTCGCGTCTTTTTTATCATGTGTCGATAAAAATGACGAACTATACATAATAGTATCTTGTGTAATCACTAAAACCTTTTTAACAAAAATCGAGTCAACAAAAAGAGCTAAACGTAAAAATAAACAATTTGGTTAGGTGTCTTCTGCCTATAATTGACCATTAGATTGAAATACTCAGAATGACTCAAAGTTATTTCTTTATATTTTTATCTTTTATTTTTTTTTCACTTTTTATAAAAAAAAACTATTCTGCCAAGTCGGATTAAATGGTAAAAGACAATAACACTAGCTTTAATATTGCTTGCTGTCTGCAAAACATTGATATGCCGATTCCTAAAACATACAAAGTAACATACAGTATTTGCGGTTGAGTAGGTACTTATTATGAATTATCAAGTGTTACGTCTGTACCAGAGAAAAACTATACATACTAGATATCCCAAAGAAAATCATTGTTCTCATAGTGACACTGAAGACGTAAGTAAGCATATCTGTATGAAGTTGGTCGGACTTTAGATTTCTTTAAAAGTTTCTCGCTGTGCTGACATTTTCCTCGAGTGTTTCATTTTCTGTATACGTGTGTGAAACAAGTTATTAAAGTGGCTTAACAAGTTAACTGGAGTTCCAGAGATAAAAAAATATTTGTTATATAGGAATGTATGTAAGCTTATTTATGGCTGAATGCACCTTCTATAAAGCACATAAGTAACTACCTATATGTTGAATAATCTTATCAAATTTTATCTTTACCTGTTATTTGTGCGATCATCAATTTCGTTTTAAAATTGGTGGCTTATCATATATGTTACTAGACAGTCAGTCGAGTGTGAACGTTCCGTCAGTGTGGTGTACCCGATGTTTAGTGAACTTTAAAAGTGTTGTATATTTTTTATTTTAATGTATAATATAGTTTATTATGTCTCGTAACAATATGAAGAATCTTATTGAGATGTTTGAGGCGGGAACTCATTCTACAGAGGATGAAGGTGCGCCGGATATTGCCGAGGTGGAGACATACAATACGACTATGGGTATGAATTGTTCGCAACAGGATATCCAATTCCCATGTGTTGCTGTTGTTATTCAGGAAAAATAGTAAATTGTCCATGTATATATCGGTGGTAGTGTCTGTACTATTTTAACGGTTTTTTGGCTTATAACATTTACATATTGTCACGCCTCATCCTTAAGGGGCATATGGCGTATTGTGTTGTAACAAATGGGTAGTTTATAATCAACGGATTAAAACTATTGATCACCCCCTTGCACAAGGTAGTGGTTTAAGCACCTTTAAGATGCTCTCTCTACCTCTTCTAGGCTTCCGCTAGACACTACATTCAGCGACAAGTGTATAATAATTAACTAGGTTTTGCTCGCGGCTCCGTCCGCGTGAACAGCATTTTCCGGTATTAAAAGTAGCCAATAACCATGTCCAGGGCCCCATTTATCTCTGTACCAAAATTAATCAAAATCGGTTCAGCTATTTAGCCGTGAAAGCATAACAAACAAACAAACGAACAAACTTATTTTCGCATTTATAATACCTACTAGTTAAAATTAGTGAAATACAGAGTATCTGTTACGCCTAAGGTGCTTGATCTGTGTCGGTAATATACTTCCGTCTTTAGTATACATTTATTGAAACATTAATTTCGTGGTTTAATTTTTATTTTAGTCCCGACGTTTCGAAAGCTTTTCAGCCTTCGTGGTCACGGGAGAGACTGAGGTGTAGGTCGTCTCGAAAAGTTAATGTTACAATGGCTACCTTCAATGTGTCTTTATTTCAATGTGTAATATTCGCGTAAACCTAAGAAATTACCATTAATTTCGTGTCTAACATTAGAATTGCAGATCGTTAAATAATAATTACTATCTAGTTTAGTTCACTTTATGACTAATAAAGTGTTGTGTAACATAATACGCCCTTAATTATCACTCGTATTAGTCATCGTCTTGTTAACATGTGATAATAAACCCATATCACATTTTTGTATTCAATGTTGTCCGTCGAACAATTGATAAATAAACATAACATACCCTCATTTATGAATACGGATACGAGAGAGTACCACAGTGGTAGAGCCACGTGGTATACAGTTTTGTCTACAACATGAATTTAGACTGGTGGAGTCACGCTGTAGACAGTTTTGTCAACAGCAAGAATTTAGAGTGGTAGAGGCACGCTGTAGACAGTTTTGTCAACAGCAAGAATTTAGAGTGGTAGAGGCACGCTGTAGACAGTTTTGTCTACAACATGAATTTAGACTGGTAGAGTCACCCTGTAGACAGTTTTGTCTACAACATGAATTTAGACTGGTAGAGTCACCCTGTAGACAGTTTTGTCAACAGCAAGAATTAAGAGTGGTAGAGGCACGCTGTAGACAGTTTTGTCAACAGCAAGAATTTAGAGTGGTAGAGGCACGCTGTAGACAGTTTTGTCAACAGCAAGAATTTAGAGTGGTAGAGGCACGCTGTAGACAGTTTTGTCTACAACATGAATTTAGACTGGTAGAGTCACCCTGTAGACAGTTTTGTCTACAACATGAATTTAGACTGGTAGAGTCACCCTGTAGACAGTTTTGTCAACAGCAAGAATTAAGAGTGGTAGAGGCACGCTGTAGACAGTTTTGTCAACAGCAAGAATTTAGAGTGGTAGAGGCACGCTGTAGACAGTTTTGTCTACAACATGAATTTAGACTGGTAGAGTCACCCTGTAGACAGTTTTGTCAACAGCAAGAATTAAGAGTGGTAGAGGCATGCTGTAGACAGTTTTGTCTACAACATGAATTTAGACTGGTAGAGTCACCCTGTAGACAGTTTTGTCAACAGCAAGAATTAAGAGCTAGAGGCACGCTGTAGACAGTTTTGTCTACAACATGAATTTAGACTGGTAGAGTCGCCCTGTAGACAGTTTTGTCAACAGCAAGAATTTAGAGTGGTAGAGGCACGCTGTAGACAGTTTTGTCACCAGCACGAATGGGCTGGGTCATTGTCACTGTATCCTAGAAAAACGGCGTAAAATAGCGTCTTGCTGCTGCGTTTCTCACGGTGAGAGATATCCGGAAGGCCAAAGTCCCCTCCCCTTCCCAATCTCTTTACTATCCTTTTCCTTTAAGGTCGGCAACGCGCCCATGATTCTTCTGGTATTGTTACTATAAGGTCTTACAGTGTGCGCGAACGCATAGTGGCGGTTTCTGTATCCATATGTGATTGTTCCGTTTTTGGCGCTAAAAACGTGTAATCACATATACAAAACTCTACATTATGTTATTCATGAATACGGGCGCGTGTAATTCGAAACATAATCAGTATTGAGATAGTTTAGATTCAAAGTATTTTGCAGTTTAGGAGGGCATGCTGGGCGGGTAGTACCTAGTACCGCCCGTGCGGCGCCCACACCAGAAGATTTGTGCTCAACTTGTAGACGCACTTACGGATCCTTAAGGGTACGGTCATTCGTGTGGGGAACAAAATCGATAAAAGTTCTCTGAAAGCGACAATCTTTCTTGTTCCATATCATAATATATATTTATTTCATTTACTGTAGGCGCTGTACATTCATCGTACATTAGGCGCTTAAATTACCAATTGGACCAATCCAATTTAAGTTAACTCTGCTCATTTAAATAGTGTTTTAACTACAATATTATTTGCTTGTTGTTTTAGGATAAACAATAGCTTCTACAATACAATTTTTCTCGAATAAGCATTAAATTACAACACGAGACACCACGTTAATTAGTAGTGAAAGAGATTAGATCCTCTATCCGTTTATAATGAATTTTTGCGTTTAAATATGAGTAAGCGAAACAATATCCGTCGCTGTAAAGCGTAGCACACCTAATGATATTTTAACCGATTTAAAAAAGGAGTTTCTGTATTATAAATTGCAACCCTTTGCATTTAATTTTATAAATCAGACAATCGTTCAAGTAGAGGTACTTAATCGTGAATGAAGAAAGAATTAATGGTTCTTATTAAACTTGTATATTTAGGTCCCTATTTTTTTGGAAGATATCACATAATATAGCCTTTAAAAAGGTGCCATTGAATATTTTTGTGAACTACATAAGCGTATGTTTCACATAATACTGTTATGTTAACTAATAAAAATTCAAATTCGCATACAATTTATATTAATATATGGACCTCCAATCTTTACCACGACCAAACACCGACAGCTAATTTAATAAAAATAATAAATTTAAATATTAGTATTTAGCTGCAGTGAAGTAAACAATCAATGTTATGGTTCCCAGTGGCAAGCTAATATTGATGTCAATTTAATTTGAAACTCCAACTTTACGGCAACGGTGAATCCATCGCCCTCGAGAACATATATGAACCAAAATAATTATTACGAATGCGTTACCATCCCATATCGAAAGGAATGGGGATTGGGATGGGAAGGAGGGATTTGGGCTTCCGGAAATCTCACTTACCGTAACGCAACCGGAAACTAGCACTTCACGTCGCCTGTCGGTTTCTGTTACTGACTAAGTCGAGTCGACACATTCTTTAAACAAAAGTATCGCGTGGTTCTGCCACGTATAATAATTGTACTTAAAATTACGTATTGTTTGCCAACAGCGAGTGAAGCTGAGGCCGCTGCAGCGTCGCACAGCCCGGCATCGGAGTTCGAGTCGCTGATCGAGCGCTTGGAGCGCGTCACTTCGCGCTTGGAGCGCTTGCCGCTACTGCGCGAGCGCTCGTCGTCGCCGTCGCACTCGCCCGTGCCCGCGCCCGCATCTCCGACACACGATACTCAAGAGTTGGAAGACTTATCCGACAACATGAGCGTCCTTGCCTATCAAGAGCTTATGCAGGTAACCACACTTATTGACACACTTATTTTTAGTTTCTTCAGCACACAAAAATATTTGACTGATGACTTGTACAGAATATAATAATTTAGAGATTGCGAATAACAAAAATGAGAAAATAGGAAACTACTGTCTGAGACGAATATAACTGCCTAACCGATTCTAGGTTCTTTCAAAGCTCTATGCCTTAAAACATCAAAATATAAAAGACCTGTGTTCTGAGCACGTATTTCCGCTTGGACAAGCCATTAAAAAAATAAAGGTCAGTTAACAATCAGGAATAAATAAATAAGATAACTAGAACGATAACTCTCATATGAATCTGTCATAAAATACGGCTCCACTTACTTGCACATGCAGAGGTAAAATCACACATACCACTCATACACGCAACAAAAATTAATGAACGTTCAAAATCAACTTTATTTCATAAAAGTTAATGTCTAAATATTAAATTTCTACGAGATACGACGTTCTGCACCGTGCAAAAAAATTTGACGTATTGAGTGTCAACTAAAGATTATCGTGCACAGACTTTTATAGCCGCGCCCCGTTGCACAGAGTTTTGGTGGGGTCATTTATTTGCTTGAGTTACGTTTCTTGTCATCTTATTTCGATGGACGTACCGAATTCTGCTGCACCTATTCTAAAATCTATTCATGCATTAAACTTAATGCATATTTGGCTTCTTGCATACAGAGGCAGTAATTACGAGTATATTAAATAAAATGGCACCTATACTCGAGAGTCCAAATATTTTGTCGGTTTAATTAATTGCATACATAAGCGTTCGCCTGTATCACCGAAGGGGAAGGCAAAGGGGTAACCAGTGCATCCACGGTTCGCCGAACTAATTTCCGTCCCATAATGTGATAGGTGGCGAGTCTATTGCTGTATCGGTCACAATTTCTAAATTCCGGCAATGTGGGATTCATGTATCCTATGAGTGGTAGAGCCACGCTGTGGATAGTTTTATCTACAGCACGAGTGAGATTTTGATTTGATTTGATTTGATTGTGGGCTCCTTTTCTCCGCACTTAGCCCGTTGAATGTCGGGCCATTGTGCGTGAAGTTTGTGCCGGCTAGAGATCTAGCCAGCCTAACTCCGACCAGAAGCGCAGGATCCTCCTGGTCTCTCCACAGACTTCACGGAGTGACCTCGGTGTATTGAGGATTTCCGCCCGTTGTGTAGCTACACCTTCACATTCCAGGATGACGTGTGAAGCTGTTTCATCAGCCGACAGACATCCCCTACATAGGGGGCTGTCGGTTATACCTAGAACATATAAATGTTTGTTAAGTGGGCAATGTCCTGTAATATTGCCTACGATTATACGTAGGGATGTCCTATCTAAGGACAGCAGGCGCTTTGTTAAACGTGCATCCGGGTGTGGCACCATTTCCTGGGATTGTTTGCACGCACTGGTGTTTGCCCATTGATCTGCATGTTGTTTAAGCGTTCTGTGGCACGAGTGAGATATCCGGACGCCCAAACCCCCTTTCCAATCCCTTAATTATCCTTTTCCTTTAGGGCGGCAACGAGCCCCTGATTCTTCTGGAATTGTGGACTTACATGGGCAGTCAAGATCAGTTACCATCAGGTGACCGAAGTCGGTCACCGGACTCGTTTGCCGGACTATGCTGTAAAAAATCGAATCGAATACTCCAAACACAAATTGTGATTGCCCGATCTGGTATTTGAACCCAGGAATCGATCGGTTTCTCAGCGAGTACGCTGCCACTGGATTAATCGGGCCACCAATTAACAGATCGACGGATTCCATCTGCATAATTATATGTAAGAAAAATGATATTTAGTTATTTACATTAACCTGATTGACTTTTATTGAGATACCGGTCTGATCTCTTTTGATTGACGACGGACGTTCCTATTCATAAATGCGTATTTTCCTCGTGATGTTACATCAGCGCGATGTTAATCAAATCTAAAACAAAATTTAACTCCTCTCTTATAATATAATCTTCTGAACTCCTATTACATAAATATATATACATACGCATTCACGCCTCTACTCCCCGAAGGGATAGGCAGAGGTCTAACTAGTAGGTACACTCACATTAAACTGAGCTTATTTTCATTCCATGATGTGATAGGGGGCGAGCCTATCGCCATATCGGGCACAATTCCAGACTCCGAGTTGATGATACTAAGCATTTCATGATAGAAAAACCCAATATCACTTTACCCGATCCGGGGATCAAACCCGAGACCTCAGCATAGCAGTCGTACAGCGTACACGCATAAATATATTAATTTATATATACTTTTCCTTTGACCGTGAAAATTAGTTGTCTGATCTAATATAAAAGTAATTAATTTAATTTAAAAGAATGAGGACTTTTGCTATTCCTCATAATTCCGCGAGTCCAATCGAAAAATTTCATTAAATAAAAAAGAAACTTTTGGTCCAAATAATGTTATGATCTTGACGTCGAAAGATATTAAAAACTATTTTCTTAGCGGCTTTATTAACGTCAGTAAGGAAATATTCGCGCCTCGCTACAGCGTATTAGTGTACCTAAGTGTAAAGTAGTAGAGTCAGTCTCGCGATTTTCTGTGGTCTGGCTCATAGAAAACCGACGTGATTTGGTAACTGCTGTTACGTTTCGCACGATGAGTGGGATTTCCGAAGGCCCAAATCCTCCCTCCCCTTTTCCAATCCCCATTCCTTTACTTTAAAGTCTGTAACGCATCCATGATTATTCTGGTATCGCGGGTGTTCATTGACGGTAGATATCATTTTGACCATTAAGTGACCTACTTGCCCGTTTGCCGGGCTCTAATATATACGTATATTAAGATGAAAACAACATTATTACATGGCGATCATTCTTGACACACCGTTATTAAGTCATAATGGTTAGCTTTAAAGCGCTCAACCCTAATAGCAGTGCGGTTTAATTACTAAATAAAAGCTAATACTGCTCATATTTTACCCATTTTATGAAATCCAACCCATATTATAAGCTTTTCTTTAAAACATCCATCAAAAATACCTTTTAAAGAGCTTCGGATAAAATAAAATGTGGCTAAAAGTTCAGTGTATTTATGTTTTTAACTGACTTAAAAAAAGAAGGTGGTTCTCAATTCTGCGAGTTATTTTCTATTTTTACTTTTTTATGTACATCGATTTCACCGCTAATTGTGGACCGATTACGTTGATAAAAAATCCATTCTATAGAGTTCAGCAACGATGTGGATCAGTATAAATGTGGTTAAGATCTGATGACGGAGTACGGAGTAAAAAAAATACAACTCCTCAACTCCTCTTTTATTTATTTTTTGCTTTTTTTTAATGTATGCACATCGATTTCTCTGCCAATTGTGTAGTGATTTTGTTAGAAAAAATCACTCGATAGTTTAGCTACGATATGGTCCCATATAAATTTGGTTAAGATCTGATGACGGAGTACGGAAAAAAAGACTCCTCAACGGATGCACAGGCATCGTATCGCGTTTTGTTGTATTGTTATTTACACGCTATAGCAACGGCTATCCTCACGGAGTCCTCACTTTATTACTATTTCGGTCACGAAATGTGGGTTTTGCAACCAGTAACAAACAAGTGTTAAACCGCTATATCGAACAAAAAATACAAACTACTTATTTTTTAAATTGTGGGGTTTTTAACCACCAGTCAGTGCAATTTCATTTGACCGGCAGCTGCACCGGCATCGACTCCTATCTAAAAATACCTATAGAAATTGTTATTTTTCTTTTACGCACTCATAAGATTCTTGTATCTCTGCCTACAGTCGCAACTTACTATATTGCTATCAATAGTTTCCGATATTCTATGTTGTGTGAACTGATAATATTGGTATTTTGCGTTGTGTACTGATTAACTTTTGTGTTATCGGATATTAGCCTTCCCTCAGGCCCATTGAAAAATAATTTACTTAATTTTGTTTTTTTACGCAATATTATAGATAATACACGCTCAAATATTGAAACGCTACTTCAATATTTTATTCTTCAAAATTATACTATCAAATTTTATCGAGACGGTATGAAGCTATTAATAAACATTAAAACAATTACAGAATACATCTTAGTAATTACTCACTCAGATTGCTTGCATATAATGAAGATGAACAAGCACTAGACGAGCACCGGTAGAAACATTTTAATGTAATTTATTAAAATAGCTTTTTTATAGCATAAGCAGGCAAACGAGCAAGTGGGTCACCTTATTGTAAGTGATCTCTACCGCCCATGTACAATACTAGAATCATGGGTGTGTTGCCGAGCTTAAAGGAAAGGGATAGTTAAGGGATTGGGAAAGAGAAGGGGATTTGGGCCTTTGGATATCTCACTCACCGTACGAAAGGCAGCAGTAAGCCGCTACTTGACGTCTGTTTTCTGTGAGACAGTGGTAACGACCCGGTCGAGTCGTCGGCCTATTCGTGTTGTCGACAAAACTGTCCACAGCGTTTGTCTACCACTCAAAAAATGTTCTGATTTTGATTAAAATACGCGCAAATTAACTTGGCCGGGTTGAAGTTAGTCCCTGCACCCGCCCTCTACACCTCCTGTCACTTTTTAGTCTCTGAAACCAACAGCTGCCGCCCGTAGGCTGTGAGTTGACTTCAGATAAGCAAGTTATTTTGGACGTATTGTATATAAATACCTATATTTTAATACATTGTTTTAACACACTTTTAATAGTGGTAGGGCCACGCTGTAGTCAGTTTTGTCTACAGCACGAATGGACCGGCTCGACCGGGTCGTTCCCACTGTTTCACAGAAAAACGACGAAAAGCAGTGGCTTGCTGCTGCGTTTCGTACGGTGAGTGAGATATCCGGAGGCTCAAATCCTTCTTCCCTTCCCAATCCCTTAATTATCCCTTTCCTTTAAGGTCGACAACGCACCCATTACTCTTCTGATATTGTGGGTGTACATGGGCGGTGGAGATCATTTACCATCAGGTGACCCACTTGCTCGTTGCCGGCGTATGCTATAAAAAAGCACTTTATGATACATAAATACTCATGAATGTGCACTCCCGATTATAATAATCTAAACTTTTTTATGTAATTACGTAAGCTATATTTGTATCCGCAATATTTTTTCCAACTTTTTACATATTTGTTTTCACTCTAAATAAGGGAGTTTTACCGCCTTTTTTATTACAGCTTGCACACGTTCAATAAAATAATAGCGTGGTTTCAGCGCTCACAAAGGGAGGTAATGTACCGCCACTCAATTTCCCACGCATTCATACCCACTACGCTCTTATTCCGATATTTTTTGTTGAACCGCCCATGGAAAATGCCTTTTTGTTAATTTAATGTACCTGCTGTTTTATTTCATAATGAAAATAGGACTTTAACAAATTAATTTGAACTGAAATATCGTTTTGAATGAGCTTAAATTAAATTTATTTTTCATGATCTGCGGTTTATGGTTGGAAACCTTGTTGGAATTTAATTACTATAAATGAGGCATATGCAGCCTCTCTAATAATTTATCTTAATAGTTTAAGTTCAGAAGTCTAGACCGAAAGGTTATTAAGTTTGACCCCTTTATCTGTCTTGTCTGTTTGATTGGGATTTTTATTCGTAAGCTGGTTTAATCGATATGGTTCTTAGATCTCTCTTTCATCTGCCCTTATCCCACTCGTTGTGGGTTCGGCGCTACATGTTTTTTAACACATGTTACAGAATGATTATGTTTCTTACATGCATGCTGACTGCCTCGGTGGCGCAGTTATAATGCGTATACGATATGACTGTGCTGAGGTCTCGGGTTCGATCCTCGTGGCATGTAAAAGTGATATTAGGTTTTTATATTTCGCAATGCTCAGTATCAGCTCGGAGTCTGGAATTGTGCCCGGTATGGCGATAAGCTCGCCCCCATCACATGGAACGGAAATAAGCTCGGCGAAATGTGGGTGTATATATGTTTCTTAGCTATGCTTTAAAAAATCTGTACATCCATTTAAATATTATTGTGAAAAGTTGTTAATTTAACGGTAAACCCACCTAGCAGAAAATCAATGTTTTTACTATATTCCCAATGCCCCTTTAAATTTTGATCGCATTTAGGCCTGGTTCACCGCAGTTATTGAATACAATGTTTGCTGAGAACTAAGTTATGGTATTTTCTTTATTGCTCGGGTACGATGTTGTGGTGTAATCTGTTTATCATCAATTGTATAATATATTAGAATGATAAATAATATATTTGAATGAATCATGATCAATCTAATCAACGCCACACGCATTCACAACATTTTAAACGTGTACCTATTCCGGTTCAAAAGATGTGCGAAATGTGGGTGCTCTAGTTGCACTTCTGCCTACCCCTTCCGGGATATAGGCGTGAGCTTATGTTATGTTATATATTATTTTATTAAAATTAGTCATTCATACTGAAGATCGTAAACCACTAATAATTATAATAATTAATTAATAATAATAATAACTATTTTTATTCAAGATTAATTTAAATATGATAATTAATAAACATACAACGTGTTTATAATAATTATGCGGTGATTAATACTGTATGTTGACTTTTTGTTAATATTAATTAACTGAGACGTCGAGGTTAAACAGGCGCACGACGCGACGTAAAGTTTGCCTCCAGACCGTGTAACTTTTAATTAAAGTGACAATTATGCGGGCCACACGAGTCTTATGAGACGTACACTGTGATTTGAGTAGAAACTACATATTTAAGTGAATTCATTACAAATTGCACATCATGTAGCTACAACTAAGTGGTCCTTTTTATTCCGTCATTTGAACGAAGTTAAAGAACAAGGCGTGGAAGATTATAATTATCGTTTGACAATCAATTTACCAGCGACATGGTACCTGTTATTGAAACGAAGTAAATATAGTATAAAATAATTAAAATTTATATTTTAATTATCTAAAAACAGGTGATTTAGGTACAATTAGGGTTACCAACCGTAGAAATTTGTTCAGACAAGTCGGTCTGTAGGTCCGTGTGGTCTTGACTTTATACGGATTTTGTAACCGATGGAAAAGATTGGAGAAAGCTTCTCAATTCATTTGTTTTTGTTTCTATATGTTTATGCATAACTCCACCGAACGTGGACAGATTTGGATGATTCGTTTTGTATTTGTGGTCCCATGTTGATTTGAAGAAAAAAATCCACCACCATCAATCACTGACCATTTAACTGCAATACCATCTTGAAATTGTTGTCTATTTTATTTGGACATTTTATTATTTTTTTGTGTCTGTATTATTTTTGTTAAAAGTGCTCATTTTAATATGTTCGGACTCTGGACCGTCGACTTACTGGGAAAATTAATAACGTGAAGACTTATTAGTCAATAGGAAGTTATGTCAATAGGTACTTACTAATCATAATCAATAAATCCGTAATACGCATAAAATACGCAAGGCGAATGGGATTTTCGGTCTGTAACCGCCTCAATAAATCGAAGGCTCACTTCGTCTGTATAATATTTTTATATGTATGTTCACATATAATCCCGCCAATTGTGAACCGGTTAGGATGATCCTCTTTGTATTTGATAGGGTTTACTGCGGTGGTGGTCCTATTGAAATTTGAAGAAATAATTCCACACTTAAGGGGGTTAAATCGGGTATGAAAAACTAAAACACCTATATGCACTAATTTACGCACCGATTTTGCATAGTGGTATTAATCATTGACTATTAAACTACATTACCATAGGCTCAAAATTGTGTCTTATTTTTATGTTTTTAGTTTTATGAGTCGCTTTTTATTAGCTCGAGTGACGAAACGAGCAGGTCGCTCGCCTGGCGGTGCCTGCCCATAAATAGAAGCAACACCACACAGAACTTTCAATTATAAAGCATTGTATGGCACTGGACTGCGCTCGTCACCCCGAGACATAAGATGTTAAGTCTTATAATGCCCAGTAATTTCACTGGTTTCAATGTTCTTCAAACCGGAACACAACAGTGCTTACACACATCTGCTTGGCGGCAGAAATTGACAAAGCGGTGATATCAATCCAGACGGCCTCTCACATCCGAGGGACCTACCACCTTTGTGGTATTATTTTTTATAAAAAGCTTTTATCTATAATGTTCTGATTTTTGCAAAATA
Source organism: Mimas tiliae (assembly GCA_905332985.1). NCBI lineage: Eukaryota > Metazoa > Arthropoda > Insecta > Lepidoptera > Sphingidae > Mimas > Mimas tiliae. The sequence continues at coordinate 8,346,649 of HG995240.1, read as the reverse complement.
TCCGGCTTTTGTTAAGACGTTTCAAATTTCGAAAGGGTAACCCTAGTTATAATATAACATAACATTCATCAGTAATAAGTTATTGTTCTACGCTCACTCAATATTGCCTATAAAACAAACAAACAAAATTAATGTTTATTTGCCCTCTCGTAACATAAAAGGAACATATTAATATTTTGTATTAGTACGACCTTTTTTCCGCAAGAACGCAGGCATTATGGAGTAGGTGATTACAATGCCGATTCTTTGTCGTGATCCAATTAGAAATTGCCCAATGTGTCCGTTTGGATGATTCATATTTGTGTTAGCATTGGGCAGTTTACTTTTATTTAGGCCCACTAATGGTGGTGGTATACATAGAGTCTGACAATATAGTGTACAATCTGGATAATAGCGTGCAGAGTACCATCTTTTTGTACAACTCATTTTATTCTAGTTGATGTAAAAAAATTACATATTCAACTGAGTTTTCATTTAATTCAAATGTTTTGCTTTACCTTTCCAATTTATGTCAATATCTAAGATAAATTCTGAACATGTTTTAATGCATAGTCGCCTTCAGTTTTCCTCTTATTCTAGTCACAATAATCCTGTGATGAACTAAATTTATCTGATGACTCAGACGTTCAAGGTATTATTATCTGACATTATTACGAGTTTGTTGTGCACACGTTAGTTGGGTGATCGATGTACGAGTCATTTTAATGTGGCTTTAATCCCAATTTTAGTCGCCCTGACTATCGAATCAGATAGTCTGCAACTTGCGCGACGATTACCAAGACATGTGTCAATCTAGTTATTGTTACACCAGGTGGCTTTTCTCTTCTTCGTATTCTTCATTATTGAAGGTCGTGCCGGTCTTGAAAGACTTGAATGACGAGCTGATTCCATAACACTCTATCTACGGCGTCTATGGCTTGTCTCAGAACAGTGGGAGTAGTAGACTAGCTTTACTTGGGAGCCTTAAAACTGCGAGTTTGCTTGCAAATCGACCCGCGCCTTTAGACAAAGGTTGCGCGTTGCCTATTTACATTTGACACGTAACTCATTGTTTAGAATTGAATATAAAGATTTACAAAATGGTGTCTAGTATCGACTATCGCCTCCCCTGACTCACTGTTAAATAATTAAGTGTAACATAGTGATGTCGTAAAAATTTAGCACCGAAACACTTAGTTGTTTAGATTTTCCCGAATATTGCGTAAATGATAATGGAAAAGTTTTCACTGTGTTCTGCATTTTTCCGCATGAATTTGTAAGCAATATCGATTGTATAGTGACATACACCTTAAACAGTAAGAAAGACCCGTTCCACTTCTTATGAAGTATTTATTTATTAACTTACTATGAATTATAATACGTGGAGGTCGAGTAGTGGTCAAAATTATAAAATAAAAAGTATATTACTTTTAGCAGGTTAAGTGCTTCACTTTACCACCTTAATAATAATATGATCTCTTCTCTCTTCCCCCTCTCCCTTTCTCTCTTTGTATAGTATATAATAAAGTGACGAAGGTTTTAATAATACATATCTTAAACTTATTTTTTTTGTTCACAGGGCCCCCTGCGGTCTTTCCTGGAGCTGTCCAAGCGGATCGGTGGCGATGTATATCCCCAAGCCAATCTTGTGCTTGCTGCATTCCAGTAAGTTGGTTTGATCCTATGTCTTTTTGACTAGTTCTTGTTTTGTTTTAGTAGTAGTTCTTCTTTTTTTGCTTGGGGGAATCATTTGGCATATGCTACGCCTACTATGAAGGAATATCAATGTCGCTGGGAAACATTCTTTTAAATTGACATATTTCCTTTTTTGTTAACCGATTTCAATTAAACAGATGGCATCCTAAACTTATCTTAATGAAAAAGCACATACAAAATAGTTGAACCATTACATTTATAGCTATAGAGATTAGCATGCACATAATAATACTAGCCCTGTATCATACATGCCCCACTGCTGGGCTTGGGCCCCGTCTGAATGAGAGGGATTAGGCCTTAGTCCACCACGCTGGCCTAATGCGGATTGGCAGACTTCACATACCTTCGAAATTCTTATCGAGAACTTCTTAGATATGCAGGCTTCCTCACGATGTTTCCTTCACCGGTAAAGTAAGCGATAATTAATAATTAATTCAAACCTAACCTAGAAAAGTCTGAGATGCATGCTCTTGGGGTTGATTTCAAACCTGCAACTTTCGTCTCGACAGTCCGTACCACTCCCCGCTGAGCTATCGCTGCTTTGCGTGCACATACGCACAGACAACTCCGACTCACACTTGGCTGGTTTTAAATTTTTAAACAACCTTAACATTACAATATACAGTACTTACTTGTCAGTAAAGATTTATATTGTACAGAAGAAGAAGATACATTTGATTATTTGATGACGAAAATAAATTTTCCGTAATACGATATTCAATATTTTTATTGTATTCTAGCAAAAACAGGGTAAAGTTGAAGGGATTTGGAGCGGTTAACGAAAAACGTTGAGGGAATTTCAATTCAGTTTCTCCAAATACCTCGAATACCACACAATTTATATAAAGTCCAGGAGAAATAGGGATCGAGAACCTGAAAAAAGGCGTTTTATTATACTAATGGTTTTAGTAGTAAATATTAGTTTTTGCGTTGTATTTATCTGTTTCGGCACTAGGCCGAATAACGTTTTCCTCACTGATTAAGTAAAGATATTAACTGTCTAATTAGTTATTAGAATATGAGATGTACAATCAGTACGCTTTAAGTTTATATGCCTAAAATGTGATAAATGTAGGTTTGGTAATAATTATCATAACGTATCTATATCCAAACGATTGATTAATTATCACTCGCTGCATACTAACTCAACGTTGGATTGTAGGGCCCAGTTCCGCTACCTCGAACTGGCCGCCACCCAGGGCAAGCCAGCGAAGTCTCAGAACGTCCAACTCCTGGCGCCAACTAGCGAGCAGATAACCGCCATTCAGCAATATCGCGAGAAGCACCGTGCATCTCCGTTTTTCAATCATCTGTCGGCTATATCTGAGAGCATCCCCGCTCTGGGCTGGGTGGCGGTGTCGCCCGCGCCCGCGCCCTATGTCAAGGAGATGAACGACGCCGGCCAGTTCTACACCAACCGTGTGCTCAAGGAATGGAAGGAGAAGGACAAGACGCATGTTGAGTGGTGCCGAGCCTGGGTGCACGTGCTCACTGAATTGCAGGCTTACGTTAAAGAGTACCACACCACGGGAGTCGTTTGGGCTGGTAAGTTTTACGTTTTTATTTTAGTACTTTTAAATATTGCTAGCAATGTATTTAAAGGATTTAGAATGTCTAGTATAATATGGCAGGCCAGATTATTATTGTGTCTCATATGTAATATCAAATACTTATGTCTGCTAACTTATACTTGACAAACTACAATTCCTTAATTTTATCAAACGACAATTGTTAGCGTTGCTCGCCAGTAGACGTTGTATTTTTATTTGCTTCTCACTTATGTGTAGTTAGTTAATGATAAGTATTTTTATAATATCCCGGCTCCCTAGAAGGGAGGTAATATATTTTTTCTTACTGATCTGTCAGGTACTGCGGATGCGTGTGAGACAAATTCCAATGATAATGGATTTTAGGTTAAGAGGTGATTTTATCCGAACTGGATAAAACAATAACTGCCGATCCACGAAAAATACCCTAAATCATAAATGTACCTATTTATTTTAAAGATTAATCAATGCTAATAAATAATGTATAAACTGAACTACTTCGTTACGACATATACAATTCTAAACTAGATTAAGAAATAAATTATTAATAATAACTAAGACGAAGTACACCACTCTGTCTGAATTCTTGCTTCTAGCTTATTCGGCAATGATCCCCTGCTAATATACTCGTACAAACGCATGTATTTTCCATTTAATTGGAACACACTCAGTGCATTGGATTTAGTGGCTTAATGAGACAGAAGAGCGCGGTGTGAGCCAGATATCTGCGGACTTGGTTTTATCACAATGCAATTAGCTTCTTTTGTCCCATTGGCGCCATACTCCGGTAGCGGATTGTAATTTAATTATTTGCCAGCGTGCAAAAACGATCGATCCTACGCGAAAGGTTATACGTGTGATGAAAATTTATCATGATAATGAAAGGCTATCTTTTTAATAATAATAATTACTATTCTATTATGTATTTCTCTTATATTGTTTCTATATTTTGTTGTTGTGTGCGTTACAGATGACTCGCGTGTTATGTGTGCGTGAGCTTATAAATATGTGCGTGGTTTTGATTTGTGGAAGTGACGCTAAGCCGTCTACCTATACTTATTGGCAGGTACACATAATCATTGTGTATGTACAAATACACCAATCATATATTCGTAGTAATTTATACTTACCCCTGCTATAAAGCCCTCCCTACTTTAGGATCATAATTACGTTTGCTTTTAGTAGAATATTGTACCTAACAGCGTTTAGAACTACCTTTAAACTTCTGACTTGGTATAACAATACTGAACTTCATAACATAATATTAGACGGCCTTCGTGGCGCAGAGGAGTAGACGGTTGAGAGAGGCCGCGGGTTCGATTCTAGTACCCAGACAATTCATGTATAAAAAATGTGTTTTTTTCAAATTGAAAACACAAATTGTGATTGCCGGACTTGGGAATTAAACCCGGACCTCACGGCGATACTGAACCACTTTATTTTATTGTACTCTTGAAACATGTGTAGTTCATGTAACATTTTTACATCTAAAAGTTTACCAGATAGCGGTCAATGGTGGACCGCGTAATAACGTTATCATTATATTCCCGTAGAAATTTCAATTTTAACCTAATTACTTGTTTAATAAATTTCAGGACTTTCGTTAGTAGGTATAACCAATTGGCAGTCGCGAATTAATCAATTAAAAGGTACATAATATGTACACCGTTTTGTGTGACACTGGAGAAGTTAATTAAATGAAAATTTAATTACTTGTATTTTATTGAAACGATCCGCGTTCTGTATAATTTGATGTTTGACATAAGAGTGTTCAGTATAGGTACGAAATGTAGTGACTAGTGACCCCGTTCTCACGGCGCGGCGCGGTGCGGCGCGGTGCGGTGCGGTACACGCGTAGGTAGGTACCTGATGACTGTAGCTACACCTGCATCATAATTTATTCACCAGCTAAGTGGCACGAATGTGACCGCCTGCTTCTGTTTCTTGTTACTAATTTTTTTTTTGCTATTTTGTGCTCTGAATAATTTCTGCTGTCTGTTTAGTACTTACTTAATTTAATTTTAGGTTAGATTGATTTTTCTATTTCATTTTATGTATTTATTAAGTAATTCAAGTTTAAGTTTGTACGTTGCCAGTAAACCGTAAGGTTTGTGTTCGATTTTTAGGTCTTGCTATTCCTAGGAGGTCGCATCGGACGCGGCGCCGCATGTTGCTGAGCGGCCCGGAGCTCGCGGCTGCCAAATATTGTAGGCATTTGTATGAGACAATGCACACGGAACGCGGCGCGGACAGTTTTTACGGAGGCTTGCTGCGGTGTACCGCGTCGCGTCGCAACATACCGAGCCGCGCCGCGTCCGATGTGCGGGGCGGGGCCTCCTTAGTGCGTTTTTTAACGAGCCATAGCACGATCTACCAGAATACTTTGACGACACAATGTTATACATATTAAGTATAGTTTATTAGACTCAGAGTCGTCGAAGTTATTGTTACGTTGTGTATAACAGTTTCAATATGTAACGACACCGCACAACCTGTATGAATTTGCTGACGACGCACTGCTCGCTACAACACTTTAACGTGAAGACTGCAATGACGTTGATGGAATCATTAATATAGAGAATGTACGAACGACAGTTTCGTGCCGTGTATAAACGCCCTAAGTGTTATATTCCAGGTGTTTAACATTAGGCAGGCGACCGACCGTAACAAGTTCTGGGGCCAAAATTGTGTGCAATACATATGTATCAACAAAACATGATATTGAATATCTAATTCGTCCAAGTCTATGCGCTCATCACTTCATAAATAAATTATAGGTCTCTCTTTGCGTATATATTAAAAAAAACATTAATGCTACATCAAATATTTTTCACGAGTATACGAAATGTTATGTTCCGGATGCAGACATGAGACAACGCCTTCACTGCCCAACCGGTACGTAACTCATTCGGCAAAGGAGAATGGGGACATTGTTGAGAAAATAACGCAAACGTTGATTTAGATATTTTTATTTTTTTATATTTTACGTGCATAGATTTTCCGCACAGCAGAATTATTTGAAATAAATTTCTTATAACACATATCCATATTTCTGTAGTATTTAATATTGGAGAGTTCTAAAGGTTGTCAAATTTCCCCTCGGCGGCCGTAAATCGTGCATACGTAAAATATTATCGCTGTAATAGTGTCACTGGGGTTTCGTTGATGCTTATTTAATGTGAATTTTTGTTCCAATCTTTTTTGAGTTTTTTGGGTACACGGACACCACAACAAAATACCTACATTATAAATAATGAACAGGTAACTGTAACTAGTGGCTATATCATTAGTCATTATCAAATAGTATATTACCAAACAATATTATTATTATTAATGCATAGTTGAGGTGATATGATAATGATAATGAAAATGTAGTAATGATAATATTATTGCTTACTGGTTACACCTCTGCCTACCCCTTCGGTGATTACAGGCGTGCGTGTGTATCTATTTATTATCATTGCTCGCTGTTCCGTCGCCGTGTAAATCCTTTTCCATGATAAAGTAGTTTCCATAGCCTATATGTTTATTGTTATGTTTACTGGACTTTCACTTAAATCTGAAAACTGCATTGAAATCCGTTCAGCCGTTTTTCCGTAGTGCGCAAACATAATTATCAACAGACAGACTGACCGCAGACAGACTACTGTAAAATATGTATAGTTCGTAGTTTGTGCTAGAACAACGCCCGCAGAACACACGAATAAATTAAAACAGATTGTATTATTTACTACTAGGCGGTACGGTAGGTACTAATAGCGTCTGACATTGAAGCCAGTGAAAATACTGGGCATTGTGAGACTTAACACGAGTTGATGAGTGTAGTCCAGTGTCATGCAGCCTTTATAATTCGAAGTTTTGGTCCTTTATAATTGGTGTTGCTTCTGTTTATAGACAGGCGTGACGTTTACCACCAGGCGAGCGACCAGCTCGTGTCGTCCTTAAGGCTAATACAAAAATAAAAATAAAAACTTGTCAAATCATATGAACAAATGCTGATAACTGTACGCGTAGGTGCAACCTACCTCTTGGAGGTTGCTTTCAAATTTCACTCTGGTTAAAATCCCCCGGCGCGGCGCTGGCCCATCACGCTCGGTAAAGTTGTGAAATTCATCTCGCCATAATATAAAAGTACATTTAAAAATTATTGAAAAAAAAAGTCATTTCATTATTTTTTAAGATGAATTGACAATCACACTGTATTAAGATCATAGAAGCCGTCAAGTGCAGTAACTACTCCCGCGGGTGGGCACTGAAAATGACAACATTGCGGAACTTATTTTTAATAATGACGTCACTCTGATTATAATTTGTTCCTGGGATATGTTTAAAGAATTCATCATTCCAGCAGTTATAGGTTTCGGATTTTGGATAAAATTTGCCGTAAACTCTATTGAATGTGGTAGTATACCTTTCGACTTAATAGAATATGATTGAATTGCAGCGTTTCATTTTTATTTTAATAAATTTTTTCTTAAATGACGACACGAGCAGGTTGCTCGCCTGATGGTAAGCGCCACACCTGTCCATAAACAGACACAGCACCACAACTGAACCTTGAATTACAAAGCACTGTATGACATTGGACTGCGGTGTTGTTACGAGACTACTCAGTAATTTCACTGGCTTCAATGTTTATCAGAATCGTAATTGTATTTAATTCATGATAACGTGAGATAATAAAAAAATCAACGTCATTAAATATTCAGTATCCAGTGATGTCTGCTCTGTATAAGCGAAAATAATTTTTGTCTCGGTGGATCCGTGCCCTTTGATATTTCTGCATTTGTACACAAATGTTTTATAATTATTCCATACTTTACGAACACTGGTAACTTGAGTCTTAAATATTATTACGAGTCTCTGAACATGGATGCTCAATGTTTTACGATTCTTATGAATTTCTGTGTGTATCTCATAAAACATAATTGGTCATAGTCATCACTGTACGTAAACGTAATTGAGTAAGGTCGTCGTCGATAAGCCTTTTAGTTAGTTTTTTAAACTACTACATCTTATCTTTGAGCAACTCAGAATTTGGCCTCAGCCTGAACATGCCCAAGTATATGAATATATAATATTCTAATAATCGCTTAATATCTTTAATTAAAAAACTTTGTGTTATAATGCTTGATGGCTGGAGGCTTCTTTTACGCATATAAACAAGATTGAATATTGTGTTATATCTGGTGTATAACACTTGCACAATAGTGTAAGTAACATTTCAAAGGATCGTCTCGGTTTGGTTGATGGGGCGATGTAGGTTCAGTGCGTGTCTACGCTAAGTCACATATCTGGCGATGCATATACGGAACGAGATAATTTCTTTATAAGATATTTTCTTTAGAAATAAAACATTGACACGCTTTTTACAATATAATTTGTAAATATATTAATAGTAGTAATATTGGTTTGTAGGCAAAGGAAGTGCGTGTGCCCCTCCACCGCCGCCGGCCGCCATGCCTCCTCCGCCGCCGGTGTTGCCCGAGACTGACTTCTCGAACTTGACCGTCGACGACCGCAGCGCTCTGTTCGCTGAGATCAATCAAGGCGAAGGCATTACTAACAGTAAGTGAAGTTTGTAGCTATGTCTTGTGTCTGCCCGGTATTAATATTTATAGGTATTGTGAATTTCTCCACACGCTCGCAATACACAAGGCCGATTGGAGGCCCAATCTGTTAGTCTTTTATTGTACTGAAAGCTATAAATGTAACGGATTGTGTGCAGCCCTGCGCAAGGTGACGGCGGACATGCAGACGCACAAGAACCCTACATTGCGACAGGGCCCGGCGCCATTCAAGGCGGGTGGCGGCGGTGGTGGTGGAGTGCACAAGCCGTTGCCACAGCCTGGCGCAGGCACGCTGCCTGACAAGCCGCCAGTCTTCATGCGCGATGGCAAGAAGTGGCTTATCGTGAGTAATGTGCTTTACTTATTAAGATTTTATAGGCCATACGTATCTTGCGATAGTAAAGTCGCGAGATACATTTGGTAAATTTCCGTCCTGTGACAGGGGGCGGATTCGGGGCTGATACTGAGTATTTCGTAATAGAAAAACCCAATATCACTTTCACTCGACCCGGGGATCGAACCCGAGACCTCAGCACAGCAGTCGTAATGCGTATGCATTTCAACTGCGTTACCGAGGCAGTCTTTAATGCACTTTAGATATTAGAGAGCTCTACTTTTGTATTAAAATATTATACTAGGACATTCGCAACGCAACTAGTCTGACCAAGCCAAAATGCTGCGGTTTTGTTTTATGCTCGTGCCTGTCAGATACATATGATAAAGAATCAGACATAATATTGGTTACACAGTTACAAAGATGAGAATAAATAATATATCCTTTGCTCTCTGAAATTAAGAATCCTATCATCATCCATCTTGTTGCGACACAGACACTTAATGCTAAGTAAGAAGCTACAAATATATCTTCTTAGAGAAGCTACAAATATCTCTTCAGAAGAGACAAATGTCATGATCAAACAAACATCGTAGTACCCTTTATTTGTTCATTTTACTCGTGTTAAATATACCAAAAATACGAAAATATGATGAAGTATAATTCACTTTTGTGAGACAACTCTTGCTTCTGGAAAGCTACTGAAATTATTTGAATTTGTCAATGTGTGCGTGTGTTTTATATGTAGGCGTGTAACCCTTTACGTTGTCATGTTAGGTTTGCATCCTATTAGCCGTTTGTGGTGCGTGTTATAATTATATTATTGTTAAAATATCATAAGCTACATAAGATAATGTGATGTGGCTGTAATAAACTATTAAATTACATTAAAATCGACATTCAATGATTATGCGATTTTGCTGGGTCTGGATTATTATGATTGAAATCATTTAAAATTGGGAATTTGTTACATGTACAGGTGATCGTTCAGGTTGTTTAAAGTGTATACAGTTATAAAATAAACTCATTATCTTAATGCACAGAAAACAAAATGGACTCAAAGCAGTGAGTTGTGTTTGGAAGTTGGAAACTGTGGGCGAAGTTGTATTTCCTAAGTGCTGATTGAGTTTAAACCAACTCTGTACTGAAACTAGATTTTAAACAGGAAAGAGAATGGGAATCTCGCATTGGTCATATAATTTTTAAACTTGTTATGATGAAACTAATTAACCTCCATTTAGCAACGTAGTTTCTACAAGCTATATTTCTTTAAAAGCTAAGGATAAATAATAAATCGAACTTTATCACCCTTTTGTACCCATTTTCTCATACACTTTGCAATCCCTTTTCTTCCCTTGGTGGTTGAATTTCGAAAAAATCCTTCTTTAACTATACCTACAATTTGCAATTAAATCAAAATGTCGAAAATCTATGCTTAACAGTTTAGGCTGGACAATGATGATTCAGTCAGGACATTGCCTTTTCAGTATGATTCTGAGGTGAATAGTTATAATTGATGTGAAACGTGATCCTCGTACAGGAGTACCAGAAGGGCAACGCTGAGCTGGTGGTGGAGAACGCGGACATGAACAACGTGGTGTACATGTTCCGTTGCCGCGACTCTGCGCTCACGGTGCGCGGGAAACTGAACGGCGTCGTGCTCGACTCCTGCACCAAGTGCGCCGTAGTGTTCGACAACCTCGTCTCCAGCATCGAGTTCGTCAACTGCCAGTCTGTGCAGATGCAGGTCACTCTTCATTTATACCTTTCATCTTATTGTATATGTAATGGGATGGTATGCGTTTGTTATAGATGATGATCCATGTTGGAGCCAGTTTTGTCTACAATGTAAATGACCCGCTCGATCAAGGTTTGACAGCCTCCGTAGTGCAGTGAGCGAGTAGCCGACTGTGAAACATGAGGCCGCGGGTTCGATCCCCGCACCGAGACAAATATTTGTCTAATCCACAAATATTTGTTTCGGGTCTGGGTGTTGTGAGACCGAAAGTATCTCGTAGTTCCTGAATCCCACGACACAAGACTCGTATCTTACTGTGGGGTCAGGGCTATGTGTGTGACTGTTGGGTGTTATTATTGTTATTAGTTACAACTGTCACAGAATATCTATGTGAAGCGGCAGCTTGCTGTTGCGTTTCGTATTATAAGTCAGATTATCAGAGGTCCGAATTGCCCTCCCCCTTTCCCTACCCAATTCCTTTTGTTTAGGGTCAGCATATCACCTATAATTCATATGGTATTGTGTATTCACTATCCATCAATTATGTTTTACCTTCGTCAGTCATTTATAAAAAAGAACATATTATGGACACACCAACATATTAAGAGCCTTTTCAACAATGTAGGAGTAAACACTAACAGATAATAAACGAAACCAAAATACAAGATTATGACGCAGTCGATACACACAGAGAAGCGTATATCAAATTGGTACTTCCTATGTTATTATTTATTATTGGACTGACTACTATGCATTCTGAACGCAATTTTAAAAATTGGAGTGAACAATTAAATCAGTAAAATAAGAGGGCTGATATATATACAGACATAATTAATTAGAAAAAAAACTTCGTCACGATAATGTAATTTATTGTAAATATACATTCAAAAAAATCATAATGCGACAAAATCACGACATTCGCAGTCTTCGCCCGCCTCGCTGTTGGTTTCCTCAGCTATCTGATCATTGATTTCTTCGATGATCGACGAAAGTGTGGTGGGAATCTTGACACCACCATCGCATGGATGTAAATTGTGTCCAGAGTACTTCATATCGCCGAAGTCTTGTGGACTGTGCGCTCTTGATAAGGCAGTGCTTGGAGCGTCCTGAACACGTACGGGGCTATTATTACCACACTCAGTGGGCGTGTTCGGGCAAACAAAGTTCTAAGTAGCTTAGTTAGACACTGTTGACATTAGTTACATTAGTTGACGAATACACGGTTTTAAACAAAATAAGGTGTCCCCAATGGAAACTAAGTTAGATATTCTGTCTTTTTTTTATAACAGATTAATCAAACTTTGTTCACCCGAACACACCCAGTGTTTCATTTCTATTAATTTTTGTAGTCAAATTAAAGTAAAATGTAATATAGCTTTCCATAGCTGTGTTACGGGTTATTGAAAGACCTTGAGTAACTGCCCTACAGTTGAACAAAGTGTAACATGTTGCATAGAATTTTAGATTTACTGCTTTCCTTAAATTTTGCAGCCATTCAGCTAACTAGTTTCAAGTAAATTCACAGAGACATACCTCTAAACCGTACCCGTAAGGTCTATATGGATTCTGCGCCCAACTCGTACTATAGTCGTCGTCGTAACACAAATCGCTGGTACTGTTCTTCAAGTCACTGTCTGAATCAGATTCACGAGGTTTGGAATAGTCTCCTCTTGCATCTTGTGATGCCAAATCCAGTGGATGAGCGTCCAGGAAAGCTAATTTGTTGTTAATCACCATATTGAGAGACTTTTGCCAGTCTTCTAATAGTTTCTTTATGCTTTCCATCTGTAAAGGTGGGCTGTGTTTTTGAAACTACATAGATAGTATAAGCTTCCGCTTGTATATCCAAAGCGGTAGGCAGAGGTGCAACTAGTGCATCCCCGTTTTGCCTATAGCCTACAGCCATTTTTGGGCACAAATTCCAATCCCTGGCAATTCGTGTGTGATTTTGCGAATCCAAAACCCAAACACAAATTTTACTGTGATTGCTTGATGTTGGATTTAAAGCCCGTATATCACCGGTTTCTCAGCCTAAGTACACTCTAAACCATATACATACGCACTCACGCCTGTAGTCCCCGAAGGGGTAGGCAGAGGTGTAACCAATACACCCACATATCAGACCTCAGCGTTAGTCTCAGTCGTAACGCGTACGCATTACAACTGCGAAACCGCAGTCTGTAGACTGTAGAGTGTAGACCAATAAGACAATATATTTTATTGGTACTGTTTACAGTTTCTGCTAAAGCATTTAAACATCTTAACAATCTCCTCAAATTGCTCGGTATACCCTTCTAGTTTACGAATAACGCCACGGCAAACGACCAATTCGCAATAAACCAGTGTAGCATATTGCCTTTATCCTGTAGCGGGACAAGCTCATTAATTCCTCACCTTTTTCTTCAACACCGCTTGCCTGTTCGCACGACGTAGACGTTTTTGTCTGATGAAATGTTTTAGGTAAGCCACTTTGTAGACATTTGTCACTTTAACAATCTTGACGCGGCAATCCTGGCGGATGTCGACGTCGCTCAGTGAAGAGTACACGCTATTTTCGGGCGTCCCTGGTTCGGATTGGGCTCGCTCTCCACAATCCATTTTGTCTGTTTGCCGTTTGGAAATGGCGATCTTATCGCAGTGAAGCTCCTTCAGTAATTCAACAATGTATTCACGGTCTGAAAGTATTGTGTAATTAATAACTTGTATCGTATTTGGCAAATCGAGTTGACATCTATTAAATACTAGCCGTCCCGCGCGGTTTCACCCGCAACGTATAATTGATAGTTAGAACACGATTGCACCGCCACCTACCGGGTCTAATTGTGAATATAAACCATCCAGGGACCCACTTAAACACACACAAAACAAATCATCAAAATAGGTTCAGCCGTTCTCGAGTTTTGCGCTTAGCAACAAATTTAGCCATTCATTTTTATTAATATAGATACATGACAAATTCGATACAAATACCGATCAAGGATAACATATAGACTTCGTATGTGTATGTACTCTCTTCGCGTGCCACGATTCAGCGCAACGCATCAATTCGCACATTACAATTTATATGCACTGCGATGACAACGCCTGTTAATATTGTCATTCTCAACCGACACGCTTGGTTTTACAGATTTATGTATTTACTATAGTATACGTGAGCTGTGCACAATAGCTTCATCACCACATACATAAATATAAATAGATCACGTAATTAGTTCAATCTGTTTGAAATCCAAGCGTGCCATATTTTTACTACCTACACTATTTTTCGGTATGGTTACATCAAGAGCATACTACATAATATAGTGCCCGTTGCCCAAGATTGCACGCGATATAGGTACACATACGTTCTGTGTTTAGAATTAGACATTTTGTCCGTGTTAAATTACCTTCCTGTTGTGTGTAGTGTGAATTGATTTCATTATCGCTATCCCATATTTCCACGTTTTCGAAAACATGTCGCAAAGATTCATCTCTGGCTATGACTTCTCGCACACGCAGTCTTAATCGTCGCAGTCTCTCGGTTCCTCGTCGTAACATTTCCGCCCGTTCCATAAACTCCGCGTCTCGAACAGATAACTTCGTATTAACTATCTGATTCTATGTTCAATAAAATTTAATAAACAATCTCAGTCCATACTATTATTATAAATGTGAAACTCTGTATGTCTATCTGTGACATTTTCACGGAAAACCACTAAATCAATTTTGATAAATTTGGTATGAACAAAGATTGAACCCTAGGGAAAGACATAGGCATAGGTTCTATCCTATAAAATTGCGCAGTTACTGATAGATGGGAAACCGAAACCCACTCGGGCGGAGCTGCGAGCAAAAGCTAGTAGTAAATAAATAAATCAATCAAACTATGTCATAATATGTAGTCGTATTCAAAGGTTATTCTTATTGGCTCATTTGTGGTAACGATCTATGTGTACGTAGAACCGGATTGATTGGGATTATTTATTGGAGTATGGCGCCATATGGGAACACTTATTAGATTTAGTGCGCCTTTTCCATATTTAATGTGTTCAAAATTGTCACCTGTAGTTGTATGTCTTCCAAATCATTTTGTTTTTGCTTCAGTCGAGCTCGTGATGTCACGTAAATAATTTTTAGCATAGAATACATGTACATCGTCGTGGGAACATATTTTAGTACAAATATTGCCTGCGAAAATATTCGCAATCAATACGTGGTTAAAATCATTGTACCACAAGTACAAATGTGTTATAGAACATACCACGTTGATCAAAGTAAATCGTAAATAAATTCCATAAATAAAACTTATAAAAAATTGCATCAACGGAACACCGTATTGATGTAAAACAGTGTTACCATATTGATTCAAGCACCATGAGGCACCGTTAATCATTCCATCGTTCGTTTCGACCGGCGCGCTATCGTCACCACTCATAATTTGTCTTTAACGATAATTGTAAACAATGTTATTTAATATCGTTAGGCTATGTGAAATCCAAATGATGAAGATTAATTTATAAAAGTAATTAAGAATATTTAATAAAAATTTCGAAATAACTTTGAAATGTTGACAATGACAATATTAAATATTTTTTGACTCATCGTGGTTATCAATTTGACAGAAGTACAAAGAAGATTTTTTACTATCCAGAGTTTTTATTTTCGACATGATTAGAAATAAGCGCTGACTTTTGTCGCAAAAGCAATAGTTTCAGAACAGAGAATATTATACTACATATTCAGACGTAGTCAATTCGTAGTTAAGTTAATCGTATTACTTGTCGATATAATAATAGATTCTTCAACATAAATTGACATATTTTACGAGACCTGCTCCGATCTGCATAAATGCTCCTATCAGTATTTATTTTTACATAATCTACACTAATATTATAAAGAGGAAAGATTTGTATTTTAAATTGTAATTGTATTTTGTATTGTAAAATTTTTAAAAATTCTTTTGCCGTTAGAAAGCTACATTATCAATGAGTAACATTTATTACTAGACAAAATTTGAAATCCCTACTAAAACCAACCCAAGGTGTAAAAAAAAACATTATAAAGGCGAAACTAACTCTATCTGTCTGTTATGTTTTCACGGCTAAATGGCTGTACAGATTTTAATGAAATTTGGTAAGGAGATAGGTTATATCCTGGGGAAGGACATAGAGTACTTCCCCGTCCCGGAAAAAGACAATCACGCGGGCGGAGTCGCCAACAATAGTTTATATTTTACTTTTTAGTTCCTTGTTGATAAATACATAAATACTAACTAAATGTTTGTATACTATATACAGGTATTGGGAAAGGTGCCAACTATTTCCATCGACAAGACGGATGGGTGCCAGATCTACCTGTCCCCGGAGTCACTGGACGTGGAGATCGTCAGCTCCAAGTCATCCGAGATGAACGTGCTCGTGCCTAAGAATAACGGCGACTATGTAAGTTGTTTTTTATTTACTGGATTGATAAGTCGAGCAGTTCGCTCGCCTGATGGTAAGTGAGTAAGCTGAACGTCAACAAACAATAGAATTACTCAGAACTCTTACATGGTATTTCTATGCGGTGTTCAGCCTGAGACAGGAGATGCAAGTCTCACAATGTTATGTTTCTATATTATTTTAGTACATACATACATACATACGCACTCACGCCTGTATTCCCCGAAGGGGTAGGCAGCGGTGTAACTAGGACATTCACATTTCACCGAGCTTATTTCCTTCCCATGATGTGATGGGGGCGACCCTATCGCCATATCGGGCACAATTCCAGACTCCGGGTTGATACTAAGCATATCATGATAGAAAAACCCAATATCACTTTACCCGACCCGGGGATCGAACCCGAGACTTCAGCACAGCAGTCGTACCGCGTACGCAATACAACTGTGCCACCGAGGCTGTCGTAGGTATTATTTTAGTGTATTTAGGATATAAATGATGAGAGAGTGTATTTAATTGTTGCGAGTGATTGATAAAAACTGAGATTGAAACTATGCTAAGGTCTCGGGTTCGATCCCGGGGTTTGGCATTACAAAATGTTCGGTATCAACCCGAAGTCTGGAATTGTGCACGGTATGGCGATAGGCTCGCCCCTATCACATCATGGGACGGAAATGTGCTCGGCGAATTATGAAAATTCTATTCGGTTAATACTATTTAAAATCAGCTTTTTGATAGACTGTATTTTTGCGTTAATAAAAGTTCGTTCGTTCGTAACACTCGCAGTTCAAAGATAGTCTCCTTTCATAGATTTCTGGCCTCGCCTTCAAATCATGTTGCGTGGACTACACGTTGGAGTGGCATAAATGTACAAGTATAATGAATTCTTTCTTTCTTTCTATTTGAGGCTAGCCCCAGAGTATCGGTTGTTGGCCCACTTACATCTACAGAATGATAATGAATTGTTTGAATTAATTTCAGACGGAGCATCCGATCCCGGAACAGTACAAGACTATGCTGAACAACTCGAAGTCCGGCCTCGTCACCTCGCCTGTTGAGAGCAAGGGATAAGTGCACAACACAAACACACAAACATCCACACTCACCGACACACCAGAGAACTTGCTTGTTTAGTGACGTCATTAGTTTTATTTAGTGACGTCATTAGCTTTATTTACGGATTCACGTCGAGGCATCAACACCAACTACATTCGTTGCACCGATTAGTTCAACATTAAGTATTCACTACTCGCCTCGACGCATTTATAAAAGCACAAATAATTTATACCATGTTGCTATAGAACATGATTCTCGGGTGTTTAGTCGTGCGTTCGCTCATTATCATAATGTCATCGTAATTGTTCATTTCTTGCTCACTTCACTTAATCGTAGTACTTTAAATATTAATGTATAATTAAATCTAATATGACGTAGATGTAACTAAGTCATGTATTTATTGGCCTTTTGTGTTGTATCTTCACATTAGTGTTCTGAGCTATTGATTGACTTCGAGTATACTGCGCAGGAGTTGTTTTATCGATATAAAACGGAGTACCGCTCGGTACGGGATAAGTTAGTTGTAAGCCGTGTGATTGTTTGTCTCGATATGTATAAGGAAGGCTTTGTATCTCGATTCTCGACTTTTGCTTATTAGTTTACTAGTTGAACACTATGAATTAAAACCCCGTTGAGCTTGACCTCCGTCTAAGCTTGAGGTCTAATTGTCTAATAGTAATTCTAAACGTCTAATCATATATCATATTTGACTCTGAGTGTAATTATGCTAAATATATTTTAAAGCGCGTCATTGTGTTTTAATTAATATTCGTAATTATTTTATAAATTTGTATTGAAATTAAGTATTACCAATGTAATGGAGAACAGTGTTTTCGTATTCTTGTAATTATAATAGTGACTTGAAGTATAATAATTGTAATTATTTATTACGCCATCTTTATTTCGATGATTATCGTACTGTACTACAATTTTGCATTTTGTTAAATTATTTGTCGAGATTAAATTTATTTTTAAGATTATTGCATTATTTATTTTTATGTCACTCCTATTTATTACTTCTACTCGATTAATAATATAAAAAACAATTTCATATAATGATATACCATCGAGTAACGAATAGAAAGAAATAATTACTAGCAAATTAAACAAATTATATATTTCATATAAATATTTATTTATACATGGCTCACGTCGTCCATTTGAACTCGGTTCACTTAATTCAAACGGAAAAGGCTCTCCATGAATTGTAATAAATAGGGAGCAGTTATCGTGAAGTAGTTAATAATAAATGGGCGTGCCGAACTAACGATATATTTACAGAAGCCCCAGAAATGTAATATGGCTTATTATAAAGAAGAAATGAATAATGGACGGACATCGAACTTACACTACTTGAATTCTTACAAAATATCAGTCAATCAGAATTTACTACATACTGGCTTACAAGTAACTAAATTACATTTTAATCGGGTTCTATGCTGGAATTATTTGCAACGGACTTGTTACATTGCCACTCGTCGCTACCGTCTGAACATTCTAGAAATCCATTGCACACGCTCGATGCGGGGAGACATTCCCCGAGCGGACATCTGTAGCCTTTACATATATCGATTCGAGACGCTCTTCTATTTTCAGCTGCGACTAAATCTGCGTAGAAGTCTTCGTTAGAGATGTATTCACCGGAGATGTCTGTATCATTGTGTGGCGGCGTGTGAGTTTGGATCACTGAGTCGATCCAGTCGATGTAGTTGGGAACCTTCGTGTACACACCGGGTCGGTTGGCGCGCGCACATCCGTACCCGTTGCTGGTCACTCCGTAAATGTACCATCTGCCTGATTCCTGAAATATATTATTTGGTTAACCACGGTTTATATATTTCTGTTTCTGTAGAACAGCTTGTACGTGTTATAAAAAATCGCAATGAAGCATAAAAGGGGTCCACCCAATCCCCCAATCCTCATTCATTTTCTTGAAATTGGCAACGCGTCCATGATTATTTTGATATCGTCAAAGATTTCAATGTATATTTAATGGACCGGCTGTGCGGTATAGAAAAATGCGCACTAAGTTACGGATAATTCACAACAGCTCAATATTACCATCTCGGTTACTCTTAACTGCAATTAAGTTATTCGCTACAGTAGCTCCCCTCTCCCGCCTCAGCCGTCGAACTGCCTGCGTTATGCGTTATGTGGCGCAATTTTACTTCTAAACAGCCCGACTATTAAGTGTTTTTGGGTATTGTAGGTACTTATGGGCGGTGGAGATCAACACCAGGTGATCGACTTACTCGTTTGCCGGCTTTTGCAATAAATAAAGCTCCAAGAATTCGTTGAGGGGTTAACTTACTTGATCTTGCATCTATAGTCTATATTTTTTAGAGGCCGGCTAACGTGCAAGTGGTGCCTGATGGTAAGTGAACTCCACCGCCCATGTACGTCCACAACATCAAAATAATCATGGGTGCGTTACTGACTTTACAAGGAAAGGGATAATTAGGGATCGGGAAGGGGAGGGGGAATTATCCCAATATCTCACCGTACGAAACGCAACAGCAAGCTTACAACGTGGCTCTACTACTCAAAATCTATCGTTTTGTATCGTTGGATGTGTAGCGTGTAGCGTGTAGCGTGTAGCGTGTAGCGTGTAGCGTGTAGCGTGTAGTGTGTAGTGTGTAGTACCTGGCACATGAGCGGTCCGCCGGAGTCGCCGAGACAGGCGTCGCGTCCGCCGTGTTCATATCCCGCGCAGAACATGTCGTCGGTGACGCGGTACAGCGGCAGCAGGCGCGTGCGTCGCCGACACTCCGCGCTAGAGATCACTGGCAGCTCTACTTCTTGCAGTGTGTCCGCTGCAGAAACGTTAATGAGATATACAACGTGTTACAGATAGGTGTGGTCAAATTTAAACAACGTATAGTGTACGATAAAAGTATTTCACTCCCAATAGTAAAATCCTTTTATTTTACCTCTTTTACCTATTTTGATCCAATGAGTAACATCGTCGATATTCGACTTGCTACTTTGGACAACAGTAAATGATAAATATCTGAGCTATTGTCTTACTCCAATTTAGTCTCGCTCATGCACTTCATTTAATCTATAGGGGTGTGATCGATCTTATGAATCGTAATAAACGAGTGATTAAAAGTAGCGTGTAATTTTAAGACGTCTAGATTTTGATGGTACATAAACACTCAATGTAAGGTGTATTTAACTACCCTTAAATATGATCACACCTTTATGTAACGCGTTGTTTATAAGATTTATTTGAGTTATGTTTATTTAGGTAACCAACTTGAGACTGGTCAAGTTTTTTTATTTATGTCTTAGCACTATTGTGCATTTAGCCAATGATAAGTTTTAAGATATTTCAAGTCATCATAAGGACGATAAAACAGGGCTATGGCTGATTTTAAAGCCTTGTCGGAGTTTTGGTGTTAACTCCTTGCACTACAATGCTTTCTAGACTATTACCTCCAAGTCGATCAAACGGATAATTTCGATCAACCCACTCCGATGAAATTCGCGCATTTCAAAGTCTCCATACACACTGATCATCATCATTTTAATGGTAAAATGCAATTAATGTAATGTTTATTGCAAAAGTTTATACCATTTTTATAACAACAAACACATCCCTAAGTAAAGGCTTATGATCTAAGTGAGGGAGCTTTTGTCAGTGTATCAAATTTCCCGAAAGGAGCAGCAGTGGGGGAATGTGGTCACTTTTCATCTTTATTAGAGGTTTGACAGGAGGAGCGAGCTGGTTCATGAAAAAATATAAATAATCAATAAGTACTGTACTCAGTACGGCGTACTAACAAAGTTCCCAACAAAACCCGGCCGATTAGGTTATGTAGCGCGTATTGTACTTACGGAAGACGCGTTCGTGTTCGTAGAGCTGCCCCCAGCCGAGCACGGTGCAGTGTTGTCGTGCGGGCGGCACGGCGCGCGCGGCCGGCAGGCACGCGGGACGCAGGCGCGCGTGCAGCGGCGCGCGGTCTATACGCAGCACCGCGATGTCGTTGCGGAACCCGCGCGGCGCGTACCGAGGGTGCGTCACCACTTGTCGCACGCGAGACACACGCTCCCACGGACCGCGCGGCCACGCGCCGCGACGCAACGCTCCCATGCGCGCCACCCAGTGTGCCTCCGTCGCTCTGCACACATAATAACAAACAATTACTTACACATCATTATAATACTTGTATACACCGTGACCCGTGTCGTGTATCATCTGCTGACTTTTACTAATAACATGCTGAGGACGAAATATTTAAGAAGGACGAGTAAATTTATAATAAAAAATATACATTAGATACCGGTATCCAAATTTAATAAAATGGATTTTTTATAAATTGATTAAGTATAGTTAATTTATAGCTGCTTTAATATTAGAATTGCTTCAAAGTTCAATATATTCACGTTAATAGTATAAAAAGAATACTAACTGGTAGAAGCAATGGCTAGCGGAGAGCAGCCATTGCGCGTGTATGAGCGTAGCGCCACACTGGAAGTCTCCGTCGCGGTAGAGCGCAGCCTGCCAGGGCCAAGCGCCGGCCGCCGCCGCGTCGCCGCCCACCACCCTGCTCCGACGCACCCATTCAGACACAACCCTATGCAAACAACCTGTTTGTGGCCCTACACTACGTCATTAACGAAACAATACAATACACGAAGCATCGCTCATCACCTGCTCAATACAGGGCCACAAAAGTTGTTTGTTTCATCAGAAGGCAAATTAAGACCATTCAAACATTTTAGTAAATTTTTGATAGGTACTCATTCACACGCGAAATCATTATTGTATACACTTTATGAACAAATCTATAATCTAGCACATAAAAGAAAAAATGGTATTCAAGAGTCAAATGATAAACTAAAATTAAAAACGAGGACTTCAATGTAAAATAACAAAAGCCCTCACCGTGGTTGTTGTGCATCAGCGTGCGGTCTGATGCCGCAGTCGAGTTCCGTACAGCGGACGCGCAGTGCTCTGCGTCGCTTGCAGGCGGCGCGGCGGAATGTGAGACGCGTGTCTGCGGCTCGCGCGGCCGCGTTGTGCCACACCTCCCAGTATCCGTGCGCGCTCGAACGTCGACCCTCACGAGCTTCTCTCGCCCACCCTGCGTCTCTACACACAACATACAATAATACCACATAAGATAATACCATGCTATGACTATTATAGTCCTAGTTGCTCCCAATTCCTAGGTAATAGATATTTCGTATGCGAGAGATCGTCAGGATTGGTGCCACCGCTTGGTCTCATTATGTGTCTTTTGACGGCTTTGTTCGGCATCAATAATTTAATGGTAGGAGCCTTAAGGTAAGCATGACCTTAAATACTATCAAGTGTTTATGTACAGCCGGGCTTTAGCTATTTACTATTTATTTATTTTGATTAGAGCGAAATTGCCTTTATAGCTATTTTTAACAACTTTCGAATTAACACCATGTGCCAAGCGCAGTGCTGCGTCTTTCCAACGACAGATTCATGAGAAATGAGTGCAAACTGGTGTCAGTTATCCTGTGCAGCAGCTGCTCTACCCACTTTACCACAGAGCTGGAGTAGCTGCAGTAATTACTTTTAGGTAAGAGAATAAGATGGTAGGTATTACACGGTATACAAATTCGTCAATGGTATATCATTCCCATGATGTGATAGGAGGCGACTCTACTGTAGTATTGAATCGAGAGAGGTGCAGGGCAAAATGTTTTGCGATTCAAAAAAACTTTTAAAGATGTTGCTCTACCTGTGGAATTAAATCCAATTCTCATTATTCACACATAAGTAGTTTATAATAACTAGTCTTAACAGCCTCGGTAGCGCAGGATCGATTCTCACACCGAGATAACATGATTGTGTGATCCACAAATATTTGTTTCGGTTCTGGGTGTTTCCTCCCTAAAGGTATTGACGTCAAGCAGGCGGCCGGTCATAAAAACTTCTAGCCAAATCATTCTGCAACATGTGTTATAAAGCATGTCGCGGAGGAAGACAATAACTTAATCTTTTTTTTTACTTACTGGAATGTCATAGCGCGGCAGACGGCTCGGCCAAGATCTGGTAATTTCAAAGAGCTATGTGCCTGTTCCACTACATTTTCGAAACTCTCCACGCATAGTCTGCCCCATATGCCTCGTTTACGGACCATCACGTAACCTGAAACAGTTTAAAAATATGTAAAAGGACACACTAATATGTTTAAACTTATTAGCGAATTTAGGTAAGATTTTATTGTAGTACTACTAGCTGTTGTCCGCGGTTTCGCCCGCGAGAATGTGTTTTGAATGTGTTAAATAAAAGGCCTATGTTATAAGTCTTGTCATGGTCTGCCTGTATACCGAATTTTATCCAAATCCATTCAGCCGTTACGGTATGTTTGAGCTACAAACATGCAAACTTTCACATTCATTTAACCGCTTTACCCTTTCCCCTTTTGCGTGTGGAATTTTACATTAATGTAAACCACGTGTTACATTATTTTTAACAAGCAGTATTTGTTCTTAATAACACATTCGTATTCTGTTCCATAAAAAGTTTCATACAAAGTTTAACCCCTCTTTTACCCCCTTAAAATGTAATTTTCCAAAAATTCTTTCTTAGCGGGCCCTTACATTACACGAACTATCATTTGACCAAATTTTATCATCCTAGATTTAGTATTTTTTAAGATTTGGTGATTAATCAGTCAGTTAGTCAATGAGTCTTTATTTATAAATTTGCCGTAATGTCCTAAAAATTTTAAAGTATTTTTTTCATCTTTTTTATTTATATTAATCAAAGTAACCACCCATGCTATTTATTTGCCGCCAGCGCAGCAGGGGCAATTTATCGATGCCCTTCTGAAGAAATCGGCTAGACGGGGGCAACAAACCCTTCAAAGGCATTTTGTACTGCCTCTCGGGTATTGATTTTTTCCCGCCAAAGAGTTGAACAAATTATGAAAAAAGTAGAACTCTGTAGGTGCAAGGTCTGGGTGTGTACGGTGGATAAATTAATTAATGTTTGGTACCAACTTGCCTTCCTCATTGTAAGGAATCACTTCATTGTTGTTAAGTTCGTCCGCTAAAGTAACGCAACTTTTCTCATCATCTCCTAGCGGACAATCTGGAGTTCCATCACAAACTCGAACAATATCTACGCATTGACGAGCGTTAGCACACACATATTGTCCTTCTTTACACCAATCTGAAAGATAAAAATGCAACTTTTTCTTATTTCAAACCTATTCTGGTTAATAAGTAGTGTGTTTAAGTTTTTAAAATCAATCTGCTTACCGCATTTATTTTCATCTGAATAGTCCCAGCAATCGACAACTCCATCACAAATTTTCGATTCTGAAAAATCCGCTCGCAAATAATCTGCACAGGAACAAGCTCGCTCGTCCTCACCTCCAGGACAATCCAATAAACGATTACAGCGCGAAGTTAGTGGTAAGCAAAGCCCGCTTGTGCATCGAAATGATATTGTGCTATTACATTCGTCTGAAAAAATATGATAACTAGATCAATATGTCTATGAAAAATATTTCAAATTATTAATATACATGTATAATGTTACATTACCTTCTTCATTTTTTACTTTTTCACTTTCTTCTTGAGGCTTGTACGGTTTATTGTGCGTTTTTTCGGGTTTATCGAAATTGTTGTTATCATGTTTCGTTGATTGAATTTTATTAAATGTTTTTGTTAAGATTTTAAATCCAGCCTGATTTAATGTATAACTAGACGGTATTGCTTTGGTTGATATTACTCCTCCGGGCGTCCGAAATAATGTATTATTAATGGAATCTGATATAGTTGCAAGATTAGCGAGTTGTTTTAATTTTTCTATGGTAAGAGTATTCGTTTTATTATAAGGTATTTCTAAAATAACGTCTGGTTCCAATGTAAGTTCATAAGCAGGTAAATTTAAAGTTTTATTTGCTTGTTTACTGCTTACACTGCCTGTTACGTGGTATGACACTCTATAAGTTCCTTCAGGAGCATTTAGATTTTTACTGTCGTCTGGCACACGTAAATCGTCACTAGATTTGGGGAATCTGTTGCCACTTGGAGAGTTATCCGTTGTCTGAATTACTTTAATACTTTCAGAGTTAGGAGCGGTATCGTCATCGCTGCTTTCTAGTTCGTACTCAGGTGGTGACCTGTATTCAACGTTATCGGTGGCATCGTCTTTTAAATCATGACTATCTAAATAATCTTCAGTACTAAACTCATTTATAAGTTTTTGGGCTTCTGGTTCGTTACGAAAAAAACTGCGTAAATTTTCTTTTGATGCTTGGGACTCCGATTTGATCTGAGGCCGAGGTCTCAAAGGACGATTAACACCTAAATTAGATTTTGCTGGTAATAATGTAATTACATTCGCAGTAGTGACTTCTATTTCATCATCAGGGACTACTTCTACAAAACCACTGATATTGTGACTATCATAGTCATCTTCATCTGCTTCATCTAAATTTCTTTCAGGTTTTTCTGAAATTGTTTGTGAGTATTTTTTCATCATATCTGTCAAATTTTTTAATATTGAAACTTTACCTGGGAATTTCGGTGTTGTATTAGGAAACACTGCATCATTTTTTGTTATTATCGCTTGTAGAGTATCATTATAGTATTTTTCGGGTGTGCTTTTGTTAAAGGTATCATTGTCATTTGTAGATGTGTTTACAAGTTCCCAAGTGTGGTGAGGTGTACTTGTACTTGGTATAATAGATACTTTATTATTAGGACGTCTCGTGGAACTTCCTTTGCTAATCTCCAGATAATGTTTTTCTTCAGTTTTTAACGTAGTTGAATCAATAAGAGATGAAGTACTTGATATAGTAGTAGAAGCATTATCCAGAGAATTATCCGTTACAGGGCTTGTTGAACTAGGCGTGCTTAAACTGCTGGAAACAACAATTGTGCTTGTTGTAGCTTCTGTACTAGTGCTAGTTGTTGAAGAATTCAGTTTCTTTAAAATAGAGCCACCATCTACGGATACTCTCTGTGTATCATTTTCTTGTTGGTCTTGCTGCATAACATTCAATGAAACTGATGTTGTCTTATCTTTCGGAGGTCTTTCCATTGGTTTGCCGTCATCATCCGTGTTTAGTTCTTCGACAACTTCTACAACACTACTTATTTTATCGACAGGTATGGGATGAGGCTTAGGATAATGAGAACCTAATGTTTCCATATCCTTTAGAGGAGGAGAAAATGTTGGATTGGAAAAACTAGTATAAATAGGACCCGGCACGTAGATATCAGCAGCCAAATTTGGATCTACGTTATGTATATCCACAGGTCGGTGAGTTGTAATTTCCCTATGGTTAACAGGTGGTATCGGACTCAGTATGCTTTCCAGTATTGATACATCATCTACAACTTCTGCGACTCCCATCCTATCCTCGGCATTTGCGTCACTAGTAATATCAATAAGTGGTGTTGGTTTGGTTGGGGTTTCGTAATATGGTTGAGTTATTGGTCGCCATGGTTCATTGTCTATTATATGCGGTACAGTAAATAGGGTATCAATTTTAGGCAATTCTTTAAAATGATTAACGTTGGTTAATAAATCTAACAAAATTTGTGATACATTGCTGGTAGTTGTTTGTATACTACTTGTAGTAGAAATTGTGGTTGTAGTCGATGTCGTTGTCATGGGTGTTCTAGTCGTTTTATCGAAATCTTTTCTAATTGTAGGTTCTGTTCTTGTTTTAACATTAAGGGTAGATGTGATAGTAAAAGGTCGTGTCTTTGGTGTGGTAGTAGGAACTCTTTTAGGTGTCGTCGCTTTTGTGAACGTTTTTCTTGTTGGAGCATTAGTGGTTGTAGTTGATTTAGTAACAGGTGCCTTTGTAACTTGCGACTTATGGCTCGATTTGTCATCTTGGCGTGTAGGACTACTATTATGCTTGTTTTCTGTTATATCAGCCTCAGTTTTAGTGATTTGGAATGTGCCTTGAACCACCGGAATATTTTCTGTGTCAATATCGGGTTCATCTGGATCTTTTCGCTTTGTAGCTTGATTTGGTTTCACGGTAGTTTTACGAACGACGCCTACTCTTGTTTGGAGTGTTTTATCTTTCCCGGCTTGTGATGTTATAGATTTCTGATGATTCGTTGCCACACTATCATTCAGAGCTTCTTTAACGTAAGATTCAGAATGATACGTGTGTTCTAAGTCTCTTTTAATTATTATACTAGACGGATCTATTTTTATTTGCCCAAATGCAGATTGTTTTGAGTTTATTTCGTGAATTAAAACGTTCTTGAGGGATTCTTCAATGTTGGATACTGAGCTAAAAATAAAAATGAAGTTAATAGGCATTCTGCGTAAAATTTTTAGATGTATAGAAAAGTTCCCGTTTGAAAAGATACCTAGGTATTTTTCTTCTGTCTAAATATAACCTAAAATGTACATCAAGCCTCCGATCGCCGAAGCCCGTGACGAGTACACCAGTGAAAGCCTGCCGCAGCGGTGACGCTCCTTGCGAGTACACTTGACGCAGGGAGGCTCCATACCGTCGCGCTCGCTCCCGCCACGCAGGACTGCCTGGCGCACCACCGTACACATCACCTCGAGTAACTCTCAACGTACCCTCGAAAGCCATCATTGCTACAAATAAAACAATAATTACTATTATAAAACCAAACAATGCAATGATAAATGAGTAAAATAAATAACTAAAAGTTGTAATCAATCCAAACACATACGTGAATCAATGAGATATGAATAAATAATAAATACACCCAACAGTCACACACATAGTCCTGACCCCACACTAGGTTAACCTGTATCGTGGGTATCGGAAACTACGAGGGACTTACGGTCCCATAACACCCAGACCCGAAACCAATATTTTGGGGTCACACAAAAATTCACCTCGGTGCGGGAATCGAACCCGCGGCTTCTTGTTTCATAACCGGCTACTCGCCCGCTGCGTCACGGAGGCCAATTGATTAGAATTATTCAATTATCAGGATCCACGTATATTACTTACGTTCTCCGTTGTCGGGCCTCAAAGCTCCCATATAGAAGGCAAGTGCCGCCACCGAAAGAACTGCAACAGCTGCTAACAGGGCACCGCCTATCAGCGCAGCAGAGCATAGACCGCCGCCTCGACTGCTTTCTGTATTCGTTTGAGGATACCCGCCGCCAGCAAAACGATATTCACTCTGTAAACCATTAATAATATTGTTTTGAAATTTAAACATATTTCTATGTTCCCAAACCGAATTTAGTTATAAGTACGAATTAAGAAGAATCAGAGGTGAAATTTACGTTTTTTGGAGTGGTAGAGCCACATTTGGTAGACATATTTGTCTACAGCACGAATGGCTCGGCTCGACCGGGTCGTTACCACTATCTCACAAACAACTGACGTAAAGTAGCGGCTTCCTGCTGCGTTTCGTACGATGAATGAGATATCCGGAGGCCCAAATCCCGTCCCCTTTCCAACCCCTTAATTATATCTTTCCTTTATTGTCGGTAACGCGCCCATGATTCTTCTGGTATTGTGGGCGTATATGGGCGGTGGAGATCACTTACCATCAGGTGAGCCACTTGCTTTTTGCCGGCCTATGCTATAAAAATAAACGTAGATGCTATAAACTTTATATTATAAGTGACGTAACATCTATTAAAATATTGAATATCATGAATCGTGATAATATGTTGCTACATATTCATTCATTCACTATCAGCGTGTAAAAAATATATATTAAAAAAATAGAACAATAAAAAACCAACTCTAAAAACGTGATCTTAATGTAACGTAACTAAAATATTTTTATATTACAGGGCAAAAACTTCATTTCAAATGAAACTATTATGTCATGTCTTTTATAAGTTTATTTATGATTATGTCTCTTGTATACATGTACATAATATGTGCTTTTAACGGTACTGTCTACTCGATTTTATCTCGCAAATTATATTGTAACTAGCTTTTGCCCGCGGCTCCGCCCGCGTGAATAGACTTTTTCGAAATAAAACGTAGCCTATAACCGTCTCCAGGGTCCCATCTAACTATACATAAAAATTCATCAAAATCGGTTCAGTGATTTAGGCGTGAAAGAGTATCAAACAATAGATTTTTTTTTAATAAAAAGTATCCCATGTTACTTCTTATACCTCCAAGAATATGTGTATAAAGTTTCATTATGATCGGTTAAGTAGTTTTCGTGTGAAAGCGTAACAAACAAACTTACATTCACATTTATAATATTAGTATGATATTAAAAAAAATTTGTAGGTACGTTATCTTTCTAAATCAAAAACATGTGTCATAACAATACATAAGTGTAACCACAAACTTTGATATAAATCTAAGACAATGTAAGTTCTACAATCGGTATAGGAACTAAGCGTGCCAATTTTTAACCGATTTAAAAAAGGGAGGAGATTCTCAATTCGGTTTATTTATGTATGTACATCATTCCTGCGTCAATTGTGGACCGATTTTGTTGACAAAAATTCATTCGATAGAGTTTAGCTGCGATGTAGTCCCATAATAATTTGGTTAACATGTGATACCGGAGTTTGGAGTAAAATAACCTCCTTTTTTAAAGTGGTTGAAATGAAACTCCTCAACGGATAACAACAGCACAGTCATCGTGATTGTGTTGTTGTATTGGAATTAGACGTAGTTTAACGAAAAGGGTCCAATTCACTTGTAAGTAATTAAACATTGAACTTTGTGAAATTCAAAGTAAGTTATCAACAAAGAAACATTGTTTTCAACATCAATAAAACCGACTTCAAAATGTAAGAGACATAGAAATTGTAATTTTTAACATTGAAATAAAACTAGTTTATACGGATTTTATCGCGGTTTAATTTTTATTTTAGTCCCGACGTTTAATTAAAAACACCCAAATTTCAATAGAGAAGATGGTTGGAAGCTTGCACAAGCCTGGGATCCAATTATACATTTAATTAAATCGGAACCCAAAAGACCAACTGCCAGACCTCAAGATACCGTAAGCTCTTTCTGCGTAGATCGGACTAGTGTCAACTAACTTTTTTAAATAATTAAAAACAAATGTATAATTTTAAAATGAAGGTAGCCATTGTAACATTAACTTTTCGAGACGACCTACACCTCAGTCTCTCCCGTGACCACGAAGGCTGAAAAGCTTACGAAACGTCGGGACTAAAATAAAAATTAAACCGCGATAAAATCCGTATAAACTAGTTTTATTTCAATGTATAATATTCGCGTAAACCTAAGAAATCACTATGTAATTTTTAACATTTCAGTTTTATTTTTTAAGTTGATTTTTAAGTTTTGTAGAACTTATTTTTTACTATTGTTTTCACTCTGCGGTGCTATTATTGCGCGATGTACATTAAGTCGTGCATGATATTGGCCTCTATTTGACAACAAAACCACAATATATAGAAATAAACTTACCACCTGCCCTTATTCCACTCGGGATGGGGTCGGTGCAACATGCTTTTTAACACGTTTCAGAAAAATTTGACTTGTAGTTTTTACGACCGGCCGCCTACTTGACGTCGACCCCTCTGGGAAGAAAACAACCAGAGCCGAAATAAATATTTGTGCGGAAATCGAACCCGCGACCTCCTTCACAACCGGCTACTTGCTCATTGCGCGGGAGGCTGTCAAATATACTGTGACATACTGTATCTAGTTTAAACCTTTGGTCTGTCCGTCGTCTACACACCATAAACTTTTGCGCGCAGCTCAGTACGTACCTACCATTAAAAATAACAGTGGGCGCGTGTTATTTTAGATTCGAAAATGTTTATGTGAGTAGCCACAAACTCATAACTGTAAGATTATTATTTAATATATAGGTACATATTCGCGGAGAGGCTTTCTAAAGGGTCATTTACATGGTGCATTGTGGGAATCGCCCGCGGTGGGCCATCCATCTCAGGTGTATCTCTTTTGCTGCGTCTGTCATTTCGAGCCGTTAATCATCCTTCCACTAAACCAATCACGACGAAACGCCTGAGAATGTTGTTTTCGGTACCTACATGACTGCTGTGACTCACCAGTCTCCATGCAGTCAGCATTCAATTTATTTTGTCATTGTATTTACTTTTTATGTATACCTTGCTCGTCATATTTTGGAATTCAAAAATTTCCACGCAAACTATAGGCCAATAATTCTGTATTTACGTATTTATTGTGTAGTACTTTTTATAGCTTAGGGCGGAAAAGGAGCAAGTGGGTCACCTAAAGGTCTCCGGATATCTCGTACGAAACGCAGCAGCAAGCTGCTACTTTCGGTCGGTTTTCTGTGAGACAGTGATAACGATCTGGTTGAGCCAACGAAATGGTAGAGCCTATACATTCATGCTGTAGACAAAATTGTCTACAGCGTGGCTGTACCACTATGTGTATCTTGCTCACGACTCTTGATCGATGAAGTTTGTTATTCAAACTCAGCAGGAGTATCGCCGGCGTCAATTTTGCATATTTCAATTATTACGTTCGGGATAGTTTTAAGTTATAAAAAAACCTCGTTGACAAGCACAAACAGCGTAGAGAAAATAGATAGGTATATCATATAATATTATGTAGGATGTTAATTAATATGATAGAGTGATGAATTCCCGGTACTTATAAATACAGCACGCGCAGTAGTAGATATGTCTAAAACATAAAGATGAGACGGAAATAAGCTCGGCGAAACGTTGGTGCAGCACTAGTTGCTCTCGGGCCTATACTTTCGGGGATAAAGGCGTCAGCTTCTGTATATGTTTACAAAAATAGGTATATCAAAATGTAAAACTGATAAGGTCCCACCGAGATTTGAACTCGGATCGTTGGATTCAAAGTCCAAAGTGCTAACCATTACACCATGGGACCGCATGTACTTTTAGTAAAATAAATAATACCTCACGAACTTCTTCTTTTAAACAGTTTTAATAACGAAATGAGCAGGTCGCTTGCCTGATCGTAAGCATGCCCATAAACAGCAGCAACACCACACAAAACCTTGAATAACAAAGCACTGCATGATATTGGACTGCGCTTGTCATCCTAAGACATAAGATGTTAAGTCTCATAATACCCAGTAATTTCACTAGCTTTAATGTCGTTCAAACCGAAATACAAAAGCGCTTACACATTGCTTGGCGGCCGAAATAGACAAAGCGGTGGTACCAAAGCAGACAACCTCTCGTATACCTACCCTACCACCTAGACAGGTGTCTTGTCACAGGCGTGTACAGTTCCGCTCATACTTGTGCCTACGAGTTAGGTACATGTAGTATATTATTACCTCTATTCTGTAGGCCAATTCTCGTAATTTTAAATGTTCAAAATATCATTCCGATCTAGTCTCAGCGTCAAGAAAGTTGCAAGTGGCATTCTCTTAAACCAATAATCAACGTCAAATGTGAACATAGATCGTAATAAGATTGAATATAGAATAAAAGTTGACTGAAGCCAAAACGGTATAATGCTAGGTGCATTTGACGTTGATTATTGGTTTAAGAGAATGCCACTTGCAACTTTCTTGACGCTGAGACTAGATCGGAATGATATTTTGAACATTTAAAATTACGAGAATTGGCCTTCTGGTACATAGGTAATCTGCAGATTATTATCGAAGAAAGGCTTAGTGGTGTTTTGTCTTTACAGACATTCTCCCCTATAATGTCTCTGGATTTCTACTCAAATGAAAGTATTTTTTATTTTTGTATTAATGGTATCGACTACTATCTTAACTCTACATGTCAATTCTTTTGAAAGGAACGTGTTAGGACATGCTGTAGACAAAACTATCAACGGCATGGCTCTACCACTCACCGTAGGCGAAGACGTAGGCTCTGTAATAAGATTCCGTTGATACCCTTTGGTTACGGAACCCTAACCAGAACCCCTCCTTTTTTGAAGTCGATTAAAAAGCTAAATATAGGTACAGCCAAAAACTTTTTCATACACATACATACGCACTCTCCGAAGGGGTAGGCACAAATGTAACTAATACACCCACTTTTCGCCGAGCCATGATGTGATAGGGGGCGAGCCTATCGCCATACTGGGCAGAATTCCAGACTCCAGGCTGATACTAAACATTTCATGATAGAATAACCTAGCGTACGCATTAAAACTGCGCCATCGAGGCAATAACTTTTTATGTATTCGGTAAAAACGCATAAAAATCGATCCAGTTTTATCATAATCAGACCGAGTTGTCCCTTTTGTTAAAATTAGATAGACCGCAGTGGCATGCGCGACAGCATTAGTTTAACAAAATACCTACCTATTCTTCGAGGTCTTAGAGTACTAATGTTCTATTAAAGTTAAGGTTTTTTGCTCTTTAACTAGTTAGTACTCTGCACAATAACGTGTTCTATCATCATACTGGAACAGATACTGAGATCGCAAAATCGTTTGTTTCTTGATTCAAGCTCCACACTCCCTCTCTCTATTGTCTAGTTTCGTTTGACCATTAGAATCAATAAGCTATTGATAGATATTACCTTTATTGGAAGGGGTTTAGGCGTGTTTCTTTGGAAGGTCTTGGAACTTTTGCATTTCGGGTACAATAATGGAAAATATTAGCTGGTGAAGATCCAGCACATCCCGTCTATCTATGATGGCGAACGGGAAATCAAAATAAGTTTCACCGTGTTAAAAAGGTATCACTTTAATAAGAAGGTTAGGCTATATTGGAACTGTGTATAGTACTCGTAAGGAGTGAAACGAGCCACAGTAGCATGCGTGTCGCGACGGCAGCAGCGCGGTGACGCGACTGGTGACCGACAGAATCAACTGGTACTAAATATTGATAATATGGATATATTAAGGCTAGGTTTTCTTCAATTACAGAATTTCTTTACTCACATTACCGAAGTCTTGGTCACTAACCTGCAGTGTATCTAGGGAAAGTGCAGATTCATTAAGTAAGTAATGTGAGTAACAAGTTATTTTACAAGGTACCCACTTATGGATCTCTGTAGACCCGTCACTGTATTATCGGCAGAATGTTAGATAACGTATATTTGATTGAATAAAACAGCTCTTACAGTTCTTTGAGATACCATATATTATATTATTTGTTTAAGATGTTGATCTGCAACATCCGCTGTATTGTGTTCAGTTTTAAATGGGAGGTT
The DNA here is from genome assembly GCA_905332985.1 of Mimas tiliae. Lineage (NCBI taxonomy): Eukaryota > Metazoa > Arthropoda > Insecta > Lepidoptera > Sphingidae > Mimas > Mimas tiliae. Next base: position 8,312,230 of record HG995240.1, on the reverse strand, counting down.
GTGTAATGAGTACTTTGAACCCTGCCAAACTGCATTACTTTACTGCTAAGTAGCCGCGTAATTAATGTACCTCTACGTGCCAATAGGTGCAACACCGGTTTCAAGATAATTGTTAAAGTTCTTATATTTAAGTACCTACTGTATTTATATAACTAATTAAAAAACACTACAGGGGTTATATCGAATATCAAAACTAGGGAGAACTAAAAATTATAGGTACCAGTATAATAAAATTAGGGATGAATTACTAAAATCTGGTGGTGTTCATCATTCGTTAGGCTATCGATTGAAATTATAATTCCTCTTATTCACGTTGGTATAGAACAATAAAATTTATTTCTCAATTTAGAAAGCAATCATTTATTTTATTTGATGACTCATGTCTCGTAATCTCTAAGCATACAATGACCGAGCTATTTCAACTCTCATTCGTCTTACCGTTATTGTTGCTGAACCAACTTTTTTATCTTTCAAATACCTACCTGCTTATAGTTTTTGCTAGTGATATATTTGTACATACGTACGCACTCACGCCTGTAATCCCCGAAGGGGTAGGCAGAGGTGTAACTAGTACACCCACATTTCGGCGAGAGTATCTCTTTCCCACGATGTGATAGGGGGCGAGCCTATCGCCATACCGATGATATATTTGTATTTAATGAAATAAGTTTAAAATACAAACATTTATAACATAAGACATTAACTCTTAACTGCATGAAATCCTTATACTAATTAATTGTTATACTTCATAAAATATACAACTCAATTTAGTAGCGCAATTCAATAAAACAAATAACACATCTTAAGTTTTATTATACATATCGTATTTTAAAAATATATTGGTTTAATAATTTTAATTCTTTCAAATACTTGTAAAGTAAAACAAAGTATATTTTCCTAAAGTATGATGGTTGTACTAACCATGAAAAAAGATTTAACTCAACCGGCTTTTCAAGCACATTGCAATTACGTTTTATTCGTTCGACTCTAAAAAAAATTCAATGGATCCGGGCAACTGAGAACAAAAAACCACCGCTAAAATAATAGCGAATGATTATACATATTCACAAAATATATTTCTTTTCATCGTTATTTTTATAATAATAGCTCACTAAGCATTACACCATGGAAGCTATTAAATGTCGTCATAAAACACACAGCCTTACTTTTGTATTAATTATAAAACTTATAAAATCAGAGCTTTAATCCCAGTTGTAAAGATTTAAATATTTATTTTTAGTGTGTCTGTACGTCATGGGGTCAAAACCTTTTTATCTAAGAAATGTCTTGAGATATCATGGTTAAAATTAATGATCAATACTAAGGTCTATCAATAGACATATTTTATTTCCCACCGTTGATTAAAGGCTTTCCTCCCATTTTTCTCTATATGACGGGTCTCACGATCTGTCGCTAAATTTCACCAATACGGAAGATTTTTCTAGCTTGTCCAGCCATCTCCTCTGGTTCTGTTTTAGTTAAAGTATATTTCTAGTTTAACGCAAAAAGACACGGCCCTTAAAATCGTATCTAATGAATATCATCCAACTGATTTATTGTCAAAACGATGCTTCTAGATGACCCACAATCTTGAAAATTGGTATCAGAGGTTTTTTGGTGTAAATTTATTTCTTCACTTATGGTATGTGAAGAAATAAATCCGAATATCGATACCAAGTTTCGCCATTGGCTCGTCCGTTAATCAGCTAAGCCAGTTGAGATCGGCTTTGGGCCTAAGATTTTGGTGGCCCACTGGCACTCCTAAGAGTCGAATCCTTGTTTATAATCAGATAATATAATATACTTACACTTATAATAATAATATTACTATATTACTGGTCATTATGAGACTTAACACCTTATGTCTCGGGCTGACGAGCGCAGTCCAGTGTCATGCAGTGCTTTGTTATTTAAAGTTCTGTGTGGCGTTGCTTCTGTTTATGAGCAGGAGTGGCGCTTACCATCAGGCGAGCGACGTGCTCGTCTCGTCATTCAAGCTAATAAAAATAATAATATGAGTATGTGAATTGGGATCAATCAGTATCCGTGTTATATGACATATCAACTGATGAAATGGTTCACTACCATAAACATATTCCCACACATACCTACTACCATACTAGCACGTTCTAAATTAGCAGTTTAATTATAATTGGTCTACCTCTAGAATAATACTCAATAACGCGTAGTGTCTATTACAGTGATCTGGTAGCAATGAGCCCACGGTCATCGTGTCATCTCATTGTCCATTCATACTTACAACCTTAAGCCTTATGTGTTATACTCGTACTAAAAATAGTATGCAAGTAGGTACTGTAGGTGTACACTAGGTGGTAGGTACCTCGTACGCGAGGAGCAGTCTGGGTTGGTACCACCGGTTTGTCTAATCCGCCAAGCAACACTGTGTAAGCACTGTTGTGTATTGATTTGAAGGATATTGAACGGAGTGAAATTACTGGGCTTTATGAGACTTAGGAACTTATGTCTCGGGGTGATGAACGCAGTCCAGTGACATGTAGTACTTTGTAATTTTAATGTCTGTGTGACGTTGTGCCTGTTTACGGGCAGGCGCGGATGTGGCGCTTTCCATCAGGCAAGCTTGTTTCGTCATTCAGGAAATAAAAAGATACCTTCGTCAAATTTTTTATCCGAAATTGCACACGAGGAAAACAGTCTTAATATTTCTTATGTATGTAGAGACGTGAAACGTTTCATGATAGATTGTTTAAGTACTAATCATTTAACAATCGACACCTTGACATGTCGCTGTCGGTGTGTGCAATTATCATAATAGTGCGGGGCTCGGCGAGCACCGTCGCGTCGCTCGTGTTTTGTCCCACGTTATCTCGCTTGTCAGCGGGGCACCACGGGCAATTTGCCACTTCAATTATCTGAATATGTATCTAAACGTCTTTAATATGTTACGAAGGCACGCTGAGATCTCTTATGTACCTACCTACAGACTATCAATTATTTATTTTATGAAAATCACTTACTTTAGATCGTGATCGACAGTCGATAAAAGTTATGCACTTCCGCAATCTTCGCTTTTTAACGTTTTATACGAATATGCAACCAATGTGTGATCATCCGTGCCTGGTCAGTCACTCTGGAGATAAGTCTAAAATCCATCACGTGTGCGTATTTCCAAAATGCACGAAAATTACCGAAGCAACATAGCTTAACATTTTAATCGTTGTAGGTACTCTATGTAGATGATAAAAAAGCTTTGTTCTAAGTATTGATTTGTTAATAGCCAAAGACATTTGTCGATTGTTTTCTGGATATTATTTTCTTGCAAACTATGTATCGTTAATATTAATTTTAAACATAAATCGATCAAGTCGTCGTACAATCTAAGCAGACATATTTTTAGTTATTATTTGATGATAAATGTTACATTGTAATTCCATTGTAGTGACTAATATTAATCAATACGTAACTTAGTTCTAATACGCATGTACATAAATGGCATAGTGTGTATAACTGGTTCATGTAGACGTCGGCCTTGCGACAGATGTTCAAGATCACATGGCCAGGGACCTTCAGCAAGGTCCCCAACTCTAACGTTCAACGCCTTTAAACTTTGCTAATTTACATTATTATTTTTAAATTCATAACAGGAGGAGGTTCACAATTCAACGCGTATTTCTTTTTTGCTTTCTTTACTAAGTAATTTATGATTTATTTATTTGTAGTTAAACACAAATAAATAAATTACTACTTATTTTAGAGAATACTTACATCTATGATTATTTTATTTATGACCCATAATTGCGATAGAAATCCGATATTTTGGGAGGGTGTTGATTTTATGTTGTAGGTTGTCCCCTATAGAAAGAAAGATGGTTGCAAAGTTAGTATTATAATAATAATGAAATAATATTTTTTGGTTAAATTTCCTTCATGCCGGCAAAGTCGGGCGCAAAAGCTAGTACATATATTATAAAGAGCATCGTTAGTGAGATAACACAATGTAATGTATCGTATTTGCTGATTACTGAAGACGAGTGATTGTCGCAAAGAAAGCAATCTCGAAATAACTACGTTTATAAGTTACGAGGCTTAACTTGAACTTATTTCTTTTATATTTATTAACGATATAATACTTAGTGATAAGTTATATATCTTTTATTATTTTATAATTGCTCTCTGTGGGTAATTTCTCATAAGCACCTAAATTCGATAGTAGTTTGTTGTCATTATAAAAATCACTTGACCTCTACTATTTGCCTCGTTTTCTTAAATATAATTGTACAATTACATCAATACTTGACGCAATTATTTCTCCGCCACCAGATCGGCACTAACTCGCCCGGTGCACATTAACATTGGAGCGAATATCATTGACGTTTTTTTACCGATGTACATAATTGGTCTAGTTACAGCGAAGGATGAAATCATGGGATCAAATCTGCCGTAGAAAAATCAAAATTTTTGTTTGAGTTTTCGATCCGAAAAATCAGACGGTACTCAGGAGTTACTTCTACTATCCGGGACTAGTATTTGAGTCCGATGTGATAATAGGTTCGGGACGTATCACATCATGGGAGGGAAATAAACTCTGCGAACTATGTCTGCAGTAGTTGCCCCACTGCCGATCCGGATACAGGTGTGAGCTTACGTATATAGATTTATAAACCCTAAATCACGTAGAGTTAGGATTCAAGCTAACGTACTGTTGTTATGTGTATTATTTTTTGTATTAGGAAGCGTTTATTAATTAACCAGTGTTTACATAATTGATGCGCAAGGTTTGTTGCGGTCTGTAGGTCACGGGTGAACACGTATAACACTTTATACGCGGGAACTAATTTGCTGGTAGCATTGAGGTGTTTTCACGTTCCGAACCACGGCTATCATGCTGCGATGACATAATCACAAGATTATGATTAGTTGTGATTCATTACATGCTATCAAAACACAATACTGCTTGTTGGCAGCCATAATCGTTGCTTATTAATGAAATATTGCTTGTTTAATTCGCACGCTTTCAAATTATCCTTTAGGGGCCATTCATAAAATACGTTCGCAAATATGGTGATATTGCTTGGTGTGACGTAATTTTTTGACTATTTTATAAATTATATGTATGTATTTTAAATTGGAATCATTTGTATTCTAATAATATTAGCGAAATGTCAATTAAAATATGGAGGTATGATTTTATGGAGAAATATTTGTTAAGGGTTTGCAAAAATGTGACGCAACGTATCGAGGGGAAGGGTGTCCAAAAAGGCGAAATTTTTCGTGATTTTTTTTATGAATAGCCCCTTAATAATACCACATTATAAAGAACGAATTTTACTGTCCTTACTCTGTGGTAGTACGTCAGTCCAATGTCAAAATATATAGGTACCTATTTTCAATGAACTTTGACCAACCATAATGCACCAAAGCGCGGTGCGGCGCGGCGCATACCCACGCTGCAGCGCTGGTTCTCACCAATATTTCACTTGTTGCGCTGTACTCTATAGGATTATTCATACACACACGTCCTAAACAGCCATAGAGGAAGCAACAAGTACTTCCTCTGCTATTACATATTTACATTTTGTCTTATTCTCACAATACCTCAAAGTAATTGACCTCATTTGACAGTCGTATAAACCGTTGATAAACCTCATAATAACTGTTGTAATTGTCCAGTAATGCTGTCACGTCAGGATTGTCGTGTTGAGCATTTAATTTACCTAATTTCCTAGCTTCAATGTCGCCATTCAAAGTTGTAGGTACCAGTAGAGTAGTCTCATTGAGAATTTTCTCAGACTTATTACCGAAATTGTACATTATTTATTCCTCATAAAAGATAATTTAAACAATTAATATTAATTACAAATACTATCATTCTTGTATTTGTTCTAATTAAGAACTATTATTACTTAAAAACTATATTGCCATTGCGATCTATATTTTCTTTCTAGCTTTGGCCGCGGCTCCGCCCGCGTGAATGTTTTTTTCTGGGATAAAAAGTACCTAGCCTATGTGGATACGCACTCATACGCAGTCACGCCTTTAATCCCCGAAGGGGTGGGCAGAGATGTAACCAGTACACCCACATTTCGCCGAGCGTATCTCCGTCCCATGATGTGATAGGGGGCGAGCCCATCGTCATACCGGGCGCAACTCCAGCCTCCGGGCTGATACTGAACATTTCGGGATAGAAAAACCCAAAATCACGTTTACCCAACCCGGTGGTCGAACCCTAGACCTCAGCGTCAGCATACGCATTACAACTGCGCCACCGAGGCAGTCTATTATAATGTGGATTTTACAAAAATGTGAAACATGTCTCATTAAATGTATCTAATATTTAATAAGCAATATTTGTATTAAATTCACAACCGTATTCCGTTCCATAAATAAATAAATAAATTGTAACAAAACTTAGAAACCGACTTCAAAATAAAAACACCGAAAAGTCAAAAAGAAATATAAAAAAAATAAAATAATATAGATATAGAAGAGTCCAGGAAGACTTTTGTATGGAGAACCTCCGCGTATGAATATGTATTTATTTTGTAATCACGCAATGGTGTTATTAAGTATGTTTCTTACATAACGTTTTGTAACATTAATATATACCTACTTTATACAAAACGTTACATCACGCAATTTTTTACCCTATATCCACCGTGATCGAACCATAATATTATTTAACGTAAATAATAACAAAAAGCTTCGAATATATCTTACATAACCGCATTCGAAATAGTTATAAAAATATTAAAAAAGACTGTATTCAAACTATTATATCCTAGCCGTGCAAAATATTGTAGTAAAAAGTAAAAACAAAGCACGATCGTCTATGCGTCTAGAACCAAAATGAATCATAGTTATACTTGTATTCTCAGACAAGTAATTATCATGGCTCCTTACGTGAGCACTTGTAAACTAACAAAAAACCTTGACATGCGTGATGCGAACATATAAATATAAACCATTAAGTAATACGAAATATTTTACGTAAAAAATCATGAACCAACTGACAAGAGGCTTTGAACTATATCAAGGTTAATAGAAGAAGCTGCTATGTTTAAAAATAAAAACTGTGTTTATTCAAATGAAATTATATGTAGGACACTTTGGTATTTCACTAATAATTTTACGATGAAAGTATATTCCGCGAATTAAAACAATTTCAATGCAAACTTTCACGTCCGTTGTTAAGTTAAATGGATATTACTAAAAAATTAAGAAACAACAGTATACGGATTCCTAACAAAGACTATGCTTAGAATAAATTAAACAATAGACATTATTATTAAGATATATTTTCTAATATTAGGTACGTAAGGGCTTGCTGTTTCAGATATATGTTTTATTGCAAATTATTTGTAAAGGAGCGTTTCCTGATTTTTCAGTGATTATACAAGCTGACCTAATTGTTACACTGTTATAAGAGTTTCTCGTTCAAATTATGTGACAAAATAACAGCAATCCATCCTTGACGAAGCTGCGTCATACGATTCTTTTTTAAAACTGTATCACGTAGCCTCGTAAACAAGAGTTTTCTGTTGTATTGTCATATATGTCTTGCTATAAATTCTCGGCATCTAAATGGGGCTTTAAAAATCCAGTTCTGTCCTATGTTTCGACTACAATTAAAGTTTATTAGTAAATTCATTTAAGTGGTAGAGCCACACTATGGACAATTTTGTCTACAACATGAATAGGCCGGCTCAACAGACCAACGTGGATTACCAACTTACGTATCCTATGGTGAGTAAGATTTCCGGAGGTCCAAATCCCCTTTCACCATCACTCCTTTAATCCCTTTCCATTAAGGTCAACAACATGGGCGGTGGATATCACTTACCATCAGGTGACCCACTTGCTCGTTTGCCGGCCTATGCAATAAAAAAAAACAACACGCATATATGTTTTTCTGGCATTGTGGATGTTTATAGGTGGTGAATAAACATTATCGCTTGCCATCGTTGACTCACTTACTCGTTTATTGGTCTATGCTATGAAAAACCGGTCAAGTGTGAGTCGGACTCACGCACCGACGCGTGACGGTTCCGTAACCACACCCTTAAAATTTTACGTTTGATTTTCTTTAACTATTTGTTAGGATATTCGCCATAGCAACACTTGTTCTGTGAAAAAATCAGGCGGCTTTATTAAGGTTCAAGTAATAGAGCCCTTCAAAGGTAGACCACTTAACCGCAAAGACAGAGTTGGACGTAACGTCGCGTTTCTCGTAGGCTTAGTAGGTAATAGAGTTCCGTTGAGAATCTTTTGGCACCGAACCCTAAAAGTAAGAAAGATTTTAATATTTGTATAACTAGTGATTGAAAAGCAGACAAGCAACTTTTTAACTGTGCCGAGTGGCTATCGTTTCTGAGAAAAACCATTGACACACAGACGGAAAACACTAATATCTTATGATAAAAGATTCCGTTAAAGAGAACTTCAAATACATAAGATATTTCAGTTAATGTGGCGAAATGTGAGTGTACTGGTTACCCCTGCCTATACCTTCGAGGATAATAGGCGTGAGTACTTATGTTTGTATGAATGTATGTATTTCATTAAAATATATGTCGTCTTGTATGGAGTGTTGATTTGTGTGATAATTACTCGTCCAACACCTATTAACAGATACACACGGTCATTGTGTCAGTGCAAACAAATTGCACACACATATAAAGACGTGTTTAAAACCCTTATATTTTTTATATTAATTCACTGAGTTTCATAACTACTTTTGCGGGAAATTAATCGCCTATATTGTACATTGTTGTTCGTATATTATCTATTAGTTCCTAGAAAGATTCACACTTACGATTAATATGTAAGAAAGCACCAACAAGATCTTAAATATAAAAGGAGACATAAACACAAATATGTTCAGAAACCGTAAAACTCACAATAATATTTTGTATAAAGACTAATATTACGGCAATAGCATCGATGGCAATTACTTTAGTAGGTATATAGTTGAAGGTCAAAGAAAACTCTAAAATTTGCATAAATTGTATTAAACAGTGTAAGCTTCGATATTTAATCTTACGCTTTTTGTAAGACTATTATGTAGGTTACATTGGAAAGTCTGTGCTATAAATACACACAATGAAAAGATTCTCTTTCTAAATGGATATAACTACAATGTAATGGTGTCTGTTTTGTCATAAGAATGAAAGTGTCATTAGTTGATAGTAAAGTTAAATTCAAAAGGCCCGAGAGTTCGGGCGTCAGGACGGCGCGGCGCGGCGCGGCGCATCTATCTGCAAGTTAGTACTACGCACTAATTACTACGTTTTATGGTATACCATCTGTCACCGACTGTTTAACTGCTTAGTATGTTGGTGACTGACAACAGCATCACTGACGCCAGCCAGACTGACATTTGACGCGAATGCTGCCTTTACACCTCATCTTCGAGATGATGAATTACTAGCATTTACTCGCGGCTCCGCCCGTATGAACGACCTTTTCCGGGATAAAAAGTAGCCTATGTCCTAGTCCAGTAATGGTCTAATTTCTTTCAAAACCGTTCAGTTGTTAAGGTGTGTTTGACTAACAAACTTTCAAATTCAAACTCACAAACAGCCAATCTTTCATATTTATAATAGTACTAGGATTTACTAAAAATAAATATCTAACCATAGTATTAGTGTCTATAGCAAACACCTAAGCAAACACAAATAACTAACATATGAGTACGTATGTAGGTACATTGTAAAATTTATATAAGATCTTTACTCTGTTTCTTAAAAAGCTTTCTTGACCTGAATACGTAGTATATATCATTATTCTTTACTCTATTTACAGCAGCGTATGAACTCATTTGGTATTCATTGAGCCCCTTAGAAATTACATAAGCGTCAACATTTAGGAATGCACGAAACGTGGAATGCAGAGAATTTGCTGGCTTTTACGTTAGTAGATAACATTTATCGCGTAATGATGAGTACATCGTCATTCCGTTCGAGCCTGAGCTGCGACACAAAACAAGTGAGAAGCGTATCCACACCGTCTACTCATTTGTCATTACTCAGACTTCTGACCGTGGCTGATGTTGAAGAATGTTATTATTGGTTTTTGATTCATCCTACTTCCCTGTAATGTTATGAAGTGTGTTTTTATGTTAGTATGGTGTCGACCAGTTTAAGACAATCATTAACCAAGGGCTTATAAAATATTAATAAATATATAAATCTCACTGCTCGGCGCGGGCCTCCCCTACTAATAAGAGGGGCTAGTTATAGGCTTTAGTCTAAAATCAAAAGAAAATATTTAATTTAGGAACATAGTTTTAATAGCTAATAAGTATTCTTTTATGCTTATTGAAAGATGAGAATTATAAGATATTAACTAAATAATACGGTGGACGGACGACTTGAAGACGGCGGGTACTACATGGAAGCGGGCTGCTCTAGACCGGGATGGTTGGCGCTTACTTGGGGAGGCTTACGTGCAACAATGGACGGCAACAGGCTGAGATAATAATAAATGTAAGTGTATTGTAAGTATTAGTTCATTAAAAAGTGATTATAAAAGCGTTTCTACAGAGATATCTATTAATTATTCTTACTAAACATGTTTTATAAGCGAGGATCAATAATAAAATAGAAAACAGGATAGAAATATTGTGTAAGTAGCAGGTGAACACGAGCGCTAGTGTGTCGGATAACGGTATCCGCGTCACGTCACCACGAGGTGGCTCGAGCGTGATGGACCTCGAAGCCCGTGAGGTGCGCCGCGCCACCTCGCCACACAACGCCGCACCGCGCCGCCGCGCCGCCGTGCTCTACAGCCGCGCCACCGGCACCGGCGATGAGACATGCTTCAACTGCTATTTGTTACTTTTTTCTGACGACAGTTACTATGGTCATGCAGTATAAGCATGCAATATTTGATTGAAATTGTTTGTACAATACATATGACGCATTCTAATATCTGTTCCCTATTATGATATTCATATTCTGGATCATTCAATTAAAAAGCGTGAATTTATATCCCTTATGGTGACAAAGAAATCTAATTGGGATCCCTGGGAAAGAACCGAGTGCTTCGTGATGCCTACCAACCAAACTTTTAGCAGCCGTCCAGAAATTGTGATAATACGGATGATCGTTGGACGGATGTCAATACACATACCCACAATTTTTTTTGTGGTGGCTCCTTGACACGAGTAGTGTAAGTGTAAGAGTTTCAAAGTGGTAGGTCTCCTATGCGAGAGTCCGGCTGGGTTGGTACCACCGCTTTGTCTATTTCTGCCGCCAGGCAACAGTGTATAAGCACTGTTGTGTTCCGGTTTGAATGACATTGAAGCCAGTGAAATTACTGGGTATTATGAGACTTTTTTTTTTATCCTGGCTCGGCAAAGTGACTACGCTACATCTGATGGTAAGTGTAGCGCAATCCATGAATACTGAATAATAATAATGAATACTTAACACCTTATGTCTCGGGGTGACGAGCGTAGTCCAGTGTCCTGCAGTGCTTTGTTATTTAAAGTGCTGTGTGGCGCTGCTTCTGTTTATGAGCAGGCGTGGCGCTTACCATCAGGCGAGCGACCTGCTCATCACGTCATTCATATAATAAAAAAAAATAGTGTCTCTGAAGCAGACTATTCCTACTATTTGAATACTGTGACATTCAGAGTCGTCCATAAACTGTAATTTCTTACAATTCAAATATGACTAGAACACTCAGACCTTGCCAATGCTTTATGCTCCGATACTGAATACAGAAAAAACTTTTACGCTCCGTTACTGGGCTAAGAAATGGATTGACTTCTCTGAGAGCGGCAATCAAATAGTTTATTTATTAGATTACTTCAACGACCAAGTAATGCTCGGTCTAATTTAGATAAGTTGAAAAATGTGTAATGTATATATAGTATAGTATACTTAGTAAGTAGCGGTCGTCGACAATAAGAAGTAAATGGTTTCACGCGTATCAGATTTATATAAGAATACTGCAATTTGTACGGTATTATGCGCCAGAAATATGTTTATTTAAATGCGAAGGAATACCGATGAGACAAGTGTCTATTAACCTGCATTTGTTTTGGTATTATTAATAACTCGTAGATGTTATAGTTCATAATATTTAGTTAATTTCTTAATCCACTAAGAATAAAAATAAAGACATATTTATTTGGTAAAATAATCAATTCAATAACAAAATACTCGTAATAGGTAATATCTAACATGTAATTTGCAACGTATAATCGTGAGAATTGGAAAGAGTTGAAAGAAGCTTTACCCAGCAGTAAGCAGCACAATATGGGTTAAAATATGTGGGTTAAAAAGATACGTACCTGTGTTTCGTCTTTGACTACAGTTTGTGACTAAACATTCCCTGTTATGAACATATCCAGACATAGACTGCCTCGGTGGCGCAGTTGTAATGCGTACGCGTTACGATTAAGCTAACGCTGAGGTCTCGGGTTCGATCCCCGGGTCGGGTAAAGTGGTATTGGATTTTTCTAAATTGAAATGCTCAGTATCAGCCCGGAGTCTGGAATTTGTGCCCGGTATGGCGATAGGCTCGCCCCCTATCACATTATGGGACGAAGATACGCTCGGCGAAATGTGGGTGTACTGGTTACACCTCTGCCTACCCCTTCGGGGATTACAGGAGTGAGTGCGTATGTAAATAAATATTAAAATGGAATTAGGAGCCGCGTTTTTAGATTACGGTCAAAAACATAGTGGTATTTCACAGTAGTATTGATGACACATTTAAACCGTAACCACCGTATCACGTTGTGCGTTATGTAGCCGATAAAATAAAACACTAGCCTACTTTTGGCTATACAGACAATTTTGTAAACCACAACAGTTAATAGACCAGTTCATGTCGCCACTTTCTCCAACTGGTCACCCGTACCACGCATTACGTAACATTTTTTTAATAGAGGCCTAATATGTGATGGTGCCGTGAGTAGTTCTGGGTCAAGGACTCGGTTATTGACCCCATCCTCTCTCGGTCAGATTTTGGGAGGTTATTAGAAATCTATATTATATAAGGCCGGGAAATAAATTTCTGTTGATCAATTCCATCAGTTGTTATCAATTAGGTACTGGTTTTAGTCTCATTAGCTGTTGGCAATATAGATTCGAATCGATGCAATGTCCGGCGGTAAAAGTTCATAATGAAAGAAGCCCTTCCAATCTCACCATACACACGACATCACCTTATTGTGCGTTAATCCGGGTTTTGCCCAGTCTGTGAAGCTTGGCCACACTTTGACTATGTTCTTTTCCGCACGTTCTTATCGTAAGTGATTCACTTTTCATCTTCATTCACCCGTGGTCAATCTTTTCAAAAATGGTTCGGTTTCATTACGGTTTAATAGAGAGTCAGAAACGAGTACACTGTTCATTTAGGTTTCTTTTAATAAGCTCGTGTGGCACTCCAATATCGAGCTTTTTTATATACTCAGATTGAGTCATACTTTTCAAATGAGTCAAAACTGTTTTGTAGTTAATGCCCAGTTTTTCAGTAATATCGTAACTACTAATATGCCGATCTTGCTCCCCTTTTTCACCAATGGCATCAACTCACTACGGGCGACTAAAGCATTAGCGTTATTCCGGCTTGATGTGGACCCTACGCCATCCCATCATGATTTGATGGTTGATTTGGTATTATGTGGGGCGGCCCGCCGTCTGTCCTGCAATGAGAACCAAGTTTCGGCATTGCCACATCCGTTAATGAGCAGAGTGTATAATGTTGGTGTCTCACTTACACTTATACGTATACAAAATACGAAAATACTTTCTCCAACCTATTATTATAATATCTGTTTTCATATTCTGTGAATATGTTTTACGCAAAAACTACAGGTACGAATATAATATATTCTGTATACTATGCACAATTTGTTAATACTCGTATGTAGAGTTTGTATCACAGTTTGTTTGTAGGATACCTTGAACTTTGATGGGTACTACCACTACCACGTACTATACCACGGGCATAGATATCTATGTTTCTAAGTACAACATTATTATGTATTATATAAAAAAACTCACTAAACTATCAAATGCATAGGTATGCAAAATACATTAAGTTATTATTGGTGTACATAATATCTTAAATATTATGTATTTGCTAAAGCGTTTTACGGAAATGTATGCACTTCTTGGTAGTTAGCTTCTGCTCAATTATTAAAATTATTAAAAAACACTTCTACACGGAGATAAACTAGTATAATTATTCTAATTTGATATATTCGACAGCAAATCACGAATATCAATTGTAAACATGCACCGTGATAACTTCCTCAACCTTGTGGAGGCTAATAAAAAGTATTATCAGAAAATCTGCCCAATTTATTATGCATAAACGAATTGGCAGGGTTGGAACTTTAATTAATTCGTCGAACATGCAGAATTAACCAAGACATGAATCCTGAAGGTGTCGCGACGTCTCGCGTGATTAGAGAAGCAATTCATCATATTTGGTAACTCATTATGGGAATGATAAATTGGTGTATTAAAATCGATGATATAGTAAGGCCGAAGCATAATGTAAGGATGAAATTGCACACAGTTGATGGTAACGCCGAATTGCGGGTGTATGACACTCCGTATATTGCCAAAGTTATCTCAGATTATAATTGCTTTTATTCATCGTGGATTTATAATTGCTTTCATCAGAATCATTAGTCTTTAATCAAAGATGATTAATAATAGATTATATATACCGTATTTTTCCTCTTTCAACACTATATGGAACACAAATCAGTAACTTTACAGTGAGTTAAGATTTTTTCGTAACATAGATAATAATTATACGAATATGTGGTCCTTAGTGGTTAGTGTCCGAAATGCAATTGCTCTGTAGTAGACTAACATAAACATGATAAAATAGAATAATCATAATATAAAAACTTTATAGCACTTACCTACTGAAATTGCAATAATTTTAGGCCATTGAATTACACAAGTGAACATATGAATAAAATTATGTTGTTGTGTCTTGTCCTAAATATTGCACACCCATCGGTGTGCCACAAACAAATTACAAAGATAAAATAAAATAAATACTTGCGGTCATTCAATTACACGTTTAATGACTACGACTTCATTAGGAAACGATAGGTAACTGTAGTCGCACGCAGAATGCAAATTAAACCCTTATATAGAACGGACACTATCTTAATTTAGATTAGAAAGCTGTTTTAGACTATTCATTTGGAATAATTTTCTACTACAGGTATTAGCCATACTCCTAATTAATGTCTTCCTATAATAATCTATCCTGTGGCACATCCAGCAAAATTAAACTTGTTTAATTCGGCAGTCGCCTAGTCCAGTCTCTTACTATAATATAAATGAATGATTAATTCTCTCGACATCGTTATTAGAACCTATTATTATTGTTTGGTGATTAAGAATGATACAAAACACACCCCAACAGGTAATTAAATATTTTATTTGCGAAGATATGAAACACGTAATTAGCAGGTCCAGACTCTAGCCGCGTCGCATACGATCGTTGAACTCGGACAGGTCAAAAGCCCGGTATTGTGAGAGCCGCTCGCAATTTATTGCAGATGCCTGTAATACAATCTAGGCGTTTAATTTCGAAGGTTATGGACCTAAACGTATTCCGTGAAATTGATAATCGAATCTCCTTGAATGTAATAACAATAAAATTGAGTTTATATCCTATAGACCACATTATTCTCACCTGAAATTTTATATTCCAAGATAACTAGATTGTTTTCGTCATGTAATGTTTTTTAGTTTTACATGTTGCTTCTTTTATTTGGTTCTGAAGATGGCAAAGCCTTAGAAAATACACGTCCGACGCTATACAATGTCTAATATAACATCTTTTTACGCTATGTTATCATTCCCCTGAAACGGAAAGATAAACAAGATACTTTCAAACACAGAGTTCTGATCAAGGCTTATAATTATATACTTTAGTAGTCGAAACAAAGCGCTAACGAGACTTATTGTCGCCCTCGTAGAATGATGATAAATACGATGGTATGTTGTATATTTCACATAGCAAGCAGATTCCATACAGCTTTTTAATGCAGCACTTGATGTCTATACTTATGATATTATATATCCTACGTTACAAACATAAGTGCAAATATATAATAAGCAAATGCGAGATCTACTTATGTTATTTTAAAATAGAAAGTATGCACCGTGTAAATAAATTTTCACGTTGCAAATTATTTTATTTCGCTCGTGAAAAATAAAAGTGCTGTCCATTTATTTTCACTGTAAAGTTACTTTCTTTCGTGCCTCACATCCAATGGAATAGTATCACAAGATTAGCAGAAATATACAGTCGTTGGTTAGCGATGGAGAAAGGTGTACGCCTGGGCCTACTGACCCACTCCTAACGAGCACTTTCCTTGCATCATTTGCTGTTCGTTAACTGTTTTATAATTATTCTACTGCGCTACCTACCCATTGTTATGTATGTTTGCACATAAAAATCTCATGACACCTCGAACTGCCTTAAAGCTGCCGTTTTTATAAAGTACAATGGTTCCTGTAACTTATTTCCCATTGTGTAGCGTAATACTACTTTGCATTATTGTGAGAATAAATGCAAACACGGGTATAATTTCTTTAATTTTATTTATATGCTGATGGTCTTTAGGCCTTTTCCTTTAAAATAGGCATTGGTTTACAAGTTACAACAATAACTAAGTTAATGATTAATAACAATGAAGATCTAGTTTTAACAGCTAAATCTACTGAACAGCTATTTTCAGTTTTGTTACTTTCATATTTTGTTCGATCATTCTAAGACATCGAATACTCAAAATAAATTATTTTGTATCAAATTTATATTTAATTTATTCGTCACGATGCACAGCTGCAATTTCTAATTAATATAAACAACATAGTTGAAAGATTTTCCAGCTTAAATACACGTACGATAATATGCGTATTTTATCTCTATAGATTTGTGAGCTGTCATTGCAATGGAATGAACTTTAATTATCAAGATAATAAAATACGAGGGGGTTGGTTACTGGATAACTGCTTATAAATACACCGGGATGGTGCAGGACAGGTTGCCGGCCGACTACCACGCTATATACCTATAATCAACAAGTTTAATCCACTGATAATGTTAGTGTCAGCCACTGTTATTGAGAATTCCATTATGAACATCTAAATGGTTAATCGAACAAAAATAATGAAATACATATTTGATTTTAACATTATTTAGCACTTCTATATCATAATAAATATATCCCCAGAGGGGTTGACAACAGACAGGCGGCCGATCGTAAAAACTACAAGCCAAATCTTTCTGAAACATGTGTTAAAAAAAAGCATGTTGCGCCGACCCCATTGTGAGTGGGATAAGGGCAGATGGAAGAAGATATCATAATAAATATAAATCGTCACTATGTCAACGGAGTACAGACTATAAATTTTCAATTTCTAAAATCCCACCGTTACATTGAATAGTAAAGTGGTCTCTAACTGTAAGCTGTAAGCCACAAGCCACTCGAAATTCTAGTCTATGATAATTTATTGTACTCGTAGAATCGATGACAGGCAGGCTAGTTATAAAACCGGCCCGCGTGTTTATCTGTTGACCCGGTTCAGGCCGGGCGGCGCGGCGCGCCAGGGTCGACTGTTGCACTGAAGACGTGGCGACTGCCGGTCGCAGCCAAGTGCAAGGCAAACGTCTCTTATACGTAACAAGCCATAACTACGAAACGTTAATACACGCTTCGTGTCTTATTACATTGTTTTATTTTTCTGCCAGAGAAAATATCCAGGTAAGTATGACAGAAGCACGCGAGGTGCATGTACGCTTTTTATAGACATTCGTTGCGTGCAGATTAAAGATTGTGGATGAATTAGCATTGTAAATTAAGAATTTTGCGAATTTTAATAGATTGAAATATTTTTTTGGACTCGACGATATTCAAAATCACAGCTGTGGAATCAGGTCCATTACTAATTATTAAAACTGTCTATTCCTACGGACATCATTTACAATGTATTTTTTTATATAGAAATGTTATCGCCAAATATACACATAGACATATTAACGTTTATTTGTATCAAAAGTTTATTTACCCCAACATGACATCGAAACCTTTCATTGCCACATTAATGTAACCTGTTGAGACAATAGAGCACGATTTATATATTCGTAACACATGTTGGTATCATTGTTTTCCTGTTAACAATGAGGTTTGTACAAAACATTGTCATGCCCTGTAACATTTGTATAACGTATATGAAAAGAAACATTTTTATTCTTCTCTCCTCTCGTAATTAAAGTTAGATATAAAATAATTTATCAGGAACGTAATCAAGAGTTTTTATATGGATTAAATATAATTTAACGCGAAAAACATAAACAACCATAATTTTGGTTTTACATACATTTTTTTAAGTCGTTACAAGCGATAGAGCCACGCTGTAGATCAAATCAAATCATTTATTCAGTAATTAGGCCGTCAAGGGCACTTGCAAATGCCCATTGGTCTGAGAAGAAGCACCAAGAAACTCAGCCGTAGGATGATAAATGATATATGATGATGATACTTTGTCTACAACATGAACGGGCAGGCTAGACCGAAAATGAATAAAAAATATATATATATTTTGTGTAAAAGGGATTATAGTCATTAGTGATGACATAATATGAAAGCTTGTGGTGAAATATTGCGTAAAAATTGTATGTACACTGCAAGGAATATTGCAAAGCTCAATTTTCCATAATACGCAATATTTTATGTAACTATTTCCTCTCGTTATTTATTACGTAATGGCCCTTGTTCTTCCAGTTCTTAAGATCAAAAGAGGGCAAATGGCCACCTTATTCCCAAGTCCTTAGTCATGTGCTCATATAAATAAGTAAAAAGCATAACCACCGGTGAATAAGTATAAGATGCGCAGTCGAAGCACGATTCATACGAGATTAAATCATGATACTGAACGCGCGGCCCCCATACATTTCCTTTTTTTTACCAATTACCCGTGATAGGTACCCACTTTGTGAATTTATTTTCTGGAAAGTAATTTTACTATACTTTTTTATCTTTTGCTTTAAGACGTGACCGCATGGTACGTATTACAAGTATAAAATATTGATTGTAAAAACTAATGGTACTCACTGTTAAACAAGCGTATACAGTCATAGATTTATTGGGACATCGAAGAGAACGTTTTATAGAGTTGTATCCGATGGTTGTATCCATAAAATTATTCAATCAGTGCTTATCCGTTTTTATCAATCAATGTCGCAGTCGTATTGTATCAATTATATTGTTTGCATTTTGTTTCTCTGGGTGACGAGCGCAGTCCAGTGCCATGCAGTGCTTAACAGTTAAAGTTCTGAGTTTAAATATCTGAAGGAAAATATTTGGAATTCTAATACATTAATTACAATGAGTTTTATGATGATGAGAAATTGTTATGCCGATTTAAATTACCAAATTTGCTTCCCCTTCCCCTTGCCAATCCCTTTTCTTTTAGGTTAAGGGATTGGGAAGGGGAGGGGATTTGGGCCTCCGGATATCCCACTCACCGTACAAAATGCAGTAGCAAGCTGCTACTTTACGTCGGTTTTCTGTGAGACAGTGGTAACGACCCGGACGAGCCGGCCCATTCATGCTGTAGACAAAATTGTTTACAGCGTGGCTCTGCCACTCGCTGGTATGCAAAATGCCACTGTTATAAAAAAATATGTTAAAGTACCTGGTTAAAATCAACACACATATATACCAAAGTATACCGTCTACAACTACATCAATGGTGTAATTATCATTAAGCACAAAATTTTACGAATTCCCTAAACTCATTATGTCGTACAATGTTAAATTGACGAAGATTCCCACATAGACGGAATTTGCAGACGAATTAATGACCCTTAGGCATTGAAATAAAACTGTAACAGGACCTCACAAAGTCCGAACTGGTTTATAATTGTACATACAGTGTAGTAACAATGATGTTGAGTTGCTTTTAATGTGTACTGAATGTTATTACGTATGTACTCATTTGTTCGCATAAATTCTTTGTAAAATTCATATTTATACCCATTTTGAACATTTTGATTGTAGTACTCTTTAAAATATAACATTTTCACTTCCCCAAGATAAACAATTGTCACTCTTGAAGTTACTGAATGTCTTTAGATTATTGCTTACTTATTATATTATCGCAATTGAAGGTGACGAGTAGTATCGAGTGGAAGATAATTTAGGATGGAGCGAGATCAAAGTATGATGCCCTTAGCCCATGGTTTTGGTAGATACGTGTAAACCTTAAACTCTGAGAATAGCCACATGTGGAGTTAACACGTTCTGGTGCATAAAATATACTCTATAAAATGTAATTTTATAGGACGATGAAGCTCGACGCAAGTGGAAATTTTATGTCTTTTCAAAAATAGAATTCATCTATCTAGACTAGAGTTACTAGTTGTCAACTTTTTCTAACCCTATGAGCAAACAAAATGGCGGTTTAGCGAAGCGAATGTCAATATTCGTGACGATAGAATATAATTTTGTAACTGGATTATTAAACTGTTTAAAGTACCGTTTTTAGGGGATCCATCCTTATTTTGTTAGTGTTGTATGTATGAGCGAATTCCCATATATGACACTATTGTGGATCCATACATGAAAAGTTTTGGAATGCAAGTATGGGTGCCTTCACACATGATACAATCCATAATTTTATTGATATACTGATCGCCAATTTAGACCTCAACTGTCAAAATGTGCTGTGTCTTGATCGGAACCGACAAAATGTGCTGTGTAAAGAACGCATCCAGTAGCGATGGGTCCACTGTAAAGGTCCGTAAACAGTCCGTCTGTTGGACAACGTAGAACAAGTCGTATTTGAAAAATCTCTTCTTTTCTGTAGAGCGTTTGAACAAAAGATAAATGTATTTCTTTTACCATATTGTTATTCTTAGTGTTACTTATTTAATTATACACATTACAATTACTATAATTGTGGGTTTTTAATACTTAGCAAAAGAACCCAATGAATAAAATTGCGGTCTTTGAAATGCTCTACCAAAAAATCGTAGTGTCGACTGGTGCATATGCGTGAACATGCTGTTTCGATGTAAAATGCTATTAAGATTGTGTTGATTAAGTGGTGGAAAAACGATATATTGTTTTATAACAGAGGGCGGCAAACGAGCAAGTGGATCACCTGATGATAAGTGATCGGCACCACCCATGAAGGTGCACAATACCAGAAGAAACGTGGATGCGTTGCCGAACATAAAGAAAAGGTATAGTTAAAGGGTTAAGAAGGGGAGGGGGATTTGAGCCTTCGGATATCTCACTCACCATACGATACGGAGCAGCAAGCCGCTACTCTATGTCGATTTTCTGTGAGAAGCTGGATGAAAAACACTCTTCTTGTTTTTCATCCAGCTTAGGCTTTAACTTAGGGAGTACCTACGCCATGTGTAACCACTTGTGTTTTACGAAAAAATATTGTACAATATCTAGAATGTTGATATTGATAGCAATAACTGCTATAAATATGAGCGCTTAACGATAAGCATATAATTAAAAGCAGTGTTTTAATACAATAAGTAAGCAAGTTTGTTAATTATTATTAGCACATAATGTTGTTGCATGTTGACTTTTTCGGTTATCACTAAATTTTTTATTAAAATACTCGGCGCTATTTTGATCATTTATTGATATCAGCGCCATCTACAGCAATATTTTGGGAGAGAGCAAGTGGCTAAATGATTTTAATAATGGCCGACAGATGACGTATGATGCAATATTAACGGTATTATGATTACTACGTAGAATCCTGCCATATAAGCAAAAGATATCATCATTTTGGAATACCTTGATTTGAATGAGTCTTTTTTATACGCTAAGTCGCGACTTAAGCGTTGATAAACTTATCTTATTGAATGTTCTTCGACATACCTAGTTAAAATTGCTAAAAATAGTCAACATTTAATTTAGTCGAGTTGTTAGTATCGTTATCCACTTACTTTACAGATGCTGATTTCCTGTATAGGTGAATATTAAATTCTGTTTGCGATTTATACATGAGATTGATCTCCGTTTGCGTACCTATGCATAAACTTTATTTACAAAGACAGATAAGTTGCGATAAATAAATTTCACCTAATGTTGTTCGGTCAGAAATTTTCTTTCCTACGTACTTTGCAAAATACGAAGGAAAGAAAACTTAAGCATTATTTGGACTTTAGCTCTGATCTTGGGTGAAACTAGGATTACCCTGATAAGCCTAGGTTTACCCGTTCTTCTAATATTACCCGTAACATCAACTTTCGGTAGGGCAGTGACTGGTCAAGCACCGCTCCTGCTCTTTGCTGGCCTTCCAGCATATCCCTGATATTAGGTACCTATTCCTCTACATACGATGAAGATAAAAAGTTTAACATTTCTACCTTGATATATTCAGTATTTATAGAGTATCACATTTAATTATTTAATTTTCTCCTGTCCCTTAAATCATTTGTTTATTTGTAAACTTCTGTTTTTTAATAAAAAAAATTATATAAAACTAAATATATACTTGCATTTTAGTTTGTCATATCATAAAACTTTGGTAGGTCTATACTATTTCGTACTAATATTTTAAATCTATAACTTTTTATGTTTATGAGTTTGTGATGAAGGGTGATTGTTAATCAATCACGCCTTAACGACTGAAGAAATTTGGAATAAATCCTAGGTATATAAATTGGCAACAGAATAATAAGATTTTTAAAATACACCCTAACACACACATTTTAGACAATGTTAAAAGAAAGTTTTGAAAGTATCAGAGCCACCCTGTACAGTTGCCTACACTACAGTATGAATGGACCGGACCGGCTTTATCGACTATATCACAGGTAACTGACGGACATGAATTAAGAATTATTGCATTTCCTACGAAGAGTGAGACTTTCAGAGGTACAAAATTATTGTCTAGGTTATGCTACGTTATCTTAGGCATTATTATCGAAATAAAAAAAAATATGACGATAATACCACGTTCATTTGGCCACGTTAATCAATCCTATTCAACCAATTAACACAAAATGATGGTTTCAAAATAGAAATTGTGTTTTTACCACTTTTTAATTCACTTTTTTGAGTGGTAGAGCCACGCTGTAGACAGTTTTATCGTCAGAATGAATAAGCCGGCTCGTCCGAGTTGTTACCCCTGTCTCACAGAAAACCGACGTAACATAGCGGCTTATTGCTATGTTTCGTATGGTGAATGAGATCCGGAGGCACAAATCCCCTTTCCAATTCCTTAATTATCCCTTTCATTTTAAGTCGGCAAGGCGTCCATGGTTCTTCTGATGTTGTGAATCTTCATGGGCAGTAGAGGTCACTTACCATCAGGTGACCCACTTCCTAGTTTGTAGGTCTATGCTATAAAATCCATATAAAACAGTTCTTTCATTTTATAAAACACACAATCGATGACGTTTCGAGATAATAAGGGCTAGCGCTTACATACAACTGTTGCATCGACTAAACTGTTTCGTCGAGTTGTGTACTTTTCGTGATTTCTACTCAACTGAACAGTTTAGTTGATGGAAGTGCGTATACAATCGATTTTATATCTTTTCAAATCGACCAGTCTTTATTCAGCAACGCTCGAGTCAAGGTGTTTACAAACCATGTCAATTAACAACAAAGTTTTAGTTTGTGCTTTGCTTTATAGAAATTTTAAGAGAGATAAAAAAAGAAGATACTGTGTACATCCTGTAGTCGCGGATCGACTGTTTAGTCGATGGTCTGCGCACATCAATACAATGCAATACAAATTGAGCGCTTCATCGATAGTTGTCCAACTTTTAAATCAAAAGCAAATCGATATAGCTTTTTGGCTTTTTTGTCGAACAACTATCGAGTTGACTGTATGTGCGCTTTAATATATTCTTTTAAACATATGATACACAACAAAATAGTTGTTCAACTGTTGCATCGACTAAACTGTTTCGTCGAGTTGTGTACTTTTCGTGATTTATACTCAACTGAACAGTTTAGTTGATGGAAGTGCGTATACAATCGATTTTATATCTTCTCAAATCGACCAGTCAGTTTTCTTTTATTTTCTGGGTCTAATTCCAACCATCCAGATACGACTTCCATGCAAACTTCCTCCCATAGCTTTTTCTTCAGATTGATGTCTGAGTACTCTTTTAGACTCTTTAAGTAAAGCGCAGGCCTTTTTTCTACGCTGTTAATGAACTCCTCCGTATCGTCCGTAATAGTTCCCGCCATGGCGACAAGAGACGTGGCGCCGCTTCAAATGCTTATACGAGACTGGCAGTCGCGGTCAGTCGCGGATCGACTGTTTAGTCGATGGTCTGCGCACATCAATACAATGCAATACAAATTGAGCGCTTGATCGATAGTTGTCCAACTTTTAAATCAAAAGCAAATCGATATAGCTTTTTGGCTTTTTTGTCGAACAACTATCGAGTTGACTGTATGTTCGCTTTAATATATTCTTTTAAACATATGACACACAACAAAATAGTTGTTCAACTAAAAGTTGTATGTAAGTGCTAGCCCTAACGGACCGTTGTTTGAGATAGGTAGTAGTGGTCCTTTACAAATAAAGGAGAAAGTCGTTTGACAGATACATTCCAACGAAACAGGTTCAAAAATAAATTTAAATTTGTCGGACATTAATAATGACCGCTGGGTCTCGGAATATTTAAGCAGGAAAGTAAGATCATTGACTCGAAAATCCCGGTTGTTTTTACGAGACTTTTTCGAGAGTAACTGTTGAATGACATTCCACCTCCGGCTTAAAGTGCACCTCCACTTGTGACATTTCGCCGCACAGAGAGACGTGTCTATGACAAACAATCGTGACAAACTCTTAAATGAGGACTAAAAAAAAAGTGAGGACGCTTGTCAGATGTTACGACCTGTGACTTTTCAGCGTGACATGTCATTTAAGGTTTGGTATTTTTTTTGTTGTTATTTTAAGTCACGGCAAATGACACATAAACATTAGCGTTAAAAGTACGTGTGACAGCCACGCCTTTATGTCCGGCGAAATATCACGGAAGAGTGGACGCACCTTTAGTAAAGCACGAACCTTCTTACAATATTTGGACAATGTGTGTGTTTTTACCTCTTATGAATTGTTAATAAAAGATCTTAATTAACTTATTCATTACTATTTTCGTAACACCGCTTTCCTTATTAGAATAAACTTATGATTTTACATGAAGATTGATGGTTGAATTTTGCGTAAGTACCTATATTCATTTTGAATAAGCTATGCTGAACTGTTAGGATTGGCGTACGGTAAGCAGTCACTTATTATTATGTTTGCTTATTCTTCAGGGTTTTTTGCATATTGGTTATTTTTTACTGCCACGGTAAACATTTATTGCGTACGGGGTACGACTGTTGTGCTGGGGTCTCGGGTGCGATCCCCGGGTCGGTTAAAGTGATATTGGGTTTTCTATCATGAAATACTTAGTATCAATCCGAAGTCTGGTATTGTATATGGCGAAATGGCGAATAAGTTCAGTGAAATGTGGGTGTACTAGTACTAGTTTACCTCTGCCTACGCCTTGGGAGAGTACAGGCGTGATTGCATATATATGATAATTTCTTTCTATATTTAACTACTAAACATAAAATTGTTTTATTTTATTGTATTTACCATTGTTATATTTATCTCAAAAATCAATTAATTTACACAGAAACAAAATTGCGTCTTCTATACAGATTACCACAGCCCAAACAAAATACAGCAAAGGTCGTTGTCCTGGATTAGACCATACTAACTATAGCTAATATTCGCAATATTCCTCACAATAATACCGTTACGTTGATCAATAATTCTGTACACATATTATACGTCACGTAATTGCGGTAGAAGCATTAGTGGCGGCGCGTGTCTTTACGGTCAACTGCTCTCCTTATAAAGGTTTTTCTAAAGCAGAACCTAAATAATGTGGAGTTTATGTTAATAGGAGTTAGGTACACAAGCGGAAGTGTATTGATCAGTTATTATCAGCATCAGTAAGTCGAAACAGGGGTGTACTTCCTAGGTTTTTCTTAGCAGAAGTGGGCAGAGCGTTGTGATCGCGTGCCAGCAGGCTGCGCTCGTGTGAGCACGCATCATTCTGTTCATCTTAACTCCTTACATCATAACTCCATGTTAAGACTTCTGAGAGTCAGCGATTCGGTCTGTTAGTTTGATTTACCTCTGAACGGTACTCTATGCATCGTATAAAATGTGTAAGTGCTGTTGCCTACAGTATTGTGGTTTGAAATTTATTTATTTTCTTTTGAAGATATTTATTTAAAATATAATAATTATCTTTTTAATTTTATCGTTATGACATTATATTCCATGTACAATATGAGTATACATTGTTACTGGTTATTAACATTTACTACCCTATTTTGTAGCGACAGAATTACGTACAGGCATTTTTTATTAACTAAGTAAAAAAATAATAATTTGAAAAAATAGTTATAACTAGCATAGACTTGCTCTTCAATATTTTGCGCTGTGTGCTTTTTGCTGTTTATTTTGTATATTTAATCTTTTTCAATATTTATTTTTTCTCCATATTACCATTATGTCCTCCAACCAATTCTAGAAATGGACATGCAACGCTGTGTTGGATCTATCTATTATCACGGAGAAGATTATTGTTGCCAATAAGCCTAATATTGTGATAGTAGATCGATTGGCAAGCCGGGCAATACCTGTTAAACCATTCCACATGACGAAAAAAGAAAAAAATAACAAATATTTAGATCTGGCCCATGATGTTACTGACATATTGGATGTAGACTCGACCATCATTGTCCCGATAGTAATATCTACTAATGGGTATACCAAAGAACCTCGACCAACACCTCCAGAGGCTCTCAATTGGTCGTTGGTCGACACGGTACGTATTGTGCGGAGGTTCCACACTTTGGGATCTTAACCACCGGTGGCTTGGGTCCTTAGGCCTCGCCATTGTAGGGCAATATTTTTAAATTTGTATGTTTTACAATATTTAATTAGCATTTAAAAATATAAATTAAACCCTTTAAAATGAAGAGTACTGTACACTTGAAAAAAAATATACTAACAACTTGTATTAGAAACTTTAAAAATTGCTTTCAATCCGCATACCATTATAAGATACGCGATATATACATCATTTTTTTTTTATAGTATAGGCCGGCAAACCAGCAAGTGCGTCACCTGATGGTAAGCGATCTCCACCGCCCATGTACGCCCACAATACAGAATTATGGGCGCGTTGCCGACCTTAAAGGAAAGGGATAATAAGGGATTGGGAAGGGGAGGGGGATTTGGGCCTCCGGATATCTCACTCACCGTACGAAACGCAGCAGCAAGCTGCTACTTTACGCCGGTTTCTGTGAGACAGTGGTAACGACCCGGACGAGCCGGCCCATTCATGCTGTAGACAAAATTGTCTACAGCGTGGCTCTACCACTCAAAAACTGGCCAACTTACTGTTTAGGGCGGCTTTTAATGTTCGCCACATACGTTTTATATTTTAGTTTTGAGATTCGTGCTATCGCAAATACGAGACAAGTTACGGTTAAATCAAGCAGTGTTGAAAGCAGAATGACGCGAGTATACTCAAATTATCGTGAGACGATGTAGTTCACTAGAACATGAGACATATTTTTATGCGATTTGATGATAACCGAATCCGATTGATTTGTAGTCGGTGCTATGAAGACCTGAAATTTTATTTGGGTTTATTGACTCTCACCACAGAGAGCAGCACTTAATCCTCTAAACAAGTTTGCTTTCACGACATCGTAAGTGCAGTTATCAAAATTTTATTGCTTCGTTAATTGAAAAACACAGTGTTATTAATAACAAAAATTAATGTAACATAAATTAATTAACTTAAATTAGTTTATGTTACATCTCTTGTACAAATGAATGTTAACTGTTTTTACTATTAAATAAATTAAAAAAAAAAAAAAAAAATCGCCTATTTGTAATCTAGTATTTTTTGTAAATTCATCTACTGAACTATAAATATTATAAATAGTTTTTCAATAGTGTAGTATTGTGATCATAAAAATAACAAACGTATGGAAAAATATTTTGATAATTATTAGAAAAGATAAGTAATCGTACGAGTAGGTACGAAACGGCATTTAATTTCTTATTTTTAATAGCCTCAAGGATGAAACGATCAGAAGGGCGAGCACGCACAACTTACGAATAAGTATTCGAATCGAGAACGCTAGCATTTGTATGAAGTTTCAAACATTTTTTTAACATTTCGATACGAATACGTTCTCGCGAGTTATTCGTGCTAGCCCCTCTGATCGCTCGCCTGATGATAAGCGCAATGCCTTCCCACAAACCGAAGCAACACCAGTCACCACACAGAGTCACTGCGCTCGTCACACCAAAACATAAGATGTTAAGTCTCATAATACCACATTAATGCTTCAATGTCCTTCATACCGGAACACACAAGTGCTCATACACTGTTGTTTGGCGGCAGAAATAAATAAAACGGTAGTACCAACCCAGACGGCCTTTCGCATACGAAAGAACTTCAAACTAGTAAAGTTTTATCTCGACATGACTTAATTTAATCACATTTTCTCAATATCGATATTCTGAAAGGGTTATCGGATGTAAGAAATTCGATACTAACGAGAATAACGCAAAGATAACTGTTAAAGACACGACGTCGCGTCGGTGAACGACACCGTGCGATCGGCACTCTAACTTCGATAATGCAATTAAGATCACAACCAATTATATCGATTAAACATCGATTAAATTATTACGCTGTGAAACCGTTAGAAAAATATCTTCATTTATTTTAAGATTATTATAAATGACACTGTGGGTAAAATACTATTACAAACAATAACAATGGTGGTGTCGTCAATTATCTTTCTGAGGGTTATTGAACTTTACCGAAATTAAGATTCATCTTACAAATGTTAGAAAAACAAATCAATGTGGAAATTAAATTAACTTAGGGAAACAGGTTCAGAAAAGTTTCGATTGATTGTGTCTTGGTTGTTGAAATAATAATACACAGTTTAATAATTGTCTAAAACGTCTATTACTTACAGCTATTATAAAATGCAAAAACAATGTAGGCATTGTGATAAAGCTGCGGCACAACAAACTTGTTGTGTGTTTACTAATTAACGCAAATTGTAATAATAGACAGTTTGAAGGTAAATCTTTATCAACTTGACAAATAGATTCTGTCGGCAGGAACAAACTTCCGGCAATGCATGTATCACGATTCGTCCTCCCTAATCATTCGTGCCATCTAAGTCTAAATTCGTGCCTTCCTAGAATAACACGACTCCGACTGTTAGAGCAGAACACGATATACGCTCTAATATTAAATTATCAAATACCTAAATACTTTGGCTCGTGACTGCCTTCGTGAGAGTGTCGTGTGACATGGTTAAAGGAGACAATACTTTATAAAAATGGAACAGTTCAAATTGGTTATTTATTTAAGAACAGCCAATGGTTGATAAAATATTAGACTGATAAAATAAAATTTAAGATAGCGTGTTCACACTGTTCAATGTTAGTTGATCAACTGACTTGTGTCATCAAAAGCTGTATAATTTCTGTTGATCAATTCG
This sequence comes from Mimas tiliae, assembly GCA_905332985.1. Classification (NCBI taxonomy): domain Eukaryota; kingdom Metazoa; phylum Arthropoda; class Insecta; order Lepidoptera; family Sphingidae; genus Mimas; species Mimas tiliae. The sequence goes on along the minus strand of HG995240.1, from coordinate 8,282,652 downwards.
ATTGAAAGTCTGTTCTGACGGTGATAATGATTGTCTATAACGAATTTAGATAAATTATGATTTGGTGAAAAAAAACATCGTTCGAATAATTGAAGAATGTATTTTTAGTTGTTAGATGTAAAACGATTAAAACGGGCTAGTCAGAACGTTTATCTTTAATTGCCTAATTTACAATAGTAAGTCTGTAAATAAGAGTAGGTAAAATTATGGCTTCGTAGCTATTTATTTAATTTTGTTAATTGTTATGTACAAATATATCCTATAATGTAATATTATTGATTGAGATGTATGTAGTACCTACATAATATATCTTATATAAATAAATACACTAACAGTCACACCTATAGTCCTAATCTTACATTAAGATTATTAGATAGATAGATCTTTTGTCGTGGGTATCAGGAACTACAAGAGACTTTCGGTCTCGTTTCGTTCTACATACTTATTAACCGCTGTTTGTCATTAACTGTTATTAATCAGTAACATATTATTATTTAATTAACTATGTATATATCTTTATTTATAACTGATAATATAATAAGAGAATGTATATTGTGTTCCTTTACATCCATAGACGATTATAGTTAATTTGTGATGTCGGAGTTATCTTTTGAAGCGCTGGCCGCTGGCATTTATACCACTTTAACGATCATTGTCGGGTACCGTTCGGCGATGGTAACGGGACCAACCCACTGGCCCTAAGCTCTGTATTGAATAATGTAATCCAATCATTCCGGCAATGTTCGAAATTGTGAAGGACGACCGGGACGTTACGTAGTAACTAGTAGTTAATCTGTGCCGGGACGTGACTCGAAATTCATTGAAAATCTCCAATCGAAACACGTTGCTCATCTCAGATATTGTTAAAAATAGACGCTTAAGTTCATGCAACTTGTTATATTTTTGGTATGTAATATCTATTACTTATAAATTAGGCTATGTATATTATTATAATCATGATATATAAAATGTTTCAAAACAAATGTTTGTATGATATGTTTCGGTTCTGGGTGTTTTTTCTTCTGAGGGGTTGATATCAAGCAGGCGGCCAGAAACGAACTAAAAAACTAACAATCTAACTAACAAAAAGTAAATACTACAAGCCAAATCTTTCTGTAACATGTGTTAAAAGCATGTTGCGTTGGGGTCACTGCGAGAGGGATGAAGGTAGGTGAAGTCATCAGCCTTCCCTCTGGTTGTGGCCCCGAGGTTTCTATACACCTTGTATCTTGTTTACATACCTGTGGGCGAAGTGTGGTATGCCTGGAATAGTAGTCGTGCTGGTAGAAGTTGGTGGGCGACAGCGGCGGCCGGTACTTCTTGTGGCCGTAGCCCATTGTGTCCATTGTGTGCATGGTGCTTCACAACACTAGTCTATCACTAATCACAACCCGGTCGATAAAGTTCTAACGATACCGAAAGTCCAGTCGATGGTCACATGATTTGTTTCTGGAACAAATGAATACATTTCATTACAAATATTGAATTATTGTACATTTACAAGGCGGGAGGCCCCTCGAATGCCAGTGGCTGTCTGGGTTGGTACCACCTCTTTGTCTATTTCTGCCGCTAACAGCAGTGTTCACCCGGTTGTGTTGCGGTTTCAAGAACATTGAAGACAGTGAAAATACTGCATTATGAGACTTAACACCTATGTCTCGGGCTGACAAGCGCAGTCGAGTGCTATGCAGTGGTTTGTAATTCAAACTTATGTGTGGTGTTGCTTCTGTTTACTATCAGGCAAGCGACCTGCTCGTCTCGTCATTCAAGCATATACAAAAATAAAATACAAACTTACAACGTTACAATTATTGGAGTCATATAATTTTACTGTAGGTATAATTGTTTATAAATATTATATGCATCCGAATATTTAAGGTATTTCATGAAATATCGCAAGTTCTATCAGCGAAGGTCACATCGTATTGGAGTTTAAAATATGAAATTCCTATTTAATATTGAAAAGTTAAAGTATATTTATTTAAATCAAAGTTTTAACGATCATGACATTCCATGCATTTCTGCCATCTCACCGGGAGATCATCTAATCACTCTGCACCTTTGCCTGCCTCTTAGGGGATACAGGCGTGAGCTTATGTTATGATACATTATGTACCTACTGCTTTCCGGGAACAAAATATTTCCCTTAGAGAAAATGAAAATTGGCGAAATTGCGAAAAAATTGTATTCGGCAGGAGCCAAATCCAGCGAATACGGCGGTTTAAGGATGATCTATGATTAACAGGTCTTGTCTTGCAGGTCTTGTAGTGTTAAAACGGTTTATCGAGCAGTCTGGGGTCTTGCTTTATCATGGGTCAATAAAAAAAACCAATTCGTTTATTAGTCATGACACGGGCCCTCATTAAACTCAGCATATTACGAGCTGTTTCTATTGCGTTGATTCCACGTCAATACTCAATTTCAAAAATTACTCTAATTTGTAGTTTTCATCAGTTACAATTACTGTAATTTTCGTTGTACAAGCGATTGAAAATCGAACAACCAACATAAAATGTTATACCGACATAAAAAATATTTTTTTTTATTTTGAATTTAGAATGTTATAGTTACCGTGTGAAAATGATTCACAAAAGAGACTCTAATGTTTCATGACAGAAGTATAGACATAGATTGATATTTGTGTGTTATATTTGGATGTGCCAACTACTTTTTAATTCAAAACATCTTAATCAGATTATTGTTTTCTGATGTTGTTTAGCCTTTATTAATATTTATTGTAACTTCTGTTTGTTATTTCTCCGTAACACTTTCTATAGAGTCGAAGAATGCCGGAATAGGCCTGATGGCATGTCTTGCATTTAAAACGCGGGATCACGTCAAGCATATTTAAACTACATTATTTAATCCAGTTGCAACTTGCAGGTGAAGCCACACTTTAATCATGGGCCACTATTGTGTTTAATTAATTATTTACTGTTTAGAGTAAGTTTAAAATATGTACAGGCCGTTAATTATGTTTGCAAATACTATTCTTGTCCTCCAAAGAGATCATCTGTGACAGGTGTATTGGCTCAACATTTGGGATACCCGAAATCTCACTTACCATACTAAACGCAACAGCAAGATACCACTTTACTTTGGTTTTAACCGATTTCAAAAAAGGAGGATGTTGTCAATTCCGTGCGTATTTATTTATGTATTTCCATCAATTCACCACCATTGCGGACCGTTTTTTTTTAATTTATTGACTTTTTCGATTCCAAAAATATATCTACGGCTAGAAATTATTATTTTTGACTATTCAATGTTATTTTATAATTTTTTGTGATACAGTATTACTACTACTATTACAAAAGTGTCTACAACGTGGCTCTACCACTTATGAATATGTATATTTTAATGGTATACAAATAGATTCGCTTAAATTATTTTACAGCTTACTTTGAAAGAACATTTTAGTAATAATATATAACTAGGACCGTCAATCGCGTCGTTTGTTATCCAGCAAGTTGTCCTAAGTGCATTCGTGCTTGATTGATGATGTACTTGGCTCGTAATATTTTCTATTTCCCTCGCAGCTCACTCTACACTTTTATGAATATTACATCCTAGTTTATAGTTGGGTTGGTGTATAATTGGGTGTTGTTAAATGTTGTTACTTTTATCTATGACGTGTGTTCAAATTACAGCATGTTTCTATATGAAAAAAATGTGAAATTATCAATGGTCCGAATAATTTAATTAAATAAAGTACCGAAACTTATATCATTGTTTATTAATTTTACGATAAATAAAATAATTGATAGCCTCCGTGGCGCAGTGGGTGAATAGCCAGCTGTGATATGAGAGGCCGCGATTTCGATCCCCGCATCGAAACAAATGTCTACTAATGAAAAGCTTTAGAATTTAGGTCACCACGCTGGCCTAGTACAAGTTGGTAGAATTCACGTAACTAACTTTGATTTTATGGGGAACTCACAGGTCTCCTTATACTGTTTTCTTCCATCATTGAAGCGAGCGTTAATTAACGATGTATAAATTAACATCTAAAAATCAGAGATATGTATCCTGAGGGCTGGGATCGATCATCCGCGATCCATCTCGGTAGTCCGTTCCACTCCCCGGCTATCCCAGGTTTCTGTTTATTATCAACTTTTATCTTCAGCTTCGACTGTGTTAAAGTGGCGATTGGCTAGACTATGGAGGCCTTAGTATCTAGATAGTGCGCGATGCATATCAAAATGTAAATATAATATAGAAAGAAAAGAAAGAAAGAAATTGGCTTATTACCATCAGTAATACACATGCAACATTTACTTTGTGGATAATGATGCTGGTTATGTAATTAGTTAAGATGTCTAGATAAGTATTGATATGTAAATAATTTGTTATTGCTTAATCATTTTTAGTCCTGAATAAAATAAAACATATTATTAAAAACGCTTTTATTATATGAATGAATTAAATAACTTAATACACAAATGCTGCACGCCTAAACAGTGATAACTATTATAGATTGCTAACTCAGCATTATGCTGTATTGCAGCACAAACCATAACAGAGTGCTGATTTTCAGTAGCCACCTAAAAAAATATTATTATAATAATATGTATTTATATATCGACTAATTTCATCTAAACACACATTAGCCCCAATATCTCAATACATTTTCAAAACCATATCCAAATTGGTTCAGCTATGGTGAAGATTTAGCGTGTTCCAGATTAAATCAAAGCCTGTTTAAGATTTTTTTATATATGTACCGGATTTAAAATATTTGTCGTGAGTAGGTACATTTTGTCGGTCTTGTACTTTTAAACTTCGTAACGACCGGTTAATCTGGGTTCTTCCGACCGACACCGGATGAGATACCTACTTGAAAGCCACTAATTGGAATTATAACATAACAGTAAAATGTAGAATTAGTGATAACTGGTAAAATATCTAGAAAATGGTACAAAAGTAACCGCAAATATTAAATTGAATCAGAGCGTTATAATGAAATTGCAATTTAACAATTTTTTTTCCATTAATGCTGATAATTAATAACAATTGTACATGTATCTGTATTTTCTAATAGTATTCTACTATACAAAAACAGCCAGGTAAGGTTCCATAGATATTTCTTAATTTGATGTTTACAGGCGTGTCTAACTCCCGTATCAAACCTAACATCGCATTTTAGGTGTTTTATCGTTTCTCACGTATTTTTTGTTAGTTATTGGTACTCATACATCCTCTATCAATTGTTTTGTTATATTTTTTTGTAGTATTCAATTAATATTTAATTGATAATACTTACTTGTACTTCATTGTTCTTTCATGTATATATTTACCTACTCATCAAGCCTGACCTCGAGCCACGGTCACACATCAATATTGATATTCCTTTGAAACACCTGCCTTTACAACAATGTTTCCTGAATTCATTTTACTTGACGGCCTCCGTGGCGCAGTGGGCGTGTAGCCGGCTGCGAAGCGTGAGGCCGTGGGTTCGATTCCCACACCGAGACAAATGTTTCACAATGACAAATCCACAAATATTTGTTTCGAGTCTGGGTGTTGTGGGACCGCAAGTCCATCGTAGTTCCAGATACCCACGATACAGGTTAACCTAGTGTGGGGTCGAGACGATGTGTGTGACTGTTGGGTGTATTTATTTATTGGGTGTATTTAACTATTAACTGGTTATAGATTTAATTTAAAAAAAAAAACCGACTGTGCCGCGTGTTTTTTTTTTAATACAACTGTATAAAATAAACACGTGGATCCCAAGTTAGCTTTATAATACACAAATGTAAACTTCTTTTACTATAACTTATTTTTAATAATCACTATCTTTACTCATCTATACTGAATTTAAAATGCAAACTATGGTGTCCTGGTGTAAAACTTAGAGGTAAGGCAATACTTACAGAATGGTCATGGACTTAGTTGGTCGGTTTTAATACATACATGACTAATAAAAAATATGATATGGATGCAGAATAAAAACACACGTTTTCTTTGATCATTTTTTATTTATCCAATATGTAACAAACTTCCTGAGACGAAACAATCCACGAAAAAGGTTTTATGAACAAAAAGTAAAGTTAATAATAATTATTACCTAATTTAATATTATGAAGTTACGTAATAATGAAAAGCTTGGGTATTTTTTGTGATGATCTTTTGTAAATTACTTACATGATACTGCTTTATCATGGATCGTTACTGGATTGATTGGGTTATAGTATCAAAATGTATATATCTATCCATTATGGGTTATTTTCTAGATCATATTAATGCGTTGAATTTAAATTGTTTATATTCATTGAGGCACATATTCCACAACTGAGCACGGGCCTCCTCTACTAATGAAAGGGGTTGGGGCTCAATCCACCACTCTGACCTAACGCGAGTTGACAGATTCCATATACCTACGATCAATTTTTTGTAAATAACCCTTAGGTATGCAGGATTCCTCAAGATGTTTTTTATGAGTTTGAATGACGAAACGAGCAGGACGGTAGCCTGATGGTAAGCGCAACGCCTGCCCATAAACAGAAACAACACCACACAAAACACAACACAACAGGACTCGTTCGTCATAAGTTGTTAAGTCTCATAATGCTCAGTAATTTCACTGGCTTCAATGTTCTTCAAACCAAAACACAACAGTGTTTACACTACTGCTTGGTGGCCGAAATAGGTACCAAGGCGATGGTACCAGCCCAAAATACCTCTCGCATAGGGTTCTAATACCATAATACTTATGCTTAGCCATGGCTAAACATATAACCTACTACGGATATAAACACATGCGTGGCATCTTTTCCGCCCATATTCTTACCCATTTGATGATATGCGACGCAATCAACTCGGAGGTCGCAGCATAGACAATGTTTGTTACATATTATATTGTATCACCTTGCCATCGTAACGTCTAATGATAATGCCCTTAGAGTTTTAGCACGTAGAATACGTAGTTGTAAGTCGTTAACACGTAAATGTACTATAGATAAGTTACCTAACCAGAGCATGGCACATAGGCCTTGCTTTGTGGTCATGAGCTTGCTGATTCATAGCGTAGACATCGTGGGAATTTCGACGGTATCAGCATTTGCATTGATCGCGAGTAACCATTATCTGATTTGCTTCCTCTGAATAAAGGATCGTTTGTTTTATTTATTATTGTGATCTAGTGGTATTTTTAATTGGTAATGCTTACAATTAATCTATAAACCATTTATTTAATACAACTGTGCTTAAACACCGAAACAAAAATACTAAAACATTAAATGTTACTGTTTAGTGCTTATTAATATAGATGCGAGGTAACCTAATATTAATGTCGGCTTTATTTCCATAAGTCGTGAAATCCGGAGGTTTGTATGCATATAAAATGTCAATAAACGTGTGTTATTGCTCTCTACATAAATACGTATATACGTATAAATATATTCCGATATACTAAATTTAATTTTAGGGTCTCTACGCGTCTTGAGACCTTAAATAAGTGTATTTTATGGTACTAAAAAGTACCTTTTAAAATATTATATTCAGTCCTGATTTCCCATCAGAGATTTTTAATTGCCTCGGTGGCGCAGTTGTAATGCCTACGGGTTACGATTGAGGCTTACGCTGAGGTTCGATTCCCGAGTCGGGCTATGTGATATTGGGATTTTCTATTACGAAATGCTCAGTATCAGCCCTGAGTCTGGAATTTGTGCCCGGTATAGCGATAGGCTCGCCCCTATCACATCGTTATCATATAACTTTTCATTATAATGTATTCGTTTTCTTGAATACTTAGAGAAACATCGTATCAAACAGTAATGTAATTACCATAATATGCCTATCAGGGCCTTCTTTTAATAACTTAGATCAACTTCTACTTATAATAAATGGCTATAAGTACTATACCATTTAAAATGTAGTGTTGCTAATTTATACAACAAACCACTGTCGGTTATGTTTTAAAATTTAAAGATACGATTCCTAAATATGACAGATCTTTTACCCCTAAATGTTGACAAACAAAATACCTGGCAAGGTTCAACGTTTTCTCAGAGGTGCAACGCGGCCTTACTGTCAATTCCAATGTCAATGTCACCTTTCCATTAAGTTCACGGCATGGCGCGGGAAGTGTGATTGAGTCATTCAACATAAACCATATTTTTAAATTATAAGGAAACCATAGCTGCAAATATATCATAAATTATTAAATATATTTTAGTGGAAATAACTTCCTTTGTTGTTTCATACGTTATTTTAATTAAATTCATTATGTATCTCTGGTTCCTAATTAAGTAATTAATGAAGTTTAAGATGATGAAGTATTTTTTTTCTTCTTATTATTAAGTCATGAAATTTTTATTTATAAACAAATCTCATAATATCTGACATTTGTAAATTTACTGCCTCGGTGGCGCAGTTGTAATGCGTACATGTTATGACTGCTGTATTGAGGTCTCGAGTTCGATCCCCGGGACAGGTAAAAGTGATATTGGGTTTTTCTATTACGGAATACTCAGCATAAGCCCGGAGTCCGGAATTGTCCCCGGTACGGCGATAGGCTCGCTCCCTATTACATCATGGGACGAAAATAAGTTCGTCGAAATGGATGTACTGGTTGTAACCAGTACAGTGTACCTCTGCCTACCCCTTCGAGGATTTGAGGCGTGATTGCGTATGCATAGGTATTTGTTAATTTACCAATGTTTGAAATTATTATCATAAATCAGGATTCTAATATTCAACTATTGTTACAAAGCTACATGATATAAGTACATCTCATTATGCAATGAAGTCTTTGAGTTTACCTTTATACTATACAAAACATCGGAATAAAAAATGACATACGGCTAAATCTCGGTATTTCCGATTGGTTTCTATGACCTACTTAGTTGATAATGTATGTAAATTTATTTAAAAGACAAAATGTAGGTGGGTTAACGCGAACTGTGCGGAATTCGGCCAGTACGGTATCCGCGCAACAATAAAATCTGTGACCTGAACATGTGTAGAACAGTGTAGCTATAAGGAAAAGACCAGTTTAATTTCGATTTACATACATTACTTATACATAACACATTACACAGGTGGTCATTAAATTTGGATCCGAAGCTAAATTAGCAGCATCCGTGGCGCAGCGGGCGAGTAGCTAGCCGGCTGTGAAACGAGAGGCCGCTGATTCGATTCCCACACCGAGACAAATGTTATATTGATATAGATATTTGTTTAAAATCTGGGTGTTGTGGGACCGTATGTACCTCGTAGTTCTTGACACCCACGATACAGGTTATATATCGGGTCAAGACTATGTGTGTGACTGTTGAGTGTTTTATTTAATAAAATACGTTGAAGAATTAGCAATATAATTGAAATCAAACTAGTTTATACGGATTTTATCGCGGTTTAATTTTTATTTTAGTCCCGATGTTTCGAAAGCTTTTCAGCCTTCGTGGTCACGGGAGAGACTGAAAAGCTATTCACCAGACCACGAAGGCAGAAAAGCTTTCGAAACGTCGGAAATCTAGGTTGTCTTGAAAGAAAAATAAAATTTGGTGTTATGTATATTGTATAAACTACGTAATATTAAATTGAGCAAAATATGAATAATAATATTAGTTAGTTAATTTATGTAAAGGCAAATTTATGAATAAACTTTATGTAATTTGCATTTAACAGTTATTATTATGTATTTGAAAGAACTATACATTGTATACGCACTCACGCCTGTAATCCCCGAAGGAGTAGACAGAGGTGTAACCAGTACACCCACATTTCGCCGAGCGTATTTCCGTCCTTTATGTGATAGGGGGCGAGCCTATCGCAATAATATACAATATACATTGTTGAGCTTAATAAAAAGAAAATATTATTAATTTATTTTATACATGCAATTATAAGCATTTAATGCAATTATAATGTATATATAGCGTAAAAACTACAAGCCAAATCTTTCTGTACCATGTGGTTAAAAAGCATGTTGCGCCGACCCTACTGCCAGTTGGATAAGGGCAGATGGAAGAGAAGAATTATAAGCATTTATTAATATAACAAATAAATAAATTCTTTATTTGGTAAAGATGCCAGGAAAAATCTAAAATAGATATGACTACGCATAAATAATAGGCATCACGAACTCATAATTTTTCTTATCTAAACTAGTTATTTGCATGAATAACGCGCATTGTTCAATCTGTAAGTAAGCGTTGCATATCGACCAAGTTTGTTGAAGCTTGCTCTCAGTATTAATTATGGCTAATGTATGTGCAATATGCTTTATTATAATTACTGGACAGTAATGAGACAAAGAACTGACGGCTCACGGCATCTATACGAGTATAAAGAATCATAACACCGTGAAGTTTACTGAGTGTTATGTACAAGTTTGCTAACTGTGAAGTTTCTGTAATGCCCAGTGCTTATACATACGCACTCACGCCTGTAATCCCCGAAGGGGTAGGCAGAGGTGTAACTAGTACACCCACATTTCGGCGAGCGTATCTCCGTCCCACGATGTGATAGGGGGCGAGCTTATCGCCATACCGGGCACAAATTCCAGACTCCGGGCTGATACTGAGTATTTCGTAATAGAAAAACCCAATACCACTTTACCCGACCCGGGGATCGAACCCGAGACCACAGCGCTAGCCTCAATTGTATCGCGTACGCATTACAACTGCGCCACCGAGGCACAGTTGTAATGCGTGACCAGACCCAGTGCTTATATATATTTATATTTTGCTACTTCATAAAGTATAGTTATATATTTAATTTAATTTTATCATTATACATATCGCAGAAGGTTTGACGTCAGGCAGGCGGCAAGTCGTAAAACCTACAAGCCTAATCTTTCTGTAACATGTGTTAAAAAGCATGTTGCGCCGAGCCCACTGCAAGCGGGATAAGGGTAGGTGGAACATATTAAATGTAGCATTGTGTAGGCAATGTTGTCGCTACACCGTGCACACTTTACCCGTAACATAATTACGTAATTGTAACATGTATACTGGGGGTATTATGTTTTTATTCGTTGCATATTTCCTGCTGGTGCTTGATTACCAGATACCTCGTCACGACACCGCGCGTCTTCGGCGATGATGCCAGCATCCGTGAATCCTATCGGCCTTGGCGATGACGTCACAGTAATTAAAGCTAGCTAATAGAGAGCGTGCATCATAAACACGATGTAATATGCTAGTAATACGAGCCTTGTTGAACATGGCTTAATGTGAAATCACTGTAACTAGTGGCTAGGCAGGTGAATCTCTAAGCTTTAAGTTGAGTACAATGACGTGTGAATGTGTGATACTTCAAATTACAAGATTAAATGATTAAGTAAAAATATTTTTGTGCTGGCAAATGAACTGCTTGATGCCAAAATCATCAGTATGATCATCATTGTACAGATCTCTACTATTACTATATTTGGCGGTATCCAAATCAAGTATTTTTTTTTTTAAAGCCAAGAAAAACATAATGCTTGCCATTACGTCTTCAATAACCAGATCAAAATATAGATAGATACATTAAAAAACATATTTAAATGGAATACAACCGGAGCCACTTGCTTGCCATGTTGAACGCAGTCCGAGGAATGCCTTTTAGTATTGCTGTCTTAAGACAGACTTGAGAGCGTATGTACTACGGTGTCACTAGGGTATTACCAGGGGGCTTAGCATATGCAACACAAGATGATTTTGTCGACTCGTTTTGTCGTGAAAAACGTTTTATCTGGTTATCTCTATATTGCTACGATGCGCGAAAGAGATAACTATCGACGACAAATATCATGGGTAAAACTCTCAACATACGATAAAAATAGTAGATTATCAAATCCAGTACCTCACTCCTCACTGTTAAATACCCACTAACGCAACAAGAGTGAGCCGATTGCGATATAAGATAGTCATCTTCATACAGCCACAGCGTGACTCGATCCGCTCTGAAAACTATTTATCGCTCGATAATCTGAAATTGATTGATGGTATAACGGTCACCACAATATGGTCTGAAGCAATAAAACTAGTGCAACATAGGTGGTGCCTACGCTTTCTTGTGTTATTTAAAACTAGACTGCTACTATCAAAGTCTAGCTGAAACGTCAGAAGTGCGACGACTGCTTAGTACCAATCAGTATCTTACATATTCCGAGAGTTGTAAGAGACGACATCACATGAACCAAAGTTCAAAATAGTGGTAGAGACCTTGTAGCAGCAGTTAAACATTAAAAAGATATGGACAGCTGACAAGATATTAAGCTGGGTCACTGGAACATGTTTTTGGCTACACACTACACAAAAACATCTACATATGGCAGATGAAAGCTGGAATGATGATGAAAGCTGATTACATACGAATACCGTACAGGAAAGAAAACTTCGCGTCAATCGCACCGTTGAGGAAGGCCAGTCATCTGACATGAATGGACCGGTTCAACCGGGGAATTATTACCAGAATATCCGAAAACTAACGTGAAATGGCAGTTAGTTGTTTTATTTCGTACTGTAAGTGGTAGTCTCGCTGTACAGTTCTGTCTACAGCATGAATGGGCCGGCTCAACCGGTTCGTTACCACTATTTCACTGAAAATCGACGTAAAGTAACAGCTTGCTGCTGCGTTTCGTAGGTACAGTGAGTGGAGTGTACTCAATCCCTTAATTATCCCTTTCCTTAAAGGTTGGCAACGCGCCCATGATTCTTCTGGTATTGTGGGCGTACATGGGCGGTGGAGATGACTTATCATCAGGTGACCCACTTGCTCGTTTATCGGCCTATACTATCAAAAAACGTGCAGATGGAGTTGGCTCTGGCCTAAGATGTTGGTGGCCTACTTACACTCCCCTTTTCCATCCCAATCCCTAATCATCCCTTTCTTTTAAGGTCGGCAACGTTTCCATGATTCTTCAGGTATTGTCGATGTTTATGGGTCGTGGAGATCACTTATCACCAGATGAATCACTTGCACGTTTTTCCTCCTCTACTAATTAGAGTAAGTCAAAAGCAATAGTAAAGATCATTAATTTTTGTCTCATTTACAGCGAAAAATCCGTGAAGTTTTCGTGTTCTACTGAAATAAAACAGATACAACGACGACAGTTATAATTTTGAACTAGTTCATGTTATTTTTTATATTTCTACAAAGTAACAGAACGCATGATGTAAATGGGCTACGGTATTATATCCAACACGTATCGTGTTCCGTAGTAACAGTAAATATGCGAAGAAAACATCAACTATGCTTTCTCATAAGCCTCTAATAGTACAAAGTGGTAGGTTCCTCGTATGCAAGAGGCCGTCGGGATTGGTACCACCGCTTTATCTTTTGCCACCAAGCTGCAGTGTGTAAGCACTTTTGCGTTTCGGTTTTAAGAACATTGAAACCGATGAAATTACTGAGCATTATAAGACTTAACATTTTATGTCTAGAGGCATAAATACATAATACAAAGGATAGGGGTGACGAACGCAAACGAGTGACATACATTGCTTTTTAATTCAAAGTTATGTGTGCTGTTGTCTGCTTACCATCAGGCGAGCGGCCTGCTTGTTTCGCTAGTAAAAATATATACTTTTTTGTTCTGCCAAACAACATTTTGTTAAAACATACATTTTCTTACATAATGTATACTTTATGCCTTAAGGAGCCACGATGGCTACCCATTAATTACTTTCACAATAAGACCATAAAAGAAAATATATTCCATTTGACATAATGTCCAAGTATACCTTAGTCTCTGAACAGGCATCTGCGCATAGAGGCACAAAGGCATAACAAAACAAAGTCTAATAAACAAACTAAACAATGAGATGTTTACCTATACTTAGCAAGCTGTACGACCCGGTAAATAATTGCGGGTGTGTCGAAAAATGTATGTGAAACGAGTAATAATAATTAAATTCTGGAAAGTCGCTTAAGGCCACGTTTTGAGGAAACCACAGACGTACGTGGGCCACAAGTGCCTGTGCCAAAACGTACCAGGAGTACGATCGCTCAGACGGCCCAAAAACCGCTGGCTTGACGTATTAGAGGGAGATATGAGAGCCAACGGTCTTACTACAGAGGATGGTCAAGATCGGGCGAAGTGGAGGCGTCTTTGTGAGAAGGCTGACCCTGGCAATAGCCGGGATAATGCTAGGTAGAAAGAAAAAAGATAGTTTATCATTAGCCAGTACAGCGAAATATGTCAATCTTAAAAATATTATATAACGAAGACGGCTTATTCTAACATTTTTATTTTACAATAAGTTGTATTTGGCATCACAGAACACAGGAATCATATCACCCGATATTTCAAACCCAGCCTTTATCCCGGAAGGGGCAGGCAGATGCGCCGTTGAAAAATATAATTAATGAAAAGGTTAATTCTAATGATAAAATTCAGCATGCCGTCTGAAAACCTACAGCTGCGTTTTAGTGGCTGCTTACGTCAAAAATATCATAATGTACAGTTATCCAAACGATATTATATGTATGTAGATGTAAAGTATGTACATCATGAGGAAGTATCAAAAAGGCGGTGACAACTATTATGGGAGTTCGTAATAGATACACAAATATACACGTCCGAAAGCATGGCAAACATTTAGCGCAAGTCAATGACGAGAATATTATTAAATTATACATCATACATACATATATACGCACTCACGCCTGTAATCCCCGAAGGGGTAGGCAGAGGTGTAACCAGTACACCCACATTTCGCCGAGCGTATCTCCGTCCCATAATGTGATAGGGGGCGAGCCTATCGCCATACCGGGCACAAATTCCAGACTCCGGGCTGATACTGAGCATTTCGTAATAGAAAAACCGATAACCACTTTACCCGACCCGGGGATCGAACCCGAGACCTCAGCGTTAGATAATCGTAACGCGTACGCATTACAACTGCGCCACCAAGGCAGTCAATTATCGTAAATTATACATCAATTATCGAGTAAACAGTGTATACTAGACGACAGCGGTCAGTAGTTGTGTTTATCACATTATGTTGAATATGGCGTCAAATATGATAGGACGTAGGAAGTACGTTTTGAATTACCAAAAATAACTACTGTAAACATCCTTGGAACATGAGTTGTTTTATGGCTGTTACCCTCATTACCATATTAATACTAAATTGTAAAAAAAGAAGATTGCACATAATTTTGTTGGCGTTTTTTAGTTCAAATTAATTTATTTTTTGACGTAGAATCCCATCGCTTAATGCCAAATAACATTATTAAAGTGCGTGTAGTAAACTTGTGTAATTGTTATTCATTAATAAACCTATAAATCGATGAATCGAAACGACCCTTTATAGCTTGTTTTTTATATATTTCCTATATAGTCAGTCGAGCAAGCGGCCCACCTGATGGTAAGTAGTTACCGCCGTAATTGTGTAATTAAAAGTATAATTAGGACAAATTGTTGTTTATAACGGTAACAATTAACTGCATAAGACATGCGTAATTACATATTTAGGTGTTATAAGTAACGTGAAATTGTTAATAAATATAAAATTGCGGTATGACACATTGAATTAATGTTATTAAAAATCCACAGATAGGTTCCATATAAAACATCTAACGTATTTACCAAAATCTTTTCCTTTCAGTATCCAAAGAATTGAAACAAAAAATTACATAGCCGCATAAGTATTAGATTTAGGATTTTTGTTGAGTTTCATTTGGATTTTACCTCTATGCTAAATGGACTAGCTAATTACATTCGTGCTCAGCTACATATAAAATGTATTTAAATGATCACAGGTGACTTTAGTTTAGACTCTACTTTTTTATAGCATTGGCCGGCAATCGAACAAGTGGGTCACCTGATAGGAAGTGATCAATAATTAAGGGATTGGAAAGGGCAGGGGATCCGGGCCTCCGGATATCTCACTCAACGTACGAAACGCAGCAGCTAGCTGCTACTTTACGTCCGTTTTCTGTGAGACAGTGGTAACGACCCGGTAGTTCCGGCCTATTCATGCCGTAGACAAAACTGTCTACACTTGATGAACTTCTCTACCATGAAGGGTGAGCGGAAGCCAGCGTAAGTTTGTATTTTTCTAGTTAAATCTAATTATCTATAACTATTAAATTGTGATACCAATAAACGTCTCCTTTAAAACTAAACTTCAAACATATTTAAGAAGCAGTTTTAAAGATACTATAAGTTAGAGAAATTGGCGTTGGATTCGCTTCACTCTTCAGCAGTACAGTCTCTACCTTTTTACGCCTCTGAGCATGTTCCATTCGAAAATTGAACCCACAATAATTATACTTCAGCGCAATAATATAATAATTGGATAACGGCACCATAGCTTTAATCGGAGTTACGATTTATCATTCGGTCAATATAAAAAGCAGATTTGAATGTAATAGTTGACAAAAAGTAGAGTAAAACCACAATCTAACATAATGTAAGTAGTGAATGTTTTTTACTTTACAAAAGATACAGAATGACACAATAATCCAAATAAAATTGAAATTAGATAAAATAATTCATTTCTTTTATAAAATAAATCTATCGAAATTATTTATACGGTTCCCTACATAAAAGGAACAAACGGAAACTTATGGATCACTTTTTTGTTTGTATGTGTGTCTGTTTGGCTGTGTGCTCGACTGTCAAGACTCTTATTCTCAGGAATGGTTAGCGGTATCAACGATGTGTATTAAGTTGAAATTTAATATGAACAGTCCAGACTAATCCACTATAACAGTCTCTTGAACGGGTGAAATATTCAAGAAAATCAAATCATACTCGCAAATCCACTCTTCAAAACCTATAAGATACGAGAACTTCCCGTTAACCTTCAACCTTAATATTTGGCACGCAGGGAAATTTTGTGGTAGGCTTAAGTGAAGGAAAATTCCGAAAATAATTAATTTCAAATACCGTATAGAATTATTACAAAAAACAACGCAAAATTTAAGTTCATCTAGAACATACACAAATAAATATGAACCTTTACTTGACTGACACACGACCGTGTGTCTAGATACGCTATGCAGACATTTTTTAATCGGAACCGTCATGTTCAGTCCTATTCGCACTGGTCCAGTTTTTTTATAATTCTCATACTTTCTGATTGCAATTTTCTAGATAATGTATGTAAAACCATCATTAAAAGACTCAATCACGAATAATATAAACTTGTTTGCAATGCTTATCTCGTATAGCGGTACTAGACTTGCCTGTGGTAATATTTGCAGTCTCTCGGATGATATAAAAACGATTCATATTTATTTCTTTAATATACTTTTTGTCTTCATAAAAACAGTGGGTAAAATCTCATACGCTAACTACTTAACTACTTTTCCATAAACACAATAGCCTAAATCTTAAGCAAAATCTTAAAAATATTATGTCGTGCATTAACCTGTATAAATACAATCTAATCCATTTAGATCACATTCACTAAAGACGGAAAATATCCATAGATTTATATATTAACATAACAAAAGCTCACACTTGTATCACCGAAGGTTTAAATAGAGGTTTAACTGGTGCGTCTACTGTTCACCGAGCCTATTTCCGCCCCATAATGTGATAGGTGGCGAGCCTTAAGCCACACGTGGCATAAATGACAATTCCGGGGAACTCGTGTGTGAGTTTTTCAAAACAACTTATTCAAACAGTAATACAGAGCCACGCTTAACGGCCTGAATGGGGCGGTTCGAGTGAATTTTTACTACAGGTTTTAGGTACAGAAAACCGACGTGAAGTAACAGCTTGCTGTTGCGGTTCGTACGGTGAATAAGATATCTGGAGACCCAGATCCTTTCTCCGTCCCTATCCCACAACTATCCCTTTCCTTTAATGTTGGCAAAGCGTCCATGACTAGTTTTTGGTATTTTGTGATTGGAAAAACGAGGATTTGAACCCAAGACCTCACTGGAGACTTAGTCTACGTACGCTGTAACTAGACCAATGAGCGACTTAAAAGCTGCCGCCAGATCAATGTATGCTATATTCGATTAAAATAGAAAATTACATCACCATACACTTCCATACATATTTTATTGGTATTCCATAAGAGTGGGCAAATCCTAAACCATGTTTAGGTAGAGTCGTATTTTTAGTCCTTACGGATACTCGAGACAATCGCAGTTTTATATTACGACTTAGACTAAAGAAATTATTACATACATACATACGCAATCACGCCTGTAATCCCCGGTGGGGTAGGCAGAGGTATAAGGCGTTATGTGTGTAAGAAATTATTAAGCTGCATCAAATTTAGCGGCGTGCGGTAGCTTAGTAGGAGTTAAACCGAGTACCCAGACAGAGATTGCGAGATCGATTTTTACCCCCTGTGTACACGCCACTTATTTTTGGAAGTTACATGTATATTCATTGTTATTTATCATGCCATTTAATAATGAAGGCAATATCGTGAGGAAATCTACAAACATGAGAATTCTCCATAAGAATTTCGAAGGTATGTGAAGTCTCTCAACTCGCATTAGGCTAGGCCGTGGAGGCCTAACCCCTCTCTTTAGTAGAGCAGACCCGTGCGTAGCAGTAAAACAATATAATACACACCGGATACCTGCCAGTACTACCATCACACCAATAATCACAATACTATTTAGATTTTATAAAAGACCTATGACAACAAAATCTCGGGTCGTCTTGTTTTTACATATAATAAAGTCTATTAAAACATTGATGTACAACTATTGAACAATATGTATTTGTAAATACTTATATTATAATAAGGACATTCCACTCCGTGAATTGTAATTTACTAACTTGCGAACATCCTTATGCTCGCATAAAAACGTTCAGGAAATACGTGTATGACTCATGTATGTAGATTGTTTCTTAGTATATATACAATTCATTATTAAAGCTTTTTATAGCAGATGCCGGCAAATAAGCTAGTAGGTCACTTGATGGTAACTGATCTCCGCTACCCATATACACCCACAATATCTGAAGAATCAATCGACACCTGAGAAAAGGGATGATTAAAGGATTAGGAAGGAGAAGGGGATTTGGGCCTCCAGATACTCCAGATACAGGTGGCTCTTACTCACCGTACGAAACGCCATGGCATGCTGCTACTTCACGTCAACTCTCTATGTGACAATGGTAATAACCCGGTCAAGCCAGCCCATTCATGATATATTTCTTTAATATGCAGACATTATTTATACAAACCAGTCTAAAGCGTGGCTCTACCACATACATACATAGCTTTTAATAATAACATCATATTTTCCAATAAAATTGTTTTTCACTGGCTAATTTTCTTATTGTAATAATATATATCTTGACACATAAAGATTTAAAAAGCACAAAAATTCAAAACCTTGACCATTTATAACTCATAACTAAAGTTAATTAAGTTCTAATTCCCAACGTAATCGCTGAAAGGTCGTTGATGTCTTTTCTATCACAATATTGCGATCAACTCGACGTCTGAGGCGTTAACAAAAAAAAACAATTTGATTTACTTTATGTCACTTAAAATACCTTCTCATCATTTGTAAACTATTTCATTTATTAGAATCTTTTTATATTTATTCATTTATATTCCCAAAATAAATTTAATTATTATACCTTTTGTCAAAATATTCATTACAACATAGAGCTTATTACTCACAGGTCGAATTTGTAATGAGAGATTTTTTATTATAACAACAATCGATCCAATAAATTGACTTTCGTTAATCCTTTCAACGTTTAGAGTTTAGAAAGACATGTTAACTGTATCCAAAAGTAACTGTAAAAAGATATTTACCTTCTTATTCGACCCCAAAACAGCTCGGCACGTTCAGGACGAACCGTATCAAACAATGTGTTACAAACACCACACACTGGAAAAAGTATGTACTTTATTTATTCTCAAATATTGTGTAACAGTCTGTGTTCATAGAATCGTTCGAAATTCGAATATAGGACACAGCATGGGGCATATGCGAGCGCGCACCCGCGCACCGGCACGATCACTTCGGATGTGCGTCCGCGCTGCACTTGAACGTTGAACTGGCTCGACTACCCTGCTGGGTGGAGATGTTCGCTGCCTCGACGCAACTCATCACACACGCCTGACAATCACACTTTACCGGTTTATACCATCACAAGTACTCCAAAGTAATCGTAGCGAAAAACACGAATGCGGGCAATGGACAGCAAACCGCAAAAACAGTTTGGTAGCAATGTTGTGGTCGATGGCCAGTGCGTATGATGGTTTAATTGATTACTCAACTTTGCCGTCACCCATATACAGCAATAACGTTATCTATAGCATATAGCTGTACTCAAAAGACATGCACTAATTATTTTTTCCGCTAATGTCCGTAGCTAACCGCAAATTGATGAATGGCGAATGATAATATAACGTTGTTGTGAATCTATATTTTTCAACATAGCGTTAAAATAGCCCATTAGAACAAGGTGCACAGTTATGCGTTATGACTTATGGTGTAGGAAGTGACACAGTTCGACCAGATCTTTGGCGATAACCAACGCAAAATATTATTGGGGTAGAATTTCTTGTTGAAATTGAAATGGGACCAACTTTGATACTATATAAGAATAATGCGTGGATTGAATATATGTTAAACATACAAAAAAACTTGTCGAATTAAGAACCTCCTTTTTTCGGCGGTTAAATATAAACATCGATGACTCTATAAATTAAAATAACAAAGAAATAATAGATAGAATCGTAACTATAATCATAAATTAACATGTTGAATAATAACAATACAATTATTAGCTTTTTACTTATTTATTTAATACGCAAGGTTAGCGTACTCACGTTAATTTTGTATGCACGTAAGATATTCATCTTGTATAATAAAATAATTCACTTTACGTTAATATTTTCGTTATATATGTATACGTGTTCATTATTAAGTAGGTAGATAATTATATTCTTTGGACAATATCCCAGGACTAGGTTAGAATTTGTTGTATGAATATGTGAATGAATATTATACCAAAACGCAACTGAGTAAAACAGATTATTAATATCCTAACATTAATCTTAACATTAATATCTTAATATTAATTGGTTGTTTGTTTTGTTGCAATATTCGATTACATAATAAATAAAACTTAATTAAGTTTGAAATTTTCTCTTTTAATTGTGAGAGAAAGAATGCCGTAATCTACCTTGAGCATCGCAGTCTTTATGTGATAGTCAAACACTCCAATGAACACGAATCGAGCGCATCCTTGAATAAAAATAGTTTTAGTCTAAGTGGGAATAAGCGATGAAACTCGATGTAAGGCGCGACGAGGCAATATAATAGCGACATCCTGCGATCCCTAGCCTTCGGCCACTCACGACTACCGGGCATCGAACCCGCGGCGCCGCGCGACACGTTTACCCATACACCATAGTTACTGACTACCGCGAGCAAACAGTAGCAAAGGATAGAATTTACTTCTTTTTTTTATTATTAACAAAATATTAATATTACCGATATAATTTATTTTTATTTTACTATTTTCAAGTGAGATAATCATCAAAATCGGTGCATAGATGTTGAAGTTTTATTCTCTCATCCCCGATTTCACCCCCTTAGGCGTAGATTTATTGCTTCAAATTTAAATGAGGCTACCATCAAACCCTTTGAAATACAAAAAATAATTTAAATCGGTACACATTTGGTGGAATTATGGGTGAACATACATATACGTACATGTATATATACAGATGAAAAGAGGATCTCTTTGAATTTATTGCATAGTTTAAAATAAACAAAACGCACATATTTTTTTATCGTATAGGCCGGCAAACGAGCAAGTGGGTTACCTGGTGGTAAGTGATCTCCACCGCCCATGTACGCCCACAATACTAAAATAATCATGGGCGCGTTGCCGACCTTAAAGGAAAAGAGTAAGTTAGGGATTGGGAAGGGGAGGGGAATTTGGGCCTCCGGATATCTCACTCACCGTACGAAACGCAGCAGAAAGCTGCTACTTTACGCCGGTTTTCTGTGAGACAGTGGTAACGACATGGACGACTCGGCCCATTCATGCTGTAGACAGAACTGTCTACAGCGTGGCTCTACCACTCTATAACACATGTATACACTTTGAGACAGTAATACTAGTAGAGATCTAATAATGGTCAATAGGCTAGTTGACTTATACCAAAATTTAATAAATAATTGTTTATTTCCTACAGTATTTGGTTTATGGAACCCAAATATATCAATTTCAATACATTAAAGTAGAAGATGTCTTTAAAATTCAAATTAGTTTTTTTTTTTTTTTTGAAATATTCGAAAACGCTACCGCCATGATGGTGACGTCAGTCACTATGTAAACAAGTAAATGCCATTCGCAAATCGCATGTTGTGGTCTTTTGTAGCAAAAATAATAAAATATTATGTAGGTAAATACCTACATCGAAGTGATCTTCGCAAAAATAAATTTGAGTTTCAGTCGATATCTAGCTCGCATAGGTTATTTCGCGTGTTTATTTACTATATGTGTCGTCATTGCACAGATAATCTATAGGCCAACATGGCCGACGGCGTTTTCGTATGTTCATGAAAAAATTAAATTTTAATTAAAGTTTTGTTGTTTTATAAGTCTCAGAAAAATACGATAAAATAAAAAAACGGTCTAGAAAAGCCTCATTAACAAAATAAAG
Source organism: Mimas tiliae (assembly GCA_905332985.1). Lineage (NCBI taxonomy): Eukaryota > Metazoa > Arthropoda > Insecta > Lepidoptera > Sphingidae > Mimas > Mimas tiliae. The sequence goes on along the minus strand of HG995240.1, from coordinate 8,260,093 downwards.
CCTATTTTTAAATGTGTCAACTACCCTATTATAATCACGCATGGGCAACATAATCACGGGAACGTCAACATAAACTGAGTTCCTAATGCTCTTTCTTACAATGCAGTTGTCACCTCCACGGTGTCTCACAATGGTTTGTGTACCTTACATAATTGAAATTTCAAAGTAAACAATGATTTTTTATAAAACATTATCAAGAATAATAAACCAATATTTCTAATGGAATATAATCATTATATATGATATAAAATAATATTTGACCAGTAACGTCGGCGATAAGGAAAACACACAAGCCATGTATATAATAATAAGACCCTGGAACAAAACCTGTCTTGTTTGCCTCGATCAGTAATATACTCGGGACTCGTCATATCAAAGGCTGAATTACACGTAACTATCTGGATAGAGATAGAAAAATAAGAAAATCATTAAACATTACGCAAAATTATCGCGGGAAAAAGATTTATCAGAAGAATTCTGTCATTAGGAATTATTAATGATGAAGCTGATTAACATTTCAATTATGGTTGTTGACATGTTATTTAAAGACAGACTTCTTATGATCGCGCCATGGGCTTCAGTGACGCTACGTTAGACCTACTACCCACGATGTTAATCTACACTTATCTATGAACCGTGAGATGGGTTACCCATGATCCGAAAACCTAGACATGTTAATTTGTTTGTTTAGTGGATGAAGACATTCCTTTCCATGAGTAGTTAACGAAACCACTAAACCACCGCGTCGTTGGGAACACTGTCTTATAGTACATCTATATATACTATGGTGTTGATATGAGAGCGTCACTGAATACATCGTCTGAGGTTTGATGCGGCTATCGGAAGACTGTCTTAAAAATAGTATTAAATTTTAAAAATCAGACATGATGTCCCTAAATATTGACAGTATTATTTATATTTTCTTGTATGTACGTAACTTACTAACATTGTAGAAGTGGTAGAGCCACGATATAGACAGTCTGTAGTGAGTCTACAGCATAAATAGTCCGGCTCGACCGAATTGTTACCACTATCTCACAGACAACCGACACAAAATGGCGGCGCGCTTTTTTTTTATTGCATAGGCCGGCAAACGAGCAAGTGGGTCACCTGATGGTAAGTGATCTCCACCGCCCATGTACGCCCACAATACCAAAAGAGTCATGGGCGCGTTGCCGACCTTAAAGGAAAGGGATTGGGAAGGGGAGGGGGATTTGGGCCTCCGGATATCTCACTCACCGTACGAAACGCAGCAGCAAGCTGCTACTTTACGTCGGTTTTCTGTGAGACAGTGGTAACGACCCGGACGAGCCGGCCCATTCATGCTGTAGACAAAATTGTCTACAGCGTGGCTCTACCACTTGCTGCTGCGTGTCGTACGGTGAATGAAATATCCAAAGGCTCAAATTCCCCCACTCCTTCCCAATTCCTTAATTATCCCTTTCCTTTAAGTTCGGCCATGACGCTTATTGTTGGCGTTCATGGGCTGTGGAGATCAATTCCCATCAGGTGACCTACTTCCTTGTATGCCGCCGGCCTATGCTATAAAAAAACCTTTAAAAATTTTATAATCGTATACTGGGGCTATTCAGACCTCCGTGTGTCTTGATTTTATCCTCACCTGCAGGCTACGCCCATAAAATGCAATATAAAACACTCCCGCACTTTACGACGACGCTTCGTAGTTGTCTCAATAAAACGGCAACTTAAAAACAAAATCATATTTATTTTTTAATATATATTAGGAACTAAAATTGAGCATATTATAAAGCTTAAGTTTAAAAATATACTAACAAATAACAATAGTTATCTTACAAAGACCCGATTCAATGAGAACTTACGTTAAGTTCTGTCAAATCAGGCCTTGCTATAAATGCGATTTTGATAGCTATTGAATTATAGCTAGAAATCTATAGAAGCTATAAAAATCGTCTATAGCATTCATTTTAATAAGGAGCAACAATTATGTTATATTTTGCAATATTTGATGTTATTTTTCTCACTAAGATTACACTATTTTTACAAAGTTTCCATAACAGGCCCATTATAAGTATTTTGTGGATTCGATTAATAACAGTGTCTGCAATTTATTCTATGTGTAAAATACGGTTATTGGTATGTACTAAATAATGCACTACAATTACATATAATTATTGACTGTACATTTAATAAATATTTTATTTACACGTAATTAAGACATTACGTTCCATCGTCACATATGTTGCCAGCACTGTGTCTCTCAAATACAAGATCTAGTAGGGATGTTCAGAAAAGTCTATAAAACCAATCTTGAGTTAACGTTAGTTCCTTCATCATTTTTAATCAAACCCTATTTATCAGAGTTACGCAATAACGTAACTTCGGACACTTAAACAGCTTTTATGTGTAAGAAAGACACAGCGCTTGTTGTATAATAAAACAGAACTTTAAAATATTTGGTGCCAAAAACGTAAACGTAATTTTGAAGCCATCACATTTCATTCATCACATCTACATTTAATTTTTTCAACATACCTTTATGAGTAGATTAAATTAAATTAAAAAGACCCATTTCTTTCCTTTTTTCGGATATCGACTGTTTTCATTAATGATTTCTCCTTTCAATTATATTTTATTCTAAACAGACGTAAACGCCAAATGACGTCATTTATACGGTGTAACAGTGATTATACCTTTGCTTTGTCTTTAAAAAAAAGGTAATATTATGCTATTCCGAGTTCGTGGTGTTCTTAGAACATGACATTTGGGACATTGTCAAATAATGACAATGTAATTTTATTTTTAACTTGTGGACAAGGGACAGATATCATTGCGCCTTATATGTGACGTCATCACACGTTTTTTAGTTTTTATTTTTTTTCTCCGAAATTAACTAGTAAATTTTTTTTAATATATAATCGTACTTAGGATAGCAAAATAAAGAAACGGTATTTTTGTTTTAGGCAAGTTTGAATTTTGAAATGTTTTCAATTACTGGGCTTTATGCTACTTAACATCTTATTTCTCGAAATGATGAGCACAGTGCAGTGTCCTGCATGACACTGCTTTGTAATTACAAGTTGTGAGAAGTTTTTCAGAATATGTTTAGATTTGCATGGATCTTGAACCACGTTTCATTAGCACATTAGAATCATTGTTGGTCCGAATTAAAATAAAACATATACCTACGATTAACCTTATTGATAACCTAAATTTTCCTGGAATATGTATACTACGTAATAGCAAAAAAGCGTACCAATACCGACCTAATATGGGTTTGTGTCTAAAAAATATCATGGCTAGGCCAAAATACAGCGATGATTCTTATGTTCATAAGTTTATCAAAACTAAATAACCGACTTTAAAACCTGCATCGCGGTACGTTTTCTGTTACCTGAATATTTTTATTTTTTTCTCGTATCCTTCATCAGATTTTAAATATTATTATGCAGCCACTCTCAAAGTAAAACTTACCGAATACAAAAAGAACTATTAAAATCGGCTCACATTAACAGAGATTTCGCGTATCATAAATAAAAAATACAGTTGAACTGAGAACCTTTTTTAGAATAGCACGCTTTTAATTGCATGTGTATTCCAGGCGTTATCGTCTGTAAACTACTAATGACTTTATTAATAAAATTATTCGTCCTTGTAATGATTCGATATAGCATCTAATATAAACTGAAAGGTTGTTGGGTTCATCCAAGTCAAACCTGAGACCAGTTCGGATGCGTCAAGACTCCTCGCTTTCCTGCCGACGGTTCTCTCGAGGAAGTAGTCATCGTACTCCATACTATAATCGGGGAGAATTGGGTTGAACTTCGCGTAGTAGATGGCAGACAGGCAAGCGTACAGGAGAAGAGCTGCTGTAAAGAGCTGGAAACAAAATGTAAAATATGATAAATCCTACTACTACCTATATACTTAAATGTAAACGTTTGGATGTTTGTTAGTCAATCACGCCTTAACAGGTGGAAGGATTTAAGATGAAATTTGACACACAGGTAGACAATGACTTGGATTATATCATAGGCTACTTTTTATCCTGGAAAAGTCCATTCACGCTGGCGGAACCGCGAACAAAAGTATAGTATTTAAATAAGTCTCTTATAATACATCAAACATGAACGGAGAAAAATATATTTATTTTATTAGTTTATGATGGTAAATTAAATGTATTTAAATTGATTTCCCTATTACGAAGGAGGAGGATAATCAAGATTTTAGAATTTTTACATAATAAAAGTACTGAAAACAAGTCAAACGACTATATTATATTGTTTGTTACGAACTGCTTTTTAAATATGGTTTGAAACAACCCACGCTAAGTTAGAAGCTTCGTGTAAGGTCGTTTTCAAGCAAATCGTGTTAAAAAATATAATTTATTAACAAACTTTTTACGGTGATTAAAAAATGAATCCTCATAACATAAGCGTTTATTACGCATCTACTTATCACATTGTAAGAAGCGTTCTTTGTTCGTCAGTGGCGGTTCAATTGCAAAGTACACGGGGAGTTGCAGAAAAAATACGGAACCTTAAAGAAGAACCACTTAGACACGGCCTTAGATTATACTATTAAGCTCACGTATCAGTAATTATTCACTCAAACCTGTCAATAATTTAACTGCTATATTTTAACTCAATCTGTACCCGCCTAATAATTATCATGTTTAATATAAATTTTCAAGTTCATTATCTAAATGCTTTCTTGCGCATTCCATAATTTTGTAATTCAACGTTTAAATATTGTATTGTCATGTTAGTATCAATAATTTAAAAACAACTTTATGCCTATACTTAAAATGAGGCTATCGCCTAGTAAAAAATAGACTTATTTTCATTACATGTTGCATTGTAGGTAGTTTATTAAATAGTGAATACCTTCTGAATATCATCTGTTCATCTCATTTTGAAAAAGTTTGAATAGAAGTATGTACACACTAGCGGGCTAGGTAACATCGAGCTATTGCAATCTCAATAATATCTAATAACTAAGTTAATATAATATTTAAACTTATTAAGAAGAATATTAAAAATGAGTTATTCTTAACTTATTTTTAATATTCCCAATTTACTATTAATAGTAGTAGATCATCATTAATTATATTTTCACAAAAATGCCGCTACTTGGTTTATTGGACGAAAATGGAACAAAGAATACCCCTTGATTGCATAGCATTGAGGGATTTAATAGCAAACAACAACTCTATCCGCCGTGGCGTTTAGTAGCCGGACAAAATAAAAACTCAGGAAACAAATTAATATAATAACATTCAGAAGGTTTAAGTTTTTCATCTCCGAAATTGTTTCAACCAGTGACGTCGTCGAGGCTTGACGTTACCGCAGTTAAATTGTGTCAATGTTATGTGATGCACTTGTAACTGCTGTCTAACTACTTAACGACATAAGCGTCATTTTTTTCATACTCAAAATAATGAACAACGATATTTTTCGCGCTACGATGCACTCCGCTGCACGTGAGGTTATAACTATTTGTGTGTTTAGTAGAAAATCAAGTTTGTTTTCCAGATATTTTTTACCTCATATATTTTCCTGAATAATATCGGTAATAACGGAGAGTTAAATATTTATAATGCATATATAAACACGTGGGTTCGTTTAGTTTTTATTTAGGCTAAGGTTTCTTTTCAAATACAGTCATATTACTTAGTTCTTTAAACTGCATAACGATCCCCTTCCCAATCACTTAATCATCTTTTCCTTTAAGGTCAGCAATGCGTCCATGATTCTTCAGATATTGTGAATGTTCATGGATGGTGGAGATCACTTACCATCAGGTGACCCACTTACTCGTTTGCCTTGTTTGTCCTCTGCTATAAAATAATGCCGGAGTAATTGTCTCGAAATACTTATTTATGTAAATCAAACGGTGTACTTATTAGGTTTTACGCTGTACTTACTTGAAACACACTCCAGAATTTGAAGGAACCCTCGTTGATGATCCAGTCATAGTATCCAGCCCATGGGTCGGTGTATCTGCCCTGCTTCATGGGTTTTGCAGTAGTAGTCTCGTGATAGTGGTGCTCATCGTAGTAGTCTTCGAAGCCACGACCTTCGCCGACTGAAGTTCCGTTCACTGACTTGGTTCTTTTCGACTGGAAATTGGAAAAGGATATTTATACTTTTATTTAAAAAAAAGTGATGGAGCTACGCTGTAAACAGTTGTCTACAGCACAAATTGTCCGGCTCAACCGAGTTGTTACCACAGATTCACAGAAATCCTATGTGAAAAAGCACCTTGCGGTTGCATTTCGAACACTAAATCCCCTTTCCCTGCCAATCCCTTAAATTATCCCTTTCCTTTAAGGTTGGCAACGCATCCATGGTTCTTCAGGTATTGTGGATGTTCATGTACGGAGGAGACCACTTACCATCAGGGGACCCACCTCCTGGTTTACCGGCCACGGCTATAAAAAAATATTACTTCTCAAATTTATTTATTTATTACACTTCATATACATGGAGTATGAAGGCGGACTTAAATCAAATCTCAATACTTTCTGTATGACGCGTACAACGCTAATTCAGCGTAGTCCGCTAATATAGAAATGTACAATATACATAACTCAATGACTCTGTGCGATTTATTCGTGATTATTCACTGTTTATTATACTAATGGTTCTTATACGAATTAATTAATTGCAGTATTACAGTTATATTTTCTACGGTGATTTAACCCGCAACGCTTTAACCATTAAATGTTGAGGTCGCCATGATTCAAGAATCAAGAATGTCAGATTTTACGCGCAACGTATATTGCAGGTCAAAACATTTCTTTGCCCACATTGAATGTGACAAATACAAATGGAATAATAAATTAGGTAACCTCTGCAAGGAACGATATGCAATGGGAAGTGGCTCTTTGCAGCTGACTTGTATTGAACCGATAGATACGCCATCTATTACATGCGGATCGAAACAGTATTTCTGGTGATATTTTGTTAAACAAGACAGATGTCGCACCATTCACTAATCCAGCTTACTTTATTAATCAAAGAAAAAACTTTAAGCCGATAATGACAAAAAATACATATTGATGGATATATTATTCAATAGAATTGTATGCGTAAATACGTATTTCATTATTTTTTATGACTTTGGTCTAGTGATTGCTTCATTGATATAGTGGTTGTGAACTTAGACCAAGAGTCCATGAGGTACCCGTGAAGTCCTAAGTACAAATCCCAGGTCATCACAATATATGTTTGATAGATAATTCAAATCACGCATGATTTGCTAGGGATTGGAATTTGTGTCCGAATGGCGATAGGCTCGCTCTCTATCACATCGTAGGTCAGAAATAAGCACGATGAACCGTACCTAAATGCTCGAGCTGCATCTCATTCCGCCCCTTCTGAGATACAGGCGTGGGCTTATGTTTACGACTTTGTATGAATAAAATGTAGCCAAAAAAGGTATAATCGAAGAAATTTTAATCCATATTAGGGTAAACGCAGGTATTAACGCCCCTCATAAACAAAAGTGAAATTGATGTCAATTATTAAGACTAACAGTTGCTTTCACACACACTTTTTTAGTTTTATATGTAAATTTTGTTTATATAGTTTACGTTTATTACCTTAAATACATTTAAATAGAAGAATATTATATAATAAAAAAAAATGAAGTTCATAAGTCGATTGTCTCTATTACCGACAAAAAGTAACAGCTAAGTTGCTATTAACGATTTTTTGAAGGTATTACCGACTGTTAGAATATGATACAATTTTTTGTTATGTTTATGATACAGTTTTTAGTTATTAAACTTCCAATTTAACATTTCTAAGTAAACAATTAATTAGGATTTAAAAAACAATGAAATAAAGATAATTTAAGTCGTATCGTACGTTTATATGTTTATATTTTAATGAATAAAAAAGTTACATGTTATAGTAAAACGATTTAGACGTCTTACTAATTGTAAATGTTTTGATTAAACGTTTTTGTTGTGTTTATATGCATATATTTGTAATTAATACTTTGTAATCAATAGTTATTTTTTGCGATTTCATCTGGTAGTACTTAGTCGGAAACTATCACATGGGAACGCGTTACGGAGACAAAAAGTATACTAATATCCTACTTCCTACTGCCCTTCGTCCTGCTATACTACTTCCTACCAATATAATAAATCTAAAATTGTAATATTTGTGAATTTGGATTTTTATTAATCAATCACGCCTTAACAGCTGAATGGATTTGGATGAAACCTGGCACACGGATTCACCATGACCTCGATTTGTACATAGCCTAATTTTTATAACTAAAATGACAATCACGAGGGCGGAGCCGCGACCAAACCTAGCCATACATATAATAATGTGTAACTCTGTGTCAAATTTCCTCCAAATCTGTGCAGCCATTTAAGTAGTAACAAACATAGTCATGTACACTTTCATATTTATTATGTACCTACATACCACGAGTTAAGAAACTAACGCAAAAACTGTTTCTTGAAATCTTGAGATTAGTGTGTTTTTTGTAAAATAAAATTATCTGTGTAGAATCAATAATAGGCTCGACATTTGGGTCGGTAATAAGTGATTTATAATGAAATTATGATTTGTTTTACCGACTCTAAAAAAATAAGTCATTTTATTCAAATGTATTTTCTAACCATAACAGAGATTGTTACTGATTGATATAAGAAAACGTGTATATAACTGTCCACCTTGTTTCACGGAAAAATGCAATTAATTGATGCTAAGTTACAATAGCAATCTTTGAATAATTTAATATTACGTGGTAAATAAACCACGGTTAAGCGAGTCAACTAGGCAAAATATACTATGTCGCTAATAGATTTATAAAAAGATCAATTGTGGGAGATTAAAATGGTATATAAAATTATTTGCTTCATTATCACACATCAACGGAAAATAGAATGCAATTATATATAACAACTAATAATGTTCCACCATAACCGACCCAAGGATCGGTAATAGCTACCATAAATAAAATTGTTGAAGCTAATACCGTTGTATTTAAATATCAAATTTTAGCCTTCAGAATGATAAAAATATATAAAAATGCAATTTTTTTTTTTTTTTTTTTTGTGAATGATACCTACTAGAGTATATCATTAAAATTACAATCTAGCCTTATGACCAATGAGTAATTTAAATTTAACCTAAATTTCTAATGAGACTATGACTAAGAATATGTCCAATAACACTTTTCTTATTGTCTCTATTAAGGGGAAGACACAAAGTTCGCGTGTTCTTTACGAATAGCACTCACTGCACTATATTACACTAACCATTCACTACACTAACTCAAAAGGTTTTGTCCTCTTTAGTCTTCTCACTAGGTCTGTGTTGTCAAGGAGCTGGATTGCCTCGATATTCACATGATGATGAAGTCTGTGTTCGTGAGCTTCGGAATATTTTTTTATGATGTTTTTCACGAAGTCCACTTTAAGGTCCCTATGAAGATCGCCATTTCTTATGTACCAAGGAGCATTTACTATACCCCTGAGCACTTTATTCTGAAAGCGTTGAATTGTTTCTATATGGCTTTGTTTGGTACAGCCCCACAACTGTATACCATAAGTCCATACTGGCATTAGGACTTGCTTGTACAAAAGAACTTTATTGTGTACTGACAACGAAGAGTGTTTACCAAGTAGCCAGTACATCTTCCTGTAGCGAAGTTCCAGCTCGTCACGTTTCTTTTTGACATGTGCCTTCCAGCGAAGCTTTGCGTCAAGTGTCATGCCCAAATATTTGGCCGTGTTTTCATATGGTATTATATTGCCATTTATGTATACTGGTTGGTAATTTGATTTTTTATTAGAAAAATCTAAATGTACTGATTTCGACTCATTTAATTTAAGACGCCATTTTTTAGTCCACTCAGAGATGGTATTAACGGCTGTTTGGACTTTATCCGCTGCTTCCTTGTGAGTAGTGCCAGTAGCTATGATAGCTGTGTCATCTGCGAAGGTAGCAATGGTATTGTTTTTTAGCGTAGGAATATCACATGTGTATAAAAGGTACAGGACCGGCCCTAGTACACTTCCCTGTGGTACTCCAGCTTTAATATACTTAATATCTGAATATGAATCTTCATGTTTTACTCGAAACATTCTGTCAGATATATAAGATTCTAAGATATCTGAAAATTGCTTTGGCATCATTTTTCTTAGTTTGTATATAAGGCCGTGGTGCCATACCTTATCAAATGCTTGTGCTACGTCCAGAAAGATCGTAGTGCAAACTTTCCTCTCTTCTAATGCTCTTTCAATTAAATTAGTTATCCGATGCACTTGGTCTATTGTAGAGTGCTTTTCCCTAAAGCCAAATTGATAGTCCGGGATTAGATTCCGTTGTTGTATAATTGGTTTCAGCCGTTTCAAGAAAAGCTTTTCAAATAGTTTTGCCATTACTGGTAACAACGAGATAGGCCTGTAAGATGTTACTTCATGAGGCGGTTTACCAGGCTTAAGTATCATAATAACTTCAGCAAATTTCCACACGTAAAATGCAATATGAAACGAATAATTTACACATAACTTAACATATTTAATAATACAGAATAAGTGTAGGTATTAATATTATGGTTAAAAACTCTTAACAAAATCATTTACGAACATGCCTGATGGAACAAGGACAAGTATGGAACGGCCTGTCCTCTCGCTGCCGTCAGAGTAATTAACATATTTTACCTTTTTCCCGAATGTTCAGGTACACTAAAGTTAGTTTATATGATAGTTAATGAATAAACATGCGTATTTTCTCTAATACTTGTAGCTGAAATATTTGTAGAAACGTATAAAAAGCAAATTTATTTATAGGGCGGTAATACCTGCCGATTTTCGATGGATCGTTAATAGCTGCGTTTACCCTAATAAGAACCAAAATATAAATAAATATTTTGGACATAATATCTGTTGATCTAATTACTCCAAAAAGAAAGTTGTTTAAGTTAAATTCTTCTCTTATATTCGTTATTGTGTGTTTACACCCTCATGGATTGTTGCACTCGATGAGGTATTTATGGAATAGTATGAGTTGTTGGGAAAAACTGATGAGATTATATGGAGTGAGCTAAATAAGCGTTGAAGTTCAATTCACACGAGCGAGTGAACCACATGGATGGTTTGCACAAACATATTTACCGCATAGACTGATTAGTTCGTCACACCGGGTCACCTACTTCAGCAGCTACCGTACTCTGACCGTGTTTTGTCACGTCCGCTTCCAATTCAGAAATTCTTGAGGACTTTTCTCAATAAATACAAGGTGTAAGATAGCCATGAAAGATAGAATATCAATGGATATCTTTCATCCTACTACTATTATAAATGTGAAAGTTTAGATGTTTGAAAGTTTGTGAATTTTAATGTTTGTTAGTCAATCACTCTTTAACAAGTGAACGGTTTTGGATGAAATTACTCAGGTAGACCATGACCTGGATTAGGACATAGGTTACTTTTTATCCTGGAAAGGGTCATTCACGCGGGCAGAGCCGCGAGCAAAAGCTAGTTTTTTAACAAATGTATCAAATAGGCTGTACCTAATCATCAAAACTTGAATTCATATATCGAGATATCATGATTACCAGATTTTTATAGCATTGTTAAATCACACAGATAACTATAAAACAGTTCGACTGTTACGTTCAAATTAGAAATTTTAACAATTTTTATATGACTCTAGGTCTTTTTGATATTATTATCGTGCAATAAGATGTATTTTTAACCGCCTGAATGACGAAATCAGCTGGATAACCGCCAGACCATTAGGCCCCATAAACAACAGCAACACCACACAGAACTTTGAAATACAAAGCAATGCATGGCACTAGACTGCTTTCTTCACCCCGAGAAATAAGCTATTAAGATATAAGTTATTGAGTCTCATAACGCCCAGTAATCTCACTGGCTTCAATGTCCTTCAAACCTAAACACACATATTATTGCTTCGCGGTAGAAATAGACAAAGTGGTGGTACCAACCCAGACGGCCTCTGGCATACGAGGGGCCTACAACCTAGCAAAATGCATGGTAATTTTATTGTAGGTTGAGCGTGACGGTATGGGTTGGAAGCTAAAATGGACCACATGAGTAGGCACCTATTAGGGAAACCACTAAAGAATTCTAAAACTTGTAAACAGCCATCAGACTGAAGACATATTCCTCAGACGTAGCGTCAATGCCGCCGCAGCGCGTTTGGACTGTGCACTGCGTAAAATGGTAGACCAATCAACGGCAGCATAATTAACGCACTGTTTCACTTGGGAGGTAACAGGCAATGATGTCACTAACGCTCGTGAATCTGCCTACTACTCATGGTACTTACAATAAGTGCAGTAGAGTTGCTCGCAGCAGGAAGGGATTTCTTGAGAGTTCTTTGCTTATTAATGTTCCTGACGACATCTAGCACGGTGCGTAGAGCGCTCATAATGTACTGGGAAGGAGGTATACTCGGTCCGCTGTCAGCTTCCTCAACCGGCGAGTCCGAACGGTACGGTTCGTAAGTCTCGTCATTGGGACTGGAAAATATAAAAATAAGGCTTATCAAGGATATCCTAGCAAGTATGTAGTACGAACTCCCAAGATAGAAGTCGCAATATAGTTCTCTCTCTCTCTCTTCCTCTATCGCTTCGATCGTACTGTGAACCTAGATATCAGCGACTTAGGTGTCAATCTAAACTATAACACCCCTCTTTTCTATCTGGGCTCAAAATAACATACATATCATAAATTACATGTATCTCAATTGTTGATCGTAGATAACTGTTGTAAATAAAGTTATATGCTAATTTATAAATAATACCATATGTATACTATAATATTACATACATACTGTAAGCCTCGAAGGGGTAGGCAGATATGTAACCAGTACACCCACATGTCGCCTAGTTTATTTCCGTCTCATTGAGCGTCATCGTCCCGTCGCGACAAGCCTATCGCCATACCGGACACAATTCCAGACTCCGGGCTGATACTGAGCATTTCGTAATAGAAAAACCCAATATCACTTTTACCCGACCCGGGGATCGAACCTGAGACCTCAGCACTGCAGTCATACTGCGTATGCATTACAACTGCGCCAACGAAGCAGAAGACCATATATTATAACAGCTATTAGGTAACTATTTCCTGAATAAGCGCCTCATTGGTCTAGTGGCACCGTCCTTAGGCTGCGAAACTGGTGACTTTCTGGGTTCAAATCCTAAGTCAGGAAATCGTGTTTAATTAAGTGTTTAAGTTTGAACAATCACACCCATTGCGATAGAGTCCTATTACATCATGAAATGGAAACACACTCGATAAAATTATAACTATAACGCTAAATTATAACTATTTTCTTAATAGTTTGAACATTTGAGCCAAATGTCCTAGTCAGGTTTATGCCAAAAATATCACAGTTGACCTTAGAATAACTACCTATAGAAACTAAGTATATGCACGAAATTTAAACCGTTCAATTTGAGCCATATATAGCTCCAAACTACGATCACCATACTAATATCTAGTCACCATATTATGTTTATGAATTATGATCCTCATCACAAATAAATCAATGTATGAAACAAATTTATTATTACAATTATTATTTTTTTGTTTTATTTTGTTTTATTCTTTTTCTACACCGCTTGGTTGCTTGTTTGGTTTTCTTTTACATGCCTACTGTGTTTTATCTCTGCACTACCTTGGGTAGACTGGTAGAGAATGCGTTTTGCATTAAGTCCGCCTTTACATTAATTTAAATGTAAAAAGTTTAATAAAATAAATAAATAAATTTCGCCCATCTACAAGTATTTGAGAAAATACATTTAAGCTGACAGTTTTTTTGCGTTTGTGTGCAAGTAAATACAGTATGCACTCTTTGGACATCTACCTACCTTCTGTAAATAGTTATTCTAAGCAGTTGACATAACAATTATAAGCAATAAAAAAAGCATAAATACTCGTATGATTTGCCTCGCATATAGAAATTCGGTTATCATGAAAAATTTACTTAATTAAATATTTAAAATATAAAACTTACTGTAGCGGTATGTAGTTGTGTTTGTTGTAAGGCGGCGTGTACGGCGTAGCGGTGTCGTAGCGCGCCGCGGCACGCGTCCCGCCCGCCCACAGTGCCAGAGCCAACGCGGCCACCCACACCAAACCGTGACATGACAACAACAAAACCCCTTTAGACACCATTCTAACTATTTATAAACCTATATTTTAAAATAGTTCACGAAACTTTTAATATCACTTTTATTTTGTAAATTTTTATTTTGCTATAAAATCATGTTCATGGTTCAATGGCAGAAATGCGACTGATGGATTGTTAAAGCACGCCCCAGTTAACAAAGTATAGGGAGCGTGTGGTATATGACTACTGTAAACAAATCGTGCACAAGTTGGTCTCGAGCGCTGGTGTCAATTTAATTTGAGAGGTTGCGTGCAGCGTGGGTGTGAACATAGTGAAAGCTACATGCTGATATACTTGTATGAGCACTAATAAAACTATTTGAACAATATAAATTACATGAATATATCTAAAAGTAGTGTAGTGAGACTTTCGTACCAATATTGTGACAAACAAGTTTATTATTTCTCAATCAATACGTGTCACAGATGTTAGATTATTGCTTTTTAAGAAACCTTTGTTTAAAGTTGCGACGTCTTAAGTTAATCAAATGTTAATTAAAACATTTATGTCAATTACACAGTATGTAACAAACACCCTGTTGGCCATTTTTAGGTCGTGGAGACAGACATATAGACAGCTTAATAAAAATAGTTAAATTAAAAGAAATATAATCAGAAGCGAGATATTATCCTTACACAGGTAGCTTAGAAAAATTAACATATTTAAAAAAATATTTTCATCTGAAAAGTGATGAATAGCTGACTCATGTGACGTACTGACGCAGACGGGCACGCACGCGGCGCGGTGCGTTTGATGCATGTAGACTTGCTATCTCGCTCTGGCTCCGAGTCATTGCTCTTGCAGAGGTAATCAATCGAAATACGGTTCACAAATAATAAAATAATTAAATTATAAAAATGAATATAATTATGTTTATAGTCTCATTTTCGTATGCGAGTTATTTCATTACGTTTGAATATTGATTCTGATATCACAGTTAAACGCCCAACAGGGTTTTTGTTACATATTGTATACATTACTATGAGGGTACGCTTCAGCAATTTTCGTCTATTTTCAAAAAGACGCAAATGTGATAATGATCTAATATACTTGTTTAAAAAAGGTGTGCTCAAATTTAAGCAATGTATAGTGTAAGAAATAAGTATTTACCCCCATTTGGTATTAGCACCTACCGTTAATTTTACATTGAGAATACATCATAATAGTATACTAGCTTTTGCTCGGGGATCCGCTCGCGTGAACGACTATTTTCGAGATAAGAAGTAGCCTAATCCAGGTCATGGTCTACCTGTATGCCAAATGTGATCCAAAACCATTCAGCCGTTAAGACGTAATGGAGTAACAAACAACTAAATTCACAAACATCCAACCTTTTACCGTAATAATAGTAATAGGATTGATAAAGTAGGTACGGACCGTAACAGGATATTGGCAAGATCACCAATAAAACGGTGAAGCCAAAAAACAACAAAATGTAGAAGAAAATTTTCAATTAACATCATTCATTCCATAAAGTAATAATATAGTAAATAGTACGTTGCTTGTTAACATACATTGTGAAGTTGTTAGCGATACAGCACTTAAGTGTTACAAACACACAGAAGGGATAAAATACCTTTTATTATTATCACCTATGTTCTAAATGTGCGATTTTATTCATTGTACATTTTTTCTCTATACTATTAGGTGTCTTGACATAGATTTAGAAGCCTAGGTGAACTATCACTTTTATCATTATAATTTAATATGCCTTCTGAGATGCTTTATCTAAAATTACAAATTAGCTATACCTAAGTATTTTAGTAGTAGAGCCACGTTATAGACAACTTTGTCTACAGTATGCATGGGTCCGGACAGCTGGAATGGGTCGTTACCACTCTCTCGCAAAAACCGACGTAAAGTAGCGGCTTGCTGCTCGGATCGGAGGTACATATTCCCGATAATGTCAACAAAGCCTTATGACACTTCTTAGCGCCAGCCAGATATCATGCCCGCACATGGTTGAAATATTATGGCGATTACTGGTAGTCTAAGTGGGCTAGCAAAATTTTCAAAGCCAATCTCATCTAGATGTGGTAGGTATACTTTGCTGATGACCGGATGAGGCAATGGCGAAACTAAGTTACTGTATTGGGAGTTGTGGGGTCAGACGGAGCGGCGCGGCGGGTCAACCCACGTAATACCTAACAATCAAATCAACATGGCAAAGGATATAAAGGAGGCATTAGTTAGATCGTTGCCGCAAAACGACACGCAGGCCTATCGCCCTAAACCTACGGAAATTGGACTAGGTCTATAACGCGTACTGTACGGATGTAGCTAAAGACGCAAGCACCAATGAAGTTTTGCTTTGCCACCTTTAGAGGGAGGAGGGATGTTTTTTTTACCATTACTAGGGGCGTTGCCCATGTTTTTCCACAAAACATAAAATAAAAAAAAAACTTAAAGTCCGACGAATATGAGACACATCTTACTTTCTTCCCCCCATTATTCTGCATCGATTGGTATCGGTCTCGACTCCATACCCCCAGCGGTTTCGGAGGAGATAGCGTGACAAGCTTTTGGCAGCGGCGGCGCCAGTAACTTTTTTTTAAGAATATTTTTTTTTTTTCAATTAGAGACATAGGCCTGATGCTATGATTAGATAGATATTTGTTTCGGTTCTGGGTGTTGTGGGACCACAAGTCCCTCGTAATCCACGATACAGGTTAACCAGGTTGGCCATACAAACTTTCATCCCGTATTTTAGCTCTTAGCTTTAGGACGAATGGCCCCCTTCCCTTCTTAGTGCTCACTTACTTCATTAGTAATATTCTTCCTCCAATAAACATATGAGCTCCTGATTCACATCTATAAAGTTTTAATATTGTTTCTCCGCACAAACTTGCATTCCCTATTTCACCCTCGTCAGGTTTTTTTTAAGACAAAAAGAAGCCTTTGTCCGTCCTTGGAGTTCTAACTTTCTTCATACCAAATAATTCATCAAAATCGGTTCAATTCGGTAGTTAAGCCGTGAAAACGTAACAGATAGACAGAGTTACTTTAGCATTTATATGAATGAGTATTGATTTCAACCCGACTAAGGAATCACTGTGCGTAGTCCGACACACACTTAGCCGGTTATTAACAAGTAATAAGTAGACATGTTTAAATTTTTTGGCATGAATAAATTCTTTTATCTCCATCCCATAGTTGTCTGTAAGAGATTGCCTTGAGTGATAAGACCGTCAATTGTATCTACTTATCACATTGTTGACTGTTTACTGTCTATGTTCTGGTATACAATAAAGATTTTTAATAAATAAATAATAAACATTTTGAAGGGCATTGCAGCCAGTAAAATTACTAGGCATTATGACACTTGTGGCACATGATATGTCTCGGGGTGACGAGCGTAGTCAAACGATATGCAGTGATTTGTAATTCAAGGTTCTGTGTGGTATTGCTTCTGTTTATGGACAGTTGTGGCGCTTACTACTATCAGGGAGCGAGCTACTAATAGGCAATTAGAATAATATTAAAAATATTTCATTTGTAACATTTTCGGTGTACCTATAATATCCTACTAATTCTGATTCTTATACCTATTTATTTTGATCACGTGAAAATTACGTTACCACACTGTCTATACTAAAAGGCAATAGCACCTTAAGTGGTTTATTGAAAGTGATAAAAAATACAGTTCTATAAGCTATTGATAAGATTGCATTGTCGGTCATGTAAACAAATTCATATGTAACAAATCTATATTAATAAACCCCAAGTATGTCGCCGCAGTGTTCCATAAGGTAAAGTATCCACTCCATCAAGTGAAGTCAAGATAAATACAGATCATAGATTTATCAGTTACAATCCTTTTATAACGTGTGCAGTGTACAAGTTTAGTCAGTCCCTGCACTTGTGATCACCATGTTGGTCCAAATGGATTACAAACTGGTGCCACTTTTATTTTTTATTTTACAAAATGTTGAAGGAGCCTCAAGAATCGATCCTCTGGTCGATACAAAAATCGGACTAATTCGTGGATTGAGGGCCGCCAATGGACAATATTCCATGTTCATGGGAATTCCGTACGCGACGGTCAACAGTGAAAACCCTTTTGGAGTAAGTGCTTATAATTTAATTGTCAAATAAGTGTACTTTATTCAAATATTTTTAAAGTGATAGAGTCACGCTGTAGACAGTTTTGTCTACAGCACATATGGGCCGGCTTGACCGGGTCGTTACACTTCACATCGTCGTCGTCTCGCAGAAATCCGGCGTAAAGCGTAAAGTAGCCAATCCCTTTATTATGTCTTTCCTTAAGGTCGGCAACGCGTCCATGATACTTCTGGTATTGTGGGCGTACATGGGGGGGTGGAGACCACTTACCATCAGGCCTATGCTACAAAAACATAAATTATAAAATACTTTCTGAAATAAAATTTTACTGTACATAATAATAATAATAGCTATGTAATATACACGTCCCACTGCTGGACCTCCTCTACTGAATGAGAGGGGTTAGGCCTTAGTCCACCACGCTGGGCGTGCCGGTTGGCAGACTTCACTTACCTTCGAAATTATTATTGAGAACTTCTCAGGTATGCAGGTTTCCTCATGATGTTTCCTTTACCGTTAAAGTAAGCGATAATTAACATTAAATACACACGTACCTAACTAAGTAAGGAAAGTCGTACGGAGGAAAAATTTGAGACTTCTCAACTAATAATAGCAAAAGCATTTAAAGCTGGTTTTTAGATTTTGTGAAACTTACAATAATTTATTGGATATAGGTACTTTTATGTATAATTTTGATGGATAGGTATGTTTTTAATACACGACTTGGATGAAATATTACTATTGTCCTATATGTATGGTAAATATTTTAATATAACTGACATATTTATATTAGAAGTTAGTTAAATACTGATTAATTGAATTCAATATAAGTTGCTTTTAATGAGTTAATCTAGTATAAGCTCGGCAAACTGTATTAATTGTACCTCTATGTAACACTGATCTAACTCTTCGTGAATACGAGAGTGCTAGAGCCTCGCTGTAGACAGGCTCGACCGTATCGTTACCACCGTTTCATAGAAAATCGGCGTAAAGTAGCAGATTACTGCTACGTTTCGTACAGTGAGTGAGATATCCGAAGGCCCATATACCAATCCCTTTATTATCCTTTTCCATTAAGGTTGGCAACGCGCCTTTGATACTTCTGGTATTGTGGGCGTATATTGGCGGTGAAGATCACTTACCATCAGGTGACCCAAAGAAATAAAGATTAGTTTTCTTTCCAATACACATTGATAATATACATGAGGCTAAAAGTACTTTCTTATTTTCAGCCATCTGTTCCACATCCAGGATTTAATGACACGTTTGAGGCATTTGATGATTCCGCCATATGTCCCCAAATTGAGGAATTCCAGAACATTATAACAGGAAATCTAGACTGTCTCCATTTGAACATTTACGTCCCTAATTCTGCTACATCCAGAAACCGCTTGCCAGTTCTTGTATGGATTTACGGCGGCGGGTTCAGCATAGGTTATTCAGGTCAATACCTTTACGGACCGTGGTTCTTAATCAGACATGATATTATTTTGGTAACACTCAACTACCGTATTGGGCCTTATGGTTTTATGTGCTTGGATACACCAGAAGTTCCTGGTAATCAAGGACTGAAAGATCAACAATTAGCTTTAAAGTGGATTAAAGATAACATTGCGTCTTTTGGTGGTGATGATAATCAAATAACAATATTTGGCGAAAGTGCTGGAAGTGCTTCTGTAGACTTGCATTTGCATTTTAGCGATGAAAAACTATTTGATAGAGTAATCATGCAAAGTGGATCATCTTTCCCTTGGGCAATTCCGGAGCCCGACAAAACTGCCCCATTAAAATTAGCTGCTTATCTTGGTTTTGTGACTGACGACATTACCGAGGCTTTATCATTTCTAGCATCAGTTGACACGAGTTTGATTATCGCAGCAACATCAGGTTTGGGCCTCAACTTTCGTCCATGCGTTGAACAAGATTATGACAATGTTGAGAAGTTTATTACTGAATATCCAATAAATATGAAGATACCAAGAGCAAAAAATACTCCCATACTCATTGGTTATAATAACCACGAATGGTTATCAAGATACGTGAATAGAGAACCAGAATACTTTAATGGTTTTAATATATTCCGAGATAATTTAGAAAGATTTTTTACCTTTAACGATGAAGAGCTGGACGAAATGGAACAAATTGTTCGCCATTTTTACAACGGAGATCAACCTATTGATGTTAATGCAAAATGGAATATAATTGACTATGACTCTGACATGTATTTTTATCATCCTACAGAGAGGAGCATTAAAAACTATTTAGAAAATGGAGCTAGAAGCGTATTCTTTTATGTTTTTTCATATGTCGGAGGAAGAAACTTCGTAAGGACTCGAAGTAATATAACGGTTGGCGGAGCGGCACATGCTGACGAAATCGGTTACTTGTTTGATTTATCTTACATGACCGAAGAGCCGACGTCCGAAGACCAACTCATTATTGACCGGATGACTACGCTGTGGACTAACTTTGCTAAATACGGGTAATTAACTTAAACTAACCGAACTGATACTTTCAAAACTAACATTTACCACCTTTATTTTCCTAAATGAGATATTGTAACATTACATTTTTCGTAAAGTAACGGACATGGGTATTTTGTATGCAAATAACTGAATAGTTATGAATGATAGATAAACTTATATTATGTAGTATCTATAAAAAAACTATATACCTATGACTAATATGTAGAAATTAAAATATTAGATATTAAAACTGTACTATTATTACACTATTTCCTTCAGAAATTCCTCAGTAATGTGCTCTACTTAAGGAAACATTCCGAAGATTTGCTTATTATACAAACTCAGTACTTACTTTATTAAAAGGCATAGGTATATTTAAAATGGGTTTCGTCTATAATATTTCCAACATATTTTTTTTTTTCAGGAACCCCACCGTAGAGACATCCGAGTTATTACCCGTTCTGTGGACACCGGTTACCGAAGACTTAAGGTACTACTTGAACATAGATACCGACATCAGAGTGGAACAGAGACCTTTTAGTGACAGAATGTCTTTCTGGGACTTATTTTATAAATTAAATTACAAATACCAGAATGGATATAGGACAAACTTTACAAAACTATCGACATCTGGGTATTAATCGTAAATATTGTATTCAAGAGTTAAAAATGTATGCTTGAAATTAATAAATAAATAAAATAAAATAAATAAATACACAAAATATATCAAAGTATTCTTTTCTATTTCCTTTTACTACCTAAATAGCTAAACACCATTATGCTTTTGTAGAATAGAATAGTGACCTAGAACAGCAGCTCACATCATGAATATAATTGTCTCCACAAGTTAGCATTTACTTGTTAAGCAACTCATTATAAAAATAATACTTTCACATGCCACCCGTTTGTCATCTTTTAGCTTAGTCGTTTCATGAAATATTTGAGGTGTAAAGTGGCTTGCATTGTAATGATTTATTCATATGAACAGCATAATTTATAATAACAAATTATCTTCCAGAATATTGTGACTTATTTATGGGTAACATGTAGTTGTGATTAGATAATAAATTATATTTACGATCATGACATAAATTATATAAAAAACCACATTCATTAAGACATTATGTATAAACTTATACAAAAAATACCTATCCTAAGTACCTATTAAATAAACATTAATCAATTTGTGATCACAGACCGCACAGGACGTTGACGTGTATTGTATGTGTTTATTTTTATTACTCCATATAATGATTTTGTCTAGTCTCATATTTATACAAAAAACAGCTTTAAGAAGCTATAAAGCAGCGTATCCTCTACGTAGTCTCAAATTAAGAAACCTCAACATGCGGCAAACTGCGGTAGTTTAAATGGATACATAACTATTAAAACGGTAAAATAATATTATTATGTTCATTCCAAGGAAAAATTTTCTTCACAAAGAGCGTCTCCACTTGTGCAGCGTCAGGTCGAGGCAATGACTCGACCTTAAACCGCTTCTCGTGGATACGCACTTTTCAAGTACTCATAGCATTTCGAAATAAGTAGTGTAGATTGCTACCTTTAGATTGTAGTTTACGTTATATTTATTTGTAAATATGGGGCTTTTAATTAATTACTTAAATATTTAATTGCACATGTAATAAGAATAAATCAAGTTATATTTCTATATCATTTATTTAATCCTTTAATACATAATATTGAGCATTCGTTACTAAACTTAAATTTTAAAGTGATTGTTGTGATAATGAACAACATTTAATGTTGACTAAATTAGGAACAAGTCTATTTAAACGTGTCCAGTTCACAACACCATATTATTACGAAAACTAACATACCTAAATATTTACACCAATTAAAGATTTGACATTCGTTTACAGCTATTCCGTTTTTTTATCGTTCATGTATTTTTTTGCGGCTGTTGCAATAGCATGTGTGACTCTGCCAGTAATATCGTGCAGTTTTTCATCTGACATATTCCAAGAATCAACGGATCGTTTGGAGAAGAATGACGCTGTCGTATCATTTGGTCGCCAACTGTTTGGATACACAATTTTATGCCGAAGTACAGCCTTAATAATTAGAGCACCAACGTATACAATGAAATATACGCTGAAATACAACGGTAAATAATATAATTTCTTTCCTAAATAATAGTAACTGTATCTGTTAACACGAGGCTGTTCCGTAGAAGTTGTTGTTGTTGTTGGATGATGGTGATAATGATGATATTCATGATCGTCGTCAAAATCATGGTGAAACTTCAAATCACCGGGGAAGTCCTGAGGAAATCCGTGGTCATCCATTGGGGGTCCACTTTCCATTGGAGGCGCGTGATCGGGTTTGGCATCAGGGGGCGGGGGTGGAGCCATTCCTGCATCTTTTGTGTCATCTCCACCTTTTGTGTCTCCCATTCCTCCATGTGGCTTATCAAATATTAAATCTGGGTAATCAGAATCGTGATGATATGATGGACCGTAGTGACCGTAGCTTGGAGGCGGGTGATCTTGAGAAGGTGCTGGAGGTTCTGGTTTACTATAATGGTAACCTTGAAAATTTGGTTTGTCACCCATATCCATGGCTGGTGGTGTATCAAAAGTTATCGCTGGTTTGTCGTAAGAGTATCCGCCGAAAGGTTTCTTTAAAGGCGGAAGCGTTGGTAAAAATTGAGACGAAGGTTGCTTGTATCGATAACCTACATCCATGGACGCTCCACTATCGCCACTAGGAGGTGAATCAGGACCTAAGTCATCAGTCGAATCGTACACTGGTGGCTGATACATGGATACTACTGGCCTTGGCGCAGATATCGGAGGAGAAGGCGGTGCTGGAGCTGTTGAAGGAGGTGCAGGAGCTACTGGAGGAGGCCCAGGTGGGGATTGAGCTGGTGCATACGGAGGAAACGAATCATAATTATCTGGGACAGGAAAATCGTTATCTGTTAGTTTTGGTGGTGGTGGTGGCGGCGGTGGTACTAAATTGGCTGTTGCTTTTACAGGTGCTGTTGGTCCACTAGATTGTTTCGATAGACCTCCATAATTGGGCTGTGGTAAATACGGCTGGGCTGGATTATATCGGTCGATCGGCTGAAGCATTGAAGGGATGTCTTGCGCTTCGCCTCTGACAGGGTTTCGGACATCATGAATATGGTCTAAACTTGTAAACATATTATTATTACCCTTCTTGTTATTCGAAAACGAGTTAATGTAAGGTTTCTTTTGAGTTTTCATTTGGAACGGTTTCAAGTTGACATAAGGAAATCGTATATTTGGTTCGGTGCGGATTGCTCGAGATTCATTTTCAGCTCCATTACCAGGATTTGTCCCAAATCTGTAAATAAGTAAAACCATTTTCATAAGGCCAATCAATTATATGTAATGATCACTTGGTAACTAATTAGTAAAGACATAAAACTCACCCAGGTAAAGCGAAGTTTTCGTCCACCGGTGTATTATCATTCTTATCATATTGATCAGCATTTTTGATATCTGTTTGCTGTTGTTGTTCATCTGTGACTTCTTGACTGTTTTGATTGGCAACAGGCTCTTCGTCCCACTTTCCTGAATATTGGTTATATTTCTCGTTGTCAATAATATGCCAAATATTTTCCACGTTGATTGGCGGTGGAGTGGTAATTGAGGGGGTCGTGGTAGTAGTAGGCGCACTAGTGGTAGTTGTAGTGGTAGTTGTTGGGAAATATACTGGGACTTCATCATTATTGTACAATGCATTGTACATTGAAAAATAGTCATTAGAATCACTAGAAATTTTAGTTTCTTTCTTCTCCGTTGTCACCGGCAATCCATAATTAACAACACGTGTTACATCGTCGATATCTTCGTCAGGAACGTAGATAGGTCTTAATGTTGTTGTGGTTGTCGTCTTAGGTTGGATTCTCTCCTTTTCCAGTAACTTGCGAATAGATTTCATGTTGTCATTACCCGATTCAAACTCTGCAAATATCAAATCGGGCGTTTTCGTTTTCGGCATCGTTGTTGTAGTCGTAGTCATATTTGGTGGTGAATCCATACGCCGCATCCAGGAGTGGTAGTAGAAAGGTGCAGATCTCCCTTCATCGTTTTTGGGAAGTCTCGGCGAAGGTGTCACCACGTACACTGAAGGCCCGGGTAATTTATGACCATTTATATTAATTATACAGAAACACACTAGTAACAATAATTTGACGAGACGTTTCATTTTGGATGTATTCAGCGCATTTGACAAATTGTTTATACGCGACTGTTCCTCTCAAGAACTGACTAGAAAATGAAGTGTATGGCTTAATATTTTCAGGTGCCCATTGGTCTGTCGGATGTGAAAATGCGATAATTTTTAGCGGTACTCGGATATGTAGCACGCCTGCAGCACGATTCATATGACCCAAACCCGAGTTACAATTTACACTGTTAGCGAGGTAATCAATGTCGCTCCCGGTTAAGGCTTTGTAGAAAGTGTCACATATTTATACAACATATTTAGAGCACCCTAAGTGGAAAGTATCTATTATAATATACGAATTATCCATACCAAAATAATTATGTCTGTACCTACCTATAATATATGTTAACAACTTGGCAACAAGAAAAGAACAACGTCTATACCTACATTGTAGATATTGTATCTATGTACTAGTATTATTACGAATTCTCGTAGTCATGTCGCTTTCGCTTTTACACGAGGCTGTCAAGTACAGATGTATACTGTAGGTATATTTTTATAGCAGATATCAGCAAACGAGCAAGTGGGTCACCTGATGGTAAATGACGTCCGCGCCCATGGGCACTCACAATACCATAAGAATCATGGATGCATTGCCAACCTTGAAGGAAAGGAATTTAAGAGATCGGAAAGGAGGATTTGAGCCTCCGATATCTCACTCATCATAAAAATGCAAGAAAGCAAAAAAACCGCCGAATTAAGAACAGCAAAGAAGCTACTTCACTTTTTTCCCAAGCGGCTACGCTACACCTAATGGTAAATGCAGCGCAATCCAAGAATAGTGATGACAGAATTATGCCGGCCTGTCTAATTGCTTCTTCACGCTCCGATTAAAGGACCCCAGATTGTAGGCAAAAGGAAACTCGTGTGCCGAAAAATTATTCCAGTTTTTACGAACTTCTTACTTCAAGATGGAGGACACCACGAAGCTGTGGTCTAATCTGGAAACAACCCGGTCGAGCCGGCCCATTCATGCCAAAACTGTCAACAGCGTGGCTCTGCCACTTACTAGGTGGTACTGTTTACTCAGTTACTAGGTGGTACTGTTTACTCAGTTACTAGGTGGTACTGTTTACTCAGTTACTAGTCTATTTATGGGCAGGCATGGCGCTTACCATCAGGCGAGCGGCCTAGTCGTTTCGTCATTGATGCCACCCACTGGAAGATTCTACTGGAATGTATGATCACTGACCGGCGCCTCCCACAATATCCATTCCTGTAGGAGATGACGGGGGGGGGGGGGGGGGCTAATTGAGTTCAGCAGAGCGCAGCAACTTATGTGATGCCTTTAAAAATTGTACATTTAAATGGCACGACGCCGAGGTGGATAGGTCGTTCTTATCGTAGGGGCATTTCGAGGAGACGGGCCACAGAGGCAGTAATTCCGGAGACCGTCCCAAGTGTGCCGGAGCCATCGCGCGGTTTTACGACCATAAGTTTGTTCGTCCTATGAACTTTGTGCAGTTGTTGATGATACTTGTGTGAGTAATTTAACAACAAAAAATTAAAGAGGTATTGCAACAGATGCCTAGTTGACTGAAAATACTAAGATGTCTAGTATAAGCTAGTAAATAATAAATATCCAAGACTATTCGCCGCACTCAGAGCCGTCAATTAACATTAATATTGACATTCAATATTTACTTAGAATTCGATTATTCCTCAAAGACGGAATTAAGATTATTTCGGTACCTAGTAAAGAAACAAGGTATTTTTTGCATTTCAGCTACGAAACATAAAGCGGAAATAATCTAATTCTAAGAAATATTTTTTTTATAGTAGGTATAAATCGGTAAACGATCAGAGGAGTTGACGCCAGGCAGGCGATCGGTCGTACAAACAAGAGTCAAATCTTACCGTAGCATTTATTAAAAAAAGCATGTTGCGTCGACCCCACTGCGAGTGGGATAAGGGTCGGAAGAAGAAGTTAGATCGACAAAAGATCTCGTGGGTCACCAGATGGTATATAATTAAGGAGTTGAGAAAAGGAGGGGATTTCGGCCTTCGTATATCTCATACATCATACGAAACCTGCTAGTTTACATCGGTTTTCAGTGAGACAATGTTTACGACCCGATTGAGCCGGCTCATTCATGCTGTACCTACAGCAAGAAAAGCATTTTTTATGTCTTTGGCTGTAAAATCCTGTGCAAATCTTATAGGTCATTTCGAGTTAGGAAGACATAAAGTTGCGATGTCTATTACACAATATATAACAACAAAACCATGTTGTTCATAGATGAAAAAAAATAAAAAAATCTTAGTAGAAAACTCTACAACCCGCCCTCTTGGGCGTTAGGCATGTTCGGGTGAACAAAGTTGTAAAATTTTATGATAGACTCTCAGAATATCTAACGTAAACTTTGTCGGCTACACCTTATGTTGTCCTTATTTTTCACCTTGGTATCATCTGTATTCGTAATTATAATCAACTTATGTTAACAGTCAAACTAACAGTGTTGTAGGTATCGCTTAGACCATTATGCTGAGTGTCTAACTTAGCTAACTTGTGGATTGTTCGTCCATTACAGTAACACGCTCATTATGTAAAACACAAAAAGTTATTAAAAGTTACAAAGATTTTATTAATAAATAATTATAATCTACAACACAGTGCACATTCAACTCAAATATAAATTATATGAGCCAGCCAAATAGTGTCGCGCCAGCACGATATTATTCTCTTATGGTATGCTATATTAAACGGCGATACGGTTAGCGCAAAAGAAATGAATGAAACAGGAATTAACGAATGATAATATGAATAATACGGATTATTAATAACCAATTATATTGAGATATAGATATAGTAGTTCATTAAGAGAGTATAATAAAATCGTGCCTACATTAGACAAATATTTGTATACAATTCATAATTCACTAACTTTAAAATCTAGGCGTAAATTAAAAATAAATTTAATTAATAAACCATAAACTAAAAGAACTACTACTAATGCACCTAATTAAATAGTTACTGAGTAATATGTTATTTTATTCTTACTAAATGAAAATGAACGATTAAATGATGAAGTTTCAATAATTACTAACATAATATAATTTCTAAGTAGGAAGGCGGATCCTGATAACCCTGATAATGCCGGGCAGAAAAAACTTTATTTTACGTCATATGATTCTTCAACTAGGTAGTTCTTTAACTACAATGTTAAGTTAATTAAATTAATTTACGGTGTGCTCCCTTGCTGTTTGCTATTCTACATTTACTTACATTAAAATATTTACAAAGTTCATACAGCTATTCCTACACTCTATCAAATTACGAGTTCACAATTTTATTGTACATTATATTATATATTTTATATCATTTTTTATTACTATAGGATCACAGTCACATTTTTGTCAACTATATGTTAAAATACATGTAAAATTTATTTTATTGTTGTAATTCAAATGCGATAATTTCTTTGTAGAGTCACTTTTACATTATACATATTTTCATTACAAATAACAATGATTTTCAAAAATATACATTTAACATAATCATTTGTATATCGTTTACAAGTTTGAACTATACTTGGAACAGCCATTACTAGCATCGATTTATTTCTATTATGACCCGATATTTCAATCTCCAGGCAAACTTTATTTACTAGATAAAATATAAGACAAAGTATAATATTAACACGCTTTTAATATATACCTAAAGAGAAGCGTACATGTCGATTTGCTACTACCTAAATTAGCTCTTTAAATACCTTTTCTAGCAGATACTCGTAAATTTATTACGGACATAAAAAAATCGGCCTTTATAGCATTACACTTTTGAGAGATAATACATTTATTTTCTTACATCTACATTAAAATTTGTCATCAATGTAATTCGTAATACTAATTTGTCAGCTTACAAACTAAAAAAGATTTATATCACACAAAATTAGCCGTTAACTTTACCATCAATTTTTCGCGTTCCATTTGAGGACTCAGTTTCATTGTAAGCCAAGTTATCTACACCAGAGTCACTACCTCCATCTGTGTTGTCTAATGCTAACTTAGTCCGTTGGTTTGATTCCGGTATTTTGTCTAATACCAAGTTTTCATGTTTTATATCAACCTCGCTAGAGACATCTGTGGGTAAAGACTTTTTATCGTTTTCTTGGTTAATATCATGACTCTCGACATCGGCACCCGCTTGTTTCTTTTTACAGATGGAGCTGTCATCGCTTGTAGACCTTTTGCGTATGTAAAATTTGTTGAACAGATAGTAAATACAGCCAGTGATGAAAGTGGCCCCGGCGAACATTTGGTATGTAGGTCGTGTGCCGAAGAATTTCATTAGATACCCACCTATTAAGCTTCCGGAGCCTTTGCCTGTAACCATAAACGGTACTTATACAATACTAGCTTATGTCCGCGGCTCCGCCCGCGTGGATGTCTTTTTCAGGGATAAAAAGTACCCAGTCTATTTGGGAATACAAAAATGAAAAACATGTGTCACATTATATTTGAAGTAGAGCATATTATCCTTCTACCTAAAGACAACAAACACTCACTCAATATTTAATTAATTTAACTAAACGGCACTAACACCATCTATCAGTTATCAGTGTAACCATATTAACTGGTGTTCCAATGCTGTCACGTGCATTTAAATAAAATTTCATACCAATTTGACCTATGGTTCAAAAGATAAAAATCACTGCCACCACCTATCCGGCACTAACGTAACTATGTTCGTCGGAGTGTGTCGCCCTTTATATATGTGCAAAGTTTCATATCAATTGGGCTAACGCTTCTCGAGTTTTAGGTGAACATACATACACACATACATTCGCTTTTATATATAGATATTTATCTATATTTTACATTTATTTGTGATATATACATATATAGTATAGTCACATGACTAACGGAGGTGAATCCTCAAAATTAACATATTGCAAATTAAACTAAATTCTACAATTATATTGATTTTTGATAACAAATGTTAGGATAGTTTAAATCATGAAATACAAGCAATCTTTCATTATTCAAACGTCTAAGAGGTAAAACAAGATTCCATACCAACTCCATAATAAAGTCCGCCTAACAGACCCTGCACTGAAGTGTCGGTAGTGGTAGAGGAGAGTCGAGCTGCGTAAGTAACAGCGGCAGTAAAGGACAGTGATGACGTCACTGACTCCAGCGCTTCGAATATCAAGCACAGCCACGGATTGTAGATCAACGAGTAACCTGCAATACAATTTCTACCCGTGAGTACATCGTACGGATCATGGATAATGGTGCCGATTCTGTCACAAAACTATCTAAACTAGACTAAAACCGTATACTAAGTCCACTAGATTATTAGATTTGGACCTGTCAAACGTGATGTTTTGAAACCATGTAAATTTTAGTATAAACTAGTCTAAAGTGACAAGAATAAATCTGTTTTAGTTTGACAGAATGAAAATAGCTCTGCTTGGTACATATTCAATTACCTAATTGTTATTCTGTTATTTACTTCTTATTTGTTATTTCTTTATACATACGCACTCATGCCTGTAATCCCCGAAGGGGCAGGTAGAGGTGTAACCAGTATACCTACATTTCACCGAGCGTATCTCCGTCCCATGATGTGATAGGGGGCAAGCCTATCGTTATACCGGGCACAATTTCAGACTCCAGGCTGGTATTGAGCATTTCGTAATAGAAAAACCCAATATCACTATTACCCGACCCGGGGATCGAACCCGAGACCTCAGCGTCAGCCTCAGTCGTAACGGGTACACATTACAACTGCGCCACTGAGACGCATTTTATTTATTATTTCTTTATATTTCAATAATTCAAGTACCTCAAGGTAAGGTAGGACAAGGTGGTAGGTCCCTCGTTTGCGAGAGACCGGCTGGGTTGGTACCACCGCATTGTCTATTTCTGCCGCCAAGCAACAATGTGTAAGCACTGTTGTGTTCCGGTGTGAAGGACATTGAAGCCAGTGTAATTACTGGGCATTATGAGACTTAACACCTTATGTCTCGGGGTGACGAGCGCAGTCCAGTGTCATGCAGTGCTTTATTTAAAGTTCTGTGTGGCGTTGCTTCTGTTTATGGGCAGGCGTGGCGCTTACCATCAGGCGAGCGACCTGCTCGTCTTGTCATTCAATCTAATAAAAAAAAAAAAAAACCTACTGGCAGCACTGTATCAATCTAATATGTATGCGTCTGAAGGACTTGTGGACGATCGTCTGAAGGATTATTTATTTATATGAATTAAGGGATTGGGGAAGGGAGGGGGTTTGGGCCTACCGGGATGGAATATCTCACGCACCGTACGAAACGCAGCAGCAAGCTGCTACTTTACGCCGGTTTCCTGTGAAACAATGGTAACGATCCGGACGAGCCGGCCCATTCATACGAGAGATCTACCACCACGTAGACAAAACTATCTACAGCGTGGCTCTACCACTCATAGACAATATTATGTACAAATACCGCAATCTTACCAAGCAACCTGATCGCGTAGAATATAAATCCTATGAAGAGAACGTTGGCGTGTCCTAATTTCCTAATGATCGGTCCGGAGAGCACGAGGAGGGGAAGGCCTGCGACCCCGCCCACTGTTATTGTGATGCCCATCAGAGAACGGGACGCGCCGAGATCTTGTAGCAGCCAGAACAGGAAGCTCTCTATGTAACCCCATGCTGTGCCTGTAATTAAAAAACACATCGTTTTCGATATGATATCTCAAGCCGTTTTAAAAGAGTAGATACTTGAATCGTAAGTCAGAAATTAGATATTGTGGGCGTACATGAGCGATGGAGATTACTTGCCATCACATGACCCACTTGCTCGTGTTCAACCTATGCTCTAAAAACCGTTGATTAACAAATAGGTACCCACATATTTATTTTGCGGTTTGTTTTGAGCGAATTTAGGGGTTTTTAGTGATTAGGTTGTTTAGATTTAACACTCATTTGCGTTGTTGCAATCTTAGTTTGCACCATTTTTTTTTTGTAGCATTATCTGTTATGACGCAGTGAAGACGTGTGATAACGCGACCCCAGCCACAAACGTGATCCAGCCAACTCGTGTTGGTAGGTATACGACGCTGCGCAACGCTGAATAATTAAGTAATTGGGAAGGGAAGAGGGATTTGGACCGTCGGTTTTTTGTGAGACAGATAAACTACACTTTCATATACTTTGATCTTGGGCAAAAGACCAAGAAGCGATATTTGTTTTTATAGCATAGGCCGGCAAACGAGCAAGTGGGTCACCTCATGGTAAGTGATCTCCACCGCCCATGTACGCCCACAATACCAAAAGAATATTGGGCGCGTTGCTGATCTTAGAGGAAAGGGATAATTAAGGGACAGTGATAACGACCCGGACGAGCCGGCCCATTCATGCTGTAGACAAAAGTGCAGCGTGTGTGCCCTTTACAGCGTGGCCCTACCACTCAAAAAAATATTGAGTAAATAAAAAAAAAATACATATTGTTGCTTTTAAGTTACAATCATTGATTTGTCTCAGATGTAAATAGGTAATCATTATTAGTTATTGCTTATTCATAATTAATTGTATTGATTGCACATTCGTTCATATCGATAAAAAACGAAAATTATTGATAGTTTATTCGTATTATTGTAATATTAAAACCCATTTAATTGCCACCACAAAGTGTCTTTTATTGCCTCTAATCTTACCCATAATGAAGCATGCAATAAACAGGGCAACGATCTCGATGTTCTTGAAAACACTTATCACATCCTCTAGGAGATTCTGTGCAGGCTGCTTGAACTCAAGGTCGATACTTAACATCAAAACTCCGGATGCTACTTTTAAAACGGCGTACAAATAAAATGCTGGCCTGTAAAAGAAAATATTATGTTAAATATCAAGGAGTGTCAGTGGACCACCTTAGGCCTAAAGATAACCTCACCTGTACGTGTTTACGAGAGAATGTCGAAGTTGGAATGGTTCCCATTGCGGGTTATGGGAGTCAGACGGCGGATCGCACTATATAATACCGAATACCGCCAAATCTATGGTACGACAAGGCAGACCCTGGCATTAGGCCGGGATAACGCCAGACAGAAATAAGAAAACGATGTGCTTATTGAACCATATGTAAATAAAGTTTTCTACGCACACCGCGATCTGCGATCGCGGTCTCTGGCCGCGATAAATGTTTCTAGTACATTTTGTATGGGATTACACACTGCCGCGATCTAGACGCCAGCGATCCGAGTGGTACGCGAAAGTCCGTCCGTCGTGGAAGGTACCATTTTGTCTATTTTCATCGCGGAAATACCAGCCGATATCCTACCACTAGACGATTGATGAAATAACACTCGTATATTCTTCTTCTAAATGCTCCCATATCCCACTCGCAATGGGGTCGGCCCAACATGTTTTTTACAACATATTACAGAAAGATGTTATTTGTAGTTTTTAAGACCGGCCGCCTGCCTGACGGCAACTTCTCTAGAAAGAAAACACCCAGACCGAAAACAAATATTTGCTGATCACACATACAGTTTATATCGGTGCGGGAATCGAACCCGCGGCACACCTACTGCGCTATGGAGTCTGTCAAAACCAGCCTAGTCTTAAATAAAATAGGAAAACTAAATGTTTCCATCGTAGCCTAGGTTTATGTTTGTGA
This sequence comes from Mimas tiliae, assembly GCA_905332985.1. Taxonomy (NCBI): domain Eukaryota; kingdom Metazoa; phylum Arthropoda; class Insecta; order Lepidoptera; family Sphingidae; genus Mimas; species Mimas tiliae. Next base: position 8,226,586 of record HG995240.1, on the reverse strand, counting down.
CTTTGAGACTTTGGATATTTGTTAATAAATCACACCTTAACGGCTGAAAGTAGTTTGATAAAATTTGGCTCACAAGAGACGATGGCCTGGGATATATATTATACTTTTTATCCCGGGAAAAGGCGTTCAAGTGAGCGGAACCGCCAGCAAAAGTTAGTAACACAATATATCAACTAGTAAACAATTGAACACAAGCCATGCGTTTAATGTTCTCGTAAAGGGAACAAGAGCAAACGATATGCTTGTACATGGCAGCTTATTATGTAATCAACCTCTTACGGTAATTAACTGTCTACAATTACAATGATGACCACAAACCGATGATTGCATTCTCAGTTATTAACCGACGAAAAAAACGGAGGAACTTCTCAATTCAACGCGTATTATATTTTTTTGTCTGGTATCTGGTAGCAAAGAGTGATCCGACTTTGATGATTCATTCATAGAAAATTTATTCATAGAAATAAGAATGTCAAAAGCAAAAGATTCGCTCAATTCGCTCAGTTTTCAATCAATGAAATAGAAATCTGCAATAACCCGATTCAACGTTGTTTAGATTAATAGTTACCCAATTTTATTTGTTCCTTTGGAGTTTATTTTTAAGTCGGTTTTTATTTGTATTTTAAAGTTTTTGTTTTACTGTTATAGTCATTTAATCATCTAATATATAAAATCTAATATATAAAATTCTCGTGTCACAATGTTCGATCCCATACTCCTCCGAAACGGAAAACTATTTTTTAATAGCGATATTAGTATTTTTTTCAAGCGCGTTTCTCACCGGGACTCGCCTTTAATCCTGGAAATAGGCATTCACGCGAGCGGAGCCGCGGGCAACAGCTAGTTTCGCTATAAAAATTTCATTCAAGTAGGTAGGTAAAAAGCATAAAACCCAAACTAAATTACATATGAGTGTACCGTATACTTAAAAAGTAAAAACATAAACATGGAAAAGCAATTTTCAAATTTACATATCCTACACACCTGTGGTCTTTGCTTGTAGTGTGTGGCTTCCTTTACTTAATTGATCGTATCGTAGTCGTGTGGGAACTGTGTATAGTTCCGGAATATAAATACAATAACAAAAATACAAATTTAATAAGAATTTTAAACTGTCCCAACTGCTTGTCCGGACACGGGCAATCTTTACTTAAGGAAGGGCTCAGGCTTATGCACGAAAATTTATAGAAATTGAGTAAGGTACTTATATCATAAGAATTAGCATTTATCATGTAATTGGAGTTAATCAATGAGATTCTATCTTCGTTTGATAGATTTTGCGAAAGTGTACGTGTAAATTGCAGTAAAGAATCGTCGACAACTACAATTCCGCAATCAAAATAGAGAGGTAAACATATTGCTTGTCCTGAATTTAAATGGATTCATCACGCTAAAGCTGACCAATCGCCGCGCGTCTTAAATGAGAGGATACGAAGTCTATTGTTCCATTGAAACAAAGTCGCACCTAAACCAGTCTCTAGTGAATAGCAAATTATTACTTCTAATTCTGCCACCACGCAATGTGTAAACAAACATTCTTTTGTTCCAGTTTGAAGGACATTGAGACGTAATTACTAGTCATGAGCTTGAAAGATCTTAAAGCAGGGCCATGTACTACGTTCTGGGTGGTGTTGCAACTGTTATAGGCAGGCGTAGCCCTTATCATCAAGCGAACGACCTGCTCGTCTCGTCATTTAGGTGAATAAAACATTTTGATTACGTTACTTGTTGTAATTGCGTCATACAAATTCATTTAATAGATCATACAGATTATCTGCATCGAAATACAATTACAATAAATCTAATTAAACAACTTGTATCAATATCTAAATCTAAGAAGCAATCGTTCATAAATAATTGCATAAGATAAATCGGACAGCAATTATAAATATACAAAAGTTGCGCAACTATGAGGAAGTTACGTAGTAAAATTAAATGTCAAAGTGAAATCACAGAACTCACGATTTACATGTACGAATGAGATGTTTGTTCGACTTTACTTATTGCATACTATTATTGTTTTTTACTTATATGACGAGACGAGCAGATCGCTCGCCTCATGTTAAGCACCACGCCTGCCCATAATCAGAAGCAATACCACACAGAACTTTGAATTATAAAGCACTGCATGGCACTGCACTGCGCTCTTCACCCCGAGACAAGGTGTTAAGTCTCATAATGCCCAGTAATTTGACTGACTTCATTGTCCTTCGAACAGAAACAAAACGTGCTTTCACACTGTTGCTTGGCGGCAGAAATAGACAAAGCGGTGGTACCAACCCAGACGGCCTCTCGCATACGAGGGACCTACCACCTTGTAGCCTTATTTCTCTGTCCCTTATTTCTTATATCCCTGGCACGGCAAAGTGACTAATATAAATAAGTAATATAATGTCGAAAGTTAAGACATATTGCGTTCCACCACGATCGGCAGTATTATACCACCCTGAAGTTACTAGGTATTTACTAGCAGATGAGGAACTAAATGAGTCACTATAGCAGGTTTTTTACCATGTGTACCATGTGTAGTAACCTCAAAATAAGTTTCGGTTTCGATTCAGCCCTTGAATTATATTCACCTTATTACCGAAAATAATGCTATCTTAAATATTTTCCACTTAGCACTCTTAGAAAAAGCGGCGATAGACTAGCGAAGCGTAAAAAGGATGTGCGACACAGAGGTCGCCATCGGTCCCTATCCAAGGGATTACACCTGAATCGTCTTGAAGTTACGTGTGTACTCATTGTCAATTATTGATCGCTTACACAGTGAAGGAAAACATCGTGAAGAAACCTGCATACCTAGTGGGAAAATATAATACAGAGTTCATGTTATTTTCTTGAAGCTGTTAATTACCTAAAATCGGTGTATCCTTTTCCTTTACTGGCGTAATCGATTAATAAACCAGACAAAGGAGAAGAAATCATTCCGCCAATACTGCCGTAAACTCTTTGCATGCCATAATCTGCTTTCTGCTCTCTCACTATAGCGATAACAGCACCTTCAAACATTGCGAACGCTGTGCCTCCAATTATTCCGATAAATACTCGAACCTGGAAATCAATTTTTTTTATAGCATAGGCAAACGAGCAAGAGAGTCACCTAGTGGTAAGTGATCTTCAACGCCCTTGAACACCCGCAATTCCAGACGAGTTATGAATGCGTTGCCGTCAAAATAAGATAGGAATGAGGTAGAAATGATAGAGGGTATATAGCTACGGAATTCTCATTTAGCAAGTGGGTCACCTGATGGTAAGCGATCTCCACCGCCCATGTACGCCCACAATACAAAAGAATTATGGGCGCGTTGCCGACCTTAAAGGAAAGGGATAATAAGGGATTGGGAAGGGGAGGGGGATTTGGGCCTCCGGATATCTCACTCACCGTACGAAACGCAGCAGCAAGCTGCTACTTTACGCCGGTTTTCTGTGAGACAGTGGTAACGACCCGGACGAGCCGGCCCATTCATGCTGTAGACAAAATTGTCTACAGCGTGGCTCTTCCACTCGTAAACGTAACGCTGTGTACTTGCTTAATACTAAAGCAGACTTCCGATGGATGCGTCAAGCGTGAAACACGCGCGTCATTGAGCTTTTCTACTGTGCTCTACCTACACATATAAAACGATAATATAAACAATATACATAAGTACATCAGTGCCATCCCCGTTTTCCTACTTATCTCATGTCGATTGTGATATTTCTATTCATTTTTTACACAGTTTAATGATAAGGTAAACACACGTACAGACATGTCTATAGATAATTACCATAATATAGGTAAGACCTGTTAAGTATGTAGCGAGCCTTTAGAACGTATGGTAAAAATAATAAATAATAAATTGGAATTTAAGGGCGAGTTCCACAATATTCGAGGAAAATTTGTCTAGCAATTAACGTATAAGGTAATTATTTTTACGTAGTAGATATTGTATTCCCGTTGCGTCGATATACAACGTGTTACCAAAATCCAATTGTATTGATAGGACATAAATAAAAAAAACTAAATATCGAATTAGTAACATGTCGGTATTCGACTTGCAACTTTGGACAACACTAAATAGTTATCAATTGAGATTCAGACATTGACATCTTTTCCAATTCTTTAGGGCTCTTCAAAAATAAAATGTACAACTGGAATTAATAGTCTATTTTATTGTTTCTTTTTAATTTTATTTTAGTATCATATTTTTTTATTGTTCCACTCTTTTACTTTTAATTTACTTTAGTTTTGGATGTATTTTCAATATGTAAATTCCTTTTTTTATTACTATTAGTATAATTTTGTAATACATATACATGTTACTTACTCAGCAAATGTTATGCGCTCCATAAGTGTCGTGTATATCAGATTAGTTACCATAAGTAAGATAATTTATACCAAAATGTTAATATACATGATGTGGATGTGCTTTATAAATAAATAAATAAATAAATTGAGCTTTTGTCTCACTTCAGCATTGATAATATCGCTCAAGCACTTCACTTAATTTATAGGGATGTGATAGATTTTATCGATAGTTAAACGAGTGATTAAAATTAACGTGAAATATTAGGATTTCGAGATTTGATAAGTTACGTACATAAACAATCACTGTCAACTGTGTATGTAACGACCCTTAAATATGTAACATGTTGTATATGTCACAGGGTGACCAAGTGTGACGTTTGTATTAAATGAACGTGTCATATTTCATTTCGTATGTAGCATTTAGTATATGCGCCAAAATAAATACATACATATTAGGTAGTATAATTATTTAAAACTTCGAACATACGCCAAAGGGAATTAATTACCGCTTGCACGCTGTTTTCAAGTCTATTTTAGTTCTTTAGAAGCGTATCTCAAATGGATACTTCCTAAATTGGCTGTTTAATATATTAATTGGTGTGTAACATTTAAACGGATATTGTGAAATAATTCCTAAGTATTAGGTATACCTAATTTTAACACTTACGGCCTATTTCACACGCTTATGTATTATTACTGTTTTAAGAGATGTTTAGATCAATATCTGTGTGTCTAACTGAGGTACTCAAGGCTTTGTTCGCCCGAACACGCCTAATGAGATCCTTTCCAAAATTATAATAAATAGTATTTACTCTAAATAATACACATTCGACATCTTTGATAGCACTAGCGGATCCAAGGGGAGGGGGATAAGGGGCTCAAGCCCCCACCCCCCAAAATCATTTGACTAATCTCAAATTAATCTTGATATTATCCTACTTTCTTAGTACTACCCACGATATAATTGTCATCGCTTATCCTTACTTATTCCATTTTAAGTAGGTATAGTAGGTATATTTAGAATTGTTTTAATTCTAATTTTGGGTCAAAACTCCCCCCCCCCTAACCGGATCCTGGATCCGCCACTATTTGATAGTCTTAACAAACTTCAAAGTTTAAAATAAGGTGTAGGTATCGTTCCCAGAATATTGATAGCCAATAGGTATTCATACAAGGATAAAATTATCGTTGTTGCCATTAAAGATTTAATCGTGTCCATGGTGTATCCTGACTTATGGTCTCCATAATGTTATAAACGGCACCTAAATAATAACATAACCAGCCCCTAGGGCACACACCTCTAACTTCTCGAAGTTAGGGTGCATTATTGTGGCGCAAGCATAGACCGCTCCTTAAATCGGGACTATATTATTATTATTTAAATGATACAGTATATTCTTTCTACCTGACATTATTCCAGCTTAGTGCCAGGGTCCGCCTCCCTACGTAACGCTTCCACTTCGCCTAATCTTGACCATCTTCCGTGCCTAGTGAGACCATTGGCTCCATCGAAATAAGATAACTAGAACTATTACTCTCATATGAAACTGCCAAAAATACGGCTCCAATTACTTACACATGCAAAGGTGATCACTCATACACGCAACTAAAATTAATGAACGTTCACAATCAACTTTATTTCATAGAATTTAATGTCAAAATATTAAATTTCTAAATCGAGATAAGATGTTCTGCACCGCGCAAATTTTAGACGTAGTAGGTAAGTGTCAACTAGAGATCATGAATCATTTTTTATGAATTGATAAATGAACGAGCTGTACAGACTTTTATAGCCCCGCCCCCTTGCACAAAGTTTTGGTGAGGTAATTTTTTGCTTGAGTTACGTTTCTTGACATCTTATTTCGATGATTTGCTCTCTTATTTCCCTGTACTACTACGTTAAGCCAGCGCTTTTTGCACTGGCATTTGCGATCGAAGTACTCCTGTGGTTTTCTCAAAACGTGACCAAACCACCTTAAGTGACATTCATGGAGTCACCTGCCACGTCGCGGACACCAAGACTTCCACATATGTGCTTGGTACGTATATGATATAGTCGTGTAACGTTGCACGTCTACCACAGCATCTTCATTTCCACAACGTAGATCTCTTTAACACGACGCCCAAGGGCTAACCCCATTTCAGAATTCAGACCAATACGAAGGTACCAAGAGTAGGTACAGGCTAAATAATACAACAGATACAAGAATATATTATATGAGAAATTATATACATAGTACTATATATAATCTAATTTCCATCATATTATATCTATTTATTCGTCATCTGATTGTCTTTCAAACTAAATCTTTGTTAAATAATAATGTAATTCCATGATTTAATAAACAATTGTATTTATTTATAGAAGACGGAAAGGTACCTACTACTAAACCAATGAAATTACTGGCCATTATGTGACTTAAAAACTTATGTCTCTGGGTGACACAACACAGTCCAGTGGCATGCAGTGCTTTGTAATTCAAAGTTCTATGTAGTGTTGTATCTGTTTATAGACAACTGTGGCGCTTACCATCAGGCGAGCCACATACTCATTTCGTCATTCAAGCTAATAAAAAATAACTACGTGTTCTTGGATCTTGCCAAATCACCTTCACACTAAAGTCATATGTGTACATTAAACACATGATTGATATCAAACATAAATGCAAAAAAAACTATACATACAACTGCTAATATAAGTTTTTTTTCTATCCAGCTAGTTGGTTTTACATCTCAGTGTAATGCGTAGTCAATAGTGATGATGAATTTACCTTTACAGGATGTTTATTGGTAATTTCCTACATCTTGCGATGACACAATAATAACATACGCTAAATTAAGTAATGTGTGTCAATTAGTTGTAGAGTTATACCGTGTAATCATGATTTGTAAATTATTATAAACGTATATGTATTAACACATATGAGTAAAATATTGAATTATAAATGTAAATTTCATGTGGCCTTATTTATAAACATTGTATAATGTATCTATTATTTAAATGCGCTTCAATAATCTTCATTTATGCGAATAATGCCCGGCCATCAGGGTCTGTCAGGCACTCACGTAAAAACTAAGCATTTACTATCTAATGTGACAGATTTGTTAACCGATGAAAAAAGTTGGAGATTCTCAATTCGCATAACTCCGCCGAATATGGACTGATTTCGATGACCCTTTTTCATTCGGAAAAGTATAGCTCAAAATTAATTCCAGGAAGAAATTCCACCGCTGGAGAAGGGAAATCGGTGATGAAAGGCTAAAACTTGGGTCGATACTATTACACCTGATTGGATAGTTAGGAATAAAAAGCACCGACTCAAAATTGTTTTTTTTATCCTTTTAGATATTTTTGGAGTCGGTTTTACTTTTTTTTAAGTTTCTATATTACATCATAATTAGCATAATTCGTTCATATTTCCCAAATATAAGAATATTGCCGGCACATAATTTGTATCATAGTACTGTGCGTGACAGCCTCTGTGGCGCAGTGGGCGAGTAGCCAGCTGCGAAGCGAGAGGCCGTGGGTTCGATTCCCACACAAGACAAATGTTTGCCTAATCCACAAATATTAGTTTCGGGTCTGGGTGTTGTGGGACCGCAAGTCCCTCGTAGTTCCCGATACCCACGATACAGGTTAACCTAGAGTGGGGTCAGGACTATGTGTGTGACAGTTGTTGGGTGTATGTTTATTTCGGTAAGGCTCTTCGGCTCTCTGGGTGTATGTACATAATCATCGATTTACCTAATAGACGTCGTCAATATTCCAATTTAAAAAAAATATGAAATAACTTAAATTGCATTTTAAAATTATAACACTGAAAAGTCGAAAATAACAATTTCTAAAGGTTTTTTCAGATTCGGTGCCAGTGCCGGTGCCGGTGCCGGTGCCGGTTAACTGATATTGCAGTTGAAATAATTTTTTGGAGTCGGCTTTTATGTTTTGTTTATGCTTATTTTACTTTTCAATTATTATTAGTTCTTAGTAAATACATTTATAGCGTGTAAATTCCCATACAATAGGTAATAACTCAGTCGCGACAAGTGTGCTGTTATCATGGTGAAGAGTTAATTTTTTTTACTCCGTACTCCGTCTTTAGATTTTAACCAATTTTAAAAGGGACCCATTGCAGCTATACTCTACTGAATATATTTTTTTTAACAAAAATCTACAAATGGCAAAGAAATCGATATAAATACATGAAAAGGAAAAAATGCCGATTGAAGAACTTCCTCCTCTTTTGAAGTCGGTTAAAAATTAAATAAAATGTAACATTCTCGCCGTTTATTCCGTTGTAGTATGGCGCGAGCCTAATATATAAAACTAATTAAACACTCCACTGCTTCTCAATACATCTATAGTTTTTTTTAAACAGAATTCACAGGTTGTTTATATAGACTAGAGTGACTTTTAAGTTTAATGTAAAGGTCATTCGTCACCTATGGAAAAAAACCCACGGCGGACGCAAATTAAATATACCAGAATGTAGATCACGGGAATCTTATAAAGTAATAATAATAATAGCCCCGTATAAGTAATACTAGCCCCGTAGTTTACACATCCCACTTCTGGGCACGGGCCTTCTCTACTGAATGAGAGGGGTTAAGCCTTAGTTAGGCTATCCTACATCCCTTAGTTAGGCTATCCTACATCCCTTAGTTAGGCTATCCTACGAAACCCTTTTACATCGTACCTGTACCTGTAATACGTCGTCATCTACGCTGTCAGTCTCTCTGTTCTACCTTGAAGAAGGCGTTATTATGGAGGATTTCATAAGAAATAATAAAAACTAAAAATATAAGTGTGTGGTTACGGAACCCGCGGTGCGCTACTTAGACTCGCACTAGACCGGTTTTTATGCCTTGTCAAAACAAATATCCAGAAAATTGACACCACAGTAGATTTTTTTAAATAGTTACTGTATAATTATTCTCCATAGTATTTTCTTATTGCGGAGGCCGGCAAACTAGCAAGCAGGTCACCTGATGATAGGTAAGCCCCGCCGCCCATGCACACTCATAACATCAAAGGAATCTTCGGTGCTTTAGCTCTTTCTTTCTAAGTTTCTCTCTAAGTTTTATAGGTCTGGAAATACTACAAGCGAAAGCTGGTTCCACAAAGACATTACACGGTGAAAAAAAATATGCCAATCAATTAATTATATACAATGAAAGGTCACAATATTCTAATTTAAAACTATTTTAGTTATGTTCGCTGCTCTTCGCAAAGCGAGTCAAAAATGCTTAATGACCTTTAGGAGAATAAATGTACAGTACAGGATAAAGACAATTACGAATAGATATGAATCGTAAGAATGTTATATAAGAAGAATGTTAAGTCAGTCATAATGTCCAGTAATTTCACTAGCTTTAATGTCTATTGTCCATAATGAGGATTGGGAAGCGGAGGGGATTTGAGCATACAACGTGGCTCTACCATTCATATCACTCTACACAAATTAACTAGTATCGGTTTTTTTTCTTTTATTTGTGCTGAGAGACCTTGCTTCTTGCCAAATGCTATTCTAGGTCGACGAGAGGTAGCGTAGAGGTTTCGATGAGTAGACAAGACAAAACTATCTACAACGTGGCTCTACGAGTACCACTCACAACAAAATTAAAACCATTGCTGATGTACGTGCTATAAACGATCATGGTGAAATATAAAAAAAATGTTTATATACTCTATACATAAATATATTGACACTCTATCTAAACTATGGATCGGAAAAAATTGCATGAACTAAAGGAGGCCTATACCTAGCCGTGGATACAGGCTGATGCTGATTAGTTCTATCTGGAATTTTTATTCAAGAATAGGTACTCTACTTTTTTTATTACCCTGAATGACAAACGAGGAGGTCGCTTGCCTAGCACACAGAACTTTAAATTACTAAGTACTGCCATACGCTAGACACCGCGAGTCATAATATGTTATGTCTCATAATGCCCAATCATTTTACTGGCTTCAATGTCTTTCAAACCGAAACACAACAGCGCTTACACACTGCTGATTGACGATAGAAATGAACATAGCGGTAGTACCAACTCAAGCCCTTCGCATACGAGAGACCTACCGCCTAGTTATTATATCATGCGTGAGGTTTCTTATTTCCGTAAATGTATGCCAAAGTTCATGCGTAATAAGTTGAGTGTGACAATAGAAACGTGGTAGTTACTAGCTAAGCTCGCAGTGATCGGGGACAAGGCCGTAGCATGATTTCGAAACACGATTTACTCGCGCCCGCATGTGCCTAAAGTCACATACCAAAATGTACGTCAAGACAAGCAAATATGGAAAACACAAGAATGCACTAAGGTTTTGTTTAAAACATGAAATGTATGAAACGTAGAAAACCGACTTTAAAAGAAAGGGATAATTAAGGGATTCGAAAGGGAAGAAAAATTGGGATATCACTCACCGTACGAAACGTAGCAGCAAGTCGCTACTTTGCGTCGGTTTTCTGTGAGACAGTGGTAACGACCCGGTCGAGCCGGCCCATTCATGCTGTAGACAAAACTGTCGGCAGCGTGGCTCTACCGCTCATATGACTCTACACAAATTGACGATTATCGTCTTTTTTCTTTAACTTGTGCTTTGAGACTTTGCTTCTTGCCAAATTCCATTCTAGGTCAACGATAGGTAGGTACCAAAGATATTTTGATGAGTAAATTTGTGTTTATCAAAATATTATAATGTGGCAAAAATGTATCACAAGATTGAATTAAAAACATGGGATTTTTTTACATTTCAAAAGGATCATTAACTTTCACATGATGTACTTTCAAAGGTAGGTGAGAAAAGGGTTCAGATAGACGGACAGACGGACGGGCAAGAAAGTAATCCCGTAAGAGTCCCGTTTTCCTGTTGAGGTGCGGCATCCTAAGAACGAAAAATGCCCATTAGACTAATCACTATGTTTTTAGGGCCCTTATCTTAAGCATTCAATAAATGGTAACCTACATTTGATTTCTCCATATTACTAACGTCGTTTAATGTATCAAATAAGGGAAGAAAACCGCTCTCGTTGTACCAATTACCCAGTTACCTAGCAGCTGCCAGCTATATTATAGCGACCATGTTAGTAAGTGGTGCACCTATACAATGAGGCTTTTCTGTTTTTATAAGGACTGTATTCATAATTAAGTCGGTGAAGACAATAATTATGCAGCTTGATATTTAGACTACAAGTGCAACCAACTTATATTTCAAATCAAATAGATACTTAGCTGATGGTTTTTTTTCTATTGCATAAGATTTTACTGAGATTTTTTTTATATCATAGGCTAATAAACGATTCAGTGGGACACCTGATGGTAAGTGATCTCCACCACCCATGTACGCCCACAATACCAAAAGAATCATGAGCAAGGCGCTCATGATCGATCGACATGATCGAGCTCATGATTTGGATCGACCTTAAAATAAAGGTATTGGGAAGGGGAGGATTTGTGCCTAGCGATATCTCACTCACCGCACGAAACGCAGCAGCAAGCTGCTACTTTATGCAAGTTTTCTGTGAAACAGTGGTAACAACCCGGACGAGCCGGCTCACTCACTCACTCACTCTACCACTCAAAATTATAGTTATACTTTATAGATATGAATATTGAAATAGTCAAATCCAATTATCCAAACATTCACAAAATGTATGCCTGCTTAGTACATTATCATATTTGTAAATAAATAACTGCTGTACAAGTTTATGTAATACTTAAGACATATTAAATGAAGTAGGTTAAAAATAACGGCAATGCACTTAGCGCCACGGTAATTTTCGACCATTATCAAAAAACCAATTAATGTACAGTCAACAACAAAATTCATTTAACACATACAAATTTCCAAAACCCTATACATCGTAGGATACATTTTAAGTCGGATAACAGTATTAGTGCTAAACTAGTGATAAAATTGGATAATCATCGTAGAACGTCAACATTTTCTGCAGCCTATCAAAAGTAGCTTAACACTATCGTATTGAATTGAATTTTAAGAACAAATTCAATTGTAATTGTAAGTGGCAATATAGCAACTTTCATATTTTATAAACAATATAAACTATAAGGTTAAAAAAGTTATACGCTCTTAAACTTAGCTCGTAATCTGGTGTTCAGCTAACTTTGATCTTATACCATGTTCATCCAATTTGACGCTAATCTTATTGAGCGACTTTTATTCACCTTACGATATATAGGGGTTTTGATTAAGATGTGTTCATCGACTTTTAGTATAGACTGTACAAGTTCATGATACTTAAGTATAATACAACGCAATTACAGTTTATTTTACAAGTTGTTACACATACGGTAGCTTAAGGGAAGAAGGTTGATAAAGGACCAAAATACCTACTGATTGAACCATGGGCGGGGGCTTCGTTAGGGGGGGATGGGTATGTAGCCCGAAAATGAGTGGTTAAAAAGTTATTTGATGTAAATCGACTCTTGGGCCAAACTTCGCAACTGCAGCTAAACTATTGTTACGACTATTTAGGTCGTATTTCTCTTTCTAAAATAATAGCAATAGTGCGCTTTTCAAACTACCACATAACTCAGAGTAAATACTTTGTAGCATTCGAAATAAATATAATGTAAAAAAAATGGTATTTTTACCCAAAACTTTAGAGACCTCTAGAATATTCTTTGTTTAGATTATTTCATAAAAATGCGCGCGTTCATGGTGGATATTACTTAACTCTCCAAAATTAATTAGGCTAGAAGCGGGGGTGATTAAAAATTTACTTGAAAAGGGTCAAGAGCCAAATCGTGTTTTTTTTTCATGACATTATGCTCCTGTATAATTGACAGCACGGGGTGCGGCACTATGTAGTAATTTTAAATAATAGCACCATGGAACTCTGGAGAGCAAATAATGCCTAATAACTAGTAACGAAACAGTACAAATTAGTTACTACTACTACTGCTATTTTTTTTTATAATAACATAATTTCTTCTATCAAACTCAGCTCCGCGTAATGTTCCATACATTTTTTATGATGTGATATGGCATTGTTTTTATTTTTTTGCGTCAATAAACACAATTCGTTCATTGTAAATAAATGAAATGAAGACCTTGTTATGACATTTCGTAAAAATACATCGATCAACAATTAATTAATTATTACTGGCAACAGACAACAATGAAAAAATCTAAGATATACTCCATTGAATATTCACTACATTTTTCTTGGACCATTGTCCAACTGATTCCTAAACACCTACCGCTTGTTCATTTCTGACAAACTTTAAATTGTGTCTGAAAATTGATATAACAACTGGTATAGACGAGTTACGTGTGGTAGAGCAGCCGGCTCAATGAGATTGCGAGCAATAGGACACGGACCGGCCTCGGTCGCCCGATATCAAGTTCGCCATTACCCAGTTAAAGACGATTAGGCGATAGTCTTCTCATCAACGGATGCCTGCTCAATCTGCATATGCTTGTGTTGCTATACCACGTGTTGTACGTAAACTTAGTCAACTGACAAGTCACATGACACGCTACGTTATTTTTCAATCATTAGAATCGTTATTGCATTGCACTAGTTAACAAGATGTATGAACATATGTACTCTTATGTAGCAATGATATCTATTATACTACTTCACAATGTTCGAGTAAAATATAACCACCAATAATAAACGTAAATATAAGACAGTTATTTTTGAAAGTACCTATCTAGTAGACCTTTTTCTTTCGTAATATATGTCGGACTGTGACTTTTGTATTTGAACGTTCCATATTTTATGTGATAATGATAACATGCATTTACCCAGAGGTAGTGAAACAGGCGCTGAGACATACGAGTACATGTACAAATATTGCGTTATTGGTAAGGTTATTGAAGGCCAGTCAAATAGTAGTTAAGAGAGGAGTCAGTCACAAATTATATGTATTTAAAGTCTTAGTTGTTAATTCCGGAAGAAATTTGCAAAAAGCCCAACCTCAAATGTTTTAGCTGGCTTTGGAGAAATTATCTGGCGAAAAGTTAGCTATTAGACAACCTTGAAATATTGTTCAGCAATCTGATTACCCCAAAAAATTGTGAACAGCCCGACGACATAAATTATGCGCATTACCATTGTTCGGATTTTACAAATTAATACAAAGATTCAATGAACGCCCGGCCATCCGGTTTTGTTCACTCAAGAGAAAAATACGTACCTACTTAAAGGGGTATACTAGGTATCTAGGTCAACACCATCACATTTCTAAATATTCGATGATTGCCAAAGCGCATAATCGTAGTACTGTACGTTGAACATTATAAAAACCTTCGAGTTTCTCTATTTAAAAAATGAACTATGTCACATAAAGTTCTACGCTTAGCCAATCTTACCCCCGTATTTATATACATTACATACTATGAGGTCCCAAATTGCTCGGCAAAGCATAGTGGTGATTTCTGTAGGTACACATGATTGGTCTGTTTTTGGCGCAAAACAAAAACCGATCAATCACGTGTACAGAAAACACTTAAGAAAGAGCTCACTCGAGTGTTGATCCTAAATACGGGCGTTAATCGTTTACGCATTACTTAGTATGAATATGCAATCAATCTCAAGATATCCGTAGTACTGTATATCTTATTATACTTTCAAAAGAAACAATTTCTTTTAAGGCGATGATCGAGCAGCTAGTAAACCCGAGAGCTCACTGGTATTCCCCCTCTCTACCACTTAGCGCGGTTTTCATTTAGAGTGCCGAGCCTGGCTCCATCCATCTTCATTCATAGATACGCTGCTAAACCCTTTGGTTCGCCAGTCTGTTACGACCAGTCACCGCTGGTAAAAAAATCGGCATTTTTATCTCGGTATTGGCTCGTACGTCGCGTCGATCACACGCTTCATTGTAAATATAAATTGAAAATTGTTAATCAAGTACTATACTAAAATAATTTGTATTGAAAAATACTTACAGCAAGATAAACCCAAAATGTAAATACAGGGTCGAGTTCTAATTGCTGTTCCTTGTTTTTACATAAACTTTTACGAGGCGCTAATCCTGTGCACGCAGTTGAGCATCCTCTCAGCTGTCGAGAGCCTGTTTGCACCCAAACTCCTTGTTCACTAAGAACCTGAAATATAAGAAAACCTCACAATAGCACCATAGTGTCAACAAAGCTATATAACATAAAACCTACGCTCGTATTCTCGGAGGGATAGGCAGAAAGAACTACACTAGTACATCCACGTTTAAGTAATGTACGCCCACGGTTCACCGAACTTATTTCCGCCCCATTAAGTGATAAACCTTCGCAACAATTTTGAATGTACTTATACGAGGTCTGTCAACCCACTTAGGCCAGTGTCGTCGACTAAAGCACGTGCCCAGCAGTATTACACTTTAAAATACACAGGGCTGGTATTATCTTTAAGCAACAAACCTCGTCATAATAATCCTTGCAAGTAATGTTATCAACTCCATCAAAATCATCGTCTAACTTAGTAACATTTCCACTAGACACAGCTTTAACCCAATACTCTCTCACGTCAAGGGGTATTGTTTGAGCATTATGTGAAACCCGAACACGCAAATTATTCCCCTTATTCTCGTCCTGTCTTTCATTGAATATATTGTTTATCCCAAACACGCATGTCGCATTATTCAAGTTTCGAGAACATTCCATCTGATATAACCTCGGTGCTGGGAAAAATATCCCACGATCGGAGACTTCTGATATTGTAGTATTGAAGTGGGGGTCGTTTGTCATTATTCGTGAAGTGCTGTGGTCTTTCTGCGGCGTCTTCTTGCGAGAATCTTGTGTTGACACTGTGTGGCGGAATAATACGCGTTCTCCGTCGACTCGTGATTGAAGATGAACGTCGTAAAACGGCGTATGCAAAACATCCTCTAATTCTTCCAAAGATCTATCTTCAGGCATTTCGCAAAGAAAGCCACATGATGATATACTGCAATTAAATATACTCAGGTTATTTACTGGCAATTAAAACAATTGCCATTATACCAATTGAGTACCCACGTTAAATTAGTGTCATAAGAATATGGATGAAGTGGTACACATGTGTAATCTTGTATGTGTCGTAGTTTCAATGCAGACTCATCACAGATTGCTAGGAGTTCAACTTCTGGAGGAAATGTAACGGTGATGCGACCAACTGGTACCGTCAGCAAGAGCAGAGCTGAAACGCCGCCGAGCACCGAAGACAACGCCAACAGTAACTGTGGGAACGTCGCTAATTTAATACTCATGATTCAAAACTACACCACTGCGATAATATTCTTAAACTTATTATATACATTAGCTTTAGAGACTGTTGACTGACGATGTTCAACTAGATTTTAACAACTAGTATTATATTAGTATTATATATATAACAGTATTTAGTATTATATATATACATATATACGCACTCACGCCTGTAATCCCCGAAGGGGTAAGCAGAGGTGTAACCAGTACATCTTTTCGCCGAGCGTATCTCCGTCCCATGATGTGATAGGGGGCAAGCCTATCGCCATACCGGACACAATTCCAGACCCCGGGCTGATACTTAGCATTTCGTAATAGAAAAACCCAATATCACATTTACCCGACCCGGGGATCGAACCCGAGACCTCAGCGTCAGCCTCATCGTAACGCGTACGCATTAAAACTGCGCGACTGATGCAGTATTATATGACCGATGATTTTAAAAGTACTCATTTGACAACTTTTAGACACAAAATTTCTATACACACAGAAAACACCGCGCCGCTTATGCCAGCAGATTTCATGTTGGCGAGTCAGTTAGCTTCACATCGTTACAAGTCGGAAAATTTTGTCAGCATAATATGTCACACACACTCACAGGGTGAGCAACTTTGTGTTGCTAGTTAGTGATTGATGAAACTGTGGAAAGATTTCAAAAGAACAAGCCTTCGACATTAAACCGCTGGGTTATATCGGCGCAGCCGGTCGTGCGAATTCGGTGTGTAAAGCGCATAGCGTGACTTCTCTTTGAGCGTATAAATGCATGTGACATATTTTATTTGATGGTTAAAAGTGCGTTCACACTTCCGTGACATTTCGCCGCACCGAGCCGTGGCATTTTACGTAGCTTGTTTCGCTAATATGGGCGAGAGTCGTAATATGCACTGTGTCATTTTGCAATGAAAAAAATTACAAAACCTTAAATGACATGTCACGGTGAAATGTTACAGCGCCTTAAAGGGCTCCGTACCATTTGGTTATAATATAGGTAACATTTGACAACCGTCCTCACTTAACGTTTGTCACGAGTGTTTGTCCCAATCACGCTTCTCGATGCAGCGAAATATCACAAGTCGTCTCGTCCTTTAACATTTACTCAGACACGATGTAAGCGGCCCTTAATAATAACATTTCATATCGATTATCTGCAAAAAAATATTATAGACACAGAGTACACCTTACATTTATTACCATAGTTATCAAGCTGAAAACACAAGAAAATGTATACATAATGCTTAGCGAACGCAACGACTCGTATAATAAAGGTGGATCGAAAAAGCTAATAACAGTGAGTAATGGAAAAACAGGATGTAGCATTATGAAGAGTGATCGGCAAAACTGCTACAAATTGACATTTTAGATACAATTATTGTAGACTGCACACCGCACGACGAATGTCATCCGGAATAAAGCCATTGGCTGGAGGGCACAAGCCCCTTGCCAACAAGCGGAAAATATATCAAGTACCTTGGTATACGTCTACCTACTTTGCATTGTACTAAAGTGATGCTATAAACATCCCGCAATTATGTTCCCATGGTTGAATTCATATTTGTCAAACCTCTTGTAAATATTGTGTTTATTTTTTGGGCACATGGAAGACCAGCGTCGCGACTAGCTCGCAACTTGTGCTGAATGAGGCCCATTTGCACCCGTACCCATGACCTTCGGTACAATGCACGACACGCCACTATAACTTTTGTCATATTTTTTTGTTGTAATAAAGTCATAATATGTAAATTAGTACTCATATGTGATAGTGTGGTGTGCAATAAATGATTTCTATTTCTATTTCTATAATTTATCTATACTTATACTCCTTGGATACATATTAATAGATACAATAATAACATTCCATTATGTACACATAAATGCATCATATTTTTCAGTTAAGAAATGCTTATTTTTGACAGCGTTCCATGAAAAGAGAGGTCATGAGTTCAAACCACGCACCGAAACAAATAAGTATTTGTGTGATCCACAAATATTTGGAGTGGACGAGCCACGCTGTAGACACTTGTGTCTACAGCACGAATGGGCCGGCTCGTCCGGGTCATTACCACTGTCTCACAGAAAACCGGCGTAAAGTAGCAGCTTGCTGCTGCGTTTCGTACGGTGAGTGAGATATCCGGAGGCCCAAACCCCCTCCCCTTCCCAATCCCTTAATTAACCCTTTCCTTTAAGGTTGCCAACGCACCCATAATTATTTTGGTATTGTGGGTGTACATGGGCGGTGGAGATCACTTACCATCAGGTGAACCACTTCCTCATTTGCCGGCCTATGCTAAAAAAATGTTTTCTTGTAAAAGGTTCTTGAACTATAAACCTCTTGTAGTGCCTCACACCAAATGTACAGACAGGACACCTGTCATACTGCGGGATAAGGACTGTATTTATGTTATATAGGTATTACATATAATATCATACTAATCATAATTAGTAATGTAGGATTTTAAACTATTACATAAACATTATTACAATAAAAACAATATAATATTAGTAGTACGTATGCTTTTTATTAAAGGTTTTTAATAGATAGATATCATTGATGACGGCACTGACGATTGTGTCTGTGTTCAGTGATCAGAAGTCTGCTTCATTATCAACCAAAACTATTTAACTCGGCAAAGTGGTCATACAAACGACAAGTAACATAACGAATGAAGATTTGAATAATCAGTGGCCGCTTTACATTGTATTCCGATGTTTGGAACGATTCATAGTGACGACGGGTAAATCTAAGTCCTCAGACGCTAATTTGTAAGTGGAAGAGTTGTGACTGTTTTGTCAGCAGCATGAATGGGTTGGCTCGACCGGTTTGTTACTACTTTCTCACAGAAAACCAACGTTAAGTAGCAGCATGATGTTGCGTTTCCGTCGGTGAGTGAGATATCTGCAGCCCCAAATCCCTTCTCAACCCCTTAATCAACCCTTTTATTTAAGGTTGGTAACACCTCCTTAATCCTTCAGGAATGTTGGATGTTCATAAGCGGCGAAGAGCACATACCATCAGGTGGCCCACTTTCTCATTTGCCAGCGTCTGCTATAAAGTAAATAAATATGTCTATCAATATGCTCAACATCTGGCCTATTTGCATATTCAAAGAAACTGAAACATGTACCTAACCTAATGATGATACTCATTGACATACAGAATTTCACTCCGAAGCTAATCCTGGGTACGACCTTATAACGCATCAAAATATGATCATAATAATATTTATTTGTGTTCAACTTCTTTGGGTTTCGATTCTACATCAACTGAAATATACGTAAGAAACATGTTTTTTACAGATGAGAGGAAGATCTCACGTATTCTATTGTTACATACTTACAACTTACAAGCACAATATTTACGTCACAGTAACTAAAAAACAATATAAATACTTATAGGAAACTCGTAAAGCATAACAAAATATGAAAGTACGATTTTAAAAGCGATTCTTAGGCAGGTAGTGGGGACAGGTAAAAATGCATAATTCCAATCGAATTCCAACAATCCTGTTTGCGAATGTCACTAAACATGTAAAAAACAAATTATAATTACGTTAGTGTTGTATTCTTCGTTTTTTATTAATTAGGCATGAGTGCATATTGTGTCGCGTCAGTAAATAGAATTGTGTATGCAAATGCAGCGATAGCGAGCCAATTTGAGAAGCTATGGTCGTCATTGCCACTTCCGGATCGACACTCGAGGCTCATCGCTCGTCCGCTAGTCCGCGCATGTTTACTGTGGAGCGAAGAGTTGATGACGCACGCACACGGTTCCCTACACGTACAGCTGTTATACCTACTACGATAAAAGTTTGGTGTGCGCTTCGCAAATCTACTTTTTACCAATTAGTACGAATATACAAATTGGTATCCCGGTCAGTCACTCAAGAGAAAAATCCTATTAATATAAATGTGGAAGTTTGGATTTTGGATAATTGTGCGTTTGTACGTTTGTAAATTTAGATGTTTATTAATTAATCTCGCCTAAAGGGCTGAATGTACTTGGATGAAAGTTGGCACACAAGTAGACCATAATCTGGATTAGGACAAATCCTACTTTTATCCCAGAAAAAACATTTACACAGTTACTTTTATCACATTTATTTACGAGTGCACAGCAGCAAGCAATAGCTAATATGCACATAATCTAATGTTTTTACAGAACTGTATCAATCATGATCACGCGTTTATATTTCCGAAACGTATAACTTTAATCGTATTCCTGTATATGCATGCCAATAAGTAAATGATACGTGGAATGGTCCACTACATCAGACTACAATGCAAGGTAAAGGTTATTGTAACCAGAATTGGTCGTAAATTGCGTTACGGACGTTGTGGATTAACTTGATAATAATGAACCGGAACACCAAATAGAATACTTTATATACCTCGTATATAATGATAGGTACCAAATTAGAAGCACAATATGTTATAAACTTTAATTACAATATGACCTTATCGCATTCATTTAGATTATTCAAAATACCAATATTCAAAAACATAGTCCTGACCTTGACCCGACAGTAAGCAATTTTATTTTTTATCCTGGCAAAGTGTAGTCACACTGGACTACTACCTGATGTTAAATAAAGTTCAGTCCAAATATAATGTCGACCGTCAAGAGACATTGCGTCCCTCAACGGTCGGCAGAATTATGCCGGCCTGAATGTACTGGATACCGGCTGATCTCGGTACGCGCTCACCTGAACGAACCACTATGGCGGGTTTTTCACCAGTTGTACAGCAGTCGCTATCCAGTCGGGTATAAAAATATCTGGTACCCACCCACCAGCAAAAGCAGGAGAAATCTTGTGTCTTGGGTATTCAACCCCAATTATATGCAGAGCGTTTAGAGCATGACACAGATGAGAATATAAATAAAACTCTTGTTTACGAGATCGCGTCATACAGTTTAAAAACATAATTATATGACACAGCTTCATAAATATCAGTTTTCTGTTATATTCTCGCTTATGTTGTACTGGACACTCTCTCCATCATTTTTAGACTGTTTCCCCTTTGAATTCGAGGGACCGTAAGCATTTACGGTTTAGGCGGTAGAGCTTAGGTCGGTGAGTCGGCATATCTTCGACCTTCGGCTCGAAGATATCCGTAAACGAATTCTTTCTTTCTGTCTGGCGTTATCCCAACCGGGTTTCACATGTTAAAAACGTATTTACGGTTCACCCAAATATTTTTCTCTGTCTAAAAATCAAACCAGTTACATACTCGCTCGCTGAGCTATGAAGGCTGTCTAAAGGTTTTCTATGTTATATTATTACTAAACGTATGTAAGTGACTTACCCTGAAGTTACCAACTTTATCAGCAAGCATTCCTGCTAACGGGGGCATCACAATAGATATGACCGGCGTCACAGCGGACATGATCGCAGTTTCCTCTACATTGATGCCCAACTCTCTCATGTGTATCGTCAAATAAGGGTATAACACGAACAACGCTAAAAATAATGAATTCAGTAAGTAACTATATCTCGATGTTATCAAAATAAAGTAACCAAGAGAAAATATAGATAAAATAGAGCCTATGGTATAACTCAATGCTCTGACGTCAAGCAGGCGGCCGGTCGTAAAAGCTAAAAGCCAAATCTTTCTTTAACATGTGTTAAAAACATGTTACGCCGAACCCACTGCGAGTGGAAGAAGAAAAACTTAGAGCACAATGCTCGGTCGGGCTAGTACCACTGTATACTGTCTTACAGAAAACTCACGTAAGTGAGCAGCTTGCTGTTACGTTCCTTACGGTGAGTGAGATTTCCAGAGACCCGAATCCAAATCCCAATGGTCCCATTTGAATTTGAAGCCGAGATTCTACCCCTAAGGGGCTGAAATCGGAAAACAAAGACCAACTTTTTGGCATTAGTACACCGATTTAGGTCATACATTTCACATAAGTGTATAAAATAAAAACTCTTAACAAAAAATTAGGTCAAATCTAATGTAAACAATTTTAAGTCGGTGCTATTGTAGTTTAAATATTAGACAGTTACTGATATAACCTATAGCACCGACTCATACTCATTCATACTCATAGATTAGATTTGACGTAGTTTGAATATTGCTTTTTAGTTATTTAAGTCTTTTTTTTAATGAACACTCTTGATTATATTACTTTATATGGGATATTTTTATCTTTTCGGCGATAATCTACCTACCTCGATACAATCCCACAAAATTTAATATTCGGATGTTGTGCAACTTACTTGAGGCATGAACGAAGAATAATATCTTGAGCGGTATAAGTTTTTTCTGCTTCAAGTCGTCTGTGATCCGTTTAAAAAATGATCGTATGAACTGCATTGTGACAATTTAATTACTTGTGTACGAAATTAAAGATGTTGCCATGCGAAGTTCACGTCGGAAAGTTCTTTAATATGGAAATGTCCTCGAGTATATTAAACTCTTCTTGATTGTGATACATGGAAGCTAAATTCTATTGTTATTACCTGAAACAAAGTAAATGTAAAATACGTAAATTTAAATATATATTGGGTACATCTATATTTTGTTATTTATACTTTCAAGCAAATGCGGGAGAATTGTGGAAAGTTATTTAAAAAGTATATCCGGCGGCTCAAATCCCCGTACTCTTCTTCCCATATTAATTACTTTCCTTTAAGGTCACACGTCCATTATTCTTCAAGGGAGAAAGTTAGTTTATTTCTTCTTATACGAACTGTTTTGGTATTACTTTCGACGACTATTTATTTATTACGATGACGAACTTTTAGGATGGAGCGTTTTCTACGCTTGATTCGTTATAAACATTATTCCAGTCCAAGTCGGAAGTTCTTTATTTTTGCCTTTATGATTTTAGTTGTGTACCTGTTCTGGTGTTTTTATTGTGGGTGTGTGTGTTTAACATATGCATATGCAACATAATGGTCGGTAGAGTCAGTTTCGGAAATTGCGCAAGATATGGTTAATATAACTTTTTAATCTAATTGGAGTAGTTATTGCTGGGACCAGGCCGTGAACGCTTGCCAGGCTAAAGTATTCAGAGGGATCTATAACAGTTTGGTTTGAAGTTAGTATATAGCTATATTTATGTGGTATGTAATAGCTATAGTTGTTTTGTAAATCGCTAGGGATGTTATTTATCTAGGGATTTATAGCGAATATAGAAACGTGTTTATACGTCTAAAAAAAGAGTATCCCAAAAATGTAATAATTTGCGGAATATCTTTTAATACACAAAGAACTTCAGAAAATGCAGGCTCCGACTTCTCCGAGACATCCGCATTCCAAGTGGTTTTAAGATACGCCACTATAGTCTAACCCCCGCTCCGCGCCGTTTTAGTTTAGGTTACAAGAAGTAGAAAAATATGTATATAATTTGTCTGATGATTGTGGAATCATTCTGTGAGTATTATTACGTCAAAATAATAATATTGAGCCGCTGACACACAATGGTAAACGTTTCGAAGTTTTTTTTATGTTTAGTTTTCAAAATATTGACTATTTTGAAGCCATAGACAGTGACTTGTTATCACCTTAGAACATTTTCATCATTTCAGAGGTTAGGTCCGACTTATCCATGTTTAAAGTGTCTAATAGAGTATGAATTTGATTCGCCGAACTGGGGAATGTGTATTATACAGAAATCAATATTCAGAACATCAATATTGATGACGTGGGTCATTGTTGTAAGTAGAAATTTTACATAGTACAGTAGGCAAGCAATGACAGGTTAAACATAGTGACTAGCATTATCTATATTTTTGTGTAGTACAAAGTGGTGTCACAAATAGAGCTGTTATCGTTGTTATAATAAACTGAGCATTTTGTGTGCAACAGTTACAACAAATGTTTATTTAAGGCGTGTAGTATAATAAATTAAACAGAGAGCTGGTTACAGTTTTTGGAGTCTTGTTTTTTTTATTAGCTTGATTGACGAGACGAGCAGCAGGTCGCTCGCCTGATCGTAAGCTCCACGCGTGCCCATAAATAAAAGCAACACCCCACAGAAGTTTGAATTACAAAGCACTGCATGGCATTGGACTGCACTCGTCACCCCGAGAGATAAGTTGTTAAGTCTCATAATGCCCAGTAATTTAACTGGATTCAATGTCCTTTAAACTAAACAACAGTGCTTGCAAACTGTTGCTTGGCGCCAGAAATAGACAAAGCGGTGGTACCAACCCAGACGACCTCTCTCATATGATGGGCCTACTGGATACTCCCTTGACAAATTTAGAGAGAACAATAATAACGTAGGTACGTTTTTTATAACTACGTATCTCCTAAACACAGATGTACCGACGGTCGACGCAAACAAATTGTCAATGTATTTGGGACAGTGCGCGAATATTATTGTATGGAAACAGTACTAGACAGAATAATTGTGAATTATACAATGCCCTCAATGAATATATGTGATTTTACCACCTTTGTACGTACGACGGGCAGGTTAGAGACACGGTTACTCACTGTGCACGTTGCGCAAACAATAGACGTACACAATGGCTTGGCCGTAAGGAAACGGCATCATACAGTCATACGACTGATTATAGACATGGAAGAAAATCATTATTTGACGCCATTATGATTGACAGCCTCCGTGGCGCAGCGGGCGAGTAGCCGGCTACGAAGCGAGAGGCCGTGGGTTCGATTCCCGCACTGAGACGAATGTTTGTGTGATCCACAAAAATTTGTTTCGGGTCTGGGTGTTGTGGGACCGCAAGTCCCTCGTAGTTCCTGATACCCACGATACAGGTTTTACCTAGTGTGGGGTCAGGACTATGTGTGTGACTGTTGGGTGTATTTATTTATTATAACCATAGAAATACGTTGTGAACCTCATGGTGTCTCTGTTGTGCCTAATGGACAAGCCTAAACTGTATTCATTTTTATGTGACATCAATAAAGAATGGTTGTATTTATTTTGTCATAGTTCGATGACCTTTAGATACGGATGTGCATCGTCTATATAACCATAAGGTAATAAGTGCCGACCGAATGGTTCCAAGTGTTGAACTGCTGTTATGATAATATAGTCCTCCACAAGCCATATTCAGCCCCATTTTACAGACAGTCGAAATAAGTGTTAGGCTTAACCCAATTGAACTGAAGTCTCGTGCCACCTCGAGGACACCTTTTTTTAACCCACGACAAAAAAGAGGGGTGTTATAAGTCTGAGTGTGTACGGCTGTGGCACCGTAGCGACATAGATACATAATACAACTTTTCTAATGTGTCTATGGTAGCGCCTAATGGAATGATTTTGGGTGCGTTTTTTAATTTGAAATGTAATTTAATCGAGATGATTCGTCGCTATGTTTGAAGCCGTTTAAAAGTTATTGATTTTTTCTGATGACGTCGAGAGATTTTAACGGTAAGCTTACTTAAACAACTGAATGATGAGGCGAGCAGCACCTGGCATGACAGTCCAAAAACAGTAGCAACAACAACCAGGACACTGAATTACAAAGTACTGCATAGAACTAAGTACACTGCGCTCATCATACCGAGACATGCTCGCTCTTTATTATATATCCCACTGTTGGGCACGGGTATCCTCTACTGAATGAGAGAGGTTAGGCCTTAGTCCACCACGCTGGTCTAATGCCGGTTGGTAAAGTACACATACCTACGAAATTCTAATGGAGAACTTTTCAAATATGTAGGTTTCCTCACGATGTTTCCTTCACTGTTAATGCAAGCAATAATTATAATACACACGAAACTTTGAACAGTCAGAGGTACATGCTCTTGGGGCTGGTTTTGAACCCCATTCAACTATCGCTGCTTCTCCCAATATGCCCAGTAATTTCACACCCTCAATATTATTTAAAACGAACCCTCAATGCTTACACACTACTGCTTGACGGTAGAAATGGCGAAAGCGGTGATAACAACCCAAATGAAATAGTAGACATCATTGTGTAAGCCACTGTTACTACTTCATCGCCCGAATATCAAACTTTTTGTACTGCCCTCAACTAGTGGAACGCCATAATCACTCGCAATACTGAATAATTTTAATTTAATATTGTATAGCATAGGTAGTTCAGCAAACGAGCA
Organism: Mimas tiliae; assembly: GCA_905332985.1. NCBI lineage: Eukaryota > Metazoa > Arthropoda > Insecta > Lepidoptera > Sphingidae > Mimas > Mimas tiliae. Next base: position 8,200,046 of record HG995240.1, on the reverse strand, counting down.
GGTGATGGTCGATGGATATTCTATGTTACATTAGGTCTACATTTTCGAACTTCGTCGCTTCGTATCGTTTATAAAGGCCCTGGATCAGTCACTCAAGATGAAAACTTGTATGTAGGTACATAATCTAATGTTGTATCAGGTTTATACATCATATGTCCGTATTTTCGAAATATCTAAAAATTGCCTAAGCGCATAATTTCAATAGTTATTTGTTTTACACCTTATACAAACATACATACACACTCACACCTGTACTCCCCGAAGGGGTAGGCAGAGGAGTAACTAGTACACCCACATTTCGCAAAGCTTATTTCCGTCCCATGATATGATAGGGGACGAGCCTATCGCCATATAGATTTAGTCAGTTCCAGACTCCGCGTTGATACTTATAAATATTTTATGATAGTAAAACTCAATATCACTTAACCCGACCCGGGGATTGAACCCGAAACCTCAGCACAGCAGTCGTACCGCGACAACATCGCATTACAACTGCGCCGGCGGGGCAGTATACACCTTATAATTTTAAGAAAATACATTAGGTATAGGCAGTAGCTACTGTGAAGTAGGTACTTATGGCTACAAATAGATAAGATAAATTACACAAGAAGACTGTGCACTAAATAAACGTCTTGTACGGCACAAGAACTGTACGGTGACAAATTTGGATAGCTAGTTTAATATTTGCATACCTAAAAACTGTTTGATAACCAAATTACTCAGCGGTAAAAATTAAGAAAATGCTCACGTGTCGACAAGATGGGTTTACAAGGCTTGTGTCAAGTATGACATTTATAGCCCGCGCCTCATCACGATTGACCCAAAAACGTGAAATATTTGGTTGCGCTATGGTCAAAAAAATTACAAACTTTACACAGTATGGATCGGTAAACGAATAGATAGTGCCTTTGACTGTAGGTTGATACAGCCGGTAGCCCAGTAACCACATCGAGTAACTTTAGCCATAGTCAATTGTCAGTCATAGTCAGTTGGCCTTAGCGGGTTACTAAATCCTATATAAATAGAGATGTATTACATAGGCTATACCTACGTAGCTAACCATGGAGCTGCTCATTTTGAATATTTACTTGCCTCTGTGGCGTAGTTGTAATGCGTACGCAGTACGACTGCTGTTCTGAGGTCTCGGGTTCGATCTCCGGGTCGGGTAAAATGATATTGGGTTTTTCTATTACAAAATGCTTAGAATCAGCCCGGAGTCTGGAATTGTGACCGGACTGGCGATAGGCTCGACCCCTATCAGATCATGGGACGGAAATAAGGTAGAGGTGCCTCTACCTACCCCTTCGGGGATTACAGACGTCAGTGCGTAAGTATGTACTTTTTATATAGATTTGGCTTTTTTCACTTTGCTAACATTTTGTTTAAAATAAACATATTATGTTGGTATTTACTAACGTAGCGTAGACACTCAGCGTACTCACTCAAAACTCACTTAATTGGAAACGTTTTTTTATCATGAACGACAAATTTCTTTTGTCTCTCTTGTCCTATTTGAGTAGAATTTTTAACATGAGTCGCCATTGCTATCTTAATGAATTTTGTATAGGTAAGTTCTCCATGAATGCGAGCAACCAGTGAAAATTTCATTCTGGAGCCCTCTATATGAAAAGAAAACACGATGTTCCAACATTTTTATTTCATAATTTATAAAGCCATGGTTCTAAGCTGTATCATAGTCCGAAAGGCCCAATATTTGTGGTATTTGAGAAAAAAAACAACTGTAAACCTACCCAATAGTTTAGCTACAGCAGCAGTTGCTAAGTTTCAGGCGAAGTACAGGCGCGGCACTCCATTGTAAGTAATAGGTACTGGCACCCTTTAGGTTCGAATACCCAAAAAATAAACTTTGAGTTGATTGTAGTTTTTACGAAATAACAATATCTAGGAGCCCTCTGATTAAAGATCAGGTTGTTACCGTTTGTTTTCTATCTTATGTTTTTAAGTGCTTTGACATTTAATATGTATGAGACCATCGTATGAGACAATATTAAATATGACACTTTAGCCTAATTTATTCGTATGTATTGGGAATTACATATTTGACTGAATTTAGATTCAGTGTAGGTTTTATGGATATGGGAATTTTATGGATTCAATAAGTATTTTCATTTCATAAAAGCTTCTTCTTCTTCTTCAGCCTGTATCCACCCAATACTGAGTGTAGGCCTCTTGCATTGCACACCATTTTGTTCTGTCCAAGGCAGTCCTCATCCAATCTTTTCCCACCACTTTCACCAGATCATCGGTCCATCTCATCGGTGGTCTGCCCCGGTTTCTGTGACCAGTTCTGGGTCTCCACTCTAGTACCGCTTTACCCCATCTGCCATCAGTTCTGCGGCATATGTGGCCTGCCCACTTCCATTTCCGTCGAGCCACAATCGTGGCGATGTCGGTAAGTCCAGTTCGTCTCCGTATTTCGGATCTTATCTCGGAGAGAAACACCTAGCATCGTTCGTTCGTGGTTTGGGCTGATTCCTGATTGAGTAAGTCATATAAGTTACTTGATCATCGGCGTAAAGAAGACATTTGACGAGTAACTCATTCATCCTTAATCCACATGCACTTTCTTTCAAATCTTGCAAACAATTGTCCATAAATAAGTTAAACAGCCATGGTGACGCTACACATCCTTGTCTAACATCCCTTTGGATGTTAAACCATTCAGTGTATGACCCATTTATTCTTACGCAAGCTCTGGAATCCCTATAAAGGGATTTCAGAGCTCGAACAAGGTTGCTGTCCAACCCATACATGGACAATACCGACCAAAGTTCATTCCTCACCACTTTATCATATATGAATATAATATCTAATAAATACACCCAACAGTCATACTGCACACACAGTCCTCCCACACAAATATTGATCTCCGTGCGGGAATTAAACCCACGGTCTCCCGCATCGCAGACGGCAGCGAAGGCTGCGGCTGTGGAAGGAACTACCTTATGTTATTATTATTCTAAGGTAACTACATAATACTAAATAGAAAATATCAACGATTATTTTAACATTCATCCCTCCATCCTACACGATCGAACACAATCCAACAGCCATACTACAAGAGTTTACTCACGAGCGATACGCAATACCTACACCAGCTGGATGGGGTGCCCTGCGAGTGGCACGCAGTGTATTAATTTACGCATGCGCAGGAGAGTTACGCACGCAGGCACAAAAGACGCACCACAGGAAAAAGACCCGTAGGCCATAGAGGAATGGCCAGTGACAGGCGGTGAATGTAGCACCTTCAGCACCTATGATTCGAACTTATTTCCCATTATGTAATAGGGGGCGATCCTATCGCAACACTGGGAACAGATTCCAATCCCGGGCAACTGATTATACTGAACTATCTATTGAAATTAAAAACTAAACACTAACTCTGATTGCCTCCCAATTGTATATTCACGGCCTATGTACCTACGCTATCACTAGATCAATAAGATGATATGCAAAATAGCAATAGATATGATTTTATTGCAACTATGCCTTTTTTGTTTAATATACCTGCTTTTAATCCTTCCTCTAAATAAATCTAATTTCCTTTGGGAAGAAATAAAAATAATAATAAAACCTCTGTTACTACTCAACGATTATATTTTCTGCTACATTCCACTCGTTTGATAATGTTCCTAAAGTTCTAGATAAAAAGAAACATAAAAAAAAACATAATCGTTACTTATGTACTTCGAGCTATACGGACTTTATAATCGCTGCCGCTACTTGTCCGAAAATGTGTGAAAATACCTACTCAATTTGTTAATGAACTAAAACCGGATGTCTCCACCATTCTAATATCTTACATAGTATTTTTATGTGGTTGATGTGTTGCACACATCATTTTATAATACATAAGAGAGTAATCTGTGTAATAATAATGTGTTGCGAACATCATTATTATCACAAGCTTAATTAATGAAAAAAATATAATGTAGGTAATTATACAAAGAAATATTTTCCCATCCATATAATAACTACGAATGAATTATTTATGATTGATCATAATTATCGATTTAATATTCAGTTTGTGAGTTTATTTTGTAAGTTCATAATGTATAACAAACATATTATATTTTGGCGAATTTTATTATTGACATTATTATTTAGTAATTAGAGACAAATTTAAAAAAAATACGTTAACTTAATCAGTATTCTTTTCAAATTTGTACTTGATAATGTACTTTCAAAAAGTACGTTTATGTAAAACCTAATTAAAATTACCACTCACCGTAGTTTGAAATAGACAAAAAAATCATCAAATTATGAAACTTCACAATAAAGTTTTATCGCAGATCATTATAAGATTTCAACAGGACCTTTTAGAATTTAGAAATATTTGTTTGCGTTTTTAATAGAATCCCAATCCAATATTCACCGAGATCAGAAAACTGGTCAGTAGTGTCTACTAGTTGCGCGTGCGCCAGTCACGAGTCGTTGAGGCGCGACCACAGGTACGAAAGTTTTGCGCAGTACTGGCAATGGGCACACACTTGACGGCTGACACCGCAAGGCGCAAGCTGCAGACCCTGTGTGCTGCTGTGTGCTCATCCTCTCTAGACTCTAGATACGCGTTTAGTTTAGTTTTATTTGCAGTTGTAAACAAGGTATCACACACGGTTTCTATTCAGTGAAAGGTAACAACACAGGGTCATGTCACATGTGGGTTTCTATGTTAACTGAATTCTGCTAAGTAGGTAACATGTGATGCAAAGCTCCTAAAATTAATTCGTATAATTACAAATTATTTAGTTCGTATATCAAAACAAGATAGGAACGAGTTTGTGATGATATATGTAGGTATTGAAAGATAGTTTGTCTACCAAATTGTTCTATAGAATATCGAACTTCACTATCTATATATAATACGCTTGGTATCTGAATAGGTACTCACTTGGATAGCCTAGATATTTTTTCTTATTCATAGGTAGGTAAGCCAGGACAAAAGAGTGGGGATCCAAGATTTCAAGTGAGATTAATGACATGATAAGGGTCCTAACATGTATGCGCCAGAAGAACATTCAAGTTGAAGCTGCATGCAGTCCGAGTGTCTACAGTATGATGGAAAGCAGTAAAATAAAGACATCAACTGATTTATTAACATTTTTCTTTCCGCCTGACGCTATCCCGCCTAACAAGGTCCGCCTTCTCATACCATAAATTTGACAGTATTTGGTATTATATGGAGCAACCCGTTGTCTGACCCTCAAAACCTGCAACGGGAACCAAATTTCGCTATTACGTCATTCGCTAATGAAATCACAAATATATAATATATTTTTTTATTTATATCATATATGTAGGTATACGTAACAGCGATGGCCTAGCGAGGAGAGCAATGGAAGGCGAGTTCTGGCGGAAATTCTCACAGTAGGGTTGACCGCAAATTTTAAGCAAAATAGTTTAAAGTTGAGTTTGTTGTATAAAATTGATTTGAATTTGTGCAATAAACATCAATGGTGATTAACAGTGTATTGAAACATTAAAACAAGTGAAAATTCATCTATGAAGCATCGCACTGGAAGGAATTCACACCAAAACTCCAAACAGACCTTGAAAACGGCCACACCCGATGGTTTATCATTCTTGTGAAGACTTGACAATATAATATAATTGTCATGCGAAATGCATAATACTGCGAAGCCATAAATAAAAAAGATGAAAGCAATGGACTACCAAGATAGTGGCTGGCGAGTTCCATCTCAGTCCCCAGGACACACACCTCTAACTTTCTTCTTCGTCCTATACGCCTCAACCAATTATATTCCTCCGTCGTCGTCCCAAACATGTTTTGGCAGATCCCAACGACTCCATCACAGTCGCTATCGAAGCAGCACTTTCCCTACCCAATCCGAATCGCAATAATAATACGCGACTCCGACATAGGACACGCCTACGAGTCCGAAGAACTCCCACAACTGACCGTCGGCACAATGATCTGCAGAGACGGCACTAAACTATACTCCCCAGCGATTGATCAAGCTGAGGTCTGAACCTTCTAAAAGGCGCCTGTGTGCTTAATCGCTACCAAGTACATGTGCCGGCTTTATTGTCAGGTGAAGCTGTAAAAGCAATATAATCTAACAGCACAAATCCATACGAAAAAAATAACAATAATATGATAGCTAACTAGCTAGCTTTTACTAGGTCCCTTGTATGCGAGAGGCTGTCTAGGTTGGTACGGCCGCTTTGTCTATTTCTTCCGTCAACAAAGTAATATGTAAACACTGTGGTTTCTGTTTGAAGGACATTGAAGCCAGGGAAATTACTGGGCATTATGAGTCTTAACAACTTATGTCTCTGAGGGATGAGCGCAATTGAGACAGCCTCCGTGGCGCAGCGGACGAGTAGCCGGCTGCGAAGCGATAGGCCATGCGTTAGATTCCCGCACTGAGAATGAATGTTTGTGTGATCCACAAAAAATTGTTTCGCGTCTGGGTGTTGTGGGACCGCCAGTCCCTCGTAGTTCCTGATACCCACGATACAGGTTTACCTAGTGTGGGGTCAGGACTATGTATGTGACTGTTGGGTGTATTTATTATTATTATGAAGCACATGCAGGGGCCCATGGGCACCCAGAGTTTAAGGACCTCGGGTATGACAACATGTAGGACGATTTGAAATAAATAATAGACAAACACTTTTTAAAATTTATAATTCATGTCACGCACACATGTGCAGAATACATTTTGAAAGTTACACGGATAATTTACCACACTGGTCTACAATTAAATAATTTAATACAAATACACTCACAGTTGCCACGCAAGGTGCACATTAGGTTATTACCGGGTTCCCGAAGTCCCGGAAAGTTGTGAAAGGAATCATAAATAAAACAAATACTTAAACCCGCCGCCATTTTCATATCAAAACTGGGAAATAAAATATTAGCTAAGTGCAAGTCAGATTCGCGTAAACTCTGTTTATCGATTACTTTTTCACGGCTAAGCCGCTGTACCTACTGACTAACGGCGGTTTAAATACAGTTTGAAGTTCAAGCGTACAAATGACTTAGTTTGATTGGTCGACTTCTGGAATCTATTCGGATAACCAAACTAAAATTACAATACAACATTTTCTTAATTGTTACATAAACAGAAAATTCTTAATGAGGTATTATTAATAACAATGTTTACATTCACATTTAATTCCAATAGATTATGCACATTAGGTAGGTACAGACAAATAACGAACTCTTACAAATTTTCTTTACATAGACTATTCCAATACAAAATGTTATAAAATATACTATTAAAATTATGATGCTACCTGGAATCGATCTCGAGTGTTAAGGAGTGTTAAACAAACTTTTAAACCGATGCGCCAGAGCGCCCTTACTTCGTTTCAGTAGCGGATGCGTATATACGTATAAACTTGGGAGTCAGACCGCCTTGTGCCCCTGATCTTAGGGGCCCCCCAAATCTCTCATACAATGTCTATCATATATTTTGCAAAAATATGCTCTCCAACGCGGGGTCACCCAATAGATTTGACGTCCCGGACCCCATTAGACTTGCCGCATAGACATTAGACTTCGTTTATTGAACATTGGAATGTAATCTTCATTATATCAGTTGACAACTTATAGCTCTATCACACCTACATCTATGGCGTGCTACTTCTACATACACACCTATGACCTACATCGAAGTTTGAGTTTCATCAACTGTTCGATAGATGTCACTAGTACTACGGGTAGTATATTATACTTCAGCTATATAGAATATATTATAACTTCTAGGTACCGGTGTTCCATCTATGCTACTGATTCCTACGATACGGAGGATGGCGAAATATGCTGCTTTTATCCAAGGAAATAAAAGCGATTCCACGGGATAAAACTCGACTTATTAGAACTTAGTAAATCCCGCCGTTATAAACATGCTAACAAATTTATATCAAATAATGAAGTTAAAAAATTGGCATGCAACGGGGTCTATAACCCGGACGGAGCCGTGCGTAAACTAGTATAAAATAAATGCAATAATATCCAAACAACAGTACATAATCAATCGACAACCACACTGAGTATCATATTTAAGTAATCGATAAAAACTATAAAATTCGGCATTTATTCATAAATCCAATATTTTGAAGAAATATTCAACTTCTAGTAACCCATCTTCAGCTAAATCACTGCAGTGAATAGCGTTTTGCACTTTGGTATTTCCTAATTTTGCTCTTAACGTGTGTGGCCGCAATAACCTCGCAATTTCCTATAACAAAAACAGGTACCTATAGTGTAATTGCCAGCCCTGTTCCAGAAATGTCAATAAATATCTACCCTCTTTTCTAATAATTCCTTTGATAAGCACTGTCAATTAGAGTGCGACAATCATCAAGTCGCTGGTGGAGACACTGGCAACTATTGCAATTATAGTCTATTAAAAATCTATTCCAGAAATGTAAATAAATACCTACCTACTTTTCAGTTATCTCTATTGTATTTGGTGTTTTGACATGTCCAAACAAAGGGATTATTTGTAAAGTGGGTAAAGAAAAGTGTAAAGTGGGTGTAAAGGGATTATTTTTAAATATATTTGTTTACATTTCTGGAATAGGTTACGTGAAAAGACTATAATTAAAAATGTATAGAATATAGAATAATCTGTCAAATGAGCATTTGACGACAGCGCCACTCATCTCACAAACTATTAATTGCCACACTGTACATCAAATAGAATATAAAATATGTAAAAAGGAGGTAAATATGTCTTTACATTTTTAAAACAGGTATAATACTAGTAATTATTATTGTAGTCTTATATAATAAAACTAAACCCAAATAAAATAATGTACGCCATAATTGATACTTACAGGGTCCGATGGACCGACTAGTTTTCTGAACTCGACAGCTGTATTTAGACTCTTGTCTTTAGCAACTACTTCCATAGCTACACAAGGACCACTGGAAAGTTCTTCAACCATTCCCTGCATAAAAATAAAAAAACAAAATATTAAGTACTTTACATACGCACTCACGCCGGTAATCCCCGAAGGGGATAGGCAGAGGTGTATCCTGATACCCACATTTTGCAAAGCTTATTTTCATCCCATGATGTGATAGGGGGCGAGCCTACGACATACCAGGCACAATTCCCGATTCCGGGCTGATACTGAGCATTTCGTAATAGAAGAACACAATAACACTTTTATCCGACCCGGGGATTGATTGAATAATTACTTGCAATTACTGGGCACTGTCAGACTTGGCATCCAATGTCTCTGTGTAAAGAGTGTAGTACAGTGCCATGCAGTACTTTTACAATTTTCTTGCTGTTGTTGCTACTGTTTATGGGCAGGTTTGGTGCATACCATCAGTAGTGTGCTTGTCTCATTATTCAAGTGAATAAAATAAATTACATATCTAAACCAATAAATTTCAGCCAATTTATACTTGATAGGATTTAACTATTTTTAGTTTAGTTTAGTTGGTGACAACAAAATAGCCACAATTACCTTATATTCAGGTACAATTCCTTTATATACTTCATAGAATTCAGCTGCATTAATGTTCTCAACTATAATCATATTGAGCGCGGTGACTTCAAACCCGCCTTCATCAATGGCTTCCAAAGCTGCACCCAACTTGCCCTCGCGCACTGCGTGTGGTTTTACTATACATAATGTGCAGTTAGAAAGTGTGGCGGTTAGTCTTAATCGGGCTGTGTTCAATGGAGGTGGTGGGAAAAAATATTCTATATCCTAGAATAAAAAACGAAATATATTTTGTTGCCTGGAAATAAAATGGTCTATGATACGCCAATTAATTGATAATCAATTTAATGATTGACAAAACAGATAAAAGTAATTTGGAGTTAATATGTGCACTTTTTTTATTGTTCTAAATTGCCGATCTATACCGGCAATTTCGAAATAGCCAGTTTATAAGTGGTAGAGCCACGCCAGCCAATTTTGTCTACAGCATGAATGGGCCAGCTCGTCCAGGTCGTTACCACTGTCTCACAGAAAACCGGCGTAAAGTACCAGCTTGCTGCTGCGTTTCGTATGGTGAGTGAGATATCCGGAGGCCCAAATCCCCCTCCCCTTCCCAATCCCTTATTATCCCTTTCCTTTAAGGTCGGCAACGCGCCCATAATTCTTTTGTATTGTGGGCGTACATGGGCGATGGAGATCGCTTACCATCAGGTGACCCACTTGCTCGTTTGCCGGCCTATACTATTAAAAAAAAAAGACAAAGATTGCCAAAGTGCATATCTTTCATCATAGTACTGTACTTTATACAGCTTAACTCAACATTTCTTAATATACATTTAAATACCTCTATAGCAGCTTCTGGCGTGCTTGATGCATGTACACAATTTCTAACCATGTCTGTTCCATATAGGGCTCTTATGGTGCCAGGTGCAGCCTTTGATGGGTCCCTTTCTCCCAACAGTTTAGTACAAACTGACACTGCATCCTTTCCCACAAGTTCTATGCCATAGATTAGTTGACCAGTCAAAAAGTCTAACAGGAACCTTTGCAAATTAAATGTAAGAGTTATACAATAATGTTAGATTACTTCCTATTGTTAATGAAGGTGTCCGAGAATAGAATGCCGGGTAGATTTAAATAATAGCCGTGCAAGTAGTAAACAAGTTGTACGCCTGGTGGGGTGACAGTTGCTTTATAAGAGAGCACTCCGTCATTGGGAGCTCAGTACGGTGAGTACTGAGAGTACTACGAGTGCACTCAGTTCTCTGGGTTCTGTGTGTTCTTGGTTCTCGGTAATCATTTTCACGCTAGGCATGTTAACGTCATTGAAATAGCAAACACAATTCACAAACAACCATGTGACGGCCCATGGTGGATACATAGAAATTAATACTATGAGCATACATCTCGGCACACCTGCCACACATGAATTTTGTTTTTTTAACACACCTAACTTGTGGCACTGCCACAACTGCCTTGTTGTATAGATCTTTATTACAACACATTAATTGTCAGCCCTATATACAACCCGGATTTAACAATTCAGCAGGTATGATGAGCTGCAATATAATGTAATATGTAAATTTGGCATCATTTTACAACTTTGGTGCTCTTTTAACACAAGGGATACTTTGTTATTTTCTTTTATGTTGCAGTAAGTACTATACACTCACATAGGAATCTACATATTAATTCTTGTAAGTTGTAGTCATATACAAAAACATATAATTAAAAATAAGTTCAACTTACGGGAATGTAGGGTCAGTTAATTGTGTCCTGTACAATATGTTTACATCATCAGCTGTCAAACAAGCCTTTTTCATCTTACTTACACGCAATCCATGCTCATGGAAATGACTGATGATTTTACCTGCTATCTTTGTTGGTAAGGGTTTTAGCATTGCAAAAGTTCTGCAAATGAAAAAAGAAAATTTCTTATCAACCTGCCTAAATTTAATCAATAGAAATTACAAAGCAACCATCAGTTAACCATCTTATGTCTACAGCACTGTTGTGTTTCAGTTTAAAAGATATTGAACCAATGAAATTACTAAGTATTATGTGACTTAACATGTCTAGGGGTAAAGCGCGTAGTGAAGTGCCATGCATTATTTTGTTATGAGTGGTATTATTCCTACTGTTTCTGGACAGAAATGATGCTTACCATCAAGCGAACGACTTGCTCGTCTCGACTTGTTGTTTATAAAATATAACTAAATATTTGACACTCACATTTGCATATCTTTGTGTAATCTTTTTCTGGTATCTTCACATGCAAAATCAACAATCTTAATGAGCCGGCCCAGAATATACAAAGTACACCCAATGTAAAAATTGTCTAATGTAATACCATTCACTTTAACTCTCCGGACGAACGTTTTACGATTTTTCAAATCGAACATTTCAAGTGTATCGTCCGTGGGATAGTAAAAGACGTTGAACCGGCGTATTAGGCTCGCCTGGTTATCATACCATTCCCCAATAAAAGAATATTTGTCTTTATAAGCCCCCTCCTGAAAAATGGAAATTGGAGGCATTTAAAGCTTTAATTTTACCTATTATTTAAATCGTTATTTAAACGACACAATTAAGTTTTTACCATTTTAAATTTTTAAATATCTACAATTGCTTGACAAATGACATTTGCCTGTGCCTCCCGCCTGGCTCTCAAACAATAACAAACGGTTCAGTGTGACCAAACAAAAATTAGAGACTTTGCCTTTCTTTGACTTTGTCTGTCGCTGAAAAAAAAAATGCCACAACCTCCCAAAAAAAAAGTTGCTTCTGCTTGAATTTGGACACTACATTACTATAAACACAATATAAAATAATCCGATAAAGAAACCCTATCGTAAAAACAAACAATTGTGGTTCCAAAATCAGGCTGCAATTAATAATTTAAATATTGTTATGATCAATACCAGAAAACCGACGCAAAGTAGCAGTCTGCTGCTGCATTTCATACGGTGAGTGAGATATTCAAATACCCCTCCCCTTCCCAATCCCTTAATTATGGAAACGCATCCATGATTCTTCTCGTATTGTGGGTGTTCATGGCCAGTGGAGATCACTTATTAATTACCATCAACTGATCCGCTTGCTCATTTGCCAGCCAATGCTATAAAAAATAAGATGGACGTCTAATAGGAAAATTTCCCGGGCATGCCTACATCGTATTGCGAATACTGATATCACATGTAACTGTGCATCCTTTTTGTTTAATTTGACAAATTATTTCATACCTTCAGACTTTAATGACTCCTAACTTATGTTTGATTGGATTTATATATTTTTCAATTATAGTTTTTGAGTAAGATGAAGAATAAAATATATTCTATCTATAAAGTAAGATACAATAAAAAATATAGATTACATTAATCAAAAAATCTTTCCTATCTTGAATCTTTTTAAGGTCCGCAACGCACACATGATTGTATTGGCACAGTGGTCCAGTTCATGGGCGATGGAGATGACTCACTTGCTCGTTTCCCGACTTTGGATGTAAAAAAATGAAATTTCGTTATAAGCTGAATTATATTTACAAAAAGAATGAAAAGTGAAAATCGAAGCGAAAATTGTTGTTTTCAAAGCCGTATATATACCCGTTTAAAAAATGTTGTTGTGCTAATACATACCACAAAATAAAGTTAGGGCCAAATACTGTTAAAATGGCAGGAAACTGCCACAAATGGTCTCCCTAAAACCGTTGTCATATTATTGATGACCAATGGGTAACTCGAGAATCTAGTACCTAACGAGGTAGCATCTCTATAATAGTCTGTGCTAACGAGTTACTCTAGTCTCACAGTCATACTCAAATCGAGTGAGTGACATAGGTAAAAACCCATTCTTCCCAATTGGGTTAAAACCCGGTGAATTGGGTTTTAACCCATAAGCACCCATTTTGATGGGTGAAAACGTGTATTGTCAATTATTTAATAGTAGGGAGTAGTATTCATTACTAGCTAGTTTAAATAAAAGGCTGACTACAAAATCAGATAAATTTATATGTATTAACTGTCCCGCGCGGCTTCACCCGCGTGCATATTTCTGCTCCGCTCCCGTGTTTCATACAAAGTTCAACCCCTCTTTTACCCCTTGTAATGTAGATTTCCAAAAATCCTTTCTTGGCGGGCCCCTACATTTTATTTCTTAATCAGCACACCCCGCGCCTCAGCCCCCGCTTTTTAAATCTCTGATATCTTCTAAGATATTAATTTTAATGATATGCTGTAAAGGGCAATTTTGATCTACATGAAATGAACAACGTAGATACGTTAGATACATTAGATAATGTATTTAAGTGGATAAGGAATAATACTCTATTGTTTAAAATAGCTTTGTAAATAACCCATTTTTTTTTGTAATATGTAAAAGATAAACATGTTTACTGCAATTCGACCATCCATCTAACTTAAGTGTAAACAGGTTTGCGATATTATGGTTTCTTTTAAGTCTTACTGCATATCCCTGAGTTTTGTCCATTATGGTGGTTGAATTAGTTTTTCTTGTATGCAATTTACATGATGGCTGAAGTTTGTGAAGTTTATGGAAGTCCTTGCGACACGATCTCCGCACTTACACCACTGCAACCATTAAGGCCACAATTGAGCGGAATAGCGGCTCTAATGTGTTTGCAAAGGACCTGTCTATTGGGCAAAGCCAACTATCTAAGCTGAAGACGGAAGACGGCAGGGTAACGTCGACAAAGGCAGAGGTATTGAGGGAGATCGAGAGTTACTATGGACAGCTTTACACCTCGGTTGCCAAACCCGTCACCAGCTCGATCGAAGACCCGGGTGCCGAGCTGGTCCAGCGCTACAGTGAAGATATCCCGGACATCAGCCTGTGTGAGATTGGGATGGCCCTCGGACAGCTCAAAAACAACAAGGTGCCGGGCGAGGACGCAATAACTGCAGAGCTTCTGAAAGCGGGCAGAGCGCCGGTACTGAAAGTCCTTCAGAAGCTCTTTAATTCCGTTCTGATCGAGGGCGTTACGCCTGAAGTGGTGGTTCTGTTCTTCAAGAAAGGTGACAAAACTTTATTGAAGAACTATAGGCCCATCTCACTCCTGAGCCATGTATATAAGCTGTCTTCGAGGGTTAGCACGAATCGTCTCGAGCGCAGGTTGCATGACTTCCAGCCTCCTGAACAAGCCGGTTTCCGAAAAGGCTATAGTACTATAGACCACACCCATACGCTGCGCCAAGTTATTCAGAAAACCGAGGAGTATAACTTGCCACTTTGCTTAGCGTTTGTGGACTATGAGAAAGCTTTTGATTCAATCAAGATCTGGGCGGTGCTGCAGTCTCTCCAGCGGTGCCACGTTGACTATCGGTACATCGAAGTGCTGAGATGTTTGTACAATAACGCCACCATGTCGGTCCGAGTACAGGAACAGAACTCGAAGGCTATTTCACTGAAGAGAGGCGTGAGACAGGGAGATGTAATTTCTCCGAAACTGTTCACGGCCACGCTGGAAGACACCTTCAAGCTCTTGAAATGGAAAGGATTTGGCATCAACATCAACGGCGAGTACATCACTCATCTTCGATTTGCCGACGACATAGTTCTTTGGCAGAATATCTGGAGAACCTCAGCACTATGCTCGACGACCTCAATCGTATCCCACAGTTGGTGGGTCTTAGGATGAACATGGACAAGACAAAAATCATGTCGAATGTTCATGTTAGGGCCAACCCAATTAGTGTTGGAGGCCGGAATCTCGAAGTTGTAGACGAATATGTCTACCTAGGACAGGTGATCCAACTAGGCAGGTTCAACTTCGAGAATGAGGTCAATCGTCGGCCGCATACGTAGACTCACTGTCAGTCAACGGGCTATGGAGAGGGCTATGCTTGGTGTCTCTCTACTTGAATCAGAAATGAGGAGATCCGTATACGAACGAAGGTAACCGACATAGCCCAGCGGATTAGCATGTTGAAGTGGCAGTGGGCAGGCCACATAGCTCGCAGAACTGATAGCCGATGGGGCAGAAAAGTTCTCGAATGGAGGCCAGTTACGGGCAAGCGCAACAGAGGACGTCCACCTACAAGATGGACCGACGACCTGACAAGGGTTGCAGGAAGCCGATGGATGCAGGCCGCTTCCAACAGGTTGGCCTGGAAGGCATTAGGGGAGGCCTATGTTCAGCAGTGGACGTCTTGTGGCTGATGATGATGATGAAGTTTGTGTAAAAATATTATCGGTATAGAGGGGGTCTTCCACTATTGAAAGAGGTGTCCCCGATACAAAAATAGCCTTTGCGAATAATTAATGTTAATATCCTTTATTTAAATTTGCTACATTCATTATAGATGCTCTGCTCTGAATCGGCAATGTTAACTCGGACTCAGTTCTCACATTTTCTTTTTTTGTTGCAAAAAGTTGTCGGCGACTGTCAAGTCATGTTTTATGACTATAAGGCTTAATATAACTATTAAACCCAATAGTGTATTAATATTGCTCGTACTTCTTGTAGTCTTTATTGTTCGTATAATAAATGCCGTTTACAAGCAAATCGTAGTCATTGTATTCAAGCCAAGGTCATTCAGGTTAAAACAGGATCAGATCGCAGTGTAAAAATTCCGGGTCGTAAATAAAAATACAAAACAGGCGCACTCTAACCACCGACGTGAACCAGAGGGAGGCTAAGGGACGCCCGGATCACTGCGGGTGCGCCACACATCACCTCCCACACTCCCCGCACAAGTCCATGACGCACTGCATTTTTTAACCCCAGAAATCTAAAATAATTCGTTTTCACCCAGCCAAAACTCCCAGTGGGTGGAATGAAATGGGTGATAACTGGGTTTTAACCCAGCCGTGGGTTATTACCTGGGTGATTACCCATCTAACTTGATACAAATTAATAGGTCTTTAGCTATGAAATTGCCGTTCTATACGATAAAGTAAAGGTTTCTTTTCATCTTATTTTTTTTTGTTAATCAAAGTGAACCACACATGCTATCGATGCACCTTTGTCAGTGCAGTGGCAATTTACCGATGCCCTTTTGAAGAAATTGGCTAGACGGGAGGCAACACATTCTTCAAAGCCATTTTGTAATGCCTCCAACATATGGAAAAAGTAGGATATTATAATAAAGCGATATTTCCACATAACGTGGACGAATTTTCAAGATTGTTTTGTAGTCGATAGGTTTTTTTTCACAGAGGGGTTAGAATGTGGCGTAAAAACACGACACAAAAGTTCGTGCCGTTTGATTATAATTGATCACAGACTATTAAAGAGATGCCACACATTGATTGACAGACCAACATGTGACGTTTACGATACAAATCTGGGACGAAATGATGGAACGTTTTGTTTTTGAATTTTTGCATTCTAAGGGGGCTGATTAGCATTGTGTAATTCTAAAGATAAGTATTGTGGTTTTATTCCTTTATGGCCGTTCCCAATATTAATCTTCAATTTCACGATAGATAGCTATCGTCAAACATCCGTATTGTTCTATCTACTGCTTGGAATCGTCCCTATTTTTTAGATATGCACGTCGGATACTATGATAACAATAGATAGGCCGTCTATCTGGGCCCTCTTGTGCGTTATGTTCATACAAGCTGAGAAAAAGGAACTATTGTTTAATTTATGTTAGAAAATATGAAGATATGATTTAGATTAGAAATATAAGTTTTAATTTAACATTTATCTATAATTCTTATTTTTTACCACTATAAATGAAATAATAATAACGAGAAATATTTATTATGTTGCAAAACACAATGTAATAACGAAACGTTATACTGTCAATACATTACGGCTCTGAATACAAGTCCTTTGAACAAAAATCCCAAGCGAATTTGGGGGATTTTACTGAAGTGGGGAATTATTTTGTTCGCATTAACAAATATTTATATATCTCTTGCACTTAATTTAATTATCATAACGGTGCATTATTTTTATTTATGGGAATTTTAGAATATTTTATATTTTCTTTTAGATTTTTACATAATTTATTTAGTTTTTTGTATTGCAGTGCAAGTGCCATGTAAGCCTTCTATACTCATGGCTATTTCTTCAAAATGCGTTATTTATTTAGTTTTTTTATAGCCGAGGATATCTGTTTATCGGTCAAAATCTACCGATAAAGAAAAAACTAAATAACTTTATCGACAGATAGCACATAAAAAATGTTGGGACGCTTGAACTGTCATTGTCATACTGTTGTATATCTGTAGTCAGCTATCAGTCCTCTCATCAGTAGACAGCAATGAAGAATAGGATTACCTATCATTAGTAAGTTTATTGGGACGGTAAAACGGAAAATAGATAAAATTTTCTATCGCCGGTATAGCAAAACTAGAGTCAGACAGAATATAGGGAACGGCCATTACAGAACAACATTGTAATATCTTGTAATTTATCGACGTAGATGTTATTCTTACTTAAAGAAGCTTATACTTATACTTATACGCACTCACGCCTGTAATCCCCGAAGGGGTAGGCAGAGGTGTAACTAGAACACCCACATTTCGCCGAGCGTATCTCCGTCCCACGATGTGATAGGGGGCGAGCCTATCGCCATACCGGGCACAAATTCCAGACTCCGGGCTGATACTGAGCATTTCGTAATAGAAAAACAATACCACTTTACCCGACCCGGGGATCGAACCCGAGACCTCAGCGTTAGCGTAATCGTAACGCGTACGCATTACAACTGCACCACCGAGGCAGTCGCCACTTAAAGAAGCTGTGTTTACATAAAATAATATCTGTACATAAACTGCTTAACTTAGCATTATTTATATTTTCGCTGAAACAGTAGGTACCTACGTGTAATAGTGGACCTAATAATAAATAAATAGACGAAATATAGCATTACTCAGCATGAGACGAATTGGGAACAGGGAAACTGACTAGCTATTTACTCTTTTTAAATATTTAAAAATTGGGTATTGGCACACTAAGTGTGAAAGAGACAAAATTACTTATTTGTTGGCCTTATCGCTGTTACTATTTGACTCCAAGTTTGTGAAGTCAAACATTGCTGCACGAAACTATATTTTATAAAATTATAGATTTCTGGATATGTCGTTAAGTGTTCTCGCATCATAAAGTGTCTGAAAATGCGTGCGGCATATTTTAAAGACCATAAAGATGGTTTAGTGCTGCATTTTAGAATGTAAAAACAATGGTAAAAACCGATTCAAACAAGGGTTGTGTGATCTCATACGTGGTTACACGGTGCCTTTATCTATAGGTGCTTCTATCTACGCTGTGTCTATGTAGAAATGTCTATACTCAAAGTCTGTCAAGTGAATCAAAGTCAAAGAGAATATAATATAACTAAAGTCAAAGCAATTCAAAGTTTTTGTGATAATTGCTTGAGGGCTACAATAAAAAGGAAATAAAATCATTGAAATGGTAATTTTATACATACTTAAGTATTCAATTCATATGTAGGTAGCTAAGAAATTAAAATTTTAATCTATTATCTAATACATTAAAATCAGCTCGTATAGATGCCTACATACAGTGGCGGGTCCAGAAGGCCAATTCTCGTAATATTAAATGTTCAAAATATCATTCCGATCTAGTCTCAGCGTCAAGAAAGTTGCAAATGGCATTCTCTTAAACCAATAATCAACGTCAAATGCACCTAGCATTAGCAGTAGCATTATTCCGTTTTGGCTTCAATCAACATTTATTATACATTCAATCTCATTACGATCTATGTTCACATTTGACGTTGATTATTGGTTTAAGAGAACGCCATTTGCAACTTTCTTGACGCTGAGACTAGATCGGAATGATATTTTGAACGTTTAAAATTACAAGAATTGGCCTTCTGGATTTTGGTTTTGGCATGACCCAAAATTACAATAAAAAAAAGAGAATAAACTATACCTACTTAAAATGGATTAAGTAAGGATAAGCGATGAAAATTATATTATAGGTTGTACTAAGAAAGTAGGATAAATACATACGCACTCACGCCTGTAATCCCCGAAGGGGTAGGCAGAGGCTTGAGCTTGAGCTTGAGCCCCTTAGCAAGATCCGCTAGTGCCTACATAGGTGGCACAGGGCACTAGCACTAGTGTTGCCAGATGGCCCCCTTTTATCGACCGACTAATAGCGAGACGTCCTTTTTAGCCTTATTTAAGTCTTTTAGAGGTAATTTTTGTGTGTCCTTATGCCTGGCGTTACTCCGGCCTTTTGCCAGTGATTACCTTGACGCTTCCACTTCACTTGACACGCGAGCAAAAGCTACTACAGTTTAAACCCCATCGAATACAAAAATAATCATCAAAATCAATCCACATTTCCCCAAGATATTAATTGTTGAGTGAGAGCCAAGAACCACGCTGTAGACAGTTATGACTGTGAGATGTATGGGCCGTCTGCGCCGCGCCGGCCTAACCGTCTTGTTACCACAGTGTCACAGAAAACCCACGTAAAGTAGCTGCTTGCGGCACCGTTTCTACGGTGAGTAAAATACCCGTGGGCCTAAATGCCACACCGCTTCTACATCTCTTGATTATCGCTTTCCTTTCGGGTCGGCAGGTCAGTGGAGATCACTTGCCCCTTAGATGACCTACATACTCAATGGCGACATATACATACATACATACATAGACTCACGCCTGTTTCCCATAGGGGTAGGCAGAGACAACGGATTTCTACTTGCTACTATCCTTGCATACCTCTTTGGCCTTATTCACTCTCATTAAATTTTTCATACATGCACGTCGGTTTAGGGTACTCCTGACCTGGCCTTTCTCGAGAATATCTCCAACTTGATCTTTGTGACATATGCTATACAAATATAATCTATACTTATTGATTAACATCTGTTATCGGAGTAGTGTACCTAAGGGAGGGAGAATGGAAACTCTTCAACGGAAAACAGCAAATTCGTCACCGCACTTTGGGTTTTAAATTGGTTTTTGAAGTTTTTATTCTAAAATTATACCTAATTATTTTCAGGTTTACGATTATTTTGATAAGTACACATTTCTGTGTGATATGTACGATGAAGATGCTGATAAAGTTATGGAATTAGTTTTAAACTTTTTCCCTTTTGACAACTCTGTTCAAATTATTAATGCCACTAAAGGAAAAATTCTGCTGAGACGTGTTCAGTTACCGCCATTAAAATTGGAAATGTTACAAATAGGTAACATCGTAAATGTGTTTTCCAAATTATTGCACATCAAAGATTGCGCCCCTGCTACCAGAAGAAAGTTATTTGATAAGGTAGAAAGGTAGTAACATCTACTAACACAATATTCTGATTTGTAACATATAAATTTGACAGCCTTTGTGGAGCAGATAACGAATAGCAATCTGCGAATCGAGAGACCGCGGGTTCGAGTCCCGCACTGAGACAAATGTTTGTTTGTATGATCCCATTAACAAATATTTTTTCTGGTCTGGGTGTTTTATCCCCAGAGGAGTTGGCGGCCGGTCGTAAAAACTTCAAGCAAATCTTTCTAACTAATTATTATATGTGCCGACCATGGATATAGAATTATAGATAGGTACCTACTTTAAAATGTGTAACGTTGTGTAACAATATTTAAATTATGGTGACCAGATGATGTCGACTGCTTAGTTATTAGTCCTTAGATGAAGGAAACATCTATGTATTTTAAAACTACTTCACTAATGCTTTGATGAATAATACACAGTAAAATAAATATTTATTTATACAGCACTTTCGCTATGATAAAACCTGTACCACCAAGTGAGCATGGAAAAATAATTACATTCATAATGAAAAAAGGTTTTCGTATAGTACGAATGAAGAATGGAAAAATTAGCAAAGATTTTGGTATGCAACTATATGCAAGCATTGCTGGAAACAATATGATGCCGTATGTACAAAGTTTCACTGTTTGCAGATTAATCTAATGAGCAGATATGCAATTAATGCATCCACTGTACGTTAGAGTATTTCAGACTCTTGATGTGATAGGTGGTTTAGAGAGCATATCACCATGTCGGGCTCAAATTCAACTCATGTCTGGTTTTTTGAGTCTAAACGCTCCAACACAAATTGTGATCGCCTGACCTTAGATTTGATTACCCTCCTCACTAGGTTCTCACCCTAGGTACGTTGTCACTAGACCAATGACCAGTGACCCGTTTGTGGAATACACTGTGGGTCACAACAATGTGGCACTAGCACACTCAATTTAGACAGATTCAAATTAGGTATTTCCATAATTACGTTGTAGGTACGTACCTAAGTACCTAATTTATGAATTTCTTTAATACCGTAGTCCATTTATGAATAAGTAATAATGAACGGTAGGTAGGTACTCTTTATTTTAGAAGCTTTTTTCTTACTTTTAAATATTAGGTATATTTATAAAAATATAAAAAATATCACCCTCTGACCGCGAGGCAAATAGAAGAGGTTTACAATATTTTTGTATGTAGGTAATTATATTACGTACTTATATTTATTGATATACGTAATCAATCTCCATAATTGACAGCCTCTGAGACGCAGAAGTCAAGTAGCCGACTGTGAATTTTCCGCCGGGTTCGATTCCCGCACCGAGATAAAATGTTTGTATAATCCGCAAATATTGGCTTCGTGTGTTTTTTCCCCAGAAGAGTTGTCATCAGACAGGCAGCCGGTCGTAAAAACTACAAGCTAAATCTTTCTATACAAGTATTAAAAAGCATGTTGCCCAACTGCGAGTGGGAGAAGGGCAAGGGCAGGAAGAAGAGAAGAATTAATCTTTAAAATATAATTATTTTCCTCAGCATCATTATAGACTATGTCACTGCTGGTGAAGTTATAGGCCTTGAACTAGTAGCACCGGATGCAGTAAAGCAATGGCGCAGTTGCCTTGGTGCCACCGACCCTTTAGAAGCAGCACCTGGTACTTTGCGACAATTATATGGCGAAAACAAACTAAAAAATGTGGCGCACGGTTGTAACACAATAGAAGACGCTACAGAGGTCAGTATACCTACACTATATAATTAACAATGTAACGCCCACTCGTAAAAAATAAATACCTACCTACTTACTTACAGCATAATCTGTAGTAAATATGTTAGGGGCCTACTAATAATGTTAGAAGAATGGATAAGGCTAGAGTAGGCAGTAGGCACTTACAATACTAATTATGCTTCCAGATGCTCGAATTATTCTTTGGTTACCAAAATAGGTTACCGCGAATACCATTCCGAGCAACCTTGAAGAACTGCACGTGCTGCGTTATTAAGCCTCATGCAGTTATAGAGGGTAATGTTGGCTCAATTCTAGAACAAATATCAACATCTGGGAAGTTCTATATTTCGGCTATGGCAATGTTTTCTGTTAAGCTAGCCAATGCCCAAGAGTTTTACGAAATTTATAAAGATGTTCTTCAAGAATATGAGGTGATGTTCTTACTTCTTACAATTATAGTATTTGATGACCCAAAAGTCCTTAGATATTTAAGTCTCGAATTAAACGCGTGAGAGAAGAGAGAACATGGCATTAAAAGAGCTCTCTTTTTCTGGGAGTTCAGGAGCCATGGAAGGTTTTACCAGAGTGAATCGCGCTATAAACGTGCAGTTTAGCGGAATAATAATTTCGCGGCGTAAAGCTCGAGAATATCAAAATTATTACATACAATTTTAATGACACTCCATCGAATCAATCAAAAATTGCGTTATAACTTGTAACGTTGGAAGAGATTCATTAGATAGAGCGCGATTGGACCGACCCAAGACATCGCTATCAGAAGTAAACGTCATCAGACTCTATGCCTACGAATCAAACGTGGCTTCGTCTGAACGTGATTATAGCATATTCTAAAAAGATAAACGGACGGCGAAATTTGGGTGTACTGGTTACATCTCTGCCTACCCCTTCGGGGATTACAGGCGTGAGTGCGTATATATGAATGTATAAAAAAAACAAGTATTCACCGTTACAAAATTTAGTTGGTGCAGAAATTTAAAGACGACGCTGCCCCGAGACTAAATTACGTAAATAAAGTGTATATATGGTTTCCTTCATCGTTCACAATCTAAATACCTACCTAGTGGTTTCATAGAGACTGGAAATTTATTTTTGTAACTATGTTTAAAAAAATGTAAAAAAAACATCGCCTATGAAGCTTACTACCACATGACTGTGCATGTAGGTAAATAAAAAATACTGCTTTTGGAAAGCTAAGAACCAAAAACATTAACAACAAACTATAAATAGGCCTAGAGTGACGGTTTGTACCGCTTTATAACAGCTCGAGAGTCTGTAAACATCTGAACCGACTCGCGGCGCAGTCATCGAAGTAAACAAATATTTTGGATTATTATTTACAATTTCTAAAACACCTATGCGCCACCTGTACATTCTTAGTAAGAACCTACTAGTACCATGATTGTGATACCTACTGGTAATAGAGGTTTTTTTTTTTTTTTTTTTTTTTTTTTTTTTTTATCCTGGCTCGGCAAAGTGACTACGCTACACCTGATGGTAAGTATAGCGCAATCCATATTCATTTTCAATTCGATAAATCACACAGAGTTTGCCCGATGAAGTGAAAGGCTCGCTGTCGCCACCTACCACATCAAGGAAGGAAATAAACACAGTGGACCATGCTCGTTTATCTACCCACTAGTTGCACTTCTGCCTACCCCTTCGGGTTACTGGCGTGAGCATATATAATTTGGTATGTTTATTTTGTCTTTTGTAACTAATCAATTGCAATGTAAATTTTCAGGCAATGTGTATACATCTGGCTGAAGGTAAATGCATTGCATTGGAAGTAAAGTGTACTGATCCCAAGATGAACTGCGTGTGCGAATTTCGGAAGCTCTGCGGTCCTCGAGATCCCGTAAAAACAATATTTAATTTTAAACATAGAGATATATATAGAGATATATAATATTTAGCATGCGCGGATCCAAGAGGTGGCACTACCTCTCCTGACCTTTGGATCATGTTTTTTTTTCTTTATAGTAGGTACTTACTCCGGTTTAAAACCTTACCGATATGGAAGAAACAATTTGTATCGGTCATTATTCGAATGGGGCCTTCACATGCCTATGCGTCATTATGCTTAAAGTTAAAAGTCCAAATGCAGCCCCCTTAGAATTCAAAAATTCAAAAACGAAACGTACCATCGCGTCCTCTAAGCGCTATAGACTCTCGTTTTTTTTAACACGAGTAACGAATCAATGCATTTTCGTTTAGAAAACGAACGATCGCGTTATGTTAAAAACGGTTTCGTGTTACATTATAGGAAACGATGGAGTTATTATGTACTAGGTACGTACAACTAGTACATATTAACTCCATGTAGGAAACAATGGTAAACCGATAGACGTGCAATCACGTGACACGAAAGCGATATTTTTTTTTTATTGTATAGGCCGGCAAACGAGCAAGTGTGTCACCTTATGGTAAGTGATCTCCACCGCCCATGTACGCCCACAATACTACAAGGATCATAGGTGCGTTGCCGACCTTAAAGGAAAGGGATAAGTAGGTAAGGGATGTAAAATTTGTTTGTACTAAGACGACGCGACGCGACGGTGGGGTTCAGCTGAAAATCAGTGCTGAGTCTCATCAGCGTACACTGAGCTGGGGCGGTACCGGCTAATTCGCCGAACTTCATCAACTCTGCCGGCGTTCAAGTCCATTCAGATAAATCGCCCGCGGGCGGCATTAATTAATTCAAATAAATCGGTTTTATTGAAGTTCATGTGACGTCATAAATAGTTGTTCATCGTTTTGGCCATTAGACGGTCGTTCGGCGGTACGACAGAATCATTGGTTCTATAATCGAACATCGATTTGCATAAATCAATCATGCATAAGGCAAATTAGCCGGTACCGCCCCTGGACCCCTTCTACCGCATATAAAGCAAATTTATGCTTTATAAATGTACTAGCTTTTGCTCGCGGGTCCGCCCGCGTGAATAGACTTTTCCGAAATAAAACGTAGCCTATAACCGTCTCCAGGGTCCCATCTATCTCTACTCAAAATTCATCAAAATCGGTTCAGTGATTTAAGCGTGAAAGCGTAACAAACAAACTTACATTCACATTTGGACCTACTTATGCAAAACAGAACCAATCCACATAATGATAGTTTTGAGAAAAAGCCGTTTTTGTCTAAATTGTGTAAAGAAAAGAACTGTTTATTATATTTCATAAAGTTTTTTAACAATACTGTGCATAATACTTTTTTCTATATACACAAATATAATTTTGAAGTTAACCATTACGATTTCCCAGTATTTTTTTATATAAACTCATTGGTTCCTTTTAGAAAAACTGTTTGTGTGTGGGTTGGTTCCTTGTTAATTTATTATACCTTTGCCTACTTATACTTAAAATAAAAAAAACACTCATTTATTTTATAAATTTTATTCAAAAATAAAAAATCCTTAAATTCTTCTAATTATTTCATATAACAAAGTTGAAAAGAAACAAATATATTTACATAAGTACCAAAAATTACTTAAGTAATATCAAATTCTACTTCAAAATTAGGATGGCCTGAAAAACCTTCAAGATCGTCTTCTATATCTGTATTTCCGACAAGCTTTACGTAAAAGTCGTGTGTCTTGCGGAATCAGGTGTAGCACACTTTTTAAATCCTTTAACTTTGCGTTATCCTTATCCTTTAACTAAGCTATCCCAGCTTTTCTTATTGGCAGAAGTGGCTCCATTATTTCTTTTGTTACAACATATTATCGTCTACACAAACATTTTTTTAATATGCCCTTCCTTAAATCTTCATTCAAATTAGTTTTCTTATACATTCTGTACATTTCATCCTTTTTCAGCATAATTTCTTTAGTATTGTGCCATGAAACTTTCTCACATCTATCGGTTTCTTTCTCTTTATTATATTTTTTTCCAAGTTCAATGATGACAAGAAATCTCAGTTTTCCTTCTGTGTACATGCATTGGTTTAGATTTTATATACAAGTTTTCAGAACTTGAAGGTAGTCATCCGGTGTATAGAGCCTCTGTTGAAGTTTTAAGGCACATTTTATGTATCCAAAGTCTCTATCGTTTTGAGAGAAAGCTATGCCCCGTTTCAAGGAACTTATATTGATTTAATTTAAAGTCGGATGTTTATTTAATATTGCATTAGATGTTTTACCTAATCGTCAAGTCTTTCTAAGATATGTTTTATGAGACAAGAGCCCACTTCTTGAGCACCTCTGCCAGCTTCTCCTTCTACCCACATATTTCAATGAGCTTCATCATTTTTCCCAGTATATATACCTAAATTGTAAACCCAAAGTTGTCTTATGTAAAAGACAATATTTGTGGGCTTATGCCAGCTTCATCAGAGATGGTAAGTAATCAAAATAATAACATATCACACAATATCAAAGTAACTAAAACGGTTAGTAATAACTCCATCATCCCCTTTAAAGTTCGATTTTTCATGCGAATATTTTCATCGTTTACCCAGCAAATCTGGAATAATATCCGACTGTTAATCATAAAAAATATATGTAAATTGAAGAAATTATAAAAAAAGTTCATTGCCTACAAAATAAACCTCAAAATTGTTTACGTACCTTGATTGTCGTTGTCTTCATCATCTAAACGATTTTTGAGGCAACTAAAAACCATAGTTTATATCCTGGAATTCAGTACTTCATTGTTCGAAACTTAGTATCCTAAATTAATTTAAAAATCACACAAAGCTAGGTACACCCAATACTGAACAAACGTTCGACCCATTGTTGCCATTGCCAAGACCACTTACCTACCTACTTATTAAGTTAAGAAAAAGCTTCCATATCCATACCAAAAACTAAAATACAACCGCAATATGTACAAAATGTGTCTATCATAAGAAAAATAAACGATTAAAATAAAAAAAAAATGTGACTAGCCATATTTATGTAGGTATCAATGATTTGGATAAATAATTTTATCAAGAACTTCTTTACACAACTCAGATTCAAAGCACATAATTTCTTAGATATTGTAAGTAGAGTAAAATCAACAAGGAACCAAGTCATTGTAAAATCATAGAATTATGCTATTTTTATTAAGCAAACAAGAACCAGCCCGCATGGGTCTAAATGAATAATAAAAAAACTAATTTCACAAGGAACCATAGGGCATGGTTTTTTATGAAATAATAAAATTTTAGAGAATTTTTGAATCGTTGAGTTATCATGGGGCATGGGTCTTATTAGTTTATTCTAAAATTATCGATTTGTGGGTTGGTAACTTTGTCGTGAAAATGTTTTGTTCAGTCAAAATTGACAAATCATTTTGATCTTTACAGGGCCGATAGAAGGTGTATTTTGAAAGCTTTCTGTATACTTAACTCGATTTTGACATGTGTGTGGATTGGTTCCTGTTTGCATAAGTAGGTCCATTTATAATATTAGTATTATGTTTTATCATCTTGTTTTGTTGTGCAATATGTGTGTATGTATGTGTGTAGAAAAAATAAATGGTTTAAATGGTAAATGGATTGAGAAGGGGAGAGGGATTTGAGTCTCCGAATATCTCACTCACCGTATGAAACGCAGCAGCAAGCCGCTACTTTACACCGGTTTTCTGTGAGACAGTGGTAACGACCCAGACGAGCCGGCCCATTCATGCTGTAGACAAAACAGTCTAAAGCGTGGCTCTACCACTCAATTGATTGACTGTCGTGTTCCATTGATCTAAACGCGTTGCATTCTAGCTTTTGCTCGCGGCTCAGCCCGCGTGAATGGCCTTTTCCAGGATAAAAAGTAACCTAAGTCTTAATCCAGGTCATGGTCTACTTGTGTGCTAAATGTTATTAAAAACCGTTATACTGTTAAGGCGTGATTGACTAACAAACATCTAAACTCACTAACATCCAAACTTTCTCATTTGTAATAGTAGTAGGAAGCAGGATAACGTCACTCGTTGATCTCTCGACCACTCAATCTGCATGAATGTTTGTGTCGTGTTTCTTACTCCACATTTAGAATGTAAACGCTGTAACGGGTATCAGGAACTACGAGGTAGTTGCGGTTCCCCAACAGCCATACCTGAAATAAACATTTGTGAATCACACAATCATTTTGTGCGGGAATCGAACCCACGGTCTCTGGCTTCGCAAATAGAATGCGTTAGATAAACTGCATCTTTTGCAATCTGCACCTTTAGAGCATAAGAATGAAGTTTGCAAATTAGACCTGGTAATATTTAAGGGTATTTCCCCAAGTCATTATTTTAATTTGATAGATGTAGCAGGTTCACAAAATTCGATTTTTGTTTGTCAACTGACTTGAAAAACCATACAGATTTTGTTGATCAACTTGGTTGAGTCTATTTAGTCAGTTCAAATCACATCTTATGAACTTCATCAAATGCAGTTAATCGCCTAAAATCAAACCATATGAACAAGTATCACACAGTCAATGGCGGGTATGTCAAATTTGTACTTCCTAAATTGAATATTTAACATGTTTATGGAAGATCATAGTTTGGGACAGTGAAAAGTCAACCCTCATTGAAATAAAAAACTATATCAACTTTATACTTCATTTTATTTGTCAATCTTGTGTTACAGGACTTATGTCGTCAATTATATCCAGATTCTATAAGAGCTCTTTATGGTAAAAATATATTACACAATGCTGTACACTGCACAGATCTTCCTGAAGATGGAGAACTTGAGGTTGAATACTTTTTCAAACTCGTAGCTAATGATTAAACTATTTATTTTTATAGTTGTTTTTTATCACGAAATCATTCCCTTCAACTTCTATTTTGTCGTACATCCACTTCCTGTTCACCCTGAGGAAAATTATTCACATTAGTTTAAATTATGTGATGTTTATTGTTTATATAATAATTTATTGACTTTATACATTTGATAATAAAGAATTACAATATTTGATTGCTTATTTCTTATAATCATTGTGCTTATAAAAATAATAGCCAAGAATATTTAATCATAATTTTTGAATAAATACCCCCAACAGATTCCATAAACTTCGGCCAAAATTTCAACAATCATAATATCCAAACTCCCCTGACTCAAGCTAACTAATACCCATATTATGCTAATAAACTACTTGTATTACACATATAGGAAACACTTAATGTGATGTGCTCACAGGAGTCTGGCATACATCACACCACAGTATTTATACAACACATTTGCTTATAGCCAAGTGGATGAACCCAGATAAACCAGACAGAAAAAAAATATGGAAAAATCCTAGGGTTGATATTATGATATAGGAGTGGCATCTTAGACTAAAATTGTTACAATAGATAGGCAGCCTTATACCTAAAAATGAACATAGAAAACATAATTAGATTTAGATTCATATTAGACAC
Organism: Mimas tiliae; assembly: GCA_905332985.1. Lineage (NCBI taxonomy): Eukaryota > Metazoa > Arthropoda > Insecta > Lepidoptera > Sphingidae > Mimas > Mimas tiliae. Next base: position 8,170,308 of record HG995240.1, on the reverse strand, counting down.
AAAATAATATGTGCATGTTGCTTACCTGCATTCAAGCGCACATTTATTTGAATTGCATTTTGGGCATGGGAAATGACAACCAGGGCATGTCTCATCCAAACAGTCACACAAATCTTTACCTGTAGCAGCTATGAGACCACGTTCGTTATATATTGTTCTATTCTTACGACTGAAAATATAATGCAGTAACTTTTCGTGAGCAAATAAAGCAATAGTTAATATTAACCTCTTATGTTTGGAGCCGTCCCCCGGGGATCTCGCAGCGCGAAAAAAAAACAAGCATAATTCAACCCTAATGATGCTTTACTTCCATACTCACCTGCTATGGAAATAATTTTTCCTATTAATCTTGCGACGTTCACGAGCCGATGTCTCTGGATCAAAATTATCCAAAAAATTCATTGCGTGCGTAGGACTTGTGTCTATTCAACCCTGTATGGTAGCCCGCCCCACTGCTGGGCACGGGCTTTTTTGTAGTAATAAAAGGGGGCTTACTGCCTTAGTTCCAGAGAACTTTAAGTAGGAACATATGGTAGGAATAGTCACAAAAAAAATACTATAGCGAACAAAGCACTCGAAACAGTATTGTTTAAAAAATTAAGATTATTTTATACAAAGAGAATATAACTTTACATATCCAATGTATCTATACTCTGATTTTTAAGAATTTAACTGACATTTGGTGGGTTGCCAGGTTATCGTAAAGTAAAAATAGTGTTGTATCCTGAGTTATCGAGTGTTTAAACAAGAATCAAACATTGTGATTAATTTTATTTTTTATCAAAGTTTTATTTTTAATTTGCATTGATCAATAAATAGAAAAATAAATGAAAATCCGAACTTTTTTAATCACTATTTATTTCTGAATAATCCCTTTCAGAATCTGAGTCTGTTACACTTATTATAAATCTTTCAGTCCCGTGTCGGCACGCATGCGGGCAGGTCGTGTGTTTGTTTTCGCGGTACATTCCGATAGTTGCATTCGTACGGATTACGCAGCGCCGCGCTGTCACGTGGTTTAGGTGTGCGCCCGAGTGGCCGGCCGCTGCGGCGCACACGGTTGGTCGACCTATACTGATAAGATGAGCCCTATGGCGGATAATGTCAGCGATTTGCCGTGTTGTGAGTCTCCTTTGATGTCGAATGTCGTGGACGATATAGATATTTGTGATGAAAGTGATGAGCCAGTGAGGTCATCAAAGAGACAGCGGGAGAATAGTAGTGAGACAGAGGGAGCATGGACTGAAGTCAGAGGGAAAAAGACTCGTCATGGTAGTAAAGAATCGGTAAAAGATGGTAATATAAAATACGAGATCTATATCTCGTTGAAAGATCGACTACCGAAACAATTCATGATGGCGCGTATTTTAAAAGAAAACAATGTCAACAAAATATGCCATATTAAATATTTAAATCCATTTAAAATACGCATTGGATTTGAGAGTGAAGCAGCCGGTAAAAACCTTTTAGATTGTGAAAGCTTATTAAACAAAGGCTGGAGATTCCAGAAGGCCATGGAACTCTCAATATGTTACGGACTCATCAAGGATGTTGATCTTGACCTCACCGACGCTGATATTCTGTCGAATATTACATGTCCCTCCCCTGCGAAGCTTTTATCCTTCAAGAGGCTTAATCGTCGCAACAGAGATGAAGGAGGATGGTGTCCCAGCGAAACGATCCGCCTATGTTTTGACGGCAATCAGTTACCGGCGTATGTATGCGTATGTGATATCCACGTAAGTGTTATTCCATACATACATCAGGTATCGCAATGTTCTCTATGCTGGAGAATAGGCCATAGCCGAAAAATGTGCCCTGGGAAAGTAATGATTTGTCCTAAGTGTGGTGGTCATCACGAAAATTGTGAAATAGCATCGTTCTCTTGTGTGAACTGTAGTGGGGATCACATTTCCATGAGTAAGATATGCCCGGTATATAAAAAAGAGAGAAGACTTAGGGAAATCATGGCTGAATATGGATGTACTTATAGAAAGGCCTTAGAATGTTACGTTCCCCCTGAAAGTCCCATTCACCATCAAACTCCGGTGGATCCAGATAGTCGTGCAACATTTCCCCCTCTCCGACATAATACTAATGTTCTTTCAACGCCTCAAGACCCACTTCAATCAACGTATGCTGAAACTGCTAAGACAGACCATATTCGTCAATCAGTTAATAATACTAGCGGTGCACGTAAGAAAGCAAAACGTTCTATTGAGGATGATTGGATGTCATGGAATCTCGATTCGGGAAGTCAGGATGGTCAGCCGTTGAAGAGTGACGATGATCAAAAAGAAGAATGCTCTCATTTTAGAGAGCTTCTGTCCCGCATTAAAGAAGTCATCTTTCTCCAACAAGCCAGCGTGTCCTCCAAAATTAGTTCTGTTATCCATCTTTGCCTACAGTGGTTTTTATTAGTGTTGCGAAGTTACATTTCCGATTGGCCGTGGGCAAAAGCCTTGTTTAATTTAATTATACAGTCACCGTGATGGATAAGAAAGTGGTTAAGCTAAATATCGCCCAATGGAATGCCCAAAGTATTAGACCTAAGACAATTTCTTTTGCGGAATTTTTACATCAGGATAAGGTCCATATTGCTGTCCTTAGTGAGACGTGGCTTGAGCCGGGAAGTCATTTTAAACTTAGTTCCTTTAATGTTTATAGATCAGATCGAGACGACTCATATGGCGGTGTGGCAATTATAGTGCACAAATCTATAAAGTCACAGCAGAAAGTCATTCCCGTAATTAACTGTGGTATAGAACTAGTGTATGTTCAATTATTTAACTGCCATCCCATTGAGAATATTGTTGCAGTTTATTGTCCATCTGGAATCGCTACTTCTCAACGAGATTGGGATACTTTATTTTCAATTTTATCGACGAAATCTTTAATTTTAGGCGACTTTAACGCCCACCATGTAAACTGGTCTTATAAAACTGATCATAGAGGTAATTTAATTCAGGACTCACTTTTAGATAGCAACTTTATACCATTAAATGATGGAACCCATACACGAATTCGCCTAGTAAATACTACCCTGCAACAATCCTCCCCTGATGTATCTTTTGCGTCTTTAGATATTGCGTGCAATTTTGATTGGGCAGTATTAAATGAAAACCTGGGCAGCGATCATTTAATCATTAAAATCTGCACATTGCATTCATTAAACTCTCCTGCGGTCATAAAAAGAAATTTTTCCAAAGCAGACTGGTCTTCATATAATAAGCATCTAGAAAATTCTTTTACCGGTATCATGTTACCCACTGACCTTCAAAGCGCGTACGACTTATTTTTACTGACTGTTAATGTTGCCGCTAGTAAATACATACCCTTATATAAGTTTAACCAAAATCCTACTTCTAATTTTATCCCTAAGTCATACTGGTCTTCTACACTTTCTCACGCTGTGGCCCGTCGTAGGTTGGCTTTGTCTACATTCAGACGTAACCCTATTCCTCAAAACTTGGGTGCCCTTAAAAATAGCATTCGTGTAGCTCAGATTTTGATCCGTCAGGCTAAGAGAGAGGACTGGCGTAAATTTTGTTGTTCAGTTGATGAATCTACAACGTCTAGGGACATGTGGCGTAAAATGAAATGGCTCAAAGGATATCGTACTTCCAGAGGCGTTGTCGACTCTCAAAGCAGTGAACTTCTGTTACGTTCTTTAACCCCAGATTTCGTGTCACCCCCAGCCCCAATAATATGTAATGATAATCCTACTTTAGAGTGTGAAATCTCTATTCAGGAGCTCGAAAAATGTATTAAATCTAAGGATACATCTCCCGGATATGACGATGTATCATACTCTATGATCAAAAACCTTCCCGATGTAGGCAAACGAGTCCTCTTATCTTTATATAATAGTTTTCTTGCTAACAGTTTTGTGCCTAAACAATGGCGTGATATTTGTATTGTTCCTATCCCAAAACCTGGGCGTCAACCTAATGACCCTTCCTCTCTTCGCCCTATATCTTTGATGTCCTGTGTGTGTAAAATCTTCCATTATATTTTATATAGAAGGCTAGAATGGTTTCTCGAAAAACAGAATGTATTCTCGCCAAATATGGTAGGATTTCGTAAGTGTAGGTCTTGTATAGACAGTTTAAGTTGCCTCATCTCAATAATCCAAACTAGTTTTTCTGAGGGTGGTAACACCATAGGTTGCTTTTTGGACGTCGAAAGTGCATATAATAATATAGATAATGTTACCTTAATTCACATTTTAGATAAACTACAAGTTGGCTCACTTATCTGTAAATATCTATGGAGCTTTTTACATAAAAGAGTGCTTAAAATCAAATTAAATAGTGGCTTCATTAGTAGACTTTCAGGTCGTGGTTTAGGTCAGGGAGACCCCCTGTCTCCGTTACTTTTTAATGTTATTACTTCAGATATTTGTAAACACCTGCAAAATGATGTGTGTATCTCACAATACGCAGATGATTTTGCTATTTATGTACGATGCGCATCTATTGCCGAAGGAATCATCAAGATACAATCGTCTCTTGATTTAATTAATAAAATGTTATTACAGGCCGGTCTAGACATTTCGCCTTTTAAAACTAAAATTTGTATTTTTAATAGAGGTTTTCGGAGACAAACAGTTAGCGTACGTTTGAATGGCACTCCATTGGAACTTGTAGAAAACGTCAGATATTTGGGGATGTGGCTGGATAGGGGGCTTCGTTGGAAGAAACATATCAACGAAATCTGTGAAAAAGTAGTAAAGTTCACAAACATTTTCAAGGTCTTGATGGGCCCTGGATGGGGTGTTCATCAAATCCAACTAAGACGACTATACATCGCCCTTGTTCGCAGTCGAATGGACTTTGCAAGCTTTTTGTTTGATAACAGCGCTGAAACCCATTTAATCAAACTTGACAGACAACAAAACATGTGTCTTCGATTAATTGGTGGATTTATAAAAAGCACTCCTATCCACGCCATGGAATCGGAACTATTGTTGCCCCCGTTGTTTGTACGACGTCGTTATTTGGCCGGAAAATTTTATTTAAAATCTAAATCTAACGCATTTCCTATAATAAACATATTAGTAAAATTAAAAAACTTGTGTAACAATTTCTACTGGAGACGCAAAAAGAAACCACTTCTTGTATTAATGCACGAAATTTTAAGCCGAGAACCTATTTATTGTAGTAGTAAGCTGGATATATTTTCTATGGACACTTGGGTCAGTAATATGGACTTATCCTGTATTGTAAAACCGACTTTAAATAAAATTGATAAACCTAAACATTCATATAATATCTCAAACATAAGAAACCTTTGTAATGAAGCATGCAGTGATGAATACCATAGTTCTTACGCTATTTATACAGACGGTTCTAAACATGAAAATAATTCCGGTGCCGCTTTTTACGACTTGCAAACAAACACCTCTGTCAAATTTAAAATTTCATCAGTAGTGTCTATCATGCATGTAGAGTTAGTTGCTATCGCAGAGGCTTTGGCGTATATCGAGTCATTGAATGGTGATCAATTTGTTATATTTACTGACTCGAAATGTGCTCTTCTTCACTTGCTTAAATGCACGACAAATTTTAGAGGGCTCCATTGGCTTACACTATTATTAGACGCATTTACAAAATTGTAGCCAAAAATAAAACTGTTGTATTACAATGGATACCTTCCCACGTTGGACTGCAGGGAAATGAGGTTGTAGATCGTCTAGCAAACGAAGCCCGATCCGATGGAGATAATTTCGGTTGTTTACCTTGGTACACTGAAATACTACCTATAGTTAGGCATAAATGTTTCGAGTTCTGGTCAGAATACTTCGATAAAAGGTCTTTGACGAAAGGTATATGGTACAAGGTGATTCAGCCTTCATTACCTCGTTCCCTGTGGTTCAACGTGAGTGGGATCAATCGACACGAGGTCGTGACAGCTTTGAGGCTCCGATCTGGGCATGTCCCGCTCAACAGTTTTATGTTTATGATGCGCAAAGTAGACTCGCCAAATTGTTCCGTATGCGGAGTCGTCGAGGATGCCCATCATATATTATATGAATGTAGCCGCAGTGACACTCAAAGATGCCACGCCTTCGGGGAGAGAAGGTATCATTTGGGGTTTTATAATAGCATGTTGGCCTCTCCGGTGTCGGACGAGGCTAGATTGCTTTATAAAGTAGTAAATAGGGCATTACAGTTGCGTGTTGCTTAGTTTACAATCTTTATGTTTTAATTTTTTGTTTACCATGTAACATTATGTCAGATTGTACACAATAATGGGGGTGACATCTTCATAATTGAAAAAACCCCCGAGAAAAATAAGATTAAAAAAAAAAAAAAAAAAAAAAAAATCTTTCTTTCACATCATCAATAAGGTCGAGTTGCATCATTTTGTTCTCTTCTTTTATAACATGATTGATACAATTCGACCACCGTTGCGGTGTCACCAACTTTAACCCATCACTAAAAATTTCTTTAATTTCGGCCATTTTAAAACTTTTATTTCTTGTGACATGCTCCTTTTATGAGTGGTAGAGCCACGCTGTAGACACTTTTGTCTACAGCATGTATGGGCCGGCTCGTCGGGTCATTACCACTGTCTCACAGAAAACTGGTGTAAAGTAGCAGCTTGCTGCTGGGTTTCGTACGGTGAGTGAGATATCCGGAGGCCCAAATTCCTCTACCCTTCCCAATCCCTTACTTATCCCTTTCCTTTAAGGTCGGCAACGCGCCCATGATTATTTTAGTGTTGTGGGCGTACATGGGCGGTGGACATGGGTTGACACCGTACTCAGCAGCGAGCTCATCAATTATTTTTTCATAATTAGGCTTTTCTTTATTAACGATTTCCAGTAATTCTGCTTTAATTTTAAATTCTTTGAGTTCAGCCACTCTTGAATTTGGATTTTACGCCACGCCGAATTGGGGGTTTTCTCTACCTTACGGGAGTGGTAAGGGGCATTGTCTAACACCAAAACGGAATCATTTTTTAATTAAGGCAATATTCCCTTTAGCCACACCCCAAAATGTTCTGTATTCATCTCATTATGGTAGTCACTGGAGTCTGTCTTTGACTCAAACATCAATAAACCCCCATCTAGAAAGCCTTCCTCGCTTCCAATGTGGCTAATTATAAGGCGCCTTCCTTTTCCTGTAGGAGCTTTAGCACCCGTTGTTAGGCCTCCGAGGAAGGCTTGTCGCGGCGTATGAATATCCATATCAACCCAAGACTTTTGTAAAGTGTGTCCTGTAAAATAACAAAAAAAAATTTATTTCTTAAAACAAACATTCTTAAAAATGTTGCTTCATTCGGTGGCTAGTAAAATAAAGCAGATTAATGGGAGTGTTATATTTTACTGAACTAAATTGAATTTTAGTATATTTACCGTCATCAACCCAAGTCTCATCTTGGTAATAAATGAATTTATCTTGTCTGCGATATTCTTTTATTGCAATCAAATATCTCTTGCGCCACAAAATTATGTCCTGCCTATCAATAAAGAAGCTGCGTCTTTTGTGGCTTGCATATTTGAAGTTCAAATGTTTCAGTACTAGCCTTACTGCGGCCCTTGAAAGATTGGGTAGGTCAGGATCTTCATTCACAGCGTCTGTGACCTAAAAGTAAGAAAACATATCAAGCTATTGGCCATAGGGTCGCCAATAATTAATTATATTTAGTAGTCTATTTAAAATGACCAACCTTGATAATTGTAGGAGCTTCTTTATTAAAGAAAAAATCATGCACTTTACGCCGGATGGCGGAAAGAGTAAAATCATCCATCTTATCTTTGAATGTCAGCTTCGGACCAGATGGTTGCGGTGGAGTGGGTGTGACATTTTCCTTAAGGTCTTTTAAAATGTTGAATACAGTGGCAGTTCCGATTCCCAAAACATCTGCGGTTTTCTGAGCGCAGTGGGACTTGTTAGGTTTTTCGTAAAATTGCGTATCTAATTTGTTTTGCTCTTTGTTGAAAACGTATTTAAATAAGTTTTGCACCAATGGTTTTCATCACGGATGGTCAGGCCCACAGATGTGCTGAAGCTATGAAGAGCAAGAGCGAGCCTATAGAGAACTTGACATTGCAAGGACCTTCGGTAGCGTCTAGCCTATACCTACCAGTCCTATATTGAAGAGTCCATCTAAACGCGTCCCTGAGGGGCTCTGCAAGTGAATCGCTGGCTTTCTGCATTACTGGAGTAAAAAATTGGCCATATAGTGATGTGTCTAATGATGAAGTATAGAGGTTGGTGGGTTTTAACGGTTAGGTTATAGTCTACACTACATAAAAGCATCTACATGTTTGAGTTAGGCAGAAACTATTGAGCGCTACAAGCTATGGTCCTGACATACCTCTGCCACATTCATGCATTTCCGTTGGTGGAAGGTACTCGTGACATGCTCTTTTGAGAGATATTTTTATGGCAAAGACTGGCAAACGAGCAAGTGAGTTACCTAATGGTAAGTGATCTCTACCAAACATTAATAACATCCATAATAGCTAAAGTATCATGAACGCGCTGCAGAACCCCCTGCAAAAACTAATGATTACAAAGAATTCATAACTGGTACAACATTTACCTCAAAAGGATAAAAAATAATACAAGATATTATTATAAAAATATATATACGCACTCACGCCTGTAATCCCTGAAGGGGTAGGCAGAGGTGTAACCAGTACACCCACATTTCGCCGAGCGTATTTCCGTCCCTTATGTGATAGGGGGCGAGCCTATCGCCATACCGGGCACAAATTCCAGACTCCGGGCTGATACTGAGCATTTCGTAATAGAAAAACCCAATATCACTTAACCCGACCCGGGGATCGAACCCGAGTCCTCAGCGTTGACCTCAATCGTAACGCGTACGCATTACAACTGCGCCACCGAGGCAGTCTATAAAAATATATTTTGAATAAAATCGAAGTAAAGACACACCAACACTTAAGAGCCAAGTAAATCTTGGCTAAGAACACTCACGACTAAAATATTACCTTGCAAACAAAAAAAAAACCCGCATCCAAATCGGTCCTTTCGTTTATGCGATGAGGCGAATAGATCTGTATTTAATGTAAAGAAGATTTGTGTAGGAATAAAACCCCAATTCCCTCCCACAACAAGTTTTACCCTGTCCACATCAAAGACTTTATTGTTTATCTATACTCTGATTTTTATTTAGTTAAACTAAACTGACAGCTGCGATCGACCTTATCTTTTTTTAATGTTGCAAGCGTAGAGCATAGTGCTGTAGTATGGCTAATTATGAATGATTCATCGACATGTTGTGACATGACCTTTCGATTTAATTTTACTCAATTGTGTTAATAAATGTTTAATAATAATATAAAAGTAATGAAATGAATATTACAAAATTAATAAACGTAATACATTAACTTTATTGTAATAAATAAGAATAAAATAAATGCGATCGATGGAATTTAGTTACATTTTTAATGTTTTTGTTAGTAGGTATGTGTATGGGTTCTTTGCTTCTGCAGAAATTATTAATATAAATATTAATTACTAATATTATTAAATTTACTCGAATAATATGAACAAAACATTTTTCTAATCAAACTTTCCTCTCCACTTGCCAACATATTAGAAGTTCCTCCTTCATTTTTTTACATATCTTGCACTTGGAAGTTTCTTCGTAACTCTTTATCGAAATTGTTTGGTGTGATAGATTTACCTTTTACTTACAGTGTATCTGTAATGTAAAATATGCAGCTTGCTTGTATTTAATTAATATTAACAACAAAAAGCAACAGTTTTTTTTTTATTAAACTTCATAGTAATTAAATAATTATCTTTCAATGATTTACGTTCAAAGTCCTCTCAATTACTCAGTTTACCACCTTTTGAATTCACGGTAACTGAATAAAACATTTATGTAAAAATAAATCCATTAATAAGACACCTATTATAACAACGATGAAGCCTAAAATAGCTAAGAGAAGTTACTTGAGGTTCTTCAATTTCTGAAATATCAAAACAGTGATTCTCCGACCAAAGATAACACGAGCATGGTCTAGAATTGGGGTTCGGGTACACGAAATACAAGTGCGTTCGGATTATAAATGTGGTATGGTTCTATAATACATCTATAATTCGGATACATGTTACGTTCGGATACCTATTTTTGACATGGACTTTATAATTTGCGCATTTTGTATTATTATGTTGACAAGTAATCAGTTTTTCTAAATAAAAACCGGTTTTTGTAGGTTTTTCTATAACCGATTGACATCACTAAACACAACAAAAAAAAAACTCTGAAGTCTGAACAAGAAATACATTTCATTGGTATTAACCACAGACTACTATAGAGATGCTACACATGTATTAACAGGTATTAGTGGTTTACCAGTGGTTTACTTTTAATGGGTATAATTTGAGTTATTTCTTTCATAACTCGGATATTTGATAATACAATAAAATGGCTGATACTAGTAACAAAGAGCAATCATCCGTTTCTAAAGTACCTATGATATATGTTTGTGGAGGTAAGTTAAAATTTGGATTTCATGTAAAAAGCTTAGAAAACACGTTTTGATTAAATTATTACCCCATTTAAATTAGTTTATGGTCCAATTCATAATTTTGTATAATGTACATGCATGAATGTCGGGTGTGAATATAGCAAAGCGCACCCGGGGTGCTATCGACGCCTTGTTTAGCAAATACTAAGATCGTAAGTGCAGCCTCTCCGCCCGGGTGAAGCAAAACACAGGCGTACATTCTCACTTCCACAGCTTGTGTTTGGTGGTTGCCTTCTGTGACCAGCCTTTGCCGCATACATACCAAAAATTTATTATAAAGAATCTTTTTATGTTCTTTTTTCACATTCCAGAATGCCACAAAGAGAATGAAATCAAACCTAGGGATCCAATACGTTGCAGAGAATGTGGTTACAGGATCATGTACAAAAAACGAACAAAAAGATGTATCCTTTTGAATACATATGTAATATTATGTGTAATAACTATTTTAAGAAAAGCATTTTGTGTTTATTGCATTTCATATATATGTTTGATACATAGGTTAAAATTATGAATGTACCCAAGTGTAAATACACTCAACCCCCATGGCGCAGTTAGCAAGTGGCGTAGCGAAGCGTGAGGCCATGGGTTTGATTCTTGTACCTAGACAAATGTTTGTCTGATCCACAAATATTTGTCTCGAGTCTGAGTGTTGTGGGACCATAAGTCCTTCGTAGTTCCTGATACCCACAATACAGATTTATCTAGTGTGGGGTGGTATAGATAGACTATGTGTGTGACTGATGGGTGTATTTATTTATTTTATATTAGAATTTAAAATAATCCATGATGCCTTGCTTGCCATGCTGCCTTTTTATGCATGATTGTTACACACACCAACTACTCAGATTATTATTTTATTGATTTTGACACTAATGACAGTGGAGGATGTGAAAGAGGTGTATTTGGACTGTAGCACTAAGTAATTCATAGTCTCTGCCTACCCCAAAGGAAGGGATGAGATTATGACAGCCTCTGCGGCACAATGGGTGGGTAGCAGGTTAAAACATGGGAGACCACAGGTTTGATTCCCGCACCAAGGTATTAAATGTTTGTGTGATCTACAAATATTGTTTTCGAGTCTAGGTGTTGTAAGACAGAAAGTCTCACATAGTTCCTAATTATCCATGATACAAAACTTGTATCTTAGTGTTGGGCCAGGAATATACATAAATGTAACTGTTGAGAGTATTTATCTATATACAGTTGTGACATATAATTAAAGACATAAGTATGCCTTTTACTTTAGTACAAATTAACTTGCTAATTAATATATTACTTATTGAATAGGGCTAATAGCTATTTTACTAATAGTGTATCCACATCATGAAGCTTTATTATCAGTCTTGGTAGTATCATACAACTGATTGTGTAAAAATTAGTGTATTAAATAAAATAATATTAAGCCAGCCAAACTAAGGTGGACAACTAATTAGAAACAAAACAATTTGCATAAATAAGAAAAATTCATGAAACAATAATTAAAAATGTAATTTAATGGTACAAAATTTTATAATATCCAAGTATTATCATCCGAATAAGAAATCATTGTATCCTCTAATATGCTTTTATATTAGAACTGATCAAAGATCCCCTCAATCTTTCTCACGGGACCACTTCGTATGCCTAAAAACGACCTCACGCCTAAACGCATTTCCGTCACGCTTACAGATTTTTTGATATACTTGTTATTAATGCCTCGATGAATGAGCGACGCACATACTGTTTACTGTCGGAATCTATCAAATTAATGTTAATTTCGTCAGAAAATAAAACATTTTTCGCGAGAAATTATGCTCCAACTAATCGCCTGCCGACTAGTCTTGCGGATATATTTAATTGGTCGTCTTGAGGAAAAAATCTTCCTTTTGAATTGAATTCGAGCCTTTAAAAGGATTCGTCCTGGCCAAACAATTCATAAGCATGTCCTCACGAGTTGTGGTCTTCCTTGGCCGAACTTTTCGAGATACCTTTTCCTGTGTACCATATTTGTATGATAGCCTTTAAAATACATTTTTCAGTAAACATTCTAAATGATTTCCAATCTTTCTGTAACTTCAATGTCAATTTAGATACAAATAACTATTATTATTATATTACTTAGATCACAACTCTTACTTATACAGATTTTTCACAACAAAATTGTCAGTACTGCGTAAAAATAGCGGGAAAATTGTTAAAACTAATTTAAAATCATACGATACGTCACATTTCTAATTAGTTGTCCACGCGCGCGCGTGTGTGTGTGTGCGTGCGTGTGAGCGCGCATGTGTGCGTGCGTGTGTGTATGCGTGTGCTTGCGTACGTTTGTGTGTGCGTGTGTGCTTGCATACAAAATTATTTACAATTACATATTTGAAAAACGATAGAATAAAAACGTTTATTTTGCAACAGGCTCTTTGCTTTGCAATCAGGCCACATCATTAAATAGTTATTACAATCCTGACTCGCATTATACATGCGAAAATTAGTTTGTTTGTTACGCTTTCACGCCTAAATAGCTGAACTGATTTTGAAGATTTTTTGTACGTAGGGGATCCTGGTTATAGGCAACTTTTTATTCCAGACAAATCCGTTCATACGGGCGGATCCGCGAGCAAAAGCTAGTTTCATTATAAAGGCTCTTAAATGAAATGAGAAGACAAACCAAAAAACTCAGCCGTATGATTTTTCACTAATTTAGGGTATCCTCAAAACGACTCATAACGAGCATTAGCATTTATATAGATCTTTATAAAGTTGCTACAAGTTAATATTTTATTATTTCATACGTTTTAAAGATCGTGTTCATCTACGAGTATTTTTAATAGCTATAAATTAAAATATAGCAAGTATTGTCAGCTAATCACACAATGGCTTCGCTTTAGTGCACACGGAATGCATAATTAATAATGCATGCTTTTTAATTATACAATGCTTTGATAAATATTTTATTTTAAACTATGAAATGATTTTCCTTGACTATTCGATCAGTGGTTGTCTTCGATGCTCGATAATACTCCGCAAAATTCTACAGATAACACTTTATAATAATACCTACACTTAAATATGTAACAATTTTACCTAAATAAAATACAATTAAATTATTGTTGTCTTTTAAATGGTTAAAAATGTGAGATAGCCGTTTTGCATTCGAGTAACTTATAATATTGTCAGGTACTCATGGAACTACTGCATGTAGAAAATCGTTTACCTATCCATCGCTGAAATATACTGGATGAAAAATGAAACGGTCGCAAGATTTTCAGGTTTCAGTATAAGAATAAAAAAAAACTAGATACATACGCACTCACGCCTGTAATCCCCAAAGGCGTAGGTAGAAGTGTAATCAGTACATCCACATTTCGCCAAGCGTATCTCCGTCCCATGATGTGATAGGAGGCGAGATAGATCGCCATACCGGGCACAATTCCAGACTTCGGGCTGATACTGAGCATTTCGTTATAAAAAAAACTCGAATATCTTTTTACCCGACCTGGGGATCGAACCGGAAACCTCAGTTGTAACGCGTTCACACATTACAACTGCGCCACCGACGCAGTTTAAAATCTAGATGTAGTGTCTGATTTATGGGAATCAGTGACAGCGACACGGCCGGCGCGGCGTAGCTAAGGTTCATCGGCGGCGCCTGGGGCGAGGTTCCAATATTGCGCCGATATGCCGATATTCTGACTTGTAACCACTGCTGCTATCCACGTTATAATGTTTGAATTTATCAAAATGGTTATTAAATGTTTATACATAATATATTTTGCATATATTAAATGTATTGAAGTATGTTTATGTAGATGAATAAACAACCCAAATAAAATGTAATAAATGAAAAAACAAATATTTAAATAATGTATTATAATTATGTAATTCATTACAAAGGTTTTGTAACAATTTAGTAAAATTAATCCCTTTTCGTAGAATAAACATCAGAAACTTTATATCTAACATTCTACAGTAGTCGAGAATACACATTTCTCCAAACATATCGCATTAATAATAGCTACGTTTTAGATCTCATGGCACAATCTCATCAAACTCACATTATATTATTATGATACACGTGCAAGTTTATATTCCACCCTTATTCGGTGGGTTGAAGTCACTCCTTACTCCGTACATAGTACACACTAGGTACTAGAGAAAAGCTCTTTATATACTTGGTATAATGTTATAGGCGATATAGTATAATATGTACAAACTTACATTACGGCGAGATCGCGTGAGTTTCGATAACATTGTGTCATTCTAAAGGATCATACAATAATATAAATTGCAAAACCGCATGGCTGCTGGATTATAATCGTATGATATCATTATTCAGTATAGATTCAAAAGACCATTACATTGGCTATCATCTACAGAGTTCGTTAAACTTTAATGAGTTTCATGATATGATTACACTAGACTGCACTAGAGAATCTATTACATATATACATGGTTTTCACTTTAAAATCGGAAGTCTAAAATGTCTAATTCAACGGAATGAAAAAATAATCGGAAATAACTCTGTACCAATATGTTTGTAAAGACGATTTATTTTTTAAATACACAACAGTTTGTACACAAACATTCTTATGTACGATGATATTCATAAAGTACGTAGTTCTTAGTTTCATAAATTGATTTAAAATGTTGTTTACAACAATTAAAACTTAACCCAATATCATTTACAAATACAATATTTTCTAAACGTGTCCTGTGTTAACTAGATGAAAGTGTATTCAAAAAATAGATGATAAACGCATATTTTAGAAACAACCCAAATGCTCATTATTAAAGTCACATTATCTAGTAACAATGAGTAACTATAAAACAAAATACCTAGAACAAATACTATTTTTGATATGGAAGACACTTGAAGTTTTTCCTTGTATATCTAAATTTAGTTTATGGGACTTGATATGCCAATTGTTTTAACGATAAAGGATTGGAAGTAGACGTTACACATTGTAAATACATTATAGTATATGTTTTATAAAAATACATAGAAACAGTAATAGCGGTACCTACTTATCGAGATATCATGACTACATTAAGAATTTGTAATATGTTTAATTGATATTTTAAGCATTGTTCTCGTAAACATGGACCACAAGATTTAAAAACAATTAGGAATTCTGAACGAGTCTTGCCGTTACCATCCATTCACTTCGCTTTTCATCATTTGTTGATTCGATTCCAAGGGTAGCTAACAAACATTATTTTATTACACAATAATTACAAATAACAAATATAATACGTAAGCTTTACATTGGAAGCAAATTTAACAACGTTAAAATTATTTTTGAGATATTTACAAAATATATCTTCACAATTACATTGAAATAAGATACCATAATATAATTAAAGCGCATCATTTTGTTTTTACACATGCCTGGAGTCAGAACTCGTAATGAAAAGTTACACCTTAAATTAATAACAAAACAAAATTGCACATTAAAACATCCTACTTAATATAATTTTGGCACTAAATATCTGTGGCACAACAGTTAACTCGCGTTTCTTTTTCCTTGCCTTCACTGTTTTCAATAGTATTCACCGCACTATCTTTTTCACTATCACAAGTGATGTTCTCGCAAAGCGAATTGTCTTCATCTTCGGAGTGTTCCCTGCCTGCAGGTGGCGTCATCGTAGCCGCGCCGTTTGGCTCACGGTATTCCAATTTTGTCGGGTCCTTCTCGTGTAGCTTCCGAGCAAGCGTTTGTAAGCTTGCTAACGAGCTCGCACAGTCGGTAGTATCTATATCTGTTAAACTGACACCCGCACGCTCTATTTCAGTGAATGTTCCAAAGGGCAATTTAAATAAACATTCAAGTCGCATAACATGCATTTTGCTCCTTAGATGTTTCGCTAAATGGCCGTGTATTCTGAAAGCAATATTGCAGTCAGAACATCTAAAGGGTCGAGGATTAAAAGATGTTGCGGCTCCAAATGTTGATGTCATAGACACTTTATTATGGTGGGAACCTGAACGTTCATGTTTTTGTAAATGTCCTCGAGTACGAAAACTCACAGCACACACACTACATCTGTAGGGCCGTTCCATGTAATGTATGTTAAGATGCAGCCTCAATTGCGATGGTTTTGTGAATGTTTTATTACAAAAGTCGCATACTCTACGACCATCTTCCATAAGTCTCCCTGGCGAGTAAGACGTGTTTTCGAATTCTTTTCCTTTTGTTACTTTAATAGCAACTCCTCCAACGCCAATTACAACTTTAGTTGCAACTGGGTCGTGTTCCATAGGAACAACGTGCATTGTATCAGATTCTGAAATATTGACATCATCAGGATTTACATTCTCCTCGC
The DNA here is from genome assembly GCA_905332985.1 of Mimas tiliae. Classification (NCBI taxonomy): domain Eukaryota; kingdom Metazoa; phylum Arthropoda; class Insecta; order Lepidoptera; family Sphingidae; genus Mimas; species Mimas tiliae. The sequence continues at coordinate 8,153,489 of HG995240.1, read as the reverse complement.
TCATAGATTTTACATGATTGCCGTCGTCGCTTGTATTATCATTCTGGATTTGAGGTGTTTCATCTTGTGTTTTAGCAAGATTAAATCTCGCCTGTTTTAAATACTCTGAAACCACGTGTTTAGCATTCTCTGCATTTGTATTATTCTGCACATGTGTTTTTTTGGTATCGAGTGGCGCGTTTGGCGAAACAGATGAATCTCTATTCATTGAAATATTTTCTTCTTTAGAAATTGTGGATTTATGGTAAGGTGCATGGTCACTTTCACTTACATGAGTCATCTTTGCATCCTCACTAATAATAGCTGCGGAGGATATGGGCACATTGCTAATACTTTTGACTGTCTCAGTTGTAGTGTCTCTTACACTATAACAATCCGTATAAGTAGATTTCTCATTTAAATCAATATTTTTTAATTTACTTAAGCTGCATGTTAACTGACTTTGCTTAATTTTGGAGTCAAAAAGTGCTCTTTCTGTTAAATACGTGTGTAACATGGGCTCTCCATTTGTCCAATGTGTTTGTGCGTGCGGCAGTTTAGCCGTGTTTGAGGCTAGGGATGCTAAGACACTAGATTCTCTTGCTGTTGGAATTTCGGGAATGGCAGGAGTTTTTAAATCACTCTTGCTGAGATCAATCGGTTCATTTTCTACCTCCATTCTTGCGTCAATGGAAGATCTTCTGGCTATACTAAGTTTTTCAGTAGCTACCTCTAGCGGGGTTGTTTCAAAACCACCTGGTGTGTAAGGATACGTTGTCGGTCTCGCACTGGTTATCAAACCTGGTGTGGCTGATGTGGTAGGTCTGGAACCTCCCAGGGACAATAAACAATGAGCGGCTTCATGTTCTGGCAATCGTGATTTACATACCTCCGTATCTGGAAACAGAAAAGTACGATTAATAAATTTTATTTCATTTGTGGAATGCAAATTTTATTAAAGACATATTTTAAATATATAACTTTCATACCGCTTGATTCTGTTTCGCCTTCATTCCCCTCGTCACCATCCGATTCAGTGTCATCATCAGTTTCTCCTGAACCCTGGGCTAATTCTCCATTTTCAACATCGCCTTCATTTGGATTTATTCCTAGTTCTAGACATTTTTTGTAATGCGCTTTACTTTTCATATGCTTGGTCAAGTTACCCTTTGTCTTAAAACTGAAAATATATTAAAATATAATTATATGCTAATACCACAACACCGAAAGAACATAGGTAGGATTCTACTATGCATAAGCTATTTTTATTCATGAAAATACTGGGATCGTTTGTACTGCAAATTTCGTTGCCTATGCGATTTCTAGTTGTAGCATAAACGGCTGGATTAGGTCAAAAAACAAAACATGTGCGAGCTGAATAAGGGAAGCGCGATCGCCACCTTAAAATGTAATCAAAAGATTTGACTAACAACACCTACTTTAAACTAAGATTTATTTTATTTTCTTGAAAACGCTGCATGGGCTGGAATATGAGTGCTAACAATGTGATCAGCGCCCCTATGCTATATACTATAAATCCACAACGAAGTTCGGAAAATACATAGAGTAAATTAGGTATAGAGTACAATAATAATATTTTTGATATAAATTACTACCGCTAAAAAGGTTTTTTAAGTAAAGTTAAATATGTTAAATTATTTCCTATTTATTGTTGTTTCCTAGAATATTTTTGTTTAAGTGATAAAAACCAATAATACATAATAATTACAACTTAACACGTTGAAATGAAATGATACGTTTTCGAATTTCGTCGCTTCGTATCGTCATAGGCCTCCTGAGAGCAAATCTCTAGTGAGATAATCGCTGTCCCATTTTTCATTATCCATTTATTTCTTCAATGGAAATAATAGAATAAAAAATGCATTGTCACACTATTATTACATGTTGTATTTCTATTGAAATAGTAGTATCTAATCCCATAGATCAAAATCATAAAACCCTGTAAATCTGTCATTTATAATGTTAAAAATTCTGTTTACAAAAACTTGATTGTGAAGATGTTCAGTTTAGACGAGCCTTCGATTATTTTACTTTTTTGTTCATATAGGTAAAACTCGGAATTAAGAAACTTAATAAAAGTTTGCCATCGATAAAGACTATCCTAATCATTAATATGAATTTAAATTCCATTAGTTGAGAAAAATAGTTGTGTCATTATATTTTCAAGAAACATAGGTAAATATAGTTAAATAAATAAATAATATATATACACCCAAGAGTTACACACACATAGTCCTGAACCCACACTAGGATAACATGCATCGTGAGTATCAGGAACTACGAGAGACATATGGTCCCACAAAACTCGGACCAGAAATAAATATTTGTGGATCACACAAACATATATCTCGGTTCGGGAAATGTGTTTAAAATGTTGATTATTATTACCTGAAAGCACAGTGTATACACGTATAAGGTCGCACATCAGTGTGAGTCCGAATATGCTTCTTGAGCATAGAAGGTTTCTTACAGCGAATTCCACATTCAGAACATACGTATCGGCCTCTACCACGACCGCGGACATAGGTATATTCTTCGTTACTTTCAAAACCACCAGTTAATTCCTTTTTGGGGGTCGTAATATTATCAGAAATCTGTTGCAGTTTGGTTTCTTCGATCATTTTAATATCCATTGATTGTATACTCTGTAAAATAGAATTATAATACAGTTGTGATTAATAATTGTGAACCTGCTAGGCCAAATGACCGTTAGGTATATATTGTCGACGCCAGTAAATAAAGTTTCGGCCAGATAAACTGGCGAGAATGAAACTATTCAACAGACGACGGATTATAGTCGGTCGAACACCGGGTTACCAAGTTTAAAACCAGTTGTAAGAGCAGAATTCAAATACTGTCAAATGTAGTGTTTAAAAGCTTCTGAAATAATGTAATTCAAATAATATCAAATTATTAATTAGTAAGTAATATATCTCCTAATTATCATAATCTTATTCATAAATACAAGTTCATATTTCCAAAATATGTGAAGATCACTGAAACGCATAACCTTAATCGTAGTACTCTATTTAATTGTGGACAGACGGTTGGTGGTTTGTGAGGGTTTATAATGTTTATGTCACATAATATACTCGTATCATCATAAATTCAGCCTACTCAGGTTGTAATAAAATAAGAATATCCCCATACAGTGACACACATAATCCTGACACAACAGAAATAGGTCGGCAGGTCTCTTTTCAAGCGAATCTAATTCGAGAGTTCTGGGAGGTCCAATCGCTTTGTCTATTCCTGCCGCCAAGCAGTGTGTGCACCGTTACAGTCCAGCTGGAAAGACATTCCAGCCTGTTAAATTACTGGGGATTGTGAGACTTACATGTTAAATATCGCTGGAAGACGAGCGCAATGCAGTGACATTCAGTGTTTTGTAATTCAACATTTTGTTAACGTTAATGTGGGCAGGCGTAACGTTTGACGCTTAACATCTGGTGAGCGACATGCTCGTCTCGTCATAGTAGTTTAATAAAGGTACCATTATCTTATGTCATAAGTATTAGGAACTGCGTGAGACCTTCAGTGTCACAACACCCAGATACGATATCAATTTTATTAATCTTATATACATACCTGCTTGGTCTCCTTTGTAATTTTACTCCATTGTGATGAATGAGTCAATATAAGATCCTGTTTAATAACTGCCACAGCCACGGTTTGCGGTCGATGACGTGAATCATAAAGCGACATGGCAGACGATGCTGACAATCCCAAAGGGTCTGGCGTCAGCTCAGATAATAACTGTAAACAAATTAATGTTTTCTTAATAATCGTTGCAACAACTCATAAGTATACATGCATTGCACATATTATGATGTAATCATAATTACCTGCCAATTACTATACATAGATAGAAAGTGCTGATTTGGTACATATGTTGGTTGAGGACGATTGATTGTACAGTAAAATACTTTTGTCGAACATTTGAGTCCTAGATAAGTATATGCATTTCCGTTAAGATAAAGTTGTCCGTAAGCTTTAGCAGGTCGTGGAGTTTCCGGTGATACCAACGGCATAGTATTTGCATTGGGAGTGATACCGTGATGCCTTTTAGGTGTAAACGTGCCTGGTTTAAGGGGCAAGGTAGATGGTCTTAAAAATTTTGGTTTTCTTTCATCAGCATTAGATTTCGCCATCGCATTCTTTTGAAAGTAAGATGTTTCGGATCTCTCATTTTGTAAAATTAAGTTCGATGTTTCTTGAGCACTCAGATTTTTTTGAACCTCTGATGAACTTGGGATTTGATTATTGTATATTTCGGTCTTAGTGATAAGATTCTCAAAATTAAAATTACGAATTTCGCTTTCCGATTTTGTATCAACTGTTTTAAGAAGATTATTATTTAATTTATCTCTGGTTTTTAATTTATTCATAGAATAGTTCATATTTTCTTTCAACACAGCTGTTCTAGGTACACCTTCTGAATTTCGTTTCATCCCAACATCTTGTCTCGAAACCGGTTTCATAATGCTATTCATCAACGGTTTTGATTCATCAATGTTCTTGACTTTTATTATCGGGACTGCAGACACATATTGTATGTCGCTGTTGAAAGCATCTTTAGATTGCAATTGCTTTTCGATTTCTGACTGAGATGATATTAAATTAGGACTTTTGGCGGTTCGTACTTGTGTTTCATATTTTGAAATTAATTGGGAGTTTTTTATTGATTGAGCCTGATTGGTTAAGCTGTAATTTACGTCACGTGTTGATTGTGTTGAATTTTTATGAGTATCATTAGGTACATTTTTCAAGCACATACTCTGATTGCCCACAAAAATGCCAGGTGTAATTGGTCCCGGAATTCCTGGCACGTGTGGTATTAACTTACCACCATGCAAAATTGTCGTTGCTCCATTGGGGGACGATGATGGACTGAGAGGTGGTAAAGTTAAAGGATTAAACGCCGTAATTGCACTTAAAGGTGGAAATTGGAAGTGTGTTATATCGTGTATATTGGGTAAATTTGAACTTGAAATGCCAGGGGTTGACGATATTGATATTCTTGGCGTTTGAGGCTGAGATGTACTCATAATTTCTTTAGGCGTTGGCGGATTGTGCATGATTGTACCTCCAGAATGTAAACCAGATCTCACGACGATGCTACTTGCTTCTTCGCCTAACATTTTGGACGGAGAAAGATTCGGCTGAATCAAAATAGGTGACAACTGATTCTTGTTAGGTTCGATTCGTAAAGTTGTTGTGCTGCCAGAATGATCGACAATTTTTACTTCACCTCCAAACATTTGAAGTGACGTGGAATTATTTCTCATGTGGGGAGACATCTCGTCAATGGCACGTAACGTCGCAGAATTGACATCAATACACCGTATTTTAGGTTGAGAATACATATCTGCTGTTCTTGGAGACATGTTTTCTACCAATCTCGGGCTGTACATATCTGAACTACAATCGATACGTCGTTTAGGACTAGCGGTAGGTTTTATTTTTAAGCCGGCTGTTTTTCTTGAAAAGTCTGTGGGTACTCTGGAGTCTACGAGCCTAGTATTTCCCAACAGCGGTCCTGGCGATGGCAACGGCGCTATAACGTCACTCATTTCTGGTTTTACAATAATTAAATTATCTGGCTTTATCCTGCCAGATGAAGATTTTGTTGAAATACTTAATTTTGAATAAGAATTAGAAGTCGTTTCAGGTAGCCTTACATTCACAGAGTTACTTCTTACAAAAATATTTTCTTGCCTAACCATTTTAACATCTTTTCCTTCATCAATTGTGGTGTTATTACCAAAGCTGCCTTTACAGTAGTACATTCTATGTGTTTCTAAATTATCTGCACTTCGATAAATGATTTGACATAAAGGACAAACGAACAGTGGTCCATCAATCAATTCTCCTGCAACTGAAACCATGCCATTCATTTTAGTTTTTAGTAAAAGATCTTTTATTATAGACCCTTCAGGATTTAGAGGGTGTTTTTGATGAATACTCTGTGAAAAACTTTCTGAATGCGATCGTTTCCTAAAAGAATTCTCGGTTTCGTGATGGCTTTTCGTTAAATTCAACGGAGAAGGTTCACATTTTATATCTAATGTGTCATTCATAAATTGTTTACTTTCAGCAATTTGTTTGATTTTGCCATATTTTTTCTGTAAGGGTGTTTCTATAACATCAATAATGGCTTCATTATCCGATATAATTTTAGAGATATGTTCAGTGAGAAAATCTGCGTTAGGTGAAATTGATTTCTTTGTCATGTCTTTTTCATCGGACTCTCGATAAAACGCTGCCCCTGCCCTAAATTTTGGCTTATATATAGTTTTTAATTTAATATTTTCATTCGATGACACATTCATATGTGATGGTATACACTCATTTATAGATTCAGGTGAATCTGGTGATAATTTATTTGCCTCGTAACTTTCCGTACGAACGCTGGAAACATCAGATCCGGCTTCTGATACTGATGTAGGTGTATCACTTTCGGACCCACCTGATAATTCGTCATCATTTAATGTCGTAGAAACATCAGCACCTTGTAGTCTTAGTGCATGTGTCCGTGATCTACGATGCTTATATAAATTAGATTTTGTTTTGAAAGCAAACCCACAAGGTACACAGGGATAAGGTCTCTCATTCGTGTGAGCTCTGATATGTTTCTGAAGAACTGAAGGCTTGGCACAAGGTAATTTACAATAAGGGCAAATATAACGCCCACCTACAGATCCAGTGTAGGCATCCCTGATAAAATCGTTTTCATTGTTCTCAGTCTTATTTGAAAATTCATCAGTAAAACTGGTCTGACCAGATACTTGAACAATATTATTTACACTACTTAATCTACTATTTTCTTCATTAAAATTAATTTGTACATTTTTCTCCACATTCTGAGCATCTATTTGCTCTTTGATTTGTTTTAATTTTATTTTTTCGATCTCAGGGTGGGCTGCCGCAATACTTCCATTAGAAATTGAAATATTGCAACTATTCTGCATAAAATTAATATCTTTCTGTATTGTTTCCTCACCCATTTGCAGGTTGGGTGGAAACACAGAAATTGTAGATGCCATTTTTTTAAATTTCTTATGCAAATAGCTGTGATCATTGTTATTAGCAAAGTTACTATCCAAACGTTTTTCTTGTGTTAGCGGCATCTTACCCGCGATTTGTATACCTGAAAAGAATAGTAAGTTATAGTTATCAGTTCATTAAAATACAATATTTGAAGGGTTATAAATAAAGAACTTTAAATTACATATTCATATTGAAAGTACACAGTAAATAAACAGTTACAACATTTATACAATAGTTTACAATAATGTAAATTATTGAAAGGCAGTCAACACATCGTTGTGGTGAACGGGTTGACGCAACGCGCATGTGCCGCGCTATTTCTATTGGTATGTAGCGTGAGCGTGACATCACCGTGACGTCGCAATCTTAGACGAGGATATCCTCACTCGCTACTGTTTTCTACCGAATTGACAACTTCACGACGCATGCAAAACTTGACAAAATATTGTAACAGGGTTATGTATATATAAACCACATCTGTATAAGTATTGGAGAAACGAATCTATATTATTCAGAATAGGCACGTAGTTTTAACCGTCTACATTTCTAATTTGCAACACTTAATTTCTAAATTTGGCGGCATACCATTATTAATGTTATTTAAACATTGACGTTGATGAGTCACAACTGTGAGATACAAAATATAAAAAGCGTTCCGAAGTCAGGTACAAAACCAACCAGTATCCGCAGAACGGAGCGCGAAGTAAGAACGGGATGTGAGACGGAGTCACAGTCGCAACTCGCAAGTGTGAGTGTTATCAACACAATCCAAATACGTATAGTAGTAGTAGTACGGTGGCGGGTGACCTCGCTTTGCGCTCACTTGAGTCGCTTGCGGACGGCTGCATTGTTGGTGCGTTCCAAGAAGGCGTTACAATTTCTGAGAACTGGGGACAACTAAGTCGCTTTGCTGGTTTGAGTAGGTTCAAGCAAGCAAATAAGCTCAGTACGTACTTGCAACACACAGACAAATGTGAACGATTGTCATTAAAATTTGTGTGTATCGGCTGCGGCAGTCATACCGTTTTTGCTGGTACACACGCGCTACATATTTAAATTACGAATGCCAAACTTGATATCGTTAGTATTTTGTGGATTTTACAATGTTTGTTGTTTGTTTCTTCTTAGAAATTAATAAAGTGTCTGAAGATTCAGATTGATGGCTTGAATAATTAATTTTATGACCGGTTCCCAATTGTTGATAAAACGAACTCATTGGTAAATGTTAATATATTGTTTTAGAAAGAATTATGTTTATTGTCAATGTGCCTAGTTACCATTCGATATGTAAAAGACTCCTGTGTAAGACGTCGTTGGTTGTAACCATATTCCCTGAATATATAACTTGTTATTATGCACATCATCATAATGTATTATTTACCACGGCCATTTAATGAATTTGTTGTGGAGCATATTACATATTCAAAAGTGATATATCCCGATAATAAAATAATATATTAGCTACTTATGCGTACCTATTACAAATAGTTAATAAGTTGATACAAAGATGATATTATGTACATAGTGGAAGTGCAAACACTGGAACTTGGTAGTGTTGTAATGAGACAAAGGAATCCCGGCGGCCGGCCGCCGGCCGCCGCCCGCCGGCCTGGCGCCGCGCCAGGCGGCCCTGGCGACGACTGTGTCGGCCGCCAGCACGCCGCCACTTGCCTTCGCCTATCGCTTTACTTATCCCGGACAGATAGCTTTAACTCTACATACAAACTATAACAATTAATATTATATTATTCAACTATTATAATGCTTTGATTATGCAGATTACGTAACATGTACGTATACCTAGTATCTTGTATTATCTAGCAAGTCGATTAGGTTTATTTGGAAACGTGTCCGTAAGAACATCTTTACACCGTTTATCTTGCCGCTGTCATTAAGTTCATTGAATTAGCATTGCTAAGACATTAACGCGTGCACAGCCCAAACGCACCTCAGCTTCTCGTTTTATTTGTTTACCAAAAACTAAATTATGAGATTATGAGAACCCGCACAAACATGTGCACGTAAAGTGAATGCTTTTATATTAAAAAATTACCGTTTATGAATTTGTTGTAGGTATATTTTATTCTGTGTAAATCTGGCTTATATTTATATATTTTATAATAAATACATTTTACTCAAGTTAATGTTTTTCCATAAATTTGTTGTGTTTATAGTACCCATTTATGATGTTACGTTTTCTTATTGTAAGTATACTATTTTTTTCTACATACCTTTATTAATTTAAGTTAGTAATAGGATGACCGACGTTTTTATGTACATTATATATATGTATATCTACTGTTTAAATATATATTTTTTTATAATTAATGCATATTTTATCGACCATATAACATATTAATTAGTATTAAAGCATTAGATGTTTGTTTCGGTTTGATGCAGGCAGAATACAAGGTGGTCCCTTACCGCGGTACATTCAATCAGTCCACCATTATCCAAACGGTGCGTCGTGTTGATATCATTTGTTGACAGCTCCATAGCAAATGTCAACAAGTCCGATAGGCTGCATTTCACCCGCATGCAAGTGAATCATCGTTAATAATTGCGCGATGATCCACGCCACTCGCCACTCGCCACAGTCCACGTTCCACACTCCACACGGTACACACAGCTGCACACCTATGTTATCGTCACAACTGTATGTATCGCTGTTCGCTCACTACACTACACTGTGTCCAGTACGTAACACGCTATTGCGACTCAACTTTCTTTTTCCGAAACTATAGTTATCGATGCATAATGTATTTATACAGCGTGTCAGTCTCAAAATGTACACAATATTGGGAGACTCCACGTCTGTTTGATAAATAACGCAAGTTTCCGCGGCGCGGATGACTGTTCGACTGTTTGTAATGTGGTTGGTTTGTTCGTTTCATTCGGCTCGGCTCCCCGCGTCGCCCGCGTCCTACCCGCGCGCCGCACTGACTCTGCGGCCTCAGGCCTGCGCCCGCTGTAAGTAGTGATTCATGTCGCGTTTTATCTATCTCCCTCCTTCACCGCAACCGGATCGGTTGTTCTTGGTAATCTATTTATACGTATCTACATAATATGCACGGACTTTAACCTGCGCTTTAACTACTATTAGTGTCATCTTCTAGCGTACTGCCTATTACGTAGGAGTGTCCGAGGAGCAATCTACTTATGGTCATAACATAAATAATGTGGCCCATTTTACGCCGCTGTATTGATTATTATTATATATATATATTGTATTCATTCATTAAACTATCTCATCAGTATAACAGATTTACCTAGTACGGTAAAATAACAAATATGTAAAAATAAAGACACACTCTGCCTAACACCAATTTATCTACTTTTTCAATTTTCATAATGAATGAATTACGATGAGTACCTACTCATTACAAATGCAGATAAAATGGCATTCTCTTTATATTCTGCAATCATAGTGTATTTAAGAATAGGTATAAACTTAATAGGAATAGAAAAAGCGTGTTAAAAAGGAAGATTATATTTTTTGCATCAATTATAGGATTAATTTCTAATTTGAATTATCACCTCCATATCGGAGCGCTATACACAATGTAGTTTTCATGCAGCGTCGATTTCGTAACGGTTGCGTTCGACTAGAACGGGTATCGGCTTTATGTACCACCGTCCACCAACATTCTCAATTACAAGAATGTACGAGGTATGAGTAGCTACTGCAGTGGCACCGGCCACTGCGGCACGGATATGTCGCGCCGCGCGTTAGGAAACGTCGCGAAACGATAGTGCAGCTCCGTGGCGCTGCGCCGCGCGCCGCGCCATATACTCTGTAGTAGGTACTTTACATAATACATAAACGCGTAAACATTTGCACATATAACATTAATTTACACTTGGTATTTTCCTATATTTAACTTATCTCGTGAACTTACAAGACCTCTTTATCAAAACTGTATGTGCCTAGCTAGTATGTGTTCACAATTTTACCGACCGATAAATGAGCCTGGCGAAGCATAATCTATTTCGTCGTTAAGCTACGTTGATAATATTCCGTGAAGAAACTCCACGACGATCGAGTTAGATATGCGAATGTATAATATAAACACATTATTTGCAATGATAATTGGTAGGCGCTTATCAGTGGTGTGGAGGCGATGACGCACGCGTATCGAGGATAGCAAGCCGCACCGCGCGCGCCCGCGCCGTTTGCGCGCTTCATTATTAACAACAGAACTACTCGCTCAGGAAGTGATACCATTACTATTTATGTGAACGGATACTTTTCATTCTATACATCTCTTAACTATAATTCGTAATTCATTAGATATCTACATGCAACGTTACTTCAACCTGTCAATTTTCACCTAATGTCATACTGGTAGGTGTTTAAATGGTTATTCTCTTCAGGAAAGATTGTGCCGAATATAAGTTGGTACCTACATGCTGATAGCAGCTTCCCTAAATGGTGTAATAATAAATAATAGATAATTGAACTCGGTAAAACATTATAGGAAATACGGTGTAAACATTGAACAGAACATAATGTAATGCTATGACAGCTGGTGTTTCGCGAATGGTATGTAGAGTGTGCGGGGGCGAAGTTGCGCGGCGCGGGCGCGCGGGGCACTTGTTGCGTTGTTTGGTTGGCGTAGGTGCCGCCTGTTGCCGAGAGCCGACGTCACGCTGCGACCTTGAGCCACGCGGCACGGGGAGTGCCTGACGCCTCACGGCTGTTTCTCTATGTCTCCTGCACCTCACTGGTACGACGTACATGACATGCAGTAATTCCAACGTGATAATTGATAACACAAAAATATAAGAAAATTAGTTAAGCCAAGTTTTGGCTATAGTGAAGCGAGTACCTACACTATATCCTAACAGACATTTCCCAACAAAGAAATCCCTGAATGATATTTTTATCCAGGAGGTGGTACACCTTATGGATAAATTAAAAGAAAATTGGCGTATAGTTAATATAAAACAACGATGAAGAATTTGGCAATACGACTCTTTAATAAAATATAATATTGAATGGTAGTCCGGTCGGGCGCCATTAAGTCGCGTAGGCGGGAAAGCATGAAACCAGTCCTAGTAACAACCATAGCAAAAGTTAACAAAGAACATCAGTATAAGAAATAGTGTGCATAAGCCATTATCTAGTTAAGACAGCGTTATATTCAAATTATAACACATAATTATAACGATATATAATTCAATAATGTCATTATTAAGACATTCTTCAGATTTCATTTCGGTAATTATTAACAACCAGCTGCATATAGCTTTGCTTTAGTGTTACGATACAGTAGTTGTGCCCGAACGATTTTCACATATCCGGTTTTAAAGGACTGCAAAGTGCTCACATGATATGAGAAGGAGCAACCCAAAATGTCGATCGATGACCGTCGAGAAGCTTCTCCCGACATTTCGCCTAGATGTAGATGTGAAATCAATTCCATGGTCCTTCCACAATAATTAGATATTATGAAACTTATTAATAAATCGAATCAAGTCTTTTTTTTTGCATGTATGAAGTTGTAATCCAATATCTTTGGTTGATCTGTTTATATCTGGTCATATACCATTAAAAAGTGATATTTGAAAAAAGTAAAACTGTTTCCCGCCATTTTTCAATTATTTTCTGTCCAGGAAAATGAGAAAATCTAACGAAGAAATGCGACACATTTTAAAGTTTCTTTACAAAAAAGGAGTAAACCGACACGAGCCGTGAAAAAAATTGTGCCGTTTATGGACCTAATATAGTGTCGGTAAGAGTATCGCAATTTTAATGTTAAAAATACAGTTCGTTCTTCGCCTTGTTACAGATTAAGTTGATGCCGTTGTTGAAAAAGTCGAGAAAGATTGGCATATTAGTAGTTATGTCATTGCTGAAGAATTGGGCATTGACCTTTGTAAGGAAAGATGGCGATTGGGAAGTGGAGGGAGACTTAGGCCTCTTCTTCTCATTGACCTACAATCTTGAAATTTGGTACGTACCAAGGTCTTGTGCCATAAATTTATCTTGCTTCACAATAAATATATAGATTTTAAGTGAAGGACTAAATCGAAGCTCATACATTTCAAATATTATATTGTGTAATGATAAAATAGCATAAATGAGGTGCGAGTAACACTCGCGCCCTGGGAGGGTTCATTTAACTTAGCCTGAAGTTAGTCACGCTTTACGAGCAGCCTCGCGTCGTAGATATTGTTTTCTTTTAGAGATCATAAGAAAGGCTTATAGGGCGGGTGAAATGACTCAAAAGAAAAGACGGACCCCGTATAGGATCACTTCTCTTATCCTGGCTAAGTTAATTTGCACGTTGTTTTTTATGCAAAACATACAAAAAAATAAGGACACATTACCACAGATTACTCTACAGTAAAAGAAATTTAATATCCTTTGAGATATCACCTCATTGGTCTAGTGGCGTCGTACTCAAGCTGAGCAACCGGTGAAAACCGGTACAAATCCCAGGTTGGGCAATAGTGTCTCATATGGCGATTGAGTCACTCCCTATCACATCATGGGATGGAAATAACCTCGGTGAACATTAGGTACTAATAGGGTAGCTGACGGTTTCTTCATATATAAATCAGATTTCAAATGACAAATGTACCTTGAATCCCTCTGCAAAATAGCCATTACGGTGTAGGCGTGCGAGCGAGATAGTGAGATCTCCCCAGTTTCCACTACAATATTTAAAATCGTAATTATGTGCCTATTTTTGAAATTTTGAGTGTCTTTTACCAAAAAGGTTTCTATTTCGTATTATTTTCTGATGCGTATAAAATAATGCATAAAATTCAACATAAGAAACTACCTTATTGCACCCCCTTTTTTATCGCAGGTACAAAACGCTTTATCGCTACTATCCTAGGACAGGACTAGTTATGTTGGACTCACTGTTCTTACGACCCAGTGTTATGCAGCCGGGAAAGATGGAAGAACCATCCGGACGACCGTTGGGCCGAGGCCCTGACACTATGTATACACTATACCAACCAAACTCCCGGGTTGACCCTCTTCGGTGCATTACGGACAGCCCCGGATTCTCGAGGCGAGAAGCGCCCCGACTCCTGCCGGATCCGCTTTTGCGCAGTGCTACTGGGGAGCCCATCTCTTCATATGTCAGAACTTAGAAGTCCCCGCACACAAAAGAACATCGTCGTCAGCAACGAGGCCTACCATCCGCGCTGCCGTCTACCTTGAGATCGCACTATACTATACTAAACGTGACAGTAAAAAGGGAGCTATGATAGCCCCCTCGCCCCCTGGGCGCCCGCGATCTCTGATGGTCCCTATTAGCCGCCTCTTAAGACGGACAGGAGATACCGTGATCGGATTCTCCAATTGCCCCCAATCCTCAGGGCGGATTATTGGTGATTTGGTAACCCCTTTCCTCAGTTTTTTTTTTTTTTTGAAACTTAAAAATAGAGGTTCAGTATTCTTTCCATAATATGTATGTTGAATCACGACTTTGTCATAAATTTATGAATCAATTTTAACGGTTATTCATTAAGCTGTTACTACGTAAGTGAATGTGAGCAGTCAGCTTTTTTCAACAAAAATTTAAGAGGAAAAAGACCCTGTTAGGTAGGTACTTACCCTACCTATAATTTTAATAGAATGAGAAACAAGATTTTAGTACTTATTTGATTTAGATATGTGTGTAAAAGTGTATTAAATCAAACTAACAATCTTGTAGCATGCTATAAATGCAACAATCTCGTTGGCTCCCCGCCTTGCTTGGGCTTCCCTCGCAACCAGGTCATCGGCTGACTAGCTCGACCGCTTCGTCGACTGACGACTCACTGTCGAGATTCAAGCCACGGGCCGAACCACACCTATAATATAACCGCTCTTTTAAATTAGTGTTGAATTAATATTTTGTGTTTCATCTTAAGCATTATCACTGGTGTGCCATATTCAATCAAATGCATACATCTCATCTATGTAAGTACACTAATTTGAGTGAATAATACACAAACAAATAGTATGTAGTACGTATCTATTACCTAATTTAATAAAATTTTATAACTACATACATTAGCTCACGCTTCTATCCCCGAAAGGGTAGGCAGGGATGTAACTAGTACTGCACTCGAAGTTTTTCCAAGCTTATTTCCGTCATATGATAGGAAGCGAGCCTAAAGCCATACTGGGTGCAGATTCTAATCGCGGGCAATTCATGTGTAATTTTTCTACTCGAAAACTCAAACACAAATTGCCCGACCTAGGAATTGAACCGATCCGGCCGGTTTCCAGCCTTAGTACGATGCAACTAGACCAATGAGGCGATTTTTATAACTCCAGACAAAAAATGTTGTTATAAGTTTGACCCCTTTATTAGTCTGTTTGTTATTTATGACTGTCTGTCCATGTATTTGTAGCATCGTAGTGTCTATACCAGTGCTCATCAATTTTCTTTTTAGTAGGCCAATAGTGATTATTACTATGTGGTAGTTCGCTCGTATGCGAGAGGCCGTGTGCGTTGGTACCACCGCTTGGTGTATTTCTGCCTCCAAGCAGCAGTGTGTAAGCACGCACTGTTTGTTTCGGTTTGAAGAACATTGAAGCCAGTGAAATTACTGGGCATTATGAGACTTAACATCTTATATCTCAGGATGACGAGCGTAGTTCAGTGCCATGCAGTGCTCTGTAATCCAGAGTTCTGTGTGACGTTGCTTCCGTTTATGGGTGTGACCCTTAACAACAGGCGAGCGACCTACTCGTCTCGTCATTCAAGCAAATATAAAAACCGTAGGGGCTACCCTAGGCGCCCGCCTCCGAAATATTAGCACTACACATTTGAAGAAACTAGATTTAAAAACAATAATTTGTAAACCTTTGCTGATCTTCCGAGATTCCGACCTTCAAATTATTCAGAAATGTATCCTCTTCACTTCACATTTGCCAGAAATAAATAAGACGGAACGCGTGGCATCTCCCCGATGACGCTTAAACTTTCAAATGTAAAATAACTCAGTAGGTATAAACCACTCTTCATAACTGAGCGTGTACTTTTTAAAAATCTGTTAATACGTTTTTATTTTTGTTGGAGGCAACCGAGCGGGCTATTGAGTCCCCTAATCGTTAATGTGCAACCTAGCCTCTCAAACATGAATCTTTCTTTCAGCCTGCCAAGGTCCCTTTCTCATACCATATATTTGGTATGTATAATGCAACCCGCCGTCTGACCCCCTCAACCCGCACGGGAACCTAGTTTTGCCATTGCCTCATTCGTTAATCAGCAGAGTGTACAATGTGCAGTGAGGTTGGCTTTGGACCTAAGATGTTAGCCTACTTACACTCCTCTCAAAAAAATAACTCATAGGAAATACAATATTACATATTTTTCACCAGCAATCATTGGTTCCTTTTTTAACAGAGTTCAACAGAATAAAATATTGAGAGTTGGTTTCGCTTTATAAAATCGAAACAAATTCAAACACAGTGTATGTGATTACTACAACATTAGGTATATCTATACAGATATAAAACTGGCACCGCAAGAATGGCGTCATTCTTTGCGAATTCAGGCGTTCGCATATCGACGCCTAAAATACGCTACATTATAAGCATCAATGTGACTGTAATACTGGTGACTCAGAGTAGGGTACGACCAACACTTGACCAAATAAACAACTATTCAACATTTGCGAGTCTTTCCTCAATGACGCTCATATGCTTATTGTGATTTGCATAAAGCGGTTTTGTCGTTGTCGATGTCCCAAGTATTCGGTGCAATATTGTTAATACTTATAACTTGCGTTATGTTAACACTTTTGAGGTTAAAAATAATTTTGATAAGGAAGATTGATCAAAGTATGCACAGTACCACTACAATTAAATTTATGCGTTACGTCAATCTTCGATTTTAAGAAGTAAGAGCTACGAATAGCATTCAATCAGCCCCGGATCTACGATTTTTTTGAACCGTGGCAGAACCTTGATAGTGGCGCCCCCTTCCAGCGTTTGACATAAATTACTTAAAAAAACTAAAAGAAAAGCAAAGTATTATGCACAAAGGGCCTGCGTGGCGCCTTTTTCTTACAAGTCTACGGTGAGCCAACCAGGTTTCCGTATGCTAGGCGCTTTGTGGAGCAAGATTTTTTATTTTTAATCATATTATGTTATGATTTTGGCGCCCCCTGAAACTGCTGCCCGGGTCGGGTGCCCCGGTTTGACCCCCCCTTAGATCCGGGCCTACAACCAATCTCCAGCACCTAGTTAGTTATTCCAGTGAGAAACAAGTTACTGGTGGGAAGTTGGAATCTTTTTGTACCCAACTTGATAACGACCATCGTACCCATGGTGATAAACCCGCCATAGTAGCTCGTTCAGACGAGTCGCGTTCCGGGATCAGCCAGTGTAGATCCAATAACTACAGGTATGATTCTGCTGACCATCGAGAGACGCAATAGGTATCTTACTATCTCTTGACGGTCGACATTATATTTGGACTACACTGTACTTAACAGCCGGTCCAATGTAGTAGTCACTTTGCCGTGCTAGGACATAAAAAGTACATAGTGTAATTTCGTAACAGGTATATATTAGGTCATAGTCACGCATTCATATTTCCAAAATAGCCGAATATTGTCGAAGGACAAATGTAGTACTATAGCCATTTATGATATACATAGTACGAGATTATGTGCCAAAATCACTTGGGGACGAAATATTGGCGGTCGTTTTCGTTCGTGAGAAACATGACACAAATACATATAATAGTTGTACCGAACACTAAAAATTGCAAATCAAAAATAAGTTTAAGGAACTAAAATATAAAATCCGACTGCAAAGGTGAACTGTGAAAAGTAGCAAAATTTATTTCTTAGAAGAACTTATAGCAGAGGAAAGGTCTTAGTAAGGTCTTGGTGTCGGTGCAATTTCAGTAGACCCACACAGACATCTACAACAAGCTACTAGTTCACGTCGGTTTTCTGTGAAATAGTAGTAACAACTAGGCAGAAACGGCAGATTCATGCTGTAGACAGACTGTTCACAGCGTGTTCCTACCTCTTGTACATCCTAAAGATATTCTAGCTTCGATGGCACTCGTGACTAACTTCTGGCCGGCCAAGTTGTGTTGTATGTGCGTATTGTAAGGCGATTTTAAGTTTTTAATTGAGAGTCATTCTTATTTACGAATTCAAGTTGCAACTGTAAGATTACATCCATCACAGTTATAAATACTAAAGTGCATTACAATACCCAAAAAATAGGTGTTAAGGACACATTAACATAAAAAAACATTGGCTAATTAAATAGCTAGGATAAACATGTGTTGACAAATTCGTAATACATATTCACAAAAATCCGCAGTTCAATTTAATGCGGTTGACCGTTATTTATTATACATTGAAATGCAAAAATAACATCGTTTAAGTCAACAGAAATAGAATTGGCATGCCCCTTACATCACGCAAAACCCTCGAGCGTGGTGCCGCTGAGGACTGACAGGAGTATGTTGGGATCATCTTTTGGATACTAGCCAGGTATTGGAGAGGTGTTCCCACTTCCGAGGTGCATTCTTAACGCCTACGCGCATTTCATTTTCGAGCTTATAACGAACAGCGAATAATTTGAAATATTAATAAAAACTTTGAATTGGATCAATACGAAAATCGTCATTAAAGGAGCCTTCGTGCAAAATTTCATGCTCTAGACCCAGCGGCTCAGGCTCTACATTGATGAATCAGTCAGTCAGTCAGGACAAGTAACCCGTGGGTCCGCCCGCGTAAATGACTTATCTGGGATAAAAGTAGTCATATGTTGAATTCTTCATGTCTTGGTGTGTTTGAATGTCAAATGTGATCTAAATCCGTTGAGCTGTTAAGGCGTGATTGATCTACAGACATGCAAACTTTAACATCAATAATAATACAACATTCATCACCATCCCCTATATTTCGCGAGTGGAATTTTACAAAAATCTAAAAAACATTTAATTACTTTTATAAGCACTATATTTGTACTCAATTTCACAGCCGTATTTCGTTTTATATAAAAGTTTTATGTTCGCGTGATAATAAATAAATAGTTACGCCTTTAAATTTGTATGTTGTTATTTTTAATATTTGCCGAGAAATCCGCCACCAGTCGGCTACCTATTATGGTTCTAAATATGGAGCCCTTTAAAGGTAGGATAGACAGACAGACAACGTAGGATCTGTAATAGGGTTTATTACCCTTTGGGTGCGGAACCCTAAAAATAGTATACCTATTTTATGAAACGTACTGATCGATTATTTATATCGTTAGATGTGAGTTCTAAGTATCCACATAATAACAGTGTGCAAAGAGTGTGGGATTCTCAGTATACCCTCGAGCACGCGCCGGCGCGTCGCTCGTTGGCCGCGCTGGCGCATGGACTTTTATTGAATGCCCATATACTCGTGAGTTGCTTACATAGCCTTTTTACATTTACGATTCCAATATTTCCAAGAATATTACTCGATTCCCTGTGTTACAACAAAAATTATTTTTAATGAACATTGTTGTTTTTCCACTTCTCACGAAATTAATTTAAAAGGCAAATAGTGGAGTCTATTTTCAATTGCAATAATTACCAGTAACGAACGTGGTGGCTAGGATGGGTTTTTATGATAGGAATAATACTATGAATGATAGATAGGTACACCAATCGAAAAAGTACCTGCATTTAAGCAGGAATTTAATGTCATCGAAAAACTTTTTAATAGAAAATAAAAACAAAACTAAATCATTTTGAGTTGGTGGTATCAATTATTGACTTTTAAACAAACTATTGTAGGTACCACCGACACAAAATTGTTTAGTTTTATTTTAGCTTTTTAGTTTTAATTTCGGTTTTATTTTTTGTTACTTAATTTACTTTTTTTGATTCTCCACTTAGTAGGTATATTTACAAATCCGTTCCAGACTTCCACGGCATTTCCCGACACTTAATTCCCAGGACGAGACACATTCAATTTCCCGTGAAATCCCAGAAACGGGAACCCGGAAAATAAACCCTACTCTTAAGCACTGCACTCAGTCCAATCAAATCTCATCCACCATCATTATCGTAATATGAAAAAAGTTACGTGAAAGTGAAATACATACATACATACGAACTCTCGCCTGTAATGTAGGCAGAGATGTGTAACCAGTATACCCACATTTCGCCGAGCGTATCTCCGTCCTATGATGTGATAGGGGCCGAGCCTATCGCCATACCGGGCACCAATTCCAGACTCCGGGCTAATACTGCGCATTTCGTAATAGAAAAACCCAAATCACTTTTACCCGACCCAGGGATCGAACCCGAGACCTCAGCGTCAGCCTCAGTCGTAACGCGTACGCATTATAACTGCGCCATAGATGCAGTGCATTACAATTATTTTAATAAACCCAAGATAAGTTAGGTACTTAATAAGACTAGGTAGCAGTATATTTTCTGCGGAATATATAGGAATTTTAATTCATAATATCATGAAAACAATTCATCTCCACAAATAAGTTCACTATGGAAACATCACAAAATAATATATAACTAGTACATAGTAGTACTTAATAATATGCAGTTCAGGATGATAACCCGGCATTGTTTTCCAGGCGACCTTTGCAATACTTACATAATTAATTTATTTAGTTGTGGTTACTGACTGCTGATTTACAAACTTCATGAACTAAAGGGGATGAAACAATTAAGCATCTACTAGCTTTCTTTCTACATTAGGAAGAACAATAGCAAGCCTACATCCATCATTTTACCTGAACTGGAATTGTAACATCATCAAGTCACAATAAATGGTTTTAATTAATAGACTTTATGCAACTATCAAATTCTGAACGTAGGTAGGTACTGATATAAACCATTTTCGCTACAAAGGCCGGAGGGATTTAGGGATATTGTTTTTCAGACTTTAATCATTTATTTGTGACTTAATAATTGATTATTAAATCGATTTATCAGCCGGATCCCATATCGGTACGCTTTGTTGTTCGTCTGTCTGTGTCTCAGCCATTTTGCTCAGAAATGGTTCGAAGTATTAAATGTAGTACACGGAATCCCCACAGGGCGCGAGTCTTCTCGCACTTGACTGGATTTTGTTATTTTTATTTGGCCTTTTATAAGGTAAGTTTAAATAGCAGGTGTGAAAAATAGTCTTAGTTACAGGACAAGTAGACGACTACAATACGCAAATGTACACTACTACAAGTACTTAAAATACATAATACGCATATATTTTTAAGTCAGATAAGTATTAATGTACACCAAAACTGTGAGTTGATGCCATTTTGCCCGACAACACTAGGTGATATTACAATTTATTAGGTTCGAAAGGTAATAATATTGGAGTCAAGATTTATTTTAATGACTGGCGCGGGCGCGCCGGAATATCTACATATCAGCAAAACTGATCGTCATTTATATCGAGTTCCTCATAGTGTTTAAATAACTGACGCCCGAGAAAGGTCTCTAGATCTCGAGTCATTTGGAATAAATTTAATGTTTTATAAAAAAGTCCGGATTTTACCGGAAATCCTCGGACGCGAACGCCTTCCAAAGAACTTTAAGGTGAGCAATGCTTGGTTAACGGCCATTTTCAATAAACTATCTTACTTTGATTCACCAGATAGATCGCACAAATAAGCCAATTAGAATATAATTCGAAGGTTATGCGTACATATTCCTTAAGTTTGGTTGGTTGAATTCCAGTTTCTATCCGGATAATCAAACCGAGATCGTTTATAGGAAATGGCCGTTAATCGGCTTGCTATTAATAATTCACGTACCTAAAACTTATTATCGAAGGAATTTTACAAATCTGTTCAAAAGGTAATCAAGTTAAAAGCCATTCAAATCTGGTGAAAGGGGTAGTTGGAGTGGCGAATTTGCAGTCTTAGCCGCCCTAGGCCCCAGGTCATGTAGTAATTACTAACCGCCCCTTTCTTAGCATCCATCATATAGTCTCTTGTTATCATCAGTGAATTTTTTGTCACGATCGACCGCCCCTAATATCTGGCCGCCCTAGGCCCAGGCCTACTGGGCCTTAGAGAAAATCCGCCACTGGGTAGTTGTCAAATGAAAGAAAAAGGATGCACGACTCCTTTTGTGACTTTGCTATTACGGTGTAGGCATGCGAGGGAGAAACTTAGAAGTTACGCGCCCACATTTCCTCATACCAAATATTTAAAATATTAATTGCGGCCTCATTTTGCAATCCATTTAAATTCTGTTTTCGTAAGTCTGTTTCTTTTGCGTGGATATTAGTTTCGTTTTCATATATAATAATATACAAAAATCAACATAAGAAACTATCTTATTCACCAAACATCTTTGGAAGTATTCTATTTTATTTTATACATATTTAATACTTACCAAAAATATATTTTAATGCAACGTTTATAACAAAATACGGACGTATACTCGCAAAAAGGAGTATGTAACCAACTTATTCGTATGTATTCGCTACTCGTAGGTTTTCCACTCGATGTCGGAGATTTGGCGCGATAAAAAAAAATCGCGACGAGGTGTTTGCTAAGTCTTCGTCAATATTCAACTGACCCCGAAACGTTGTCGCATGCAGGCGGTTTACTTATTGTGATTACGATCTCTGATTGTGATGGATAACGAAAACGGCAACGAAACAAATTTAAAGTAGTTTAACAACTTGAAGAATATTGTGAGACAATTTAAATGAAGTAGACACAAACCCGTAGCAGCAAATAGCACGTTGTCTGTATTTGAAATATCTATATTGACTGCATACAGCAAATATACAGTGTGTTCCAGGTAGTAGTGTCAAGCGGAAGTCCAGAGGTAGAGCATCTCAAGGGGTATCAGAATCACCATGTATGTTCCGCGATTTTACGTAGTTTAGGAGTCATGGGGTTTATTCAGAATTTCTACTAAACTACGACAACATAGACAGTTTTTGTTATAATGGAAAAAAAACTTGTGACTAACAATAACGTACATAGTTTTTTGACTCTCTTTTTCTATTATATCGAACTTTTTATTATATTAACAGTCATCTAATTTGAAGTATAACATTGTGTTTGAGATAGTAGGTAATGGCCAATAAACACTGTTACTGGATAATTCAAATGTATGTAGGTATGATTCCTTTAAAGTACATGAATGAAGCATAGAGCTCAGTCGGTACCTACTGCGCCGACTATACAGAAGTTACTTAACCAGTTAGTCGGTCGTGGCAGCGCGGCGCGGCGCGGCGCGGGAATGCACCTGTCGAACGTCGAATCCTGTCGGTCGGTGCGGCCGCGGCGGCGGCACAGTGCGATGGTCACTTGCACAGGTACGACATCCCTACTATAATACGTATCATAGAGTTTATATTCTATAAAACTAGCTTTTTCCCGTGGCTCCGCACGCGTAGCAGACTTTGTTAAGCGGAAAAGTTTATTTTATGTACGAATAGCTTTTGCCCACGGCTCCGCCCGCGTAGTTTTGGTTAGACGGAAAACGTTATTTTATGTAGGTAGGTAGTATGCATTCCCCCAGAAAATTAGTGGTAGAGCCACGCTGTAGGCACTTGCCTACCACTGTCTCACAGAAAACCGGCGTAAAGTGGCAGCTTGCTGCTGCGTTTCGTACGATGAGTTAGATATCCGGAGGCCCAAACCCCCTCCCCTTCCCAATCCCTTAATTATCCCTTTAAGGTCAACAACGCACCCATGATTCTTTTGGTATTGTGGGCGTACATGGGCGGTGGAGATCACTTACCATCAGGTAACCCACTAGCTGCTCGTTTGCCAGCCTATGCTATAAATAGACTGGACTGTATAGAAGGATAATTGGGGTGATCAGGTCCTGGTTGAAATATTTATGGATCCTATGATACAAACACGTTTATGTATAATTTCGGAATGAAAATCCAAATTATACATAAACGCTTAAATAACATATTATTTCCGACTCCGATATTGAATTTGAAGTCAATCAAACGGCCGTAAATTAAGAAAAATAAAATGGCGGTCTCTTTTTTCTGTTCTAACATCAGTTCTATCATTTGTGACTATGGGGCGTCCTACTCGTATATATCGAATATGAAGTCAATCAGCCTTAAAACATAGAAAAACAAAATGGCGGCTACTTTTTCAATTTTAACAACGTGTCTACCATTTTTGTCTACGTGGCGACCCAGATATATTTAATTATTGTAATTTGTTTTTTTTCTACTGTTCATTTGAAACTTATAACTGGGCTGGACATCCAGCCGCAAACTTGTTACGAGAACAAGTTGTAAGTTTATAAGAATGACATTTCTTGGCGTGAGGCGTCCCTTACGATCTTAAAACATCATTCATACGTTTTTTTTTTAATTATGAAGTTAATCCCTATTTATAGGGACTTTAAAAAAAGAGAAGGTTCTCAATTCAAGGCATTTTTTTATAAAAAATGTAAAGAAAACGCTTCCAAAAACTAAGACAGGTGGTAGTGCTAGTAATTACGAACAGAACACCACTAAAAAAACGCGCAATAATTATAACTAATATATATTGGCAATACGCGCGCGTGCGCTTCTCGCGTGTGGCCAAGGGCAATTAATCCCAAGCGGCGCGGCAGCGGATTTTCACATGCGTTACATTTCCCTGTTTAAATAAAATGGTTATTTTAATGAATAATAATTGTATTTACCTGTCTTAACATGATACTGCGGGAAGAATAAAAAAATATGTTTATGACGCGATTTTTTTGTGGTATCGTGTTTGTAATCATCACAGACTACCACCTGTTTAAATTTTTGGAAGCGTTTCCCTTTCGCCCAATGTAATATGTCAGGTGGTGGCCAAAAGTGCGCAGACAAAAAGTTCGGAACGGAAGCGTTGAAAGCAGCAACGTTATATCATAGTATTCGCTCTGTATAATATGCTTCCTTGATATTGCGTGCCGTTTGCACCGTGTTACAACCACGTCAGAATTCTTTAAAATTACCTATTTTTAGCCTGAAATCACATTTGTCAGCATCAATTCGTATTTAGCTAGTCGATATAGGTCCACTTATACGCATTGAAAGTCAAAAGCTGCGACAGACTATAGTTCTTTCTATAACTATAGCGTTCAGTAGTTCCCCTCTCTCTTCTCGATACCCAACCATTCCGTTTCTCTGGCTACACTCGCAGCCGATTAGATGCAACTATCTGAGAAGACATTGCATTTCCTTGAATAATTAGTATCCTTTCTTATACGTTAACACGCGTAAGCATCCAATAACAAATAAAATCGAGTGCTACTTTTATATGCAACTTTAAATATAAAAATGCGTAAGCTAAATTAATGCCGAATGGCGAATTAATGCGTCTTCATCCAAAATAGCCATTTTCAATAGCTAAAATACGAATTGATGCAAACAAAATAAGTTATTTCAGCTTTAACGTATCTATGTTGACAAAAACTATTTATATTCTGATGAAAACAAAAAAAAGACTATTCCACAAACATGTCTTAAAATTTTCAGTGCAACCATAGATTTTTTAAACAACTACAATACACCGAATCCAAATTGATTAGAGAATTGACCTTAGAATAACTACTTACAAAAGGTAAATGTCCACACCACATATACTCACAATCGTAAGCTGAAAATTCGCCAAGTGTGATGTGTTTACTTAATAATGAAATGTCAGCTAAAAAGTATTAAAAAAAAAAATGACATTTTGTAGATGGGCAAAATGTGTTTCATGCATTGATTTATAAGTGAGGATCATAAACATAATATATGCTTATTCCGTAATAAGCGCGATCGTAGTTTGGAGCAATATACGGCTCCAATTGAACGGCTTAAATTTCGTGCGTACCTTACTTACTTACTTATTTTCTATGAGTAGATGCTATTCTAAAATTAAGTACTAATTTTATTTTGTAAATGGGTTTTATTTTTGATTATTCTTTCTGTAAACGATAAGGGTTTTACCTCGAGGTTAATCAACTAAAAAAATTTAGGTCTTGGTGAGAATAATTGGAAACTGCTTCACGCGTTGCTGTTACCAAACGCTTTCGGATTTTTTGTTGGAGATTAAGTGCAATAGCAGTATCGTAAAATACGATGAAGTAAATTAGA
Organism: Mimas tiliae; assembly: GCA_905332985.1. Classification (NCBI taxonomy): domain Eukaryota; kingdom Metazoa; phylum Arthropoda; class Insecta; order Lepidoptera; family Sphingidae; genus Mimas; species Mimas tiliae. Next base: position 8,127,413 of record HG995240.1, on the reverse strand, counting down.
AATATATTGCCATTTCATTGACTCGATTATCATACAATCTTCTTTTCCATCTGTCTTTATCCCACTCGTAGTGTGGTCGGTAACATGCTTTTTAACACATGTTACAGAAAGATTTGGCTTGTAGTTTTTTCGACCGGCCGCCTGCCTGAGGTCAACCTCTCTGGGGAGAAAACACCCAAATCCGATTTTTTTTTTTTTATTATTGTATTTGGGGGGCTTACAGCTATTTTGACAGGATGGTTACATAATTAAATACAAAAAGCCATTTACAAACCTCCACAGATAGTAGATTTGTGGATCACACAAACATTGTCTCGGTGCGGGAATCAAACCCGCAGCCTCTCGCTTCACAGCCGACTACTCGCCTACTGCGCCACGAAGGCTATCCGGGTGATACAATATGTAAAATATAATGTAGGTAGTAGCTACCTACTAACGACTTTTAAGTGTTAACGAAAACATCTAAATTCTTCAGTTTTTTTTAAAAGTTCGGGTATTACTAATATCATTATAAAAATAATGATTTGTGAACTTAAGTCGGTTAAAAAATACATACAGTGGATAATGGCTACGCTTGTGACGTTAAAATGACGACATCGAAACGAGAAATGTCAAAGGGAACTGCGGGTGTGGCATACCGCGCACCAGTACCATTGTACTTGGAGAGCGCTCGTTGCTCCACTACAGTACATCTATAATATGCGAGATGGGATGAAGATCGGTTCGCGGCGGGGGCGGGCGGACGTGCCAAGGCAGGCAGGCAAGCAACATATTTACTCATACGCCCGAGGCGTAAATCACCGTGCATCTATTTTGAGTTGGCCGGTGCGGGTGTGAGCACAGGGCGGAGGGGCGCGGGCAGACGCCGTTGCCGGTCTGGCGCCAGAAGGATTCCCCAGCGCCCCGCAGCCCGCAGCTCGCGCCGCTGACACCCGCTTGCCCCGCTCCTCGTTCGAGGTCACCGCGCGCTTAAATGTCTTAGCTTTTGCGACACCAAATATCTAACCTACACTATAGCTTATTCACCAAACTCATGTCTAGATAATAATTTAAACTCTTTAAATGACTAATCCTATGCGATTATTGCAAACTTGTGCAGAAATCTGTCAGATAATTACTGCTGTTTCATTATGCGTAAAATGTAGATATAATAGAATAGAATGTTAATATTTTGTTTGTAGGTTGCCTTTTAATCATAGGTAATTTTGAAAGTGTTTGTTTAAAATTCTTACTTAATTTTACTGTTTATAGTAGGCCCCTCTTTCATTAGCAGAAAAACCTCGAGCCCAGCAGAAGGATCACGATTAATTATAGAATTGGACAGTACCTATTAAGGTATTAGAAAGCTGAAATAGTAGATCATTATTATGGTTAGAGTTAAACAATACACACACTATTTCGACAGTTCAAGATGTTTATGTATTAATTAATCGTATCCGTTATGAAACCTATCTCACAATCATATTAATAGTATTGATAAGAGATTTAAAATTGTATTTACAGCGGACACTCGACGATGCCAAAAAGTACCTATCGTGGCGATATTTCAGATAAACCAAAGTAGATTAGATTTAGCCTCTAAAATGTATCACCCATTGTAACTTCGCATATTATTGCGAAAAATGATAAGTTATCAAAGTGAGTGTAAAGCTGTTTATTAGGAATAAAGAATTGTCGGAATGACTTTTTATACTCACTTGTCATACTCTTTTGATCTGGCGTAATAAAAGGCGAGAACCCAGCGCAGCGTAATCAGTGACCAGGTCTTCCATTCCCCCCACCCTGCCGGCCGCCGCGCAGGGATGCCCTGCGGTCATTGGTTACTCATACATCTTGCAAAACCTGTACCCGTTCCTTTGCACCAATTTATAATGTTTGTTTACATAATTATATGGCACTACACTTTTCGCACTGTTTTCACTAATGATAATTAATGCAATTCATACAAGTATGAAAAGTCATGAATACTATATTACGTATTTGTACGAAAAAATATTGCACACGCAGCATACGCGCGCCCCGTGCTAAACACGGACAGAGAATGAATACTACAACCGAATTGAAAGTAGGTATAACGTACATACAAAACAACTTAGCAGCACAGATGTTTGTCTATACTTCCACAATTTCAACCTGTTATAAACCTTACTGTAGTAGACACAAGTATCATACTGTATTATTCCACCTGTATTATAGAAGTGGTATTTGTACTACGCCACATTAAATTCATAAGATTTGAATACAGCGTTTCACTCACATAATCAGTGTTGCCATGATAGAAATATTTTTTTACCGCGAAGAGAGGTCTATCTTAGTACATTTTACCTGATTTTACGCAAAAAGGCACTGCATTATTAATAAGTAAATCATTATTGCCTAATTTTATACTCTGCTAAATCTATATTACGTAACAAAACGTGTACTTGATATAATGTTTATTTATCAGAATTCCTTACAGCAGAATTCTAAATAATTACTATCGATAAACAATTATTTATATGGATGAATGACCAATTTTAATTAATGATAATAATAGGTTAAATGCACTTATCATTAGCTAGTTTACGGTTTGAGCTTTTGGACAGTAGGGTGTCAGGAAACTTACAGGAAAAAAAAATAAGAGAAAAAAATCGTCTGATCTAATAAAGAATAAATAATGTGGCCGTTATTCAGTTTTTTTTCTGTTTTAACGCCAGTTGACCCCAAAATCCGTATTAGTGGGCCCTGTAGACCCTAATGACTCTAAAGTTATAATGTAAAGAAGCGGCCGTCACTCTATGTTTCTTGCTTGCTCTTGGCTTTATTCAAATTCAATATTAGTCATAGAAGTTACATCCAAAAGTGACTTAAATAAATTAAAGCTACATTAGTAGCTTTTATAAATAGCAACTAATGTTGTGACGGCTTTTAGCCTTTTACCACTAGACTGACCATGAGCATAAACTTGGGTACTTAACTTTATGAACTTGTTGAAACGAATACAATTACTTTTACCAAATTTAACATAGTGACATCTAGCAATATTTCTGAAAACTAAAAGTTAAAAATGTATTACATCCGATCGGTTAAATCATTAGAAAAACGTACGCCCTAGATATCGATATTGAATTTAATCGGCCTTAAAAGAAAACGGCGTCTACTTTTTCAATTATAACCAAAGACTCTAATGTATACTAATAGACCGGCTGTCTGGTACATATAAAGTGCTCACTAAGTTACGATTAATTGACCGCAACTCATTTAGTCGACAGCTAGTGAGCGACAGGAACGGTTGTTGTCATTTGAGGCTATTCAAACGTTGAATTCGACAAAATAACAAGAATTTGCTCATTGTGACCCATAAAACCGTTGCCAATAATTACGTGCATATATTTTAAGGTCAGGAACTTTAATATCTCTTTATTATATCTATATTTTCTTCGAAAATAGTATTTATTGTGAAGGAAAACTAATACAAACCCACACAGCCGTCTCACTGTTACCATCTCGCTTACTCATAACTAAAATTAATTTAGAGCGAGCAGCGCTACCGAAGCGTTAATGTAGATTAAGAAACACAATAAAAAAAGATACGCCAAAGTGGGAATAGGTTACTCACTTATTTAAAGTGAATTTTAGTAGATGAAAGGTAAGTCTGATATTTGTATTTCAGATATTGGATGGAAATAGTACATTTACGAAAATGCTGAATAACATACTAGGGTATTGTAAAAATTATTCCCAAAGAACAAAGGAAGACTTCAGAAGAAATAAATAAAAAAAACTTTTTTATTTATTTCTTGTTTCCTTACATAAATTTAACACACATGTTAAACATACAGTATAATTATTGAAATTCACTTACAATAATAACGTCGTATAGTAACTCTCAGAGACAAACCGGAAAAAGGCAAAAATCTTTTTAATGTCTACCGTTCGTTGCCGTCTACCTAATTACTGCACTAGCTCCCTTTGCCGCTCTCCCGCTTGAGCTGTCAAACTCGCGCGTTAGGTGACGCGATTTTACTTTTAAACAGCCCGTCTAGTTATACATTAGTATTTGATAATAACATTGGATCTAACATTTGTAACTACGCGAAGTCCTATTTATTGATTTTGAAGTTAATCGTCGGTCATAAAAAAAATAAAAAAATGGCGCCGACTTTTTCAATTTCAACATCGAACCTATCATTTTTAACTAAGGGGCTTCCCAGATATCGATTTTGAAGTCAATCGGCCGTAAAAAAAAGAAAATCAAAACGCCGGCCACTTTCCGTCCTAACATAGAATAGAATCTATCATTTATAATTACGAGGGTACCCAGATATATCGATTTTCAAGTCAATCGTCCTCGACAAAAAACCATATGTTGACCACTTTTCAAGAATATATCAGATATCTGCTCTATAAATAATTGTAACCTTCAAATAATTATTAATTACTAGCTTTTGCCCGCGGTTCCGCCCGCGTGAATAGACTTTTCCGAAATAAAACGTAGCCTATAATCGTCTCCAGGGTCCCATCTATCTCTAAGTACATCAAAATTCATCAAAATCGGTTCAGTGATTTAGGCGTGAAAGCGTAACAGTTTTTTTTTTCATAAAAAGTAGATATCCTATGTTACATCTTATACCTCCAAGAATATGTGTACAAAGTTTCATGATGATCGGTTTAGTAGTTTTCGCGTGAAAGCGTAACAAACAAACTTACATTCACATTTATAATATTAGTATGATTATATTCTGACTGCCTCGGTGGCGCAGTTGTAATGCGAAGGTACGCGTAACGACTAAGGCTGATGCTGAGGTCTCTGGTTCGCTCCCAGAGTCAGGTAAAAGTGATATTGGGCTTTTCTATAAGAAATGCTCAGTACCAGCCTGGAGTCTGGAATCGCGCAGTCCCGTGCCATGCAGTGCTTTGTAATTAAAAGTTCTGTGTCATATTGCTTCTCTGTTTATGGGGCGGCGCGGCGGCTAGTGCTTACCATCAGGCGAGTGACTAGCTCTATTCGTCATTCAAGCTAATAAAAAAGATTTCCCTTTTTCATTATAGCTGAGACCTATACGAATATTTAATAAGTAGATAGTTATCATCTCTACCGCCTAATAACACCCCATAATACCAGAATAATTACAGGTGCATCGCAGACTTTTTGGAAGATTGGGATGGATCGTAACGATAAAATCTCAACTTACCTACTGTGTGTTGTGCAGTGGTGGAATTTGACGGCCAGTATTAATACAAGTTAATCTTCGAACACTCCCCATAGTGAGTTTTGTAAAGAATGCAAAGAGACACAACGTCTCTCCATAATCCTAGCGGATCGAGCCGATTGGAAAGATCTTGACTGTCAGCGATTAGAGCCACTCTTCGTGGGATGCAGTCAAATGGAAGAATCTGGTACTGGGGTGCCCCTGCCCGGAGATGAGAACAGTATTTAATGTGAGGCCCAACTTATGCCTTGTAAAGCTGGAGGCGATAGGCTGGTGTAAACTATTGTCCCGCTCTGGAGGGCACACCCAGCTTTCCAGTGCCAGTTTGACCTTATCTTCCAAATGATCAGATATATCGACGTCAAAGATTTCAATATTAAGAGATACTATGAAGGAATTTGTATAGTGGTAAACGCGTAAACTTGTTCCTTCTTGGGTTTGAATTGGATAAGACACAGCCGGCCCCAATTCGAGACTTGATCAAGGATAGTCTCGACTTCAGAGACAAATTTGTCAGAGAGAGAGACTCATTGATGTGTTCGCGGAAAGATTGGCACCGGTATACAAGGCATGATGCCTTTGGAATCACCAGTCCAGTACTAACATATTCATAGCAATGAATATCATCAGAAAACAACATCTCATTTATGTGCAGAAGAACTTGCTGCGTGTGATCGCACATTTTAGCTCATCAATCTCGGTTGGCGCGCAATGGGACGAAAATCTAGAACCTGGACAAGTGCTTCCTCTACGAATGAGAGGGCTTAGACCTTAGTGCGCCACCCTGCTATCGTTACTTTTTGGGTATAATAATTTAGATGGAACTTTAAATAATTTATTATTATATAGGAGGCTTTCGATATATTTAAAAATATATTTACAGCCTTATATGCATAAATGTACAATTCATATCATCGATATTTTGTATACTTTACTCCATATCTCCGGCATTTCTTAACAATGTTTTGATAATTCTTTCTTTATTCGATAGAATATATCAACGATATAATCACGAATAACGATAATATCAATGATGGTCCCATTTAATTTTGAAGGTAAATTTCCGTAAAAAACCGTAATGGTGGTGAAATCGGGGATTAGATACAAAAAAAACTGTATTCCATACCGATTTCTACGATTATTTCACTAGAAAGTGTTAAACAAAACTTTTTATCATAAATATCACAGACTCATAATAACACTATAACAGAAAACAGACTAAAAAGTTAAAAATAAAACTAATCAACACTTTTCAGTCGGTGCTATATTGCCGATTAATGGTCAATCGTTGATACAACCGACTCAAAATTGTTGTTTAGTTTTATTTTAGAATTTAGTTTTTTTGAGTCAGTTTTACATACGCACTCACGCCTGTAATCCCCGAAGGGGTAGGCAGAGGTGTAACGAGTACACCCACATTTCGCCGAGCGTATCTCCGTCCCACAATGTGATAGGGGGCGAGCCTATCGCCATACCGGGCAGTCAGTTTTATTCTCTGTTAATGTATTATTTTACAAATTTTTTGTATAATATCATCTAAATCGGTGCATAAATGTCGCAGTTTTAGTCTTTCTACCCCTAGTTCACTCCGTTAGGGATGAAATTATTTCTTCAAATTTAAATAATTCATGGTAACCGTGTAGCTTCACTAAAAGCCAGAGCAACACTTGGCCGTGTTCCACAGATGTTAAAACCTCATTAAGTTTCTGCAAAACAAATATACGCGTCGAATTGAGAACCTCCTCTGTATTTTTCTTCTGTTATAAGTTTATAATAAACTTATAACTTATATTGTGAGATATTCACATACTAAAGATACTTCTTATCTTTTGAGTGGACGCGTTCGGATTCAAGGTCAAAGGTCAAACGGGCTAGTTATATATCGGCTGACAATATTGGCTACATTGATGATTTTAGGTAAATTAATTACCGTGTATAACAATATTGCCTAAATATGCATTTTCATTTATTCCAAATCTTAAAAAATCAAAGATCATAAGTATTTGTTACAGACAATAATACTTCGGCAATAACACCTGGTTACTTTATTTAAGAAAAACAATTAAAATTTTCAAAATTCCTATGTCCAGGTGCCTTGCTTTTCCATCCACTGTGCGATGATTGTTGAACTCGGAACAGCCAAGTATGTTTAATAAATTCAATTGCGAACTCTGTTTCTAACAATTAGTGCAGTTTTGCATGTAAGACTGTTACATTTTATTCGGAACACTGAAAAAAGTTGATAGTTGCCTATCATCTCGGAGTTGACACGAAGCAAATCCACGAAAGCGCTGCGACTGGCATCCGATTGTTTTCGGAGTGTAGCATTGTCTTGGCATCGTGCTTCCAGAAAGCGACTCAAACGGCGATCGCCAATGCTAAAAGTATCGTGTGTGATATGGCCCTTACATAGACGTTCTCCACTAATAAAACAAAACTTGACACACTACAAGTTTAATAGTCGATTAGTAATAAAACGCAAACAAAATACAAATCAATAATGCAATTTCACTTTATACGATTGTGATTGAATAAAATATTTATAGAAACTAATCCAAAGACATATCAGTGTCATCATCATCCTTCTTATCGTTGTTACCGCTTTTGGGCGTTTCGTTCTTCTTTTTGTCGTCTTCTTTAGACTTGGTGGTGTCTGATCCGCCAGAAGTTTTCTCCAATGCTTCGAAAAAGACGCCCATATCGCCTGTGCTCGCAGCAGCCGCCACTTCGGCCGGGAGTCCGAATTGGGTCATCACGGGACCCATTTCTCCAGTACTTAAGGCCGTAGAAAACAGGTTGGCGGCCTGTAACATATTAACTGGAATTAATTATGTATTCGCGTAACCCGCGATAATAATATATTGATTCAACTAACGTTGTGATTCTAATAGCATATCGCAATCGTAGAACATTCAAAACTTGGTGCTACGCAGATAATTATCGAAAGTATTTATAGGTCAAAAATATTGGGCAAAATTGTACTGGTCGGTTACATTAAATTGTACTCTGAAGGCAAGATTACGACCATGGACCATAGATAAAATATATACACTTCATATGTGTACTGTTTTTCATGTGCCGCAATTAAGCGCAACGTTTAGCGCAAGGCCCCAACACACACTATAAATGCTATGCGCACCGCGATGACGTCAGTCCACATAGTAATACTATTTGCACGACGGCTTCTATACAGATTGAGGTATATATAAAATGTACTATCTATGTTATCCCTGATTTACGGTCACAACGCAAAAAACCGGGTTTCCATAGCCAACAATCCAACTAAACACACTTAATGTATAGTATATTATAAATGTATGTATTATACAGAAAAAACATCCATGATTCATGCCTGTATTGCACAGGGGTATGCAAACTATTGTATTTCCACTTTACACGATCCTGACATACCACTTTCGCTTCATTAATTATTTCCTTTATGCATTCTCATCTGTTTATTCTCCTGTCCTGACTTTTATTTAAGATATCGCCATATTGGCTGACATGTTTTCGGTCCAGTCGAACTCTACAAACTCTTTCATACACACTCGCCTTGTAGATATTTACACAGATTTCGTCAAGTCTTCCTACCATCAATTCTGTCAATGTGTCCAAACCACTTCAATAAGCCTTTCTCAATTCTCGACAAATCTCTTTTACTCCACAAAGTTCCAACACCACAATATTCTTCAGTTTTTCACACAACACAATATGCTCTTTAAGCTTTTGTCCATATATTATTACTCTTACATTCAGGTACGAAGCATCAACAATATTATTATGTGCATCGTCCTCTTACGCCCAATATAGGTAATAAGTATTCTATATTCAAACATCACAAAAACTTTTAAATAGCATGTGACATTTGATTTGGTAGTTACATTGTAGTTTATTTAACAACTTGTGACGTCACGCAATCTAAAATCGTGTATTATACCGTTTGCGCGAAATGAAAAAACAAACAGTTTAAGTACCTATAAAGATTTACTTGTATAAAATTACTTCATGGTTGTATATACCCAAAAGTAGAAAAGTAGTCCGATTCCTATTCAATAAATCATTATGTACACAAAGACGTTTTGTTTACATTTAAAATTTCACATTAAAAAAAAGGCGCTTTTTAGATAAACTTCTGGATGCGCAAGAAGTAATACAGCGCTTCATTCACACGATTACCTGCAGAGTGCATACACTCTTCTTAAATGTCACATAATATTATCATGTTTCCCAAAACAAGTAAACATAATTAACCCTAGTATTGTAAGAATGGTTGTTTTCAATATCGATACAGGAGCTCTTTTGAAAACAAAAAAAATCATATAATGCGCGCAATTATAATTGACTAATCTAAAACTAGTCAGTTCACACTTACTCTACACCTCCCGTCACTCTCTGGCTTGCGTCTAAATACGGCGTGTTATAACGGGCTCACACGGTCCGATTTTGGTTGATTAACTAACATCAAACCGTGAAATCCAAATTAAATCGCAAAGGGAAAGAGTTTTTGGTCTGCTGGTAAACCTATTGCATCGCATGAACTTCAAAAGAAAAGTATTACGGCACGTCGATTTTCAGTGGTAGGTAGTTAGCACCCCAGTTGAGCAGATCCATTCATGCTGTAGACAAAACTAGCTACAGCGCGGCTCGACGACATAAATGTAATTAATGATTATTATCTTTAAAAATAAATAGCACTGCAAAAAAATAAAGTAATCAATAACCTACATGTATTCAGAGTAGCATTTAAGATAGTGCGCAGCATTAAGGAAGTTTAAAGTAGTGCATTTAACAAGCATAGATAAGAGGTGCAAAAGATGGCTGATATCGCAAGTGGTCCCCTGTGGGTAAGCAGGTGCGCTATAGGTAAGGGTTCACCTGAGCGAACTGCGGTGAGAGCAGTGTGGTCCTTACATCATCCTGAGCAACGCCGGTCGGCGCGGGCGGCAGCAGCGGCGTCAGCTGCGCCACGTTCTCCGGCGTCGTCGCCACCGAGATCACTTCAGGCGTCGCTAACATGCTCGACAAGGAGACCGAGCCTGCACCCGCACCCGCACTAGCACCCGCACCTGCACCCGCACCCTCTGCACCCGGGGGCACATTGCCCAGTCCAGAGAAATAGCGCTGCAGATCAGACAGGAAAATCTGCCCACCTGTAATATTTTATACTTATAATGCGGACATTTTGTCATAGACTTTTCTGAAAGCGACTAGTAGTTTAACAATGAACAACAATTAGGAAGGAAGTATGTGTACATAATTATATTATTAGTGCCTCGGTTTGCAGTAGTAGGCGTAAAACAACTGTTGTGCAGAAGTCCCCGGGTCCAGTAAAAATGATATTGGATTTGTTTCGCTTCTGGATGTTGTAGGACCACCAGTCCCTTGTAGTTCCTGATGCCCACGATACAGTTTGAACTAGTGTGGGGTCAAGACTATGTGTGACTGTTCAGTTTATTTATTACTAGCTTTTGCTCGCGGCTCCGCCCGCATGAATAGACTTTTCCGAAATAAAACGTAGCCGCCTATACCAGTCTCCAGGGTCCCATCTATCTCTACATCAAAATTCATCAAAATCGGTAATATGTGTACAAAGTTTCATGATGATCGGTTAAGTAGTTTTCGCGTGAAGGCGTAACAAACAAACTTACATTCACATTTATAATATTAGTATGATTATTATTTATTGTGCCCAGTATGACAATAGGCTCGCCCCCATTACATCATGGAAAATAAGCTCGGCGAAATGTGGGTGTACTTGTTAAACCTCTGCCTACCCCTCTGGGGATTACAGGCGTGAGTGCGTATGTGTGTATATAATTATTACTAGCTTTTGCCTGCGGCTCCGCCCGCCTGAATATCTTTTACAGGGATAAAAAGTACCTAGCTTATGTGGAACAAAAATAAGAAACATGTCTCACATTATATTTAAAGTAGAGCATATTATCCATCTACCTAAAGACAGCAAACACTTACTCAATATTTAATTAATTTAACTAAACGGCACTAAAGCCATCCATCAGTTACCAGTGTAACCATATTAGTTGGTTTTCCAATGCTGCCACATGCATATATACAAAACTAGCATTCCAGTCTTGGTCTACCTGTATACTAAATTTTAGGCAAATCCATTCAGCCGTTAAGGCGTGGTTGATCTAAAAACATCCTAAAATTCAACACCCCTTTTACAAATTCCATATATATATATGGAACTAGCTGTCCCGCGCGGTTTCACCCGCAACTACAGCAGCGCCACCTACCGGGTCCAATTATGAATCTAAAAAAATCATTCAAATCGGTCCAGCCGTTTAGGAGGAGTTCAGTCACATACACACGTACAGTAGAATTATATATATAAAGATTTGTAAAATTCGTAGATTTCGTATGGCATATAGGATTAGCATGTTCTTAAAGTCCTAACCAACATCTAGACTCTAGCTCTGATGTCGGCTAAAGGAAGCACGTGAGTCCCTCCCGCAATGTTTTTCTTCGGCATTTCTCAACAATCTCAGCCAGGCATATCCGGGACACCCCTCTTATGAAAGTGATAGTCATAGACCAAAATTTAATTACTTTAGTTAGTTCCTTGCATTCGTATGGAGTAAAAACTGGGGCGCTTTCATACAGATTGAAGTACAAACGGCGCACATACAGGTATTTGCACGATCTAAGCGGCCAAAAGTCACAATATCAAAGTAACACTAACATTCATAAAAATGAGTTCCACGAACAGGGTACGAACCCGAGAACCATACCCAAGCTTTATCTACCTGCTACGGCGCACCCCGCACCCGTAGCATCAGTCGGAATTTGACTATTTCACCTAGTGTGCGTATCTGTTCTCGGCGCTTTTCTAAACATTCACCTTTGGAAGTGAATTTTGATGTTATGGAGTTCTTTTTACGAATTGAAAGTGATGGAATATGATGGACAAGGTAAGAGAATTGCAAACTAAATAAATAAAGTAATAATCAACTATCAAACTACATTATTTTTTTTATAATAAAAAAACTATTTTATTTCCGTGATTTCCTTCCAATATTTTTTCTTTACCAGTGTTTTTGTTCATGTATCGGGGTAGATCAGGCTATGGTTTTTATTACGGGTTACTACTTGATCCTTTTTCTTAAACCTACTATCAAAATCATTGCCGGAAACGTCCGGATAAATACAGTTTTTAGGGATCAAAGTTATTCATCGAAATTTCTTATAAAATTGAAAATACTTTTTGCGACTTTTAACATGGTTAATGTTTGTTTTTGTTTTCAGTGGGTACATCAGGAGAAAAGGTAAACCCGACTATACTGTTTGACTGCATGAATAAAGAAAATTTGCCTAATTTAGATGCCAAATTAAACTATTAAAAAAGGTCAACTTTTGTCATGTGAAGTTACAATGCAGACCAATTTCCAAAGAAATCTAATTACTGAAATAAAAATGATGGGAACACCAGCAGAAAGAAGGTTCTTCGTGAACCCGAAATTAGCTTCAGAAAAAACTATCATCAATTATGAGCTAATTTACAGACAAAAGTCATACTGGAAGCAATTTCAAGCGGGTTCCAAAATTGATCCTGTAAAATATGAAAGATATGCTTTAGAAACTGCTCGTCATTATGTGAACCAGTACGGTTGGCATCCTAAGACGCCAACAATGTACAAGATTTTAGTCCATGGCACAGTCATCATCGAAAAGGCACTAAATTATCAATCGGACAGCTTTTCTAGGAAGCAGCTGAAGCTTGAAACAAACATTTTAGATGACCGCCAATATTTTGCGAGGAAAGTTGTAATCAACATATTTTAACCACCTTCTGCTTAGTTCAGATCCTCTGCTCAGAAGCATGAGAACTGTGAAAAAAGGAGAGCAGATTTTTTTTTTGCCTGACAATCTGCAGAATCCAATAATATCAGAAAATTTATCAGAGAGTGACGAAGAAATGAAAAGAGTCAAGAATCATAGCATTATGTGGTTTTCTTTTGTACCAATCGAAAAAGAATTTTTTTTTGTTTGAAGTATATTTGTTTTTTTTGTAAAACATAGCTTTTTTAATTTATTTACGTCGTTTAGATACCAATTCAGCATAAAAATAATTTTGCCCGCGTAGATCGTGCAAATACCTGTATGTGCGGCGTTTATTTAGATCGTTGGTCTGGGCTTCTGTCATAATTTTCAGTTGGTCCAGAATTTAAACGCATTACTTGCCGGCATGGGAGTTGAACCCAGGACCTTACGGCTTCCAGCCTTAGTACGCTGCGACTAGATAAGGCGTTTATCATATTTATTTATTCCAAATTGAGCCGGATCCGCGGACCCGCATCCCTCGCGTAACGGATGAATGTTGGGCCGCACTGCGCACGCTAATCGGAAAACCCACAGATCTACCTATCTTTAGTTCCAACACCTCAAATAGAATGGGAACATAAAAGGTATGTAACAAAGTTGAGCACACTAACTTCTCGGTTGTGCCGGCGGGTCAGTGTCAGCAGCGGCACTCGCAGCAGGAGCGGCAGCAGTGGTGGCGGCAGTGGCGGCAGTGGCCGGTGCGGCTGCAGGCGCCGGCGTCGCTGCGGCGGCGGTAGGAGCGGCTGAGGCGGCGGGTGCCGCGGGGGTGGGGGTGGGTGTGGTGGCGGCGGCCGGTGCAGTCGCGGTGGTGTCGCGCGCACGGCTCGGAGCACGAGCCGCACCGCCACCGCGAGTGCCGCCTGCTGATGGACGACTACCACTGTTGCCGCTGCTGCTACTGTTGTTACTAGAAATTTTACATCGACTTTGGTAACGTATCGGCCAATGAAAAACACTCATAAAAGCGCGGAACCAGAATTTTCCTAAAGGGGGGATGCAATTTTAGTTCAATAAGGCAAAAGCAGTTCTCTCATACAGTAGAGGAGGCCCGTACTGTGGGACATGTATACTTCAGGGCTAGTATTTTGAAGGGGAAGGGAGGGGCAATTTCGGTTAAATTTATAGGGGGTATACCATACCGTGTGTATTCATTGTTAATTGTCGCTAGCTTTAACGGCGAAGGAAACATCGTGAGGAAACTTGCATGCCTAATAAGTTTGCCCCAATTAGGCCAGGGTGGTGGACTAAGGCCTATTTACAATCATTAGAGGAGGTCCGAGCCCAGAAATGCAACGTATTTATAGGGCGGTATTATTATTCTTATGAGGGGAGAGTATTTCGGTTTAACTTGCCTCAAAAGGAAGCAATTGGTCCTATTGCTCACCCTTGGATCTATGATCATATAGTATCACTGCTAGGTATGAGAGAAAGTTACATACATCAGTTGAATCTTACACATCATGTTACATGTGTTTTAGCTCGTAAAAATAATACGACGATTTAAATTATGCGCTTCGGTAATTCTCGTTTTTTACGAATTTGTACGAATTTGTTTATAATGCCTGGTTATCCCGATCTGGTAAGTCATTCAAGAAGAAAATTACTAACGAGTCGAGCGCGGGTTAGCGATATAAATTTGGTTAAGATCTGATAAAAAGATGAAACGGATAACAGCACAATCATCACGACTGTGTTGTATTGGAATTTACATGCTAGAGCTATAAAAGACCAACATAAAAAAAAACACTGACAAACCAAAAAATTCTATAGGTCTTTTTGGTGTCTGTGCCAGTGCAGCTGCCAATTAAATTAAATTGAAAGTAAAAACTAGGTTTTAAGTTTTGTTAAAATTTATATTGTTATTAAACTATGTACAGTAGGTACTACAGTTTTTTAACGCATTGTGTCTAATCCAGTTGAATGGAATTATCTATATAGGGTTTAGGTAAACCAACCAAACGCTAGTAATACCTATATTACTGGAAGATTTTCGTTATAATGATGAACGTAAGAAAGATGTTTATGCTGATTTTTAAATATATAGGCATAAGTGTTGGCCTGAATTACATTTGTAATTTTTACCTTACGGATGTGAAGCCTGCTTAAGTAGGAATGTCGACCTACGTACTAAGCCGGGATAACGCCAGGCAGAGAGAAAGATGTAATACTTGCTTAAGCTACAGCTCATATATGCATTTACTACCTGGATGCTAGCAAGTATGCAGCTTACAGCTTACAATGCTATTTACTTTTAGTATTTTTTTCATAAGTATCTTACGTAGTGGGTTAATTTACATGAGTAAAAGTTACAATAAATGTAAATCCCGCCTTAAAATAAAAGTAAGAATTACCCCATTGTTCCAAGAAGTGAAGACAAGCCTCCAATCTGGCCCACCCCACCAAACAATTGCATCAACTGCTGCTGAGACATGTTATTGAGCAGGTTCTGCAGCTCACCATCCTGCCCTCCGCTGCCTCCACCACCACGCCCTCCAGGGGGATTATTCAAGGCCTCATTGATACGGCGACAATAATCTTCATCCTTATCTAATTTGGGCTCCTGAGAAATAGTGTTGTATTGCTTATATTAAACACATCATGGGACAAAAATAAGCTCGGCGAAATGTGGGTGTACAGGTTGTGAGATTACAGATGTGGGTGAGTGTGTATGTATATAATAAAAAAAAACAACTGTAGTATCCCCTATAAATGAAATATCTGATATAAACAGTTGTCAAATGTCAATATTTATTTGACGCAGTCAGTTCAGCAAGTTCTGATTTTATGAAGTATGATTACGAGTTCAAAAAATGTTGTATTTGACTAAAAACAAGTATTATGTATTGGTACTTTGTGTTGGTGTAACTGATAAAAGTTTTTAAGAGGATCGTCGACTGTAATAAGCCAAATTTATAGATGGAAGACCCGAGAATGAAGTCTTTAAAATGCTTCTAGAGGATGGTACCTATTTGTCTTCAACACACAATCTCTTTCAGGTATTAAATTGTGTTTAAATTACAAGTTACGTACGTATTCCCGTAGAATTACGTACATCTTATTCAAGTTTATTAAAAAGTGAGTGTCGTACATAATAATTAATAGTGATGTCATCAATCTGATCGATCTTAATAAACGAGTGATTAAATTTTACGTGAAATTTTTGGATGTCTTGCTTTTGAAAAGATCCGGTATATAAGTACTTACTGTAAGGTGTATGTAATGACCCTAAAATATGACCACACCTTTCTGTAACACTTTGTATATAATAATATAATCTACCATTGGATAAATTGTTTATGTATTAGAATAAAATTATTAGAAATAAAATAAAATCGAAAACAAGGTAATATGCACTCTGTTTCATTGATGATGTGATTGAAAATGCGTTATTTTTGCTCAGTTACAATTTGGTAGACAAAATTCATGTTACTAAATTAAATACATGAAAATACACAAAAATTTACAACAGATTACATTCTATGGATATAACACCCATACCATCATATGCTGAACAGAGATTATATTTGGAAACAATAGCTGTGATGCCACTTGGAAATAATTTCAGGCCGGCCAAGTTAAATTGCATGTATTGCACATCTGTCAAAGTTAAATTTAAAGTACTATTATCAGTACATAAGTTTTTTGCTTTGACTGATGGTAAATGTCATTCCACAAACATTTAAGACAAAACTGTAAACTATTACTGATGTTTACAATGTTTGTTAGTATTTAGGCCTTGTATTTAGAAATAAATAAATTAAATAAATACACCCAACAGTCACACACATAGTCCTGACCCCACACTAGGTAAAACTGTATTATGGGTATCAGGAACTATGAGGGACTTGGGGTCCCACAACACCCAGACCCAAAACAAATTTTTGTGGATCACACAAACATTTGTCTCAGTGCGGGAATCGAACCCACGACCTCTCGCTTTGCAGCCGGCTATTCGCCCGCTGCGCCACACAGGCTGTCAAATGTAACTTATCAATATTATAAACTCACTTGCATCCAAAAGAAGTACTTCTTCGAGAAGGATTTGAACTTGAGCACATAGACACGCCCTGTTGTACATTCGTTGACACGAACAAATTCACAATCATCAGGAAATATCAATAGATCATCTTCAACCTCTCCAGTGGTACGATCTTTCCAACAAAAATGCATCAAAGAATCTTCTCCTTGATAAACGTACAAAAGACCTTTCCTCTTATCAGGATGCACCATGCGGCCCTTCAAGGTCATGCGACCAGCGCGAAACTCTACTAAATGCTTGTTGCCCCCTGAACTGCCTCCGATGCCGGATGTGTTACCAAACAACGCGGTCGCCGACATATTACTAAAATAAAAACTAAGTATATCAATTCTTACTTCTTAGTATTAAAGTAGAAAATGAATGGACCTACATTAACAGGAACGTAATAGAATAAAAGAACACATAGCTATACCATACATACCTTATTTAGAAACAATAGTGGACTGCGTAATTAATTATTTACTAATTTTATCGCGATTCGCCAATAGAATGAATCTGAATTATTCTGAACACAGAACCACACAGAGCACTATTACTCTCTCTGATTCTGAATGACCGACAAAATTGAAAAATGACATTGCATTCCTTGTTGCAAGATGACTATCTCTCATTCCCCCGAGTTGGACGTAGATTTCCCCTAAAATATATTTTTTTCAATAATAACCCCGATACATAAGTCGATATTTAGCTAAAAATGACGTACGGAATCACATATATTTTGCCGGTTGAAGGTTGCTCGCGGAGATCATTTTATTGGTCACACGTACGTTCTCCTCGGATTGACATTCACATGATAAATACTTAATAAGTCTGGTTTTAAGGATATTGTGTAGACGATGTATAAATAAATACCTTGCGTACGTTATATTTCCTCAAATATTTAAATATTTATTTACATACATACATACGCACTCACGCCTGTAATCCCCGGAGGGGTGTTTTTTTTATTTTGATTGTGGGCTCCTTTTCTCCGCACTTAGCCCGTTGAATGTCGGGCCATTGTGCGTCCCCGAAGGGGGTAGGCAGAGGTGTAACCAATACACCCACATTTCGCCAAGCGTATCTCCGTCCCACAATGTGATAGGGGGCGAACCTATCGCCATACCGGGCACAAATTCCAGACTCCGGGCTGATACTGAGCATTTCGTAATAGAAAAACCCAATACCACTTGTACCCGACCCGGGCCGGGAACCATTATATTTACATTTACATTATGTACAAATTCAAAAATATAATAAAATGCTTTCAAAAGTTGTTTCATAATTTCACAGCAAAAATGAAATTTCTCCTGTCCTACACTCCTACGCGCTACACAAAAATGTTTACACCTATGTTCTCTATTGCATTTTTGCTTTCAACACCTTTATTGATAATGACGGTTTATATTACTAAGGTCCGATACATAAAACCATAAAACGAAGAAGGTTCTCAATTCGTCTGTATCCAATACGTAAAAAACCCTGTCCGATCCGTGAGGTGTTATTAGGTATCAAGATAAGGTTGTGTTGATGTAATCCTTTTTGGATAAATAATATAAAAATACCCCAAATACAATTTAATTACACGAGAAAGCTTATATGGCAATACAAGCGGCACAGCGCGGCGTGGCGTGCGTCACCTGTTCGGTAGTGACTAGAAGTGGGCGTTATAACGAAAAGCAATTATTAAGCTCTGCTTATTATAACAAGCATATAAGTACGTTTGTAAGTTTAAGCTGTTGACGTTATAACGACACATAGTTGCGTTATGCGTGGTTGCATCACCGGCCGCCGCTTAGCGTTGATCGTTGCCCGTTGGCACTAGCGCTGTCGTGACAGCGATCGAAAATACACTTTATACAAAAAGACATAAAGTCGAAAGTAAAACGATGTTATCATAACGATTATGCTACTAAATTGAATTTCGTTTGATTGCATATTTATTATTGTTTATAAGTAAATTATTTTTGGTCGCTTATATTTTGATGTGTTAATTTTTGACCGTTGACCGTTGTTTCGTTATTTGTTAATGTTTATGTTTAAAATTACTACTAAGTATGCGTTTCGCTGTCGGGAACGAAGCATGTGTTTATGTTTGATACATCACAAGTTCGTTCGTAAGCGAGTTCGGTGTTTTTAACTAAGTAAATGAGATTGTTCATTTACTTAGCTTATTGTAAATAGTTCAGAGGACTATAGTGTGTTTAGTGTAAATAATTTTTAAGTGTAAATAAAATATAGTGTAGATAGGTATGTTAAGTGTGTAAATATAGAATAGTGGATGTACATTTAATAATAAATTTGACAATGTCAAGAGGGGACAATGCGTTGATTTGGAACTATTGTACAAAAATTTATGGCGATAAATTGTTTTGAAGTTTTTTTGAAGTCTGTTTAACGTTTAGGGATGCGTAGCATCTATATAGTAGTCTGTGGTTTAGTGGTAGATCTGCTGTCAAACGGTTGTTTATGTTAAGTATTATTTGTGTTTTCGTGAAAATACGCTTGAAAATTATTTTTTATCGTATTCAGGGCTTTGTTCTAGATAGAAAAATCATGCCCTCGTGCTGTGTCAAACAGTGTGGTGCAATAAAAAACAAAAATCAACCTACATTAACCCTTCACAGGTTAGTTACCAGTTTTCACTGATATTGCTGATTATTTAAGGATTTCGTCTAAAGTATTGTTATAAGAGGATCTTTTAAAATACTATGAAGGTCATTGTTAGTCTATTGTAGCTTATTACGTTCTTATTTTCTCTAGTATTTGACTTTCGAGTTGTTTACATACAAGTTAGGGATGTGATGTTGAGTTCGTATATCGATACTATATTTTTGTAGCCTTATTGGTCTTACACTCTGCGACATAGGCTGAGAAATCGTGATCGTGGCCTAGGTTCAAATTTCTGGCCGAGAAATCACAATTAGTGTTTACGTTTTTCGATTCAAAAAAATCACACGTGAGTTATCGGGGTCTGGAATTTGTTGCCGGTTTTGCTATAGGCTCGCACTCTAGTCACATTAAGAACGAAACTAAGTTCGGTAAAAAGTTGGTGTACTAGTTAGTTGTCTCTCTGCCTACCCCTAAGGGAATATAGCTTATGTTATTACTATATTTTACATGAAAAATAAACCATTATCATTCAATAGGTTTCCTGTAAATGACATTTTGAAGAAGAAATGCATAGAAGTTATTGGCATTGAAAATATAAACACCCAACATAAAATGTGCTATGTCTGCTCGACTCGAATTTGATAATTTAAATGAAAATGCATCTTTGGTAAGTAAACTCATCAGTTATTACTTTTTAGCGTAACCATAATAAAACTGTAAATATTTACAATTCATTAGTTCTACTCAAACCGTACCTTGTGTGATGGATAACTATATGGTTGACTACCATACCGTCGTCATTTATAATGAATTTAAACTTTTTTTTATCCTGGCACGGCAAACTGACTACAATGTACCTGATGTTAAGTACAGTGCAGTCCAAATATAATTCGTAAAGATATATTGCGTCCCTCGACGGTCGTCAGAATTAAGCCGGCTTGAAGTTACTGGATATACATTGGCTGATCCAAGAACGCGACTCGCCTGAACGAGCCCCTATGGCGGGGTTGTCACTATATATACGGTGGTCACTACCCAATCGGGTACAAAAATGTTAGGTACCCTTCCACGAGTCATGTCTGGTGTTTGAAAAAGGTTTTCTTAGTAATTGTTTTCGGTCACTAAAAAGCCAATGTTGCTACAGAATTGTACATAAATATTCTAAGAACTAATTTAGACGAGTTTGCCTAGACAAGAATCAATTCCAGTACAGCTAGCATGGAAACTTGGAACTAGACAACCACAGCTATAGTCTCGAGTTTTTTCCAAAGATATGTACCATTTTAACTACTTCCTAAGGGTCTAATGAGTTATGTATAAGTTATACGAAATACTACTGAAAGAAAACACGTCAAATATGTAAAGACAGACCTAAGCCCTTACACATATACCTATAATGCCAATTCCAGAAGTCTCGAGGTGGCCTTCAGTATGCGTCTGCTCGCGTTGTAGAAATTATAAAGAAAACAGAAAAATTGATATAACCAGATCTCACAAACCAGAAGAAACCGGAGAATTACTATTTATATATTTTTTAGTTTTTAACAGAATACTATGACACCGAAAAAATTATGTATTTCCCGCTCGATCCGGAGCACAACATAAACCACAGAGTGTTGCTTGTGAAATCCATTATTAAAGCATACATTGTTATAAGGTTTCGATACTATGGAAAAAAAGTAAATGACAAAATTTATTATAGAAACTATTTTAATAAGTTAATTTTGTTCCGTAATGAATAAATGAAAATAGGCTAGGAAAAAACCATGTTTCACCTCATCGTCAATTTTATTAATAAATGAAGTTCTTTCCAAAGGTCGATTATTCCTATATTCCTGTTTTTACATAAAAAAAAGCTTATAAGGTAGCCGGATCAATTAACTAAAATTATTGGATTATTATTTTAGACATTGGTTTGAATAAATAAAACAAAAATGTTGTTATAATATAATTTTGAATAAATACAAATTTAAAACTGGTATAACATATTTCTGTCGCGGCTGATGGATAGTTATGATAATAATATGTATTCTAAAGCATTGATCTAGACACATGGATTTATCTTGTTTTTATGAAATTAGATAGTAAAAAAAACAAATGAATCAAAATAATAAGGCGTACCTGAATTTCTAAGTATCCTTCACTTATTACATAACTTTAACCTTATATTTTAAAGAGAATGTAATTTAGAATTGGAAACCTACTTTTGATCGGAAACAAATAGTTATTATACTTATTAAAATATCTTAATATAATTTTTTCTTGCTTCTTTTATGACACAGTTTCCTCTGGAGTACACATATATTAGGAACCGTAAATTAGGCAATTTAATGTAATCAATATTTATTTATTTGTTCGATGGTTCAGTCAGTTATCGATATCGGCTATGGAAATAACTTTATAAAAGTACAACTCTAAAGGCAGCCATTTTAAGTTCCAATTTTTTTGTAGATATACACGCGTAAAGGGAGAGATACTCAGTCAACGTATACACGTTAATATTGTAGGTATGGTTCATACACGCCAGGTAATATAGAAACAAAAAAAAACAGCCCGTATAAAATGACACTGCAAGGTTTGATATTGACAATCCGCCCCTGTCTTTCGCCTTCTTCACCCCCGTAAACACGGGCGCCATTTTGAGTGTCAAGTCCAGTGACAAGTGTCCGCAGATGACAGCCGTGACGCCGCCATGAGTCATGACATCTCTTATTTCGTGTTTATGAGAAGTGTTATTAAATTTCGCCTCTCTAAGTCCACAAATATAGTAATATCGGGTGTAATTTCGGCATCTATAACAATGTTTCGAAAGTGTTGTGTACTCAAGTGCTATAGTTTACGACAGGACGTTAAATTGCATCAATTACCCGTAAGGAAACAAAACAGAGACCAGTGGTTAAGTCTACGGGAATATTTGTGAAGTCCCCACGAATATGTATGTTTGCCATAAACATTTTGAGCAAAGATTTGTGAACCCGGCGACGAATCGTCTGAAATGTGACGCTTATCCAAGTTTATTTACCAACTTGGAGATTTCTTCAGGAAACCCGTCAGTTGACATTGAAGAAACAGGTAGCATATCTTTCTAAACCGAAAATATATTGTTTTTTTTTCACAAGGCAACCAAATTAATTGATTTATGTTTCTAGTTTCCGAGAGGATGTACAGTGATCACACTTATGCAAGGAAGCGCCACATTGAATATGCATATCCACAAGCTGTCGAAAGCACACCTCATAAAGTGGCACGTTCCAGAGGTAGTGGTATGTAGTACTTTTTTTATTGTAGACATATAAGTTATCCTCTAAAATTGTAGTGTTTTCTAACCTTAATCATATAAATTGTTCATTACAACTATTTGTGAGAATTAAACTATTTTCAGTAAGTTTAGATGGTGAAATTGGAATAGCTACCATAGTTAGTGGCCTGTTCCATTATTTCCAATCTTTAAGTATGTCCTATACGTTTATTTTACATAACTAAAATACTACTTTTTATTTTAGCTTTGTATCCTGACGGAACACCCGTTAGTGGAATGATGAAGAACATAGCAGAAGCAGTATAGTTTTTTGACGACTTGTTTGATAGTATCAATGGCGCGAACACAAATAGGAAACAATTAAAAGGAAAATATTTACACAAAGCATCAGCATCGAAATCAGCGCATCATGAATTTTGGTACAAATCCATCAAAATATTGGAGAGTACAAAGTTTATATCCAGAGATGATATATTAAAAAGTGTATCTTTCATTAAAAATTGGATTATTATTGGATTGTGGCTGGCTATTTTTGGCTTCTAAGAACATCAACATTATGAGACCCAGACATTTTAATTCTGATATAATTGAAAACGTTTTTGGACAAGTTCGAGCTTACAATTACCAGAGTAATAATCCAACTGTATGTATTTATGAATACTTTTAAATCATTATAATTAACAAGGTTTATAAATTTCCATTCAGAAAATTACAATTGTGAGGAAGATTTCAGTCAAAACATATTAAATATAGAATCCCTTTTTGACCATGTAAACACTGCACAAATATTTGACTTTGTATCTGACGCCTGTCTTAAAAATGTTGAGTTTGATGAGAAAATAAGTTCCAAATATTCATTTGCATTTCTCGATTGTGAAATACACAAAGAAATATACATTGAATATTTTTTGGAAATATCAATCAAGCTTTGCAGTTTTTATTGGTGCAATGTTATTAATACAATATTATTGATATACCGAGCCGAGAAGTATAATTTACAACCAATCCAAAAAAGGCTCTACTTAAATTTAAGAAAAAATTAAGAAATAAAAAAATAATTTCCTAAAAGGTCGTTTTTTTTACACATGTACATGCTTCCTTAATAGTATTTAAAAATATTGTTATCTATGATAATGATGAATAAGCTACCAATATTTGTGGCAATATAACCATAAATCATACAGCCATGGATACAGCCAGTTATTAATAATACTGATAGGCTCTATGATTTTCGTTCCATTGTGCGTATTAAAGGTGGAGGAAGTAAAAAAGAAAAAAATGTCATATTCAATTCTTGCAAACGGTTCACAGACAATGTACCCCAGATGGCGGTCTGAACGTCAGTTCTTTCTAAGTAGTCTGGGTTCATAGTGTTGTTAGGTCTTTGGAATTTTTGATGATTTGACATAAAATTGACAATGAAAAGAGATAAAAGTTTTAAAAATTAATTTATAGCTTTAGATATATGTTCTTTGAGCCTGATTTTTGTTATTTATTTATTTTCCAAGAACAACACAGGTGTGGTCTTCACTGGTGTTGCTAGAGTTTTGGTGTCAATTCCTTTCAGTACGATGCTTCTCAGACGACTATCTTCAAGGTTTAACTAAGCTTCAAGCGAATCAAACTAGAAGTAATATTTATAGTTGCCATTGTTATTATTCCGTATATCTATTGTGATTATTCGCGCAAAGTCATTTTATCTATATTTAAACGCAAGATTGAACTACTTTCATTATTTGAATTGAATTTTCAAATAACTAAAATTAAATTGAATTTCGCGGGCTAGTGTTGATCTTTCATTAATTCTCATAATACGCAGTATTTTCACTGGCTCCAATGTCTTTCAAACCGGAACACAACAGTGCTGACAAATTCTTACTTGGCGGCAGAAATAATTTCTGGTATTCCCGCCAAAATTATTTCGTAAGACTGTATTATATCTTGGTATTTTACATATTTTTACGTGGTAACACTGTTGGTAAAACAAGATTGGAAACGTTGACTGAGTATAATTTAGACTAATTATTAGCTTTCGCACAAGAAAAAGAGCTACTTATGGTGATATCGTATAAAAGAATGAAATAGAACGATCATATTTTTTTATTTATTTTTTGTTTCATGACGCATGTCAATATTTGAAGTATATCAAACTACTTTCATAAACATAGTTTGACAGTTGACGTGTAGTTGTTAACGTTTTCCTCGTCAAATTAGTTAAAATTCATGTAAAAGTACAAATGTATGCTATATTTTGCTGTTGATAAGAACTTCGACCAATTATTTATATCATTTTCTATGAAACTATGGTGCGGTGTAGCATTATAGGGTGAAAAAGTGATAGTGGAAAGAAAATGCCGACTTATCTTTTCATTCGTAAGTATACCACGCTTTATCAGGCTTTAAAAAAAAATATGTATGTGTTTAAAGTATTCTTATCGTAAAATTCTTTGTGGTAAAGCACTAAGTATGAAATATAAATGTTGAAGTGAAGAAGTGTTGTCGAAATTTCAATAATTTATTGCCCCATATTATGTGAAATATGAATTTTGCAGTATGCATTAATAATTAAATTAAATATAAGACATTTATTAATTATGTGTAATAAAATGATTCGTTTCAGTTTTCCTGAAGATAATATTTTACTGTAAAATTGTATTGTAACAACAAGACATTGTTAATGGACATCAAAACCATTATCAATAATTTTTAGCAACATTTAGAGAAAAATGTATTAATCAAAAAGAAGAAACTGACTGTACTGTTACCTAATGCTGTACCTATTCTGGTAAATATTTAGTTTAAGCATGTATAGCAATCAATAGAAAAAGTACCTAAATTAATTATATTTTAAATATTATTTTATTTATTAGGATCACCAACCGATATACAATGGTATTTATATTAGAGTAAAGGCTGTTAATATAACAATGGTAATTCTTGCCACAATAATAAGTAACTACAGAATGCAAATATTGAGAAAATACAGTAAAATTAAATATCCACTCACGCCTGTTTTCCCCAAACGGGTAGGCAGAGGTGTAACTAGTATACCCACATTTCACCTAGTTTATGTACATTTTATGGACGAATAAATTACTAAGGGAGATTTCTCACAAACTAAATACAAGGTAGTAGGACCATCGTATGCGAGAGGCCGTCTGGGTGAGTACCCCATGTTTGTCTATTTCTGCCGCCATGCAGCAGTGTGTTAATATGTTATATTGTTGTTAAAGAACATTGACGCCAGTGAATTTAATTGGCATTATGACACAACACCTTATGTATCAAGGTGATGAGCGTAGTTCAGTGCCATGCAGTACTTCATAATTCGAAGTTCTAATTGATGTTGCTTTGTTTATAGGCAGGCGTGACGCTTATCATCCAGTGAGTGACTTGCGCTCTCATCTAAAGCTAATAATAATTATTAATAATATATAATAAACGGTAATTGAACATAACCATGTTATATTATTTACTCACAAAAGCAAGAACCTATTATGTCTCAAGAACAGTATCGGGTGGACACTCGTACGGAGTGCTCGTGTTTGTACGTTGTGTTATTGACGATCTCACTTCGCGCTTATCGTACGAGTCTATTTACCTACTACGCCGCAATCACGCGCCTGTGCCGGGCACCGTGCGCCGTGCGCTCGTTGCGAACGGTTACTATGCGACGCCAAGTAATTAATTTACAATATTATAGCAATGTCTGACAATCTAAATGAGAAATACTCATCCGATAATGACCTTTGCGACCAAAACTTAGAAGAAGATATAATGCAACTCGATACCTTGCTACCCAATAAAAATGAACAAACATTACAAGAGTACTTACAATTTAATACCGGTGTGACTAATAATTGTACGAGAGAGGAAGACGATTCGGAGTGGACCGTGGTGGGGCGTAACGCTAAAAAAGTTAAGGACTGCCATAATAAAATAGAAGTGTACGTCTCATGTTCAGATAAATTGCCTAAGCAATTTGGCTTAGCAAAAATACTTAAAGAGAATAATATCGGCGATATTACAAAAATTAAATATTTAAATCCTTACAAACTAAGAGTCGAATTCAATAATGATTTAAGTGCAGAAAAATTTTTAACACACGAAAAGTTATCTTCTATGGGATGGAGGATGTTTAAAGCTATGGAGGTGGGATTTTCATATGGCTTAATTAAACACGTAGATATTGATCTTGAGGAAGAACAAATGCTAAAAGATATCTCATGTCCTAATTCAGCCGAACTTATAGCTGTGAAACGCCTTAATCGACGGAATCAAGATGGAGATGGATGGAGTCCGAGCGAAACAGTCCGTTTATGCTTTAAGGGACCATTTTTACCAGCATATATCTTTGTAGATAACCTTAAAATAACATCGAAAAATATGTTTTTCCAGTATCGCAATGCACTCGCTGTTGGAGATTAGGTCATTCGGTTAAAATATGTTCACACTCAAAAGTGGTTTGTCCAAAATGCACGGGAGAACATTGCAAGCTGTGAAACAGATCAATTTAAATGCGCAAATTGCTCTGGAGAGCATTCATCCCTATCTAAGGATTGCCCGATCTATGTAAAGGAAAGAAAACTGCGCCTCATTATGGCAGAGTTTAATTGCACTTATCGTAAAGCATTGACAATGTACCCGGACACAGACTCACGCGATAATTCCCCAGGCCCCGCTCCTCATGATTCTCACATACTTACACAGCCACAATCAACTCATAAGTCACTGGATAAGCCCCAAACATCATTGAACGCCACCCAATACGTTGACGCTGTAAAAGTAACATCGCACATCGAACAACAGAAACATTCGTATCCCTTAAAAGAGAAATCAAAATCTGAGACTAGAAGTAAGAAGAAGTTTGTTTTTGAAAATAGGGTAGTTTCCTATATAGAATTTTATACATTATTTTATAAGCAACAGAAAATGACACGCAAAAGAAACCCTTTTATTAAAACACAATATAAATTGGTTCAGAAATGTGCCCGCAGTAATGACTTTAAATGTTGGTATGAAGAAAAGTGGGTGCGTAGTGGGGATATCTCACTATCTCGCTTGCACGCGTGCACCGTAATGAACATTTTACACAGTGACGTCAATGGTTGCATCGTCTGTCATTTGACAATTACCCCTTCCACAGGATTTGAATGGCTTCTAACTTATTTATTTTTGGTCCGATTTATAAAATTCTTTCTGCAATATATTTTGAGTAAAGGAACTTATTGATTTAAATAATAAAAAAAAACTAGTCAACTACCCTATTGTGTGCCCAAAGTATCTGAAGAAGAATATCTAAATAATGATGCAAATAGTGTCACCGGGAGTAATAACCCAACGGACGAGCGATCCTCAGACGAAAATGTCACTGTAAACGAACTTTTGAATAAGTTAAAACAAGCAATATTTTCGAAAAGAGATTCAATTTCGATTAAAATTCAAAATGCTGTTAAAATATGTACAGAATGGTTATTTATTTGGATTGTAGGTAATTTTTCACAGTGGTCATTACTTAAGAGATTATTTAGTTTTGTAGTTGATTCAGATTATGTATAGACAATCTACAAAAATTAACTTTAATATTATACAGTGGAACTGTCAAAGCATTAGACCAAAACTGTTAAATTTTGAAAATCTACTAATTAAAGAGAAAATCCACATAGCTGCCCTTAGTGAAACTTGGTTAGAACGGGAATCTGAACTTAGGTTAAGAAGCTATAATATATATCGTAATGACCGATCGGATGGGTATGGAGGCGTTGCACTGGTAGTTCACAATTCTATAAAAGCGTCTGGTAGTGTAGTAACTTGTCAAAACCTAGGTATTCAAGCACTTAGAGTTCAATTATTTAATTGTAATGAAATCCAAAATATTTTATCGGTTTATTGTCCTTCTTCAGTGGCGACTACTTCTGGTGATTGGGACTTTCTTCTATCCTTAGTTGATAGGGGGACTTTAATACTTGGTGACTTCAATGGTCACCATAGTACTTGGTCCTATAAAACCGATCAACGTGGTAATCAGTTGTTTGACTCTTTAGCCTATAATAATTTTGTTGTACTAAATGACGGAGCACCAACTCGCGTTAAACTGGTTAATGGTATATTACAGAAATCTGCACCAGACTTATCACTGGCATCATCAGATATTGCTGTTAAATTAGAATGGTTGACGTTAAATGAGTCATTAGGAAGCGACCATCTAATGATTAAAATAAAATGTGATTCATGTATTCCACACAGATTCCCACAATTTAATTATCGAAATTTTAAAGCTGCTGATTGGGTTTCATACAGGGAATTTGCACAGAGTTTAACAATTTTACAATGTTAGAAGACCTCCAACTTACCTACGATACATTTGAAAATCTTATAAATACAGCCGCTGATAAACACATTCCTTATTATAAAACATACTCTGGGCCATCAACAAAATTTATACCGAAACCCTACTGGAGTCCCGCTCTATCCAAAGCGGTCGCAAAACGACGCCGCGCATTAGCAAATTTTCGACGTAATCCGATCCCAGACAATTATGATATCTTAAAAAGCAAAATACATGAATCACATAAACTGATTAGCGAGGCTAGGCGTTCCTCTTTTCATAACTTTTGCTCTTCCATAAACCAACAGACCTCCGTCACCGAAATGTGGCATAAACTACGTTGGATGAAAGGATATCATCATAATACGTTTAGACAATACGTAGATAAAATAAGTGGTGAAAATCTTTTAGCATCTCTAACACCAGACTTCGCATGTCCAGATACCCCTGCCTTTGTATTCTGCAATCCCCATCTGGATGTACCTTTTTCAAGGCACGAACTAATAAAATGTATTAAATCCAGAAATAGCACACCCGGAACAGATAATATTTCATATAACATGATTAAATATCTCCCAGAAAATGCGATAGATATATTATTACTACTATTTAATAAGTTTTTTCTTAATGGATTTGTACCTAGACAATGGCGCCAAATAAGTATCGTGCCAATTCCTAAACTTCAACAATATAATATTCTAAAACTACGTCCTATTTCCATGATTTCATGTATATGCAAAACATTCCACTATTTACTACTTAACAGAATTGAATGGTTTTTAGAAAATAACAAAGTGTTTTCTGAAAGCACTGTAGGATTCAGAAAATGTCATTCTAGTTTAGATAGTCTTACGAACTTGGTTTGCAGAATACAAGCGGGATTCTCAGAGGGTCACCGTACTATAGGTTGCTTTATTGATATCGAAAATGCATATAATAACATAGAAGTAATCCCGCTTCTGCAGTACATGAATAAAAAATTACATATTGGACCCAAAATCTGTCTTTACCTCTGGAATTTTCTTAAAGATAGACAACTTAGCATTTGTGTAGACGATATATCATATAAAAGAAATACGGGACGCGGGCTAGCACAGGGCGACCCGCTATCGCCATTACTATTTAACATTGCTACAGTACCTATTTGTAAAACTATAAACGAGGTTCATGTAGCGCAGTATGCTGATGATTTCGTCCTATACACAATTTGCCATAACTGTTACGCCGGTTCACTAATATTACAGACTGCTTTAGACAAATTTAGTAATATCATTGCAGGTTTGGGTTTGGATATTTCTCCAGCCAAAAGCAAAATTTGTATATTCAAGAGAGGATATAAAAGGGAGAACGTTAAATTATATATTAATGGATTACTTTTAGAAGTGGTTGATAATATACAATACCTAGGCCTAAGATTTGATTTTAGATTACTTTGGAAAAAACATATAAACGAATTGATAGAAAAAACTCTCAAATTTGTTAACGTTTTTAAAATGCTTGCAGGATCTGGATGGGGTGTGCACCCTGCATATCTCAGACGCATTTACATAGCTACTGTACGAAGTCGAATAGACTACGGGAGTTTCATTTATGGTAATAGCAGTCAATCGAACTTAGTAAAACTAGAGCGGGTCCAGAATATATGTTTACGTATAATAGGCGGCTTCATAAGAAGTACACCCATCCATATTATGGAGAATGAACTGTGCGTCGCCCCTTTGGACATCCGTCGGCAATACCTTTGTAGTAAATTTTGGTTAAAATGTAAATCTTTTAAGAATAATTTTACTATTATACTATTGGACAATCTTTCAATTATGTGTTCCTCCTATCCCTACTGGAGTAATAAACAAAATCCGATACTTGTGTCAATACACAACATGTTAAAAAATGAACAAATCTCCCGTAGCGATATTCTAGAAATGTTTAAGTTATGCACTTGGGTCAGCAATGTGGATTTGGATAATATTATCACAACAAAAATTGAGGGCGTTGTACAAGCTAAGAAAGATTACGATGCTAATCAATTAAAACTCCTGTGTGATAGATATTTACGTAGTAACTATAGTAATTATCACACTATTTATACCGATGCGTCAATATGCAATAGCGATATTGGTGCCGCTTTTTTTGACTCTGTCACTAACGACTCGATCAAATTCAAAATTAATTCTAAGATATCGATAATGCATGCAGAGTTAATAGCAATCTTAGAAGCTTTGTCGTATATTGACTCAATGTCATGTTCCAACTTTTTAATTTTAACAGATTCTCGAAGTGCTTTACAATTGTTAAGTCGCTGTACATTACCCAAGCGTGGTATTCCTATTGCATATAATATTCTTGATATTATTTGTAAACTTAGGGACAAAAATAAAATTGTGAGATTGCAATGGGTTCCTTCCCATATCGGCATTAAAGGCAATGAAGTAGTCGATCAGTTGGCAAAAGAGGCATTAACGGAAGGAATAAATTACTCATGTGAACCATTTTATACAGAACTTCAATATAAAATTAAAGAGCGTTGTCATAAAGTTTGGCAGGAATATTTTAATGAACGGAGTAGAAGCAAAGGTATATGGTATGCCACAATACAGCCAAGCATTTTTAAACGGTCTTGGATAGATAATGCTGACATGGGGAGGCACACCATCACAACAGCTCTGCGACTTCGCTCTGGACATATCCCACTCAATAACTTCGCATTCTTAATGCGTAAAGTGAATTCTCCGAATTGTAGCGAATGCGATGTCCTTGAGGATGTATACCATATCATTATGGAGTGTCTCCGGAACGAGCCGCAGAGACGTGATTTGATAATGATTCATGAGAAATTTCGCGAGACTGGAGAATGTAATAGCGTCCTCGCAAATCCTACTTCAGAAGTTGCCAGGGCACTGTACAGGCTCGTAAATATAGGCATAAAGCTTAGAAATAGTCCAAGTTGATCTGTTACTTTTACTCTTAGTTAAAATTGTTTCCACAATGAGGGTGACATAATCTGTAATGATTTAACCCTCTATAAACAATAAAGAGAGAAAAAAAAAAAAAAATGTCTCAAGAAATTGTAGTACATGACGTCACGTAACAAAACAAATTGTGGGATAATTTGTTTCTGACGCGGTAACCCTCGACATTGTATCCTTGTCTCTTTCTGCGACATCTTAACGAGTCTATAATATACGCAGTCAACGATTGGAATTGTTGGAATCGATTGGAATCGTAGACTTTTCTTTAGTTATGTTTCGAATATTGTTGTTTATTGAATACTAAGACTGAACTTATTAAAAATATCTATCGGTAAAATGTCGTAGATAGAGGAACCTTTATATACCTTATGTAACCACAGAGATCACACAACCCTTGTTTGAATCGGTTTTTACATTCTAAAATGCAGCCAAACCATTTTTATGGTTTATAAAATACGCCGCACGCACCTTCAGACACTATATGATGCGAGAACACCTACCTATATATATAATTTATAAAACACCAATTAGTGTTGCTGTTAGAGTGGCATGCAAACAGCCTTGATCCAATCATAACATTGTCGAATATACATAATATGAGTATCACTAGCATCAATAAACGGCGTATTTGTAGGAGCCTAGATAACCTCCGGAAATATGTGAAATATTTAAACAATGTCATGTCAGAGAAATTTACAGCCATGGCTTACCAACTAAATATTAATTCTTCATTATTATAAAATTACATCCGAGGACTAAAAGTCACAATAAAAGGTTGTCATTGCAACGGGTATAAAGTTAACTTCGTAGTTTATAGACAGCAAAAACGACCAATATGAACCGGAACGAAAAACGATACATTAAAATTACATTTCGTATAGTGAAATAGTTGCAAATATTTTCAAATACTTATGTATTAGTACAAAATGTTGCGCAGTGAATTCTAAAATTAATATTATTAAAAATAAAAACGGTTCAATGGTCACCGCAGTCCGCAGAGCACAAAACAGTCATCGAAAACAGTTCGTCTGTGCAACGCCCACCGCTACTATAATAAAAGATTTACATTTGAAAAGGCTTCTCGTCGCGTGATCGCGCTGCTTCGTGTCATTCAAGTACACATAAGTTTTTAATCGATTAGCAAATTATCGACTCGATTCTACGGCTTCCTTCATGATTCAGCTCTAACCCAGTGTCAGAAATCAGAAGCAAATTCTCATTTCTTTGTGAAGCCATGTTTTTTTTTACACTGCGGATTGACGTGACGTGTTTTGTAGTTCACAATTTGGTTCATAATTTCCAATAAAAGCCGTCTTTTAAAGTTCTGATAAAGTGGGTAATTTTTATTAATTTCACCTATTTCATATAACTGTTTAATTACAGTAAAATAAGCGAACAGCGGTCTACCTCCATCTAAAGATGAGCGGTGTACAAACAGGCGAGTATTTTTATGATATGTATTTATATTTATCATATTGTTGTTTATTTTCTGTATTTACAGTTAACAGTATTGTGTTTCATAATTATCGACTTGTATACGATCTTGATACTTGCGACTTGGAGCTAATAGGTACTTAAGTAAAATTTTGCTATAAGTAGTACTTAGGTAATTCTTTATTTATAGATTATACCTTAAAAAAATAAATAAAATTATTTCATGTGTATTAGTTTCATCTAAAACAGTGTGATGTTTTTATTTAATGTACTTCGATATAAAATTGTACACAGATTAGCTGCTAACACAAATTATTTCATCATTGAATTTGACAGAATCAATATACCTAAGCAGAGAAAATAATATTCAGTCTTACATTTTGAGCCCTTCATACCCAAAGATGTCGGATCTTAAAGCAAAGAGTACTAGTTATAAAGTAGTAGATATCTTTATCTATATTTTTTTAACAGCCTCTGTGGCACAGTGAGCGACTTGCCGGCTGCAATTGCCACACCGAGACAAATGCTTGTGTGATCCACAAATATATGTTTCAGTTCTGGGTGTGTGAGGTCAGAACTATGTGTATTTATATATATGAACAGTAAAGTCCACTATGATGCCGTCTTTTGTAAATAATTACTAGTACCCAGACTGTGTAGATTGTAGGTATCTTCTAATTCTTCTTTGCTACTATATGGTTAATCTGATGGTAAGTATCATGTGTGCCCATAGACAAGACAATAACAACACCCCCAGACCTTTGAAATATAAAGTTCTGCAAAGGCACTGCTCATCATCCCAATACATTAGATGTTTCACAATGCCCAGTGATTTCACAAACTTCAATATCCTTTAAACAAGAACATGACAGGTCTTACACATTATATAATTGATGTGCACCTTGATGAAAAGTTTAAATAGTGAAAATTGGCACTCTTGTTTCACACACAGATTGTAGACCTTTTAAGTGATCTATTATATAATCTGTGATCTGACAAATAGGTAGTGTTTTACACTGGTAAATGGCATGCCTTCTTTCTTTTTGCCTGGTTTTATCCTGGCTTAGTGCCAGGGTCCTCCTTCTCATACCATAGATTTGACGGTATTTGGTATTATATGGGGGCAACCTCCAGTCTGACCCACAACCAAGTTTCGATATTGAATTGTCCATTAATCAGCAGAGTGTACCACATGGAGGTGAGGTTGGATTTTGGCCATGGCATCCCTTACAACTTTATAAACCGGTATTTAATAATGCATCTTAATAATTACCTTCAATTTAGAATTTCCTTTAAAGGGGCTATACATCAATTTGGTTACTCTTCATGTATATTGAGATTATGCAATTATAGATAATTAACAATTAATGCTATCTACCATACATACAAAATACATATTAATTATGTGGTATTTCCTTTGAAAGGCTTATACATTCATTGGATTATCCCACAGATCATGGATAATAGGAGAACATATGACATACATTGATTTGTATACATACTAACTGTGCTAATTTTTATTATGTAGACTGATTGTCATTGCAGTACACATTAATGGAGCATGTTGAGCTCATGTTGGGCTTAATCTCGAAATGTGAATGGATTACATATACAAAGTGTGTGTGTGGGCCATGTATTACCCTTCTGGATATATCAAGATTGTTGTCTTTAAATATCAATTGCTATAATTTGTTAGGATGTCAGCATAAACTTCACCTAATAAAATTCACCTATGTGCTAAAATATCTTGGCAATTTATGCTCTGGTATGAGCTTGCGCCGATGTTGTTTCTGGTTTGTCAAGTGCCTTCAGGGCTGCTTGACTTTCGCTGCAGATCAGTACTGTGTTTGTTTCCTGATCATTAAGTATTTTATTTTGAGTGATGAGCGC
The DNA here is from genome assembly GCA_905332985.1 of Mimas tiliae. NCBI lineage: Eukaryota > Metazoa > Arthropoda > Insecta > Lepidoptera > Sphingidae > Mimas > Mimas tiliae. Next base: position 8,091,868 of record HG995240.1, on the reverse strand, counting down.
ATTCCAGAATGTCTATGGTTTCCGCCTGGAATACGCTCGCAAATTTCCCTAGTTTTATTGCAATCTTTTCTGTATTGGATGGCGTGACTATGTATATTCCCGCCTCCCGAGTCCCGACAGTCCTGTTGATTCTTTTCTGGAGCTGTCTGTGTAGCATAACTTCGAATTATTGTCGTGTGTAAGTTCCCAATTCTATCTAGGTCCAATATGTGGGTACTCCGTATTTTTATCGAAGAACTTTTGTTTCTTGATTAAAATATCATTGCTGGCCATGATCATCGACAATTTTCCCTCGACTATTTTTGTATGTCCTTTGTTTATAAGTGTAAACGTATGTTGGTAACATACAGACTGGTAAAAAATGTTAAAGCATGTTTAGTTTTTGATAATGTGTATAGTAGGTGTGACTGCCTCGGTGGCGCAGTTGTAATGCGTACGCGTTACGACTGAGGCTGACGCTGAGGTCTCTCCCCGGGTCGAGTAAAAGTGATATTGGGTTTTATTGGGGGGGTTTGAGACATGTGTGGTGCGAGCCCGAGCTGCATATTCTGGGCTCGCACCACCCGATTACTCTGTCGAAACGTCGTCGTTGGAAGACTGTATGGATTACTAGGCTGTGGCAAAAACTTTAATGTATACTACTAGACAAGCTGCGCGGTACATAAAAATTTTACCACTAAGTTGCGGTCAATTCACCGTAACGCAATATTACCATCACCCTTACTCTCAACTGAAACCCCTATCGCACTCCCTGTTTGTGAGCTGTCAAACTCCGGCGTTATGTGACGCAATTTTACTTCTAAACAGCCCGTCTAGTAGTATACAAGTCTTTGGGCTATGGTTATTACCACTATTGTAAGTTGCCACTTCACGCTGGCTTTCTCAGAGATTGGTACCCACCCGGATCGAGTCATACCACTCATGCTATAGACAAAACAGCACTACTAAAAAAAGAGTAAGTTATAGCCAGCTGTCTTATTATTATTATTTTTTATTTATCTGGATCATAGTACATGGCATGCAATGATAATGTTATCGTACATAATTTCCTGTACATTATTAACACTTAAATGCATGGTAGACACCTATATTTTAGTTGAAATAGATTAGAGCTTAATAACTTTGGGACCAAACTTGAAATCGCGTTGAGTCTAAAGTGTGTAGTCCTTGTCCATGTCATCTACGCGTTAAAAACATGACCGTAGTACGTAATATAGTTAATTGTATTTGGTTATGTCTGAGTTTCATGAACACACATGACATGACCCTGGATTGAATTGGTAAATGCGCGATTTATTGTAAAAATTTTGGTACCGTCAATCATTTTATTAACGTGAGGATGGTTTACATTGTTTATCAGTTGATTAAAAAAATCGATTCATCGTGTCATCGATTCCCATAGTATGTGATTTAACAATTTATTTCCGATCTTTTTGATTTGTTAAAAAGTTTTGTCTTATTTTTGAGGTAGGTACCTAATACACAGAAAGTTCTAAGAGTCCTTGTCTTAGAAAGTCCATAGATTTAGTGCGGCATCATGGGTATGACTGTGGAATGGGTAGTTCTTATAGTGAAGGAATTTTGGTGCGCTCAAATCATAGATCCTTAGTTTTTAAATATTTCTGATTTATTTTAAATCTGGAATAAGGAACTATCTGGCTTCTATATGGGCACTGAAATTCAGCTAGGTTGGAAAATATCTTTTTAGAGAAAAATGCCTAAACATGAGCAAAATTGTCACTTTCCTGTGGGGCGATTTTCCAAAACGCAAGTTGTCTACCGACATAATACGTAAAGTAAGACATATAAATCAAAGAGATTATATGTAATCACACTAACAATTAATAAAACTTTGCTAAAACGTAAAAAGAAGTGGCGTGTCTCCCTAATTTTAGTCGATTTTTCATCATAGAATAGGGGCGACACAAATTATGTATCACATTCCTGTCAGCTAAAAAACCGTGAAGAATACCAATAAATTGAATAATGAGCGCTATTGTCAGATTTCCGAGACAAAGTACGTAGTAAAATAAGTTCACTGCCGCTTAAAGTTCCGCCTAACAGCCAATCAGACAGTCGTCACGAAGATCTCGGCGACCGCAAACGCGTTCGGGTCAGACAACTTCTCACTTGTATGGTATGTATTTACGTAAACAATATTTGGATTTCTTAAATATTGTTTATTGTTTTGATTAATATACCTAGTGTTAATATACCATAAAGTATTAAAATGTCATTCAAATACACCGTTTTTGTGTTTTTATGAAAAACCTCAAAATTATCACTTTCTTGTGTATCACTTGTCTGGATCCATTTAGACATGAAGGCGATAACATTACAGGAAAGTTATTAAAATTCACTTAGGTTCCTAATTTCCTCTTAATATTGTATGTATTATTAACCCGTTGAGGCCTTTTTCCCACAGAAACCAAAATGCCACAACCTAAGAAAAAAAGACCAGGGAAGAAGTATTAGCACAAAAGCGAGAAAATGTAAGAAATCGTTATGAACGAATGATACATGATCCAGACCAGTTAGCTACTTTAAAAGAAAAGAAGGAGGATGACAAAATTAAAAAACTGCAAGCTGAACTGAATAAATACCGGAAGAAAGTCAGCAAATTGCGTAAGAAGAAAAATAATCTTAAGAAACTACTAACTCCAAACTCGAAAATGTCTCAAATGGCTGATGGTCCAACAACTCAAACTGAAGAAGTGAAAAAGAAAAGAAAAGCAAATGACAAACTTCAGTTACACCAAGGCAAAGAGAAAAAAAACCAATACTGCAAAGACACATTCCCAAAAAAAGAAACCAAAGACAAATGTTAAAGGAAAAAATCAAAAAGAAAGACACGAAAGGGATTCTGATGATAGCTACTGTCTTATCTTTGGATCGTTATATAAAGAAGACACAAGAGGCCAAGATTGGATCCAATGCGTCATATGTCATCAATGGGCGCAAATTAACTGTATCAAAACGGATCTTGGATCGTTCACTTGTCCTGACTGTTTATCGGATAAAGACTATGCAATACAAACCTATTTAGAGATTTTTCGACTGATTATTATAAAAGTTTTATTATGATATTCGATGCCATACTAATAATTAAGTAGGTACTTAAGAATCTTTAAAGTTACTACCTCGAAACAGGCTGCTGTTTATTTTTGTACTTAAGTATACATATTCATACAATACATTAAGTTAGTTAACTATATGATCTCTTTAAGATACATTTATACTATTAAGCTACAAAGACATCTTTAAAACAGATTGTTATTATTCCTAGTGCCTTAATATTAAAATTTTGTAATTCATTATACCTAAATAAAAAATAAATATGAGAATTTGTGTTTAATAATCTCACTATTCTGGCAGTAAAATAACATTCAATATTTTCTAACGGTTTTCAGTCAATGTTTAAATTATATATTGTCAAGTAGATATACACGTCACTTATCATGCATTTTTATACATATTTAAAGTTCATTTTCATTTTCCTGTGCCATATATCACTTGCCTGACTTCAATTTTTTTTTAAAAGCCCTTAATTTCATTATTTACCAATATTTTGTCTGACCCACAAAGATTTAGCTTATTTAAGTAAAAACCTTGACCTCTGGCCACTTTGCATACTAAATTTAGGAAATAAAAGTATGGGACATAAAACTCCCCGTATTATTCCTTCATAATAAGAACTAGCCGAATACATTTAGTACCTGATTACATGTCCTTTTTACTTATTTATTAGCCTGTCATGTCGTTAGCCTGAGGTCGCTCGTCTGATGGCAGGAATCACGCGGCACGCCTGCCCATAAAAAAAACAAAATCACACAGAACTTTGAATTAGAAAGCCCTACACGATGAGGGCTTTGTGAAGTACTTGTGGTGTGACTTTGAGAGATAGAATGGAAAATATCGTGGAGAGAGCAGTATGGTGTAAAAGAGGATTAGTTACAATTATCGAGAAAGGAAAACTGAGATGGTTTGGGCCCGTACCCATCATCTCTCCATAGAGAGGATGGATGAAAGAAGTTTGACGAAACAAGTATATATGGCGAGTGTGAAAGTTACAGTTGGGAGGAAGATCTCGTCGAACATTGCTAATCAAGTCGGAGATATTCTCGAAGAAAGCCAGGTCAGAATTTATTTAAACCTACGTGCATGTATGAGAAATGTAATCAAAGTGAATATGTCAGAGAGATGTACAAGGATTGTTAGCTAGTGGAAACCCGTGGTGTCTGTCTATTTCTTTAGTAAAAAGGCTTGAGTTTATGTTTGTATGTTTAAATTATCTTGTACGGAAATCGGCCGCAAATCACAATAGAGACTGCATTTTTTCAAATGCTATAATCGCCGTGTTGTTTTCTGTTGATTTCTAGCCTTGACGTTTTCGACATCTCGACAAGGCTTTTTACAGGGGCATCAAACTGCACGAACCAGTAAGTGAGTCATGCTATTTTAGTCGTGCAATTTGAACATTTTTTGTGCTAAATTTCAACAAGTAACAAAATGACGCAACACATTTTGTCCAGCGCGGCGCTCACGCCGTTTGTCCGCTCGCCTCAGGCACTGTCAATAAACTTTTGCCGTACAAGGTGAGCTGAGTACTGGGCTTGTAGTTTTGTTGTGTTGTTTGCAATTTTATTCGCAACTTGTCGCGTAGGCAAAAGCTCGGCAACGCTCTTGATTAAAAGTTACTAATAAGTCATGATTACCACTATAAAATTAAACAATATCTTTAATAGGATTCCAGTTATTATTTATTAAATGTGGTATTTCTTAAATTACACTTGTTTGGAGGTCAAATAGTGATTTAAAATCGCAATAATCGTTAGTGCCGACTGGCGGCTTACTGTTACTGGTGAAAGTGGCGGTCTCGAGTCTCGAGCTCGGGCAGTGGCGCGCGACGGACGCGGGCAGGTTTGCTAGCGAGTAGCGCGGGCCGCGGCTCTACGTGGCGCGTGGCGGTAGAAACTGACATCACTACGCGCCGGCTGTGCACGCGTTTGTCTTTCATGCTCTCAGCTATCTATTACGATTTAAAAACAATGTGTATAAAGTGACACAACCCTTTGATTATTTAACATGAATAATTTTGTTGACATACAATTACCCTATTACTGTGATGGCTCCGCGGTGAAGTAAATTATTTGTTTGTAAAAGAACACTTTGCTGTAGTGATTTGTTCGAAGTAATAAAAAATATGTTAGATTGTCGCGGAAGACGAGGCGGATAGTGTTCGGGGGAATGGCGTGCGACGGAACGACGAACCGTGGTGTGGAGCCAACGAGCTTGGAGTACATGGAGGATCCATACTTCGTGCCCCCTGACGATGATTCAACGCCGAGCTTCGACGTGGCTGTAGACGAGCTGGATGATCTCGAAGAGCTGACCTGGGCACGAGACGACCCCGAATCTGATTGGCGCACGCTGCCCGACCTTGCAGAATCTGCTTTGTGCATTGAAACAGAGTTCTACATGGATAATCGACGACGTCGGCTGCGTATATTCCGCAAGAAAATGCGTGAAGTTAGAGTCACGTTCCAAGATTTATCCAAACCTTATTTTGCCAAAATGTCCAGTCACACAAATTACAAGAAGTTTTTAGGTATTACCGTAGGAGGTTGGTTTAAGTTCACGTAATTGAAGTTTAATATGGCTATAAAACAATGCTTGTTAGGTATATGCATATTTGTAAGAACACCCAACGTAGGGATACTCCGTAGGAGCAAAAAATTCACTAGCATATCTTGGTATATAAGTTTTTGTGGTCGCTCTGGGAAATCGTGATAAAACCAGTCATTATTATGTTCTATATATACTATTATATATTATAATATTATGTATAGCAGAAACAAGTTTTAAATTTAGTCAGCCACCTTGAAATAGAAACGTCCAGTTAGTATTTGTATGCACTTACTTATTTTACGGGTGAAACAAACATTATATAAAATCATACTTTTACATTAGGTAATTTATAAAATGTACGTACTTGCGCAATTTAGTATGTGGGCCACTACTTATGATAGTAAAATACTTTATATTATATTTACATTTAAGTTCATGTGGGGTAAAAGCATGCCTGCATCCCCGAAGGGGTAAGCTGAGGTGCAACTAATGCTGGAACCATGGCTCGTCGAGCTTATTTCTGTCCCATGTAGTAATATGGGCTATTGAATTTTGGTATTAACAACTCGAAACAAATTGTTTTTGCCAGACCTGACCGATTTAAACCGAAGACCTCGGATTCTCAGCCCAAAATAGGCTATCACGAGAGTCACCATTATGATTAAGTGATTAAATAAATTATTATTAATATTTTTTTAGTATTTAGCCAGTTTTTACTACATAAGGATCTCGCCATAGTACGACGTATTAATATGCCGAGGAGTATTAAGTTCTATATCTCTCTTAGCATTTTCTTCTTGTTTACACCTGACTTGTTTATTCTGCGCACCACCCAAAGGTTGACTGGCAGACAATGCCTTAGGCATTAAGTCCGCCTATACATACTTTGTATATAAAGTGTAAATCAATAAATAAATAAATCTTCCGTCTCCTAAAGTCTACACAGATACATCATTTCGTACAAACCGAATAATCATTCATGTTCATAATCGATGTCAATACACAGTTCGTAAACGTTCATAATAGATTATAATAGTACTACGACTACTTTGGACCGATATTTCTTGGATTCGGATCGGTTTTAGTGGGTACCTAAACAACGACCTAAACACTAAGAGTTGTTTTCTGTCGCCTCGACATGAAAGATATGCTTAAATGTCCTGAACTTACATAAAAAAGGTTTTAATTATAACTATTTTGTATACTGGCGCAAATTTACTATTGATTGACTTATCGATTCACATGAATCTTTAACGAAAACAATCCTTATGATCGAATAAAAAATGCGACGTATTACTTTTACAATATTCTGAACAAGCCTTACAGCAAATGAAAATAGTGCGTAACATCTACTTCGTTTATGACGTAAATCGTTGAAGGCCATTAACGTGGGCTTTTTTATAGTATAGGCCGGCAAACGAGCAAGTGGGTCACCTGATGGTAAGTGATCTCCACCGCCCATGTACGCCCACATTACTAAAATAATAATGGGCGCGTTATCGACCTTAAAGAAAATGATAAGTAATTGGGAAGGGGAGGTGATTTGATGCGGACAAGCGGGTGCCGGCGGATATCTCACTCGCCGTACGAAACGCAGCAGCAGGCTGCTACTTTACGCCGGATTTCTGTGAGACAGTGGTAACGACCCGGCCCATTTATGCTGCAGACAAAACTGTCGACAGCGTGACTCTACCACTCAGGTTACAACCTTATGGTTAGGAGGTCTCCCTTACAGCCATAAATCGCGAAACCTATGCACTACAATTTACAAGAAACAGAGACAATAAAAATAGCGAACATAGGTATAACTTCGAGTTTTCTGTGGTTTTGGTTGCTATCTTATAGCGAACATAGGTATAACTTCGAGTTTTCTGTGGTTTTGGTTGCTATCTTAAGTCAAACACATAATTTATTTTGAAAAGAGTAAGATCCAAAAAAAGTTTCGTCTAGACTCTAGGCATAGGTCATAAGATGATCTACTATACATCCTTCTATTAAATGTTTAATACAGCCCGAGTTTGTCTAGTTGAGGCTTTCTTGTACTTAAATGAATGAAACACGTTTTTATAATGTAGTGTGAACTGATTGCAGCTGAAGAAGCGATGGCTGGTGCTGTCGGACCTGGCGAAGTGCACACGCCCGACGAGCTTGTAGGCCTCACCCCCGAGCAGGCTGAGCAGCTTCGCGCCGAGTGGAACCGGGAACTCGCTCGCGTTGAAGACGAAATCGCGACACTGCGTACAGTCTTGCAAAGCAAGGTAATTCTGGTACTTTCATATTTACAAGCTGAGGGCAATTATGTAAAAGCTTGTTTGAGATTAGAATTATCATTAATTATTATTACACTTTAAGGTTAGAATTATCTCATTAAATTTTCTCGAAAATATTCATCACATATAAATAAGAGCAGGAAATATTGTTGCTCCTAAAATCCCGTTGCCTCGTCTAGATTATTACTGTCGATTATTTTTAACACAAATACAGAGGTTCCTCAATTCGTCTGTATAATTATATATATTTTTAATTATGTTCACGCATAACTCCATCAAATGTGCACCGATTTGGATGATTATTTTTGTATTCAGTAAGAGTTTATTCAATGTTGGACCCATTGAACAAATTCCACCCTTAAGGGGGTGGAATCGGAGATGAAAGATTCAAACTTCGCCAATTATGCACCGACTTTGATAAAAAATTCAAAGAGGAATTCTAAGGAATAGAGCACTCCCCGTGGAACAGAGGATAAAACACGCAGATACCTAGAGTTTGTACGCAGTCCTAAAGGTTATCCGTGATATCAGGATCATTGACGATTCGGCAGCCCGCCTTTGTAAGGAGTCAAAAGGGTTCAGCAAAGTTTTAAGGTGCTCCAGCTCAGGTATGAGAACAGTACTCCACATGGGGCCATAATCTATTAATTAATCTATGGCCCGGTTTGATATACCAGCGGTTAAAAGTAGTCGAATGGAGTAAATCAGTGAACCACGTCGCCGACATAGGGACAAGCCCGCAAGCTAGTTGAGCTGAGTTACAGCCGAATGGCGCGACCGGGGTATAATTGTGCATATTGGAATCTGCCATAATGAACGGTTTGTACGGAAGCTCGGCTCAAATACAGTCCCGAAAACACCGATATTCTCGGAAAGTGAGTTGTCAGTACCGGTACTAGATAAAGAAATATACCTGGAAAAATAGTACCGGGAATTCTCGGGAGCAACCCTTAGACATGTAAACGCAAAACATTATCTGTAGCATGGAATTGTTTAAGCTTCGATGGCCGGTAGCTAGCAGCGAGATAAGCCATTTGCACTTTTAAGACAGTCTGAATTAAACTTTTTTCACGATTAGACTCGACGCTTCTTTTTTTATAAATCCTTCGGCGCCCCTCCCGGAACTAGGTACTTAACACGATACCCAGAACAATCATTAAGAATACCATTCATATTATTTCAGATTCGTCAAAGCTCCGAATTAAAGCGAAAACTTGGCATCACAGTTTGGAAAGAAATAACTGAAGATGTTAATCAAGGTTTGAAAAATGTGAAGGAAAGCCAAGTGTAAGTGTTACTCAAGTAATGTTTTCGATTCCACTTATTTTCGCACATCATAGAATGTTTCTCGAGGGTTAGACCATTTTCTTTATCAGGTAGTGGTGTGTGGCTTTGCTTGCTCTATAGGTTTTGCTTGCGTTATATAAAGCAATAAAGGTGGCGTGTTTTATAGATTTTGATTTCACTTTTGATTTCTTATACAACAGCTATCAGTCGATAGAAACTCGTGTGGCTGCGCTTACACAGGCTGTGACTGAAACACCAATGTAAGTATAGTTGAGGATATGCACAATAATGCATTGCACATGCAGACTAGCTTTCTTTACAAATTACTAGTCCTGGACAGTTTGTAGAATGTTATTTTTAAGCGTAGTTATTTGTAGTGTAGTTTGTCCTAACTTGACAGCCGGAGGTTCATTCTTTCGTCATATTTACTTTATCTTTATTGACGTTTCGAATTTATATATAAGAAGTGTGTAAATTACATTTTCAATTTGTAAAGTTCCTTTCAGGATTTGGTCAAATTCTAGGTGTTATGGATACTTACATAAAATATCATATTTTATAATTATTGTAATTTGCCTTATTTAAACTACTAATCATTTCATAATGTCATGAAATTCATTATGGCTCAACTAAATTATGCGTTAGTATTTAACCGCTGCTTACTTGACGGGTGGACTCTAAAACAAATTAAGGAGGTGCCTAGTTTCGATGACTATTTCACTTTGTGTTTTTACAAAATTTTAATAGTAAACAAATTGCCTTAGCACAAATTGGTTTGCGCAAAATATGCAACTTATCAAACTTTCTAGGAGCATTATCAAGTTTTGATAGAATCTGTTATGATTAGGGATTGCAATCCGGAAAAACGGATTCGGTAATCCGGCGGATCCGGCATCATTTAACAGTTACCGGATCCGGTACCAATATACCGGAACCGGTGCTAGCAGTTTGTGGCAAAATAATAAAGCTGTTGCATGAGTAGGTACTCTTTAAATGCGTTGCGCGTGGTGTTCTTGCTTGCGAGTCGTTCGTCGTCGAGTCGCATCCGCGTCGCGCCACCGCCAGATAGTATCATTCGCCTCGCGCGAAGAAATAGATGTTTTGTTTCGTCGCTGCTTCGTTAAAATGTCAGTAAATATTATATAATACTAGCTGTTGCCCGCGACTCCGCCCGCGTGAATGCCTATTTCCAGGATTAAAGTAGTCTAGTCGCATCAAGCGAGTCCCGTCATCGCGATCGGTGTGAGAAACGCGCTTGACAAAAATACTAATATCGCTGTTAAAAAATAGGGGTTGATCGTAGAAAGGTGAAAATGTAGGGTTGTATGTATTTTTTAATGCTGTATCATTAAAAAAAAAAATTGTCTAAAAAAAATAAGGGTGGATGGACCACCCTTAACATTTAGGGGGATGAAAAATGTATAGTAGCCGATTCTCAGACCTACTGAATATGCATATAAAATTTCATAAAAATCGGTCGAGCCGTTTCGGAGCAGTATGGGAACGAACATTGTGACACGAGAATTTTATATATTATAAAATTCTCGTTCTTATTATAAAAAACATAATATAATATTGTCCTTGTATTTACGCGACCGATTGTATCTGTTGAAAAGTGTTTTATTTAAATAGTATAGATTTTGTTTTTGCTCAATCGATAAATGAATCTTGATCACTTATGAGTGTAAGAATTATAAAATAAATAGTGCTGGATAGTTTACACAAATTGTCTGAATTATTCAACTTCAGAACGAGTTGAGTTACATTAAGTACAAACAAAACAGACCTATCCCGCAAAATCCCGAAATTGATCTATCTGTGAAAGTGAAATCTAGAAAGACTGAGCTACGTCTAAAATTATTACTAGTTACCTATACTACTAAATTTTAATTGTTTTCTTGTTGTCTTAACATTGGTTAGGAAATAAAGTTGATTTTATATATCTGTGATTTATTTTTTATAAACTACCTACATATAAGTGCAGTGACACTTTATTAACTCACTTATTTTGTACTAAAAAGCGAAAATCATCCTGATTTGATCAATCCGGCCGGAACCGGCCGGATTGATGGGAATCTGGTCGGATCAAGCCGGACTGAAAATGACGCCGGATTGCAATCCCTAGTTATGATACCCAGAAAAAATACATAAAAATAAAAAGTGGAATATTTTGAAACCTACCACCCCGATTAATATTAATGTATTTAATAATATGTAAACGAAAATCATAATGAAACATTAAAAATCCGTGCAATTGATTTAAAAATATTTAACTGCTTCAATGTAGTTATCTCTCTCTGAATGTAGTCACGAGCGGGTGACAGGACGTGTAATAGGCCAGGTGAAGTAGGTAGGTACTAAATAACTTCGAACCGGCCAGAAACCTCTAACTACATTAACATTTGCGTCGTGACTTCTTTATTAGATTATGTTGTACAGCAAACACTTCAGCTACGCTTGATGTCTGTGTTAAATAATAATAATCTCATTGAGACAATAGTTAAGGTAAAAATAAATACACTTAGAAACCCAGGTATCGTGTTTTTCGTTTATACTAATAATATAATATTATGTATTCTTTAACGTTTAATAAAATAAATATGGCATCATAATACTAACAGTATGTTTGGCCCTGGTTTACCAAGACACTTTAATGAAATAAGTAAGAGGTAGCAAGTACTTGGTTTCACGTCCGTTGTTTCTGCAATTTACAGATACCAAAAAACAGAATCTGTGATAAAGTCGACGGCGGAGAAGACCTCCTCGATACTGGGTGGTATCACGGCGGGTGTCTCCCAAAAAATTGGCCTGATGAGAAACTCTGATTCATTCCGCTCCATTGAAGAACGTGTTGGCACCGCTTACGAAAATGTTAAGGTACAGAAACCTTTTAGTATAGTAGTTCTTTTAATATAAATTTTCTTTGCGACATTCATTGTTGTTGGTTTACATTAAAACCTATAAATCTACTACTACTGATACCTCAATAATAGATCATTAACGAAAGTTGTGGACAATAATGGTCTTATTCATAATAAGTTATCGAAGCTTTATAAGGCCGTTATAAGATGATTGATAAAAATTGTTATTCATAATCGTTCAATAACATTAAAACGCTCATTAACTCCTATAAAGTGTCACTATTTTATAGAAGCTATAACCCTATAAACCTATTTTAAGCGTTCCATAGTGAAAAACATGGCCGACATCGGTCAGCTGTTTCATATTTGACGTTTAATTTTATGTCTGCTGACATATTTTTTTTTAATTTATTACTTTTTCTTTATTTATAACGGCTTCGCCCTATCATTTCGCCAATGACGAGTACTATATTATATATTTTCAACTCTTCCCAAGAACGACGAAATATCAGCGCATCGGCGCGGCCTGGTCGATTTCAAGGTCTTGTTGAATTTTATAACTCCTGTTTGTTTACCTATCTTGACATTTGACATTGATGAGATGGCTATTTTCTTTGTTTGTTTGTTCCTTATGGAAGTTTTGGTGTTAATTCCTTTCAGTTCAATGCTTCTTAGTCGACTTTCTTCAAGCGGATCGAAAACACAAGGTCGATCAATACCCTTGATCAAAAATCACCTAAATTCCCTATTTTTAATGTTACCATGCGCTATTCATCATCGTAAATGATTATTGCACAAAACCACACCACTTTTATACAACAAACGCAACTTTAAACTAGTTTAGGAAATAATTAAATCAAGAGAGCCACCGCACTGTCAGAATTCCCGCCAAAACTCCGTCAATTTTCTTTTTATTTAGTTTGTTTCCAGTCTTTCCAGAGACAAACCATATTAAAATCATTCAATGAATCAATAATTTTCTGTAAACTGGCAACTTTGTGTATGATAAACCTATTTTAGTTAACGGAGCTTTATCTAACGATTATGAATAAAGAATTTTATTGAACGTTCGATAGGCTTAAAATAAGTTTTAACTAATGAAAGTTTATACCTTCGATAAGCGTTTTATTATGAAAAGACCCTTAGTCTACAATTATACCACGGATAAAACTTTTATGACGACTATAATCTTCAAAATAAATTAAGCCGATTTTAGCACTATGAGACAAACTGCATAGTGTTGTTGGCACTTTAACTGCGTGATCACATCAACTTCGCACAATCCAGTGAGCAGTCCAACACAACTGCAGAAAACCTCGTAAAATTAAACCCGACTCCTGATGATTCATGTAGTAAAGTAAATCCACCACAGATGATTTATGCAAATACGACAACGACGGGCGACGGTAGTCAGCGGCTTTGCTGTGCCCTGGCATTGCAGAAGTCTATGGACAGCGGTGACTACTTACCATCAGGTGGCCTGTATGATCGTCTGCCTTTCCAAAAAAAAAACCGAGTCATTGAATATTTGTATCGACTCGGTGATATGATCCGTGTCATGGTAGCCTATCGCCTGAATACTGAAACTGACTGAATATACATCGTTCGATTAGGCTTAGTAGTTAGTTAGTTACGTTGTTGTTGTTGTTGTTGTTGGTGTGCGTCAGGCTGGCGGGGTATGGCGGGAGTCCCAGTGTGTTGTGTCATGTGTGTTGTGTTGCAGGGCAAGGTGGCATCGCGCTCCAACTCTACGCAGAGCTTCGACGAGGCGCTGCGTGACGCGAGCCGCGCTGCCTCGGGCGCCGCCTCGCCTACCATCCCTGAACACAAGCCGCTGCCCTAGACCACTGTCCGCGTGTCCGCGTGTCCGCGATCATACAACACCACACCACGACACCACGACACCACAACACCACAACACCACAACACCACAACACCACGCCGAACCACACTTCTCGTGTTTCATGTCTACTTCACCATAACACAGACGTTACTGTATCGGTATCGGAATGTATCATTTCATGACGCGTATGTAGGCGCGTTCCATTGTACAATTTCTTATCAAAAATTTTATATAAATTGTCTCCGAATGAGGAGAAGTTCAAATATCGAATTATTACTTTTACACGATGGACATGGAATTTGTTTAGGTTTCTGTTGTGGAGATGAAGTTTTTACTTATAAGTTTTGACTAGATCGGCACAATATATTATATTGTTTGTGACATCATATTAAGAGCGACCTTAATTAGAAGTCATGCTAGAAGCTCTTTACGAATTAGGTAAAAAATTATTTATATTCTAATTTTGTTTCCTTTACGACTTAATTAATATTAAGCATATTCAAACGCATGGCCAAAATATATCCATATGATGGTGAGTTAAGTGCAATTTTTAACTACTATTCTATATGGCTTTTTGAGTTTTATAATGGATAATGATTTAAAGCGTTATGTAAAACACCATTATTATTTTTCGAACATAAAACACGTGCTGTATGATTGATTCAAATATTTTTCTACTTGTATTTAATAATCTATCTAAAGTGGATTTATAAATCGGCGTGGGGAGGAAATCCTCGATTTTAAACACTGAGACTGCAAATTAAACGCTTGGTATATTCGAGGTAAAGTTTCTGTCTTATAAAAAGCATTCCAAATTCATTATTGTTATTTCATGTTTAATAATTGTGAGGTTGCGATAAAAAGGGCACTAATAGGAAGTGTACAATTTGATTAAACAGTGTTGAGTGTGAAAAGTTAAAGGATTTTATTATAAATGTTGAAGACACAATATGTATTCACTTTTGTATGATGCGTTTATGTTACTATTGTAAGACACGATAACTTGCCGATGCCTGTATGTTAGGTCCATGAAAACAAAAAAAAAATATTTTTATAAGATGCTTAGCTTTCCTTACTTATAAAATATTTCAACTATTTACAATATGGTAAATAAAGTATCATATGTATTAATAAATGTGTTTTGTTTTATATCTACAAATGATGTTTGTCAATATTATTGACAGCCTCCGTGGCGCAGTTGGAGAGTATCTGGCTGGGAAGCGAGACGCCGTGGATTCGATTCCCACACCAAGAAAAATGTTTGTCTAATCCACAAATAATTGTTTCGGGTCTGGATGTTGTGGGACCGCAAGTCGCTCGTAGTTCCTGATACGATACAGGTTAACCTAGTGTGCGGTCAGGACTATGTGTGTGACTGTTGGGAATATTTATGATGTATTTATTATATTATCTACTAACTTGATATAATAGTATTACAATTTAATAACTTATCAATATTCAATTCGTTTTTAATAAATTTAAGAAAAACATATCATAAATGACATTTAAACATGTAGGATATGCTTCACAACGATGTGTTTAAATTTTATCCGCCCACAATTTGGAATGATACTTTACAAAAAAGGAGCTAATGGTTTTTCAACTCAGAAACTTGTGTCGGTGCTGCCGCACGATCATTGTGGCTGTGCGCCGTGCGCGTGCGCGTGCGTGTGCGTGTGCGCGTGCGCGTGCGTGTGCGCGTGCGTGTGCGTGTGCGCGTGCGCGTGCGTGTGCGCGTGCGTGTGCGTGTGCGCGTGCGCGTGCGTGTGCGCGTGCGCGTGCGGCGTACTGCAACAGGATGGTAGCCACACACTGAGTACGAAACCTAATTTTATGAAGGGGTATACGGCTGCAGTCCGATAGTATTTTACTGAATTCTACTAATACTGGAGTTCAGTACCATACAAATAAAAACACTCCGATGTCAATTTAGAAAAAAATGTTTTAATGGCTGAACAATTTTCTTTATTCAGATTAAATCAGTTTTTTTAAAAACCGCATTCAAATAGTTTCTTTCGTTTAGGCGCTACGATACCACAACGCGCCTCTTATTTGTCGGGGGTTAAAAAACTAATGTTTTTTTTCGTGATTTTGTCTATGTGTATGTGTGTGTGTGTGTGTATCTTTCTGTGGCATCGTAGCGCCTAAACCAATGAAAACTACTTGAATGCGGCTTTGCCGTTTGTTTGAAAGACAATTTATTCGAGATGGTTCTTAGCTGTTTGAAGGAAATCTGTACAGCAGTTTAAAAGTTACGATGTTTTTCTAATTGACGTCGGGAGTTTTTACGGTTAGACTATGTATCAAAAAAATCGCTCATGCGCAGTACGATACCAGTCCTGCTGAAAAAAACCTTGCATACTCAGCCAGTTGGGTAGCGTTCCAGTATTTAGACATCAACGCCAATATTTTTAGAGTCTAATTAGACTACTATATTCAGGGATTGATCTTAATCGGAATAACCAAATCGGATAGGAAATGAACCAGCCTGATTTGGGACAGAAACTTTAATTATATAATAATAATATATCAATAGGGGGATTGAGCTTTATTTATACAATAATAACGCGCATTAAGTTTATTTATACCATTAATTTTCAATGACGAATTACCCTGCACGAAGAAATGGTAGTTAATTGGTGTCGACACAATTAAAGCAATCCATATGTAATATATATAAGAACACACAAAAGGTTTTACATATTACACAAAAGCATAGCATAGGCTTAATTTAAAATTATTATTTATTCCGAACTAAATACAATAACGAAAAATATAAAAAAAGAAATAGTTTTATAAACGGAAGGCTGGACAAAGCAAATAAGTATTTCACGTATAATAGAAATACATTAATGGGCAGATTAGACGGTAGGTATCGTGAAGTCTCATGCGCTTTGTCCGACTTCCTCTACTAAATTGATATTACATATCAGAAAATGAAAACATTAGACTTAATATTACTAATAACATGAAAAGGCGGTACAACTTTACACTATAAACGGTATAAATAATTAATTAAAATTGTTGTTTATTGCGATCTCATTAGATACCATCACTATGTTCTATTGATCTTCAGCGTAACAGCCCAAAGATGAACAAAATGTAACGCAGGATCACAGCTTTCACGTTATTTATTACAATGTATTCTTAGTCTACTGCACGTATTTATTCAAGGCATTAAGTTACATACTGTAAGCAATAAACGCAAACTATAATTTAAAAAAATATTGTTTCTTCATGAAAGTAACATAACATTCATCGAAAATATCTATAATTTTATAAAATATTGTTTTCCATGAAAGTAACAAAGCGTTCATCGAAAAATTATTTATACATCATCAAAATACTCGTAACACGTTTTTGGTTCAATGTAAAACATTATCAAATAGATGTCTCTCTCTCTCTAGATAAAACGCCCTTTAGCTCAATATAACCGTAATTCACTTGCAACACCAGTAACGCTATGAAGATACAACTAGGTATATATTTTAATTGTAACTATTAAACCTACATTCTTCAATCCTTATGTTTGGCTAGATTGTTGGAGTGTTTTCTTCCCACGGTGCCATGGACGAGCTGACACCAACACACAGTGACATTAATTTTGGAATGACAAAATAACTTCCAATCAAGAACTGCTACGGACGGATACGCACCACTGCTCTTGCCACAGTGCGTATCCGTCCGTAGTCGTCGGCTGTAGGTGGCATGAAGCGTCAAACTACGCACTGTGGGAAGCCGCCTTTAGACAGACGGACAGACGAAAATATCATTACCGAACATTACAATAATAAAAAAAGATGTGGGTGTAGTGTTTACTGCAGTTATCGAGAACAAATTCTATGAATTTAATGGTGCTTCAAAATTAACATTGAAAATTAATGCTTGTGTATTGACGTATTGCCCTCGAACAACGCTACATACATTTTGAAAACTTGTATAATACCAACACGGAAAAGAGTGCAGTGAGGCTGTTGTATTTTTTATTCAAGCGTTGTCAAAGTTCGGACGACGCCGGGGAAAATTATACAGGCGGACAATGAATGAGATTAAATTAGCAATTTCATCTAGCAGTGTCGGGAAATAATAATTTTATTTGATTTGTCACTTTTTTTTCTACTCGAATAAGGCCAATCTCTCTTGCATGTGGTACATTCTACCGGTTAACGGACGAGGCAATGGCGAATCTTGGTTCCCGTTCCAGGTTGTGGGGGTTAGACGGCGGGTCGCCCCCCATCATACAAAATCCACCGTCAAATCATAATGGGAAGGCGGATCCTAGCATTAAGCTGGGATAACGCCAGGCAGAAAGAAAGAATATGCAGTGCCACGATGAGTTTATCTAGATTTAGAACATTCCATGGGCGTTTTAGCTGCAGAGACCTAGTGGTCCTAACTAGTACAGCTACATTTTTATCATCTATTCAAAATGTATTAAAATTCTAAATACACTATTACACTAATTCTAAATATTCTAAAGTATTTTCAATATTGATAATCTGTACAATTTGTAACAAAAACTCTGTTGGGCATTTTAACTGTGATACCAGAATCGATATTCAAATGTAATGAAATAACTCTTACGAAAATGGAGTATAAAAATAATCATATTTTTTATAATCTAATTATTTTACCGTATTTCGATTGATTACCTCTACAAGAGCAATGACTCGGAGCCAGAACGAGATAGCAAGTTGCGGCGTCTACGTGCATCAAACGCGGCGCGCCCGGCTTCGTCAATCCCGACGTCAAATCAGTTCATTTTTCTAAGCTACCTGTGTAAGGATAATGTCTCGCTTCTGTTTTTTTTAATTAACTACTTTTATTAAGCTGTCTATATGTCTATCTTCACGACCCAGAAAGGGCCAACAGGGTTTTATTACATACTGTATATACAAAAGCGAACACTCACTGATTAATCACGATATCTTAAAAACTATCTAATGTTAGGATCATGAAATTTGGTCAAATGATAGTTTGAGTAATGTAGGGGCCCGCTGAGAAATATTTTTCTTGAAATTTACATTTTATGGGGTAAAGGGGGGGGGGGGGTTGAACTTTTTATGCAACGGAATACGACTGTGAAATTGAACACAAATAGTGTTTATTAAAAATCATAAGACGTGTTTCACATGTTTTGTATATTATATAATATTCCACTCGTGAAAAGGGGGAGGAGGGTTGTTTCATATTATGTAGGTACCTATTATTAAGGTGAAAGTTTGTATGTTTGTAGATCAATTACGCCTAAACGGCTGAACGGATTTGGATAAAATTTGGCAAACAGGTAGAACAAGATATGAATTAGAACATAGGCAACGTTTATCCACGAAAAAGACATTTTCGCGGACGGCACCGCTGGTAACTGCTAGTATACCTTCCATATATATAAAAGAGAAATACCACTCACTACAATTAAGCACAAATATTACTTATTAAAAATAAAGGAATATGTGGTTCACATTTTTGTAAAATTCCACTTGTAAAAGGGGAGACGGGACTTGTCTAAACTTTGTATGAAACTATTTATATTTATTTGAACTTTTGAACAACTTGACCGATTGAGGCCACATTCACAACATACATTTATTTTATGGAGACGATAATTTATAAGTATATAACATCACACTGCGACCCATGGGAGCAGAGCAGTAATGTATATATAAAGTGATATACCACTCATACACTGATTGATTAAACACGAAATCTCAAAACTACTAAACGTAGGATCATGAAGTTTGGTCAGATAGTTTATGTAATCTAGGGGCCCGCTAAAAAACAATTTTATTGAATTTTACATTTTAAAACACCATTGTTTTCATAGATTTATTTTCTATGGTTTACTGTCTTTCTTTTTGCCTGGCGTTTTCCCGGCTTAACGCTAGCTAGGCTCCGCCTTCTCATACCATAGATTTTACAGTATTTGGTATTATATGGACCCGCCGTCTGAGCCCAAACAAAAATAATACTGAATTATAAAATAATGTACGTAATGTTCGGAATGTTCTTTACGAATTAGCATGGATAGGTATGTAATGAATGAAAGCCTGTCCAGTCGGGACCGGTAACCATTAAAAAGAAAAATAAGTACATCATCATCACGTATTCGTATTTTACAGATAGACGAAGGTTGTCTAAGCGCATAATGTAAATCGTAGTACACTAAAATATTAAATAAAGCAACTTTTTTATAGTTTGGCGCCAAAATTTCTATAATTTAACGTTTTCGTTTTTGCAATACCTCTCTAAAATCCGACTTGATATGATTTTGAATCGTTTAAATGTTTAAAAATAAATTATATTATTGATATTAGAAGCTAGATAACAATAATTATTAGGTATATGTAGGTCTGAGTTAAATTGCCAAGTCCATCCGTAAACACTCAAAATTGTATTTTATTGTATATTAGTTTATTGTTTTGTATTTTATATTATTGTATTTTAAAAATAATTTGCAACGAAGCTAATTGCGATGTAATAATTAGTAATAAGTTGTATGTGCGTGTGCTAATTGGCACTGAACTAGCTAAATCTATAGTCTTAAGCGTATTTGTTTATGTTCGGTCTACACACCATACATTTTATCTATTGCAAACGTAATACTTTACAATATGCACTTTATTAATCTTCCATTGAATAGACACAGCGACAAGACAAATTTGAGACAATTAAAACAATATTCATATTCGCCGTGTAGATATATTTTACAATACATTTTAAGGCACAAAATACTCGTCAAACAACTATATTAACAACACTTCACCGACCTAGATACCGCGCCATGTTATTTAGTGCGAAATCGTTTTGTCTTGACTCGCTGTGCCTTTTTGCTGAATTTTCATATACCTAATATTGCCTGCGAAAAACGTTCATACCAACGTAATGTAGCAAACCACGGCTTTGCACTTTTATTTTCGCAAATAATTCCTAAGGAAATCCCTCGCGTTGGGACACAACAATCATGCCTGGGCCCCGAAAGCAACGTTCAAAACAAATTCGCTCTGCGCTGCAAAAGTCAGAAACGCAAAAGTATGTGTACACATATTAGAGTATGTGTTATATTAGATATATTTTAGTTCACTCTCGGATTCTGCTAAGGGGCTCAAGCCCAAAAAGTATTTGGGTCCACTGACAAATTTAAAATATAATTTTCATCGCTTATCCTTACTTATTCCATTTTAAGTAGGTATAGTATATTCTATTTTTTTTTATTCTAATTTTGGCTCAAGCCTTCGCCCAAACCATAATGCTGATACCGCCATTGATTTTGTTTTTATCATTCAAGCTGACGCTTGCAGCGCAGAACGAATTGACTTTGAGCGTTGGTTTCGTAGTACTCGGGTTAGGCTCGTGGCATACTATATAGACGTACATATACGTATTAGACGCCGACGATGTACTGTGACCTGCTCGTTTCGTCATTCAAGCTAATAAAAAATAAATTAAAAACAGTATACATTCAAACCTATATTCCATGTGCTACGACGATCCTCACATCTCTTGGTTCTGTCAGATTTATACATTCTCACCGGTTACTCGTAACTCATGCCCTTTTAAAATTTTACATGTTTTTTTTAAATAAGTAACTTTGTCGGCGTATAATACGTCTAAGTACGGCGCCACAAGCCATAGTGTAAATTGACTATGTTATTAGGTAATGAGAACAATTGTTGATAGTATTGCGCTCGACTACAGTCTACAACACTAAACTGTAAGTTTGGATACCTCTATACTATTTCTAAATAATATAAAAAATTACGATGAAATAGATTTAAAATGCATCTAGCTATATTTTAATACGGCTGAACCCTTGTTTAGTTTCGTTATAACATTAAGATAACGTACTACAAAATATATTTATTACATATCAATATCATAGTTATTTTAAATCAAAGCTCTTTAGTGAATATTGCCGTAGCTCCAAATATTTCATGGACAAGAGAAAGTTTTGAGAAATATATCTTATACTATTGTTAGTTCCAAGCGTCTTTTTGATTATTTGTGTCATTTTCCAAACTATTAAAGTGAGTTTTCAAGGACATATAGGTTAAAATTTGTAAATAAAATATAATTATTGTGCAAAATTGACTATAGCAATTTTGAACACATTTAAAAAAAACAATATCTATTTGCCAGGTGTTCCAACAATTGAAATAAAATTGAATTCCATAGTTATCATACCAGGTGTAAGGGAAATTGTTCCCAAAACGAAGACAGGTGATTACAAACCTACCACAACGAAATCGCGAAATTAGTCGACATATTTTTTTTGTCACGTATTCTTGTTTGGACCAGTAAATACAATGACGTTTCATTCTTCAAATCGTATTTTTCTTATTAACGTAATATAAAGCCAATAATAAAAAAAAAATATGTTTGGAATCCGCTGTACAGCGTAGCGCACGGCGCGATATGCCTACTCCGCCGCGCTATTTTTTTACAGTTTAAATTTTAGCCTCAAATGCCCTTGAAAAACCTCGTTTCGTATATGTCATTAATCCTATCTTCATCCTATGATAAAAATAAGACTATTATTTTCAAAGTGTTAAAAACATAATTATTTTAAAGTTTTCTTAGGGAGAAAACTTCTTTGGCTACTAAGTATATTTGATTAATTATTGCATGCATTCACTTAATTCTATACTATTTCCGATATATCTCTGCATAGTGCAGGTGCATTTACAACTATAGTAAGATATTTTTCCATAGAACCAGGGTTATTTATTAATGAAAAACGCAACATAATTATAACTAAACCTACCAAACTATATGACCTTACAATGTTTCATTTGAAGCAATATCTGATATAACTTCTATTGGATATTTGAAATATGTGTGAATAGTTTGTCTTACTATAAACAAAACCATCGATTTAAATAAGGCCTCTATAACTTTTCGGGATTTTCGAATTTGTCACAACACTAGGAATCATTTTATAAATCTTATTTTTCTACTAATACAGCTGATTTCAACGAACATAATATTGTGATCAATGATCTAAACTCCTCAATCTTCTCTTGGAACTCAGAGTGGCGGTTTGTACACACCGTGGTCGAACAAATAAAAATATATTCTCGAATAATGAACATCGGCACTAGACTGTGTTTTCAACAAATATTTAGCTAAGTTTCGCTATACCTTTGGGTATTTGGATAGCTGCTCGTGACAACACTAACCGTATAGTTAAAATGGCTGCCGCCAGAATTGCCACACAGTCATAAGCGCGCTTTAAAGGCATATTACACCAGGCTATATTTAGAATGTCTAACTTTTATTAAGAGTAGTCTAATAACACTTACAGAATACAGAACGAACGAACTTACTCGGCTGTACTCATTCATTTAGGACAGTTTAAATATCGCGTGCTGAATAACGCGTGATGTAATATGCATTTTAACCTTAAACAACTATAAAACTACGTCCCAATTCGTGCGTTTCACTTTCCTCGTGGCTATTATTTTGCTCCAGCTTTCAGGTAAGAGTGAATTTGCGGCTTATGTCAAAACTATTGCATTATAGGCCACAGCACATGCATTGTGGTTGAAACGCACTGTGATCGAAGAGCTATATATACGTCGAAGGAAGATACATGTTGAAGACGTGAAAACGCACGAGTGGGGACATAGCTTAAGGTAACAATGAATAAAATGAACGTTGGTCCGCATCCGCTCTAAGTAGTATAATAGAGTTATTGAACACCAACGATTGACAAGGTAATTAATGACAAGAGCGGATTGCACCGGTAGTTTTTACCTAAAAATCGTGTTAAGACATCTCAATGTTACGTTAGCAACATAGGGATTCATTGTACATTTTGTATACATTTTAAAACAATATGAAGGCACAATCAACAAAACCATAATTGAATATAATTGCAAACTTATATCACCCTTCTATATGGTTCATATTACTACGATGGCAGTGTAGACAATTATTCATCCCAATAGTTACAGCAAAATAAAATTGTTGAGCTTTATAAAACGTTAACATTGACGTGAAATAAATTGATTAGCGGCAACACGTCATCATAATTAGCTGCTATATTATATAACCGAAATCATGATTGTATAATATTTTGTCTCCACATAGCATTGTTCCCGAATTCCGGCACATACATATCTGATCTACGATTAAATAATTATTGTTCTTAGCTCGTGTACGTCAATATAATAAAACCGTTCAGACGATCGGCTACAAAATAAAAATGTTTAGCAAATAACAAACTATTAATTTGTCATTATGCTATCTTACATATAATTTATTTTCATTTCTTTGCACAACAAATACAAATTATTCGAAACTTCATATTTAGCCTAGGTTCATCACTCCAGCCTGGTTTATTTGTTACCATAATATTATTATATACAGTGACTTTTGTGCTTACAATATGACGTATAATATGCTCTGTAGTGACAAAAGTTAAATATAACAACTTCATCTAAATAGTATTGAGTTCTTAAAACTACACTAGTATGTTTATTATATGTTGTGTACGAGATCACAATTTATTTGATTGGAGGTCTTTTATAGCTAATCATTTCATTGTTAAGGCGCAAACAGTATAATTTGAGACACAGACAGACAGAGAGTGCGCATCCACTATATTCGCGAATAATTACAGTATTACCCCACTGCTCTGCACCACGGTTGCGTGATTTGCAACGCGAAGTGCGTTTAAATAGTTCGGAAACATATCAAGCTTTATTTGCTGTCATGATGTTGGCGTAGCATTGTTCTTGATAGGCCATAGCAGCATTTGGTGGAAGAAGGTAATCTATTTGTTCCAAAAAACCCACTTTATTTCCGATATCTAGTGGAGCCTTTTACAAATAAAAATACTTAATGTTAAAGTTGCTAATTTATACATGTTCAAAACATTAGTGTGTTGTTGTGTGCGGATGCAATAGAGCACAATATGTAGCAGCACAAACCGTTTGTTGTTCGCAAACATGGTAGATAGGCACCTTGAATCTTGGATATCTCGCAATCTTCACAAATTACTCGATAATAAGAAATGGCAACACTATATGTATGAAAAGCTTGCCATAGTACATGATGGTAGCATAAATGTCTTTCGTTTAAACTAATTCAAAAGCCTCGATGGCCGTATTCGGTTAGTCGCCTATCACGCAAGGCTCGTTGAAATATGTGTAAAATTATTGCATTATAATATTATGTTTGACGAAGTATAAAAATATTTTAGTCTATACGTAAAGTAAATAACTATAATTGGACTTCATCGTATTGGTCAAATATAATTGAGAAGATTTCACCAAGAACTTGGTGTCACTTAAGATAATATGATTATGATGAACAATATTTAACATCCTAATGGTTCAGCTTAGAATAAGGTACTTTACTAGTAAAAAAAATCGACAAATGTGTTGTACATGTTTCGTAGATATCGAATCTGGTAAAACCTGGCACTTCAGCCTAATAGGCTAAACTACCATAAAGCATCAACATCGTAATCTAATAATAGAAAACATTCGAACACACTATCCGGTATATTATAAAAGTGAGAAGATAAAATTGTTGTCATTTCTTGATTCGTTCATCCGTATCTTATATTAATTCTAAAGACTTTTAAGCAGCGCGTTTAAAACATACCTACCTACCTACATTCATTTTAATACTTTCTACATTAAATTATAAGTCTCGTCAAACTCTATGGTCGCTCTGAACATAGCCGCAATTTTGGACTTGCGCATGTAGGCACCGTCTAGTGGGGCAATGCATAACCAAATAAATATATTAGGATTATTGGAAGTTAAAATAATCATTTTTTTATACGATGTAAACATATTACATATTAGATTTTTCCCGTAGCACCGTTTGCTCGATGAGGCATGTTAGTACGGTCGGGATTGTACCAACGGTACACAATAAGTAGGTAGAAATCATTTTGTATTAAAAATATTTCTCTCAGGATGAGAATCGAAATAGCTACCTGAACAAAAGGCATGATAAACTTTCAGGCAAGTGGCAAAAATAATATAATACGTATGCAAGGCATAATAGCAACAACAAATAGAAGTAAAAAATACGAGAATTAGAGAAAATTTAGGAAAGCAATAAGAAAAATTATTATAATATTGTGAAACGATGTTTAACAAAATCGATTCAAGAGCTCAACTACTGACACTAGTAGTACTGCTCACACTACTGAGTACTGAGCACTGAGCACGCCTCACACGCTCGTGTACGTGCGCGTCACGCTGATGGATATGTAGTTATGCGTTGTGCGCAGTGGAACGAGCCTACATTCAGAACGGCTATAAAGATTGTCGAGAACTATAACTGTCTATAAATATTAATATTAATTTTTCGAATTGATCCGTAATTTTAGTTGCAGAAAACACATATAATTACAAACTCATATGAATGAAAGTTGATGACGTAATATATTATGAGCTGATTACATTGAATCTGTCACGGGTTACACCTTTTAATTATATATCTACAAATTATCAACAATCCGCTCCGCAACATTTAAAACTTTAAAAGTACGATTTCATTGCATTCTAAATCTATACGTTTTAAAATTAACAGATTTTGTTGATAATAATAATTATCCTCCATCAAATTCACATAGTTCCACAACCGCAACAAAATTGTGACGAACCGAAGCGCTATGGTATTGTACCAGAAGTGAAAATCTACGGACCTTGAACCTGCTTGATAGAGAATGTATTTTTGTCCGCCCTATTACTATTAGAACAGTGAAATAGGCCGAACCGTGTACAAAGGCTACAAATATCTACCTATCTAAGGTGCTATCCATATAAGAAAGATATGCCATTATAGTGTTATCAATAATTTGAAGATATGTTTTGACAATAATACATCTCTCCTATTACGGCGAATACTTACGGTATTTGAAATTAAAATTAGTTGAAATAGTTTGCATTACCTATTAATAAATTATTGTTGTGGCGTGGTTTATTTATGCCTATGTATTAAAAGATTTAATTTAGACATAAACCAGAGACGCATTATGACATCTGGACATAAGTCTGTTTTTAATCCTTAGGTGTTCATAAAAATCAAGTGTCCATATTGTGTCATGTTTTATTACCTCAATATATACTATATAGCAGATTAGTATAGCGCAATTTTAATTAGGCTTCAACGAGGCATACAAGTATTAATATTCTAATTATATATTTTTTAACACTGTTAATGTGAACTAGTGCCTGTTTTTTTTGTGTAATGCAATAATTTAGAACACAGATTCGAGTGTATTTTTTTTTCTAGCCCTTTTCGTAACTAGGTCGGCCCGTATCTGTTACTTGGCGGCCACCAGGAAGGTCGTTCGCAATGAAGCAGATTCAAGAGTGTCGGTCCGTCGATTTTCCATGATGATACAATGTCGGTGAAAGCGATCCGTGTGCTGGAATGATGAACACGTGTCGGTGTGGGTAAAGCTTACGCGAAGTACATGACCTTCTTGGTGACGGCGTGCACCGTGATGGCGCGCGCCATGGCGCCGGGCGTGCGGTCCTCGCTGCACGCGGACTGGTGGCTGCCCTCGCCCGAGTCGTGCTCCTTCTCCACCAGGTGATACCGAGCGCGGAACGCGACCAGGTGCGCGTAGTACGCGGGCGCGGGGATCGACACCGACCGAGTGCAGCGCACGTACGTGTGGCACAGCTGGTACGTCAGGCACTGCAGCTCGTCTGAACCGAAGTGGTTGTCGTCCCACAGCACGTGGTAATGCGACGGACGCGAAGTACCCTGCACGTCACACACGTCACACACGTCACACACGTCACACACGTCACACACGTTATACTCCTTCAAACTACATACTTTCATACTAAATACAATACAATAAGGGCGCAAATAGCGTCGTCGAGTATCGCGCACGTCCGCACTCCGTCCTCTCTCTCCCACATCGTGCTTTGCGACCTCACTATACTGGTTTAGTATGAAACTACATACTTTGAAGAGGCACCGCATCCTCGCCCCGTCGTTTTATATTTCCTATGTCTTGCGCCTAATACACACATACCCGTACCATGCACATGCCTGCATATATCCTACCAAGCTCTGGCGAATACTGGCATTCTGTGCCCCACTTCCCCATTGGAAAAAAATAACTGTTTACGATCTACTAGGAGGTCATCGTATATAGTATACTGAAGTCCATTTGCGCCCATAAAACTAAACCAATTTTGCACTAAATCAAAACTCGATAATCAGAACAGATAAAAAGTACAGCATGATTTATGCAGTTACAATTAGATTCAAAATAAGTTTCATTAATTCGGGTAGTCTTTAAATCCAATCATAAAAAAAATAAACAGTATTCAAATTGCCCAAACTATGCAAGTTACTCATTATTGCAGAAATAGTACAACTTCATCAAAACTTATATTGAGCCAATTAAAATTTGAGTATCCAACTTGTACTAGCAATATTGTTTTTGCTATTAAATAACAGGACAAACCTGTATTCCTTGATGACTGCAGAGATAGAAGTCGAACTCTGTAGGGTGAGTAATGCCGAGGTCGACAGTAGTACCGGCGGGGATGTTGCCGGACTTGCCCGACTGCTCCTTCTTGTCGGCACAGAACAGCCGCGTGTGATGGCGCTTCTGCACTACGATAAACGTAATGCCAGGCTTATATTCTGCCTCCAACTGCAATAAGTAAAAACTTTCATTACTGAAGTGTCGAGTATCCTTTCTCACAGAAAACCGGCTTGAAGTAGAAGTTTGTTTTGTGTTTTTGATAGCCATCGTGGCGAGTAGCCGCCTGTGAAACGAGAGGCCACGGGGTCGATCATCGCACTGAGATATGTTTATTTGATCCACAAACATTAGTTTCGGATCCGGCCGTTATAGGACCACAAGTCCGTATTAGTATAGTATTTCCTGATACCCACAATACAGGTTAAACTTAGTGTGGGGTGTCACACATGTGGTGACTGTTGGGTGACAAAAATTTATCTCGGTACGGGGATCAAACCCAAAACGAAAGGATGTTGTGCCACGGAGTTTGTCTACTCAGCATAATTAATATAATATCAATGAGTCGGAACATTTTTGAGTCTGAAAGTTATCACTTGCAAACTTGAATAAAAAACTTAGGCTAATCTTATTAGTATTGCACGCAATAATGATATCTATTATGCTGGCGATATAGTCCTAAAATGGCGTCAGTGATGGCGATGGGAAAATGGTTAGTGCAAATGGACCTCTCGCGCGTAGTGATTCGATATATTATAATTTACGCATGTACAGCGATGCTACTATACACAAATGTGTGTGTGTGTGTGTATGTGTGTCATGCTAATGTCTGTTCGTGTTGGTGAGTGCCGTACTCACGTACCTTGATGCAGGCTTCTCTGACTGCGGTGAGTTCGTGTTGCAGCACGTGTATAAACTGTCCCTCAGAGATTCCGTCTCGATACATTATAATGCGGTGCGGTTTGAATCCCCCTGTGCTCTTGTAAAACATTATAAGGAGTTCCTGCACCATGCTGCTCATCTCATGGACTATTTCTTGTCTGGGTAAGGAAGAACTAGATTTGTGATAGAAATTTATTCATTTGGTACTTTCATTATAAACATTATTATATTAATTAAATCTAGAGTATAGTATAGACATTTCGGATCTTTTATGTAGGTACATCTTGCAATATGTGCGTGATGTGTTTTTATAGACATAAAAACAGTGTATATCTAAGAATAGGTGTACGATATAGGATGACGGCTGACGCGTCCCTATCACATAAAATCTAACGTACATATTTACAAGCTCGCGCACATAAAGCAACAAAATATACAGAAATGAACCGAAATATCTATAATAAGCTAAATAAGCAGTTTAAAAATACATCAATGAATGGTTGAATATTATTATCTTTTCTAGAGAGTTGGAACTAGCTGAGTATTTTAGAGACATTATGTTTATTCACTAAATTGTTCAATTACTCACTCCTCGCAGTCACAGTCGTCAAATATCTTAATTGGGAATTGGTAATCTTTTATAAGGCGATTATTTCCACACTCGGTGCCAGTTACAAGCTTTATGCTCCTTCATCAAAATCGGTTCACATTTGGCTAAGATATCACGTAACATAAATAAAAAACACAAACTAACTGAGAAACCCCCTCCTATTTGTAATCGGTTGGAAACGGGTATTCATGAAACATCATGGTATATTGTGTATTAGAGACTAACGAGATAAGCTATGTAGCAACAGGTAGTAATAATTGGTATCTTATGGTGTGTTCGGGCTAAGAAAGTTCTGAGTACCTACATTACCTACATAACTGTCAACTCGGCACAAAAATCTAGGCAACTCTTACAGTACTGTCAGTTTAATTATTGTTTATTGGCCGATTATAATTAATCTAAGTTAGTATTCTGTGTAACTTAGATTACTCAGAACTATGTTTGCACGAACACACTCTCTGTACCTACTGCCCGCCAGAAATATCTGTGGACCTGTCGGATGACGTGAGAAGTAAAACAAGTACGTTAACAATGGTATTAATAAACACATTCGACAATGACATAGACAGTGCGTGCAGTCAAAATAAAAAGTTTTTTATAGCCGAGATCAGCAATCGAGCAAATGGGTGACCTGATGGTAAGTGATCTTCCACCCACCAACACCGACAATATCAGAAGAATCGTGGCTTCATTGCCGATCCTAAAAGAAAGGAATGAGGGTTGAAAAGGAGAGATTTGTGCCTCCGGTAATTTCAGTCACCGTACCAAAAGAAACAGCGAGCTACCGTTTCACGACAGTTTTCTGTGAGACTGGTCGAGCTGGGCCATTCATGCTGTAGAATGTAGCCAAAAGTGTCTGGATGGCGATGGCGTATGTAGTTGTATGAGTGAGTTCACACACATAACAGTATTCCCGATTCAGTAAACAATAGCGGTCCCTTTTACAGGTTCCATTTTAGCGACAGTTCCGTTAAAACGATCCTGTAAATACGGACTTTCTGTGTGAACGCGGTGTGAACATTACCTCCAGTAGTGACGGATTCATCAAAACGATCCTGTAAATACGGACTTTCTATGTGTACGCGGTGTGAACACTACCTCCAGTAGTGACGGATTCATCAAAACGATCCTGTAAATACGGACTTTCTGTGTGAACGCGGTGTGAACATTACCTCCAGTAGTGACGGATTCATCAAAACGATCCTGTAAATACGGACTTTCTATGTGTACGCGGTGTGAACACTACCTCCAGTAGTGACGGATTCATCAAAACGATCCTGTAAATACGGACTTTCTATGTGAACGCGGTGTGAACACTACCTCCAGTAGTGACGATTCATCAAAACGATCCTGTAAATACGGACTTTCTATGTGTACGCGGTGTGAACACTACCTCCAGTAGTGACGATTCATCAAAACGATCCTGTAAATACGGACTTTCTATGTGAACGCGGTGTGAACACTACCTCCAGTAGTGACGAATTCGTCAAAACGATCCTGTAAATACGGACTTTCTATGTGTACGCGGTGTGAACACTACCTCCAGTAGTGACGATTCATCAAAACGATCCTGTAAATACGGACTTTCTATGTGTACGCGGTGTGAACACTACCTCCAGTAGTGACGATTCATCAAAACGATCCTGTAAATACGGACTTTCTGTGTGAAAGCGGTGTGAATACTGCCTCCAGCAGTGACGAATTCGACTTTTTATGTGAACGAACCCTTACATTCTTATATTACTGTGGCATCATAGCTCCTAAAACTAATGGACCGATTTAAATGCGTTTTTTTAATTTGATAGTTGGTTTGATTTAAATAGTTTTCAGCTATCATTAGAAATCGTAATTATTAAGTATTATTATCAGGTAAGCACTCAAATCAACTGATATAGTGCAGAATTTTATTTTTTTTCTAACTTACTGATGTCGAGGCTTTTACATACATACACAGTACACACTCTCGCCTGTAATCCCCGAAGCGGTAGGCAGGGGTATAACCAGTACACCCAAATTTTGCCGATCTTATTTCCGTCCCATCGTGTGATAGGGAGCGAGCCTATCGTAGAGGGCTTTTAATGGTTGCTATTTCTCAAATCTTTACATGGTATGTGATAATTTAGCTACATTTGAATATGAATATGGAGCTTGTAGTAACCGCAGCGCGCAGTGCGGTCCACAGATATTTGGTAGGCGTAGAGAGTAGAGAGTAGAGAGTAGAGAGTAGAGAGTAGAGTATAGTGAGTAGAGTATAGTAGTGTAGTGGTATAGTATACCTGTGTTGCTGCACGCGTACGGTGGCCGCGTATCTGGAGGGGTGCGCGTCCATGGAGCCGACGACGGCGGCGATGGAGGGCTTCTTGTTGTCGCCCGCCGGCGGGTGCGTCACGTCCACGCCCAGGAAGATCACCGGCTCGTTGAACACCTGCCGAACGCACAAATTACTCAAGCTAGGACGATCATGGGTGCATGTCAACTTCAAAACAACTAAATGTCAAACTTCATTACTATCATTTTTTTTATACATAACAATATAGTAGAGCCCGTAAACTAGCAAGTGGGTCACCTGATGGTAACTAAGTGATATCCACCGCCCATGAACATCCACAATGCCTGAAGCATTATGGACGCGTTGCCGACAAAAAATGACTAAGTGATTGGAAATGCGAAGGGGATTTTGGCCTCCGGATATCTCACTCACCGTACGAAACGCAACAGCAAGCTGCTACTTACGTCGGTTTTCTGCGAGACAATGGTAACAACCTATTCGAGATGGGTTCCGACCCACTCATGGTGTATACAAAACTGTCCACAGCACGAATGGGTGTCTACTGAGGCTCCACCACTTACAAAATGAATTATGAAGTCATTCAGATATGTCATCACAGTTACAGGGAAAAACCAAAGTTAATAGAATTAGTGCAGTGATTGTACTATAATGTAGGGGTGTACAGTACTACGATTAAAGTTATGTGCTTCAGTAATCTTCGTCTATCCCGAAAATAGGAACATGTGATGATGATAATTTTATACAAACTTGTTACGTCATTACACTAAGTACTTATTTTTCTCACAGATGACTGACCAGGGGGGCTTAGCATATGCAACGCGAGATGATTTCGTCGTCACAAACCAGTTTTATTTGGTTTTCTCTATAACATATCTCTATATGTTTTTAGCTTATGTATGCTAACGTATGATGTAAGCTTCCATAAATATATATCTATCGAAGCTAACATGATTGCATAGAATACTCGACTCGTTATGACAAAAAAAAAATTATGGTATAGGCCGGCAAACGGGCAAATAGGTCACCAGATGGTAAGTGATCTCCACCGCCCATGTACGCCTACAATACCAAAAGAATCATGGGTGCGTTGCTGATCTTAAAGGAACGGGATAATTAAAGGATTGGGAAGGGGAGGGGGTTTAGGCCTCCGGATATCTCACTCATCGTACGAAACGCAGCAGCAAGCTGCTACTTTTGGTTTTCTGTGAGACAGTGGTAATGACCGGGACGAGCCGGCCCATACATGCTGTAGACAAGGGTCTACAGCGTGGCTCTACCACTCAAAGATAAAGTAGAGAAAAATAGTACTTATATCCTCTGTGTGGTATTTTATCGAATGTACAGGCACTTTTACCCGAAATATTTGTTGTAGACTGGCGGTGAATGCGGTATGCATAGACTATATAACACGCATTAGCATGTTGCTCAATACGATACACAAGATATCGGTACGCAAAGAATATAGACCACCACTCCTTACCTTTGGACGGAGCGATGGCACGAGAATTGAGTTGATTCCGCCGAGCTTCACGTTGATTTTGAGACAAAGATTGCTAAGCGTCTGCGGCGAGGTTTTGTTTACGTTCTTCGCTTGCACACACTGCGTCGCCATTCCAAGCACCGTATCACCAACTCTTTTCACTTCAGCTGTTGATCAAGAAAAATATATCAGATCATGGATGGGGCTTGAAAAGTCTTCTTATCTTATATATAAAAATCAATTGCTGTTCGTTAGTCTCGCTAAAACCCATAAACGGCTGGAATAAGTGTGAATAGCGCCGTTTTGATCTAATTGGTCAGTGTGAACACGTTATTACTGTAGTGTGTCGAAGTACCGACAGTAGAAAGGTAGATGAAAGTAAAAATCAAGTGAGTGTAGTTGCCACTACTACCACTAAAACCCCCACTTCACGAAGATGCCGCTAAGCTCTCACCAGTCAACCCGTGATCACGGCCGATGCAACTCGGTCGAAACATTGGAAAATAAATAAATTGGTATATTTTCAAATATTACGCATTAAGACGCAATTTTAATAGTATTGTAATGTACCCTTGTATTATACAATGCCCCACTGTTGGGCACGGGCCTCCTCTACTTATTGAGAGGGGTTAGTCCACCACGCTGGCCTAATTCGGGTTGGTAGACTTCACCTACCTTCGAAATTCTTATGAAGAACCTCTCAGGTATACAGGTTACCTCACGATGTTTACTTCGTCGTTAAATCAAACGATACGTAATATAAGTCATAGGTCTGTGAGGAGCTCTTGGAGCTGGTTTCGAACCTGTGATTTTCGTCTCGACAGTCCTTGCCACTCCTCACAGAGCTACTACCTATATATAGGCACGATTTGTATACTTACTATGCAATATAGTATAAGTTTAAAAAATCGTGAAAGTCAAATACTTTTCTTTTTGGTCTACCCTATTAAAATGCCTGCACTTCACTGGTTGAGTTAGGACAGATAAAGTATAGATGAAGGCATAAATGTTTACCGTAAACAGGTGTTTTTCCGGGCAACACAACAACCACAAGTTGTAGCTGCACAAATGTGGACTTGAGGTATTTAAACATGGGCTCCACTTGGTCCGGGCCGGTCGCATACTTGCAGAAGCAAGGCTGACCTATTATAGGCATGCCTGCATCATTTGAGATCTTTTGCAGTTGTTGAGTGAAGTTTCTGAAAACGAAATTGACAGAGAAACATATTTTAATTTATCTATCCTGAAATATGAACATGAACAGGGGTTCATTGTAATCAATCACTCACTCGTAATAACTTTTAAAATAAAGGAACACAGGCATTTTGCACCAAGTCTTCAAGGGTATCTTATTTTAAACCTTTAATGTAAGATTTTAGACTTAGTAGATTTACTTAACATAATTATTTAATTTGTAAATTGCATAGGTAAATTTTAATTGAATACAATATGGAATAATAATAATCAATACAAAAAATCACGTCAACTTACTTAAGCGCGTCTTCCCTGACGGTACGTTGCGGCGCGAAACAAGCGATGGCCCACACTCTAATCTCGACACCCATGAAGAACTGCTTGCCGCGCATGTCCCACACGCCCTGATTCGGCAAAGCTTGCTGTGCCCAAACAAAATTGAAACAACTTAATAATTTTATATAATATATATATATATAAATATACAGACATACACACTCACGCCTATGACACACCTCTTTCGCCTCTTCCACATTCATACATCTTCTCATACATTTTCGTCGGTCGAGGGTACTCGTGACGTGCCCTTTTCGGAGAATATCATTTATTTATTTATTTTATATATATACATATTGTATATATGCAATAGATTAGCTATGATAGGCTTTTTGGGAGGGCGAGGGAAATTAAGAAAGATCAGCTAGTCACGGAGCAGAAATAATGTTCTATTCCCTGACACAACTATGTGCGGATATTACGAATTAGGCGTAGGAATTTTGAAAGAATATAAATGTGGGGTTACAGCTAGTGGTCCGTGGCGCAGTGGGCGAGTAGCCAGCTGTGAAGCGAGAGGTCGTGGGATCGATTCCCGCATCGAGACAAATGTCTGTGTGATCCACAACTATATGTTTCGGGTCTGGGTGTTTTCTGCTCACAGGGGTTGACGTCAGGCAAGCGACCGGTGGTAAAAATTACAAGCCAAATCTTTCTGTTGTGTGTTAAAAAGCATGCTGCGCCGACCCCACTGCGAATGGGATAAGGGCAGGTGGAAGATTTATGTTGGGTTACTCATAAAGGTATCCATGCTTGGGAAAACGCCCCACCTTGCCCCGCCGGAACTACGCCCATGTTTTTTTTACTATAGCCTATTTTATGTCCCAATATGAAACAATGGCGCGACATAATATCTCGTGTCATTGTTTCTGGAAGGCGTCCAGGTTGTCTAACTCTGCATCAAATTCTAGGCCTTCCTCGTCTCCAATGACCGTCGTGTGGTACCCAGTGTGTAGCTATTTTAGCCCACCTATCTGAGTGCATCATACGCCCATGATGGGCTAAATTGTAATTAAGTATAATTCAGTTTTTATTTATATGATGTTCTCTGACAGATGATAATTCAAAAAACAATAGAGACGGGATGCGAGTAATCGGTAGAAAATTTTACCAATTTTAATGCAGAATCGATTATTATGGTGAACAGATTTTTATCGATTTTACTATTGTTAATTAAAATGGTTTGCGTGATCCACAAATATTTCGGGTCTGGGTGTTTGATACGCAGAGAGGTTGATGTCAGGCAGGCGGCCTGTCATAGAATTACAAGCCCAATCAACATGTGTTAAAAAGCGTGCAAAAAGGCATGCGCCGAGTCCACTGAGAGTGGGATGTGGGTAGATGGTGGGACTATTGGTTGATACTGGCTGTTTATTAAAATGTACTAAATTGTATTTTCGTGCTCAATTTCGTGCTAAATGTATAAATTAAGCTATAAATTATACTCATTCTCTACCACTTGCCCTTATCCCTTTCGTAGTGGGGTTAGCGCAACATGCTTTTAAACACATCTTACAGAAAGATTTGGCTTGTAGTTTTTACGACCGGCCGCCTGCTACTATAGAAACTGGGAGAGTAGAAGGTGTAGGTAAGTTGAGGACGTGTATTCAAGAACCACCCTTGAGTGAGCCCTAATGGAATTCTGTATATATGGTTGATAAGCCTGTTCTTGTTTGGCGCCAAGGTCCGACCAATCATGTACACACAAATCGCCAATATACGTTCTCGGGCACTATGAGACCTCATCGCAACATTTATGAATACGATGGTCATGAACTCATTACCTGTCCGCCCAGTGAAGAGACCCTGCCGCCGTACTGCAGCTTGGGTGGTGGCAGAACTCGCCCGCGCACTTCCATCATGTTGTTAGATATCGTAAGTCCGAACTCCTTCACGTACAGGTCCGTATTGAAGTTCGCGCGACGTACCAAATTGTTGATTTCGCGTTCCCTAACACAAAACGCAATATTCCAATAAA
This sequence comes from Mimas tiliae, assembly GCA_905332985.1. Classification (NCBI taxonomy): domain Eukaryota; kingdom Metazoa; phylum Arthropoda; class Insecta; order Lepidoptera; family Sphingidae; genus Mimas; species Mimas tiliae. Next base: position 8,054,739 of record HG995240.1, on the reverse strand, counting down.
AACAGTTGAAGTAATTAATGAAACCGTAAGCTGTATTTTAACCGAATTTACTTGACTTTAATAACTGGAAGAGGTGCTCAATTTGACTGCATTTGCTTTTTTATGTTAATTAATTTTTTATCATGTTTTAACTAAAGGAATTCCCTTATGTATTATTTCCTATTATGTATAAAATAATATATAAAATTCAACACAGGAAACTGCCTTTTTGTAGTCGATCGCGTTAATTTTAAGGGTGGTCCTATATAAAGATCTGTAATTCATTTAAGTGCATTCACGACAGTGCAAATTTTTATTTTATTAAAACAAAAAAATGACACACTTTAAAAAAAAAAATAATTATTATTATTTTACCATACCTGTCAGGTGCAGATCGAGCTGTCGCTTTGATCATTGTCGAGGTTTGCATATCTGTCAGTTTTTTGATACATCTCTGTCCTGGCACTATGTTGCACACTTCGAGCGGCAAATATGTATGTTTATGTTCCTGACCAACTTGCAGACACGGCAAATGTGGATATCTCAGTTTCATTTTGTATTTGTCCAAGAAATATTTTGCTACAGTGCACTCCACCGTTTGTCCGTTTTCTAACTGAAGTGGAAATCTGTAAGTAAATGTATAGCGCTTAAGTCTCAGGCACCACTGGGAGGAACCTTGAGATACTGATGAAGTTAAGAAGGGAAAAGACATCTACACAAGTATTTTATATGGTCCTGACCATATACCAGCGTCTTGTGTCACATGTTTATGTCTAGTCGAGAATACTCTCTTTCGTATGGAAGTAAAGTACAACGATCGTTGCTTTATTTATGACGTTATAATTATTATAAACTTTTTTTGTATGTTTGTTTTACTGTAATTAAATTTTACTAAACATAGCCAGAATAGTCTGGAATGATTTCATTTCCTAAGAAGAGTTAACAGCAGGGTAAAAATCCATTGATTGCAACATCCAGGAAATGCATGTGACACAGACATTAGAGGGGTTTTCCACATGGCTAGATCTTTGTTCAATATAATTTTAATAACAGAAATTTTAAGTCTTCTTCATGATTTTCCTTATATATTTGATCAGATAAATTGGCACAATATAATATTATATCTACAGTCTGGAGTTAACTAAAGATTGACATTAAATGAATAAAAACACTTACGATTGCATTTGTGCTGGTCTGCGGGTCACATTACACACTCTGTATTTTCTCTTCATTGTGCCGCAATGTGTAATTTCTATTTTTAGACCTTTAATTTCTTTTGTAAATTTCACTCTTTGTGAATCTGTCAAAGGTTTTCTTTGATCGTTTATGTCCCGTATATCTAATACTTCACACATGAACTCAATAACCGGTTGCGCTTTGTAAAAAGCCGTAGCTGATACTGTAACATACGTATAAATTACATTATAACATATTATAGGTGTATGTGAGAGTCCGTCCGATAGATATCACCGCTTTGTCTTTTTTGCCGCCACGCAGCAGTGTGTTACTTTGCGTTCTGACGGACATTGAAGCTTGTGCAATTTCTTGGCATTATGAGTCTTAACATCTTATGGTACAGGGTGACGAGCGCAGTGCAAACTGCAGAGCCATGCGGTACCCTGTTACTAGTTACTATACTGTTTATGAACAGCCGCGGCGCTTGCCACCAGGCGAACGACCTTCTCGTCTCATCATTCAGTGGTGTATAAAATATATTGTAATTGATTTTAAATGGTAGGTAGTGCATATTACCGTCAATATTTAACATCATCTTCCACTGGCTCGGCCTCACGGACTGATGGAAACCAAACCAAACTTCTCGTCCGCCACCAAGTGGGTGGTAATATCCTTCTGGAGACGAGAAAAACGAACGTCCAACTGGTGTATACATCATCGAAGGCAGATGTCTCATTACTACATCCAATGCAAGGATTGCGTCATAGGGAATCTGTCTTGTACGTCCTTCAAGTGCCTCTTCTAATGCAAATAATGACACCTAAAACAACATTTACGTATTACATACTGGCTTTAATAATACTTTATATGAATCTATCATGACAATTTGAAGAAAGCCTCCAAGCCTTAGGTGGCATGTCAACTTGCATATAATAAAAAACTCGTAATTATATGTAACCTGAAAATAAGATATTTAAACAAGACTGATCTTGTAGCATTGTTACAGGTACCGGCACGAGTCGTGAGCACAAACTTCATCTACGCGTGTAGTTCATTTATATATCTGATAGGCGGAATGAAGGAACACGAGTTGCTGACGCTTCACGCCAATGGTTCGTCAGTCAATACTCGTCTATTGGACTCTTTTAAGTGCCCCCAATGCTTGCTGCACATCTGTCTACCCGCTCGTGCCGGTAATTACATCTAGACAATTTTTACACTGATCCTGTAATTCATTAAAATAATGCCTACAATGCGCGTGTCCTGTATTACTTATGTATCTAGTAAGTGTCGGAAGAAGCCACATTATACCTGAGGGCTATAAGCTATTTTTCAACATTGTAATAAAAGAAGGTTTTCAGTAAAAAAAAACTTTCACCCTGGCGGAGTCGCGAGCAAAAGCCAGTCATAAATAAAAGTCGATAATTTTATTTGAAGAAAGTAGCCTTCAATAATTGTTAAGGCAAAAGCACATCCAACAATCAGAATGTCAATAAGGTAGTTGACTATTTTTTGTAAGTGATCGCAAATTATTTAGCGCACTGACATTTCACCAGATATTTTTAGAACCAATTGTCATATAAAAAACCGATTTCTTTTTTATATTTTAATATTGGCGCGGAAATGATAGCATGTGAAATCTAGGGGCAATAACAAGTGTTACCGAAATAATAAAAAAATATCCGTTTGCGTGCCACCATCAAGCGCAACTTGCCATTGCGCACTACATAGTACAAGTTCTATAATCTAGACGCATCGCGAAGAAAACGTCCGTCTTCGTAGTTAAAAATTTGCATGCTTGGTTTTTATTCAGATAATAGATATATCGTTATACAGATGTATAATGTTATATCTACTAGATTATCCGTGATCGTATATACTAGAGATGTTGAAAATCAATTGTTGTGATAATTGATTAATGGATAACAATTTGCAATTCGTAATCGATTTTCAAAAATGTAGAGGTTACTAAATTCTTTTTTATAGGTGTAACGTGTTACACAAAGGTGTAGTCAAATTTAAGCAACACAAAGTATTTAAGTAAGTAGACTTATTTAAGCTGTCTGTAAAATGAATATTGTACTGAGAATGTAGAAATATCTGATTTTGATCTAAATCTATTTTTTAATCAGAAAAACATATGTGTGTCTTGTACATGTTTAAAACTGAAAGTTTATCTTGACTACGGAACCCTACAAAGTGCGTGGTACGTTACGCACAATGTTTGTTTCCATCTTATTTTCGTTACGGAAAACCGAATCATAAATTCGGTACGGACAGAAAGAGCCTCACGGTTCACTTCCTACTTGAAACTTGTGCGCTGCGCCACGGAAGCCACTATTGAGTTCTTTCTTCTTGAAATTTGTGCGCTGTGCTACGAAAGCCAGCATTGAGTTACTATTTTTTTCTTGGCTTTATCCCGCTTAATGCTAGGGCCCGCCTTCCCATGATTTGACAGAGGATTCGGTATTATGTGGAGCGACCCACCGCGTCGACTGATCCCCACAACCCACAACGTGAAGCAAATTTCTCCAGCTGCGTCCGTTAATCAGCAAAGTGTATCATGTGCAGGTAAGGTTGACTTTGGGCCTAAGATCTTGGTGGTCCATTTACACTTACAATACTTTACAGCGCGATAAGGCATTTTGCGAGGTATTCTGGTGACGTCTTACTACGACGACGCGACGTCGAGAGTGGACTAAGCACACAGAGTATGTGTGCTTATGTTTTTGGTTAGAATTTCGGAACGCGAACTAAGTTGTAGTCTCCTTCTGTACAGTGGAGACTGTGGAGGGAGATCGGGAAAGGGCTGATATCGTGATGGAAGAAATCGTTCTGGTTCATCTGCCTAGGCGTGGATAAGGTCTGGCAGGGGAAGTATATTACGCTCTCCCTTTACGAGCTATTGCAACGATGCACGTTTTGGATTGTTCCGACATGTTACTTTTTGAGGTCCCCAAACCCTTCCATAGTACTGATGCAGATAAAAATTGGATTTTCACCTGGTTAATATTATCTCTAATGGTGGACGATCCAGGAGTATATTGCCCATTTAAAAGGTATACTTGCATCGTCTACTCATTTCCATGCCTGTGCTACCAATATTTGTATTAGAGTAGGTTAGAATTTTTCATTTCATTTTCTCGAAAATTATGCATTACAAATAAATAAAGAGTCGGTAACATTGTAAACAGGCTCCTGACGGCAGGTTACGTTCTAGAATCCTGTTGCCTTAGCCTAGATTTTTACTGACGATTGACCGTCGATCGATTATTAATCGATTACATTCTCGATTATAATTTTTGTGATCGAAATTTACTTAACAATCGATTATTGATAAACTATTACCAACATCACTAGTATATACACATTAGATTTTAAGCATATAACGTTATTCTTTAAAAAGACTTGAGATTTGAATAAAAAATCGCTAAATATTAGTAGAATGTGACGGCATTTCATTGTCAACATGGAATGGAAATCTGTAGATCTCCCAATAAATACGGACTCGAGGACACTAGAAATTCATTGTTATTGCCCGAACTCCGAAGTCACGATTATTTCTTTTACGTTTGAAATCACGTGACCAACATAACACTGTTTCATTCTCCAAAAATAATGAATTTTAATTATTAACTTTTTACTCCATAATTACTTAATCTTACACATTTTTATTATTGCCAAGAGTCAACTACCCTACTGTAGGATATTATTTTTAAGACCTTCGATAACTACAAATAAATAGTCTTTGAACAAATGCTCGCCTCATTAGTCTAGAAGCAGCGTGAGATGCTGGATTCAAATCCCAGGTCAGGGAATCGCAATTTGTATTTGAGTTTCAATTCGAAAAGGCACATGAGTTGCCCCTTATTGGAATTCCTGCCCGGTATGGCGATAGGTTCGCCGCTTATCACATCATAGGGCGAAAATGAGCTCAGCACTAGTTGCGCTTCTGCCTACCCAGGATACAGGCGTGCGTTTATGTATATAATATGTATGTATGAACTAATGTTTATTGTTTGCAGATCACACAATCATTTTCCTGATCAGAGGGTACTTGCAGTTTATTTCTCAAACTGCTAGCCACCAGCTGTGCTGTGGTGAACATACAAAACAAGGATAAAATTTATTATACAGTTTGAAAACAAGGTATTAAAAGGCGATTATTTCCTCAATATAAGAGATTAGAAAATACAATTATATGTTGGTATTGAATTTGAGTATATATAAATAAAACAGACAGACAAATGAAAATAAATAATAGTTCTGTTCTCTCTTATCTATTGAAATACAAAACCGAGATAGAAAATTCTAATTATAAAAATACTGGTAAAGTGCAAGTAGAACTTATGGCTTGAATGAGCTTGATTAAATATTTCCACATCGTATTTGTAATAGTTTTGTTTTTAGAGATAAACTTGAAATTATTTTATTATATCAAAGGCTGGCAAACAATCAAGTGGATCATCTGATGGGAAGTGATCTCCACTGCCCATGAACACCCACAAATATTTTGCAATTTTTATACAACTATATAAAAATCCAAGCGTGCCAATTTCTATTACGTATATTAACATTGTTGTGATGCACATAGATTATAAAAAGAGTGTTGTGCTAAATGTTATGCTTAATAGAGGCACGCAAAGGTAGTACACATACAACAAGTCTACTAGAATCTCAGTGGTCCATGGGTACTACTGTATAATTATACATAAAAGATAAGCATCACATATATTACTCTCCTTAACAGATTTACTAGTTTTAAGCAAAGTAACATGAATTAAAACCTTACCTGTGCAACCCACTTTATGGACACTCGGAAAATTCTGTCTTTACCTTCACCTGGCAAAGTAACTTCTAGCTCGACTCTCTCATTGCCAATAGGCAATGGATCCCTTGTATATAAATTATTTCTTCCATCAAATACAGGCTTAAGAGTACCAAATATCTTAATATAACAATGTACCATAGTTTCAACAATTTCTCTATTGACCTAAAACAATAAATTATATTTATCAAAAACATGTAATAATATAATGAAAATCAACGAAGCACATTTAATGTGGCATAGAAAAATAATAACAGTGTAAATTCATTTAATGACTTTCCCCCTTATAGCAAAACTCCGTATAAAATGCTCATTAATTGAATTTGGTAGTAGCCTACATAGGCTGAAAAACAGGTTGACCAACCACAATTTGTGTAGAATGTTTATTTTGTAGAAGAAGAAAATAGAGTACCTCCCCGTTTGTGAAGTTGATTTATTAGCTCCACAAACTATGAGTACAGTAGGCATGAGCTGTGCCGTCATTTCAGTTTGGTTGCACTGCTTATGCTTATTGCGTATTTAGAAGTTCTCTGTCTACATTAACATACTAAAGACTGTTCCCAATATTTTGTTTACAGACATATTTACTGACAGGTAATTTTTGACACATTTTGTCTAGAAGATCTGTCAAAAGTGTATTGATAGTGAGTAAATCTATCTGTGAATAAAATATAAGGAACCGCCATAAGATATCAAGCAAACTATCACATTATTTGCTGTAAATTAACTTTGAATCCATGAATATGGTCAATAAAGGATATTTTTTATGATCTTTGAAATTTGGTGGGATTTTAATTCCCCATGTAACCATGTAACAAGAGATCTATATAACAAATTAAATATCTCAATCCCCAGAATATTTTTATAAAATGTTTACACTGTACTACAATTATCAATATTAAGTTTTTAATATACCAGTGTCATAACTTGGGCTCAATAAGGTATTTGTAAATGAATATGAGGATAATTATTTATGACATGAATATTGTTTACTCTGAAGAAGCCTGGCATTCAATAATTGATAATGTTTTAATAATTCAAATCAAATACTTAGGTAACCCAAGTGTAGGGCTGCCTTTTTACTGGATTTGTCAGATTCTTGGTACGTAGCTCATATTCGGCTTCCTAGTCTATTTACAAACTAGATTTGATAACATATTTTTGTGAATGTTTTTATAGTTTAGGAAACACACAAATATGTTTTTTTTTCTATTTTAATCAAAAAGGTATTCATAGATAACATCTCTGTAGAAACAGATTTCAGACACTAGCAGCAGCAACTTCACTGAAGGCAGCTCTATTTAAAACAATATTTTGATGCATTATTTCTTAATACACCACACACAACACCAACACCAAATGGAATTGATGCAGGAAAATGCTAAATTTAATAACAACTTTGTCTGATTACCTTCCTAGGACATTTATCAGGCTGTATATTGACATCATAATGATGAACAAATCCTCTCGGCATCGATATTTGAAAATGGTTGGCACGAAGCATAATCGGTCGTCCCTCATGGCCGAGATTTGGTCGTCGCGGGCACGTGAGCACTGGCAAGTCTGGAGGAGGGGCTGCCGCAGGGGACACGAGTGATATCGCACCGGCTGCGCCCGCCGCACCAGGTGCAACAGCACCAGCAGTCGGAGCAGTACTCGATGCCCCAGGAGAAGCACCCGACGTGCTCGCTGCAGCGCCTACAGCCCCAGCAACACCGACAGCACCACCACTCGTCTCCCCCGATGGAGCTAAGTACAGACGCACATTTCAAATTACATTCCACTCCCTTGTCTAAAACATTGACTCGTATTCTTCCTCTATCTCTATTTAGGCCAATCAAACAATGAGTTAAATGCACTTGTATGGCTTGATTACTTACGTTGACCAACGGGGTACATTCTAGTGTAAAGGTCAAATTACAAAAACGTTGAAATAATGAAATACAAAAGGTCCTCGTGCTGTAATAATCAGAATGTAAACGAAACGATTGGATGCCACTATTTCTTTTTGCCTGGAATGGTCTTGTAATTTTTTTTATAGTTTTCTTTAGAGATGTTAATAAATATCGATACATTAAGGTGTCGATATTGTATCTTCTATAAAACGATATTTTATTATATAAGTATTATATTGTTAAATCGATTTAAAGATGTTTTTGTCTAGTATCAAAACTTGTTGTATTAATTAATTATAGAAGTAGATTTTTTTGTACCTATCTTTGTGTTTAATTATATGTGGTGGAGCGCTTATTCCACAACATTCAAAAGTTATCAGTATCAGTCACCTCGCCAGCCACACATGTACGTGATACGTCCACTCGTTATGATTTAACTATAAGAAAGGTGTAAAGCAAGAATCCGTTTTTAAGATTATGAAATCCATCTCTGATTTTTCCTGATCCATGAGGCCGGCCTTAAAGTTACTAACATTCAGACTCTCAGACAAAAGGTCACCTGTAACTAACATATATTATAATTACATCTTATCCCGAAAAGTTAACCATAATTGCAACTAGTGCGCCCACGGTTCGCTAAGCTTATTTTAGTTTCTTCACTCAGTGATAGATGGTGAGCCTATGCTATATGGGGCACAAGTTCTAATCTCGCGCAATACCTGTGTGACTTTTCTAAATACATAGTGAAATTTTGATTGCGCGTTCTGCGATATGAGCCCAGGATATCACTGCACAAGTTTCTCAATACGCTACAACTAAGCCAATGAGGCGACCTGTAACTTTTCAATATTAATGGAATTTTGATATTCACAGTCTACTTGTTTATAAATTTCATATTCCATAGTACCGTTGTTTGCGTCCCCTTAGAACTCTCTCTCAGTAATGGGTCAAAACTACTATAGTAACATAGTAAAAATAATAATATTTTTAAATATTACTAGCTCACGGCTCCGCCCGCGTGAATAGACTTTTCCGAAATAAAACGTAGCCTATAACCGTCTCCAAGGTCCCATATATCTCTACATCAAAATTCATCAAAATCGGTTCAGTGATTTAGGCGTGAAAGCGTAACAAACAAATAGATATTTTTATTTCATAAAAAGTATCCTATGTTACTTCTTATACCTCCAAGAAAATGTGTACAAAGTTTCATGATGATCGGTTAAGTAGTTTTCGCGTGAAAGCGTTACAAACACACTTACATTCACATTTATAATATTAGTATGATGTCAGTATATTTTTCTCGATATATGGCAATCTATAATATATAAAAATATCGAGATTATATAAATGGATACTTTTTGCACTTTCTACATCCCTAGTGTTATTATAACGAGGCTTGGCAAAGGTAACTAGATCATACAGCCGAACTTTTTACACGAACTGATAATGTGAAAATATTTATTTAGGTAATAAGAAAAAACAAACAAAGCATGTATTTTTAGGGCTTCTTATTGAATTTTAAAAATGTATAATTACATTTCAGTTTTAAAGTATTTTAGTACACACTTGCAAAAAATTGCCAAGCGAACTGGCCAAGTCTATCGGTTTATATTTTACGGTTTATATGTAGTTATAAGCGTCATCTACACAGAACAATTTTACTCTAATCTACACTAGCATAACCAAATCGGACTTTAATAGAGTTCAGTTATGTAATTTTTTTTGTAGCACATAGATTTTAATAGCGCAATGCAGTAGCAGTGTAGAAGAAAACAATAATTAGCACAAGGTAAAATATTATATTATATATATTTGACAACAGAAAAAACAGTAACAGTAAAAATACCTTGACAACCAAACAACCGAACCAAGAAGAACAAGACAGATAATTTTAAACTATATTTACGTCGTCATAAATCAAAGAGGTTCTACCTCAACACCTTCTCTCGACGTATAGACCTAGCTCATTCATTAGCTGTTTAAATCTCGGTCTAGGAAGTGGCTTCGTAAAAATGTCCGCAAGCTGTACTTCAGTACTAATCCTCTTCACAATAAGATTTCCATTCGTCACTAATTCACGCACAAAGAAATGACGAATCCGTATGTGCTTGGTTCTTCTATGAAACTCGGGGTTTTCAGCTAAACGTACAGCTGCCTCATTATCAACATGTAACACTGGTAAACCTTCTGTTTTTACCAAACCACTGAAAAGACGAGTTAGCCAAATGCATTCTCTTGCTGCCTCGCTGGCTGCAACTACCTCCGCTTCTGTTGTTGATATAGCAACACTCTGCTGTCTTTGACTGAGCCACGATACTGCTCCACCAGCATATAGGCATAATACTCCGGAAGTAGATCTTCCCGTAGCAATATCTCCACCGTGATCAGCGTCACTATAACACTCTATATTACCCTTTTTATAATTCCTTTTGTAAAGGATACCCATATCTGGAGCATACTGCAAATATCTTAGTATACGCTTTAGCCTTATACAATCAGCTTGAGTTGGATTCTCTAGGCTTCTGGAAACCACACTCACGGCGTATGCAATATCAGGTCTGGTACCCACCATCAGATATGCAAGCGCTCCAACAACTTGTCTATAGTTAGTAAGAAAGTAATCTTCAACTTTCTCTGGTCTTTGAACTGCATCTTCTTTGACTATTGGAGTAGTCACCGGACTGCAGTCTTGGATTCCAAACCGCTTTAAAATTTTGTTCACATAGGCAGTCTGGTGAATTCTTACATCACCACCTTCTCTGATTTCTATTTCTATACCCAAGAAATACGAGATTAGTTTGGTCGTAATCTTAAACTTTTCTCTTACTTGTTCAAGAAACTCCTCAATTAACTCCTTACTTGAACCAGCAATTAGGCCATCATCCACATAGAGAGCCACAATCAGCTTTCCATTAACCTTCTCTCTCTTAAATAAGCATGGATCAGCCTCACTGACTTCAAATCCAATTTTCTTGAAGAAATCCAGTATAGTCTTATTCCAGCAACGAGGAGCTTGCTTTAAACCATAAAGACTTTTCTTTAGCAGGCAAACTCTACCCGTTCCATCGTCATAGCCTTCCGGTTGCTTCATAAATATTTCTTCGTCAGATAGAGAACCGTATAAAAAAGCTGTTGAGACATCGAACTGACTTAATTTCAAACCCTCATTAGCTGCTATACTCAACACAGCTCGCACCGTTGCCATCTTTGCTACAGGGCTAAAAGTCTGGTCGTAGTCCTCTCCCTTTCTTTGTCGAAAGCCTTTTACCACCAACCGAGCTTTATATTTATTGACTGTTCCGTCAGGATTCAGTTTCACTCTATAGACCCATTTGCATGGAATCGCTTTCCGGTTCTTTGGTAGCTCCTCTAGAATCCAAGTTTCATTCTCTTTTAATGATTCAATTTCACTCTCCATAGCTTTATTCCACAATACCTTATCAGGGCATGCTATTGCTTCTTTAAACGTATTAGGTTCTGTGTACGAGTCTATGCGAACATAAGACACATAATCATTGAATTTGACCGGACGCCTGAGATCAGAGCGGTCCCTTAAGTGCATACCATGTCTTGCTAACTGCTCAATGATCTCACCGTAGTTCACATTCTCCTCCTCGAATTCAATAGATTCATCTTGTTCTGGCATCTCTGGCAATGCATCTTCGAACTCTGCCTCATCGTTGCTAGTGACAGGAGCCTCAACAACACCTTGGTTTCCTCCAAATTCAAGCTCGCTGCACCTTTCAATAAGCGCATCATCATTCACTTCTACAGCAACAGAAGTAGGTGTTTCCTGGTATTCTGTTCTGACTTGTAAAGGAACCTCAATCTCAGTTACGTCATTGATGACTTCAGAATTCTCAATGTCTATTTTTGATTCTAAAGGTCTTTCATTGAAAGTGACGTCCCTAGATCTTATTACAGAGTTCGATTCTTTTTGCCAAAGTCGATAGCCGTCGTCGTTGTCATAGCCAATTAGAATGCACTTCCTAGCCTTCTTCTGCATCTTCTTCCTATTCTGTTTAGGATATATACTATATTTACGTCGTCATAAATCAAAGAGGTTCTACCTCAACATAATATAATTACTATAAACCATGGAATTAAGTAAAATTCAAATCGCCAAGTTGGATGGAACCAACTGGGTGCAGTGGAGGTATAGAATGACTGCACTGCTACGCGGAATGGATGGACTTATGAATATTGTTCAAGGGAATTTAAGTAAGCCTGAAGAACCTGTGGTGAGTAGTGGCGATGGAGATGCTACTGCTGCAGCAGTATTGGCTACCTATAACAAGAATCTAGGAGAGTATCTGAAGTTGGAAAGTACTGCTCTTTTATTGATTACGAACAATATCATGGATGAAGCACTAGACAAGGTAATCAGGTTCACAAATCCAAAAGATGTCTGGGATGAACTGCATAGACTGTACGACGGTGTGAATGATGACCGCTTGTATAATTCATGTATGGAATTGTTTCAATTCAAGATGGACATCTCAGACGACATGATGACTCACATCTCGAAAGCCAAAAATTTGTGGCATAAAGTAAATCAAGAGCTGGTAAAAGCGGACGAAGGGAAAGAATTACCTGAGTTACTTTTGATCTGCAAGATTTTACATACGTTGCCGGAAGAATATTTTTCTTTCAAGTCGAGTTGGATAATGATGTCAAAGAAGGACAGAACTGTGGACAATTTGACCAGTCAGCTGTGTGCTCACAAAAGAGCCTTGATGACAACCTCCAAGGAAGATAATGGATGCGTGTCAAGATCTTCTGGTGAAGCACTGGTGGTTAACAGCAACAAAAGAAAACTCAAGAAAAGGACAAAAACTTACAAATGCTATTGTTGCGGTGAAGTCGGACATTTCAAGAAGGACTGTCCTAAGAAGGAACATAGTGGAAAACCTGGTATGAATAACATGATGGCTGTGTTAGTAAATGTTACAGATTGCAGTATAGATCGAGACGAGTGGTACGTTGATAACGGGGCTACACACCACGTCACGATGCGAGGTGATCTGTATCGGGATTTCGAGCGTTTCCAAGAACCACACACAGTGACCACTGCAGATGGTAAGGCAATTGATGCATTAGGGAAAGGTTCGATTCTGATGAAGACGAAGAAAGGAACATTCGTGATGAACGATGTGTGGCATGTTCCTAAGGTCACAAAGAATCTTTTTTCGGTACTTTCAGCACATGATATCAATTCAGATAGTATGTTTGAGTCACGTGGCACAACGTGTTCATTAAGCATCAATGGAAAACTGTGCGTGACCGGAAGCAGACAGAAACATGGAGGTTTGTATAAGCTGAGTTGTAGACCGGTTCAACCTAAGGAACGTGTGATGATAAACGCGGTCGACACTTTACAGCTTTACCATGAACGCATGGTTCACCAAAACAAACGCCATGTGAAGCGAGTAATAGAGCGAGAACTTGACGTGAAGTCTAAGGACAGTGGAGATTTATGCAAAGGATGTATCTTTGGAAAGACACATAGACGGAAATTTGGTCTTCGGGAAAAAGCTGTCAGTCCAGGAGAACGCATACATTCAGATGTTTGTGGACCATTCCCACTAAGTTGCTCTAAGTCTCGGTACTTTGTTATATTCAAGGACGAATTCTCTCGATATCGCTACGTGTACATAATGAAAAATAAGTCGGATGTATCTGAGTGCTTGCGTCTGATGTTAGCAGAAGCAAAGGCAGCAGGTCACCGAATTAAGGAATTTCTAAGCGACAACGGCGGTGAGTTTGATTACGAGAAAGTACGCAAAGAATTAGACAAACATGGAATACACCAACGCTTAGTCATGCCCTATACGCCAGAGCACAATGGTTTAAGCGAAAGGGAAAATAGAACAATCGTTGAGATGGTCAGAGCAATGATGCATGCACATGAGGAGCTTCCTCAAGTTTTATGGGCAGAGTTAGTGCAGACTGCTGTTTATATATTAAACAGAACAGGGCCAACTTCTGTGGAAGATAAGTCTCCGTTTGAGTTGTGGCTTGGAAAGAAACCACAACTAAAACATTTGAGGATCGTCGGCTCAACTTGCTACGCGCATATTCCTAAACAGAATAGGAAGAAGATGCAGAAGAAGGTTAGGAAGTGCATTCTAATTGGCTATGACAACGACGACGGCTATCGACTTTGGCAAAAAGAATCGAACTCTTTAATAAGATCTAGGGAGGTCACTTTCATTGAAAGACCTTTAGAATCAAAAATAGACATTGAGAATTCTGAAGTCATCAATGACGTAACTGAGATTGAGGTTCCTTTACAAGTCAGAACAGAATACCAGGAAACACCTACTTCTGTTGCTGTAGAAGTGAACGATGATGCGCTTATTGAAAGGTGTAGCGAGCTTGAATTTGGAGGAAACCAAGGTGTTGTTCAGGCTCCTGTCACTAGCAACGATGAGGCAGAGTTCGAAGATGCATTGCCAGAGATGCCAGAACAAGATGAATCTATTGAATTCGAGGAGGAGAATGTGAACTCAGGTGAGATCATTGAGCAGTTAGCAAGACATGGTATGCACTTAAGGGACCGCTCTGATCTCAGGCGTCCGGTCAAATTCAATGATTATGTGTCTTATGTTGGCATAGACTCGTACACAGAACCTAATACGTTTAAAGAAGCAATAGCATGCCCTGATAAGGTATTGTGGAATAAAGCTATGGAGAGTGAAATTGAATCATTAAAAGAGAATGAAACTTGGATTCTAGAGAAGCTACCAAAGAACCGGAAAGCGATTCCATGCAAATGGGTCTATAGAGTGAAATTGAATCCTGACGGAACAGCCAATAAATATAAAGCTCGGTTGGTGGTAAAAGGCTTTCGACAAAGAAAGGGAGAGGACTACGACCAGACTTTTAGCCCTGTAGCAAAGATGGCAACGGTGCGAGCTGTGTTGAGTATAGCAGCTAATGAGGGTTTGAAATTAAGTCAGTTCGATGTCTCAACAGCTTTTTTATACGGTTCTCTATCTGACGAAGAAATATTTATGAAGCAAGCGGAAGGCTATGACGATGGAACGGGTAGAGTTTGCCTGCTAAAGAAAAGTCTTTATGGTTTAAAGCAAGCTCCTCGTTGCTGGAATAAGACTATACTGGATTTCTTCAAGAAAATTGGATTTGAAGTCAGTGAGGCTGATCCATGCTTATTTAAGAGAGAGAAGGTTAATGGAAAGCTGATTGTGGCTCTCTATGTGGATGATGGCCTAATTGCTGGTTCAAGTAAGGAGTTAATTGAGGAGTTTCTTGAACAAGTAAGAGAAAAGTTTAAGATTACGACCAAACTAATCTCGTATTTCTTGGGTATAGAAATAGAAATCAGAGAAGGTGGTGATGTAAGAATTCACCAGACTGCCTATGTGAACAAAATTTTAAAGCGGTTTGGAATGCAAGACTGCAGACCGGTGACAACTCCAATAGTCAAAGAAGATGCAGCTCAAAGACCAGAGAAAGTTGAAGATTACTTTCTTACTAACTATAGACAAGTTGTTGGAGCGCTTGCATATCTGATGGTGGGTACCAGACCTGATATTGCATACGCCGTGAGTGTGGTTTCCAGAAGCCTAGAGAATCCAACTCAAGGTGATTGCATAAGGCTAAAGCGTATTCTTAGATATTTGCAGTATGCTCCAGATATGGGTATCCTTTACAAAAGGAATTATAAAAAGGGTAATATAGAGTGTTATAGTGACGCTGATCACGGTGGAGATATTGCTACGGGAAGATCTACTTCCGGAGTATTATGCCTATATGCTGGTGGAGCAGTATCGTGGCTCAGTCAAAGACAGCAGAGTGTTGCTATATCAACAACAGAAGCGGAGGTAGTTGCAGCCAGCGAGGCAGCAAGAGAATGCATTTGGCTAACTCGTCTTTTCAGTGGTTTGGTAAAAACAGAAGGTTTACCAGTGTTACATGTTGATAATGAGGCAGCTGTACGTTTAGCTGAAAACCCCGAGTTTCATAGAAGAACCAAGCACATACGGATTCGTCATTTCTTTGTGCGTGAATTAGTGACGAATGGAAATCTTATTGTGAAGAGGATTAGTACTGAAGTACAGCTTGCGGATATTTTTACGAAGCCACTTCCTAGACCGAGATTTAAACAGCTAATGAATGAGCTAGGTCTATACGTCGAGAGAAGGTGTTGAGGTAGAACCTCTTTGATTTATGACGACGTAAATATAGTTTAAAATTATCTGTCTTGTTCTTTTTGGTTCGGTTGTTTGGTTGTCAAGGTATTTTTACTGTTACTGTTTTTTCTGTTGTCAAATATATATAATATAATATTTTACCTTGTGCTAATTATTGTTTTCTTCTACACTGCTACTGCATTGCGCTATTAAAATCTATGCGCTACAAAATATTATACTTCACACGTCTGGGCCCATAACCTTTTGTAGCGCATAGATTTTAATAGCGCAATGCAGTAGCAGTGTAGAAGAAAACAATAATTAGCACAAGGTAAAATATTATATTATATATATTTGACAACAGAAAAAACAGTAACAGTAAAAATACCTTGACAACCAAACAACCGAACCAAGAAGAACAAGACAGATAATTTTAAACTATATTTACGTCGTCATAAATCAAAGAGGTTCTACCTCAACAATTTTGCCTGTGCAAACTACGGAGCTACGGAGCTCAACTACTAGACCGCGCGAGGGCCGATGCGGTAATGTCCGACGGAACCTTCGGCTTTGGCCGGCATAAGGTGATAAGTCTCATAATACTCCGTAATTTCACTGGCTTCAATGTTCTTCAAAACCGAAACATTAGAGTGCATATACACACTGCTGTAAGCTGCAAAAATAGACAAAGCGGTGGAACCAATCCAGTTCGCCTCTGTAACGTACGAGGAACTTACCGCTCAGTAAACCAGTTGGTGATACCAATCTCTTTTTGATTACCCTTGGTGTCAACCAGGGTTCGGCCCTGAATCCTTTTCTCTAAGGATAAGTCGATTTAATTATGTCATGTTGCTGATGATATAGCATTGCTAGATGAGGACAAACAGCTCCTAGAAGGCAGAGTGAACCAATGTGACCAATGTGTAGAGCACAGAGTACTTTGTTATATACTGAAAGTAGAGCGTGTGGTGTAGAGCGTACCACAGACTACTTAAAGATACTACGTATGAGCGTACAGCGCGGGTTTTGTCATTTCAAGTCAGCCCTTGTCGGCTTAAAATATTTTTCTAGGAGAAAACGGAACGTATTTTCAATTTATTGATTTATGTACTATAAATCTTTTACATTTATTTTTATATCAAGAAAATAATGTCTATCCCATTTAGTGGCACAATAAGAAGATCTGGAGGCGTCGTTTCTGCGATAGGAAAACAATTAAGAGCTGTTAATTTAAAAGCTGCTAAGAGAATAACAGTGAAATTCGATCCATTTGGAGAAAACGTTACCCACACTCGGTATGTAAAACTAAAACATAGATCTATTGATGTATTTCGAAGTATTTTCAAATCATAATCGTTTATTTAAAATGTCTAAATCGATTACGAAGTTTATAAGTTCAGTTATGTGACTCGCTTTTAAAAACAATTGCTTTTTGTTGTAACTGGTTGTAACATAACCAAATGAATTCAAACGATACATACGCACTCACGCCTGTAATCCCCGAAAGGGTATGCAGAGATGTAACCAGTACACCCACATTTTGCCGAGCGTATTTCCGTCCCTTATGTGATAGGGGGCGAGCCTATCGCCATACCGGGCACAAATTCCAGACTCCAGGCTGATACTGAGCGTTTCGTAATAAAAAAACCCAATACCCACATTCTGTGTATGCCCCATAGATTAATAACATGAAACATCCATGAAAACCAGCTGATAAAAGCATAATCCAACCTTACATATTTATAAAAAAATTAATGTAAGTACATATCTATTGAATTTATAATATCTTTTATGAAAAGTATGAGTTATTAATCCAGTCACAATTTATACATTGTGGTGGTTGTGTATTTACCAGTCATAGACTAAACCAAAATTTGTCCCAATAACCTATATTAAAGAACACAATAAATATTTAATAATATAGTAATGTTTGTGTGTTTTCTTTGAGATGCTAATCATAAACAATACATAAACATTTAATCGAGGAGCTACATTCTTGGTGCTTTGTTTTGTTTCTTGATGGGGCTAAACCTATTGGTATTAAAAAACCACTATCACTATTTAAGTAGATACAATATTTATTTTTATTAACTCGAGTCACTCTTAAATTTATTTATTCATTATGTTATCCCTGCCATATTGTATATAATTATTTGAATAACACTAATGGTACTTTGCAAACAAATATAATGATTGATACATACAGCAAGTATGGTGTACATAATATTTACTGCAGTACTTGGGTAATTAAGGGGTTTGGTTTAAAAACAGCACCTGACCTGCTACATATTGTGCTGAACTAAAACCCTTATAGCAAAATCGTATTTCACTTTTGTGGTGGTTTGTAACTCTTTTAAAGATGATTTCAATATAAAAATTGACCTTTTTTAGAAATTTTCTGCATTACATCAGTGCTCCAAAAATAAGCTTAACAAATCCGAATTGTTCTCTGAAGACAGAAGTGGTGTGTAATCGCAGTGAGCCAGTTGTTGAGGTGACAATAGTGCCTTCCATTGCAGGTGAGATTTTGTATTGTATAATAAATGCAAAATAACTTGGCTGGCCAGATGTTAGTAGTGTTAGAACTATTGTTTTCTGCAAAGGGTGATGAGGCACATTGACGCAGGTGACGTGACTAATATCAAGCTTGGCAAAGTTATCTTACACATTTTGTGTTTATCTTCATAATTTTAAACCCTGTAATAGACCCCACAATGTGTATGTATGTAATGTATGTAAATTTTAAAATAAGTAAAATTTTAATATTAAACTGTACCATTGGTTTATTATTGGTTTTTAAAACCAATATGAAGAATAATTATGCAGGCTTGTGTTTTTTTTTTTTTTAATAATTCTTTATCTAGACAAAGGTGCCAGGGAATTACTTATCACAACTATTTAGAACACAAATCCTCAACCCACATACATGTGTTGCCAGGAAATAAATGCGTAATTTTCCCTAAAGAGTGGGTATTCTAAGTATTTATGAATATTTGTTCAAACATTATGAACCAAAAAAAAACTGGAAAAGGTTCTCAATTAAGTGCATTTCTTTTTTAATGTGGACTAATTTTGTTCAAAAATATTCTATTTTTTTAATAGAGTTTAGCTGCAATGTGAGGACTGCATTTTATTAAAATTTTATTACAAACTATGGAGTAAAGTTATGAAACTCCACAATTGACCACAATGACTAAATTATTTCTCAGAATTTACGTCTTATACACCTTTTATCATAAACCTTCACATGACATACACATCTTTTAATTCCCATACATACTTTACAATAACATGAAACATTGCTCCGTTGCCACCTTTCACAAAAAAAAAACAATTGCACAAAATTCAAAACATATGGGTCGAATACAGAACCTCCTTTTTAAGTTGCTTAAAATGGAGATTTTTTTATTTACCTGGTATCCCCACAACTTATACCCTCATAGTTAGAAAATTAGCTCACAGTAGTTTTACTCCTGTATTTCTAGTATAAGCTCCCTTCGATCCATGGAAAAATACATAGAAGGATGTCCAATTATAGTGTATCCTAAAAACTGTGCAATAGAATATGCAGCATTAATGATTGTTAATAACACATTCTAACCAATTAAGAACCAGGTCACGACGCGGTGTGTAGGGTGCCTCTCCGCGCCGTTGTAGTCTCACTTTAATCCTAATTAACAATCACCTATGACTAATTAATCTTACCATTAAGATAGTAGTCAGACTGAGTACTACGTCGGACTAAATCGGTAGGTACTGGCAGTGGTAGATCCAGAATTTTGGTTTAGGCTTGACCCTAAATTAGAATAAAAATTCGAGAATATACTATACCTACTTAAAATGGAATAAGGATAAGCGATGAAAATTATATTGTAGGTAGTACTAAGAAAGTAGGATAATATCAAGATTAATTTTGAGATTTGTCAGTGGACCCAAATGCTTTTGGGCTTGAGCTCCTTAACCCTTTGCAGTTGTGAAGTTTAGTCCAAAAGTTGATTTTCATAAAACTCCAAATAACTTGAACCACTTTTGGACAACATATGGGTTAAAATAAATCTATAGGTCTTGTCCTTTATCCGTAACATAGAGTGGATCTGTTTATTGGTTATTAATGCAGTTTTATTGTAAATATGCAACTTAGATTATTATGGATAATTTATTTCACCTCTGTGGGATGTCTATATATATAAAATATTGCTAGATATTTGTTTGTCTAAGGTGAACATACACTTAGTATCGCACTAACCGCACGCTTCACAATAATCGAATGGTATGAAATATGATATACGATGCCATTCGTGGGGCGCGGGTAGGTGGGGTTTCATATAATTACAGTTACATACAACAAATTCAAGAATTCGAGGACTGCGGCGCGTGTGGAACGTGCGATGTGGATAGGTGTACAATTCACCTTTATATCCAAAATAGAAATTAAAACTATTTTTATTTTCAGAAACATCAAAGATAAAAAAGGTGACACTGAAAAGTGGTAATCTAACTTGTTTAGAGATACTTCAGTTATTAAATAAACACGTATCATCGTTATCACCTGTAGAACAGCCCGTCTCCTCAATACAAACTAAGTCAGAGAAAAAGAAAACCAAAAAGAAGTAGTGCTATCATGACCAAGTCTAGTAAAGGAAACCTGCATGTTGTGGAGGAGATTTACAACCAGATACCATCATTTACAGATATATTTTCTGAAGACACATTCTACATATTTGTAGTTTTCTTTGTGCTGGCTACAGTATTGGTTGCATTCATGATGTCTAGATTTGTTACTATTAAACCTGTAGATTAGGGTGGTACATTGTTAAAGTAAATATGAAATAAATGTTATTGTAAAACACAACTTGTTTTGTAATTATATTTAATATTAAAATTTAATTCCAGATGCCAGTGGAATTAAAGTTTTGGCAGTCCTTGACTCTTAAGTCGACAATCCCAAAATCAGAATTCTTGTGTACCCCAACGAATCTGGAACAAAATTATGTCGTAAAAATTTCGATGCACTTATATGAAATCAACAAATAATTATACACATCATATGGTCACATATAGGCAATTGGAATGTGAATAATTTAGAGTGGATCGTTCCAGATACCACTGGAAGGATGAAGTGGAAAAAGACTTGCGAGAGGTTTCGGCAACTTCTTAACAGAAAGTCGAGCATGATAAACAAGGGTAGCGACTTTCGGTGTCAGCGGTCAGGGGGTTAAGCATATGCACCACGACAATTATCTCAGGTAAAATTGTCCACATTCGCTAAATTTACGTCATGTTAGGGTCCATATACAAAATAACACAGAGGTTGAAAGTACTTAGGCTGAAATATATAGAGTACACTTTGACTTTGCTTATATTTATCTTACGGTAAACATTGCCCAGTATATTCTTAGTACAAACTTGGATTTCGTAATTATAATTATTTGTCCGTAAATTAATAATTTATATTAATACAATAATAATGACAACTTATTTTTAATTAAGTTCTGCAATATTTGTCAATTTTATATACATATACGCACTCACGCCTGTAATCCCCGAAGGGGTAGGCAGAGGTGTAACCAGTACACCCACATTTCGCCGAGCGTATTTCCGTCCCTTGATAGGGGGCGAGCCTATCGCCATACCGGGCACAAACTCCAGACTCCGGGCTGATACTGAGCATTTCGTAATAGAAAAATCCAATGTCACTTTACCCGACCCGGGGATCGAACCCGAGACCTCAGCGTTGACCTCAATCGTAACGCGTACGCATTACAACTGCGCCACCGAGGCAGTCAATTTTCTTTGAATTAATTTCCGAGGTTCTCAAATTTTATGGATATCCTGTACAATGCGCACTGTACTGACAATGATATTACGACCAAATGTCGTGTTTTTACACGATGCAGAATAAAATCTTCCACCACTATTTTTATCTGGTTTTTACTCTTAAGTTTTTGGTAAGTCGTCGATTTCGTAAACTTAAGTGTTTGCTAAGCTTGTACTCAGCGCAAGTGTCATATGTGTCAAAATTTTACTGCCAGTAAGCAAATCTGTCCATAGATAGAATAATGGGAACGGCTATTAGAGATAACCAGATAAAGCTGATTTCACAACAAAACGATAAGAACAAAATGATCTCGTGTTACATACGAGTATGCTAAGTGCTAAGCGAGTGGGTTATAGCGGTACAAACTTACGTCTTGATTGCGGGCTTTGTGCTTGCGTTCGACGAGCGACGTGAGCGCTTCAGAGCGCACCGCGAGGGAATCTATTCTCTCGACGAGTTGTTGGTACGGAGACAACGGCTGCGCGCCCATCACCACGTGACCCAACTTAGAGTCGATCTTCGCGTCTAAGCGCGCGTTACGAATCAGGTTCACTATCCAGCATTCGGCCTCATCGGGCTGCATGTTCAAGTTTTCGGCCAGCATTCTGTAGTACGAGAGTTAACAAAAATTACATTTTAGTTATGATGTTTACGGCGTCACACAGTGACGGGATTTTAAAGGTGTCCGCAAGTACTTAATATAATTAAATGGCGAATTAAGTCTTAGGATCAGAAACTAAGGCTGTGGCCACAGTTAACTAGCGGGTGATAATGTTAATGCGACGGACGTGGCCATATTTAACAGCGCTCTATTTTGGAGCTTTATGTAACTGGCGGATATTATGCGCACCATGGATAGAGGATGTGGAGATCTGGATTGAGCTTTTGTATTCAAATCGACCATAAATGACCATTCGATAGTATCGAGTGATTCACATCCTATAGAGATCTAAACAATTAAACTTCCACGTATCGCTGCTAATTGATCTCAAAACGAAAATAAATCACTATCATTAAGAAATACAGTTCCTTGAAAGACAACATTAAACATACCCAATACTTATAACTTGGTGAATACGGCAGAAAGTCTCGAAAATCATCAGGCGAGCGTTTTCGACAAACTCTTCCAGACAGGCAATTAAAAAAAAATCCGTCAATAGAACTGCTTGACACTGATTCAGTTTCCTACGCGCAGCCTCAAAGTCGAAGTTCACATACAGATGCTCAATAAATTCTGTGATAGGATCTCTGTAAATAAGATATATTTATTTACTTACGATAAGTATGAAAATAGTATTTGACAACTAAGTTTAATAGCTTTCTATGTCCGATATAGTGATAATTATGGTCGCCCCTTCCGTCGCCTCGGGACTAGAAAATATTTCGTCTAACTGTAGGTATATGCGTTGCAGCTCTTTCTATATAGACTTTGAGTACATAAACTATGCATGCGTGAGACTAATCAGTCTGTGAGTACATAAACATATTCCTACTTTGAATCTTCGAATAATTCAATCATGTAATTTTGTGTAATTTGGCTGAAGAGTGAAATTAAAGGAGATAGATTGACTAGATATCTCGAACATGAAACCTATTCGACTAATTATATTGTGTGTCCCGTCTAATTAGCACTTTGTTTTTAATATTAAGAATAAATATGTTAATTGTTTTTTTATTATTCTTCGCACATGAACTACACAATCCATTTACTACCTATAATAATGAATTCTATAGATTATTAAAAAACAACACGAATATTTCAGAGATCACAAAGTTGATAAGTTAGAGTTCAAAGATATGTTATTAGACAAAGATAGAATGATAAGATAGTAATATTAATTGTCATAATATTTGTCGAAATTCAAATCTCCGTTTCGGAAAAAACCCTACTCTCAGTCCAATCCGCGATAATGGGATTAAAATATTCACTAGGTACCAAATAATATAATAGGGTAGTTGCCTATTTTTGATTCTCTATTATCTTATAGGAAGATAGAATAAAGAATAAGAAAAAGTAATTTATAAATAATCCAACATCCCTATTGAAATATTAACCCTTGATTGCAATAAAATAATCACCTGTAAGTATACGCTTCTTGTTGTATAACTTTCACAAGATCTTTCAAAGCATTTCTTTTCGACCTGTTAATGATAACAGCAGTGGCCAAGTAGCGAAGAATGTGAGGGCACATTGTTTGGATGGCGTTCAAGTATCTGGAACCATAATAACGAAACATAATAATACATTATGACTTGAAATAAAACTGTATCAGATGAAAATGTGCGTTTGTACTTACAATGGTTTGTACAAGAACATCTCAATGATCAAATCGCGTCCTTTGACGTGGTTGAAGAAGACGAAGAGCGACCAGTGTACGAGCCAGGTGCGCTGCTGCAGCGCCTGCATGTTGCTGGCGGTGGCGCCGCCGCCGCCGTTGTCGATGAACTCGCGCAGCTTCGTTAAATCTTCCAGTGCGCCGTCCCAGTTCTGAACTAGAATTTCACTAGCCAGCTTACCCCACAGCACGGGCAGATAGTTCTGTAAAAGTACACATTTATTACATAGATACCTATGTGTGACGGAAATAGCTAAATCCAAAAACGCTAAAGACGCTTGAATTTTAAAATTAGGCACGATCTACGAGAACATGGTAACTGACTGTACAATACGCGTAAAATAATACGTCCGGCCTAAAGTTAGTCAGAAGCGGCGTGACTCTATAGTCGAATGAAAACATTTCTTCGGAGATTAATAGATGACAGAAATCGTAAAGGCTGCCCTTCGAATTTGGCCCGGCCATGTTATAGGTACTCAATTTATAATATTGCCGTCCATTTTCACTTTCTCAAAGTATGCGTCTAACACCAGCTTGTAGTTTTTACGATCGGCCGCCTGCCTGACGTCAACCCCTCTGAAGAGAAAACACCCAGACCCAAAACAAACATTTGTAAAGGTAACATTTGTTAGGTAACCGAATAAATCCTATTTTTATAAATTGTATTCCAGTAAGTACAAACTTTTTTCGTATTTATGTCAATATTGACGAATACTTACGACATGACCAATAATGTCAATGTGAATAACAAAATACGACAAAATAGTTAAAATAATAAAAATGATTACAAAATTAACTATTGTTAAGTATGACTCCTCTACTATTAAATCTTTAAATGTTATAATTCAAGGAGACTACTCAAACACGACATTCGGGAAGTGGACGGACGGTACAAATCAACATAAAACGAAGAATACAGAAAAATCTTCACGTCTAGTAGTAAAAATAGTTTCTGAAGACGAATTCAATAAGTTGAATTTAGATTCTTGCGCTAGAGAAGTTGATGTAGATAAGTATTTATGTATGAACAGGGCTCTTATTGGAAATATCTCGCACAATGAAGACCACGAAGATGGCAAGTATTCCTCTAGGCATCAAGGTAAACTAGAAAAAAGTTTACTTAATGAATACATTACAAAAGATCATATTGATAATAACGAAACCGTAACCCGTGAAGATGCGGCTAAAATAACTGAATCAGAAAAAGCTGACCGTAATCAATTCCTAAGTCCACTAGAACATAGTTTAGAAAGGGTGAAGCAGAACAACGCCCGTATTATGGAAAACATACACTTACTCAACAGAACTTTATGTTATACTAAGAAAAATGAAACTCTTGACATTGTGTCGCCGAAATCAATACCGTCGCATCCGTGTAATACTTGTGGTAAATGCTTTGTTTACGAGACTGGGCTGAGGAGACACTACTCCATGAGGCATGCGTTCTCAGAGATACAGCCTCGGTGGCAAGTCGTTTGGACATGCGTCCAATGTTTTCAGGTGTGGCCATGTCAAGATCAAGCTAGGAAACATGCTGTCAAATGTTGTAAATCAGATAATCCTGAATACATACGAGAAATCAAAACTTCATCGTTGTTACAATGCGAGTTTTGTGAAAAAGTATTTACCAGTATTCCTAGATTATTGAGACATTTTAAGACTCATACAACTTCATGTAACTACGAATGTAATGCATGTGGAAGCATATTTATATCATATAAATATGCAGAACGACACTGGCTGATGTGTCCATGGTTAAAATTATATTACAGCTTTTCATTACCGAAATTATTGTTGTGCAACGCATGCGATCGCAAATTCAGAAATTACGATCAACTTTATAACCATAGGTAAGGTCTATTAGTAGGTACTTACTCAAAATACCTATATCTTTTGAATTTGCTAAAAAGTAATTCATTCAGATCAGATCACATAATATTACGAAAAGTCGTTGTAGACGGCTGCTGCTGCGACACTATGTCCATTAATGCTGGCGTTCCACAAGGCTCAGTGTTGTCGCCCACTCTATTCATACTGCATATCAATGACATGTTATCTATTATCGATAACATGCATTGTTATGCAGATGATATCACCATTGATGGGCGCTACACTGGCCAGCAGAGTATCCCTTTGGAGCATCGTGGAAGAAAGACGGTCAGAACTTGTGTCTGAAATCGAGAGCTCTCTGGGGCGGGCCTCCGAATGGGGTGAAAGGAACCTGGTTCACTTTAACCCCATGAAGACACAATTTTGCGCGTTCACCGCTAAGAAGGACCCATTTGTCATGCCGCCTCGGTTCCAAGGAGTCACTCTCCGGGTTTCCGAAGGTATTGGGATCCTCGGCGTCGATATATCGAGCAAAGTCCAGTTTAGGAGTCAAGTGGAGGACAAAGCCAAATTGGCAAGCAGGAAATTGGGCATCCTGAACAGAGCTAGGCGGTACTTCACGTCCGGCCATAGATTAGCGCTTTATAAGGCGCAAGTCCGGCTCCACGTGGAGTACTGTTCTCATCTCTGGGCAGGAGCGCCCAAATACTTGCTAGACCCACTTGACTCCTTACAGAGGCGGGCCGTTCGAATCGACGGGGATCCTGATATCACGGATAACCTGGAGCCGTTGGGGCTGCGGAGAGATTTCGGGTCTCTCTGCTTGTTCTACCGGTTGTTTCACGGGGAGTGCTCCGAGGAACTGTTTAAAATGGTGCCAACATCACCATTTTATCATCGCACCACGCGACACCGCAGCAGAGTTCATCCATACCACCTGGAAACGATTCCGTCTAGCACGGTTCGTTTCCAGCGTTCATTCTTATCACGTACGTGCAAGCTCAGGAATGAACTCCCTGCAGCGGTGTTCCCTGAGCGCTATGACATGTCCTTCTTTAAACGAGGTTTAAAAAGAGTAATCCTTCGACGGTAGGCAGCGGCTTTGCTGTGCCCTGGCATTGCAGAAGTCTATGGGCGGCGATGACTACTTACCATCAGGTGGCCCGTTTGCTCGTCTGGACTATCCGGGCAAAAAAAAATTTTTTTTGCATACGATACATTTATTTGTAAGAAATAAAAATACCTACAAAACTATTCCCTAATGGAATTTTATAGGTCGTCTAGGTAGTACCACCAAGCAGCAGTGTGTAAATACTGTTGTGTTCTGGTTTGAATGACATTGAAACCAGTGAAATAACTGGGTATTATGAGACACACATGTCTCAGGATGACGAACGCAAATCAGTGCCTGCATGGCACTTTACTTCATAATTCGAAGTTCTAATTGGTGTTGCTTCTGTTTATGGGCAGCCGTGACACTTACCATCAGGCGAGCGATCTCGCCCCGCCACCTAATGCTAATAAAAAAATGTTTACAGGTATAAATTTGGTCATTTTATGGCTAAAATTCACAACAATGAAGGGAGTTCTGGAACTGCTGGCACATTAGTTTACCAATGTGAAATTTGTGGTGTATGGTTCCTGTCTCCATTGCTATTAAATGCCCACAGGACTCAAAATCATCCTCAAAATTATGATAGCATAATGCCGTTTGTAAGTTCTTTCTTTCTACTTGGCGTTATCCCGGCTAGTGCCAGGGTCCGCCTTCCTACTAAGACGCCTGCACTTTGCCCGATCATGAGCATTCTCTGTAGTAAGAGCTTTGGCTCTCATGTCTTCCTTTAATACGTCAAGTCAGCGTTTTTTGGGCCATCCACATATAAGTAAATACGTATACGTTCTTTGTAAGTATTTTAGCAAAATACAATTATCACCATAATTAATTTATTTCACACTGTCAATAATCAAAGACCTTAAAATATTGTTTTTTTATAGTATAGACCAGCAAACCAGCAAGTGAGTGACAGGATGGTAAGTGATCCCCACCACCACAATACCAAAAGAATCATGGGCGCATTGCCGACCCTAATGGAAAGGGATAATTATCCAGATATCTCACCGTCCGAAATGCAACAGCAAGCCTCTACTTTACGTCGTTTTTTTGTGAGACAGTAGTAACAACCCGGTTGAGCTAGGCCTTTCATGCTGTTGGCTCTACCATTCACAATCTCTTATGTTTTCTAATAAGTATGGTCTATACAAGATTAAACTTACACAGAACTGAAAAAATAACAATGCTGCAATTCCAGTATTAGGGATTGTGAAATATACTAATATAAATAATATAATGGCCTGTGATCTTATTCCAGGAAAATCACCTGACTCAAGATTACATTATACAAGAAAATGAATACCACAATGATTAAAAGTATTAATGTAAAGGAAATACTATGTATGTTAAATCTTATTATAATTGGAGTAAAATATGTTACTACAATAAAGGATGACCTTGTTGTTGAATCTATTTTTAAAAGTGTTATTATATATATTAGCCAGCAAATGGGCAAGTGGGTCACCTGGTGGAAAGTGATCTCAAGCACCTGTGATACCAGAAGAATTATGGTTGATTTTGGGAATTGGGAAAGAATTGGGAGGGGGGACAAAATGTTCCAGTATCGATACCATTTATTTATATTGAAGGTAATAGTTAGATAAGAAACAAAATATAAAAGGTTCTATTTTTTCACACTCACCTTGTCAGTGGGTGACATGACCAGTTGGCAGAAGTAAA
The DNA here is from genome assembly GCA_905332985.1 of Mimas tiliae. NCBI lineage: Eukaryota > Metazoa > Arthropoda > Insecta > Lepidoptera > Sphingidae > Mimas > Mimas tiliae. The sequence continues at coordinate 8,025,927 of HG995240.1, read as the reverse complement.
GATATGAGGCAGACTCCACATAATTACCACATTCATAACGGTATTTGGCCAAACGGTACATGCTGTCAATCATTTCTATTTTGAACTGAAATTTACATAAAAATAAGATTACCATATAACAATTTCAAATGTAGATTAATAGGCATTAGTAGGATTAATAATAATTGTAAACAACATATTAAATAAATTATAAATTTAAATTTATAAGGATGTCACACGAGTCTTTTAACTTTTAAATTCTGGATTTTTATTAGGAAATAAAGATTATTTTATGAAAATGAATGGTATACCTACCTCATACTCTTTGTTGGTAGTTAAGTGACTGATAAGGGTTTTTGGATCTCTCATAGTCTCAACAGTTTTCATAACATCATCTCTCTGCATGAGTCGTAGCACAGGTTCCACTGCATCCTGAAGCTCTTGCAGTTGGGAGAGAACCACACTTCTGCGTGATTTAATTTCCTAAACACATAATAGTCCATTCAGTGAACATTGCACTATTTTAATTTATTAAACTTAGTAAGTTTGACCAAATGTACTCACCTCAGGTGTATCCTCGTCAGGATAAAGCATTCTTCTTATATCAATAACATAATCTATCATGTTAGTTTTGCTTAGAATCTCCAACTTTGCTTGTAAAAGTTCTGATTGGTCATAGGTCTGAAATGTTGACATATTAATTGGCACTAATAATCCATACTTTCATGCAAATTCCGTCGAAAAGGCGTATAAAACACAAAAAGTACAATTTTAGATTTATAACCTACCTCCTTAGCTGCTAAGAATTCCAATAAAGGAAACACAAGATGCCGATCTAAATATTGACCTATTTTAAACGTTAAATCAAATTTCGAATAACTCATCTTGTATTTGTTGTATTTTCACTCAATGTTAGAAACCCGTGTACTCGTGAAAGAAAAGAAATATGTAAAAGATATGACACAACTACACAACCACTCTCCTTCCACGATTCACGTAAGGCAGTAGATTCTATCTTTTTTACACCTAACAATTATAGTATTATGCTATTTCATAGAATGCTACATATAGCTATATTAATCTCTATCTATACGGAACGTGTTACAAAAATAACCTAAAACACAAACGTCAAAAATAAACAGGCATTGGAACCAATGTTGCCAATTTTATTTTAAAAGGTATCGTACCATTCCGTTACCATACAATATTAGATTCGATTCTCAGTCAACGATTAGAACAAATCGTTTTTGCTAAGAATCCTAGAAAAAATCGTACGCATTCAATTATTAAATGTCTTGTAGCTTTTTGTTTTTTATTCCTTTTAGTGCTAAGGAAAGAATCGTCAAATCGGACAATAGAATGTCGAAATGTATCTATGATTGCTTTTTTCTTTCATCATTATTTTTTACAATTTCTTTATTGCTAAATCACCACAGCAACAATAGGTTGGACCATAAAATAGACTATTTTTTTACTAGCGTCACCCTAAGGCAACAACACTAAAGAGTATATTGCAACACTGTGTCTTATGGCTGCCAGACTGTTTAACTGGATATAAAAATTGTATAAAAGTCTATGCAAAATATCACCATGCATGACGTTAAGTAAAATGTATCCTAGTCGTCAGTTTTGTATAAAACTTAAAACCGATCAAGCATTTGCTTTATTAAAATCGCAACAACATTATTTTGGGTTTTTATCTAAATTTTAAGTAATCTTTTTTTTTTAACTACTATATAAGTACAATTATTAGTAATCTTTTTTATTACAACATTGGTTGTAAATAAAAGTAGTAATATCTAAACTGTCTTTGATGCTTAAAAGGATGCATACATTTTGTAATATATTTTGAGCAGTATTGTATAACTATTGACTATCGAGCACTGGCAATACTGTGTAGAACTGTCATGGAGTCATGTCAGCACGCGGCGCCATTTTTATTCTTTAGCGTGTGTGATTCTGCCGATTGATTACATGTTATTTTCTATTTGTGCATGGTTCCAATTCGGCTTTAGCATAACATTTCGGTTATGATAATTTCAAATTTTTTCGTTTTGCCTCGGTATTTACCGTTGCTCGTCACTGATTGATCCTGGCTGTGGTGCTCAAAATGGCGTCTAAAGCGTTGTTAGAACAGAATGCGTCATAAATAGATGCGGTGCATGTGAAACTCTTATGTCTAAAAATAGAGGACTTGCATTTATACTGTTGCGTGTACTGCAATGAACAATGTCAAATACAGTTATAACTAATTACACGGACCTCAACGGACCTTCTACTAAAACGGACAGTTCTGTTGTTGTTATTGTAAACAAGGATGGATCTCTTTCAGTAGACCAAAAGTTACTTGGTACTTTGATGGGTAAGTATTTCAAATTTCACGCTCATATGTTATGTGTACTGTATAATATGTTTAAATGCAGCTTGTTTTCAAGTGTCGCTTATGAATATAGTTTTCCATTGCAGAATCTTGATTTTACTATATCTCTCATCATTGTGTGGTTGCATTTGCTAATATTGTCATGGAAATACTCTTACGACTTAAATACGAATAATCAAATATGTAGTTCAGAAATCACTTTTAACGTAAATATATTTTGGCGCCAATTTTATATCCATAAAAAGAAGTACAAGTACAGTAATTGTGAATACTTCTTTTTTACTAAGTACCTAATATATTTTTATCGTTTATTCTCTATTAGTAAAATTCTGTATTATTTGATTTTCATAACTTGAAAGGGTTAAAAGAGTAACTTATAAATTATATGTTAAACTAGTAGTGATCAGTTGTACATTCCAATGTACCTTTCCTGATAAAAATCTATACAGTATGTAGATGTTATGGCCTGCAAGGCTCAAATACATTTGCCAAGGTTTGATTAGATACACTTGGTAGGATGGGAATTGTTCAGAACCAATGAGATTATTTCATGTATGGACAAAAATCAATGTGGACAAATGAATGCCAAGCCTTTGGTTTAGATTGGCCTGGGGAGGCCAATATCCCTTTATGTATGTATAATGTATTGATATTGATTAAATTGAGGTATCTATATTAATATGAGGCATGAGTCTAGTACTATCTGAATTCTGATATCTATCACATTGAGATTAATAATAATATGTGTAAATGTGTTTTTTAAATATTTATTTATATTTTATATCAATTTATAGGTACTGATGGCACACAAGGAGCTATCAGTGTAGTGAGAGTTGGGCATGAGGGCAAACCAGATGATGCAACAGATTCTGACACTGATGATGAAAGAGTCCATCATGTCACACTCTCTGTGGACAGTTATTATAATGAACCTGACAGTATCATCAAATATGGTAAAATAATTCATATAATTTAATTGAATGCACATCAACAATTAATGTTATTGTATAACTTATTAATATAAACATTTAAAAATATTCCAGACAGTGGCGCTGAAATGTTGCAATCCCTTAGGATAGAGACAAGAGAAAACAGCCTGGTTGGATTTCAAAATGATCATTGTTACACACCACTCACATCTCCCAGCCAACACACACCGAAAAAAAATGATAATCTATTGTCCTATGAGGAGTCAGTCATCGAAATCACTCAGTCAACACCACCTTTGCCTCCACCTCCACCAGCCAAGGCAATGCCCACTTCTAAGAAGATAACTATATTAGAGCAACAGATAATTCCCAAAGGCAAAAAGATTCTCATTAACCCTACAGAATCCCCTGTTATATTAAAAGGCAATGATGTTTTGAATAAACCTCTGCCAGTTATAACAAAATTGAAGGATGCGAGAAATATAGAAAAGGTTGAGTCCTCATTTAAGCCTGAAGAAAATGTTGAATCATCATCAATAAGTTCTGGGGAGAGCATACCAGATAGAGATTCAGATTCTGACTATAGGGATGCTAAAGACAAATCAGGTTCATTCAGATTAAAGAAGACTAAACTGAAACCAAGAATTTTAAAGTCTGCACAATCTGCCAGAGCTTCTAGATTAGAACATAAAGCAGCACCTAAAGTGAGAGCAACTAAGAATATAATAAAGAAAGAACATAAAGAGCGGACTCCTCAACAAAAACCTAAAGTTGAAATAAAAGATGACAATATTGACCTGGAAACTATTTTACCAAGTAATAAAATATCAACTGTTGATATAACACCAAAAGAAATAAGTAAAGTGGTTGTGAAACCAACTCCAAAGCCTGTTAAAAAAGAAAAGAAGACACCAGCCCATGTTACTGCTTTGTTATCTGACATGACTTCATTATTTTCAACCCCTGATGTAATCAGAAGAGTATCAACAGATAACAAAACACCAGCTAAGGATGTGCTACCTAGTGATAAAAAAACACAAAATACTCCCAAACAAGATGTAGCTGAGGCTAAAGTTTCAGATACACCTAAACCAGTTGACAATATAGAGAAATCAAAGCAATTGGTTACTCCGAAAACACAGTTAAAGCATAAAGAAAAGATAAATCCAAGTGAAAAGATCACTAAATCATATGATCCTATCCCACAGCTTGATGAAGTAAGCTTAGCTCAAATATTGGAAGATACTAGCAGTATACCAACTAACACAGTTAAGAGTCAACCAACAATTACAACTGCAAACTCTATGGTCAGCCCAGGCCTTGCAGGCCCATTGTCACCCACATTAGATCTTCTAGCTGGCTTACAACCTGAAGAGGAAGGACTAACTGAAGATTTGTTGATGCATGTTGCCCAACTAGTACAAAGCTCTGAAAACTTACAAGAAGTTATTGATAAGCAAGTATTAGGTAAAGTGGATTCGGTGACTATCAAAACACCTGTGCAGTCGCCATTTCAACAGGCACATGCCTCAAGTAATCTGTACACTCAAACTCTTTCAAAAACTGTCCCGAAGAACATTGCTCCAAGAAAAGATCCAATAGAAATAGTGCGACGAGATGGTCGCGTCATAACATTACCTCCTATTGAGGCACCTGCAACACGCTCCTCAAAACGAAAGATACAGATGGAAACATCAACCACCAATGACCTTAGTCCTGTGACATTGGCGCCCGTGTCTCCTGTACCAACTACACCAGAACCACAGGTACAGGCAGTTTCAAAACAATATGTCAACAAGAAACTTACAAATAAGAAGCAAGATATTTTACTTCAAACTAATCTTATGGACAAGATATCTGCAGAATCTCAGGAGAGTTGGAATTCTGAAGATGATCCTAATAGGTAATGATTGTGTGAAAATCTTTTGATATACATTATCTTACGGCAAATATGTCAGGCCAAGGGCAAAAGTATGACAGACTTATTTTTTATTTTATTAGACTAGACTTACTGAAGAATCCATATGGGGCAGGAATAACATTGACTAAACATGGGTACACTCATTGTACATACCTTACCCTACTCTTGTGGTTGTGTACTGTTATCATTATTCCACTATGAAATATAGTGGAATAATACTGTATAGTACAATAGCACAACATATTTTGAACATGAAGCAAATATATTTTACAGAATTGGTACTGACCGGTAGCTAGTCAATTCTTCCGTACAAACTGAGATGATTGTGGGCTCCTTTTCTCCGCACTTAGCCCGTTGAATGTCGGCCATTGTGCGTTACAAACTGAGATAACTGAGTATTTACTAAGTTTATGTTAATAACAAAATAGTAAATATCCATAATCTCACCAAATCTGGCATTTGGCTTCCAAACAAGAGATTTTAGTTTGATTCCCACATTCAAATATTGTGTCACAAAAACAAACTTTATTTTGTATTCACAAGTACAAAAGATACTCAAAACGAAAGTAGACAACCGGTAGGTTATATCCAGAATAAATATCCAGAATAGATATTATATTGGAGTTTATTGGAGATACTCATGGAGCTACTATTGCCACCAGTCTAATGTCAATGCTCCCTGCAATGTATATAACTATCCTAAAAGAAATATAAAATGTATAATATATTTCAGGTTGTGGTGCATTTGTAAGCAACCTCACAATAATCGCTTCATGATATGTTGCGATAGCTGCGAGGACTGGTTCCATGGTAAGTGTGTGAATATCACTAAAGCCATGGGACAACAAATGGAGGAACAGGGTATCGAGTGGCGATGTCCGAACTGTATCAAGAAAGCAAAAGGTCCATCTAAAACTAACAGTAAAGTAAGTAACGTTGCAATCATGCCTGATTGGATTTCCCATGAGCAACATCTCAGGAACTACCCGAATTTTCTTGAATGTGAAGAGTTTTTGGGTAATCTGCTCTGTACAGTCGGCCTTGTCTTTTTTTCTAAGCATGAATATCTATTTCCCTGTTTGTTAAAAAATTACACATACAAATTTTCGTCTATTACTTTTCCCTCTTTAGGAATTTCATTTCTTTCTTTGAGCATAACTATTTTATTTAAGGAACTCATGTGCAAAATTTTATGTTTATATAGGCCCAGCAGTTTAGGCTGGGCGTATTTAGTAGAAACTTTTATATGTGGGTACCTCTAAGGGGTACCTAGTATCGTATCCTAGTGTAGGTATTCTGATATTGTTGTTACAGAATAGGCCAGTTCCTACTCGTGAATTAAGTGAAATGCTACCACCACCCTCCATGAATTCCAAAAACAGCATTAAGGTTACATAATATTATAATATTTATAAATTATATTATTTCTGTAATCTCCGAAGGGGTAGGTAGAGGTGTAACCAGTACACCCACATTTCGTCGAGCGTAACTCCGTCCCACGATGTGATAGGGGCGAGCCTATCGCCATACCGGACACAAATTCCAAACTCCGGTTAATACTAATAAATTTTCGTAATTGAAAAACCCAATACCACTTTACCCGACCCGGGGATCGAACCCGAGACCTGAGCGTTGGCCTCAATCGTAACGCGTACGCATTACGACTGCGCCACCGAGGCAGTGAAAGTTTTTTGGATTCGGATTGATTTCGGAAAACATGATTTTAGAAACAACATTGTTATCTCTTAGGATGTGTATATTTTAGCGAATGACGAATGTGCCCCGAAAGCGCTTTATTCGTGTAGGTACTGCAAGTGTTACCGATATTCATTATATTATCTTTCATTACATCACGAAGAAATGCGTTATAAATATTTACAGTACCTCTGTTAAAGTAACAAGTACAATATCTTGTAATCTAGACACTTAAAATATAAATAGGGCACATACATACCTATTGTACATATTCATAAATATTAATTTTAAAATCTTTTAACAATCAGACTGCAGTAACACAACCGAAGAAAAGTGAGAGCGAAAGCATGGTAAGTGAGTTAGCAACACCTCCTAAAGATTCCCCATCAAAGACGAGCTGTATTGTATGCAAGAAACCAGCCCGCGCAAGTAGCATATACTGTAGTGATACTTGCATACTGAAACACGCTCAGGACTCACTCGGAAACCAATCTACCAACAAACCTGATGCCGAATCTGGCAAGCCACAAGAGAAACAAAAGTCTGAATCTAGGGTATGTAGTGGACTTTTGCTTATTTAGATAACAGTTGTGTGAAACAGTCATCATCAATTTGACATTTACAGGTTATTGTGTATGAGAGAAAGTCTGGCAGACTATTGGCTGGACCAAATGCTCCAACTGCCGAAAATTTAAAAGCATGGTTACAAAAAAATCCCACATTTGAAGTAGTTCGTCCTGGAACTCTTAGTACAATAAAACCACATGCGACTAAAAAAAAGTTAATTAATGAACCAAATAAGATACAAACTACACTTAACTTTGAAAGAATACCCAAGAAAACCGTAGAGCCATCCACATCAGCTAAGCCAAGCGCAGGAGAAATAAAAGAAAGACCTATTAAACTTCACTTGCCACCACAAAAACAAGAGACTCCTAAAACGCCTCCTCCTAAAACGCCAGTCACTCCGAAGTATCAACAAATACAGATCATAGAAACGCCAAAAGCTAGCACATCTAATGCAAGGACAGTCAGTGAACCTCGGAAACCAGCTCGAACTACACTAAATAGAACCCCGTCGGTCCCAGATAAGGTGAGTTCTCTGTACTTAGTTATATTATATGTTATCAACAACTACATAATGCGACGGTACAATTTATAGAATACTTCGCATTTTATAAAATGTCTAAATTAATCAGGTAATGTAATATATCATTTATTCCAATCTTTATCTAGGCTTTCTATACAATACCTACAATATTTATACAATGTCTAGGCAATATGTCTGATAGAAAGGTAAACTATTGGGTGCGATCTAGTTACGGGGATTTTTACATTTTGGGACAAAAAAGATGTCTCAGGTAGAATCTTGTTTTCCGATCACTACCATTCCACTGTTAATGCTAGGTAATGTACAAACATCCAAATTCATAAACTCACAAACATCCAAATCAACATTATTATCTGTTGCCGGCATATGCTGAACGGCCGGCTGAACTATGTGGATCAAGTTAGGTTTTGGGATGTTAACTGTGAAAATTAATATTTGAGTTGAAAGAGTCAAGGCGCGGGAACAGACGGCGCGGCGTCAATATGTAATCATTTAATTACTAGTTATACCTTGGTTTGTATACAAACTTTAACGTGAGATTTGTTTAAATTTATCTAAAATAACGCTTGATCTATCAATATGAATCGTAATGGTGTATCAAGAAATGAAATTCTTTTTCAAATTCAGTGTCCGTCGTGTTTAGTCACAAAATAAAAAAAAACCCGGTTTTAGATACTAACCAAACTGTTTTATGCATCACCTAATGACGCCTGGTATTGTATAATATGACTAGGTATTATATACAATGACTGGATTATATATTGTTGGTAACTTTTATAAAGATCCAATTCAAGTATTATTTTATTTCATGTATGCATTGAAGATATACCTATAGGCTATTTACTAGGTGGTAGGTTTCTCGTTTTCGGAAATCCGTCTAGGTACCATTGCATTGTTTTATTACGCCCACAAGCAGCAGTGTCTTAGCAACACTGTGATCCAGATTGAAGGACATTGAAGCCAATTAAATTACTAGGCATTATGAGACTTAAAAATCTATGTTGCTACTCTTTAAGGGGTCTTTATGTTGTGACGCTTAGCATCAGGCTAGCGACGCGCACGCATCATGATTCAGGCTTATAAAAAAAGCTCAGTGAACAATGCTACAACAAGTACAAAATAGCGTTGTTTCATGTTCTATGTGTCTTCCCAATTTATCTTATCTCAATCCGACCCTAAGCACGTGTTTTCTACAAGATAATTATACCGTACCGCTTTGTTTGATTTGCGATTAAGATGAAAATAGAACATTTTTCCACCGAGTATTGTTAAAAAGAAAGCAGCTTGATCATGGATGTTTCGTTATATTTTACACTAAACCTAGTCACATTAACATAGTTCATAAATAAGTGTTTTACATTAGCACGTCTATGTCGAGACGTATTGTTATATTACTAAAACAAGGTGTAAACACGTATACAGTATCACGTCATTTATTGGATGATGTCATCGTAGGGTACACATGCTTGTATGGGCATCAGTTTTCCCGCCTATTTTACAACCGAATCATGTCGCACTCGCAAAACAAAAGTTACGTGATTTTAGTTTATGATGTCCCTGAAATGTGCGGAAATTTACTAGCCGTCATATGGCGTTACTGTAGTCACAAATTATCAGTACACAGTCTATATGCGGTGCGAATAGAACTATCGATATTGCAAAATATATTTCGCAAATATATTACAACGTGCGAATAATTGTCATTCTAAAAAAAATGTGTCTACAGTATTCAACATAGTTATAAACAGGTTTGTGGGTGCTTATTGCATTTTACGGATAATATTAAATGAATTATTAGAATAAGTATTACAATTATTATAAGAAACAGAAATGAAAATGAAATTTAGGTTTTCACAATAATTAAATCCACTGTTAAAAATATTAATGACAACATTATGAGTATTTGTAAAATTAAGCAATTAATTTTACAATGACACCAACAGCCTTGTATATGTTTGCATTGTTATAAATATTATATTTCAGACTCCTCCAGCTACACCATCTACATCGCGTAGAAAAGAATCATCAGAAAACAGGACCAAAATGAATACAGAAGAATCTATAAGAGACAATGTGAGGAAATCATTACAAGAGCAAATGGGAATTCGAATGGCGGAATACGATGGTCCCAAGTTTAGTGAAGATGATATTCAACAATTCGCTTTTGAGACGGAAGATGAGTTGCACGATTTATTCCGCGACGTGGGCATGAAATATAAGGCGAAATACAGATCACTTATGTTCAATATTAAAGATCGTAAAAATCTCACTCTGTGGGAGAAGATCTGTGATAAATCCATAACTCCTAAACAATTAGTAAGTATGTCTTAAGTTCAATCTGATACATATGTATTTTTTTGAATTTGTTTGTAATAAATATTGCCTAACTTAACCATTAAAAACTCCCAATTTCAATTAGAAAAACATCTGTAATGTTTAAACAGCTAAACAAATTATATTGTAACATAAATAGGAAGCATCCCTTTTAAATCGGTTCACTTGTTTAGGCGCTACAATGCCACAGACAGATACATACTCTGAGACAAAGGGATCAAACATATAACACCCCTCTTTTTTGTCAGAGTTTAAAAAATGTATAAACTCATATAAAAGTCTTAATTATTTCCATTATATCATAGGTAAGGCTATCACCAGAAGAGTTAGCAAGTCAAGAATTAGCACAATGGAGAGACAAAGAAGCCAAACATCAGTTGGAATTGATAAAGAAATCTGAACTAGACCTATTAGCAGCTAGCAAAACATATGTTCTTAAAACACATAAAGGAGAAGAAGTATGACTTAAAATAATTTTGTAAAACCAATTTCTAATGCTATGTGGGGAAGTTATTAACAATTAATTTTAATTGTAGGTCATGGAAACTAAAGAGTCTGTATCAACAGAGCTAGATCCCAATGTTCCAGTAGAGGATGTGGTGTCTGTTTTAAATGATGCTATTAATGACGAACCACCGAAAGAGAAAGAAAGCTCACCTGACACGTAAGTACTTTTTTATTATGGTGATCGCTTTTCTATGTATTGTATGTTATGTGTCATTATGTAGTCGTAATACTAATAATTCATGTTTATTTTATAGCAGTACACATAAATCAAATGTCGATAAAAAGAGCAGTAGTAGTCGGAAAAGAGAAAGAGATAACAGTCCTAGTTCAAGTAAGAAAAGCAGACGAGACTCCAAAAGAGATTCTAACAGGAACTCTCGGTCTTCAAGAAGAAGAAAGTCTCAATCACACGAAAGAGAATCAAAGGAAACGCAACGGCGATCGACGCGCAAATCAGACAAAAAATCTACGCGGTCGAGGTCTTCATCAAGAGATAGGACTAAGATGGAGTCTAAAGAAAAATCTGATTCTAGTGAGAGGACAAGGCGAAGATCGAGGTCGAGAGAAAAATCAAGAAAGCGGTCGAAATCTCGTGCCCACTCAAGGTCTAATTCAAAAGGAAGAGAAAGATCAAGGTCCCGAGGACGGTCAAAACGCCGCTCACATTCAAGGGACAATTCCAAAAGGCATGCATCTCGCTCTAAGCATACTAATAGTTCCGATGATAAGTTCAAACAACGTTCAAGATCTCAAGATAATACATACAATAAATCTAAAAATGAGTAAGTAATACTCAAAATGTTTTTCACTTGTTACTATTGTATACATATTACTGATATCTGTTTAATGCTTTGTTACAGTTCTACAGATTCAGAATCATTGGAGAGGCCTAAGTCCGCTATGTTAAAAGAACAACATCCCGAATATGATCCACATGAACCGATGATCACTTCTGCGTTTTCTGAAGAGGATCTTAGGAAGTCCAGAGAAGACATGTATGATGAAACCTACAAGAATGAAATAGATGGTGGCTCAGATTATGACCCCTCGAAAACATTTTCAATTGACGCTGATTTAGTTTCGCCTGATATGGCATACAATAAAATCCAAGAAAAAGTATCAGGTAGGCGTAGGGGTGACATTGTTATACAATATTTCTATAATATTGTTTGAATATTATGATTATGACGCTGTGTTTGTTTTTTATTAGAAGCTGAAAGCGATCAAGAGCCGACGAGTACAGTCGACACTTCTGCTGCAACAGTGTGGAATGGCTGCATTAATATGGTTGACGTGGCTAGGTTTTATGTCGCCGCTCACGAAGTATGTTATGGATACTTTAAACAATACTATCTTTATTTTACGTATTTTATTGTCTTCCTTTCCAATACTACAATAATCTTTGTTTACAGGTGTCGGGAAGTTCGATCGATTTAGAAGAAGATCTCACTACGGAATTAGATATTGTCGGTAGGATAAATCCTGACACAGTGTGGGATTATATAGGAAAAATGAAAAAGGCTAATAATAAAGACATAGTCATTTTGCGACTACAAGCCGCAAACGACGAGGAAAAGATGCAATATATTGCATTGTATAGTTATCTTAGTAGTCGCAACAGGTTCGTATATTCTCTGTAATCTGTAGCCCAAATGCGAGTTTTTAGATAGCTGTCACATAGTTCGTATACGAGAAATATGTATGAAGCTAATATGTTTCCAATACTTTGTCCTAGGGGCGGTGTACGGGTCTGCATAGTACATATTTTAATACGAATTCTGTCTACAGCTATAGAATTATCGATATCACATTGTGAAACTTGCTTCACTCATTTATTTCCTTTACGATTATTTAAGTGTCTTAAATCCGATTAAACATACATTGGTCGTATTTTAGGCTAGGAGTGGTTAAGGTATCAAGTACTACGACAGTGAAAGACTTTTACATCGTACCACTACCGGCCAACACTACTTTACCATCCGTTTTACTACCGCTCGACGGTCCAGGCATCGGAGAAGTGAAAACCCACCTCTTACTCGCTATCGTCATTCGGCAAAGAAAGAGACGTATGGCCCGACACATTCCTAAAGACGTTATTCCAGCAAAGGTCAGTTTATCGGACGAAAGAAATATATAAAATCTAAATAAATATATTTTACGTTGTTCCATTATTTTATATCCATAAGATGAATCATGAGTGTGGAGGAATGACTATTATAAGTAAATTCCATAGTTATAATTGATTTGTAAATAAATTGCGCTACTTCATGTGTTTTATTTTGTCGTAATAGCTTGTAAATAACAGAGCGTAAAATATTTTTGTGGAAAGTCCACAGTATAATTCCTCAACTGATATAACGAGATATGTAAATAGGTAAATATGACAAAACTTGAAACATCTGTACATAAATCAAATATGAGGGTAGTTAGTGGTATAAATAAAAGTATTGACATTTAAATTATTGATTGTCCTATTACAAGATATATGTTTAACAATTTGTGTTTTATTTATGGTGTACCGCCTGACGCCTCGTTGTCCGTGTTTTGTAAAGTGTTGTGTTGTAATGTTAGGTCTCACGCGAGAGTCAGAAGCGTTCGTACACTCCGCCGATGTTGGGCCGGAGATCGTACACGCCGCCGACATCTCCGACATCGCTGACATCGCTGACATCCCTGCCTTCGCTGCCATCGGCAACATCGCCGCGACGTCGCGCTCCACTGCCCATGCCTACGTACATGTCGCCTGCTCTATCTACTACTGTTAAGGATAAAATCGCTGCTTCTTTGGGTACTTTCTTTTATATGTAAATATGCATGCTTTAATTTCCTTTTACGATGGTTATCAATATTAACTAATACTATCATCACCTCTGTATTAAACTGTCCTCTACTAATAAGAGAGATTATGGATTATGGTCATTCCCTATATTCTATTTACAGATAAATTTGCTTACAATCTTATACTGTTTTGACAGGTTTTCCATACAAAATATGTTAATGATTTCCTGCTAGTAGGCAAATAAACAGTAAACAGTCGGTAAACAGAATATTGGGACCGGCTATTAGTCAACCAAGATCGCCGGATTGGTACACTTACTCAATAATGATAAAAATACGTTATAGAATGTATGGTGTCAGATTTTTATCAAAACTGGAAAATATACGAATAATAACTGAAAATGAAAATGTCGTATTGCAGCGTGCGCTGACGACGATGAGGCGTACAGTCCTGGCTCGTCGAGTAGCGGCAGTGGTTCCAACTCGCACGTACAATCCGGCTCCACTTCAAACTCTTTGCGATCAAAAATGGAAGAACTCAACAGACAGATCGAGGAGCAGAAACAGCAAATACGTAAAATGGCACAGGCGAATACTTCCCCAGCTAAGGTAACTTTTTTATGGTATGCTTTTGTATAATCCCTCTTTAAATTACAGGTACTGTCGAAATTGGCAAATTAATAACCAAACGGATATTAACCCCCTCACTCCAGACATCAATTAAACTGAGGGTGAATGAACGCATCCAAATCGATCCATTCGTTTACGTGCTACAAAGCCACAGATAGATACATACACATACTACAGACAAAGGGGTGAAACTAATAACCACCCTTAATACCAGAAGAATCATAACATTGGATAATATCGGTTTAACCGTGTTTTAGGTAGGCAGCAATTTAATTTTCCTGACTGCTATGGGCCTTGTTGTTAAGCTCAGAAACAAATCAACTTATAAAATTGACATCGACATCAAGCCGAAATAACGTCTGGCAGAAAGAATAAACCTGAATTTAAATTCTGCAACATATTCTCATATTGTTATTTATATAAAAAAATGTATGACGTGTGTTCATCTTCAATCGTTAATCCGATTGTGTTGATATTATGTACAGTTGTTTTTGGCACTTGCGTGAAGGTTTCTGACAGAAAAAGCGTTTTTCGTAAAAAGCGATAAGCGGATGGTGCGTTAATTTAATGAATTTGTTTGATCAGGACGAGGCTTACTCGCCGTCGCGTCCGATGACTCCGCCTGGTGATGGTGATGGCGACGGTGGTGGTAGTGGTGGTGGTGGTGGGGGGTCAGTACCGTTGTCTCACATCGCGTTGCCGTCTAACCTGCAAGAGATCCTCGCCACCATCAAGCAACGGTCGGAGAGTTCTGCCGTGGACGTCGACATGCGCTCGATGCCTACAATGCCCACGATGCCGCCGTTGCCCTAATTTAGACTCAACTTACTTTTGTTTTCGGTTGCGAGCACGATATTGTTTTCTATAATGTGCCAATATTTGACGCATTTAATTTGCTTAATGTTTGGTCAGATTTCACCGGTTGATGCATATGATTTTCTTTTTCTACTTTTGTAGTCCGATCATATTGTATTATAAGTTTATGAGTTCAGTAATAATATGTAATTGTGTGGAAATTGAGTTATATGTGATACACAGAAACTGTGTAGTGCTTTATTTGTTTTTGTGCAATAAGTGAATGTCTCTATTAACCCTATAGAGGGGCAGACAAATAAGAGTTTGAGAAATATTTTGTTAACTATGAAATGTTTTGATTGTAGTGTGACTATTTGTATATACTTAAACATTATTTAATGAATTTTTTAATATTGTTAGTGTACAAAAAATAATAGAAATATATCAATAGCTTTACTTAAATTCTATTTTACACTTGTAATGTTTTAACTATAAGGTATGTAGATACGATGAAATAAAAATGTTTTAAATATGGTTACTTTTATTACATATCATCATCGTACAAAGACTTTCTGGATTTGGATTTTTTGTCTTTGATGAAATATTCAGATTTTCGTCCTAAATTACTTTTTCTGAAATTCTTAAATACTGCCTCTTGTAAAATTTGATTATTTTTTAACTTTTTCTGCATGGCTAATATTTTAGTCTCCATGAGTTTCCTTCTTGGAATATGTTGTAGCGCATATTCCCAATCACTTGTGCTCTTCAAGTCTAAAAGAATCGGGATCATGTGATTTATGTTCAAGTTCTTTTTTGAGCCAGGTGCCCATTCCAAATACCTGTCCAGTGGTAATTTGGCCATTTTTATGTTGTCTTTCTTTGCTTTTGCCAGAGAAATTGGTTCATTATTCATCTGAAGAAAGAAAATATTTGAATGTTAATAAAAGTTCTAGTGCATTTGCTGTTATCCATTGGATTCCTATTTTCTAATTTTATATGAGACCGCCATCGAAATAAACCCTTTCTAATTTATAAAAATCATCCAAATACAAATAGATGAATTTAGAATTTTTTGAGGTAAGTTAAAAAATGCTATTTTGCTAAAAACAAATATTACCTACCTGCTATTGTCAATATATCAGCGTCTAGATTGGAATAGCTTTGTCATGTATTTTGACGATGCTAGATATTATGGATAAGTCCTATCCTGTTTGTAACATTTCAAGCGTTTTAGTAACTAAGTAAAGTTAGAGGCAAATTGAATAAGATATGCATTATGCCTTGCATATCTACGTTGTGTACGTGGGCTCATCTCTGCCTTAAATCCGGAAACCCCACTCACCACACGTATTTTTCACGCACGATCGATTATCGATTTCTTGATTACAATTTAGCAATTTTTATACAGTGTTATTATAAAGTGTTTCTTTTCGAGAAAATAAAAAGCAATGTTTCTTTTTAAATTTCGGATAACTTTCACAGTTAGTAACCAAAGGCTTAAACTATAGACGAGCTGTTTAGAAGTAAAATTGCGCCGCAAACGCGACCGACGGGATGACATCTAGGCGGGTGAGCGGGAGAGGTGCTACTGCAGTGAATAACCGAATTCTAGTTGTGCTAAAATTGCTCTTGTGGCTTTGTCGCGGGCGACTAAAGGCTGAGTATGGCAGAGGCAGGAAAAGCGAGAATGAGAGAATATATATATATACCTTATCCACCATACATCCAACAATGTACACAGCATCATGATCAAAATGTGTCAATTCTTCCCGACAGTGTGGAGTGAGGTATACCAATTTTTCCTTTGGAAAAATATCCAAATAACTCTGTGTGCTGATATTCATAGGAAACCATGGCTCATCAATGGAGGGTATATTTTTTTTCAACTGTTTCATGAATTCGCCTTGTGGGTTAACATTACACATGTATAAATTGAAAGGATCTTTGTGTGTTCTGTTATCACCAAAAACATATGTCATTTGTTTTGCAGCATTAATATTTTCCCGCCATACCATGTGTTCTTCATATGAGCAATCTACTACCACGGGTTGACCATGCATCATTGCTTGCAATGCCCTAAAACAATGGTAGCCAAGTATATAATATACAGTATATATAAATTAATTAATCTAGGGATATAGAGCCATTTTTCCCAACCTCAAGAGACATCTAACAGCAATGTCTTAACTGTTCAGGCATTTTTTATTATACTAAAGTTAATTGCAAATTTTCATATTCTATTAGAGCAATAAAATCACTTACAAGTGTAAACAAACAATCATCTCAATGATAGCTAGATACAATCATTTGTTCAAACAAAAGTTGTTGCGACAGAGACTAACAGAGTTGCCTTTCACTATATGCAACATAATAAGTTATGGCTTTGTTGTTGGTGAAAATTAACAATTGTAACATATTATGCCAATATGAGTTAGTAGTATATTTTAACATGTTTATTGTTATTTGTATAATCCAGTTACCTGTAGTTATCAAACATGTTTATTGACTGGTCACGGATTCTTAAAAATAATGATTGATAGCTAATACCATATAAAATATCGTCTGGGTATTCTTTCTCTGGTTCTAATATTTTATTTTCCCATTCTTTTCTTCTAGCTTCTTTTTTAGCCTGCATAAAAACCAAATTATAAATTTAGTACCTATTCTAAATGAATGAAATAAAAATGTTTTGAATTACTTTAGTATAGTTTAATAATAAAGTGTATTCTTAAATTTCAAAGAAAAATTATATTGCCATATAATTAGAACTAAAGTGGTACATAGAGCATGAATGGGCCAGCTTGACCTGGTTTAACAACCACTGACATTAGGTGGCCTACTTGTTCATTTGACGGCATATGCTATAAAAAAAGAATAGATCTAGAAATAAGGTATGAATGTAAAAGGTCTCTCAAATGCAAGGCCAACTTAGGTACCACTGCTTTGTCTATTTCTGCCGCCAAGCAGCAGTGTGTAAATATTGTGTTCCGGTTTGAAGGACATTGAAGTCAGTGAAATTACTGGGCATTATGAGACAACACCTTACGTCTCAGTGAGAGCGCAGTTCAGTGTCATGCAGTTTTTCATAATTCAAAGTTCTGGGGGGTATTATTGATTCTGTTTATGGGCAGGTGTGATGGTTACCATTAGGCAAACAACTTGCTTGTCTCATCATCTAAAGCTAATAAAATAAAAATAAAAACGGGCCATGCACCCATTTGTATTTAATTTCATTAGACAACCCATCTCTTCACGTCTATAACTGAGAGAAGTAACCTTTTGATTTTCCCTCGTTTTTTCATTTTTCCACAAATAAGTCAGGTAAGTACTTCTTTGGTTTTTACTGGTCAGTTTAAGTAGATGTGTCCACTGCTCGATATTCAATGATTCTGGTGCACAGCGACCATCCTGTCGCATAACTTCTACTTCCAGCATAAGTATCCTTAATTTTTTTTCGAGGGTTTCGTCACCATTGCATATTGTGTTAACGATTGTATCTACGCGAAGGAAATTAAAACTTTTGGTTA
The DNA here is from genome assembly GCA_905332985.1 of Mimas tiliae. Lineage (NCBI taxonomy): Eukaryota > Metazoa > Arthropoda > Insecta > Lepidoptera > Sphingidae > Mimas > Mimas tiliae. The sequence continues at coordinate 8,007,341 of HG995240.1, read as the reverse complement.
ACCTAAAATAATGTTATTTTAAACAAGAATAAGTACCCCTCTTCAGAGTGGTTGACGTCAGAGGGGGTAAGTGGCTGGCGGCCGGTCTTAAAAACCACAAGCCAAATCTTTTCTGTAACATGTGTCAAAAAGTATGTTGCGCCAACCCCACTGAGAGTGCGATAAGGGCAGGTGGAAAAAAAAGAAGAAACAAGATTATGTACATAAGCTGTACATTACCTGATATATCTTCTTCTGCAACAGAATAATATCGAGTATTGTGTGCACCTGAAGGCCAATGTTTAATTTGCATTACACGCTGAATACACGATATTACTTCCCGTGACTTCCGTAAATGAGTTATAACAGATCTAATGCAATGCATTTCGGTATCGCTTCTAAAGAAAAAGGTATGTTAAAATCAATCAAAGCAGAAGTCAGCCTAAAAATCAGAAACAAAACAAAACCAGTAGTGTTGAGTAGGACATGCAAGAGGCATTACATTTGACCTGTAGGCCGTACATGACTTTTTTTGTTGTTGCATGTACTGCTTCAAATTATATGTCACTTTCAATCATGGAGATAATATGTACTACGTACAATAGTACAAATAATAACTCTATGCTTTCAATACGCCTCACTTCATTTGAAGTGTTTTCTTGTACCGGCTCAGTACAAAAAAGAGGATACTCTTAAAAATTCATCCACTCATAAATTGATTGATACATTTTTTTATTGGTTTGAATGGAACTGGTTTCAATCTGTGTGCTTTTCTAAAGCTTTTATTGTAAATTAATATCATTTTTTATCTGGTCACACTGTTTTATAACCTTTAATGACATAAACCTAACAGTGAACCTAAGTCCTAACCCACTATCTAACCTATATTGACTTGGTCTTTCTAAGACTTCGTGTGCCTTAAAGCTTCTGCCTCCTTGCATTACATTTCTTTACATAAACTATGGCGATCACAAATGTGTTACGTCGCACATTAATAAATGGTACTCTTTATTCTGCTGCTGCGCTTCGCTACGCTTCCACTCAGCCTGAGAAAAAAGTATTTTTCGATGTAACCGCAGACGGAGAACCACTTGGACGAATCGTTATGAAGCTCAACACTGAAGAAGTTCCCAAAACAGCTGAAAATTTTAGAGCGTTATGCACTGGTGAGAAAGGATTCGGCTACAAAGGTTCCTCGTTTCATAGAATAATCCCTGATTTTATGTGTCAAGGCGGAGATTTCACTAATCACAATGGTACTGGCGGAAGGTCTATTTATGGCCGTATGTTCCAAGATGAAAACTTCAAGTTGAGGCACACGGGTCCCGGAACTTTGTCGATGGCCAATGCTGGACCTAACACTAATGGATCACAATTTTTCATTACAACTATTCCTACACCATGGCTTGATAAAAAACATGTTGTATTTGGATCTGTAGTTGAAGGAATGGATATTGTTCGCAAAATGGAAGGACTGGGGTCTAAAACCGGAAAACCTTCAAAGAAGGTTGTTATTGCTGAATGTGGTGAGTTAAGTGAGAACTAAATCTACAACAGTTTGGTAGTTGTAGTAGTGGTAGTTTGTTTTAGTTAGTGTAGTGTAGTGAGTATAACATTTTGCAATATTATAATAAAAATGCTTACTAATATTAGTGTAAACATTTGTTTAGTAGTGAATAAAGTTACAGAACATTTTAAAACTTCAGGTAACTGTGATGAGCAAGATACATAATTTGAATATGGTGAAATTATGTGCATTTTGTAAAGTGCTAACTGTTAAGCTTGAAATATGTATGTAAGGTATAAAATAAAAGTTATTATATAAAATAAGTATGCAATTTTATTATTCACTAAATGCAACAAATTAGGAGTCACTATTATCAAATTTGTCTGTGTGATTGACATAACAACATTTCAATTACATACATCTAAGTCAGTAAAGTCTTAAGACCTATTGTAGTAATAAGGCATTTTTTTTAAGATAAAACACTCTTCCATATGAAACTATTAACCTCTCTTAACATATATGTGAAACATTTACACAGACAATTTCATTCCTTGTCTTTTTTCTTGAGTGTATCTGTGATACATATATTGCTTTAAAATATGTGTTCATTATATTCTAAAATAATAATGTTACATTAATAATTGAGTTTCATTCATTCAAATGAGCAGCCTGAGAATTGACAATTTTAATTTATAAAAATATAATTTGTAAACAGACCTAAATAGGTGGGTTATGGTTGAAATTTTTATTTTTGCTTATTTGGCCCTCAGTCTAATCCAATATACACACACACCAAATATACATCATTCAGCTGCTCTATAATAATTTGAAGATTCATAGATCCAAGCATGTAGCCAAATTGTATTTTATACTATTAGTTAAATACAGACATCTAAATGTGTAGGAAACAACATTTGCATATGTCATCATAATACATAATAAAACTAGAGTTGCAAAAATAAATATTTACAAAATAATATTGTATTAGGCAAAACAAAATATAAGTCCATTACACACATTACTGTCACAAGTTATTTTGAGATCATAATAAATATAGAATTATTTTAAAGCAGGAGATTAACAATTTGGTACACATGATGATAACAGATTTATGCAATTTGTGACTGGAAACAAAAATCATAACAATAGGAATGTTAATATTGATACTTATAATCACAATATACTATTACTTGGTTAGAAATATACATACATGCAAAATAGCTTGGTCGACCTGATGTTAGTACCATATTAACTATTGTTTTTAGACTAAAGGGTGACAAAAGACAGACAAGGCAGGTGAGATGACTAACTTTAATCCAGCCAAGTTTTTATGCATATTGTATAATTGTGGCAAGCCTCTTGTAACACAGAGGTACTGGATTTGTGCCGGCAGACAACTTAGAATGTTAATAATTTTATAAGTAATACAATAGACATTGGCCTGATTTAATTATATGCCAATCTAGCCAGTCCTTTAACACAATAATTATGCATTTATCCATTGAATACATATTATTAAGAACTTGTTTCAATTAGGAAAGCAGTGTGTTGGTAACTTTATTATTTCCAGACAGTGTATTCTAAAAGCTAGGATAATATGGATGTGTGCTTGACCATTGTTATGCTTATTTGTCTGTTCATGTAAGTACATTATTAATTATTTTAGACAGCAGAGGCAGACTGGCACAAACGCATCTCTCTGCATATTTATATATATTGAAGCCCACAAACTCCATTTTCAAGAACAACATTTAAGTGAGCTCTGTTATATGTAGATTTCTGTATATTATGTAATTGGTCCATTTTTGTTTAGCACCTAAAACAGAACAATTATTACATATACAGAAAGAGCCCCATGCCCTATGGACACTATGAAACTTCAGTGTTTGTGAATATGGCTGTAATTCACTCTGTGGGTAAACAGGAAACATAATTGGCATCTATTACTTTGTCAATGGCACTGCACTAAAATTGTGTGAGAATATTCTTAAAGGTGTAAATTATCCTGCTATATTAATCAGGCACAAAATTGATATTCCCTTACATAGAAGGTGTGTTTATCAATTATCTACTTCTGTGATATTACAACCTCAGACTAATAAAGTAACATCTAAAACCTACTCATCTATTTATTTGTGATTTTGTAAAATTGTTTATTCCTTAGTGAAATGCATGCACTAATATGTGTAACAATAATTGTTGCTTAGATGAACACATGAACAAAGTAGTGTTTACATGGTTAAAATAATTGAATCTGTGGATTTAAATTAATATTTGTTCATATTGTAACCAAATGTTTATATTAGATTAAGTACAATTAGACTTACTATGATGAAAAAATATAATTTATACATAGCTATAACCCCACTTGTGCACACTTTCATCATCTTTTGATGTATGCCTACATTTCCTTGGCGTATGTATTATTGAATGCAATTACGCATGTGTCAAAATTATAGAATTGAATGTCAGCTCACAGTGCATGCAGCAAATGCATGGTGATCTGAAAGGCATACATCAAAAGGACTGCAAACGAAAACGCAAGATGAAGGTGAATGCATAGAGCTTCAAGGTGTATTTTTAATGTCACGTGAGTAATTCTACAGTTAGATGGCAAACAAGAGACACATTTATGCCAATTGACTTTTATTTCAGTTGAAAATTAACTTTTTTTTAACTAGGATTATGTAAATATTCAAATTGCATCAAGCGACAAAATGTGTTTCAGAACTTTACGAAAGCATCAAACTACCCTTTAAGATATGATTTGAAATCACTCGTTTATTTTTTTACCTATATAAGTTTAGGTAAAGAAAATTAGTCTACAGAAACTTAAAACTTATTCAATTTTACTACATTATCTCACTAGATCGCTCAAAGTCGTAGAAGCGACCATTGTAATAGTTTTTCGCGGTTCACTGTCGATTTGAGATTCAAGACGAGCCTCATGGCCGGCGGCGGCGGCGCGTTGGTCGGCGGTGGTTACACTCGCGGATCCAACGGCGTCGACGCCAGGTGGTCGACGCTTCTGCCTTTCTGTATTTGCAGAGTGAGGTCGGTCGGCTCTAAAGTGATGTGGTGCGAGGAGGTGCGCTTGTGCTTGGTGTTGGGCGGCTTGAGGTCTTTGGAGCCGGTGCGACGGTGTCGCAACACGCCGCCTCCCTCGATGAGTCGCTTGCTCTCCTCGTCCGCGCAGCGCGCCAGCGGCAGCACCGTCAGGTCGAGGCTCTCCATACTGCGCAGCGCCAGGTGCCGCAGCTGGTCCAGGCTCAGGTCGCGCGAGTCGGAGCGCGAGTGCGAGTGCGGCTTCATGTCGCGCGAGGCGGAGCGTGGGAACTCACGGCGGGAGTCACGCGAGTCGCGAGAGTCGCGCGAGTCGCTGCGCACGGGCCGGTTACGTTCGCGTTCGCGCTCGCGCTCGGGCTCATCGAGCGAGTGTTGTCGCGCGCGCGGCTCCAGCTGTATGGTCTTGGAGTCGTTGCGTAGATGGCGCGAGGCGACGAGCACGCGCGAGTTCTTGGAAGGTGGCGCGGTGGTTGCGGTTGTTGTGGATGGTGTGGATGGTGTGATGGCGTGTTGGGCGCGTGAGTCCTGCGAGTACTGTGAGTCGGTGCGATGCAGCGGACGGCGCGGGTCGGCCGGCGGTTCCATCGGAGTGGTGGTCGCCGAGCTGAGTCCTGACGTCACACCCGACCGGAAACCGCTCGCGTTGTCGGCCGACGGCAACTCCTCGAATACTACCAAATAAGAATACGACATTTTTAATCTGCTTAAATCAAACCAGTGATAACGTTAATACAGTAAAATCTGTATGCTTTACGTACATTTATCCAGACTGATAATTGACCCTGCAATATCTTTGTGAGGATCGAGAGGTGGCACTGTTTCAAGATGCCGGCGGCGTCTCACGAGCCACCAGTCCGCCAAAAAGATCCCCAATGCAACTATCTTTATGCCTCCACATAGACCTACATACCTAAAAAAATATATACGATAATATTAAATGTTCTTATTAAAATATACTAGTAATAGAAAAAAATATGTTCTTACCGGTATCGGAATTGTTCAATATCATAGAGCAAGCATCGTCCTCCTTTCTGTCCATTACAGGATTGTTTCCAGAGAATGCAAGTAGAGTCGATAAGATTACCAAACAAAATTGGTGCAGGAATGTACCCAAATAGTCTGAATATCACAAACTGCATACCCAGCGCAAATGAACGTTCTTCCTCGCTCACTGATCTGCAATAAAGTATTAAATATAAATTAACATCCAGGCATATCAATAAAATTAATTTATAACTACAATTTGAAAATCCAGAATCAGTTTTTTTATCTCGTCACGGCAAAGTGGCAACACTGCACCTGATGATAAGTACAGTGTAGTCGAAATATAAAGTCAACTGTCGAGACATTGCATTTCTCGACGTGACATTCTGCAGAATTATGCTCACCTAAGCCACTGGATATACACTGGCTGAGCCCGGAACTCGACTCGGTGGAATGCGCCTTGCCGGAATTTCCCTATGTGTACGGTGGTTGTTATCCTTTCGGGTACAATTTACAAATATGTTTCATTACGAGTGGTAGAGCCACGCTGTAGACAATTTTGCCTACAGCATGAATGGGCCGGCTTGTCCGGGTCGTTACCACTGTCTCACAGAAAACCGACGTAAAGTAGCAGCTTGCTGCTGCGTTTCGTACGGTGAGTGAGATATCCGGAGGCCCAAATCCCCTCCCCTTCCTAATTCCTTAATTATCCCTTTCCTTTAAGGTCGGCAACGCGCCCATGATTCTTTTGGTATTGTGGGCGTACATGGGCGGTGGTGTTCACTTACCATCAGGTGACCCACGTGCTCGTTTGTCGGCCTATACAATAAAAACAAAAACAAAAAATAAAATAAAAAACTTTAGCTTACAAGTACAGTGAGGAGTTGACACACGTGTACAAAAGTGTATAAATATGCAAACCTGAGTACGATCATGAGCAGCGGCATCTGAGTGATGGCGACGACGAAGGTCATGAAGAAGAGCAGCACGAGGAAGGGGAAGATGGTGGTGCAGGGCGGGTTGCAGGCGCCGGCGGTCGCGACCGGCACCACCGTCACCTCGCTGCTGTACTCCGCCGCGCCGCCCGCGTGCAGCGCCGCCGCCGACGCGCCGCTCACTACAGCTGTACCCACTCCGCCCACACCACCCATTATACTGTTCCGCACGCCTGCACAAATATTAATAACTAATTATTACTTTTTTCATGGCTCGGCAAAGTGACTACGCTACCCCTGATGGTAAGTGTAGCGCAATCCAAGAATACTGTCGACCAACGATAGACACTGTATCTATCGTATATCCGCAGAATTATGCCGGTCTGCTAATTGCTTCTTCACACTCGATTTAAAGGATCCCATATTATAAGAAATAACACCCAACAGTCACACACATAGTCCTGACCTCACATTAGGTTAACTCGTATCGTGAGTATCAGGAACCACGAGGGACTTGCGGTCCCACAACACCCAGACCCGAAACAAATATTTGGATCACATAAACATTTATCTCGGTGTGGGAATCGAACCCACGGCATCTCGCTTCGCAGCCGGCTACTCGTCGGCACTGCGACATTCAATCGAATTTCGATATTCATATCGACGTTACAATGGTTATGGAGGAAAGATTGGGCAAAGGAAATTGACAGATCTCGGCTAACCGTTAACAAACTGTACCGTTAATGTTTTAACTAACTCTTGATCGCGGCTCCGCCTGCGTGAACACCCTTTTCCGTGATAAGAAGTAACATATAATTGTCTCCAGGGCCACATCTATCTCTGTACCAAAATGCATCAGCGATTTAGACGTGAAAGCGTAACAAAGAAACAAACTCACTTTCGCATTTATAATGTTAGTCAAGATTACAAACTACATAGGTTTTCGTATAAACTGCTCTGTAACAGTGTGCTTAAATCACTCAATTGCTTGTTAATTTTTATACAATAGAACAAATACAAAATAAACTACGCAACGCGTTTCATGTATTTTTTTACGAGTACCCATACTCTTCAACGTTATGTCAACTTTTATTGAACACTTTAACCATTACATTTTGGAGATTGACAGAGACAATTAATTTGTTACAAAAAAATGCATACGTATGCATTATTTTCATCATTCAACTATCGTATTCAATCAAAAAGTAGTAAAAATAATTGAGGTTAACAACTTACATGCGCAATTGGTAAAGTTGGATCGCGATGAGAAATCTTCACACCCAGCGTGGCAAGGTGAGAAATATGTCAGTCCATTGTTGCCACAAACAGGCTCCATGTCTGTTTCCGTGCACAGACACTTGAAGTTACACGCCGCGGTCAAGTTCACTTTGAATGGTTCCAAGTTGCTGTTAAGAGATCATACAATCAGTTTTTGATGCCCTTACTCTGACGTAAAATAAACATTTCTTTTGTAATAAAAAGCAAGGAGAAGCTGTAATATTAGGTGTGTTTTATAGTGAAATAAGTGAGGGAATTTTACAGGCAAAACAATAAATAGGAATACTAAACACAGTTTAAGTTGATTATTGAACATCGAAATAAGATAACTAGAACGATAACTCTCATATGAATCTGCCAAAAAATACGGCTCCACTTACTTACACATGCAAAGGTAAAATCACACGTAACAAAAATTTATGAACATGCAAAATCAACTTTATTTCATAAAACAGAATGTCTAAATAAATTAATAAATTTCTAGATTAAGATACGACGTTCTGCACCGCGCAAATTAGTCGTATCAAGTGTCCACTAGAGATTATTATGTACATACTTTTATAACCCCGCCCCCTTGCACAGAGTTTTGGTGGGGTAATTTTTTTGCTTGAGTTACGTTTCTTGTCATCTTATTTCGATGCTATTGAATATAAAAAACGTTATTCTTAGTAAAGAAATATATTATGGAGAAATGTTTTGTCCTGGGTTACCTGTTATTAGTATATGGTATGGTGGTGCCGGCCATCTTGATGTTGTCGCAGCCGAGGAAAAAGAGCAGCGCGTAGCACGAGAGGCAGACAGTGTTGGATATAAGCACAAACTGTACGGCGCCTTTCGGCCGCAACTCTAGCCGCTTCAGCAGGCATCCGCCCATGAATATGCCGATACAAGCACCGGGTATTGCGATTGCGCCTGTTATCCATACAAATATCTATCTTTATCTATACTTACTATTTACTAATATTATTTAAGTGTGTTTATTGGTTTGTCCTTTCACTCAGCAACGGATTGACATGAATGTTGCATAGAGATTGTTTATGTTTCGGAGAGTGATGTGGAAAGAACTTAGTTAGTAATTTCTTTTTCTCTTTTCTCCATCCTATGGTTGTCTGTAAGAGATTGCCTTGAGCGCCCGCCAATTGTGCCTACTTATTTTTATTGTTTCTTTAATAAATAAAGAATTTTTATACCGTAAATATGACATATGTTTGCAGGTTTCTCACGCTGATTGCATTCATCGTCAATCCAACGGTAATTAACAATGAACACACAAACTTCGAAAAGTCGGGTGTGTGCCATTGGAAGACTAGGAGACAGAGATAATACAGGCATTGTGCGATTACCTACTGGATAATCGTTCTCATTTGATACTATAAATTTTATTTAGGGATCTATCCGTGTAAAATGACTTTGTGAAAAAAGTAGCTTCCTCTGTATTTTAACATCTTCAGACAAAACGTAATTATCAGATCAGCGGTTTAGTTGTAATTCGCAGTTATAATTTTAGCATGGTGATAATTCAAGAGTCGTGACACTCTTCGTTCAGAATTTATATCGTTGCTGTATTAAAAATGGCGTGACTCATGACCTTAATAAAAGTTTGTTTTTTATTCTATCTACGGACTTGTTCATTTATTCAGCATTCACAATAACGCTCATATACGAACATGAGTTCATTGAGCCACCGGCATCATGCTAAGTAGTTTTATTGGGTGATTTATGGGCAATTTCATAAATGGACGGTAGTCAACGTTCGTGTGGACTTTATGTAGTACTTTAAGCCTGAGTCCAAATACAATCAAATCAAATCAAATCAAATCTATCAAATTTTGATGAAGTTTTAAATGTTTAAAATAATCTTTAGTAAGTAATGAATGTAGCAAAATATAGTCACACGTGGTATTCGTCGTCGTCGTTCTTAGACGATGGTAAACGCGATACGATACGAACACGTTGATTTATATGGCAGATATAAATCAAAACCATATATTTATAAGCATTTTAAAGCAAGAAGTACCTAAATAAGACAAACTATATACAACGTGTTACAGAAAGGTGTGGTCATATTTTAGGGTCATTACATACACCGTACAATTAGTACTTATGTACCGGATCTTTTCAAAACCAAGACATCCGAAAATTCCATGTAAAATTTAATCACTCGTTTATTAAGATCGATCAGATTGATGACATCACTATTAATTATTATGAACGATACTTCCTTTTTAATAAACTTGAATAAGATGCACGTAATTCTACGGACATACGTACGTAACTTGTAATTTAAACACAAATTAACACCTGAAAGAGATTGTGTGTTGAAGACAAATAGCTACCATCCTTTAGAAGCATGTTAAAGACTTCATTCACGGGTCTTCCATCTATGAATTTAGCTTATTACAGTCAACGATCCTCTTAAAAAATTTACCAGTTACACCAATACATAATACTTATTTTTAGTCAATTACAACATATTTTTTTAACTCGTAATCATACTTCATAAAATCAGAACTTGCCGAACTGACTGCGTCAAATAAATATTGACATTTGACAACTGTTTAATGTTTTTTTAATTATAAAATAATTAAATGAAAGGAGGTCTATAGTATCATTGTTTATCATTTAGTGTTGTCCAAAGTTGAAAGTCGATATCGACATGTTACTCATTCGATAAAAAAGAAAATTCTATAATTATTGTACTAGCAATGCAATCGGATTTGGTACTATGGGAGATAAATACTTATACCCTACACTATACATTGCTTAAATTTGCCCGCCCCTTTCTATAACACGTTGTATAATTCAAATGAGGACTTTCTCAATTTGTCTCCTTTTTTTAATGAGGGATGTTAGCCATTATTTCCACCAATTGTGAGCCTATTTATATAACGCACATACATACACGCACTCAGGTCTGTAACCCCTGAAGGGGTAGGCAGAGGTGTAACCTGAACTCAGCGGATAAATGCAAACGCACCAATGCGTATCAAAACCGATTTATGTTTTTTTTACTGAGTCTTCTATTCTTTTTCCGCCCTTCTACTAAGACTCCTTTCTTTGAGACCATTGGCTCTCATATCTCCCTCTAATAAGTCAAGCCAGAAGTTAAAGTTAAGTTAAGTGAAACTTAACTACTATACTTTTAAATATGTTGAACTCTTACCAGTAAACACGCTGGCTTGACTCTTGCCGAGACTGAACTGCGTCTCTAGATATTTAGGCAGGAACACCACGAAGCCCGAGACGATCATGAGTTCCATACACGCGCCGAGACACGTCACCACGTACACGGGGTTCTTCAGTAGTCGCCACATCGACACTGGTATGTCTGTAAACAATATTTAAACAAGTCAGTATTTTAACAAGGATTTAATGTATTTAATCTTATACATATCAGAGGCCGGCGTACGAGCATGTAGGTCATCTGGTGGTAAGTTATCACAGTTATCATGGATCCGGTAACCAAAGTAAATGAAAGAAGGATTTGATAGTAGGGCAAGGGATTTGTATCTGCAGGTGTGTTTGAAGTTTGAACTCAGTAATCTGTTTGTTACCATGTCACTTTTGAATAACTTGACCGATGGAAGTCATATTCACATCATATATTTGTTTTGTAGAGATGATGGTTCATAGCCATACCTCATCACGCTACGACCCACGGGAGGGTAGCAGTAGTATGCACGTGAGTGAAATCGCGCTAATTATTAATAATACAGCTGTGATTAACGACATCGATCAATAAGTCAAGGAAACATATTTGCCATTTTATTATCTTTTAATTACTTAATAGCGCGATGATGAGGTAGTAACGTATCTAATTGATAAAGAACACACCTTTTATATCTTTCCCATATCCAGTATCTTTTATATCCGGCTGTGGTTTAGGTGGAGGTTTGGAAGAGCATGCTCCGCTCGCAGCGGCTGCCTTTTCAACTAATCTGATCTTCTCTTTCTCCCGGACCAAAACTTTCGGGAAAGAAAAGAAAGGGATGGCGACTAAAATGAGAAGAATTCCGCAAAGCAAGAAGCCTCCCCACCACATACCCACCCATCTGTGGTCACCTGGGCCTGAAAAAGAAAATAGAACATATAGTTTTAATATTTCACTTTTAAACATTCCATACCTACCCAATCAATAGAAGCATTTATTATCAGACTTTGTTTTGTATATATTAATTTATATTCAGGAGTTTTCGGAGAGTAATTTTAACTATTTTTATTCCGGAAATATGACGGGACGGGCTACCACTACGCGGATTGAGCCGCGAGCAAAAGCTAGTTAACAATAAATAGTTACAAATACATGTACATAAAAACAACAATGTAAAAATAAGTAAAAGTAAACAACTGTTGTCTCACCTATAGAAATGATCTCTGAGAATGAATCCATGTGAAAGGACAATAGATAAGCGCCAAGTAGGAAGCCAAGCACTGGTCCAAATGCAGCCATGCTGTACATGCATCCTGTGAACAAACGAAATAAGTAAATTTGTGATAAATAAAAACGAAAACTATTTTTCATTTCGTTTAACTTGTATTTTTGTATTAGCATGATATCGATGTTATTCAGTATCGTGGGCTAAGTTATTAGTATAGATTTAAGATGTTTGTAGTGATTCACATTTAATCTCGTACCGTACCGTACTGTTTCCGCTATAAGTACATTTATAGTTGTTTGTTATCGACGCTTTGTTAGTTTAGAAGCTTCGGTGTTACTAATTACTATAGCGTTGTTCTCAGCATTATAATCCCGGCCATTGTTCCATTATTGTGGAATTTTGCATTATACTCAGCCACCGTAGCTTGTATATTGTAATTAAATCTGGTTAACCACCTAATCTGGCACTACAATGATTTTTCTGGTTTATTAATAGTTTTTTGGCTATAAATAAAAGCAGAAATACGACGACATCGCTACTACTCTGTATATTATTTTTCTTGTTTCGATTTCAAATAGACATACTCGTAGTGTGAATCTTGCGCTACAAGTATCATGCTAAGGATTGGACATGTAGCTGTTATGGCGATAGCCTGTCTTCATATTGAAAAAAGTGGATACACTCGACGCACTTCTGTCTACCCCAACATGCATACGTGCTGATAATTAAAGCTCAGAACCAAAGTAAAGGACGTTAAAAGTGACGCGACCTAATATCATAATATGACGATGCATTCGATTTACAACACCCGCTGGGCGATTGCACTGATCAAATAAGATTAGTTAGCGTAACGATTTGGAATATTCTCATGGAGATATCTTCATAAAATATTGCAGTAAACACATTCATCAATGCGGATCCGAAACTGGGTCATTCATGTTTTATATTGTTGCCAATGGCGCGTATTTCGCAGGTAATAATACCAATGACTTATGAGCCCCGAATTTGCCTCGCGTGATTTACGTAAAATTCCTTGCACTCAATATGATTCAATAAATTCTTAGTTGTTCACAACATCGGTCAGTTGCCTATTACGTGGATAAAACACGAAAGTTATGTAATCAAGAATTACGAGCATTTTGGTTAAGAATATGATGATTTTAGCGGGGTATTAGCGTTGCCTATTTTAAAGGAAAAGGAGAGTAAGGAATTGGGAAAACGAGGGGTCTCACTCGTCACTGTACGAATCGCAGCAACATTCTTATATTACGACTGATGCCAAATATTTAAGGAAGAAAGACATGAATTTGTCCTTTGAAGAAGTCTCGTTAATTATAAGTGTTTTTGGACAAACTGGTACGTACTGGCACGAACTAGCGATACTGGCTTTGGTTAACTATTGTGTTATAAATCTACAGAATAACTGTGACATAAAAAAGGTACGTATGATTATAATAGAAGGAATTTTCCAGAGTATTGTTTGGGAATAATGCAGAACCTCAAACTGAATCATGCTAAAGTATTTATGTAGACAACATACTTTTGCAATTTTGACAATTTTGTATTGCAAGAACAACGACCATTGCGAAAAAGGTGACGTTGATTATATCTCGAAATAAAAGTGTGACTGAAAAAGAATCATTTTCAACGCTGAAGAGCTTGTCTTAAGATGGAGCTGGTGTAAGAGGTACTTGACTTGAGTCCCGCGGCTTACGCGTCTCAACGCATGAGAGTTTTATTGAAACCTCTCGCTTCAACGACCCCAAGATCAATCTAGCGAGATGAAAGTGCTCTTTAATGAAGTTGATTGTGTTTTTAGGCTATTCCAGATTTTATTTGTTTACATCTGTCTTATTGTTGAAAACATTGAATGTTGCAACGATACTATTAACTATAAACGATGTTCATATAATCTCCCATCAGAATGTAGACGAGGTATCCTCTCCTTAGTAAGATCTAAAGATCTTATAAAGTAACTTTATAGGATGTAAACACAAATACCTTTTCAATTTGTAACACTAAAACAATTTTCAGCAATTTGTTCTGTTGAAAGAATTCAATTGCATGGATTTGCCTTGCGAAAGATGACAATCAATGCAGGATTTGGTAATAAGATTACCAAGCTTTATTGAAGAAAACTATTTATTGTAATATGCAATTTGGATTCGATTTATGTTACAAAACGGTAGAACCTAAAATAAATATGTATATATTCTAGTCACAATGATACAATTGATAACGTTGGAAAATATTGCAAATTTAATATTCACCGGAACATAAATAAAAAATTAATGTTCATAATTAGGCACTCCGCCAAAACGAATATTTCACGTAACATTGAGGCTTTAGCGTTAAAGTTTTTTTTTATTTATTTCCATATTTATTGGTTGGTAAGTCAGCCAATGGCATTCGGTACGTGTTCACTCCAAAGGTAAGCCAACAGCTGCGGTGGCAGTGAACAGAGGGCCAATTCTGCTATTTTAACTCACATTGCGAATGAATTTTAACCAAACTGAGATTAGATTATGAATTAATTAAAAATATGGCATTCTGCTCATTGATATATTACCTAAAGATGGAGCCATTATTCTACTTCCTAAAGTGAAAGCGAGATCGCGAGATACCAAACATTGGTAAAAGAGAGAGACAAAAGGCTTCTTTTTTGTCCCCGTCGTTATTTTGTTTGTCAATAAGTCAGATTCATTTGTTTGTCATATTGTCAGTCGGTTGGTTTGACAGAAAATTTTGTTCAATAAGTTTTGCGAGCTAATAAAGGAATTGAAGACGCTTAAAGTAAATATACACATTGATTGACAAAAAAAGAATCGTGGGGTGTAGTGTGCTAGGCTGTAAAAGCCGTAGTTATCGAAAAATTGCCGGCATAACCTTTCACTCGTAAGTAGTTGAAAATGTTACTATTTTCCTGTTGTAATGTCATGTGATGTAAAAATTTGTAAACTCTGAAGAAAGATTTAGCATCGAATCCATTAGGAATATAGATTAATAGAGTATTTTTACTCAAAAATTATAATCGTTTATAGGTTTGGTGCTGCCAGATTGTAAATTTTATTTACCCAGATTTATTCAAACAATGTTTTATTCTACTATTTCAGGTATTTCAATGTAGGTTGAATTGGGAGCCTGCAAAATATACCAAAATGTGCTATGAACATTTTAGTGAAAGATCACCTATGTAAAATAATTGTTACATGCAGAAGCAGTGCCAACAAAACTTAGACATGTGAGTATATATTATTTAAGTTATTGACCGCTTCCCCGATTTTGTTGGTATTGTGATTGCACTCTGAGCAATGTCAAGGTCTTAGGTTTGATTCCCAGCCATGCAGCTATGGTATATTTGAATAGCTGTTTCGGGTGTAAGTCTGGGTGTTAGATATTTGTATGGCGGTTGTTTACCTTAGTATCCTCAATAAAACTAGTATTTTCATAGTGTTGAGTTCACATAAAAAGTATTTTATATTACAGGTTGTGAGCTCAGAAGGTCTGAACGTTTTACAAGAACTGCAAACTACTGAGCGAAATCTATGCTGGGTAAATTTTGTAACTATATTACAGGTTGCCCCATTAAATTGCTGCTAAACAGCTGATTGTTATATTGTGATTCCTGTGGATTTGAGATTGATCATAGACTTTGTATTCCGTTTCTTGCAGTTTAAACATTAAAAAAAAATAGGTGACTGATGGCATACCTTTTTGGCATTATCTGCAAAAATGTTAATTGTCACCTTACAAATTTCAATTATTTATTTAATTAAATGTGCCTCCAGGTACTTCAGAAGATGTTTCCATTACAGAAAAACCTAGTCCATCTGCATTGACATCAACCCATAACAAGGATAAAAAAAAAATAGGTCAAAAAGCCAGATCAGAAACTAATGAAACATTGCGTGTTGTGCGTGAATCAATACATAGATTAGTAAAAAAAGCTAGCTCCGTTAGAAAGTGGTGTAGCAGAGCTAAAGTGAGATGAAAATGTATTCAAAAGAGTTCGATTTACTATCAAATAATGAAACTGAATATGCTGATTTTCTGAAACGGTATACTGAAATAGAAAACTGCCACTAAAAATATTCACCCGCACTAATAAATAATAAGAAATCAATACACCCAACAGTCACACACATAATCCCGATCCCACACTAGGTAAACTTGTATCGTGGGTATCAGGAACTACGAGGGACTTGTGGTCCCATAACACAGATCAGTAACAAACTTTTGTGGATCACACAAACATTTGCCTCGGTGCGGGAATAGAACCCACTCCCTCTCGCTTTGCAGCCGGCTAGTCGCCCGTGGCGCCACGGAGGCTGTCTTTAAATTTTATAACAGAGTTTTGTTTTGTTTGTAAATTAATACTTAACTAAAATAGATAGTGATTATAGATAGTGATTTCTTTTTACCAACCTCAGTTACCCATATGAGTGATAGATATAGTTCGGGTTCAAAAGCTACAAGCATTTTTTTCATCTATTTTGTCTACAGTATAAATGAGCTGGCTCGACCGAATTGTTACCACTGTCTCTCAGAAAATCGATGTTAATTAACGACTTGCTGCTGCGTTTCATACAGTGAGTGAGATATCCGAAAGCCCAAATCGCCTTCCCTTCTCAAGCCCATAATTATCCCTTTTCTTTAAGGTTGGCAACGCGACCATGATTCTTCTGGTATTATATGGGCGTTCATGGATGATCACTTACCATCAGGTGATCCACTTTCTCGTTGCCCGGCCTATGCTATAAAAAATACATTTTTAATTAAGAAGAAGTAGTTTTGAGTTACCAACGTTTTTCCTAAATGCTGGACATAGTTGTGTTTTGCGTTACTTTAATGTGAGTTTAAACTTAAAAGATAGGAATTTGACAGTTGTGATATTTTTTCCCAAACATTAAATGGGGAATATATGTAACGTAGCAACATTTCAAATAATCTAGCTGTCTCATGTGCGGTCACGCCATGGCTCTATCTGTAGGTAATATATCAATGCATTCTGCTCCTTTAAAAATTCGATATCATCTCAGTTAAATTGCATTTATACGGTCAATTCGATCAACTTTCCATGTGTTTCTTTTGTTGAAATTATGGCTTCGCATTATTATGCATTTCGCCAATGACAAGTATTTTACCGAATTTTACGTATCAGCTGCCATAGACGAAATTCTAGAAATTAAAAATGACTTAAAATAATTATGAATTGTGAGAGAGTTTTGGCGGGAATTTTGACAGTGCGATTAATCTCATAATTTAATCTACACTAATATTCTAGAGAGGAAAGATTTTTTTGTATTTTTGTATGTAACAAATAAACTTAAAAACAACTGGGCCGATTTCAAAAATAATTTGGCCCTTAGGAAGCTACATTATCACTGAGTAACATAGGCTGTAAACTCATTTCTAATACTTTACTGAAATAACGAGCACACAAAGTCGAACAATTTTGACTACTTTTAGTTGCTTGCAGTAAAAGATAAAGTTAACTGAATTTATCTGCAGTTAACTCACAGTCACACACACTGAGGTGAAGTCAGTGTTGCCAAGTCAGATTTTTGAAAATACCGTGTTGTCCACATTAAAATACGGTATTTGCGCCAAAAATACAGTGCTTGATGGGAAAAAATACAGTGTATTTTACAGTGCAATAAAATGTCGTACAAAAAAGGAAATAATTAAATTATTAAGTAAAATATAAATTTATTTTAAACTTTATATCCTAAACTAACTTAACATTTTTTTTGTATATATCGATCGCTGCAGAAATGGATGGCTGCGATGATGATGATATCGGTTTAGTTTTTTTAATGTGTTTAATCAAAGAGTTTTATGTATACTACTAGACAACCTGCGCGGTACATAGAAATTGTAGTATAATAAATTAATTAAATTGTAGTACAGTAAATTAGTTGTATTACTAAGTTGCAGTCAATTGACCGTAACTCAATATTATCATCTCGCTTACTCTCAACTAGAACCCCTATTGCGCTCCCTGTTTGTAAACTGTCAAACTCCCGCGTTATGTGACGCAGTTTTACTTCTAAATAACCTGTCTAGTAGTATACAATAATAATACGAAATTTTTACTGTAAAAAAATACTGTGTCTCCATATACGGTATTTATAAAAATACGGTGTCCAGTACATGGCATGAAAATACGGCAGATCTGCTGTAGTTACAGTGCACTTGGCAACACTGCTTCACCTTCAGTCACATTTCGTTCTCAATTAATATTTTGACGTTTGTCTATAGACGAAATGCATTTTATATAGTTAAGTGTCTCACAATGGACACTGGCGAAATCACCGATCTACGGTGGAGCCAAACACAATTAAAAGAAGAAGAAGATAGTTAAGTGTCAAAATTGTTACCAGAAGAGGTGTTTTGGCGGGAATTCTGACAATGCGGTGGCTCTCTTGTTTTAATTATTTCCTAAACTGGTTTAAAGTTGTGTTTGTTGTATAAAAGTGGTGTGGTTTTGTGCAATAACCATTAACGCTGATGAATAGTGTATGGAAATATTGAAATAAGTGGATTTAGGTGATTTTTGATCAAGGGTATTGTCGACCTTGTGCTTTCGATTCGCTTGAAGAAAGTCATCTAAGAAGCATCGAACTGGAAGGAATTTACACCAATACTCCATCAAGGCCTTGAAATCGGTCACACCCCTGTTTCATTGTTCTTGGAAATTATGAAAAAAATATAACTGATGACTTGGCAGTATGGTCTCTGATCTTAGCCGGTTCCTTATGGAACAAATACAAAAAAAAAAAAAAAATGTTACCAGAATGCCGTTTTGGTTCAGTCAACTTGTATTCTTCTTTCGATATCATTGCGATCTATGTTCACATTTAATCTTGAATATTGGTTTAACAGAATACCATTTGCAACTTTCTTGTCGCTGAGATTAGATCGGAATATTTTGAACATTTAAAATTACGAGAATTGGCCTTCAGGTCAAGGGCGCTAGCTCATGTCAGGGGTGAAGCTTTCGAGCCACGACACCTTTGTCGTGCCAACCCTAACTATACAGTATACACCAATTTAACATGCGACAGCTCTATACTGTGTCTAAACTTGTATTCCCACTGCAGACTGCATTATTGTGCCATAACTATCTGTTTCAGACATTCAAAAGAGATAATATTAAACTTGAAAACAGCTTTTATTGTAGACACTGAAGTAATAATAGTAGCTATTTCGTAAATCGTCTAGGATTTTTAAAGGGCATGAATTTTATTGAATCTGTAGGTTTGTCCTCTTGCCAAAGCGAGCTATGTACGAGAATGGTCTGACGTGGACGTGGAACTTAATATTTATTATTCTTAATCTTGCGAAAGACTATTCATACTAGTTATTACCATGAAGTAATTAACTAGGACTTGCAACAATAAATAACCGGGAATATGTGTCACAATGATGTGTACGCGATATGAATTTATTGGCTAATGTGCTAATTAGGTTATTATGTACGACATTTGGGAATTGTCATTGGAACATTGGGAAAGCAGTGATAGCTCGGCGTATAGTGGTACGAACTGTCGATACGAAAATCCCAAGTTCGTAACCAGCCCCAAGAGCATGCACATCTGACTTTTCTAAGTGTATCTATTAATTGTTAATTATCGCTTGCTCTAACGGTGAAGGAAACATCGTGAGGAAACCTGAATATCTTAGAAGTTCTCTATAAGAATTTTTAAGGTATGTGAAGTCTGCCAATCCGCATTAGGCCAGTGTGGTGGACTAAGGCCTAACTCCTCTCATTCAGTAGAGGAGGCCCGTGCCCAGCAGTGGGACGTGTATAGTACAGGGCTAGTATCATTGACTGTCTCAGTAGCGCGTAGTAATGTGTATGCGGCACGACTGCTGTGCTGAGGTCTCGGGTTCGACCCCCGGGTCGGGTAATAGTCATATTGGGTGTTTCTATTTCGAAATGTTCAGTATCAGCCCGAAGTCTGGAATTGTGCCCGGTATGGCGATAGGCTCGCCCCCTATGACATCATGGAACGGAAATAAGCTCGGTGAAATGCTGGTGTACTGGTTACACCTCTCCCACCCCTTCGGCAATTACAGGCGTGAGTGTATGTACTCGTATGTAGTATTATTATTTGAGAATTGTATGGCGTCGCGGGCCCCGGGGCGCGGGCGTGGAGACTGGTCATACGTGACTCGACACGTTACGGTATGACACCTCGCCAAGTGCACCACCGTGTACAAGTTCAGTAACCTGTACTAATGCATTTATTAGACATACCAATGTATAACATGCAATTTATAGCATTATGGATCAAATATTATAGTCAACGTAGAACACGCAATAATGTATAAGTATTAAATTCATCTATCCTCGTCGCAGTGATTACTCAGCCCCAGACTGCCCCAGACATGAACAATGAGGGAGTAATAAAAATATAACTCCGGGTTCGCGACTATTGTAATGTCGCTAATAAATAATGTTGAACACTTTAGTTCTTGTATTTTCCTTAGACACTGTAATGGGTCTCATTAATTGTACATAATACAAAGTGCATTGGTTAAAATGTATGCTAACTTCATGGCGTTTTATTTATATAAATAAATACACCCACAGTCACACACATAGTCCTGACCCCACACTAGGTTAACCTAGGAATTACGAGGGACTTGCGGTACCACAACCCCCATACCCTTAACAAATATTTGTGGATCACACAACAATTTGTCTCGGTGTGGAAATCGAACCCACGGTCTCTCGCTTCGAAGCTGGCTACTCGACGACTGCGCCACGGAGGCTGTCAGTATGTACAGTACTTCTACGATTAAAATTATGCGCTACGGCAATATAACACCGCGTGAATCCTCGTGATGATGACAAACCTCTCCGTTTTTTATTTATTGCATCGGCCGACGAACGAGAAAGTGGGCCACCTGATGGTTAGTGATGTCCACCGTCTATGAACATCCGTAATACCGCAAAGGCAAGGGATAATTAAGGGATTCAGAAGGAGAGGGGGGTAAGGGCTCCGGATATCTCACTCACCATACGAAACGCAATATACTGGCTACTTCACTGAGTGTAGACAACTCTATCTACATCGTGGCTCTACCACTTGTTATATTAGATTATGCAGTTGTCTAGATTGATCCATTCATAAGCTCACACCTTTATCTCCGAAGGGGTAAGCAGAAGTGCATATATGCACCCACATTTCACCGAGCTTATTTCCGTCCTCTAATCTGATTCTTAGCGCCATACCAGGCACAAATTTCCATCCCAGACAATTCATGTGTGATTTTTCAAATCGTAAGTTTAAACACAAATTGTGATTATCCGACCTGGGAATTGAACCGAGGACGTTACGGTTCTCAGGCTTAGTACACTGCATATTAGATCACGTACTAATTTCTTCTATGAGTGACTGACTAGACCAGGCTCAAATGGTTAGACATTGGCTGCATATATGTATTAACCTCATAATAGCGAATGCTTATACTTAAAAAAGCATTCCTTTTAAGATTTGAGTATGGACCAGGAAAAGAATATTACTCATGTCCTATTTACTATTAGTAAAAGTAATGATATAGCAGTGATAGCTCAGCGGGGAGTGGTATGGACTGTCGAGACGAAAGTCGCAGGTTCAAAACCAGCCTCAAGTGCATACACCTCTGACTTTTCTAAGTTATGTGTATTAATTATTAATTATCACTTGCTTTAACGGTGAAGGAAACATCGTGAGGAAACCTGCATACCTGAGAAGTTCTTCATAAGAATTTCGAAGGTATGTGAAGTCTGCCAAGCCGCATTAGGCCAGCGTGGTGGACTAAGGCCTAACTCCTCTCATTCAGTAGAGGAGGCCCGTGCCCAGTAGTGGGACGTATATAATACAGGGCTAGTATTATTATTATTAAAAGTAATGATAAATAAACGGATTTGAATTATATGTAAGTACTATTATTATGAACATTTTACTCGTAGATAATAGGGCGATACGTTTTTGTGTATGCAATTTACTAGCTATAAATCCTGGAATGGTAATAAAATGCGTCTAGTTGTTTTAAGTTCAATGACTCGAGTGTTTGAGCATTACGCAGTACCGTAGGAGGGACCCGACTCACGAGTTACGAGCGACGCACCGTCCGCGTCCCTCCGCACTACTCAATATGTGACATTAACAAAGACGTGCAGCGTGCTCGCCGCTCGCCGCTCGTCGCCACTTACAGTGTGCCTCTACGCGAATAAGGACACAAAAGGTCAACTTACTTTGATTTCTCGATTCACTTTAGATTTCTCGATTGGCTTTAGAACAATTTAATTTGACCTTAACAGGTAGTAGTTCGTGATTTGGAATTTTAAAGAGTAACGACGCTTTCATTTTAGTTTAGTTTCCATTGAATTTCTACACATGATTTATAATAATACAGATATTGACGCTTCTCCTTCAAATCAACTCACAAGGTGGTAGGTCTTTCGTATGCGAGAGGCCGTCTGGCTTGGTACCACTGCTTTGTCTATTTGTGCCGCCAAGCAGCAGTGTGCTTACACAATTGTTGATGTGTTCCGGTTTGAAGGACATTGAAGCCAGTGAAATTACTGGGCATTATGAGACTTAACATCTTATGTCTCGGGGTGACGGACGCAGTCCAATGCCATGCAGTGCTTTGTAATTCAAAGTTCTGTGTGGTGTTGCTTCTGTTTATGGGCAGACGAGGCACTTACCATCAGGCGACCGACCTGCTCTTTCGTCACTTGAATAAATGAAAAAAAATAAAATTAATTTGGGATACCTTCCAAAATCAAATGAAAAATCGATATTACAACGCACTCTACATGCTAGGTGGTTTATTGAAACAATTTTTTATAAACACATGAAATTGGCACTGGGGCTGTCTCCCCGTCTCGTAGATCCGCTGCTGACCTTATATGTGATGACTCACCGATATACATGCTGGAGGACTCGGGGCGCACGTGATCGTCGACGTATGTGGTGCCGAGCGTCAGTAGAGGCGAGCCGCCGCACCCCAGCAGCAGCTGTGCCACCACGAACACCATCACCGGCATGAACGTGCTCGGAGTGCTCTGTAAACAAAACACACCAACATGTAGGCTGAAGCACAACTATTACGCGCATGGTTCACCAAACTTATTGCCACCTCATGATGTGACACCTGAGTGGTAGAGCCACGCTATACACTTTTGTCTACAGCATGAATGGGCCGGATCGTCCGGGTCCTTACCACTGTCTCACAGAAAACCGACGTAAAGTAGCAGCTTGCTGCTGCGTTTCGTACGGTGAGTGAGACTCCGTCAATTTTCTTTTTATTTAGTTTGTTTCCAGTCTTTCCAGAGACAAACCATATTAAAATCATTCAATCAATCAATCATTTTCTGTAAACTTGCAACTTTGTGTATGATAAACCTATTTTAGTTATCGGAGCTTTATCAAACGATTATGAATAAAGAATTTTATTGAACGTTTGATAGGCTTAAAATACGTTTTAACTAATGAAGGTTTATACCTTCGATAAGCGTTTTATTATGAATAAGACCCTTTAACTTTAATGTTTAACATATTCATAATGATTCTAATTACAATCTTTAGTGATATCAAACAATCAGACTTTCAGAGTTCCGTAGCTAAAGGATAAGACGGAACCATTATTATTTAGTTATTGCTATCTGTCCCGATCTTGCGATCTCTTCCACATAATCTAAGAATGAAATAACCCTAAAAAGAAATAAATGGGAGTCTACAAATTGTCTTTAAGCAATGATGGGTCATGAAATAGCTAATATCATGCTTTACGTAATAATTTACCTTAATGCAGTTATCGGGTCTTAAATTGCTGGGCGGTAGACCTTGAGAAAGGTGCCCCAAACCGCCCATCTCTTGATCGAGCGCGCTCGACAAACGACAGATGTTTTCTTCAGATTTATTATTCGCCAACGTTTCACTGTTCACCTCCGCTATGAAATGCGGAACTACAAACACCAGCGATCCAATGCCCATAATTACCGCACCTAGAATAACAAACACTCATATAGGTACTCATTTCCTGTAATGCAATGACGATATAGCAATAATATAACGGCTAACCGTTAAAACCCCCGACGTCGTCGATCAGAAAAACCTCTGCAGCTTTTAAACAACTGACCAGATTTCCTTCAAAATTATCTAAGAACCATCTCGATTAAATTACATTTTATGAGTGGTAGAGCCATGTTGTGTACAGTTTTGTCTACAGCATGAATGGGCCGGCTCGACCGGCTCGTTACCACTGTCTCACAGAAAACTTACTTAAAGTAGCGGCTTGCTGCTGCGTTTCGTACGGTGAGTGAGATATCCGGAGGCCCAAATCCCCCCCCCCCTCCTAATCTCTTATTTTATCCCTTTCCTTTAAGGTTGGCAACGCGCCTTCTTCTGGTATTGTGGGTGTATATGGACGATGGATATCACTTATTATCAGGTGACCCACCTGTTCGTTTGCCGACCTATACTATAAAAAATCGAGTTCAAATCGGCCCATTTTACTAAATAACACCCCTCTTGGCTTGTCGGGGGTTAAAAAGGCATGCCGTTAGACTTATTTGTCTTACCAACTGCGATCCATACTGGAATGTGTCTTCTACTGCCGAGATATGAAACAAATATCACGGTAATAACATTTCCGATCTCGTAGCTGCTTGCAATTAGTCCCGAGAGACTCGATGGGATTTCGAAGCGTTTTTCGATTGTCGTGATTACAGAATTTATATATCCGGAGCTCAGCGCTTGCTGTAGTGTTACTAGGAACGAAAGAAAAAATACGAATACCTGAAAATAAAACTTGGTTAGTGTCTGAGTTATTAGGATATAGTATACGCAAACCGTATAACAAATTGTTTCTTACTTTAATACTAGAAAATCTCTGGATGAATAGCGGTCTCCACGACAAGATACCGCAATCTCTTGCGTCATGAGGAATGTCTAATATCTCTGGAAAAATTTGTCGGGGTTTTTCTCTTTCCTTTTCCCGATCGCGATCTCTGTGAGAAAAATATTTTATTTAATATTGGACACTTGCCGATTTGGTCGTTGATTGAACAAAATGATGGTAACTTTTTATTTTGGTGACTAAAAACAATGACTACGACGAGATCTGATCATGCAGTCTAAAACAAAATGATCAAGAAATAAGTCTTTGAGTTGTCAGTCTCGCATCACGGAAGTGAGTCACGTACATTTTTGTATTCTACTCGTAAATACTAAATACAGTCGAAACTCCTTCTACCATCCTAAGCAGATGCTCACTCAGGATCTCTTAACCACCACTTAAATATTGGATAAATAACTAGTATTCATTTTTGTTACCTGTCGCATATTCCAGCTGAAGGATTCCGGCTGTGGCATTTGACGGATTCTCGCGGTGGATGCGACGGCAGAGGCGGCGTACTTGGTCCGGCCTCGTCCCCAGCACCTTCCGTACACCCTGACTCCGCGTACAGTCCAGTCATGGCGTACATTGACTCTTGCCTCCTGTACATAGACAAGTTTGTATATTAGTTTCTATTTTAATGTCATATCTTATTGAAAAAGTTAATTATTTTATGTAGATTTATCATCTATTGTATTGTTAACGCTATTTTAATTCACCGTCGAATAACTTAGAACGGGTATGGTATCGGGGTTTTCAATCAAGTTAAACGTAACTTAATTCTAGTTGTGAACTTTTTTGGACTAATTTAATGTATGAAAATACTAAAATAATAAATCACTTTGATAAATATAAATTAAGGTGTTATATTTTTGCTATTTATATAAATGCACGTTAAAAATAGAATCTATATGAAACACTGTTCGTAATTTTGTGAAATAATGTTTATTTAGTTTTTCTATGACGAGTTATGACTGAAGTGGCACACGAAACAGTAGTAAAATAATAATTAATCGTAATCGTCTGTAAGCTGTAAATACCTTTAAAAGGTAAGCACATGATTTGTTACTTATTTGATTTTTATATTATGTTAGTACTGTGTATTACCTAATGGTATTGCTATTAAATAAATAAATAAGTACTGTATTGTCACGTATGTACCTTTCTATTAAACGGTGACATTGCTCAGGAAATCTTTCCGACATGTCGAATACACGGTACAATAATCACACACGTTAAACACATACAAATTTCTATATAAGTGAATGCCACGTTAATGAACTTTTATTAAAATTAACACTACTTGATTCCAGCAATATTTTTAATATGTAAAGGTGAAATTTTGGCAGAGCATAGTGCGTGTTATTAGTTAACATTACACACCGGTGACTAATGAGGAGTGTCGTTCTACAGAGTATGATATCAGTGTTACACATGATTAGGTACGAATATGGGCCAGCCAGGTGTTGCAAATGTTGTTATCAGCGATAGGGAGCCGCTTATCACGTGTGAAGGGAGCACACACATGGTTTTTGTTTATTTCGCCCAGATGAGATGTGTCAGCTAATTGGGACGGTTTATATATGGTGATGCCACGTAACACGATGTAGTATATACACACGTAGTATTATTCAGTATCCTTTGGTAATATTGTTGACAATGCTCATAAGGTGGTAGCTCCCTCGTATGCGAGAGGCCGTACGGGTTGGTGCCACGACGTTGTGTATTTTTGCCGCCAAGCAGCAGTGTGTAAGCACTGTTGTGTTTCAGTTTGAAGGACATTGATATTCCTATATACAGTTGTAACAACCCGGTCTACTACAATGCCGTAGACAAAACTGTCTACAGCGTTCACCATTTTTTGCTCTTTAGTATAGACTATAAAAACTACATTTTATCTCAGACAGACTTTTATGGGGCAGAGTCATGCCACATAGCACAAGCTAATATAATGCATAAAAATTTATTATAATATAATGACTAATGTGTGCCATAACAGTAATAAATATGGTCTGGTTTGTATTAATGTAAAAACTTCTTTTGATATAAAGACACCGCTCACAGATGTAAGTCTGGATACTTTATGTACAAAAATAGAAAGACTTTTTCGGACGGAGGCCGAATCTGTTATTGTTGGCAATCGATACAATACCTACACACCTGAAAACAAAACTTGGTGCACATGAAACAATAATTTTACGACAAACATTCACAAAAAAGCAGATAATATTCTTTTTTAAATCCTGGCACGGCAACGTGACACTACAATGGAACTGATGTTAAGTACAATGCACTCCAAATATAATGTCGACAATTATGTGACATTATGTCCCTCGACTATTGACAGACATGCCGGAATGTACATAAGTATAATTAATGCATTTATTTAATCACGTTAAATTTGAAAACTGATGAAGAAAATATAAAGCTTTATAATGTTCTTCTTAGTTGATAGGTCCCTCGTATGTGAGTGGCCGTCTGGATTGGTATTGGCGAGTGACCTTCTTGTCTCGTCATTCAATCTAATAAAAAAGGATATTGCTCAATAGATGTGCTTTTATTAAATCGTAAAGTATTGAAAAGTACACAACTATGCCTATTTGTTCAAATAAAGTCTTACAGAATTTTTCATACACATTATGAATAAAGATAGAGCAACAGTGAGATAGAGTAGAGGAGACCCGTGTGTCCAGCAGTGGGACTGCAGTATTGAAAACAGAGTAGAAATTAACTACAGTGTTGAGTAGGACACACAAAAGGCAGAACATTTGACGAAATAATGTAAGAGCGGCTCAAAATTGTTACATGTAGTACTACTACAAATGTTATGCCGCGTGACTCTTTTATATTCCCGTGACGCGGGCTGCGTGCGTGAAAAAGTGAGAACAAGTGAGTCACATGCTTCTCCAATAGTAGGCGCGAATTTTTATGCAATACGTTAATCACAATTGTAAGATAGGGCAATACAGATGACAGCATACTTCAAATGTACCGCAGAGCTTCAAGACGCGTCGTCTCATTTAAACTGGGACTTTGTACTGGCTCAGAAAAAAAGGCTTCTCTTACAAAGTCATTTAAAAATCGTGTCCACTAATTAACAGTGAGGTAACTAACCTGTGTCCCTTTCTGTGCTGTGGGGCGGCATTGGTACCCCCTGCATTCTGCTGCCGCTCGCCCTCCGTCATCTTGATAAGGAACTCCGGATCTCACCGCACGCCCATACCAATCTCCCCAATACTTCTCCACCTGACAAAAATAAAGTTTAGTTAAGACACAAAAAGAAAAAAAAAACAAGACTTCCGCAAAACAAAAGGCGCGCTGGTACCTGTTATATTTTTGTACACGAATGAAAAGTGACCACCTTAGACATGGTGAAATGCTCACCATAGTGGTTCGTTCAGGCGCGTCGTATCCAGGGTTTAGCTAGACTATATAATATACAATAACTTCAGAGCAGCATAATACTGCCGCCAATCGAGGAATACGATGTCCCTTGACGGTCGACATTATATATATGTGGACTGAGCTGCATTTAACATCAGGTCAGGTCAGGTTTGAGTGGTAGAGCCACGCTGTGGACAGTATTGTCTACAGTATGAATGGACCGGCTCATCCAGGTTGTAACCACTGTCTCACAGAAAACCGGCGCGGCGTAAAGTAGCAGCTAGCTGCTGCGTTTCGTACGGTGAGTGAGATATCCAGAAACACAAATTCTTTTCCCCTTCCCAATTCTTTTGGTATTGTGGGCATACATGGGCGGTGGAGATCACTTACCATCACGTGACCCTTGCTCGTTTGACGGTATATAAAAAAAGTTCCAGTTTAGTCACTATGCTGTGCCAGGTAAAAAATAATACACGACAAATTATACAATAGTGCAGCAAAACTACTATAACTGTGTTGTGTAACATCAAGAAAAAGTTACCAACTCAGCACAATGTCAAAGTCATTGACCTCAACACTTTTTTCAGGTAGGGACCACTCCGTAACGTCATGGTCAATTGGTCTGTTGTTGTTACTGATATTTCGATTTAACATCATAAGTATTGTAGATATTTTATTTATAAAAACAACCCTAACTTCACTAATAAATTCTCCATGTCCAATAGAACCAAAAGTATGATCATTGGGCATCTGGTATTGAGTTACGACATATTATGTATGCAACGAAATTGTGGTTACCGAAGTCGCAAAAGAAATCTAGTGCATGAATATTAGAGAAGACTTACGAAGCACCTGGGCCGTGCGCGTTTCTGTCGCGAAACAATTACGTTCAGAGGAATGCATAACCGCGGAGCAAGTCATGATGGCGTTATAATTAGCTTTGTCATGTCATAACACACCTCTGCATTACGTACTTTACATCGGTAACGCGTGTGATGACTCAACTTCGCTGTTAGACTGCTTGCAATCGATATACATCTTACACGGTACGGCTCCCTTCACGTTTCAAGGTCGTTCGGACACAAGTTCACAACCCACCACACATGTATTACCTATTGTGGTTCACAGAAGGTTTTTCAACCTAGAAATGTGGACAAGAAGTACTAATTGACGAAGGTCGACTTTTCCAACGATATAACAAACGTCATCTTTATATATATAACTAGCTGTCCCGCCCGGTTTCACCCGCAACTACAGCAGCGCCACCTACCGGGTCTAATTGTGAATCTAAACCATCCAGGGCGCCACCCAAACGCATACAAAAAAAAACATTCAAATCGGTCCACCCGTTTAGGAGTTCAGTGACATACACACGTACAGTAGAATTATACAACGTGTTATAGAAAGGGGCGGGCATTATCAATATTTGTTTCGGGTTTAGGTGTTTTCTCCTCAGTGGGGTTGACGTCAGGGAGGCGGCCGTTCGTAAAAACTACAAGCCAAATCTTTCTGTAACATGTGTTAAAAAGCATGTTGCGCCGACCCCACTGAGAGTAGAATAAGTGCAGATGGAACAACAATGAATGAAGACATTCCTTTCCACTAACTGAGTAGTTAACTAGATAGCAAAATTTACACACTAGTGGCGGATCCAACTCACCAACAAACAACTCTAGGGATAATTTCACTCAGTTGGGAACACTGTCTGTAGTTCCATTTTTAAACTACAGACAGTTTTCTATACCATAAAGTGCATTATAATTTTTTGTCTTTTCCACAATGTCGGGCCAGGAGAAAAAAGCATGACGTGACGCATTCAGTTCTAGTTAAACTAGATAGTTTAGTACTTCAATTGATTAACAAAGTCTCAAAGGATCATGAACACCAATAGTACTAGATAGCTATAAACTATAAACATTACACAAAATTACTATAAAATCAATATATATTGTAATGATGAATAAATAAATAATATTTCTAATGTGATATTTAGCCGCACGTTTTACGTAAAACAAAAAAATATGTTTTGCTTAACATTTTGGCGAGGTATAAAGGTGTGCTTTAAGTAGGTTGACATGACAAGGTCAGACCTTCATCGTCACGTTGTCGATTTGTGGTGGTTTCTGGTCAACACCAGTATGGGGAAGAAAACTCTTAATATATTATACCAAGTAGCTTTTGTTCGCGGCTGCGCCCACATTTAGAGCCGGTTGGATGGGAAGTGGCCATTTTAAGGTTTTGTATCGACGCAACGCAACGTGAAGTGACAGCTTGATGTTGAGTTTCGCACGGTAATTGTGATTTCCGGAGGCGCAAGTAGGAAGAGAGGCTTTTTAATTCCCTTTCCTTTAACGTCGGCATTACACCCACCTACCTCTTATTATTCTGGTGTCGTGGGTGTTCATAGAATTCATGGACGATTACCATCACTTACATCAGGTGACCCACTAATTTGTATGACGGCCTCTACATAAAAAACCGTAATCATAGTTACATAAATTGTACATTCATAATAATATTACGTGTAACTTTACTTAAAGCAACCATAATATAGGTAATGGTCTCTGTGTTTACGTTAATGGATACAATTTAGCACACATTTCATTTCAGTTATAAAAGGAAGATTATAATTGTCATGTGAGCTCATGTGACTGGGAGACCTGTGGTTATTATTGGAGCTGATCGTCGCTAGACTTTGACCCCCTGCACGGTTTAACTAAATGTTATTTCACATGTTAGTGTCCTTCTATCGTTTGTCCAAGGTGAAATATTATTTCGTAATTATGTAGATCGCTTTAAGTGATTGATCGATCGATCCTTATATAATATTATGAGTCATGTTGTGGAATCGTTAAATAAAAATCGAAATCCGCAATGATTATAATGTCGTATCAGCCGTGCGTGTACATTTGTGAAGTGATGTTTTTTTCAGTGGTATTTCGTTAAAAATATTTTCAGTCTAAATAATTAACATAACTACTAAATTTGACCGCAGTTCCACTTCCGTGATAGTCTAATGTGACCCTAGGGGACCGTTTGTTTTCTATGTCAGAAACCTTCAACGCCAGAGCCAACAATACTAAAACTAAAAAAATATCTTCTTTATATTATAAATACATGAAGAGAAAACTTCGGACCCCTTTTTAAGCATATTGCATGCGAGTGTGACAGTTTACATAGTAAAAGTTTATATGGAGGAGGAGTGCAGAATGCTATTTATTTAACAAATATGTACAATTAGTTAAACTAGTGGTCGTAACTGTACCAATTTTGAAGTTTGCTCTACTACGTCAGTTGGGTGATTTGACATTCAGTCGTTATCAGTGTGAACGTAAACAATGAATGTTTTATTTCATTTACTTATTTACTTATTTGTCACAGATATTATATATAAATAGCTTTCTCCATCTCCATATAAACATTAAGTATGTCAAATCACACTCCCCCGTGCGCGCAATATGTTTAAAAAGCAGTCCGAAGTTTTCTCTTCGCTTATTAATATATAGATAAAATATTCATTCATTGTTTACACACACACTGATAATGTCTGAATGTCAAATATCGGACCTGGCGTAATACAACATCTAATCATCAATTAACAAAATCCAAAAAGATGGGTCCAGTTTACCAACACTTTTGAGACCACGCGACCTCTATAGTATTTATAAATACTTATACAGATACAGTATACATCCTTTGCATTTTTAAGCTCAGGGTTTTGCATACAAAAAAATCAAAACGAAAATTCTCATTTTTTTAAGATGTTAAAGATTCCCATGGCACGTAAATAAGTGTATAACCCCGAGTGGACGCGAAAGTTAACGGTGTAAAACCATTGGCTACGCTAACGGGACTAAATAATATTTGCCAGGGAAAGCAAAGCAGTTATCGTGTACAATATAAAAACTGCACAATGTTCCGATAGAATCAATTCTTACCAGCTCCGATATTCAAACTATTCGATAATGATTAGTTGAATAAAGAAACAACAATATACGCGGTGTTATTAATAGAGTCACAGGAACATGTGTTTGTGCATACTAATTTCGGACACTACTGGAGAGATCGATACGTTTTTATACACAAACATTGCTTCAGAGTTGGATCGTTTAAATTTGTATAAAGTTGCTAAGATGTTTGAAATAATTTGTAACTTAGAATGAAATTAAGAAATAAATACGGTTAACCCCAAGACATTGCATTGTAAGCCTCATAATACCCAGTATTATCAATTATTTCAATGTCCTTCAATCCCGGAACTCAACAGAGTTTGCATACCTACTGATGCTTGGCGACAGAAGTAGGCAAAATTGTGCTACTAACCCAGGCGGCCTCTCCTATGCAAAGAACATACCACCACTCCAAAAAGACCTTTAATATAATAATATACTTACTATAGGCTCGCCCCCTATCACATCGTGGGACGGAGATATGCTCGGCGAAATGTGGGTGTACTGGTTATACCTCTGCCTACCCCTTCGGGGATTACAGGCGTAAGTTTGTATGAATATACTTACTGCTTTTTTCTGTAAGAGATTTGTTATTTTTAACTTTCTAGCGAGTATTTTTGAAGTGGCTTTTTCTGCTCAGTCGGGTATGTAATTTGATGCAGCACATTATGATGGCAAGCGTCCGCCGCGCCGTATGTGACGTGCGTCGCGCCTTCCATCTAGACTCCCACAATTAAGATTAATGTAACGATAACTCTAAATAAGTCTATCAACCTGTTTAGGGTACAGAGAGCGGCAGACGCTAGAAAAAGATAACCTTTCTTTTAGTACGGCAAACGAGCAAGTGGGTCGCCTGATGTTAAGTGATCTCCACCGCTGCTGAACACTCACGATACCCTAAAAATCAAGTATGCATCTTAAAGGGCAGGAATGGGGGTTGGGAAATGGAGAAGGCCTTGGGCCTCCAGAAATATCAATCACCGTACGAAACACACTAAGAAAATACAATAGCAAGTTCCCACTTTTGTTGTTGGCGGTTGTCTGTGACAGAGGTACCTCTGACCGCCCCAGTCGCGTCAGTTCATTCATGCCGTAGACAAAGTTGTCTACAGGGTGGCTCTATGACTTCTAAGTTGTTCGTGTGATCGGCTTATGTTAGTTTGAATTTGAATAAATAAGAAAATTTTAAGTCGGGCTCTAGTATCCAAGTACTCAGTAATAATGACCTGTAGTAATCTAATCAGACAAAAACCACTGGCTTCACAAACTTCACTATTTTATATGCAAATGTTCTTGTATTAATTTCCTGTATCATGGGTATCAGGAACTACGAAGGACGTACAGTTTAAACACATATAGAACAAGTTTCCAAATCTTGCAAGCATACAGATTGGGAAACGGTAGTTAAATGGCACTTGCAGGTGTGGTTGGCTATCCAATTAAGCCAAAACTGCAGTGGGTCCGATAGGCGAGAACGAATATTGAATAAGATCCAGGTCAACGGAGCCAGTTGATTGAATCGGTTTATGGCGTGCGCGCAATATCTGCTGCTAAATACTTAGAAAACGGCAGGCCGTATGAAATATGTTCTATGGAATAGTACCGGTCAAAATTTACATACCTGCCCAATTAAGAATTTTATATAAGCACACCCTGCTTTACCGTAGGTGGACATTGAAAGGAGGTTCTGTATTTTACGTATTTATAATTGGATTGTTACGAAGAATGTTCGTGATCTAGCACAAAGTAAGTTCTCACGGGTAATATAAATAATGAACTGTCCACACTGCATCGACGTATGTAACTGTAACGGACGCGCAGTAGGAATACGAACATAAATATGTATATTTTGTTTAAATAGGTAAATTACCACAAATTTAAAGCTTTTAAAGATACCTTAGATACAAATATGCATATATGTGTTGCAAAAACAAAATGATTGCTGGAATTCTATGTAAATATTAATATTATAAAACAATCATTTTATCTACCGTATACAACCAACAACGTATTTGTTGTGTTGTAGAGCCATGCTGCATACAGTTTAGTCTACAGCACGAAGGGGCCGGCTCGTCCGGATTGTTGCCACTGTCTCACAGAAAACCGACACTAAGTAGCAGATCGCTGCTGCGTTTCGTACGATGAGTGAGATATATGGAGGCACAATACCTCTCCTTTTCCCAATCTCTTAATTATCCCTTTCCTTCAAGGTCGACAAAGCGCCCATGATTCTTCTATTGTGGGCGTACATGGGCGATGGAGATCACTTACCATCAGATGACCCACATGCTCTTTTGCCGGCGTATGCTTTATATATTTTTGAAGTTATTAGATATTTGTAAATATTTAAAGAAACGTTTTCTACTCAATATTTTGATAAAAAATAACGTAGCCACCTGTACGTACAGGCTATTGTGTAGAGTGACAGTGTTCGAATAAATATTCCCTTGCAATATAATAGCAGCACGACCACACCAGATGCTATACAGCGACGTTCACCTTATGGTATAAAATGAATAGTGAATACACACACCACCGGCGTGGCATGGCGCGGCGCGGCGATGTCGTGGAAACTGCCGACACGCTGCCACTAAAGCCTTTATGTTTAACGGGATTGAACGTGATGTCTCAGTGTATTCTTTTTTAACTTAGATTCATATAGCTTTTTATATCTACTTAAAAATGTGACCTTTTGTTTCAGAATTGAGTACTTATAAAAGTTTATTATAAAACTGATTTCCACATTGGGATCCAGTAAGAATTGTCAAAACATCCTTTCTCAATCTGACCGTGTACCTGCATTGTTATATAACGATATTGCAGAGTAGGACCGAT
Source organism: Mimas tiliae (assembly GCA_905332985.1). Lineage (NCBI taxonomy): Eukaryota > Metazoa > Arthropoda > Insecta > Lepidoptera > Sphingidae > Mimas > Mimas tiliae. Next base: position 7,972,144 of record HG995240.1, on the reverse strand, counting down.
GCCAAAATTTCACTCTGCAATACCTACCGTGCCTCGTATAGGGGGAACGGCACTTCATTGCGGGACCGAGAAGCTAATATCGTAGCATTATTATTATTAATACTGGTGTTGCCTGTATTTCGTCCCGTCCGTAACGTCCCGTGTAGAGTTCTTGGTCACATCCAAACATCATAAGTTGATCTCGATGATGTATGATAGTGGATACTACAGAATGGTTAAACTACCTTAATACGACCTAATCGATTTCAATTCAACTCTTAGCATTTACCAAGTTATACCTTTACGACATACGTTTATTATTTTAATAACAAATAGTTATCTCGTGTGTGTGTCTATGAACGTGCGTGCGTGTGTACTCTACATCTATCTTTTTAAATTGGGTAGAGAATGTTATACATATAATGCAATAAAATCATTGTTTAATAGTATAAATAGATGTAAATTGTAACACATGAAAAAGGTTACATAACTTCCCGTCATTAAGTTAAAAGAGAAACTATTCTAATATACCTAACAAAATCTGTTGATGTTGTAAGAACATTGTTAATGCGCCGGATATTATATAAACATTCCCTTAATTATGGAATTGCGTATGAATGTTTAATTAAAAGTTACATCTCAATCACAGTCTTGCCCGAGGCATGATTGGACAGTCAATGTCCAATCATGTTAATATTTTTAGTAGTTTTTTTATGGTTCCGTACCCAAAGGGTGCCAACTACCAACGGGACTTTATTACTAAACCTAGGTCGCGTTAACTGTCTGTCTTTTTAAAAGCTCTATCTTTTAAATTAACAGGTAGTAGGCTGAAACTTTCACAGAATATTTATTATTCTGACGGATATCATAACACACAATAAAAACCTCCGTGGAATAGTTGGCGAGTAGCCGTATGCGAATCGAGAAGCCGTAGGTTCCATTCTCGCACAGAGACACATGTTTATTTGATCCACGAATATTTCTGTCGGGTCTCGGTGTTGTGGTACCGTGAGTCCCTCGTATTGCCTGATACCCACGATACAGATTAACCTAGTGTGGGGTCAGGACTATGTGGTGACTGTTGGTTGTACCTATTTATTTATTTTTTAAATTTAATGGACGGAATACTTGGTGCGCGAATCCGACTCACACTTAGCCGGACTTTTATGGTTATGAGTTTAATAACAGAGACAGTAAATTCACTATAAAATGAAAATGAATCAAAGTTAACAACGTACTTGTCTATAATGATCAGTTGGTGACGTCATAAAAAACAAACAGTATAGAAATCATAATATTTAGATATATTATGTTTTAAAACACATTTCCTCCTCTTTTTGGATTCGGTAAAAATAGTTACAAATAATCATGTTATCAGAAATGTCCTCATTACACTTTTGAGCGCACCAATTACAGAGGATAATATCCTGCCGCCCCATATCTCCCGGGTTTTGGCACTGCTAACGTTTTAGTTATGTATAAATTGCCACAGAATTTTGTGAGTGGTAGAGCCACGTTGTAGACTGTTTTTTCTACAGCACAAATGGTCAGGCTTAGCACATGCAACACGACATATCTCGTGCGCGACTAAGCTAAGTATCGACAAGTATCTCGGGTAAAAGTGTCGACATTCGATAAAGTTACGTCGCCATGTTAGGGTTCGTAGACAAAATACCACAGAGAGGTTGAAAGGGGTTGAGGGGTCCCCTTCTCTTTATTATACCTTCCTTTTAAGGTCGGTAACGCGACCATGGTTCTTCTGATATTGTGGGTATAAATGGGCGGTGGAGATCACTTACCGTCAGGTGACCCACTTGCTCGCTTGCCGGCGTATGTTATAAAAATACAGAACTAAATAGCCCTATGTTGAAATTAGATAAATAACTCTTTATTGAACAAAACAAAATAACCGTAATATAACTATAACATGTCAACAGGCGATCGTCGATCCCTACCATAATAAGATAATAATTATAAGTTAAAAACTTGGAAAACTGACTTCAAAACCCGAATCACGATGAGTTTGCTGTTATCCGTTAAAGAATTTTTCATTTTCCCTCGTTCATCAAACCTTAACCAAATGAGACCACCGCCGCGCCGGGGTAAACCCTAGCGAGCACAAAAAGAAACGTGAAAACCTTCGGCAAAGATATCGCGTAACTTATATAAAAAAATATAGACGTATTAAGAATGCCCTTTTTAAAGTGAGTTGAAAACCTTAAAAGTAATTATGAAACATATAAAAATCGAGAGCGATAAGAATGGTAAACCCAATTCTTTCAGTGAAATTGTTAATAATTAATGTGAAAATGGGTATGCTCTCAAGGCTAACAGACCCGTGGCCGAGTTACGGTCGATACAATTATTTTTCATCGACGTGCGCACATACATATATATACTTACTTGCTGCTCGCCGCTTGCCGGGATAAAAAGTAGCCTATGTCCTAATCCAGGCCATGGTCTACCTGTGTACCAAAATGCCATCCAAAATCATTCAGCCGTTACGGCGTGATGGCCTAACAAAGATCCCAATTTACAAACTCACTAACATCCAATCTTAAAGCAGTTAACGCAAGGCAAGAGGGTCTAAAGATTGATAGAATTAGGAAAGGTAAAGATAGAAAGGTGATCTTAGGATGTAACACAAAAGAAGAGCTTGATAAGATCAAAAAAAGGATCCGGCCAGACGGAAGACTCACCGTCGAGGACATAAAAAACAAGGACCCTTTGGTCATACTGAGAAGCGTGCTGAACCACAACTCTGACGAAGAGATTGTGCAAGCAATTAAATCCCAAAACCGCCATCTTTTGGGAGATGTGAGCGCCGAAAACGCTCGCATCGCGGTGAAGTACAGGAAGGGTGCAAGAAATGCGCTGACAGCGCATATTGTACTTCAACTGTCTCCGGTGCTTTGGAAACGCTTCCTCGACCATGGGTCCTTGTTCATAGACGTCCAGCGTGTTAGAGTCGAGGACCAATCTCCGTTGGTCCAGTGCTCTGGCTGCCTCGGTTACGGCCACGGGAGGCGGTTCTGCAGGGACCGGGCTGAAGTATGCAGTCACTGCGGGGGTGCTCACCTTAAAAAGGATTGCGCCGACTGGCTCGCGCAAGCGCCCCCAAAGTGCTGCAATTGCGTCAGGGCCGGTCTCGACAGAGCCGACCATAATGCTTTTAGCGGGGAATGTCCGGTGAGGAGAAAGTGGGATGCCCTGGCGAGGTCTGCTATAGCGTATTGCTAAGGTGGCCTCGGGGGTAAGTGGACACCAAGATCCCCCAGAAGGAGCACGGCCATTGCTCGTGGCCCAGGCTAACCTCCAGAGAAAGCAACTTGCTACTCAGGAGGTTATGCTGGAGGCCGTGAGCAGAAAAATGGCGTTCGCTCTACTCCAGGAGCCATATGTGGGAGCTCGAGGTAGGGTTAGGGACTACGGCGGGACGAGGATTTTCCAACACACAGGCATGGACAATACTACCGTAAAAGCTGCAATTGTAGTATTTGACTTGAACACCAAAGTCATACAGTGTCCAAAATTCACCACGCCTAACATCTCAGTGGTGAAAGTATATGCCGGAAACCGAGAAATCGCCGTGGTCTCTCTCTATTTCGAACCAGACAAACCCATAGGGCCATACCTGGAGCAACTGGGGAGAATTGTGTGCGAACTAGGGCCCACAAACATCCTCATCGGCGGAGACTTCAACGCTAAGAGTATGTGGTGGGGCAGCGGGGTCACTGACCGGAGGGGAGAAGACCTTGCTGATGCAATAGGAGAGTGGGGCCTCCAGGTGCTCAACGACGGAGACACGCCAACTTTTGACACCTTTAGGGGTGGTATACATTACAAAAGTCATGTGGACATAACACTATGCTCAGAGGACCTTTTCGGCCTGGTGAACGAGTGGAGGGTCAACGAAGATCTGGTGAGCTCAGACCACAACGCAATTTTGTTTAATATTAGACTCGGAAAACTAGAAAAATTTGCAATTAAAAGAACTACTCGGATTTTCAATACCAAAAAAGCGAATTGGGCTAAATTTAGTGATAAATTTACCCAATTAACTAACACCTGCAACGTAAATTCAGAAGAGATAGAGCGCATACAAAACAAAATAGAAATAGACAGGTTTGTAGAAAATTATAGTAAAGTAATAGTAGAATCATGTAGCGACTCTATCCCAAAATTAAAAGCACACAAAAAATTATCCACACCGTGGTGGTCTGATGAAATCGCCGCGTTGAAAAAGGCCATGGTCACCAGGAGGAGAAGGATCCGCTGCGCAGCCCCAGTCCGCAGGGCGTTCGTCGTCGAAGAGTATCTGAGAGCAAAAGAGAAGTACGAGACAGAATCTAAGAAGGCCCAAATAAACAGCTGGAAGACCTTCTGTGCAAAGCAAGGCAGGGAAACCGTCTGGGATGGCATTTATCGAGTGATAGGGAAAGTCACGAAGAGGCAGGAGGACATTCCCTTGAAAAGAGATGGGTGCATCCTAAGTTCAGAAGAATCGGCGAAGGTTTTGGCGGAAGTCTTCTATCCGGACGACCGGATGGAAGATGATAACGCAGAACATCAGCGTATACGGGCTGAAGCTGATAGCATAAATGACGGTACGGATAATGACCATCAGGACCCGCCATTTACAATGGATGAAATCCTTGCAGCTTCAGACAGCTTCAACCCCAAAAAAGCCCCGGGAGCAGATGGCCTAACATCAGACATCTGCAAACAGGCAATCCGAAAAAACCCAGAGTTGTACCTGTCACTGGCTAACAAGTGCCTCGAATTAGGCCACTTCCCGACCATCTGGAAGGAGGCCACGGTCGTAGTACTCCGGAAACCCGGAAAGGAGGACTACACAGACGTAAAGTCGTATAGACCGATAGGACTGTTGCCCGTGATGGGGAAGATTCTGGAGAAAATAGTGGTGGGAAGAGTAAAGTGGCATTTACTACCTAGGATGAGTACTCGACAGTACGGCTTTATGCCCCAAAAAGGCACGGAAGACTCCCTCTATACCCTACTCCAGTACATCAGGAGTAAATTAAGTGAGAAGAAAATCATCACCATAGTCTCACTGGATATAGAGGGAGCCTTCGACAGTGCTTGGTGGCCAGCGATCAAGGTCAGACTGTCTGAGGAAGGATGTCCGAAAAATCTGAGACGGATAGTAAATAGCTACTTTGAGAGCCGAAAAGTAAAGGTTCGCTACGCCGGGGTAGAGCACGCGAGGGGGACCACCAAGGGATGCGTTCAAGGATCCATTGGTGGGCCCATCATGTGGAACCTGCTCCTCGACCCATTGCTCAAGGGATTAGCCAGCCGGGGCGATTATTGCCAAGCTTTCGCCGATGATGTCGTTTTAGTGTTTCACGGGGATGAAACACTCAAGATACAGAGACAGGCCAACGAAGCACTGGCCTATGTGCAGGATTGGGGAGTCAAGAATAAGCTGAAATTCGCTCCAAAGAAGACGAAGGCTATGGTCGTAACACGACGACATAAATATGACTCACCAATCTTGCGGATGGGGGGTGTAGACATTGGCTTGTCAAAGGAAATAAAGATATTGGGCTTGACTGTGGACGAGAAGCTAACGTTCAACACGCACGTCTCCGAAGTCTGTAGGAAGGCCATAACCTTCCACAGACGACTGGCAACTGCTGCAAAGGTGCAGTGGGGGCTGGGACCTGAGGTGGTAAAAATGCTCTACACCGCAGTTGTTGAACCAACAATATTATACGCAGCCAGTGCCTGGGCGCCTGCAAGTAACAAGATAGGCATACGTAAAAAACTTGCAGTGGTTCAACGAGGCTTTGCACAAAAGATGGTAAAAGGCTACAGGACCGTTTCGCTACACTCGGCCCTGCTACTTGCCGGGATCCTTCCGCTAGACATTCGTGTCCGAGAAGCGGCGCTTCTATACGAAGTGAAAAAGGGACACACTCGGCACATAGTGGGCGACTGGGACGTGGAATGTCCTGTGCCTTTTGCCAACTTGGAACATCCAGCCAGGCGTAGAGCTTTGCAGTTCAAATGCGTGGTCAACGACGCAGAACTTGACCTAGAGGCTGCAAATACCCGCAAGGTATTCACCGATGGCAGCAAAATTGGTGGCCAAGTCGGAGCGTCGGTATCCCTTTGGGATGGCGACGCCGAGACTAAAGCCACCAAAATTAAGCTGGAATCGTTCTGCACCGTTTACCAGGCGGAGCTGCTGGCCCTGCGCAAGGCCGTGCAAATAGCCTCCAAGGAAAAATACCACCAATACAGCATCTTCTGCGATTCACGGGCCGCTCTCGAGACGGTCGCGCGCGGTAACTCCCTCCACCCCATAGCATTCGACATTTCAAAAATGTTGAATGAGACCAAAGAGCGCGGAAAAACCATTAACCTCTTTTGGGTTAAGGCGCACGTGGGGTTGGCAGGGAACGAGCGTGCGGACGAGCTCGCGAAGGCGGCGGCTACCACCCTAAAAAGGAGGCCCGATTACGACGGATGTCCCATTTCGTTCGTCAAGCGACAGATCCGTCAGGAGTCGATTGACGAATGGAATGAGCGATACAGGGCTGGAAAAACAGCATCGGTAACGAAGCTGTTTTTCCCTGATGCAAGGATAGCCCATAAAGTGATCAAGAAGATGCCGGTGGACCCGGTCCTCACGCAAGTTTTCACGGGCCATGGGGGATTCTCCGAGTATTTGAATCGCTTCAAGTGCAAGGAGAGCCCCTCATGTATCTGTGACCCAGCAGCCACAGAAGACGTGGTTCACGTGTTGACTGAATGCCCAATATATCTGTATAAACGAACAAATCTTGAAATAGAGGTTGACCAAATTGTTAAGAAAGAAAACCTGAGCGGTATGCTGGAAGATAATGTTATTAGATCTAAGTTTTTAAAATTTTGTAAAGATATAACGTGTAGCGTAATAAAAGGAAATAAATAGAAAAGGGCAACTACAGTGTGTAATATAAGATTATATGTTTCTAGCCACGGACAAGCTGGTTTCGTGAGGAAGACACGTTATTACTAAGATCGCATATATGTACATTTTAAATAAATCAGATAAAACTCAGTTTTAAAAGTATGTCTTATGTATGTAGTTAGTTTTTATTTTTTCAGGCATACAAAATGTTGTAAAGTCCACTTTTTTTATATTGATGAGTTTTTAAAATAAAGGTATGTGAATTCTTCAGGTAGACATACTCTGAATTAAAAGTATCAGAGGGAGCAGCCGGGGGAGAGTCCCCCCAAAAAAAAAAAAAAAAAAACATCCAATCTTTCTTATAATAGTAGTAGAATGAATGTATGAGTCTATACTCACGCCTGTCTCTCATAGAGGTCGGTAGAGACAACGTATTTCTATTTGCTACGATCCATGCAATTTTTTTGACCCCATTCACGCTCATTACATTCTTCATACGTGCTCACAATTATACTTATCAGTTAACGTATGTAACACAATAGGAACACGACTCAAAATAAATCTATTGTGTTCGTATAACTACATCAATGTAGCTACATATCTGTATTTACAAAAAATACTGTAATATTTTATTTTAGTGCCAACAAGGTGACACAACTAATAGTACCTAATCCATATCAAGGCATAGTATATACGATAAAATTTATGCTGACTTTTTATACATTCTTTTTGGCTTAGAAATTATCTATGTCTGTACGGCCTGATGTTAGGTGCAGCATAATATGATATTGGAGCATAATATACGTATGTCAGCACTCAAGTACTCAGATAGAACTAATTGGGATAATGAGTCTAGTGTAATGATGGCTCGCGTCTATGTTCGACGTAAATTGACTTTGTTATACGGTCTTTGTTACGGTTTATTAGCATTAACAACTGCATATTGTATCAGTTTGTGATTCGTCATTAAACGTTAAACTTAAAGTCAAATATGTTTGCTTGTTTCTTTGATTGTGTAGTTCTTAGCTGCTTAGCTAGCTTAATACAACGGATATGACCAAGATCTTTACCATCGGCTGTCCATCTCTCGGAAGTTGGTGATAAACTTTACCTATTTATAAATGGTATCTTCAAATAAATTCTCCATAAAAAAATAATTGGCTCCGTTTGTAAAGGGTTGTTAGTCGTTAATGGTTAATAATACGACAGCGACTTTAAATCTCAACAAGGTAGTCAAATCGGGCGACGGCTCGAGGAGCTTTTTAAAAGACTGTTCAGAGTGAAGATCTTTATTAGACTGAATATTCATGTACAATTTCCCTATTTATAATGTGGAGCGATGTAAACAACACGCATTACTTATTCTAGAATGTTCCACATGTTGACAATGAAAGTGCTGAGGTAGCGTCTGGAGCACACCTATGATGTCTCAAATTACATAAAAACAACATGTACTTGTTCTAAGAAGTGTTGACAATGAAAGTGCTGAGGTAGCGTCTAGAGCACACCTGTGATGTCTCAAATTACATAAAAACAACATGTACTTGTTCTAAGAACTGTTTACTGTTTTACAAAATGTGCTTAGCTTGCGTCTGTGGTACGTCCTGTGATGCGACACCATCAGATCGTACACATACTCTAGGATACGTAACTCCTCCCTCCTTAAGTTCGAAATCATCTGGAGTATTCATTTTCGGCAGATGATTTTGAAAGATTATCATTTTTAATTTCTTAAATTAATACAAAATAATAAAAATTACACTTAATATTACAATAATATATAAAACTATTGTTCCGACACTAATTGATTTCACATTCACCATGTTTTCACTATTTTTGTCACTATTTTCCAAAGCGTAATTTAATAACTGCAAGTTTGACAGCTCGGTTCCTCGCAGATTCAAGGGTTTCAACTCTGGCATCCTTGTTATGGACATCGTCTCTGGTATGCTGATTATAGGTAATTTATTATAGAGTATTTCTCCGGATTTCGTTTGATGTTGGCGGAGGTGATAATTCTGGATTTGCAATTCGCAATCATCATCTATGGTTATTACGTAAGTATCCTTAATTTCATGATGAAATGTTTCATCCTTGCAGGATCTTGTGATTTTTATGGATTTCTTCGAATAAAGTATCCATCGATTAGTCTGAATTGCTTCTAATTTGACGTCATCTATTTCGACGGGAACTTAAACGCAAGAGGCGTTTGTGGAGTATCGCATTAAATCTGCAACACAAGTATCTTCGGCAACTAGGAACTCGTCCTTTTCATTACATAAATAAGTATCAGCATCGATTACATTACAGGGCTTTGATAGAGATTTCGTTTTCGACCCATTCACTATAAGGTAAGGGTGTTTTGGAATTATAATTAAGGTATTCTGGGTAAAGGGTTCGGTAATAGGTAAGGGAACAATTCTATAATAAAAATAAGATTGCTTATATACCAAAGGTATTTCCATAATAAAATTAATCTGCTTATCTTTAACATATGATTTCATACTAATCGTCTGTTCTATTTTCACTAAATTTTCAGGTTTTGATGGATAAATTAGTTTTTCAGTTTCCTCAATATTTTTTAATATAGTAAGTAATTCCTTACTATCCACAATTGACTGGTGTAATACGCCAATTTTACTGAATGCTATAGCGGATTCAACCTCATCTAATTTTATACATATTAATTGAAAATTATGAATGAATAGATTGCAAGCATGATTAGCATGATATAATAATTCTTGAAGTTTTAATTCATTTACATTTTTATTTAAATTTGCAATAGATTTATCCATTTGAACAAGATTCAACTATACATTATTAGAGATGTTCATAATTTCTACCTTACCATTTTTTAAATATAAGTTGCTTCTTGTCTAATATAGATTATGGGGATTTTAATCCATTTATTAATTTGTAATATTCCAGTTAAGTTAATTAGCTTTATTAATTAACCAAGAGAATTCAGGAGACCTCTTTTTATTCTGAGCGTTGGAACTAACCGACTGCACTGCTCTGTAAAAATATTAAGATGTACTCTACCTGACTCTATCTGACTCTATTTTACTCTATCTGACTCTATTTTACTCTATCTGACTCTATTTGACTCTATCTGACTCTTATCTGACTCTATCTGCCTATCTGAATTATCAGTGGACTCTAAATATGTTTCATTAATTCTTGATAGTATTAATATATGTAATTAAATCTAAACTAAACTTCACTAAATCTAATATCTTAATAACTATCCACTTAGAACATACGCCTTCCTGTATTTAAATTCTGTTTGTCATCTTTTTTTTATCTCTGGCTCTTTGTTTACTATGTGCGTTTACTTTATAATAAATGGGATATTTAAATTTGGGCTTAATGTACTCTTTTGAGAACTTCAAAATCCGATCCGAATCTGGTCTATTTATAGGTTTATTCAATAATGGGACACTATCAATGTCAATAGGGGAGTACGCTCTTTCCGTACTGCTCTTTGATCGTTCTTCGGTTTCTGTCATAATACAAGATGGGGATAGTATAGAAAAGGGTGATTGACATTGAGCTGAGGTAATATTCTCAATTCTTTCAGAATCTGTGGAATTTGACATAGTACTAATTGGAAGAGAGTCCTGTACTCTATCACAAACATTTATGGTTGAAGAAATATTATCTTTGCCTATAGCATCGACAACTTTTAATCTAATCTGTGATAAGGTATCCGCATTTGTACCTGGTAAACTTTCTGAACTATCAAGAGTAATTGTATGACCTCTAAAAGCGGTTTCCTTACTAAGAAATTCGGTTTTATCTAGCTGAATTTCAGCTGGTGAACTATACATTATAGGTATTTGTGTGATAGATGTACTCAATAACTGATTATTCATGTCTATGTTTGCGCCAAGTTGTTTTAATAAATCGGAACCTATCAATCCATCATATAAACTATCAACTTCATAAATATGAAATTTGTGAAATTTCGAACTTTTAAAGATTTTTAATAGCGGTATGTAAAGAACCTCATTATGAGTACTGTGGGCATGAGTGCTAATAACTTCAAACTGTTCCTTGTATGTAGAGTCGGAAAAATATTCGAATGCTTTAGCTGGGCTTATAAAGGACCTTGATGAACCTGTGTCTATGATAAATCGTGATTTGATTTCCGGAATAATAATATGAGGTAATTTTAGAGTTTTATCATAATTTAAATGTATTCTATTTTTGGGATCCTCGGGGGAGGCTGCTGGACAAAAATTTTCATTTTGTTTTACAGCATCTTGTGGACTATCTGAGTTATCAAGTTCTACTTGATTTTCGTCTTTGTTATTGAATACATACGAGTTTTCATCCTCGTTATATTCCTCGGGATAACTTTCACAAGTTTCCTGATAATACTCCGGTTCATCATTAAAAAATAGATGATTAGTTGGCTGTGTATTCTTCAACGGAACTGCGGTGCGCATAGAAACATCTGAGTCTAATTTGTACGATGGTCTATGTGCTTGAGCGTTTGGCGGAATGCCAAAACGGAATTGTCCCGGTTGATTCCTATAGAATCCTGATTGGGGTTTATGGGGTTGCATAAAATTTGGCTTGAAGGCTTGGTTTGGATAACCAAATTTAAAATTTTGTTGTTGCTGTGGAACACCGAATTTAAATTGTCCATAATTGTTCGGCTGTAAAAATCTATTTATTGGAGAATGTTGTTGTATGGGCATACCGAATTTAAAATTATTATTCGGTTGAGTAAATTTTTGATTAGGTATGAATTGTGGTCTGTTAATGGCAAAATTTGGTTGATAACCAAATTTAAAATTTGATGGTGTCATGTTATTCGACATCATCGGTTTATAATTATTCTGAATGAAAGGCTTAGGTTGCTGAGTGGGTTTAGTTTTTCTCGAATTGTATTGATTCTGGAAGTTTACTTCTTCCGTCACAATACTAAGTGCCATTTCAAGAGTGGTGCATCCCTTAAGACGTACGATGCGTATCAGATCTTCAGGGAGATTAAACAAGAAAACATTCATTGCCATATTATTATAAATAATAATTTTAGCATTACGAACACCAGTATCATTTAACAAGTTCACTTTTGAAAATAGAGTACTACGCATGTACTGTATTCTATTGCAAAAATCAATAAATGATTCACCGTTATTAATCTTTAGTGACTCTAGCTCTATGGCTATACATTCTTCCGAACGCGGATCACCAAAGTGTTGCGTTAGCAAATTCTTAAGTGCGGTCCATGTCTCTATATCTTCACGCTCGCTTATTAAATTCGCGGCACGACCGACCAGTCTACTTGTGATAATATGGAATACGTATAATTCCTGTGCTGGATTATTTAATCCTCTATAATGACTTATAACATATTCACATTTCTTAATAAATAAATTAATTAATTTTCCATCACCTTCAAATTTAGGTATAATGGATACCATTTCCTTTGGTATTATCGTAATAACATTATCCACTTTGTGGCTTTCCATTTTTATTTAATTAAAATAATATTTAAACTTCTTCAATAAAAAAAAATTAATTACTTCAAAGTAATTCAATATTTAAAAAAAAATAATCTTAAATTAAATACAGCAATCTAGGATAAGACGGGACACAGAGGGAAAGTGAAAAGGTCTACTCACATTATCTCCATGGCCATTCTCCCAAATGTAGCTGCTTGAGTCTTGCGTCCTCGGCTATGTCGCTGCATAGACTTATTTGTTTGATGGTTCGCGATACCCGTAACAACGTTAAAACGTTCGCCGAAAATTTCCGCGGACAGACCGATTTTTGTGTCTTCAAGGGCACGGTTTCTCGACGCGAGTATCCTGCCGACTGCGCCAGTCAAATCGGGCGACGGCTCGAGGAGCTTTTTAAAAGACTGTTCAGAGTGAAGATCTTTATTAGACTGAATATTCATGTACAATTTCCCTATTTATAATGTGGAGCGATGTAAACAACACGCATTACTTATTCTAGAATGTTCCACATGTTGACAATGAAAGTGCTGAGGTAGCGTCTGGAGCACACCTATGATGTCTCAAATTACATAAAAACAACATGTACTTGTTCTAAGAACTGTTTACTGTTTTACAAAATGTGCTTAGCTTGCGTCTGTGGTACGTCCTGTGATGCGACACCATCAGATCGTACACATACTCTAGGATACGTAACTAGGTACTATGAATGTAAATAAATACACATGTGTTTATGAAGTCATAACGAAGTCGTGGGAAGGACCTACATATTTAATATAATGAATTGTTTATATTGACATGGTTTTGCTTTTATATAACTTTTAAATAGAATGGTGGAATTTGAAGGGGCTGTGCTGCCCTATCACTCCCCACATGGATATTGTGGGCGGATACAAAGCATTCGAGTTGCGACTGAATTCTTCAACCCTTCATTAATTAATTATTATTAGAAACGTGTTATTTGGACATGTGTGGGCAGTACATTATAATGATTATATACGAACGACAGGTTGCATTATTGGGACAATGAAGCAATTTAATCATTAAATTTCAAATTCAAAATAACACGTCCCCGAGTACAAAGTGGTAGAACCCTCGTATGCGAGAGTCCGTCTGTGTTAGTACCACCGCTTTGTCTATCTCTGCCGCCAAGCAACAGTGTGTAAGCACTGTTGTGTTCCGGTTTGAAGGACATTGAAGCCAGTGAAATTACTGGGCATTATGAGACTTAACATCTTATATCTCGGTGCGAAAGCTCTGTGTGGTGTTGCTTCTGTTTACCGACAGGCGTGGCGCTTACCATCGAAGAGCGACTTGCTCGTCTCGTTATGCAAGCTAATAAAAAAAAACAAATAATAGTTTTAGGATTTAATTTTGCCCTTAAACAAAAGCCCTTTTTATGCATATCCCACGTCTTGTAAAATGGAGGACTAATTTACCAGCCGCAAATATATTAACAAGTTGAACCGTAACAATTAAAGTCTTATAAATACACGGAAAACATTAGCAGTTTAACAAGCAGGCCATTAGTATATACATTGCGTCATGTAAATTATTTATTGTATATTTATTTCGAGTTAAATAAATGTGCCGTTTTAGCGCTATGGTCATTTAATATAATGCCTTTTTGGATACTGACGATGACGTGTAAAATAGAATTCTAGTTAGTTTACTTTTTTTTATTCGTTTGAGTGACGAAACGAGCAGTTCGCTCGCCTGATGGTAAGCGCCACGCTTGCCCATAAACAGAAGCAAAACCACACATAACTTTGAATTACAAAGCACTGCATGGCATTGGACTGCGCTCGTCACCCCGAGACATAAGAAGTGAAGTCTCATAACGCCCAGTAAATTCACTGGCTTTAATGTCCTTCAAACCCAAACACAACAGTGCTTTCACACTGTTGCTTGGCGGCAGAAATAGACAAAGCGGTGGTATCAACCCAGACGGCCTCTCACATACGAGAGACCTTGTTACAATGTAAGTATTAATGTTTGCGTGCTAATGAAAATGATACATTCTGTATTTGTAGTACGCCAGGAGATTACAAACTTCTTTCAAGTTGATAACATTCAGTCCACACCATATGTGGAAACTTGGCCCTTCCGGCAATTTTTTGAGTGGTAGAGCCACGCTGTAGGCAGTTTTGTTTGAAAACAAATGGGCCGGCTCGACCGGGTTGTTGCCACTGTCCCATAGGAAACCGACGTAAAGTAGCGGCTTGCGGTGCATTTTGTACGGTGAGTGAGATATCCGGAGGCCCAAATCCCATTCCTCTTCCCAGTCTCATAATCATCCCTTTAAGGTCGGCAAAGCGCCATGAGTAGGTATTGCGGATATTCATAGGCGATGGAGATCATCAGGTGACCCACTTGCTAGTGTGCTATATGCTATAAAAAAACATTTAATGACAATTTTTTGTATGATTGAATATAAAAACAGACCAATCATGTACATAGAAATCTACGCTTACCGAACGCTTACTTGAAGAGTATTCATTGTGAATACGGATTATAATACAATAGTGTATTATTTGTGTCAATACGAGTATAGTGCTGTCTAGCATGTCTAGACTTAAATAGAACGCGAGAATGCCACATCTAGACCTGCTACATGTGGTGAATATAAACATTCTAATATCAAATTAAAAGAGAAATATAATCTCAAGAAAACATTCTAAAATATATCAAGTGTAAACAAATAACAGTTCATTGTTCCGGGATATCTACATTCATAGACCAATTAGTAGGTACATTGTATACAATAAATAATAATGACTACTATTTCATGCGGTTTCTCTCGCAATTACAGCAGCGCCACCTACCAGGTCAAATTGTGAATATCAACCATCCTGGGACCAACTCAACCGTTTGAACGGCTGGGTCGATTTTGACTTGAGAGAACTCAACAAAAAGTCCATCAAAATCGGTCAAGACATATTTAAGTTTTAGCGAGACTAACGAACGGCAATTGATTTTTATATATAAATAAGACGATTGTTTTAAGTTTGCAGTTCCTATTATCCTACTACTATTATAATTGTGAAAGTTTGGATATTTGAGTTTTTGAATTTGGATGTTTGTTAGTCAATCACGCCGTAACAGCTGAACGGTTTTGGATGAAATTTTGCACACGGGTAGACCATAACTTGGACTAGGGAATAGGTACTTACTTTTATCATGGAAAAGGCCATAGACGCGGGCGGCACCGCGGGCAACAACTAGAATTATCTAAACACTTTTTTACTTAAACTAAATTACTTTATATTTTTGATAGATATTTTTGTCCACTCGTACATAAATAAATAAACACACCCAACAGTCACACACATAGTCCTGACCCCACACTAGGTAAACCTGTGTAGTGGGTAGGAAGGTAAGGAACTACGAGGTACTAGCCGTCCCACAACACTCAGACTCGAAACAAATATTTGTGGGATCACACAAACATTTGTCTCGTGCGGGAATCGAACCCACGGCCTCTCGGCCACGGCTTCGCAGCCGGCTACTCGCCCGCTGCGGCACAGAGGCTGTCAACATGATGAAATAAATCTATATTCGACGATAAAAAGGATTATGTTCTCGATTAGCGTGTATATTTGTTTTTTTTAACAGATTTTTATCCATTATTTCTGTGTATTACTCGTAACAGCGAAATTACATTCACTTCCTTAACATTAGTAGGTAGTAGTTACTATGATATTAGTCCTGTATTTCATACTGTCCCACTACTGGGCACATGTACTATATTATAAAGTCTAAAAAATTGAAATTTGGCTGGCATGTTGGCTTGTAGGTTGAGTTGTAGGAATGGGCTAAGAAAGGTATTTATGGAAAACCTTTACTACGAGTATCTAAATGTCGAGTGCACGCATGGGATCATCAAGACTTCCACTCGGGCGGAGGTAGCAGGTATAACGCAGAAATATAATTGGGGATAGCGGAACTTCATACCTGTGTTTTACTCTCGGTGACTGTTAATGTTCTACTAATTAACCAAACAGTCTACCGGTGGAGATTTTACACCGATTGATGAGTCACAAGTCAGGCTCGACGGTATCTAAAGCCATAGTTTTGCACTAGCGAGTTTTACCACGAACCCTTATAACCATGATTTAGCTCGCCGGCCGCCGCGTCGCGCTGGTCTGATCGACTTGAGAGAATGGTTTCGACAGTATTAACCATGGATAAGTTTATTAAAATAATAGATGTACATTTTTTTATTGGTCCTGGTTATAGTAGGTGAACCAGGTGCCTGTCTCCGGTCCGCCGCGCCGCGCCGTCCATGTAGTCACGTCACTGAGGGAAAGGCTCCGAGGCCACGAGCTAGTGTGGGCGACGCTATCCGCACTCCAATATTATCGATTAAAATGTCACACAATTTTATCGATACAAAATATACATATCATTACTTGTCCTGACTGACGGACTAACTCACTGATTCATTAACGCAGAGCCTAAACCGCTGGGGCTACAAACTTGATATTGAAAAAGGTTAATGACGTAAGTGACCACTAAGAAGGGATTTTTGAAAGTTCATCCTCTATAGAAGTAAAATAGGGGATATAAGTTTTTATGGAGTAGAAATATTAAATAGACATTTCGACTCCAAAATTCGTAGGAGTACTAAAACAAATAAGCAACTGCGTACTACTTCGCGATATCTCAAAAATTATCCCCTTAGGGGATAAAGGCATTTAAGCAGGCGGAGCCGCGAGTAAAAGCTAGTATGTCATAAATCGTATGAACATCTATCTGCAGATGTAATTATAACAAAAAGTATAAACAAGGCGTACGCATATTATTCATATTAGACTTACGCATTATACACGCATTTACCATGACCCCAACGCTAACGCTATAAACAGTGTGAATCAGGTAAAGGTCGTCGATTGAAATATGATGAATGAGATCATAACACTAATAAAATCTGCAACGATTTCATCAATACAATAAAAAATAACGCAACACGTGATGAATTTGATATTGATAGTGTCGTTTATTCATATAATAATATGTATAATGTATATGTATTATAAAATAGGAATTGTATCACTTTTCTGCAGAGGCATAATATAATGATTAATTTAAAATAAACATTTAAGGACACGAGAGCTCAGAAATTTGCATTATTTGTTTATGTGAGAGGGATTCGAGCTGGCCGGTAACTTGCAACTGAGCAGACTGGTACCTAGTGGCAATGAACGTTTGAACACAGGACCGGTTCCGTTAAGACAAACATTTATGTTTAATGATGACTCACTAGAAGGTAGTTATTTTTTTCTGGAATGGGGATATCGACAAACCCGGCCGTGTTCTTTGTCATGAAGACATAAGCGCCGAAATAAAAGTGAATTACGCTACCACACAGTAACCAACTAAAAATATGTTTTATTGACCTAGCTAGGTACATACACAAAAACTATGTACATGTACAAAGTCATACATTGCAATTGTTTCAAAACCTGCTGGTGTTTATTTACGTGGAACTAAAGTTCCGACGGCTATTATTTTCAAAAGCCATCAGCTAACATTACAAAACCAAGTGTAAGGTGCTCGCGCCAGCCATTGAGTGCGCGTGTTGTTTGCACACCTCTCTCGACGTTAATGCAACCTGGATATGTAATGGAAAACATTACATATGATAAGAGCAGTGAAGTGTGTAATCGGTACACTGAATGGTTTTTCGGAACATTCAAATGTGTACAAACACAATACATATGCAATTAAATTTAAGACACTATGACATAATCTGCGGCGATGATAATTATGAAGATGCATAATGTTGTTTACCTTTACCACGACGATTTCTTCACAAGTAGCTTTAATTGCATTCCCAATTCTGTAACAAATAAAAAAAAAAATATATTTTCATTTAGTAATATTTTAATAAGTATAACAAATATTGGGATTCGGAATTTGAACAGAGAAAATTAAAAGTTGTAAACCGGAACTGAATTTGGCTATGAGTCACATCGTCAAGTCTGTTATACTTATGGGGAACCAGTCAATTAGTATTCAAAGTAAATATATAATATTGTTAAATCATGTAAATATTCTGACAAAAGTTAGTAAGATGTGTTGTGACTTGAGACATACACGTAGTCCGTAGCGTGCCTCATATCATAAAACTATTATCATAAAACAAACAAAATCCACAAATAATTGTAAACAGTTACTGGGACGTCACACTTAATAATATTATCATGTTTTTTAACGTTGTCGTACATCGTTACCGTTAGCTTATCAAATACCTTGTTTGTTTCAGTTCACATACGAGTTTAGGCAACTAATTTCGCAAATATTTCAAGTGAATGAAAATACATTTTTTTTTATAGTTGCATTAAAATCTAGAACTCCTCGTAATCATGCCAGTCTAAAGATATATATGAAATAGAATACTTATTTCTGTTTCTAATAAAACCTACATTATATAAGCTATATTATATAATCATTTCTATTTGAAATCAGTTGTCATTGTTGTACGATTTAATGATTTTAGAATACATATTTTTTTAAGTAAAAGTTAGATTTGTATAATTTAATAATCAAACAAAAAGCTAAGCTTTAAATGAAAACTAAATGAATATAAATACATGCACTGGTGATTAATAAATTCATACGAAATAAATTAATTAAGCGAATTGTTTACTACTATATGTATAGGTACAAGTTTGCCCCCGTTTAGAAGACGACGACTATGCGGATATACGAGTTGTTGCCCACATATTATCCGATTTGAGGATAATGTTAGTATTGCTTTCACTTTTTGATGACTACAATCTGTAAAAGTTTTGAAATAATAAAAAGCATATTTATTTTGCAAAATACCTAAAGTAGTATGGGAAAAATTACCTATTGTTATAAGTGTTTTGCACTTAAACATGAAATTTTTATTCCAACACATAGCATGAAACAGATCTTGAACATTTTAAATAAACGCGAAATGTTTCTGGTTGTTATATTGAACTTCATAACGCGTATGAAGAAGTAAACAGCGGATATCATCGGAGCTCGTATTGTAGTAGAAGTGGATGCCTAAACTAGCCAAAGGGATTAATGATCACGCAGAAGCGGAGAAAATACCGTTATGAAAAACAAAAGGGAACTTTAATGTATCTACCTGCCCAAAGATTTACGAGCTGATGTGTCGCATGCTAACACAATACTTCTCAGAGGCAATCATTACCATGATAATAGTGCGATACCAAACTTGTCATATCATTAATAAAAAATGCACCTTTTTTAAAAACTATGAAATGTGAACATCCGTTAGCTAGACGACCGACGCGAACCGACGATGAAAGATTCTTGCTAGAAAAAAATATATACGAGCCATGGTTGCGTTTTGAATGGAAGGTAATGTCAAGGTCTGAGGCACAAATAAGTAAACAATATACTTTACGATACTAGGATTAGTATGAAGATGTATTGCATCTAGAAAAAAATCGGACATGTGACGAAGGTGATCGACCTGATGGTGGGTCATCGTCGCGCACGCTCGTCTATCTTGCTTGCACTGAATCATCGGCCCTATTGCGCAATTTGCTAAATGAACCTTTATAGCTGCGTCTAAATGCGTTACCAATTATATTTGTAAGGTGTTGAATATCTAATACAGGCTTGAAAATAACAATACAATACTCCACCGATATAATGTCACCTAGTGGTCAACGACACCACATTTTTTAAAACTGAAACCTTATGTATTCTGCTATTAAAGAATTATACACGCTCGTTATTACAATATTAATAATCACGTGACATTTGTAAGGCTTACTTCTATTGGTGCGATAAAACCTTAAGTGGTTTTAATGTGTATAAAAAGAAATAGTATAACTAAAATATATAGGTACCTATAACAAGTTTCTCTTAAGAAAATAATCAGATGTTAATTTGTGCAAATGTCATATCGCACAACTTAACAAAGAGTCTCATAACAAATAAAATAAAATAAAAATTGATAAATTCCGACTGACTCATCGCAGCCGAGCCCCAAACCTTGAGCTGACTACTACGTGGCGCGTATTGTGCGTGGCTTTTTACAAATAATTTTCTTCTTTTAATCTATGTGAAAGAGGAAATGAAATGCGCTACAGGAATCAGCGGAATGGCAAAACATAAAGACACAATTAGATTCAAAATTTTGTATGTTCAATCCTATTAATATTATAAAAGTAAAGTTTGAATGTTTGTCAATCAATCATGCTTTAATGACTAAGGCAGATTTGGATAAAATATGGCACACCGGTAGACCATAACCTGGATTAGGATAGAGGTTACTTTTTATTCCAGAAAAAGATATTCATGCAGGCCGAGCCGCGAGCAAAAGCTAGTGACTATAAAAGGTGAAAGTAGTATCAAATTCTTCGTCGTGTTCTTATTCTGTCACCGAGCTTACCAAAAAGGGATATCGCATGAGTATTTTTATCAACATAGGGAAACACGTGTGATTCTTCCTAATACATCTGAATTGAGTTTATTGAACTCGACTTGTTTCATATATCGAAATCATAATATCGCAGATATTTAGCGTTATTAAGAAATGGTATTTGAATACTTGGAATGTACTCTTCTAACAGTTGATACAAAGGATCCGGATAATCACAATTCGTGTTTCGACTTTTTCGATTCGAATACTTATATCCAATACATAAAATATGGCGATAGAAAACCCCCTATTACATCATGGGATGGAAATAATCACGGCAAAACATGGGTGTACTCGTTGGGCTACAGGTGTGAGATTAAATCATGTAAAGGCCTAGTTTGAGGTACGCGACCAAGACAGGGAGACCGCGACGCGTGTCGCGAGTCAGGCGATGTAGCGGCACGTCCGCGCGTCGTGCTCTACTGGGTCGGTCGCATACCTCAAAACCTACCTATACAATTGCATACAATGTCGTCGCGCGTCGCGGTTTCTGTCTCGGTCGCGCATATCTAAACAGGCCTATTGTCACCGCACAATATAATAATAGGGAAGCGTGAGACTGGGTGCAACGTTAACAGTTTATCAAAACTGGTGTGCAAGCGCAAGTCGCAACCGCGTGATTATTTCCAGTGAACAATAAAAAGAGCTCAATTACCGTCTCCGCGGTTTAATGACGCAATGAACATCAAGCAGTGAACAGAACTAGTACATGCATGCGACCCACATCCAGCACTTAATGTATATCGCAAATTACACATATCAATTAATTACCTTGCTGCATTGGCCTGCATCTCTACAGTCTACACAAACTCAAAATACAATTGTATATAGAGGTAAATGCATAAATATTTGTGTCCGACAACTCATACGCAAGATTTGTTAAAGTTTAAATGGCAAATGTTTACATGTTCTAATTTAATTGGCCCGTAAAAAAAGAACACGAGATTTAATTATTAAATAAAATGAAAAAACATTAGTTCAATTGTTTTTTGGAATAACGACTGAAATCGGAGCACGATTTATGTTTATTTTAAGTCATGCGCTTTATATCCTAACGCGACATAGTGACCACACTCACACTGCACTAGTAATTACAGTGCAGTCCAAATATTATATCGATCGTCGCGTAGGATGAGGTTGCGTTTTTTTATAACATAGGCCGGCAAATGGGCAAGTAAGTGACATGATGGTAAGTGATCTCCATCGCCTATGTACGCCCACAATATCAGAAGAATCATGGGCTCGTTGCGGACCTTAAAGGAAAGGGATGATTAAAGCATCTCTAGAGGGTATAGTCTTCGTCTCCAAAACTATGATTGTTTAAGACTAGGTCCGACTACGATTTGAAACAACAATAAAGTTCATAATTTAAATAAATTAATTCATTTGAAAGTCAAATTTTCTAAAAATAATGTAGTTTTTATCACTACAAAGTCCAAATACAGAGTCTCGACGCCAAAGTTTATTATTGAGGAGTAATTTGGGATTTTTTATGGAATCCTAAAGTTCTTTTGAACATTCTATATGGTTCACACTTTGCTTCAAATCATGTTATATACTCTGTATTTTTTGTGCCGCTATAAGTTCATTGGTTTCGCCACACCCGGATTTCAAAAATAATCTTTTTCTTAGATTAGAGGTGCGACCTAGCCTTAAAGTAATTGGATATACACCAACGGACCTCAGAACGAGCCACAATGGCGTGTTTTTCACTAAATTTACAGTGATCCCTATCCAGTGGTGTACAATATGTATCAGAAGGATTCCCACCAGCAAACCTTACCACTTATTTCTTTGAGAGATTTACTGTCTTTTGTCTATACCATATTGTCCTAAGTTTTTACTTTAACATTGCTTTCCCACAAAATACATACATACGCACTCACGCCTGTAATCCCCGAAGAGGCAGGCAGAGGTGTAACCAGTACACCCACATTTTGCCTAGCGTATCTCCGTCCCACGATGTAATAGGAGACGCGCCTATCGCCATACCGGGCGCAAATTCCAGACTCCGGGCTGATACTGAGCATTTCGTAATAGAAAAACCCAATACCACTTTACCCGACCCTTGGATCGAACCCGAGACCTCAGCGTTAGCCTCAATCGTAACGCGTACGCATCGTAATCCGTATAAACTAGTTTTATTTCAATGCGTACGCATTACAACTGCGCCACCGAGGCAGTCTCACAAAAACTGTAATGTATTGTACTATATGAACGTCGTGATTGTTTACTACATTTTTATAAAGAACAGTAATTGATAAGCGAGCTAACGGCATTAAATCGATTAGAAATCGAGGGGGAGATGCCCGTTGTATTCATTCAAAAGAAAGTGAATGTTACAAAACAACCTATTTTTGTAAACGATCAAAATTAACTATTGTTATTTAATGACAACAAAAAACGGATCTGACGCCGTTTTATCTAACCATTTGGTGTGTAAATATCCTTTTTCTCACTGCCGTTAATCTAAACGTGCAAATTAATAGCTACTGAATATTATTTTATTACCGATACTACTAAACCGTGTCTAATAAAAATGGCACCCAACGTTAACCAGACGCGAATAAAAATCTATATAATAGAAGCTTTCTAAGTAATCATTCCGACTGTACAGCATATAGCTAGACCAAAACGACTACCATTAAGGTAATTCCAACTGGTCACAATCTCCGTGTCGGCTTACAATATTAATTGTGCAATGTAACAAGTGTAATATGCTGTTTAAGAAGGGCAAAATTATGAGAAACAATTTCGTGTGATCACTGATCTGTACGTAGAATGGACGTGATTAGTATGCTTGTCGTGGGCATACTCCGTGCTGCACTTTCTACACCGAACAATAGAAAATTTTAAAATTTTTGAAATGTGGTCTTTATGCAACGTTATTAAGGATCAAAATGACATCCTGCAGATATATGGAGCATGGATGGTCGAGGCGACACTAACAAAGCGTACGAGTACTGCTAGTCTGGAATAAAAATTAGTTAAAGTTTAAGTACCTGGAAACTTGTAACTTGAAACTGAACTCGGTATTTTAAAACATGCGCATAACAAACATACAAATTAGCGTATCTTGTGGTACATGAGACATAGCAGATAGATATTTAAATATATTTCTATAATTTATTATTATAAATATATATATTAATCAATATTTGAAAACTCGTAAATAACCAATTTCTAATGATACGAAACGAACAATAGAAACAATAAATTAAATTCATTTAGCAATACATGTATAAAGGAGGTCAATTAAACGTTTATCAGTTCAGCTTCTGAGAATGACCTCCGTACTATACTGCCGTATTACGCAGCTGTTGTTCAGCTAAATTACCAAAGTGCTGCACTTGCTAGAATGTTACATATGAGCGAATGATATATAATCGATGAAACATACAAAGGAGGTACTCAAATGGACGCGTATATTTGTTTTTACTTTGTATGTTCAACTGCTATAAACGCATATTAATCCGGATTTTCACAGAGTGATCCGATTTCGACGAATTTTATTCGACAAGGTATGCACCATAAGGGGGGTGGAAGACAGAAATCGATGTACATATACATAAAAATACAAAAAAACTCGAATTTAGAACCTCCTGAAGTCGGTTAAAAACCTTCTTTTAATGATTCTGTGACAGGAGCTACTACATAAAATAAAATGTTGAGTCGCGTTATCGGTGATTTCAATCATTGACTATTGTTTTGTGGCATCGTAAACGAATGGTCCGGCTTGAATGCGTTTTTTTAAAGCTGGTTTAATTGAGATGGTTCTTCGCTTTGTTTGAAGAAAATCTGTTCAGTCGTTTACAAGTTACTGATGTTTTTCTAATTGACATCGGTTATTTTTTTAAACGGTTAGATTACCTATGTTGACAAGTTTGATGAATTTAAATACAATGTTGATACGATTACTCATATAAATACACAGACAAATTAGCCAGCGGGGTTAGAATGTGGCGTAAGAAACACGACACGAACGTCCGTGCCGTTTAATTGTGATTGGTCGAGGGACCAACGTGTGACATTATACGATATAAAGCTAGAATGCAACGCGTTTAGACGGAACACGACAGTGGTTAATTCGTATTATAAAAACGAGAGACGATATCGCTTAGATAACGCGATGGAACGTTTCGTTTTTTATTTTTTGCATTCTAAGGGGGCTGATAAATATGATTAACACACACGTACTGTTGATTTATTTTAGCACGTGAAAATGGTATTCATACAACATACTTGTAGTAACTATATGAAAAATATTACCTACCAATTTAATAAAACCATATTTGCCTGGCGTTATCCCGGCTTAGTGCCTGCCAGGGTCGTCTGTCTTCTGCCTGCCTTCTAGTACCAAAGATTTTACGGTATTTGTTGTTACATGATTTATTTAAATTCTACGAACTATTAAATCCCACGTTGTATCTAACATTTTATATACCTCGTAAAGAAAGTTTCATGCGAAAGTTGATGTTTTTATTTTATAAATGTACCATAATATGTTTGGCGCTTATTATTCAATCAACGGCTGGACTCGTTTCAATGAAGTTCAACATAATGGCTTTTGACCGATTTCCATGTATATGCAATAGAATTATTAGTCGGCGTAGACACGTGCATATGTATGACAATACTATTCGGAGAAAAATTTATATGGCCGTGAATTATAATGGTACCAAAATCATAATCGTTATACACTGGCGAATTTGATACGAGTATATATCAAGAATGTAAACTATAGGTATTCAACTCTTACTACTATCCAGATGGCACAACTTTGACTTAAGTAGATAGCATAGAATAGAAAATAAACAGCATATATGAAATGAAATGAAATGAAATAGTTTTATTCATCATGTAGGCAATTAAAATAGCGCTTATGACAAGTCAGTACAAAATAAAGAAACTTATGTAAGTACAGAAATCATATCAGCTAATATATACATAACATACATAGCATCGTCAAAATACACTGGGCAACTATAAAGTTTACAATATTTTTATATTAGTCCAGGATTGTTAAGTATTATTATTATTATTGTTATTTTTTCTCTGTTTTAAAGGTCGATATGGACCATAGGCATTACCGAATCTCTCTCTAAAGCGATCAACTGCTATAAATCAAATGTTTGCTCCAAACAATATGGCATTTAAGTTGTTTGTACGAGAGCTAATACAACCAATAAAAGTCGAACAGAAAAATCGAATAACATTTTTTTTTATCTTAAATTATAAATAAAAACTAGCCCATCATTTTAAGATTAATTCTATTTAGTTTTATATTATCATTAGTAAAGTCAAAAGTTCACGTCTTCCGAGCGTAGAAGTCTCGAATGATAATGAAAAGACTAAAAGGATTTCAAGTTAATGTAGAGACCACAGAATATTAGAATATTACACGAAATACAAAGAGAGATGATTGAAAAGTGGGTAAATATCCGGTAGGTCTAGGTCGAATAATAATTTGTTTTTGGAGATGCTTTATTGGTTTGACTATCTTGGTCATTTGGATTGGATATAACCATACAGTATGGTAGAGTATGGTGCATGCTCTAAACCTAGTCTAAGTACACTTCAATTGGTGATCATGCGCCACCTAAACTGTAGTTTGGGTGTATAATGTATTGCCAATTATACCTGGCCAACAGCAAGTTTTTGTAAAGTATATCCATGCGGAAATCGATAACATGGCAGACAACAAGGCCGGCTCGTTGTTATTAATTTCGTCATACGCACTGTCGTGAATTATCTATCAAAATGTATACGACCTAAAAACTTAATGCGATTCCGGGTCCGATTATTCGAATGGAAAAATATAATATGCTTAGACATTTTAGTTGCTAGGCCATGCCTGTAAAAAACTTAGGTTAAATGAATAATGTCCTATTTGGATGGAGAGAGTTTATCGCATGACACAAACGAGAATATGACAGAAAGCTCTTGTTTATGCAGCAGCGTCATATATTTAAAAATAATAATCATATGTGACACTGCCTCATATTAAGGTTTTATTGTTATTCATACCTGTGTCGTACGAGATATTCGCTTCTTTCAAATGAGATATCATACATTTTCTATTTCCATATGTTTTATACCTATTCAAGATTATAGTAGTTAAACTTTTTGGGGAAAAGAATGCGAAGTGGAGAGAAAATACGAGGAATAATGCCCTTATTCCTGTGGGGTTAAAGATAGGAAAAAAGAGAGCGAGAGAGACAGAGAGAGAGGAAAGAGAATGAGAGGTGAGAGAGAGACAGAGGAGAGGGAGAGATAGAGAGAGATGTGGGTGAGAGAGAGAGAGAGAGAGAAAGAGATCCTATCTCTACAATCCAGTTTGTAATCCATCCATTCAAAAGAGTTAAAGGTTGAAATTTGAATGAAAATGAGTAATACCTATAAACCATGTAATAAACACAACATTATTATTATTACCAATGCCGTGTTTTGTTTCCGTTAAACAAATAGAAAAGTCATTATGCGGCGGCGAACTATGGTGCGATAATACACCCTGGCGAAATTTGATGACGTAATAGCGCCAACGACCTTGCAAGGTCGAGACTGCGCCTCCACATTAAATCCACCTTCCTATTTAAAAATATTTACTTCGACGAAAATGTGCTCATGTAAATACTGCGATGTTAGGTGATTACTTTACGATTCATTTTACGTGGTTCTTATACAAAAGCAAATGGTGGAAGCGAAAAGATAAATTGCGACCTTGTCGTCTCTCAACACGCACCTATAAGCGAGTTGCGGTCTACTAATTTGCCAACGATAAATAGGCTTTTCCATCACCCAAGCTAGAATATTACGATATTAGCATAAATGTACAGTTAGTAATTTAGTGGGAAGCGAATTTTATCACCGCCGGTTCATTTCAGCGTAACTGTTACAGCACTGCCGAGCACGAGTTGGGTAACATTTTAATCGTTATGAGTAGGCAGATTGGCTGTAGCTAACAAAATAGCATGTAACGACGAAGAAATTAGTTTGTTATTATTTGCTTCTTTTTGCATGGCGTTATCCCGGCTTAGTGCCAGGCTCCGCCTTTTCACTTAAAATATTGATAATATTTTCTATCAGGATTTATTATATCAACAGACATTCGATCGCCTTATTGATTAGTTGCAGCGTTCTTAGGCTGTAAAACCGGTTATGTCCTGGGTTCGATCCCTACATAGAATGATCAAATAAGTTTTCGATAGGAACATACGTGACTTAATATGTTGTCCGGGATTTTTAAAATCCTGGTGCGGCAAGATGGATACACTGAACTTGATGTTAAGTACACTGGTAACTGGTGAGCTCCGGAACACGACTCACTTATGGCCGTTCCCTATATTCTGTCTGTCTCTAGTTTTACTATACCGGCGATAGAAAATTTTATATATTTTCCGTTTTACCGTCCCAATAAACTTACTAATGATAGGTAATCGTATTTTTCATTGCTGTCTACTGATGAGAGGACTGATAGCTGACTACAGATATACAACACTATGAAAATGACAGTTCAAGCGTCCCAATATTTTTTATGTGCTATCTGTCGATAAAGTTATTTAGTTTTTTCTTTATCGGTGATAGCTCAGGTGGGAGTGGTATGGTCTGTCGAGACGAAAGCCGCAGGTTCGAAACCAGCCCCAAGAGCATACACCTCTGACTTTTCTAAGTTACGTGTATATTAATTGTTAATTATCACTTGCTTTAACGGTGAAGGAAACATCGTGAGGAAACCTACATACCTAAGAAGTTCTCCATAAGAATTTCGAAGGTATGTGAAGTCTACCAACCCGCATTAGGCCAGCGTGGTGGACTACGGCCTAACCCCTCTCATTCAGTAGAGGAGGCCCGTGCCCAGCAGTGGGACATGTATAATACAGGGCTAGTATTAGTATTAGTTTATCGGTAGATTTTGACCGTTAAACAGATATCCTCGGCTGTAAAAAAACGAAATAAATAACGCATTTTGAAGAAATAGCCATGAGTATACAAGGCTTACATGGCACTTGCACTGCAATACAAAAAACTAAATAAATTATGTAAAAATCTAAAAGAAAATATAAAAAAAATCTAAAATTCCCATAACTAAAAAGAATGCACCGTTTTGATAATTAAATTAAGTGCAAGAGACATATAAATATTTGTTAATGCGAACAAAATAATTACCCACTTCAGTAAAATCCCCCAAATTCGCTTGGGATTTTTGTTCCAAGGACTTGTATTCAGAGCCGTAATGTATTGACAGTAAAACGTTTCGTTAATACATTGTGTTTTGCAACATAATAAGTATTTCTCGTTATTATTATTTCATTTACAGTGGTAAAAAATAAGAATTATAGATAAATGTTAAATCAAAACTTATATTTCTAATCTAAATCATATCTTCATATTTTCTAACATAAATTAAACAATAGTTCCTCTTTCTCAGCTTGTATCAACATAACGCACAAGAGGACCCAGATAGACTGCCTATCTATTGCTATCATAGTATCCGACGTGCATATCTAAAAAATAGGGACGATTCCAAGCAGTAGATAGAACAATACGGATGTTTGACGATAGCTATCTATCGTGAAATTGAAGATTAATATTGGGAACGGCCATTAACATGTAACAAAATACGTAACATACATACTCGGTATCTTTAATATGGTTTGTAAATTGTATGGACGTTGTGTACATTTCTATCCTTTAACGCCCTCGCATATATGGATCTTTCATAAGAAATAACAAAACATAGTTTCAACATGAGCCAGACCGTTAGCTACGACCTTTATTAAGGATCGCAGTATTACTTTTATCGATTTTCCTTGTGTTGTAGTCTGTAAAGTGAACAATGCTGACCGTATAGACAATGACAAGGCACACCAAATAGTTTCATATGATTGCATTGTACTCGGCCTGTCCTTGCCCAAACCATTGTGCTTCAAGCTGTTCATATGAATAGATGCGGTCTGTTAGTTTGCCGCTGCTTAAGACATTACATACGACGCTCTAAACTTCGGGCTTACATAATATAACACGTATGTAAAATAAACTAAAAACTTAAAAACCCGCATCAATACCGCAGTAGAGTTCATCCATTCTACTTGGAAACAATCCCGTCTAGCACGGTACGTTTCCAGCATGCAAGCTTTTGAATGAATTCTCTGCTTCGCTGTTCCGCGAGCGCAGTGACATGTCCTTCTTTAAGAGCCTTAAAGAGTATTCTTCCAGCGGTAGGCACCGGCTTGGCTCAAGTCAATAAAAAAAACCCGAATCGCAGTGTTTTTGCTGGTATCTGTTGAGGAATTTCCCATTATTATTTACAGTATTTCGTCGTCATATTATTGTCTTAACTAAATTTTTATGCTATCGCTCTAGGGGTGAAGCTTATCGAATCCAAGAATAAATATAACAAAATCGGTTTACATTTGGCTAAATTTCAAGTAACATACATAAAAATACAGACACATTAAAAACCTTGTTTTTGAAGTCGGTCGAAAATAGTCATACCAATATCACTTTTACCCGACCTGGGGATCGAACCAGAGACTTCAGCACAGAAGTCGTACCGCGTAAGCATTACAACTGCGCCACCGAGGTAGTCCAATATATTTATTATTTAAAGTTTTAGTCCAGTACGTGCACAAACCAGTCGCTTTGGTCGGTCCTTGTTTTTTACAAGTATTTTCAAGGCGTTAAACAGAGGTCTACATTAAATCATTAACATTTAAGGTCAAATTATCATTCTAATTGCACCTATCACGGTGTACGATACAAATGTTTAGGTATTCAACGACATTAGTTACTTAAATGTTTTGTTTATTAAATTTTGAATTAGCCTGTATGATGAAACTAGCAGGTCGCTCGCCTGGTAAAACAAAGTACTGCATGGTACAGCACTGAGCTCGTCACCCCGAAACAAGATGTTAAGATGATGTTGATACTGCACAGTTGTTTCACTAGATTCATGTCCTGTCCACAACGTTGCTTCTACGTTTCTCTTTGCTTAGCGATAGAAATAGATACAGCGGTAGTACCTATCCCTTTGGGCTCTCGCAATACGGGATTTATCATAATATTATTATGCCTACTAACAAATATAGCATAGGAATTGCTGCTGGGTTTGGACATTTTCATACGAAGTATATCAATCTAATGAGTACTAATATGTAAGTGTGGTTCTTGTGCGTGCATTTAAGAAACGTTTATTTCATTGAAGGTAATTGAGAACACATCCAGATGATGCAGACTGCAGTTAATGTTGTTTGTTTCAGATTTTCTGACCTATAACATTGTTCATGTTCTTAAACATTTACTCGGTATTTACATATTAACATAGTAATTCAAATCTTCTGTCTACTATGTATAAGGAATAATATTAAATACTAGTTTTACTCGCGGTTTCATCCACGCGAAGGTCTTGTCTGGGATAAAAAGTAGTTTTCCTATACAAACGTTTCCACGCCATTTCACCCTTTCAGGGATGCATAATCAAAACCCACAAAATGAAATAAAAAAAAATGGTACACAACCTTACTGAGTAGTCTATGTGCTATATAAGAATATGTTGTCAAAATTTCAGCCTAATAGGTCCATCGGTTTGGTCTGGACTCTGGACGTTGGTGAATCCGTCAGTCAGGACATGTAATTTTATATTACACAAGTCCTAGGGTATGTAAGTACTATATTATCATAAAGACCTTTAGTTCAAGTAAAGATAGTAAATTCCACACAATACGTTTAGCAAGCAAAATTTATGTTTATAAATATTATGTTCTGCGCTTTGATCTTCTGTGTACCACGTGTAGAAGATAGCGATATAATCATCCAATACACCTTGATTGTTGTGAGCCACTCAACAATCTCAACTTGTTTACCATCTGATCGCGAGTGCTTTGTGTCATAACGTCATGTTATCGCAAACATTGTTCTTTCATTAAACTACGTCAACTGACACATTATAATAGTTCCGGCGTAGTCGGTTATATCTTATTTTAAATATATTAACAGCTAGAAAGTTGTGTGCGGATAGCGATGCAAGGCCTCTTTTTGTTGTTGGAAACGAGCATGGGGTCACCTGATGGTAAGTGATCTCCACCGCCCAGATACGCCCACAATACAAAAAGAATTATGGGTGCGACCCATTGCCGACCTTAAAGGAAAGGGATTTAGGCCTCCGGATATCTCACTCACCGTACGAAACGCAGCAGCAAGCTGCTACTTTACGCCGGTTTTAGACGCCGCTGTAGACAAAAGTGTCTACAGCGGGGCTCTACCACTCCAGGAAGTATTTACAAATCCCTAGAATATGTTTTTTTATTGTTACACATATTCGTGGTACAATAACTCACCAAAGTTTCATCGCAATTGAATTAATGGTATATAATCGTATACGGGAAAAACAAAGGAATTTATATTTTAAAATTTATTTATGCTACACCTATATAGGCTAGGTATTAAGATTTTAATAATGTATAAAAATAAACTGATTTAGTGTAGTTGCCTAGTGTATTATGGAGGATGTATGGATATGTAATATGTATTACCTACGTTAGTTGATATGGTTTTACACCTAAATATTTGCTTTTATTTTTGTACTGAATGTCATAAGCGTTGTTTTAATTACCTACATGATTAATAAACGTTTTTATCCTTTTTTTATTCTTATGTTTTACTATGACTAGGTTCATAGAAAAAAAATGTGCTCCAAAATATTTCTGATTATACTCCTTGACTTGCTTTGAATGTGAACATGAAACCTTTGAGCAGACAAATACATAAAGAGCAGTCCTCGTCTGTACTTTATTTAAATCATGAATGTGTAATCAAGCGCTGCTGTAAACGAAAATACAAGCACAATTAAAAATCTAAAATAGTACATTGCGCAACGTACAATCGAGGCTCGAACGGGCTGGATATATAACATACGTTTTAATTAGATTTATTTGATAAAAGAACCGTAGTTATATTGACGAAGCGTGGCTACTTATAACATAATATAATAATTATTATATTGATCCTGATATCGACCGTGTATCGCATGTAGTTGCCGCAATAAAACACGATATGGCGTACCTATATAGGGCATGGATAGATGTCCGCATAATGACAAAAAATCTAGACCTTTCGTGCCTTTACGAAATACGAACTCGAAGAGCCGTCGTGTTTGTCCACGTCATTATGATTAAGCGACTATAGTCACTAAGTTAGAAGCCTTATCCAGACCTGAAACTCTGATTAGAATAGACTACAGTATCTTTTAATTTGAATCAAACCCCGTTATAACAAATATACGGTGGTATGTGGATTGAAGGAATAAGGCTATATGACTAGTTAACATTAATAGGGTCAATGTATTATTGGGGGTACAAGTTACATATGTTAGCATACAAATAAATAAAGTAACAAACCTTGATCATAATAATAACACTTTAAATATATCTGGCATAGTATTGATTCTTTAGCAGGCAAACTGTAAAATATGAATGTAAGTCACAACCAAAGGATATAAATCATTGACTTTCATAATTCGTGAAGTTGTTAAAGGTATTCCGAATAGATTGTCGCAACAAAGGAAAGGTCAATAGATCCAGATAGCTTTAAGTCGGTCTTCGTTTAGTGTTTATGCAGTACCCGACTCGAACGACCTTGTTATTGTATCCAACTTTCATGCACGGAGAATGCTCGTACGTTACAAGACCTTGTATAAAATGTCATAATGAAATTAATAGGGCTATATAGGGAATAATGTTCAGAATTAATTCATGACATGACGACGACTAATGCGACTGATGTATACATATATGTATATGTACATAACGAAATTTAAATGCCATAAGAACATATTAAGTATAATATATCAGTTTACCATTTCCTCACAATTCTTAAAGCTGATTTGCACAACCTATATTTGGACTTGTATAATTTATACATAGATATATTAG
Organism: Mimas tiliae; assembly: GCA_905332985.1. Classification (NCBI taxonomy): domain Eukaryota; kingdom Metazoa; phylum Arthropoda; class Insecta; order Lepidoptera; family Sphingidae; genus Mimas; species Mimas tiliae. The sequence goes on along the minus strand of HG995240.1, from coordinate 7,938,412 downwards.
AACTCGTTTTACTGCGGCCTGGCACAAAACAGCTGGCAAACTAGGAAGTACAGTTGTAGTTGTAAGTTTTAGTTGGAAAATAAAAAAATCCACAGTTGGTTGCTAAACGCAGGGCAATCGTGGCGTTTGCGCAAGGTACATTGCGTCAAGTACGGTTATGACCGCACTCGGATCCCGGCCGGCGAATGGTCCAGTTATGGCCGTTCCCAATATTCTGTTTATCGACTGATTTGCTCACAGGCAGCGAATTATTACGCATTTTGTATGGAAGATCTGTTAAATTACTATTGGTATTAATCAAATGCATCTGTAAATAATATAGTCAACGGCTATTAAACGACGCGTGTTAGCGCGAGCTGAGCCACGACCGGGGCTCAGCTTGCTCGTGTACACAACGCGAAGTGGCGCGTTTACAAGAGTAAGTACTGCTTTTTTTATGTTGTATCATAATTACGAATAAACGGTGTGCGACTTCGTATACACAAGTAGGCTGTGGTTGGTCCATGGCTAGGCTCGCACTAGCATACTTATAACGAATGGCACTGATGATCACAAAATTAATTTTATTAACATATCTTTGAAAATCCAGTCACATAATATCTTAAAGTAGAAAATATAGCTAATTAGCTATTATTTGTTAAACATAATTAATAATCAATATGTAAGTAGATAGATAAATCATTCAGAAATAGTGTAATAGTTATATGTTACTTTGATGGTAATATGTATTACTTTCAACGAGGTACCTACTGAAGTTTCTGGGGAAAAAGTTTAATATAGTGTAAGGTGTGTATTATACTGTCCCACCTAATGTACAATATTACACGGCTGGAAAAATAAGTTATATACTTTGAACTTATTTAATATTATTAAATTAAAGAGCATCTCCGAGATAAATGGAACTTCCAGTCAGTCAATATGGTAATAAGGGTCACAGCACATACGATACTTTTAGCATCGGCGATCAGTGGTTTAGTTGCTTTTCGGAAGCTCGATGCCGCGTCATAACGCTCCAATCAGCACACGTACAAACGTTAGTCACGACTCACGGCAATCAAGTCGCTTTTTTGAAGCACGATGCAGCGGCTGATGCCAAACTGGACTGTAGAGTCCGCACACATTCGGATGCCAGTTGCAGGAATTTTGTTAAGCTTTGGCATCTACAACACGGCTCAGTGTTGTAACGTAAGATCTATGTGAATGTGAACAATCTGTCAGGCTGCGTGCTGCTACTACATATTTTCGTTTTCTCCCTCACTTCACCTCTCTGCCAGCCGAGATTTATAAATCACTAAAATGCACGACACCACGATCAAATGCTGTAAGTCGCCAAAATGCAGTATCAAAGCAGCTGTTAAAATAGCTGTATTGAAATCAAGCTTTCAATACAGCGATCGAACGCGGATCGTGTGTGCTATGACCCTAACAGGCCTAATGATTAGCTTGAAGTGAATTAGCATGAACTGGATTCAATCATCTGGGTCAAGACTGCGTACTGCGTGCAATAATTCGTAATATGGACGAATCAATATTTGGACTACAAGCAAGTTTTTTTTTCTATTTTATTTCATATTTAATTAAGTGGATACAAATATGTCATAGGTATGTTTTCTTAATAAATAAAAACTAGATTTACGCTTCACGTTATTTTAAGGTTTCATTATTTCATTTGTTTTCAGTTATAACAATACTTTAAAATTAATTTATCAAATAAAATAAAACTGAAAAATCAAGTATTAAATACGAGCTTTTTAGCTTTTAATTATTACTCCGGTTTGAAATAACGCTAACTAATGGTGGGTTCACACCGTTCGATTTTAGTAGGGAAACTGACTTGAATCAACAAAATCTGTATGGTTATTGTTGATCAATTCGATTGAAAGTCTGTTCAGATGGTTCAATTCGCATTTAACTGCTAAACAGATGGCTAAACTGCTATAAGTAAAATATATCCGAGACGGTGTCTCAACAATCACAGAATAATTTTCACTTTCTTTTAACAATAAGTTGAAACCTAAAAAGGCGTATTCCTTGTTAATCGATATGAAGTTGAAAACCAACACAAGCATATAAATGAATCTGCGATGTAGGCAAAAGGCACGCATTCTGTATGTATGTACGGAAGCACATACTGACCCACTATGATTCTGATACACATGATGATACTGTTATACCGTGCGATGCGAACGTTACTTTATTGCCTCTATTGTGAACCAAATATTCAGATTAAAGACTCTTAATATATCGTACCGTATTTAACTTGAAAATAAATCTACATCTATGTCTAAATGGCAAATATTTGACTGTTTAGTTAGTTTAAAAAGGGATTTTTCAAATTTCAGGGCACAATGGGGATTGCGACATACATAGGGAACTAGCTGTTTCACCCACGTGCATATTACAGCTCCGTTCTCGTGGGTCGTAATGTGATGCTATTTATTTATGAACCATCGACTCCATAAAACAAATGTATGGTGTGTATATGACCTCAATTGGTCATGTTTTTGTGAGTGGTGAGCCACGCTGTAGACAGTTTTGTCTACAGCATGAATGGGCCAGCTCGTCTGGGTCGTTACCACTGTCTCACGGAAAACCGACGTAAAGTAGCAGCTTGCTGCTGCGTTTCGTACGGTGAGTGAGATATCCGGAGGCCCAAATCCCCTTCCCAATCCCTTAATTAAACCCTGTCCTTGAAGGTCGGCAACGCGCCCATAATTCTTTTGGTATTGTGGGCGTACATGGGCGGTGGAGATCACTTACCATCAGGTGAGCCACTTGCGCGTTTGCCGGCCAATACTATAAAAAAAAGTTATTCAAAAGTTTAAATAAAAATTTCATACAAAGTTCAATCCCGCCTCCCCAGACTTGGGGTAGTAGACAGCCAAATCTCGAAATCTCATACAATGTCAATCCTATGTGCATAAAAGGAATACAGAAACCGTCATATTTGTCAGTAAATTTGTATATAACCATATTCAATATATTTAACCTTAAATGGTTACCTATAAATATTGCTTAGTAATTCGTTAGAGACAAAGACGATAACGATCTGTAGCTGTATATGTATATTGTATTATAATGCCTGTATTGCAGGTATTCTGTGGTGAAGGCAACAAAGCAAACGGAAGAAAAATGTCATGTGCATTGTGCATGCATACATATGTACATACATATCAATAAGATAATATAATGTGCATAACGTATTATCATTCTCCTACCTTGATTTATGTAGAGCTGATATCTATATTATGTCTTTTAACATAGGTCTGCTTTGTTTGTTTTTCCCATTGTCTGACTGTGGATTCATACTAGCGCCCAAACAATGGACAGATTTTAAAGCATTTTTTTATTGTAATGCGAGATCGTTCTTGAGGCGGCCGGTCGTAAAAACTACAAGCCCAATCTTTCTGTAATATGTGTAAAAAAGCATGTTGCACTAACCCCACTGCGAATAGAGTAAGGGCAGGTGGAAGAAGAAGAATGCGAGATGGTTCATGAATGGCGAACTCACAGTTCCGGATGAAGGACGCCTGCCTCTCAGAGGGTTACTGGTAAATCGGGCCGATCCGAAATGAGAGTGGGAGTGGAGTTATATGAACAAATTGTAATGTAATGTATCTAGATATTCTCACTAAATTTAACGAATTTAGATCCGTGTTATGAGTACACGGACCTAATTTATGTTATACATACATAAGTTCACGCCGTTATCCGCGAAAGGGTAGACAAAGGTACAACTAGTGCTGCACCATCGTTTCGCCAGGCTTATTTTCGTCTCATAATGTAATAGGGGGCGAGCCTATTGCCTTATGGCCATTTCCAATATTCTGTTTACCCACATATTTGCTTACATACTATTTTTGACACATTTTGTATGGAAGATCTGTCAAAACAGTATTGATAGTAAGCAAATGGAATATAGGAAACAACCATTACCGGTCATTTTCACTAAAGCGAGCACCAACAAGCGTACCACTAGTGGTACGATAGGGAGCAGGACCGTACCAACGAAGACATCCGCGCATTACAAAACGTAGTGTCCATAGGCACTAACAAATAATTAAATGTAACCAATTCTCATTAGGTTTGCCAACGATTACGGTATTAAATTATCAAGATAAATATATGTCTTGGGACAATAATTATGAAGCAAATCTATATCAACCAATCTCACTTTTATTTAAAGCATGTTGTTTGTAAATAATATATATATTTTTTTTTATAGCCACCCTTAAAGGAAAGGGATTGGGAAGGGGAGGAGGATTTAGGACTACGGACATCTCATTCACCGCATGAAACGCAGCAGCAAGCTGCTACTTTACGTCGGTTTTCTGTGAGACAGTGTTAACGACCCAGACGAGCCGGCCCATTCACAGACAAAAGTGTCTACAGGGTGGCTCTACCACTATTTAATTTATAATTATTAAACTAATTTGTAATTATGGCTAAAATTTCGTGATTATTTTGGCATTAATTAACTTTTTTTTTTACCTAGCATTATCCTCAACCGACAACTCATCTCAGAATGTGGAGAGGAAGAGACAAATCTCCACTTTATGGCAGAATGTACAATGTACTCTCTGCTGAGGTGGGCATTACTGGGGATAGACAGAATAGCACAAGAACAACGACAGGATGTCAAACTGAGAGACATTAGAATACTCTTCAATAAAAATAAAATATACAAAATATTGTTAGCAAAATCAATGGTATCCAGTCCAGAGCTGTAAATGGAAATAAATATTCATATTTATGGTGATTCACCATGGTTCAGGCACTGAGCACTAAGAAATATATTAATAATTATGCAATAAAATACTTATATTTAAATAGTTTATTTTCCTTCTCTGACAATGTTCTCTGTCTTTCTTTCGGATACAGAAAGTTGGTAACCCCCGTGCCCATACAAGACACATGGTTTTTTTATTTGGTCTATATTAAAAACAGTAATACATACAAGCTTAGCGTGAATTCTAAAGTAAAACAACAAATATAATAAAAACTGCCTTAGATGGTACATGTATAAAACTTTTGGTGCACAAGTCTGATTCTCATTTGCCTGGTTTTATATAGTTATATGTAATTCAAATTCATTGTTATTATAAAAATAATTAACTCATTGACCATATACCACAATATTTTTATGAAATCTAGTCATAGAAATAGCTATTATTTCGAATCCTGCACATTGCTGCTGATCAGCAGATGCCAGCTTCAGACTGCAAGTGTCCATACTTTTAATTATTACTAAGAATAAAATTGTCACCAATAACATAAACTCACATATTTATTACCAAAATTTTATTACTGGGGGAAAGAGGTGCCAGTGCCCCCATATTTCGTCAAGCTATTTCCATCCTATGTGAAAGGAAGCCTAACGCCATACTAGGTACAAATTCCCATCCCAGGCAATTCACGTGTGAATTTTCGACAAAATTCAAACAGAAATTGCGATGCTCGTCCTGGGAATTGAACCCAAAACCTCACGGTTCTCATCCTTGTATGCTATCACTAGACCAATGAGGCGATAACACTCAATATTTTGCAGTGTTAAATAAACATGCTCCACAGTCCAATCCAAACGCCACTGCGATATATCCAAGTCAAGTAAATATGGGAAAATGTAAATAAAATCAGCTGAGATGACAACTACTGTCATGGTAATTTCATTATTGATTTAAAAATTATTATTTATTGACTAAGGTCACAGGGGTTCGCCTTGACAATGAAATCAATTTCGATGGTAATTTGTACGTACACGAAAATAAATTGGTCTCTTTTATGGATCATGGAATATAGATGTATATGAAGTCAATTATAGATCTAATTTAGCTATAAAACGTTAAACATTTTCATGATTCTGATATACAACGTCGATTTCGTAATATACTCACGTTATATATGTAGAATATAGAGGTTTTCTTCGAGATATGTGCACGGAAAAGAAATCCGCAGTATATCCTTTGTAAAGTCAATGGAACCCTCAAAACGTCTTTAATGCACTATTATGATACCAAACACTTTTTTAAGTCACTCATCAAACTATGTGAGAGATATTACGCAGGAACCACTGCTACACTGCTTAGAAAAATTTACCAACAAAATTAATTGCTCCAAATAAATCGACACAACACAACTCACTCACGAACGAAATCGAACACGAATGCAGTGCTGCCAACAACATTCTAACTTTTCCTTTGTTTTAAACGATATAAATAGAACTACGAATAGTATAATGTGTAATGTTTGTGTATAAAAGGGTGTTATTTTGTAATAAGGAACATCTTTTCAAAAAAATTTGTTATTGTAATATTTTTATTTCTAATAATGTGTAAAAATTATTGAACTGAGTTCAAAAATTATCAAAATAAAACTGATAAATTAAATAGTACTCCTCAAAAGAAAGGTAAATTCAGATGGAGGTAACTCAGCACATTTTGTTCCTTCATCTCTATTGGCTCAACGATTCATGTGAAGTTGGCAACAAACATCCTTTAAAATCATGAAACAGCTGTTCAGCGATTAGAGCGACATCTTGCGTTGATGTCAAAAATAATGTTACTTTCTACAAGATGTAACATAGATGTCGCAGTATTCAGGCTTGTGCTACAAAAATCAGAACTCAGTTTATAATTAAAGTTTAGTATAGTTAGTTTCGTATAGTACTGATAGATGGCAGTTTTTCTAACTGTATTTTCTATGTTGTGTAAGTGTAATAATAAATTATTGGTCCGAGGTTGTTCTAAAATTTAAATCAATGATGAAGCTGAAGCTAAGAAATGCATAAGATTTTTAAAATTATTTCATATCTAACTATGTGATACGTTTAATTAATATTACATAAATTGTTTGAAGTAAAAGGAATGTTAACTCAGCTTGAGATTGAACCAAATATATTTTTTATAAATAAACTGATCTATTTTTGAAATTTTCTGTTTTAAAATAATTTGTTAGTTGATAGTAGTTGATGAAAATATGAAATTGCAAAATAAGGGCCCCTCCGGGATTTGAACCCGGGACCTCCTGCACCCAAAGCAGGAATCATACCCCTAGACCAAGAGGCCACACGACCATGGTGGTTAAATTAATGATTTTTAGGCAAATTATTTTAGTTTTTATTATTACGCGACATGCGATGCCTAGGAAATTAGGGGGGCTAGAATGTGGCGTAAAAAGTAAAAACACGACAGAAATGTTCGTACCGTTTGGTTGTGATTGATCAATAGACCAATCACGTGACGTTATGCGATACAAAGTTGAGACGACGCGATGGTACGTTTCGTTTTTTTTTTTTTTCGAATGGATTTGTGATGTTAGCTTATATTGCTTTTACAGCTTCACCTTACAATAGAGCCGGCGCTTATGGCGCTCTAGCCAGAAATATCTATAATATACTTAGTAGCGATTAAGCACAGAGGCGCCTTTTAGAAGGCTCAGTCCTCAGCTTGAGCAATCGCTGGGGAGTATAGTTTAGGGCCGTCTCTGCACATCATTGTGCCGACGGTCAGTTGTGGGAGTTCTACGGACTCGTAGGCGTGTCCTATGTCGGGGTCGCGTATTATTATTGCGATTCGGATTGGGCAGAGAAAGTGCTGCTTCGATAGCTACTGTGATGGAGTCGTTGGGATCTGCCAAAACATGTTTGGGACGACGACGGAGGATTACATCGTTTACTAGGATGTAGTCGGCGGCTGCCACTATGAGAGGATTACGATGACGCGTGGCTTTATCAAAATACTGTTCTTCATGTGTCTGGTTATGGTAAGTAATCGTAGGTCTTGGTGAAGATCCAAGTTCCGCACATACCATGGTGCTCCGGTGGCTTTGCGCATAAACCTATTCTGAATCGTTTGTAGTCTATGTATGTTTGAGGGAGATGAGTGCGCAAATACGACACAAGCGTAGGTCATAATTGGAAGAATGCAAGTTTTATATGGAGTCACTTTGTTGCGGAGTGAAATTTTGTTTCTGATCTTAGGGTAGAGGCGACCAAGGATAAATGCCGCTTTGTTGCGGACTCGGGTGATATGGTGTTTTAATGTCATTCGACTATCAAGGACAACGCCTAGATACTTGACGGTATTTTCCCAAGGAATCGGACGGTTGAATAATTGGATTTGGTTAGGAAGTCTAGGGCTGCCTCGAGAAAAGAAGATAGCAGCACTTTTTCCGGGGTTTACGTCGATTCTCCATTTGCGAAACCATTTTCCTAGCATATCTGTAGCCTGTTGGAGGTAGGTCCGAATGCGTCTTCTGTTGACATCTGATACGTAGATGTAGTGTCGTCAGCAAAAAGAGCTAGGTTGACCTTTGGGTGCTTGGGGATATCGCTAGTATAGAGTGAAAAAAGGAGAGGCGATAAAGCAGAGCCTTGAGGAACTCCAGCTTTCAGAATGTGGGGGGTGGAAAGTAATCTTTCGAAGCGGTATTGGAAGCTTCGATTAGTAAGAAAGTCTCCTATTATGAGTACGAGCTTGTCTGGCACTCCTAGACGGAACAGCTTATAGATCAAGCCATCGTGCCAGACTTTGTCGAATGCTTTCGCTACGTCGAAGAATACAGCCCCGGTACGGATAGACTTTGGTTTATTCAGGTTTGATAAAACGTGTTCCGTAATACGGTGAACCTGGTGAATGCATGAGTGATCGGCTCGGAAGCCGAATTGTTCGTCAGGGAGTAGTTTGTGGGTTTCGACAAAGCTGCTAAGACGTTTCAGAAGAATCCGTTCGTAGATTTTTCCTAGACTACTTAAAAGACTTATAGGTCTATAAATGGTAGGATCAGAGGTTTCGTTTTTGTATTTGTGCATTCTATGCCGGGAAATCCTAAAGAATTGGGAACCGCTTCGTTCATAAAAAATAAGTACGAACGAATATTTAAAAAAACCTGAATGTCGATGCGTTTGCTGTTATCCATTGAGGAGTTTCTCATTTTCCGCTTATATTCCGCCGTAGGATCTTAACTAATGACATTATAAGTATAATTCATTTAGCAACCTATATAGCATTTTAAGGACACATGCTTAAAGCAATGGAAATAAATCATCCCTCACTTTCAAGTATGTAGATATACCCAAAAAAAATCTTAATTTCATTACACATTTGTGTAGCGGACGGTTCATAGAATTCACCGACCATCTCAATTTCATCCATCTAATCTCCGTTCGTAAAGGTTCCATTTTTGCCATTTAGCAGCTACGGAACCCTAAAAATATTTTTTTACAGCATAGGCTGGCAAACGAGCAAGTTGGTCACCTGATGGTAAGTGATCTCCATCGCTCATGTACGCCCACAATACCAAAAGAATTATGAGCCGTAGCCGACCGTAAAGGAAAGGGATAATTAAGGGATTAGGATGGGGAGGGGAATTTGGGCTTCCGGATATCTGACTTACCGTACGACACGCTGCTGCGTTATATTCCGTAACCGTTTTTCTGTGAGACAGTGGTAATGTCCCGGACGAGCCGACCCATTCATGCTGTAGACAAAACTGTTTACAGCGTGGCTCTACCACTCAAAAATGTCCTTAAAAGTGTGAAAACAGAAGTACTTACATGCAATAACTACGTTGAAATAGGTTTTTTTTTATAAACTTGAATGACAAACTGAGCAGGTCGCTCGCCTGTAAGGATTGCAGTACCGAGACTGAAGAGAACTACGAAATTCCCGGTTTCAGCCTGACACCAGTACCGGAAAATATCGGGAAATTCGGTACCCAATACAAGTATTTAATAGTATACACACAAAACATTGTTAGCATATCGCATCTTAGCTTCGGTAAGACAAGAGCATAACTGTCACATAAAACATTATTCTCTTATTGACCTCCTTGGCGCAGCGGGCGAGTAGCCGGCTGCGAAGCGAGAGGCCTTGGGTTCGATTCCAGACACATGTTTGTGTGATCCACAAATATTTGTTTCTGGTCTGGGTGTTGTGGGACCGCAAGTCCCTCGTAGTTCCTGATACCCACGATACAGGTTTACCTAGTGTAGGGTCAGGACTATGTGTGTGACTGTTGGGTGTATTTATTTATTTATGTTACCAAAGGTGCGATATTATAGCGCAGCCACACACTGCTCAGAGAGGAGTCCTTGAAAGAGCTCTGAGACCACGAGGTGCGCGGTTAAAAAGGTGGTCGAATGGAGTGAATGAGTGACCCAAATCGCTGATGGCGGGACAGCTTGATAAATGAGTTCAGATAAGTACAGCCGAATGGCACGATCGGCGCACAATCCTGCATATTCATGATCAACTGTTTGAATGGAAGCCGAAACGGCTCGAATATTTGAAAATAATAGTTGCTGATTATGAAGTCCCGAGAATACTGAACTTCCGAGGACTGGGTTGTCAGTACCGGTACTGGATAAAGGAGAAGAATACTGAAAATTCCCGGGAAAATCTAGTACCGGAAATTCTCGGGAGCAATCCCTACTCGCCTGATGTTAACCGCCACGTCTGCCGATAAAAAGAAACAACACCAATGAACTGCATGACACTGGACTGCGTTTATCACCTCGAGACATACAGTGTTAAGTTTCATAATGCCCAGTTATTTCAAATAAAAAAATAACCAAATTGGCTTCAATATCTACAACAATGCGTACACAATGCTGCTTGGCGGCAGCAATAGACAAAGCAGTGGTACCAACCCAGACTAAATATATGTATACCGTAATGTAGAACAGCATACTTCAATAAAAATTCTTGATACAGAACTACGTTGTATAACACACACCTACTGTGTGTGCATAAGAAACATTGAATGAAAATTACGCAGGTACATTTCGTACCCCTCTAATGTAGTACACTTCGCTGACGTGGTACTAATTTGTAAGACGAAGGCGTGGATTAGATCTTATTTGTAGTCTTTGCTCGCATCGCACGTACTGCATATGTTAAATGCTAACTGTAATAGTCTTATGTCATTTTGGACACGCAATTTGACGTAATTACGAATTACATGAGCAGTGGATAGGTAGATATAGCACGAAGCCGCGGGCCGACAAGGAAGCGACTGACCGAAACGTTCAACACAGAACGTTACATGCTAATCAATGAGCCGAATCTGTTGTGTAATACATATCTTTTTTTATTCGTTGACCCATTTCGCATTGTATCTACCTTGAACGGAGTTGTGTGTATTTGGTAATAGCGAAGATTTTACACTGCGATTTACTATGTGATTGTATTCACGATTATAATAATACCAGCCCTGTATTATACACGTCCCACTGCTGGGCACGGGCCTCCTCTATTGAATGAGAGGGGTTAGGCCGTAGTCCACCACGCTGGCCTAATGCGGGTTGGCAGAGTTCACGTATCTTCGAAATTCTTATGAAGAACTTCTCAGGTATGCAGGTTTCCTCACGATGTTTCCTTTACCGTTAACCAAGCGATAATTAACAATTATTACACAAGTTACTTAGAAAAGTCAGAGGTGTATGCTCTTGAGGCTGGTTTCGAACCTGCGACTTTCGTCTCGATAGTTCGTACCACTCCCCGCTAAGCTAACGCCTCTACTCCCGAAGTGGTAGGCTGTGGTGGAATAAGTACACTCACGATACAAAAAGAGTAAGATTTTTGTTACAGAATACTCTATGTTCATAGCCATTAGCTAATGAATGTACTAATTGATTATCACTAATTGAAACCAAAACCGGCTAAGCACGAGACGGACTCGCACACTGAGGGTTCCGTACCAACCTTTATTTTTTAATTATTTTTTTTAAGGATATCCGCCAGAGGCTTTGACGTCAGGCAGGTGGCCGGTCGTAAAAAATACAAGCCAAATCCTTCTGTATCACGTGTTAAAAAAGCATATTGTGCCGTCCCCACTATGTGTGGGACGAGAGCAGTTGGAAGAGTTAGGGTATCTGCCATAATAAGACATACCCTGTGGAGATTTCACCGGATTACCTTTTATGGTTCAGAATTTAGAGCCTTCTAGGTAGGACAGATAGAGCCGGACAAACAGACAAACAATGGCGTAGGTTGTGTAAAAGGGTTCCGTTGGGTAAGGGACCCTAAAACGTAGGTATAGTGATTGAGATATTTGAGTCGGGTAATATTTTATTAAAATATTGCGTACACCACAATTTACTTTTGCCGCAATTTCTATTTATTATAATGAATCGACGGAATTTCGCGGAAACCTTTGTAGAGACTTTGTGGTTCATTTATTGGTATGGGTGTGACCTTATTTATATTGTGAAACCCTACTTTGACTTACGTACGACCGCTGACCGGTTTGATAGAGCTGGGTAAACAACGGAAGGTCAAGCATTTCGTCTACCATAAATATGTGAATGTACTATTAATGAGTTGTTGACGGTGATATGTAAGTTATCCCATTGAGTGGTAGAGATAGTAGATAGTTTTGTCTACAGCATGAATGGGCCGGCTTGTCCGGCTCGTTGCAAATCATCCTCCCCTATCCAATCCCTTAATTACCCCTTTCCTTTAAGGTCGGCAACGCGCCCATAATTCTTTTGGTGCTGTGGGCGGTACATGAGTGGTGGAGATCATTTACCATCAGGTGACGTACTTGCTCGTTTGCCGGCCTATACTAAAAAAAAAAAAGGTTTCTGTAGGATAAAACCGTCGGTCGGTATGTTGTTTCGCAACAAGAATAAAAAAAATACGTAAAAACTATATAATAATAATAATACACCCAACAGTCACACACATAGTCCTGACCCCACACTAGGTAAACCTGTATCGTGGGTATCAAGAACTACGAGGGACTTGCGGTCCCACAACACCCAGACCCGAGACAAATATTTGTGGATCAGACAAACATTTGTCAAGGTGCGGGAATCGAACCCGCGGCCTCACGCTTCGCAACCGGCTACTCGCCCGCTGCGCTACGGAGGCAATATATTTTAAGTATATTGTGTTATTTAATGCTAATGTTCGTAGCGTTATGACTTATTGGAAAATAAGCAAGGTCATGGATTATCTATATGTATATACATAACAGGCAAAGTCTTAACTGACTCATAATCACCCAGCGCATAATAATAATATCAGCCCTGGTAATACACTGTTTCATTGCTGCGCACGGGCCTCCTCTGCAAATGAGAGGCGTTAGGCCATAGTCCGTCACGATGGCCTAATGCAGGTGTGCAGACGTCATATACTTTCGAAATTCTAATGGGGAATTCTCAGGTATGCAGGTTTCCTCATGATGTTTCCCTCACTAATAATTAATTAATTATGAATATACACGTAACTTATGTAAGTCAGTGGTGTATGCTCTTGGGGCTGGTCTTGCGACTATTGTTTTAGCAGTCAGTACCACTCTCCGTTAAGCTGTCACTGCTGCATAGAAATATAAAATTTTGGGAGCTTGTTGAATGTTGATTTTATATTATAGGTATCGATTCGAAATCTAACTGCTGATCGGTAAGGAGAGAAAGAGAAAAGCTGGTATGAGAAATATCTTTTTTTGTCTAATTTACTTCACGCGGACGAATCCGCGAGCAAAAGCTATTAATTTAAGCGAAAGGATTAAACAAGTTTTATTTTATAGTTCAAAATACCTAATAAACAAATTTGGAACACAAAATAAAGACCTCGTCTGAATTCAAATGCCTAAATTTTAGCAATCTAGCTTTGTTTATTAGTATATAAATTAGCAATATAATTATAATTTGTGTTCCGTATTCAAGGACTCTGAACAATGTAGCGTTTGCGTCTGTTAGTTCATTTCGTAGTTATAAAGTTTCGAGAGGAAGAAGTTAGATAAAACAAAACGCGGGCTCCGGTGCTAGCCGTGATAACGATAAGGGAAGGAAAATAAACATTCACTGTACAGTGAAAACTTTCAATAGACAAACTTGTCACCGTGCTGGCAGCGAATAATGTTTGCGCTTGTGTTCATGTTTCAAACATAATATTTTCTGCAGAATGTACGTAGAGTGCTTCAATAATAAGATGGCGGTGGTAAGTATTGGAAAACATGTATAGAATAATCTTTCAAGGCTGTGTACTCCACGCCAATGATTTTGACGATTTGCGCCATACAAAAGTCTACTGGAATGCATCGCCGGAATGTAAAAATAATACGTCGCGATTTTTTATTCGATCACAAGGGTTATTTTGGTTAAGGATTCATTACAATCGATATATCGATTATTAATCTGATGTGTAAAAATTATAAAATTGCAGAATAATTAAACTTTTTTTTTACATTAGTGAGCGCACTTATTCTGCTTCGACAGTAAGTTCCGCAATGAAGCTATATTTTTTATACAGTGGTTGAGTCAGCATATTACTAAAAACGTTCTTACTAGAACCCACAGGTGATTTTTACAATTTTGCTTTAATTACAGTCTTTTAAATCTGAAAATCGGCCAATGAGCGTTTAACAGCGCCAAACATCCCGCGAAATAATAGTTGTCACACACACACTCTTTATTATTGCATGAATATGACTTATTTATATTATTATATTTATATTAAGGAGATAGTAAGGATAACAGTGTATGCGGTCTATGTTTAATTACCGAAACAAATAATCAAAACCTAGGTTCTGTTGTTCATAGAGCAAGGCTCTACCATTGACTAATAGGATCCAATAGTGAAAAGTTATTCGGGTATTTCCACATTTTACGCTTTGTTACTCAATACAGAAAATGATTTATGTACAGAAATAATTTTAAATGACGTCTTTGAAGAATAATCGAATTCTAAGAAATGACTTCATCGATCAAAGTTAACGTTAACGTCGCTAAGTGCGGCTGTTAGTTTTTATATTGAATCGTCAAATAGTATCGACTAAGGTCTAAACCCTGTCATTCGTAGAAGCCCGTGCCCAGCAGTGGAACAGTACAATACAAGGCTAGTATTATATTATATTACTGCCTCATTGGTGTAGTGGCAGCGTCCTAAGGCTGGGAATCGTGAGGTCTTGGGTTCAATTCCCATATGGGGCAATCACAAATTGTGTTTGAGTTTTCCCGCCCGTTACGGCGATAGGCTTTTCCCCAATTCCATGATGTGACGGATATAGCTTCGGTGAAACGTGGGTGCAGCACTTGTTGCATCTCTATCTACTCCTTCAGGGATAAAGGCGTGAGCTTATGGATGTAGTATATTAAATACAGTATTTATTTATTTATTTATTAACTCTTTATTGTACACCATTTGCACGGATATATACAAAGGAAAGTAATATAAAAAGTGTGTTACAATAGGCGGTCTTATCGCTAATAACGATCTCTGCCAGACAACCTTAGGATGGAATAGTGGCAAAAGAAAGTAATAAGTGGGGGTGTACATACTTAAATATAAATATATATATAATGATTATAAAAATAAATAACAACTTTTGAAATAATAAATAACAATATTATTACATTTAAAATAACAATGTGTATATACAATATATGTGAATGCAATAAATCAATCAAACTATTGTTGCGACGAGAGGTAAAATAGTTTCAGCTGTCTCTTGAAGCTATTTAGTGATGGAGCTTGTCGAATAGACACCGGCAAAGCGTTCCACAGACGGACAGCTTGAACGGCAAAGGAACCATCAAAGAAAACACTGCTGTGTGCCGGAGTCTTCAGAGCCAGATTCTCTGACGATCTTAAAACATGCGATCACGGTAGACCGCTGTGAAGGAAATTGAAACTTTCCTTCAGATACTGGGGAGACGCAGGATTAAAGAGAATATTATAGAGTAGGGATAGAATATGAGTATTCCGACGAAGACGAATAGGGAGCCACTTGAGCTTAGAGCGAAAATGAGATATATGATCATATTTACGCAAGCCAAATATGAATCGTACGCAGAAATTTTGAAGACGCTCAAGTTTATCAAGTTGAACTTGGGTAAGGTCAAGATAACAGACGTCCGCATAGTCAAGCACGGGAAGAAGTAAGGATTGTGCAAGCGTAATTTTAGTGGCAGTGGGCAAGAAGTTACGTAGTCTCTTTAATGAAGCAGCTGACGCAAGCTCAGCTCAGCTCGGCTCGTAGCTGCAAGCTGTGGGTCCCAGGACATTTTACGGTCCATTGTCACTCCAAGATTCCTAACAGACTCACTGAACGGAACTGTAACCCCGCTAAAAACTATCGGAGAGAGCAGTGACCAATCTATTTTGGCAATTTGCCGAGAGCTTCCCACAACTATGGCTTGAGTTTTAGCAGGGTTCACTTTCAGACCAAAGCGATCGCTCCACTCAGATATACGGACTAAGTCGGAGTTCATAGTCCCGATAGCTGTATTTATTTCATTGAGTGGAGCTTGACAGTAGAGTTGTAGATCGTCTGCATACAGGTGGTAGGAAGAAGAGAGATATTGGGATATTGAATTTATAAAGGTCGCGAAAAGTAAGGGAGATAAAACGCCGCCTTGTGGTACACCAGCTGATGTGTCGCACCATGAAGAAAAGTTAACAGTAGCTTACGTTAATTGTAGGTGTCCAGTAATATAATCTTATTTGTTTGATACGTCTGTCTGAATAATCTAAGTGGATATTCACTCTGTTATAACAATAGACGGGAAACATTCGCATTACAATCCACTACATTTCAAAACTAGGCCATGACGATCCCTTGAGGGACAATACAATTGAATAATCACGTGGTACATTATACTGAATAGGAATATCGATTCTGTTACATTATAAATTACATAAGTATGAATTTCAATACGAAGATTTTTTTACGTACATATATGTGTGTAAGCTTGTCGCTTGTTTCCCCGAAGGGATAGGCAGAGTTGCAATACATCCACGGTTGATCGAGTGGTTTTTCACAAAACAAATTATAATTTCTAGAGGTCTTTTTTATAGCATAGGCCGGCAAACAAGCAAGTGGGTCACTTGATGGTAAGTGATCACCACTGCTCATGTTCGCCCACAATACCAGAAGAATTATTGGCACGTTGCCGACCTTAAAGGAAAGGGACAATTAGGGATTGGAAAGAGAGGGGATTTGGCCCTCCGGATATCCACTCACCGTACGAAAAGCAGCAGCAAGCCGCTACTTAACGTTTTCTTGGAGTAGGTGCCGGGCCGCTGCTATGTAACTGAAATTGCACCGAATATATTTTCAAGGTTATGTTTTGAAGTCGGTGTATGATTAAGTTTTGTTTAAAGTTATTATATTTATCAATGTTTAATGGCAGCTACAACTATGACATGTAAATTATCATACATTAACAAAATCGCGACGAGTGTGCTGTTATCAGAATCAGAATTGTTTATTTGCCTAGAATGTAGGTACAATAATAATATCCTTTGAGGAGTTTCATTTTTTACTCCATACTCCATAATTAGATCTTAACCAAAGTTATATAGTACCTAAACTATATCGAAAGAATTGTTTTTCAATAAAATTGGCGGAGAAATTGGTGTATATGTTTAAAAAAAAAACAAAGCAAATTCAGTACCATCTCTTTTTGAAGTTGGTAAGAAAATTTGCCTTGATTTGATGATTTTACTCAAGCAAAATGTGTTGAATTTATATATTATTATTTATTTTGTTTTTATATTTTAGAAACTAAGTACTGGTACTTTTAATATATACTTAGCTGCAAATCGTTATTCCTTTTAATCTCGATTCCTTTGGTATGTGCTGGTGATAATCACCATCCAGTAATCCACTTGCTCGTTTCCTGGACTTCTGCTATAAAAAAAACTATTAAGTATGATAAAAGTTTACTGCAGACGCCATAAATATTGTAGATTCTCCAATAGAGTAGTTTCCTATGTTGAATTTTATAAGAAACAGAAAATAAAACGCAAAAGAAACCCTTTTGTTTAAACATACGCATAATTGCTTTAGATATCAGCCCGCAATTTGGCGTTTTATGTTAAGCAATCGTCAAAAGTATAATAAAACTTATGAGTGGTAGAGCCCCGTTGTAGCCAGTTTTGTCTACAGCATATATGGGCTGGTTCGACCGGGTTGTCACCACTATGTCATAGAAAAACGACGTTAAGTAGCAGCTTCCTGTAGCGTTTCGTACGGTGTGTAAGATATCCGGTAGCCCAAAGCTCCCTTTACCAATATTTTAATTATCCCTTTCCTTTAAGGTCGGTAAGTTGTCTGTGATTCTATAGGTATTGTGAATGTTCATAGGCGGTTCTGATCACTGAGAACCAGTTGACCCACTTGCACTTGCGTTTACCGGTGTTTTGTCTCAGATGGACAAAATGAAGATTTCCTTGAAATCAACTTTAATCTTCGATAGTTACAAAATTTGCTGTTGAGCCTAGCGTGTACAATGATCAAGTGTATAGAAAAATATAAATATAACAGTAATTGTAGGTGGTGGCGAAAAATAATGATAATCCATCTTGCTTTAGGATTCTATGAGGCGTTAAAAACCGGTCTATGGTATAACAAAAATCGAAGACACTCTAAGTTCCAGAATATTTAACCCTGTATTTGCGCTCTTGTTCTTGCATTCTCAACTAGGATTTGTACGGTATGATTTATAATAGGAGCTGTGAAACAATAGCTTTAATTGTCTTAAAAGAGAAGTTTTATTTTAATCCTCTTTTTTTTATAATTTTCCTTCGCTTAAATAAAATAACATTTTCAAAGGTATATTTTGGAGATGATCCATGATGATACGTGTAGATTTGGCACAGAATTACTGTAAATAGTAATATTTTTATGCATGTCATAAAATATCATTTACTAGGTAGTAGGACCTTCGTATGCAGGTTATCTGGGTAGGTAACACTACTTTGTCTATTTAAGCTGCAGAGCAGCAGTGTGCATGTACTGTTGATAGTTAGGCGTGGCGCTTACCATCAGGCCAGCACAGCCGGACTCTCACATATGAGAGACCTATCTCCTAGAAGTATTTTTTTAGGAACGGTGTTCTGGAATCTGAATGGTTTTTGTTTTAATCTTCATCCAGCCTTGCTTACTATGCATTTTTAAATTACGAATGGTCAGTATTTTCATTCCTTTGACAAAAAAATTAATAAGAATATCAATGTAAGCTGTGCTTTTAGGTGTATCATTCACACACTCACTCAATTGATAGTAATAATTACGATGCAGCATTGCTTACAAGATTTTCCTTGAACCCTCGAAACGCGATGCTATAGCGTGTGGCGTCCGGCCGCCCTCCCCTAAAGGCTTCGGTCTTGCAATCTATAAAAGAATTAGGCGCAAAGACTTTGTCATCTGTGTTTCAGTAGCTGCATTAGTGTTGTGTTGTGTGTACGTACCAATTTGTTGAGGTACATGTATATTTTGTTTACTATACATGTGATATTATAATGTTTTGGTTTCGCGGATGAATGGGCTTTGTTTTAACGAGCCTCGGTGTAATAGCGGTCGCATATATTTTGTAATGTGCTTACGTTCCTACATTACGACAATTGCGTCGATATTGGTAATATTTGGTTTGCGCTTGACTTAAATAACGAGTGACATTTAAATACAGTTAGAGAGTTTGGTGAAATATTTTCGTGTGTCTTAAGAATTAAATATTAATGGACAAAGTTAAAACATGGCTAAAATTAAAGTCTTATTTACTTCAAAGTGTTAATATACTTAGTTTAATGTAAAAAAATGTGGCTGAGTAATGTCTAATTACCAAAGTTTGTTCTAAACGTAAAGAGTTTATCGTTATCTCAAAAATATGTTTCTCTGACTCTCTATATAAACACGCTCATGATACAGTAAATAAAAATAGCTGATTATTAATTTTTATACAGCTTACATCAAGCCTGGGCTGAGATATAGTTTTTTAAATATGTAGATATGCAAGCAGAAAGCAGATAGACCAAGCACATATACCTAGTCTTTTTATTTTTAGATGTATTTATTATAAAATCTACAGAATATTAATAAATGGTCGATTTCTTTACTCGTAAAGACCCTGTGGCGTTAACCCTTTGGTATCAGAAGCTGCGAAATATTTTTGTTACCGCACCCAGAGTCGGAACAAATATTTGCAGATCACAAACACATTTGTCCAGCAGTCTAATGAGAAATATACAGAAGTTGTATTATTGCTGTAACATATTTATTTTATCATTTATTTTGTCGCTAAAACATATCTCAAGTATTTTAACGGTTCCGTAGATAGGTAGGATAGGAAATGTTTTCCTCTCACGCCAGACGCAAGCCGCAACCGGATCGTTGCGGAGATGGCAAGGAAATGTTGAACGAAAACCAAATAGAAATGTCTCAATTTCCGTCAGAACGCGTCTTAGCAAAATTGCAACATTTATTTTTACTGAAAATTTAAAATCGAAGCATCTGATATTTTTTTAACGGAATACTGGGAAATCATTTTCGTGTTTTGGGAATTGTCGTTGCAATAAAATATACCTATATTCAGATGGGTAAATGTACACTTCTGGTTCACAAATTACTAAAATAAAAATACATAATAATTATAATAAAGTCATAAAATAATGTGATGTAGTTATTAGTGAAAATCGATGTAGGTATATACTTGTTGTTTATGTACTATACATAGGGTTACTATATAGGGTTCTTCTAGTTTTCTATGTTTAGTATTGTACAATATTTATTTAGCAAAACCAACTACTATATAAATGTGTATGTGATATGAGCATCAAATGATTTGTAAAAATAAACATCAATTAATATTTTGGATATTGAAAACTTCTCTTTTTCAAGCCTGCACAATAACTGTGGTTACGTCACTGTTTGGGGCATGCATTTTTTCTGTTATTGAACAATAAATCCACCATCGGATTTAAAACCTTGCAAGTATAACTTATTTATTTTTAAACGGATTTTTAAAAATAATTTTATAGCTTTGTAACTAAGTATTGTAAATAAAAGTTGAAGCATTAAATTTTACTAAAGAGTTAATAATTTTAAGTAAAAAATGATACTGATGAGAAACTAATAAGGGTCATAAAAAGAAATGTTGTAATACTTGAATAC
Organism: Mimas tiliae; assembly: GCA_905332985.1. NCBI lineage: Eukaryota > Metazoa > Arthropoda > Insecta > Lepidoptera > Sphingidae > Mimas > Mimas tiliae. The sequence goes on along the minus strand of HG995240.1, from coordinate 7,917,514 downwards.
AACACGAATAATTAACAGCATATTCTTTGTAGTAAGGCGATGCTTATATAAATAGTAACTACATAATTTACGTGCATGCTAAATAAACGCACGCATGTAGAAAACAATACAACCGGTTACAAGTATAAAAGTAATGACTATCGATCATATTAAACTAGACACATTGACATCTAGTTACAAGTTAGAATTTTCGTGGTGGAATAGCCCGTATAAAGCAGAAACATATATTCGAACATTTTTTTTTTTATAGTATAGGCCGGCAATTGAGCAAATGGGTCACCTGATGGTAAGCGATCTCCACCGCCCATGTACGCCCGCACAATACAAAAGAATCATGGGCGCGTTGCCGACCTTAAAGGAAAGATATAATAAGGGATTGGGAAGGGGAGGGAGATTTGGGCCTCCGGATATCTCACTCACCGTACGAAACGCAGCAGCAAGCTGCTACTTTACGCCGGTTTTCTGTGAGACAGTGGTAACGACCCGGACGAGCCGGCCCATTCATGCTGTAGACAAAATAGTCTACAGCGTGGCTCTACCACTCACTGAACTTTCTTGATTCGGTTCGGTTATTGCACAGCAATAATTTATTTTCTTTATATTGGTTATTCAAGTTCAAGTGCTTTTTTATATCGGTTATATTATATATATATTTTTATATTTGCATGAATTGCACGTATTATTCCGAGACATGACATAAGAAATATTAAGTCTCATAATGCTCAGTAATTTCACTGGCTTCACTGTCCTTCAAACCAAAACACAACAGTGCTTACATATTGCTGCTTGGCGGCAGAAATAAACAAAGCGGTGGTACCAACCCAGACGGCCTCTTGCATACTAGAGACCTAGTAAAAATGCATACCTTGACATAAACTACATTATATTTGAAATACTTTACTTTACGTCCTTGCATCTAGAGATCCTCGTAGAAAATGTTTACTTAATATGTTATTTTATAGATTAGATTCTAGAATGTCTAATATTCGTGATGGATGATGACAATATACAAAAAATAACGTTAATATTTAGTTGTTTCTTTAAGGTTAAATGGCTATTCATTAAGCATCTTAGTTTGTCTTAACTGTGTCAATGTGTCATGAAAGTTCACATAATAAAATTATCCTACTCCGTACTCATTAGTTACTATTTTACTATTCTTAAACATACTTACAAATCGTTTACAGAAAACTAAAACAATGCAGACTTCTACAATAATTGTCCTCGCCTGTCTCGTCGCTGTGGTGGCAAGCGCCCAGTATCAACATAGCCCAGCAGTTGATGCTGTCCACGAAGCAATCTACGACACACCAGCGCACGACAGCAGTCCAAGGACGAAAAGAGGATTACTTCTTTTGAAGAAGAAGTTACTCCTTGGTGAGTTTTTTTCAGAACAGCCAAAGACGAAAGACTAATTTGCATCATTACTGCTAATTTGCTTTTAGATCAGAAAAACTTTATGTGATATATGCGACATCCGTGCCGATTATTGCGATTAACCTTGGTTTCATTTTATTTACACAACTGTTATTGATTTTGCATTGTTCTCACATCTTCATGACCGCGTCGTGTCGTGGCATACTTATCCGTCTCGAAAATAACTCACGCTGGTTAATATATTAAATAGTAACTCAATTCACTATTAAATTTATTATTACTTTTACACTATAAATTGACACACATAGGTGAAAATCTTAGGCCGTGAAAGTATACTTTAGATTGTCTATAAACTAATGTTTGACTAAATTATAAAATACTTAATTTAATTTTCGTTTAGCCGATAACAACAGAATTGACTATGGTTTTTTTAATGGAAGAATTTTATTGTTAAGTGGAACAACATTTTAAGTGTCTTTTAGTTTTTGGGTATTTCTGTATTGATTTATTGCGATTTCTTCACATGAAGTGGTGGATCGTTCCAAGGTTAATACTATTGACAATCTAAACTATTTGTTGCTTTAGAGCAGTCTTACGGCGTACGTATTAAAAATTCGTTGTTAAATAAACATTTGCTTTTAACGTATCGCTAAAGTAAATCGACCCTGGAGGTGACTAGGTACTTTTATAACACAGCTCATTGTCGTTTAGCGTTTGTCATGATCGCATGTTACTTGGATATTGTTTGCTCTTTACTCACTAGGTCACCGCGCGCCCTACTCATTCGAGAATCTTTTACGTCTATTGCGCATTTACTACACAGTATACATAATATAGTTCAGACTGACTGAGCATTGTATATATGGGCATTTACATATGCATTACCTACACATCCAGTGGGCAGGTATACCACAGAATACAAAGCGTTAAGTTAATATCTGTCTGTGGGAACTTATTGTCTGTTAACCGATGATTGCGCCATTATTATAGCTTGTTTAATTTATTGCTTAATATTATTTCATTGATAAATAATATTTACGTACTGGAAAGATTTTAATGATCTGCTATTGTGTAGAATTAAAACCAACAGTATATAATTTGTCGTCAGGATGAGATATTGAAAGATAGGTGGTTTAACAAAGAACTAACATTTACTGTTAAGTGTAGCTATTATCTAGATACCTAATTTCATCACCTTCCTGAATAAAAAGGGAAGTTTGAAAATCTGTATAAAAAGATTGAAGCAAAGATAAGTAGGATCTGGTAGATTTCGTGTCGTCAAATGACTTGCGATTTCTCTGTTTTGATTTTATTTTGCAACAAAAACTAGAAATTCTTGCAAATGGAATATGTACTAATAATGGCAGCCTCCGTGACGCAGTTGGTGAGCAGCCGGCTGCGAAGCGTGAGGCCGTGGGTTCGATTCCCGCACCGAGGCAAATGTTTGTGTCGGGTCTGGGTGTTGTGGGACCAAGTCCCTCTTAGTTCCTGATACCTACGATACAAGTTGACCTAGTGTGGGATCAGGACTATGTGTGTGACTGTTGGGTGTTTTTAGATAGTCTGTTATTAATCATGCAATCATATTATTTCAAACAAAGTCAGGTACAGCTCAGCTTAATTTTTTACTAGGTTATATTTGTTATAATATCAATAGTTGTCCTCAATGGTTTAGTGAACTTGTCCTTGCACTTAAGAAACCGGTGAGGTTTGATACGGTCTACAGGTAGGCACATAAAATATATGTGAATTTTTGATTCAGTAGATGCCTTCAGTAATCGCCTCCCTATTATATCATATGATGGATACTCATGGCGAAATGTGGTTGTAGTTCTGATTGTTGATATCCATCATTTCTCTTATATCCCTGCTTTAGGTACATTAAATATCTTACGATCGTAAAAACCATGTAATAAAAATAATACCTAAGAGTTAATATTTGTTTTAATACTTACGTAGAGTTCTCATATTCAAACAAGGAACTTCAAAACCGTAATCAAATCTTGTATTATGGATATTACGCATTTGTTCAATGTTTATCAGGTGCTCTCGGGCTTAAAGCGGCGAAAGTTGGTGCGGTGGGTGCCGGAGTTGTAGGTGCTATTGCTCTCAAAAGCAAATCTGGGTGAGTACTGCACTTAACAATGTCAACAAATTGAGCTAAGACCTTATCATATACATTTCTATTCATGCCAATCATAAGCCCATAGTAACAACAAAATCTACGCAATATCATAGTACATAATTATACAACGTGTTACATCAAGGTGTTAATCATTCATGAATATCCATTTCACAGCCATCGCCATCATGCTCCACCAACATACGTAGAAATTCATAGGTGAGTTAAAATCATCGAGAAATACCTTTTTCCGAAAAATAACTGTAAATCTTGATGGGTATTGCCTAAAAGCTGATTGTGCATATTTTGGGTACTTAGAATTAATTAAAATGAGTTAAATAAATATTGAATACTTTACTAGTATTCGGATGAAAAGAGTAACTTATGCATCAGAATTAAATCACTACATTTTAATTTAAAAAAAATATATATATTTAGTATAATTTTAATCTATATCTTTGATTTTTTGATGTCGATGCTGCGATGTACTGCTAATATTCAATTTGTTCCATTATTTTAGTTACGTTACGTTATCATTAATTTCTCATCTCTTTACATAAGTTACCAACAAGTTAAAAAAGATTCAAAGTAGACAAAAAATACACAAGCATTTTGATATGTTTTATAAATGAAGGCATCTTTGATTTCCATCATAATATTGTCTTGAAATACATTTCACTTTAGCTCTATTAACTTATATTTTTCAAATTATGTACTATTTAAATGAATATATATATACAGAACATTTATTTGGTAGATAGTTACAAGAGATATACAAATTTATTGACGTAAAACGCTAAATGCGTTTGTTTATGTATGAAATGTGTGTCCTTGTTTGATTTAACGTAATAGTTTGTTCAAAATAAATATTAATATGCAGTGTGTATGATGACCAGGAGGCCAATTCTCGTAATTTAAAATGTTTTGGCTTCAATCAACTTTTATTCTACATTCAATATCATTAGGATCTATGTTCACATTTGACGTTGATTATTGGTTTAAGAGAATGCCATTTGCAACTTTCTTGACGCTGAGACTAGATCGGAATGATATTTTGAACATTTAAAATTAAGAGAATTGCCTACTGGTTTTATTTATTTTCATTAAAAATTTATAATAATAAATTACTAGTTTAGTCATTGTATTTATTAATAACCAATGTTAAAACAACACTTAAATTTACTGTATGTATCTTGTAAAGCATAGTATATTAACAAAGTGAAATGTTTTTCAACTGCTTTTTAATCGCGGAAACTTGTCATTTAATCATTCATTCATGTCCATTTCGCAGCTCTCACCCTCATCCACCAACTTACGTAGAAGTTCATAGGTAAGTGTCACTTATCAAGAAAAAAGTATGTAGGTTATTTTCAAGATACTTATAAGCGCCTGTTTCACTATCTCTAAATAAATATTCGTTACCAAATCACAGAACACAGAAATATCGGTAAGGTATTTAACATTTAGTCCTGTGCTCTGTGTACTAAATGAAATATGACACGTTCAAATACACGTCACACTCCGTCATATAAAGCGATAGAAAGATATCTATTTGTAAGGCCGCTATTCCACTAGCATATTGTTATTACCACATTATACAACTAAGTGTATGTAGCACTTATATAGGTAAGATTTTTTTATTTTTAAGCAAGTCTATTTCTATAAAGTACATATTATAGAATAATAGCTCGCTATTGTAAATTATATGTATAATATCAATTAATTAAATACTTACATCATACAATTGTATGCTAAATTACCAATATTTTGCATATACGAACTATAAATTTATTTATATCGGTGTCATTTTCTGAATGGGCAATTTATATTGATCGTTTGATTATTAAGAATTGTATAATAAGATTGAATGGTTGATATGCGAACACTAAATTAATTTATTATGTTTTGTAGACATTCTTACGTTCACTCCGAGATTATAGGAATTTTGGGCAATTATAGGAATGATATATCTTTTGAAAAATCTATTAACTAAATATTATAGGTCTTACCTATGTGTTTGCTTATTAAAAATTGAAATTCAATATTTTTTTTTAATATTATTGTGCCTTGATAAAAGTACGTAGGGTTATACTTACTAATTTGATCATTCAATACCATTCAAAATAGATGATTTTGTTTCAAACAAGTATATGTGTAAATTTCTATACGAAATGGCACATAAGAAGTCTTATTTTTATATCATAAAAAAATAATGGAATATCCGTTGAAAAGTCGATGCCCTACATATTTCAAGAATGTTAATGAAGAATGCGGATTTGAGTGATAGAATTATAGAATTTATGGCTTAATATTTTTTTGCATAAAACACTAGTCGTTCTTACTTGGTGTTATTGGAAACGTTTTCATTTATATTTAAGCGGGTTATTGTTCCAAGCCATTCATGAAACCCACAATACTAAGGAAATGTAAGTGTTTGGGAAGTGTAACAGCAAAACTGTTAAATTTAGGTTTACTGAAAGGCAATGGTGCACGGCTATGGCGCTACCACTTATCAATAATTTTGCAGCCTTTTTCACTAGAAAAGTATTTTACAGAATAAAAATATTACTAAATAGCAATAAAATATTTTAATGAAATGTCTATTTATATAGTAGGTTAATTGAAAGCCTCTTTAAACCCTAAAATTACACTAAAATAATGCAGTGGCTTAATTAATCTGTTTTTTTTTCAGCTGGCATTAGGAGTTTTCTCAAGACAAAGTATGGTATCGTGGTAAATTTAATTTAGATTAATCTTAAGTTTAGGTTAGAAAAGACTGTTAAAGTATGCTGTACCAATAATAGGAACTGGTAGAGCATTTTTTGCACTCCCAATTATTTGTAAAATATGAATTAGAATACTATATCACAATATTTTATTTTGACGCTACCTAAATAGTGAGTGTAAAATTTGTTCTGTTTTTTCCAACCGTTGAAATTAAATCATCTCTAAGTTCGATGTATTGAAGAATTGTAAATACCATAAATGAAGAAGGAAAAATCTTGAGTGAAGAGTGACTCGTGGCTTTTGATTTCTTACTAACTCTAGATTCATTAAATGCTTATCAATTTTAATACACACAGTACAATAATGCAATATGCTAATGAATGCAAGTAAGTTGAAGGCTATATTTAAGTTTGTCTGGCTTTAGATCCTATATCTCAAAAATATGATAACGAATTAATTTATCCAGTAAATATGTCGATATAAAAGTACGGTAGACAGCATTAGTTGTGCATCTGGTATAGTATATATGGACGACGGTTACCACGTAATATAAGATGGGCCGACAGCTTGTCTGCTTTCGAAGGGCATTAAAAGTTATCTCGATAATATATAGTATAAACAAATATAGAATTGATATACTTATCAACATTACAACTTATATGAAACATCACGTTGTAGATGCACGTAGCAGACGTATAGGGACCATTATTTATTACTAATAATTAATTGATTTAATACTCATGGCTGTTTAGCATATTATAAAGTGCCTAAACACCATGATGCAAAATTTTAAATTGAAAAATTTATATAGATTTAAGGCCCACGACGATCCTAAAACGAGATTTATGTATTACTAAATTTATTTACATAAGTCAAATTTTCATACGATTGACGTTTATTAAACCAGATGTAGTGGTTTAAATTCGATTTAAGAGAGTCGTGCAAGTGGGCCTAAGCGTTTGTCCAGCACTTTTATCAGAACTGGCAACTATGAAGACAAAAAACGGTCGTAGCAAATAAGAAATCAAGAGTCATGACGTCAAGTATTCTATTGTGCCATTAGTGATAGATAAATTGATTGCGATTCAAAATAATACTTTTTAATTCAGAAACACTAATATCATTTATGTTGATTTGCCCATCATTTGTACATACATTTTTGCCACATTTTGTACTTTAACTCAACAACCTTTGTTTTCAGCGTGGTAGTTTTGTTTTGCTTCGAATTAGTAAGTTGCTTAAGTTGTGGATCAATAGATTTTTAACCTAAAAGAATTGATATTACATGTAATACAAATCGTACTGAATAAATAAATGAATATAACGATGTAAAAATGGTGAGCTGATTATACAAAAAAAAAAGTATTTTACAGAATAAAATGTTAAAGCCTAATCGAACTTTGAGGTTGTGGGCGATATGGTATTACTTCACGATGTAAATAATTTGAAGAATAAGCTATGGCTAAATATAACATGACCCTACCAATGTAGTATATTAATTAATACAGATTTTCAATTTGCATGTAAATTAACCAAGAAACAGTTTCTGATTGTTATAATATTTATAACAAAGGTTCATTTGCATGAAAACAGTAAAATGTTTGATGTTAATAAAATGCTTTAATGAATATAATGTGGTTTTACTTCTACGAACACTGTGGAATTATAGACGATAGAATACTTTTTTAGTTGAGAGACAACTTTTATTGTTATTTATTGTGTATTTATTTTCTTTGTCCGTAGTTTGTTTTGCTCAAATTATACCAATAACTTTGTCTAATAGTATTATTAATTTCTTAAAAAATCTTACATAACTAAACATTTATAACTTACTAGTTTTTGCTCGTGGCTTGTCCCGCGTCAACGGATTTTTTCCAGAATAAAAAGTAGCCTATGTCTGAATCCAGGTTATGGTCCACCTGTGTGGCATATTTCATTCAATAACATTCAACCGTTACGGCGTGGACTAATAAACATACAAACTTTCACATTTATAATAGTAGTAGAATAAACAAGTTGTAGAGTCACGCAGTAGACAGTCGTATCTCAAGCTTGAATGAACCGGCTCGACAGCCCTGTTACCACTGTCTCACAGAAAACCGACCTGAAGTAGCAAGTAGTAGAACACTGTATATCACTGAACTGTGCTCGTCACCCAGGGACATAAAATGTAAAGTGTTAATGCCCAGTAATTCAACTGGCTTCAATGTCTTTCAAACCGAAACATAACAGTGCTTACACACTGCTGCTTGGCGGCAGAAATAGACAAAGCGGTGGTATCAACGCAGACGGTCTCTCACATACGAGGGACCTACTACCTTTTTGACATACATTTTTTATGAAAATTTATGTGTGAAACAACTATCAATTCTCATAAAAATTCTTAAAATGTGTTAAAAAGATGCCTACGATTGTCACATACAAATCCATTCTGTATTCTTCAATGAGAATTAGCGTCTTACTTTCACTTAATCAGATGATTACGTTTGCCGAAGTAGTTCGCAAAAAACAACAGAATTTACTATTTTTCCCTATCACCAACTACTATTTTGAGTTAAACTGATCATCTTTTTTTACAAGTGTTATGCAAGAAATCGGAAATAAAAACAAAAATAACGTTATTTAAGATGCGATAACTGCAAATCTTACTTCTTTTAAGTAGTGAGGGGCCTTCTTAATGTCATTATGTGTCTATGGTAAGTTTATAAAACCTTTAAATGTATATTTATACTTTGAATGAGACTTTCAAATATCTATGTTGTCGGCAAACACGTTCGAGATCTGGGTATTATGAGACTAAAGTTCTTCGTAGTTTCTGATACTTAGTTATTATTGAGAATCCTAACTAGTGTGAGAAGATGTATATGTACCTATAGTAAGTAACTGAAGCTTCGGCGGTGTTATATTATTCTTCTTATTGTATATTGTCTCTTTTATTTATCTCTTTCTTTTATCTTCTATATGTTCTTATATAAATTGCTCATGATATGTAATTGATTTTATACTATGTGTTATAAAAAGGTGTAGTCATATTTGAGCCATGTTATGCAAATTAGGTATCAACACACAAAAATATGAAATTTTAATTAACGCCCATAATTTCTGTATTAGGGTCTAGTTAACCCCTAAAAAATGCCTTAGCTATATTTAGTAAACTCTGAAGTGATCTATGATTTTTTTAAACATGTCTCATATTTAATCCGTCCGCGTAGCCGTTAGACGGTAACACAATATTATTATTTTTGTGGGTTGACACATTATTGCATAGCACGGTTCATTTAAGGGTTGTTATGTTTACCTGACAGTGAGTGTTTATATACCGAAACTTGACATTCTATAATATTTTTCTATTACGAAATGCTCAATATCGGTCCGGAGTCTGGTATTGTGCCCGGTATGGCGATAGGCTCACCCCCTATGGACGCACACACACTATGGAACGGAGATACGCTCGGCGAATTGTGGGTGTCCTGGTTACACCTCTGCCTACCCCATCGGGAATTACAAGCGTGAGTGCGTAAAAGTTGTGTTTGGGGGCGTCAACTGTAATTTTTAACCGTCAGAAAACACGGAGGAGTTTATAAATTTTACGCGTATATTTTTTTTAAAGCATAATTTCGCAAAATTTGCTACAGAGTGGTCCAATTATGGTAATATTTTTTTCATTCTAAAGGGTATAACCGCTCGAAGTGAGTACCGTCCATAAATACATACCCTATAAACTAACATAAGCATATAAAATTAGTTACATTAATTATGTTAATAATATAAACTTAATACTATTTTAGTAGCACTTCACTTTAAATACTGTGTCTGAGTGCAATCTTGTGGCACTTGTCCGCAGAAGCGATGGAACACCACCCCTTATGGCCAGAAGTTTTCCTGAATGACGACGTTCAGATAACAGTTCAGAACGCGTACCACAAACGCCTTAAAATTGATGTTGTGTTTCAATTTCTGGCGTTCGTACTCCACGATGTTCTCCACCTTAGTGGTGTAGTGAAGGCGAGATATGTACACCGAAGTGTTAGGCTGTGCGGCACGCACATTTTATAATTTTTTTATTTAGAGGCTGGCAACCGAACTAGTGGTGTTACCTGATGGTAAGTGCCCTCCACCGCATATGAACACCCACATTATAAGAAGCTCGGTGGAAGTGTGGTCGGCCTTTTAAATAAATAAAATAATAATATAATGGTTAAGCCCTGTCCATGCTATAGATAAAGGAAACTATATACAGCGTGGCTCTACCGCTTAAGTAAAGTCGTTGAAAGTCTAAAACTACGACATTTATGCACCGAGATGATTCTTTGTTAAAAAACTTTTTAACAATAATAAAACCGCAGGAAAAGCTATAAATAAAGTAATAAGTTTTTAGTTAGTGCTATCAATAACTAGCCAATAAACTGCACAAGCATGGGCTCAAAATTTTATTTTTACAGCCTCCGTACACAGCGGGCTGTGAAACTAGAGGCCGCGGGTTACATTCCCGTACTGAGACAAATATTTGTGTGATTCTATTCACAAGCACCGGGGAAGACGGTACAAAACTCCTCTTGTTTTAAAGTTTATTATTAACCAACGTTCATATACACAACAAAATACCCACGCTTTAGGGAGAATTACGCATTTATTTCTGGTAATACATATACTTGTAGTTGAGGTTTTGACAATTTTACTAACATCACTATATTAAAACAGTAAATTGATTGTCTGAATTACACTTTTGTCTAGTTGTTAAATTATTTAAAAAAATCACAACACAGTCGGTATTATTATTATGTTTTAAATGTAGATAAAGTGGACATTACGAAAGGCGCTCGTGTCGCATAATGGCGGCAACTAGTGTACTATGATTTGAAACGCGTATATGTACAGCGTCCCGGCACACTATGGGTGCTTAACTTTCGATGTATGAGACGCTGTGTTCATCTTTTTTAAAGTCGATGGCTCCCGATTTATTTTTTGTTTTTGTCGACCAGTGTTGATAATAGGCATATTACATCAGGATGATATCACTTTGGGAAGTTTGGAATTTCCTGCCACTAGCTCAAATAACTCATCAAACTAGAACCATTAACATTTCTTCTCGTTCATAAGTATAACTTAGCACAAGAATTATTAACATGGCTCTTTGACCTTTACGCATTTTAGTATATATGTTTACTACTTTATGTTTTCGAACATTTATTTTAAAGACGTATATATGAAATTATGTACTTTGTCCCACTTCCTGTTCGAACTTCCTTCCAATAATCGAAGGTTATATGCGCAAAATTACTGATATGATGACTGTTATTATGAATTACTTTCTTTATTTTTATTTACCGACTTTATATAAAGTTATGTTTGCTATAAGATGACACACAAAATACATCTCCTGCGTTTTCAAAGAGAGATAATGTTAACCTACTGTAAGTACTGTCATCACCTGAAATACCAATTAGCTTCAGCTATAGGCTAGATGCAGTAGGATGATCATAAATTATTTGATGGATACTTTCGACCATGTAATATGACAGATCATGAAATATTATTATCAATGAAATGACATCCGCACTGAGGCAAGGAATTTCCTATATTGAGATTAGTAAAGTTATACCCAATACAGTTTTGAGTTGTAAGTTCTACTCGAACTACTCTTTCAAGTCCCAGTGAACGTCTAAGATAAGGCCCGACTATTTATATTTTCGGTGTGGACTTGCGGCTCAGTCCCGATTGGCTGGTTGTATAGTTCCTTACATAAACGCACGCCTGTATTCCCGAAGGGGCAGAGGTGCAACTAATGCTGTAATGTCCCAGGTGTAATTATTATTATTTTAAACTTCCTCAGCTCGAGTTATATTTACTATCGTTTACATAAGTGATAATTCAATAAATTGAATTGAATATTATGGAGTTCAGCTTATCCCAGACTAGGTCGTTGAGACCTAGTAAACGTACATACTTTATCCGTGATGTACGCGATTTTCACAACGCCTTCAAGGAATAATGAATCCAGATCCATATATATATATATATATATATATATCCATATTAACGAGATGTTTAATGTTATGATATATCATCAATTGGAGCTAATTAATTATCTGATTTATTAGAATTAACAAATATTATTGGATACGATATCGTTGAAACCACATTTATTAAATAGGACGTGTAAATAATATGATATGAAATAAGGGTTTGATATTCCTTTTGCGATTAAATACAATATAATATAATTTAATTTGAAAGATGTAATAAAGAAAGTTGTTTTATAAAATAAAAAAATCTAGAGAGTTATTTATAAGGAAGGTTGTTAGCTACAATAAACATGGTCATCTTTGTTGCCGGGTGACGGGTCATTCATCTCACATATGTGCGAATTAATTGTTTCCACGAACCACGAACTGGTAGAATGAAAAATATGGTATTTGTTGAGTTTGTGTTGCCTGTACTAATTTACTTTTTATTTATTTATTTATTTACTTATTCATTTTTTAACCCATGACATATCATCTGCCTCGGTGGCGCAGTTGTAATGCGTACACGTTACGATTGAGGCTAACGCTGAGGTCTCGGGTTCGATCCCCGGGTCGGGAAAAGTGGTATTGGGTGCACAAAAGTCCACACTGAGTAGTGTAATTAATATGTTTGATCTAGTGAAGTAGGTTTCACAAGTTGCTACAGCGCTGAAAATATTTATTTCTCCAAGCTACGCCGTTGAAAATAATTGGAATAAAATTGATAACTAACAGCATTAACAACAGTTTTTTTATATGGCATAGGTCGGACACGAGCGAGTGGATCCCCGATGGTAAGTGATTTCCACCGGCCATGTACGCCTACAATACCAAAAGAATCAAGGATGCGTTGCCGACCTTAAAGGATATCTCACTCACCGTACGATATGCAGCATTAAGCTGCAACTCTACGTCGGTTTTCGGTTTATGGTAACAACCCGTACGAGCTGGCCCATTCATGCTGTAGACAAAAGTGTTTACAGTGTGGCTCTACCACTCAAACATATTGGATTAGTTGCATTGTATTACGTTTCAAACCGCATATTCGAATTTTACAAAGTTTATTTATTACCGTATCACTAAACTATAGCACCTTCACCACTCCTTCCAGGAAACCGTGGAATATTACTGTCTTATTTTACAAAAATAACCAATATAGCTGAATAGCTAATTTCCTTTGAGATTTAACCAACGTGACTTTTGAACGTGAATTCGCTCAACAATCAAGTTAGCACCAATTTTTTCTACATGACGTATTTCTTTGTAAATATTTAACAAACATTCCATAACAACATTTCTACATGACGTAAAATGTAAAACGTAGTTGCTATACATATTAATATACTGATATATAGGTACATGTATATTAAATCCATATCCTTTCCATTATAGTTTCTAAATACAAACATAAAGTTTACGCCGATCTAGATAGTGCTCTTTGAGTGGTGTTTGAATGCTTAAGAAGATCCAGCTAGTATTAAAGTGAAAGCAATTAGCTTTAACGGGAATCTATAAGCCTGAATATAGGATATTGCTGAAAAGGTAACATTGGGTAAAGTTGTCAACGATTGTCGTTAGGTATATTATACTAGCTCGTGGCTCCGCCTACATGAATGTGGTTTCTAGGATAAAAATAGCTAGGTATCTAAAAAAAACACAAATAAATGCATCGAATTGATAACCTCCTTAGTTTTTTCGTCACTTAATAATAATAAATAAAAGCCGCCTCAAAACAAACATAAAGCTAAAATAATAATAACCAATTTTGGGTCGGTGCTTTCTATCTTTAATTGACCATTAAATTGCAATAGCCACCGACTTAAAATGGTTATTTTATCTTTTTAGTTTTTATGAGTCGGATATATTTGTTTAAAAACCCATTTTTAAAGATTAGTATCAGGCAATACTTTTGTATTATCGTGATGTGTACTAACTACCACTAACTACTAGTGACTAAACTAGTACCTACATAACATAGCTGTCATCTAGTGTCTTAAGTAATAATTATTATCTATTCAAAGTCATTTCAAATAAATCAATACTCGCATCATCGGAGGAATAAATATTTGTAGCTATTTCTTAACTGAATGAATCGTTTACTTATTTTATTTAATGCTATTTTAATATTTAGGTATTCACTTTACAACTTCAATCATTGTTCTTTATTTATGGTCGGAATTTCCACATACCGACCGATATCTTTGTTTTCTATTTCCATTGGTATAATAGTAGTTTTAAGTAGGGATAATATAAGTAAATGGATTTGTGCATAAAAATAGACCAACAATAAAATTCAAAAGCTAAAAATAAGATTAGGTAAGCTATTTTGATACAGTGCTGTTGGAGTTTAATTGGTTAATGATGATACGAGTATTTAATGAAAGCACTGACTTAAAATTGGTTAATCATATTTTTAGTTTTTTGTTTGAGTCGATTTTATTTTTATTTATGTTTTAATTTCCAATGGAAGATTACATAAAATTACATCCGCTATTAGTGGCATCCCCTTAGTGGTGGATTTTGACTTCAAATAAAAATTGAATCAATATTGAGTATATCCAACCGAATAAAGAAAGAATTATCGGAATCGAACCTCCTCCGTTATCATCGAATGAAAGTCGACAAGACGCATTTCAGTCTTTGTATTATGTTAAACTAGCTTTTGCTCGCGGCACCACCTGCGTGAACGGCCTTTTCTGTGATAAAGAGTAGTCTAGTCCATGTCATGGTCTACTTGTGTGCCAAATTTCATCCAAAACCGTTCAACTGTTAAGGTATAATTGACTAACAACCATCCAAATTCACAAACTCACAACCATCCAAACTTTCACATTTATAATACTACATATACGCACTCACGCCTGTAATCCCCGAAGGGGTAGGCAGAGGTGTAACCAGTACACCCACATTTCGCCGAGCGTATCTCCGTCCCTTATGTGATAGGGGGCGAGCCTATCGCCATACCGGGCACAAATTCCAGACTCCGGGCTGATACTGAGCATTTCGTAATAGACAACCCAATACCACTTTACCCGACCTGGGGATCGAACCCGAGACCTCAGCGTTGGACTTAATCGTAACGCGTACGCATTACAACTGCGCCACCGAGGCAGTCAGGCATTTATAATACAAGTAGGATTATATTATGCTAAATTATAACCAAATAAAACAAAACAAATCATCATTTACAACAAATAAGGAAGTGTAAGTGGGCCACCAACATCTTAGTCAACCTCACCCGCACGTGGTATACTCTGCTGATTAACGGACAAGTCAATGGCGAAATTTGGTTTCCGATGCGGGTTGTGGGGGGTCAGACGGCGTGGCAGCGGGTCGCTCCACATAATACCAAATCAACCGTCAAATCATGATGAGAATGCGGACCCTGGCTTCAAGCTGTGGTAATGCCAGGCAGAAAGAAAGATATATAACAATTAAACATGTAAATACATCATTTACGATGTTTATTTTAGGCAGTTATCTAAACACGTATCTAGTTATAATAATAAGTAAGTCCATTTACCAAGCGTCGCGTATTGGACGACCTATTTTTTGGATTTTGTTCTATTAAGTCAGCACACAGCTGCGAGATTCGACCTTCAGACATTGTCAGTGTGAGCGTAAACAATGAATGTTATGTTTTATTTATTTAAATGTAAATATTTGTTACAGATATTATTATAAATAACATTCTGCACTTCTCCATATAAGCTTTAACTATGCCAAATCTCACATTCCTCCGTCCGCGCAATATGCTTAAAAAGGGGTTCGGAGTTTTCTAAAGATTTACACATTTTATGTTAATACAATAAGTCTTAATACTATGATATTATATTTAAAATAGCGTTACAAGGTTTTTTAAATGTCTATAATAAATTTTGTAGTTCAAACAAGCTCATGAGCATTTATTTAATTGGTAGATACCAACGGTCTAACCGCCCAAAGTTACAAATTTTCAACTATGCCTATCAATAGTTTTCAGTTTATAACTAATGAATATTGAATGGTTATTGCTAAGCGTATTATAAGTATAATAGTTTATGTGGTATAAAGGTGGGGCGATGGCACATTATATCGGTTAGCGGGTGTTTCGTGCTTGACGGCGACCTATAAAAGTCATTGGCGGGATCACACCGGTCAACACATCTGTGACGGTTTGTGTCGGTGGCAAACGGTGAATGAAACAGGTAGGTCTTTAAATATTGTGTGATAGAAAAATATAGGAAAGTGTTTGTGTCATAATATTTTAATTTCGCTTGATGAATCAGATAAAATAAATTGAATATTATTTGTAAGACAAAATGTACCCAACATTTTTATTAACCTCTAAGATTTGATAGATTATAAAGATATACCTATAGATAATAGATTAGGGTAGAAGTTGCTTTATTATGATTGAATCGACAAATTCGTCAAGGGCTAATTGTGTTATTATGATAAAAAATAATTTAATTAACTCTATGTACATAAAACATTGTTTTAAAATTTAACAATTTAGACTACAATAAATAAAATTAATTGATTTGGATCTTTCAGATAAATATGAGAGTGCACACGATAGCCGTCGGGTTTCTCGTGGTCTGTGCTGCTGCTATGGCTGTGCAGCAGGAAGATCAGCAGCCCGCCCTCCAGCCCAAACTCCATACAAAGGATCAGAAACTCGTGTATTATCTGTCTCCAAAGGAAAATAGGGAGAAGAGGAGTCTCCTTCTAGGTAAACCAAAGCGTCTTTCATTTAATAATAGGGTAACGTACATATAATTAATAATGTAGTAATAATAAACGTAATATAAATGCATAAGGAAGCTAAAATCCAAACACGTAAAAATAATTCAGTATAATCAATAATATGCCACTAAAAACCATACAATTTCCATTTCCAGTTTTTTAATATAATCAGTATTTTTTTATGTACCAATTTATTTATAAGAGTACGATCTGTCACAGATCCGTATTGTATAAAAAACGTCAATGGCCTTGAACTCATTTTGAACTCTACGAGGTAAGACTTATACAGGCGTAACTTACACGCGGCAAGTCCAGTAGAAGTGATAAAAATGTTAATTTAACTTGACAAATCTATTTTGATAAATAATGGAAAATACGAGTTTTGAACCTTCTACATAATAATTTCGAATGCCATCGACGTACATATTTCGCGTCGTCACTGCTTGTTCTATAACGAATGTTTATATAAATTATAAAGTGTTATTTGCGAACTGAATGTGCACTTACGTATTTACACGGGATTCCCAGGGCAGTGTCATCGACACGAGAATTGACGTGATGTGTATTCGATACATTATAATTACGCGCTAATATCCCCGGGGATCAAATTACTTTCTAGCATGAGTTTGATAAATTGTTCCAGTTATGTAACTATGACGTTTATGTAAGTACGCACTCATACGCACTCACGCCTGTAATCCCCGAAGGGGTAGGCAGAGGTGTAACCAGTACACCCACATTTCGCCGAGCGTATTTCCGTCCCTTATGTGACAGGGGGCGAGCCTATCGCCATACCGGGCACAAATTCCAGACTCCGGGCTGATACTGAGCATATCGTAACAGAAAAACCCAATACCACTTTACCCGACCCGGGGATCGAACCCGAGACCTCAGCGTTGACCTCAATCGTAACGCTTACGCATTACAACTGCGCCACCGAGGCAGTCATGTAAGGCAGTATATGTAAGTATATATATAAATCAGCCAATGTAGATATGTACCACTGAAACTCACACTTTCTAGCTTCTTACATTACTAATAAGGTTCAAGATTTATCTTAAATTTATAAAAAAACTGACGTGCAGTTATTAAATATGTTTTTTTCATAATGCAATACTTACTCATCAAGGATTTGACGTTACTTAATTTGTGTCTGAAGCCAAACCCTTGCCTATATTAAATGCAATGCTTTAAATAAATTAACACAGGATCACAGACTAGTACGGAATATTATTATATTATCTTAGTATTAAGAAGCAATATAAGCAGTAGATTGAAATGCAAACTTTGTACATATTGCCAATCCCTTATTTTTCTGATATTGTTTGTTTACATGGGCGGTGGAGATCACTCACCATTAGGTGAATAACTTGCTCTGATACGCCTGTGTTATAAAAAAACAACATATTACTTAACGAGTTATTAAAATACATTTTCATCGCTTAGCATCGTAATTTACAAAAAAACGTAAAATGTAAATTTTTAGAGCGATAAATAACAAAACGTAGTAAGTATGGGAATTAAAGCCGGTCATAAAAATCTGTATAGCGCGCGCCGGTACGCGATGAGGCGCTGTGCTTGTAAATGCAAATCTGAAAGGCAATTTATTTTTATGAAAAATTACTTTGTTTTATATTTAGAGAATAAATCTTCATATTCGATACGACCAAAATAGCTGTGCCGTTTGAAAATGTATTTCCTGCATAAGTGATGTTTAGAAAGCTTTCCAATTATTTATCCTGGGCCTATAAATGTACATTTAAATATTATGATAAATGATGATACATACCTATTTTAAAAATGAATGCACTTTGCACAATTATATAAATAAGTATCGCTTGTGGCCCAAAACCAAAATGTTAAGTAATTGTTTAACAATATGTTTTTTTATGTATGGTACAATTAAATTGGCTATTTTAACAAAAGTATATACATAGTCCGTACTATAGAATCTTTCTATGGCATTTATTAAAAAATAGACATAATTAAGAATTTTCTCCCGAGAGGGGTTGACGTCAGGCAGGCGTCCGATCGTAACAACAAGCCAAATCTTTCTGTTATATGTATTAAAGCATGTTTCGCCGACCCCACTGCAAATGGAAGAAGATGACGAGAGACATTATTAATAATTTATTTTATAATTATGGGTAGGTTAAGCTGGACGTTTATTATATTTTTTACTGCTTACGTAACATGCGGACGAGCGCTCACCGTTCAGTGCCTGCCTGCTGCTGTCTAGGGTCAATGACTCTTATTATCATGCATTCATAGCTATTTTGAAATTAAAACATAAAATATATTTTAAATCAGCCTATTTTGTAATTATGTATGTAGGGTAATTCTCTATCATAGACTGAGTATATTATGTTTTTGGAAAATAACCAATTAAAATTGTCAGTGTATAATATGAATGTGATTCTATTTTCATAGTAATATGTTAAACTTCGAAACTTTTGGAGATGCGTAACGTTGTGTACTCAAGTACGCCGCGCCTCTCCCATCTCGATGTGAACCATAAAAGTAAGAATTTTTGACGAATCCCCATTAATAAACAGCGTGCTGTGTCGTATACACGAGTAGGTTGCGCTTGATCCATGGCCTCCATGTGCGCGTGATTTCTATGTCCATCCTTTTTGAATTGAAATGTAATTTATATAATGTATAGATAATTATTAATTGAGGAATACGATAAGTCGGAGATGTCAGGGTGCCTAAAAATATGGCCGTACATGACAGACTATCACCTAAAAATATGGCCGTACATGACAGACATGACATGTCTTCACTCCAGCACATGTCTGCTTCACCGATTACCCGTCCGTCTGCAGACATGACCGGCCCACTTCTACTTCAGCGTGCTAATTCTGTGCGTAATGTCGGTGACTGGTTCTCTGGCGGATGACTTTCGAATTCTATCCACCACATAAATTCCTTAGTTTCAATTATATAACTTCTCCAGGTGCTGGTGCTCTTGGCGCAGGAGCGATAGGCGCTGGCGTGCTCGGCGCCGGCATCCTCGGAGCTGGTCTGGTCGGAGCCAAGGCTGGCTTTATCGGCGGTGCGCTCGCTGGCGGCGCGCTTGGCCATCACAGGAGCTACGGTGGCTGGGGTCACGGGGGCTACTACGGCGGCGGTTACGGCAGCTACGGCGGTTACTACAGACCCAGCTACGGTTACGGTGGATACGGCGGTTACGGCGGATACAGGTACTGCTATTGTTATGCTATACTATACTAATATACTCTAGTCTAGTATACATATTTATGTGTCATTAGTCTATTGAGTGTGGGCTACCAACATATTAGGCCCAAAGCCAACCTCACCTGCATGTGGTACACTCTGCCGGGATAACGCAAGGCAGAAAGAAAGGTGTAGAGGTAGCATACATCGGCTGAGAAACTGGAGGCTCTGGGATTAAATCCAAAATCTAATCTAATCTAATCTAATCCTAGTAATCCTTATTACCCTCCTTAAAGATCGGCAAAACATTCATAATTCGTCCGTTATTGTATGTATTATTATATTAAGCATGGGGCTTATGATAAATTATTCGAAGTACACGTAGTAGCACATGGTAGCCATATTCCAGGAATGCGAGAACACAATTTTTTTCTATTTGCTTGAATGACGAAACAAGCAGGTGGTAAGTAAGCGTTACGCCTGTCCATAAACAGAAGCAACACCACACATAAATTTAAATTACAAAGCACTGCATGGTACTGGACTGCGTTTGTCACCCTGAGACATAAGTCGCTAAGTCGCATAATGCTCAGTCATTTCACTTTTTTTCATGGGTTAATTAATTAGATTAGGTGTGATCTAAAAGCCTTGAAACAAATATAAAACAGATTTTTTTTTAAATGCCCTTGAGTTTTTCATCTCGCCTCTAAGTATTGTGTTCTCAGTATTTTAAATTTGCGTAAGCGCTAATGAAAATGAACATTGTAAAGAACACCAAATTTAAATAAATATTAATTTATTGAATACTAGCAAAGCAATTTTGGGTTTTGGTAACTAATTATTTTAATCTTAAGAAAAAGCTTACATTTCGAAATCACAGACACTTTTATTATATGTATAGATCTGATAATTTCTGAAGTAGTAAACAAATTTATTGTTCCAGGTCATCATACTACCCATCTTACTACAGTGGCTGGTATTGAAATATCTGCTTATGCTAAACCTAACAGTACAATATAATATAATAAATGACTGATGTTTGATTTTGTGAAGTGTGCATTGTGTTTAATCAAAGACTTGTTGGAGATAATAAAGCTTTAATTTGTACTGTTTTTTATAATTGTTAAAAAGACTAGATACGGCGATCCGGGGGCCCAAATTCCTTTTCCTTGCCAATCCTTTTATTATCCCTTTCCTTTAAGGTCAGCAACGTGTCCAGGATTCTTCTGCTATTATGAGCTTTCATGGGCGGTGGAGATCACAGTGGTTAATCACTTGCTCGTTCTGCAGTCTATGCTATAAATGAAATATGTAAAAATAAAAACGACCATACCTGTAATTTTGTTATTGGTAAAACAGTGCGATTTTGTACCTAAAATATTCCCGATTTATTTTGTATAGTCGGTCATATATCATAGAGTATGCTCGGAGCGTTTGTTTGGACGTCGACGGTGCGATGTCGCGATGGAATGACTCTGCGTCGAAACAGCATTAACTGAGATAGATGGCGCCAGCCCATGCCATCGCCTGTTTAATCTCGCCTGCAAAAGAGATATATGACTGCGCTCACTTACTGATGACCGCAGATTGGTGATTATTCGCGTTTTGTCTATACATAACCGTTGCTTTTAAACATGTTATAAAATACGATTTCAGTACAAAACGGCTAGGTAACGCTTCTAAATTTGTTAACTACTGCTCGCCTTTAGCGGTGTATTACTTTAATTTCCGTAAAGTACAAAGTTCACCCTTAGAATGATTCAAACAAAATCGATTTGTAATTTTGTATTGGGCTTTATATAGAATCGTATTTTCCTCGCGGAAGTCATAAACCGAAATAATGGAAGCTCACAAAAGAGCCGTCTGTATCAGACTGAAACAGATCTCCAAACGGGGGCAACAACGACAAAGATTAATTACAGCCCAATAAATGACGGACAATCTTATCTCATGCTATTGATGGAATAGATTATGAGAGCAGTTTGCCTCTAAGCGTCCCGTCATCAGAATACTAAGGTCTCTGTATATTAATTGTTATTTCACTTTGTGATCTCATTGATTAACTATTGTTAGTAATGTTTAGTTGACGGTTCTATAAACTAATATAAGGAGAACAGGAACTCTATTGCACTGAAAGGAATAATATGAATACTCCGTAAGAGCTATTGCAAATTTTCAACTTTGATTTAATCTAGAGAAGACGTTGTTCTTGAAAGAAGGGTAGTAAACCGCGATCGTCTAAACTTTTCAAATAAAACCAATGGCCGCCTTGTTTACGAAGGTATTTCTTTGCTTCGCTTGCCCTTTTCTTTATCCAACTTTGTCTTGTTTCTACACGTAATTTGCGGTCATTTGTGTCATCTATTTATTTTTGGGTTTAAAAGGTTAACTTATTTTACCTTAGAAAAAGATTGTACGAAAAAAACATTGAGAATTCAGAATACCAAATCTTAATATATTTTCCTTGTACTAATTAAAATAAGTTCTTTACGGTCTGTGTTGTCGTATAAATATAGTTCAACGTTTTTATATTAAGCCAACTAGCAATATTATACAAAAAGAAACATAAATTGTATTTAAAGAAAATCAAACCACCATCGAGAGATGCAACGTCACTCGATGGACAAAAAGATTTTTGGACTGCACGTTATTTACTACTAGTTAAAAAAATATCTAATAGGTAATCTAAAAACTAATTGAAATTATGTACTTACATTTTATCAACCCAAATACGTTTGTTATGTTAAATTTAAACTTTACGATAAGTAAGAACCATGAGCAAACTTATAGTCCTCTAATGCCATGCTATCTTTTTTATTGTGTTTGTCTCAGTGTGCATTTTATCCTACCAGTCTTAATAATAACTTTATGCTTTATGGGAATTGAAGCATTTATCGCTCAGATAAACCCTTTGAAGCTTCGTCTAACTATATGAGCTTCGCTGAATATTCATAGTATGGGCAAGTCATTAAGCCACTCCTAACATATTAATGAAAGCAAATCCTCAACACGTAGCAATTTGCCGCTGTTTATGTTCATTCAATTTATTATGAATACTTTGTCAGTCATTATTACTTATTTATTATCTATTTGATGGAATATATAAGAATATAAAGGATTACACGTCACGTTCATGTGAATTTGATTGTCATAAAAATTATTATTGTGTTCTACAATTTCTTCGTCAAATTTAATTTGCATACGTGGCAATAATAAAAAGGAATAAATTTATCTCTTTTGAGTGGTAGGGCCACGCTGTAGACAGTTTTGTCTACAGTATGAATGGGTTGGCTCGACCGGGTCGTTACCACTGACTCACAGAAAACCGACGTAAAATAACGGCTTGTTGCTGCGTTTCGTACGATGAGTGAGATATCCGGTGGCCCAAATCTGACCACCCCTTTCCAATCTCTTAATTACTCCTTTCCTTTAAGATCGGCAACGCGCCTATGATTCTTTTGGTATTAAGGGTATATATACATGGAGATCACTTACCAACAGGTGAACACTTACCATCACTCATAAAGTTTGCTGGACTATACTATAAAAAACTCGTTTAAACGCATTTTTTTAAATATATCGTACTCAGCCGCAAGTCACAACATAGTTCGGACCCCACATTGAGTCAAACTGTATCGTGGGTATCAAGAAATACCAGGGATAGTCCTACAAACACCCAGACCCGAAACAAATATCACACAAACATTTGTCTCGGTGCGGGAATCGAACCTTCGGTCTTTCGCTTTACAGCCGGTTGCTCGCCCACTGCGCCACGGAGGATGTAGCTTTATAGAATGTATGTAATATGTATTACAAATTCAAAGCACATTGGGGTCTGATGCGGCGATATTTACGAGCTGTTTAAAACAGGTGGGTGTGCGTGCTGCTACCAAAATTTACTATTTTTATTGAACATTAATTACATATTGACATTATAAAGTACGGGAATGGATTTTTTTATCGTCGCTCGAACAGATTACACTGAATTTCAAATTCTTCCACCTGGCCTTATCCCACTCGCAGTGGGGACGGCGCAACATGCTTTTAACACATGTTAAATGCAAACGAATTGGCTTGTAGTTTTATATGATAGGCTGTCTGCTTGACGCAAACCCTCTGGGGAGGAAACACCCAGACCAGAAACAAATATTTGGGGATCACACAAAATTTTTGTCTCGGTCGAGAATCGAACCAGAGGCCTCTCGCTTCACAGACGGCTACTCGCCCACTGTGCCACGGAGGCTGTCACTGAATTTCAAATTATATTTAAAAACATTAAACTCATGATCTATGCTTGCTGATAGAGTTTGTTTCGTCACAATGAAGGTATTTAGTACATATATGAATTTAGCCCAAGTCTAGTAACTTTTTTTTAATGTTATTCGCCGGCAAACGAGCAAGTGGGTCACCTGATGGTAAGTGATCTCCACCGCCCATGTACGCCCACAATACCAACAGAATCATGGGTGCGTTGCCGACCTTAAAGGCAAGGGATAATAAAGGGATTGGAAAGGGGAGGGGGTTTGAGCCTCCGGGTATCTCACTCACCGTACGAAATGCAGCAGCCAGCTGCTACTTTATGCCGGTTTTCTGTGAGACAGTGGTAATGACCCGGACCATTTATGTTGTAGTTTAAACTGTCTACAGCGTGGAACACCACTAAAAAGATTATTAATTTATTTGTTATTTTTTTATTGTATAGTGCAATGCTCGCTTCGACGCGACTGCAGTCAATTTGTGTATGCAGCGTCCATGCAATATATTTCATGTAGATATATCGTTTTATGTGTGTTGTCTGCATGCAAACTACTATTGATTTGGTGAATCCACGTGACACAGAAAACGACCTTATTATTGTGTACAAAAATAAATAAAATTATCCCACATTTACTTCTTTTTGGTGAATTTTAAAATATGTCCTTAATAAAACAACGCTTAAAAATATAGTACAATAAACTTTTAGGTACATATTGTTTTGAAATATTTTCAATGAATTTATTGTGTATAAATGTCTGTGCCAGATCATACCTGGGCTACGAACCCACGGTCGGCCTAAAAAGCTCTGGCATAATGTATAAGAGGAAGACATGAGAGCCAATGTTCTCACTACAAATGGATGCTCAAGATGGTGAAAAAAGACGCGACTTAGTATGAAGGCGGACATTAGCATTAGGCGTATAACGCGAGGTAGAAAAAAAGTAAGTTGCACAGCCCAGTTTCAAATCTATGAATGAATATTATAGTTCTTTACCTATGAAATTGCCGTTCTATACGATTAGGTAAAGAATTTGTTCCATCTTTTTTATCTCTACTAATAAAAGTCTAATACTCATGCTATCTATGCATCTTTGCTAGCGCAGTGGCAATTTATTAATGCCCTTCTTAAAGAAATCGACTGGATGGGAGGAGGAGGAGGGTTTTGATTTTTTTCCGCCAAAAAGAAGAAGTCTGTAACGGTCTGAGACGGCGGATGATGGAGAGCGTCCAAACCCAGCTCTTGTAGCTTGTAGATTGTCTGTTCTGCAGTATGGGGTCGCGCGTTGTCGTGCAGGAGCCGCGGGGACGAGCGTTTAACTAAAGCTGGCTGCCAATGTCATTGTGTTCTTTATATTCTGATCGAGATGCTCGCAATTCTAGTAATATTTTGCGTCAGAAGTGGGTTTACATTGATTAAATTATTGATTTTTTATCTCTACTAATAAAAGTCTAATACTCATGCTATCTATGCATCTTTGCTAGCGCAGTGGCAATTTATTAATGCCCTTCTTAAAGAAATCGACTGGATGGGAGGAGGAGGAGGGTTTTGATTTTTTTCCGCCAAAAAGAAGAAGTCTGTAACGGTCTGAGACGGCGGATGATGGAGAGCGTCCAAACCCAGCTCTTGTAGCTTGTAGATTGTCTGTTCTGCAGTATGGGGTCGCGCGTTGTCGTGCAGGAGCCGCGGGGACGAGCGTTTAACTAAAGCTGGCTGCCAATGTCATTGTGTTCTTTATATTCTGATCGAGATGCTCGCAATTCTAGTAATATTTTGCGTCAGAAGTGGGTTTACATTGATTAAATTATTGATTTTTTATCATAAAACAAGTAAGTGGTAGAGTCGCACAGTAAATACCTTGTACAGCTCTAGAACATGAATGAGAAGGCTTGAATAGGGTGGGATATGACAGTTTAAAAGTATTATAGAAATATGAGATTACTAGGTTTAGGTAGGTCCATTAAATTCACTCCCCAGTCACCATTATTTTTCTTAAAGTCGGCAACGTATCCTCCATACCTCTGATATTGTGTATGTATATTGGTGGTGACAATAACTTACCAGCAGATGACCCATCTAATCATTTGCCAACTTTTGTTATAATTATAAAAACTAGGTGGTGGGTCTCTCTTATGCGAGAGGCCGTCTGGGTTAGTACCACTGCTTCATCTATTTCTGCCGTCAAGCAACAGTGTATAAGCACAGTTATGTTCCGGTTTAAAGGACATTAAAGGCAGTGACATTATGAGATTTAAAACATCGGGGTGATGAGTGCAGTCCAATGCCATGCAGTGCTTTGTAATTCAAAGTTCTGTGTGGTGTTATTTCTGATCAAGGGCAGGCGTGGTGTTTACCATCAGGCGACCTGCTCGTTTCGTCAGTCAAGCTAATAAAATAAACCGGTCAAGTTCGAATCGTAGACATAATTTCATTTTATTTCAAAACCTGTGAAAATATCAGCCAGCTACCTATACCTATTCGAAAGATAGAGTTCTTTAAAGGTAGGACAGAGATGTGTAAGCTAAGTAATAGGATTCTGTTAGCACGTTGGTTACGGAACCCTAAAAAGAGATTCGTAAAACTAACATACACTATCGTATACTACGTAGCGCAAAAACAATGATGCTATAAAAGTAATTACATTAATTGCAAATTACAAGTACGCGTGGCCGAGGCCTTAGGTCTTAAAGATTATAAGAAAGAGGCTAGGCCTCCTGGGCGCTGTAGCGAGCCGCATAAACGAGTTGATCCGGCAAAACTTACCAGTTTCCGCTCCTTGTAACGAGTTATAACAAACTTGAGAGTGCGGTCCGGTAGACCATAGTATTTTCTACGTAAATTTCTGCATTGAAAATATTTGATTAGTCGATAGAGAAATTGTTAATGTTTTTTTAATATTTGAGTATTACTTTTAATAACTTCTTTCCTGACTTATTATGTCAACTAATAATATCGGATGGCTGGTGTCCGTACGACACATAAGGTGACCACTGAAAATTAGCGCTGTGGTATGGTACGCGCCATGGCACAGCAGTACGCTGAGTGGTCACCTACCTCATAGCTGCGGTACGGAATTGTAGTATTTAATGTTAATTAAAATTTTATAATTGTAGTCGTACACTTATATGCTTGTGGTTAGCTGTACAAATTGATAGTTTTTCTTTTTTTCTTCTTTCTTTTTTCGGTTTTGTATCTAGGTCGTTAGGTAGGTAGGTAGATTTTGTATTATCTACCAGTCTACTTATGAATGATGCAGATACGAGATAATATAGGTGTATATAATTTAAATCGTCTATATACTTATCGCCTACAAAATAGTCGAAAGAAATGAACATCAGATATAATAAACCTACTTAAGATAATTATAATAGCTACTTTAATGGATATGTAACTAAAATATGCGAGTAACATAACGCAGTACTGTGTAGAATAGAATGTAGTAATGGAAGTAAAGTAAGTATGAAACATTCAAGTATGAAAATTGGAATTAGAATTCTTTCTAGAAATATAGAGATAATTGTAAGAGTCCCTTGCGAGGTTGGTCGAGCGCAAACTCAACGGCGCGGCGCGGCGCTCCGGTGCTCATCCATCAAATCAAAGTTGATCTTTCTTCGATTTATGAAATCCAATAGTTTGCTTTACGTTCCAGCTATGAAAACCTGTCATATTGAAAAACTTTATGAAGAATTGTTCGTTATTTCCGCAAAGTGAAAGAAGTCGTTTCAACACAATAAGGTAAATCTATTATCTCCGCAAACATCGGGTTTCTCTAAAATACTTTACAAGGACCATTACAAGCAATGAATCGATGCAACGGTCATTCATTATGTATGCTTCATCATTATTTCGAATATGTTTCTATTTCTTTACATGCACTCTACGTTTCTTAAGCACCGCTTTGAAATCATATTGCTAGGGCAATTTCTATAAAAAAACAAGTGGACGTAGTTATGCAAAAAGGATCCAACTAACAGCAAAGTCAGGTGGAGATATTGATATTATTTTGCTAAATTCATTAATTTAAATCGGTTTTAATACCGTAATTTTTGGCAAAGCCGTACATGGAAATTGTTTCATGAATAACTACTTAAAAAAGCTACGATATTAAATTAGATTGATTTAATGAATTTAGCAAAATAAAATCAATATTTCCATTTGAACTAGCTGTTGGTTGGTTTTTTTTGCTTAAATATGTTCAAATATGAAAGAGAACGCCTGTTTTGCGACCGAGATAAGAGACCGCGACATACGACGATAGCGACACATCCGCTTCGTATGCAATTATATAGATACGTCTTGTCTCTTGAGATATGTGACCGAGAGAGGACACCGCGTGACACCGTGACGCGCGACCGTTTTCATACAAAACCATACAAAGCGGACATATCGGTATCGTCCTCTATCGTCTGACTCGCGTCACGCATCACTGTCTCCTTGTCTCTTTTGCGTAATTTAAAACAAGCCATTAGTTTCCAAGTGCAACAGTATTTACAGTTAGAAGCTGGAACGTTTTGGCGGAAGCTAACGAGGGCTGTGACGCGTCAGATCGGCCATTTTGTTCGTGTGAAGACACCTCATTAAGCTCATGCGATCAGTGCATAGGCTATAGTTTGGCAGGTCGGCGAGCGAAGTTTGCCTCGATGAGCTGAGTCGGCGGTAAAAGTTGGCACATCAATATGCAGGCCCGCCTGGCTCATGGCCAACGTAGGATACGCCAATTGAATATTTTGGCCGTTTCATATTCCTCTTATACATCCGCGATACAAAACTTGAATTGAACTTGAATGAGTTTAATGGGGTGTTTATTATCGTGTCCACTCTGTTAGTACACTTGTATATTCATGTTTTAGTTGTCAGTGGAAATCATTTATTTACTATTTGCAATGAATGTCTTCAGATTTGCTTACTTCCTGCACATAGTTTATCCTATACTGAAATTAATATTTTGTACCCACTTCCTAAAGAATGTAATACAATTAATTATGAATTTGAAAGAGTTGGAGCAACACAAAACATATCTGTTAAAACGCATAGTGGATTGTCGCAGTATTTTTGTCAAGAGACCATCTGTATCATAAAAAAGGCGTTTTTATTGATTTGATGACTATTGCCAATATATTTTATATTTTTCGCGCTAGCAAGTGTGATAGCAGTGATAGCTCAGCGGGGAGTGTTATGGAGTATCGAGACGAAAGTCATAGGTTTGAAACCAGCCCCAAGAGCATACACCACGGACTTTTCTAAGTTTCGTGTGTATTAATTGTTAATTATCACTTGCTTTAACGGTGAAGGAAACATCGTGAGGAAACCTGTATAATTGAGAAGTTCCCAATTGAATTTCTAAAGTAAGTGAATTTTGCCAACCCGCATTAGGCCAGCGTGGTGGACTAAGTCCTAACCCCTCTCATTCAGTAGAGGAGGCCCGTGCCCCGCAGTGGGACGCATATAATACAGGGCTAGTATTATTATTTCGTGCTAGCAGAGATATTCACAATCCTGTGCCTTCATCCAACTAATTCATAAGGCGGTCGTAAATGGGCTAGTTTTATGGCCATTTCTAGTTGCAATTGTATATTCATCAAGTTGCCGTCTATATCGCACAACACACTTCCAGCAATCTCGTAGTATAGCTTGGTGATATTGCAGTTATACTCTGTATACCGGAATATACGTTGCAAATTCGTCTTCTTTCACCAGCCATTATGCCACCCGCAGTGAGGTCGGCACAACATGATTTTAACAAATGTTACAGAAAGATTTGGCTTATAGTTTTTAGCACCAGGCGCCTACCTGACGTCAACACCTCTGGCGAATATACGTTGCAAATGTTGCACAAAAACAATGCATAATGATCTGGTTGGCAATATTGCTGAGCAGTACTTTCAGCAAGATTTCCAACAATATTCAATTTTTATAGCCTAAAGACTTATAAATGTCTTTTTGTAATGAGACTGTGAATTAATGAATTAGTTTAGATATTTGTTTTTGATTAATAAGTAACAATGTCTCAATTATAGTATAAAATCGACAGTTAAGATGAGAATTTAATTAGACGCTTATTTGGTCTCCTTTGTGAACCGCTCTTTTAATGAAAATTTTCGTCGTAAAACCTACGCGAAGTCTGTACAATCTGCGAGCGAAATGTTCATCTAAAACGTCCAGTTTTACATGTACGCACATACGCACTCACGCCTGTAATCCCCGAAGGGGTAGGCAGAGGTGTAACCAGTACACCCACATTTCGCCGAGCGTATCTCCGTCCCATGATGTGATAGGGGGCGAGACTATCGCCATACCGGGCACAAATTCCAGACTCCGGGCTGATACTGAGCTTTTCGTAATAGAAAAACCCAATATCACTTTACCCGACCCGGGGATCGAACCCGAGACCCCAGCGTTAGCCTCAGTCGTAACCCGTACGCATTACAACTGCACCACCGAGGCAGTCAGTTACATGTACACCGAAAAAATTAAAAAATTAATAAACAGAACTGTTGTTTTGACTTTTATGTGACCCTGCCAATGCTCCTGAAACAAATTTGTAAAATTTAGAGAAAAAACACACGCTCGGAACAAAATTTATTTTTGTTTCGATTAAACAAGTGGGATGCTAAATAACTTATTGATATTATGTAGATAATATTATATAGTTATTCTGTACACAATAATATAATTAGTTACGGTATCAAAGTATATTTTTCTTGTAACTAGTAGAGCTATACTGCAGACTGCTTGTCTACAGCATGAATGGAACGGCTCGACAGGGTTTTTCCACTAGCCCATAGAAAACCCATGTGAAATAATAGCTAGCTGTTGCGGTTCGTACGGTGAATGAGATATCTGTTGGCCCAAATCACTCCTCTTCCCAATGCCATAATTATCTCTTTCCTTTCACTTGGGTAACGTATCCAAGATTCTTCTAGTATTTTAGGTGTTCCGTATTAATGGACGGTGAAGATCACTTACCATCAGATGACCTACTTAGTCGTTTGCTGTCCCGCTGCTACAAAAAAAATGACAGCCTCCCCGTGTATTATTTCTTATTTTTATAGTCTGTTTCGCTTAACAAAATAGTGAATTGAAATCCCTTCAACCCTTTTTACGTGATGCGCGAACAAATGAACAGACAGAAAGCAGATAGACTCAACTACTTTACAACTTAGATTTTACTTGCGGCTGCGCCCGCGTGACTGACCTTTTCCAGGATAAAACGTAGCCTATGTCCTAATCCAGGTCATGATCTACATGTGTGCCAAACTGTATCGAAAACCAAACAAACATCCAAATTCACAAACAAGCAATCATCCAAACTTTCAGATTTATAAAGAAGTAGAATAATAGGATTATAAGAAAAGAGGAAACAAAAACACTTTATTAATATTACAACGGCATACATACATACACATGGGCATGTAGAGAGGATGAAAGAAGTTTGATGAAACAAAAATAGATGGCGATTGTGAATGGGACAGTTAAGAGGGGTAGGCCTCGGCGAACCTTCTCAGATAAAGTGGGAGATATTCTTGATAAAGGACAGGTCAGAAATACTCTAAGCCGACGGGCATACATGAAGAATTATGATTTATGAGAGTGAAGGAGGTCAAGAGGTGTGCAAGGATCATAGCAAGGTGAAATTCGTGGTCTCTGCTTAACCCTATGGGTAACAGGCGTAAGTCTATGTATGTATGCATATACATTCGTACATATATACAAATCAAACATGAAGAACTTCAATTATTTAATATTTCGCATTTGCATTGTCGTGGCCGTGATAGGTGCGAAATATGCTGAGTGGTCACCATTTGTTGGCATTATATGTATATATTTGTTGTTAAGAAATACTCCAGTGTACACATTATGCAGAGGATAGTAAACTTGGCTTTGTATCAAAACATTTTATAATATTCTCCTTATAAAATAGTTTCCAACTATGGACCGCATTCTTGATTTGAACAACTGAAGTAATTATGTAGACTTATGTAATTATGGCAAACTACAGTGTACTTATAATGTCAGATATATCATGTCATACCGTGTCATACAGATGGCAGCCGAAATTTAGTTAATTGGAGCTTGTTAGAGTAGATCACTTGCAACATTGTCAAATGTGGAGTAATAATATGTCGAAAGCGTCGCTAGATATTTGAATAAGTACGACTGCTGTCTGTCTTGAATGTTTGAATAATCAGCTGCAGGGCTTAATTAGTTATAAACATTGTTAGAGATGGAATAATTATTAGATATACATAGGTCGCGCCTGTATCTCCGAAGGGGTAGACAGAGGTACAATTAGTGCATCCATGGTTCACCGAGCTTAAATCCGTCCCCTGATGCGACGAGCGTGAGCTCAAAGCCATATCAGGCACATATTCCAACTCCGGGCAACTGATGTGTCTTTCGAATTTGAAAAACTTTTGATTGCATGACGTGGAAATCAAATCTTTTTGTTAAAACTTTCTAATGAATCAATAACCTATGTTGATTTATTAAAAGAAACGATGTTACCAACGTTGTGAACAGTTTATCCGCATGAAGTAGTCCCAATCTTTTCCCACGGTAACAATAGCTATAGAGTGGATAGGGCCAGAGTTTTCTTGAATTAATTTCGTTAACGATTCACAAATATTTGTCTCGGGTCTGGGTGTTGTGGGACCGCAAGTCCCTCGTAGTTCTTGATACCCACGATACAGGTTTACCTAGTGTGGGGTCAGGACTATGTGTGTGACTGTTGGGTGTATTAAAAATATTAAAGGAAATGTATGTTTAGGCATGTATTTTTCGGCCTAATTGTATTTTTTTTTATCTTGGCACGTCAAAGTGTCTACACTGAACCTGATATTAATTACAATGCAGTCAAAATATAATGTTTTTTGAATTCGGTTAACAACTAAATACCTACTCGTCAACTTTATGTTTGGCTTTATTTAAATGGTGATAGGCGATGCTCGTAAATAATTGCTAAACGTTTTATAAAGTACAATAAATATAAAACATCAGGTGTATAATAACTACGATTACTAGCTAAACAGTTTTCTGCTGTCGAACGGTGATTAAGAAAATAAATGCACAATTAATCCAGCAATAAAAAGTGCTATAAAGTTATTTAAACTGATGCCAACTACAAAAGCCTTTATGAAACCGGGTGAACATAAAAATGAGTTCTACGGGTATCGAATTGAGGGCATGAGTGCAAATTCGAATGCAAATTCTAATACTCGTAGTGCACAGCGCATGTCGTAACCGCATCGAAAACCTTACGGCTAAAACGGTGTTTGTTTCCAAACGCTCGCAATTGGAACTAGTTTGTATGCAAGTGAAGGTTTTCATAAAGTTTTCCCGGCTTAAACCGCGCCAGTAGCTGCCGCTGTATAAAAACTGTAATTAGAGGAAGAATGGAAATGAATGCCTTTCGCTGAAGCTGTTTTATTTTGTCGCAAGTAGTTATTAACGCGTTATTAAATTCTTGACACTCCACTTTGATACTGGGATGCTTTTGTTCGCTTCTCATACGTATGAAGAAATGTATTAAGACAGACTTTCGACGGTTGAGGATGCTGGCGCTAGTGACGCTCTCGTTTGTCAACTCTGCACTAAATTTCAGTTTGACATATCATATATTTTAGTATCTACTAATACTACCGTGTACGTTAGCGACGCTACCGTCGAATAGTCTCCTATAGTTTCCGTAGTGTAGAGTACAAATGCGTAGATTGATGCGCAGCGTCACTGACGCATGACGCGACCATTCGAAGTGCGCTTTTACGACTACACATAAAAACATTATGACAATTGTTCGTACGTATAAGAAAGTAATTTCATTCGTAGCACGAATTGTTTTGTGTTCAAGGCATCACGTTTCGAGGCGGTATTGTTAATTCGTTGTTATTTCTATATACCGCATGTATTACATGAACTGAATAAGTAATTATGTTTAATTTGAGATCTTTCGAATAATTTATGTTTTCTGAGAACGTTAGCTCGCATTTCCAAATTCAATCGTCTTATTGTTCTAGTGGCATCGTACTTAGGCTAAGGTCCTGCGTTTTAATCGAGAAAAAAACAATTTGAATTTGAGTTCTCGTTTTGACAAATCACGCATGAGTTGCCGGGGGTTGGATTTGTACCCAGTATTGAGATAGTCTCATCACCTATCATATCATGGGTGTCATGGGACGGAAATATGCTATGCGAACCGTGGTTATACTAGATGCATGTCTGCTATTATACCTTCGTGGATACAGGCGTCAAGTTGGAAGACCATAACAATGCAAGTTGAAGAATACCTGCATAAATCTCGTACGGAAATACGAAGCTTACTAAGTATTTGTACTTTGTAGAAACAAATGTTTGGTGTAAACATGACGTTTGTCAGATGCAGCCTGATGGAAGTCGGTTGTAGGAGTGCACTGCATGAGGTCGTGTGTAATCGGATTACGTTGTTGGGCAGCTGTGCCGGTACAACGCTCCAAAACACCCCGGCACCCTGATGTATGGCTAATATCCTTTACCTGTACTGAAATTCGATGTTATACACGAAAATTACGCTAGATGAACAGCAGATGTATTGCTGTCTGAAAGGAACATGCTTGATGGATGTCATTGTACAGATTCTGTTTGCTCTTCATGATAAATTGTTTGTTTTAAATTATTGTTAGATTATTCTCACAGATATTAAATCTTTTTCACGTTCATAGTTTCGGAAATATGAATTCAATAGTTCAATAAAATAAGATTATGTGGCAATATGTATTTTCCGGTAAAAAAAAATTTCTTTATTTTAAACGAGAGTTTAATCACAGGCTGATTATGTCACCCTTCCCGCTAGCATTGTAATAATTTAATGGCTCATACAGATTACAAATTTTATAATAATCAAATTTATTTATATTATATAATAAATAAATTATAAATTTTCCAATGATTTTTTATAATAAACTATTTTATACAAACTGCAGAGTTGTTATAACCAAGTTGTTAATTCCGTAATACATAGTCACTGTATGATTTTAATATGATCATATTAATATAATCGCCTGATGTCTTAGACTTGAGTTGAGAATCCTACATACAGTGCAAAAGCATATAGAAACATTATATATATATTTTAATGTAATAATAATATTAGCCTTGTATTATACTGTCCTACTGCAAAGGCATGGGCCTCCTCTACGAATGAGGGGGGTTAGGCCACCACGCTGACCTAATGCGGGTTGGCAAAATTCACACATCTTCGAGATTCTTATGGAGAAATTCTCAGGTATGCAAACCTCATGAGTCACGGTGTTTCCTTCACCGTTAAAGTAAACGATAATTGGACCTACTTATGCAAACGGGAACCAATCCACACACATGCCAAAATCGAGTTAAGTATACAGAAAGCTTTCAAAATACACCTTCTATCGACCCTGTAAAGATCAAAATGATTTAATAATTTTGACTGAACAAAACATTTTTACGACAAAGTTACCAACCCACAAATCAACAATTTTAGAATAAATTAATAAGACCCATGCCCCATAATAACTCGACAATCTAAAAATTCTATAAAATTGTCTTTTTTCATAAAGAACCATGCCACATGGTTCCTTGTGAAATTATTTTTTTATTGTTCATGTAGAACCATGCGGGTTGGTTCTTGTTTGCATAATAAAAATGGCATAATTCTATAATTTTACAAAGACTCGCATAACTTGGTTCCTTGTTGATTTTACTCTACTTACAACATTTAAGAAACCATGTGCTTTGAATCTGTGTTGTGTAATGAAGTTTTTGATAAAATTATTAATCGAAATCAATGATACCTACATAAATATGATAATTTACATTTTTTATTATTATAATTTTTTTGTTAGTTATATTTTGTATTTTACATTTTGTAACTATTGTGGTTGTACTTTAGTTTTTAGTATGAATATGGAAACTTTTTCTTAAATTATTAGTGAGTGGGTAGGTAAATAATCTTTGAAATGGCAACACTGTCGAACGTTTGTTCAGTATCGGTACACCTAGCTTTGTGTGATTTTTTAATTAATTACTAAGACTCCAACAATGAAAAGAAGGAATTCCAGGATACAAACTATGGTTTTTAGTTGCCTCAACAATCGTTCAAATGATGAAGACAACGACAATCAAGGTATGTAAACTATTTTGAGGTTATTTCTTTTAGGCAATGAAACCTTTTTTGTAATTTCTTGAGTTTACTGTATTGTTTTAATTAAAATATTGTAAATAGTTCACACATACGTAACTACACGATAAGTTCTACTTGTTTTTTTACAGATGTTTATGATAACTCTCGATCAAGCAGTCCAATACAGTTTTGTTCAGGTAATTTTTATCTTATTTCTATGTTTTGCATGCGCTTTAATTCAACTGGCTTAGGTTTATTGTAAAACGGGGATTGTATGTGCGTATGGGTATTTTTTGTGATTAACAGTCTGATATCATTCCAGATTTGCTGGGTAAACGAGGAAAATTTAATACTGACGATATGGCTAATAGTTCGCATGGACAAACGACTTTTAAAGGGGGTGATGGAGTTATACCTAATACTACTTTGTGCTCTAAGTTACATAATGTATCTGATAAAGCTTCTCATTTGTGTCCGCTGCCTCCCCAGTTACCTTTGCCTACTAATTTGTTAAAGGAAATGTCTGATAAAGCCATACCAGATTCTAGTGCATTAATTTGTGACGATGATGTTGAGACTGCTGCTGAAAAAAGCATAGAACCACCTCCATACTCACCTTTGACCCCTGGTCCACACACTATTAAAAATAACGAAGTTTCTGATGGTTTATGGCCACATGCTAGTACAAAATACGCTTTGCTGACTCCTATTTCGCTTCTTCACCATGCCGATGCGCTAAACGAAACTGCCGCTGAAAAGAGCATAGAATCACCACCATACTCACCGCTGACCCCTCGTCCAGGAATTGCTATAATTAACGAAGTTTCTGGTGCTTTATGGGCAGATACCAAGTCAAATAACGCTTTACTAACCTCTAAATCGTTTCTTAGTTACGAAGATCAGATCACCGAGACTTCTACTGAAAAGAGTGTCGAATCTGTCAATCCAATTTCACCGCTTCCTCTTATGCCTCCAGGGACGGCAAGATTGTTTCATATTTTAGCTGACTCAATGATGAATTCAAACAGTGAAGATGTATCAGATGCATTAGTAATGCCTAGCTTGAAAAGTAACAAAGCTCTTTCATTTATTGATTGCGAAGATTCGGTAAGAGATCCTAACTACTGTGCTAATGAGAATTATAGCTCAAGTGATGATAGCTCTAATGGTTCAATTTCTTTGATTACTTGTACTACACATGCAGAAATCAACCAAATACCCAACCAAGTAAACGAGATCGCTAGCCATCCACCAGACCTAATAAATTCGGCCGTCATCATACTCAACAAGAAATTCCTGAGGTTGATGATAAAATGGTTTCTGTTTTAGAGACTGCAACAATATCTGTTAATGATATGAATAATGATAATTCAAGCATAGAAAATCTTTCGTTTCAAGAAACCAGATCATCACAAACTGAACGACAGTCTATAGGAAGTCCAAGAAAAGGCAGAAAGCTAAAATATGGTGGGCTATCGCGAGAAGAAAGAAAAAAACGAAAGTACACGAATTTGTCTTACGTAAATTCTAGAAAAAAAACTGTCAATCCCAAGAAATTTATAGATTTTCAATGTAGTTGCCTAAAAAAATGTCATGAAAATATACCAGTAGAGAAGAGGTTAGCTGAATTTAAAAAGTTTATTCTCTAGGATCTTACAATGCGCAAAATATGTTTTTAACAGCTTTAATAAAAGAACAACCTGTGAAGCGTCATTACGTTGCAACTGAAAATAAAACTAAAGGTTCAAAGAAAAAATCTTACTCGCGCCAATATTATTTAGACGGTTTATCAGTTTGTAGAGATATGTTTGTCAATACATTGCAGACGTCGGCAAAAAGAATAAATACATCGCTTTGTAAGTTGCGATCAGACTGTCGCATTACAGATAATCGTGGTCTGCATGGTGGGCGTAATAGAGCATCCCCTGAAAGCGAGCATTTCGTGATAAACTTTATTAAATCGTTACCGACATACGTATCCCACTATCGC
Source organism: Mimas tiliae (assembly GCA_905332985.1). Lineage (NCBI taxonomy): Eukaryota > Metazoa > Arthropoda > Insecta > Lepidoptera > Sphingidae > Mimas > Mimas tiliae. The sequence goes on along the minus strand of HG995240.1, from coordinate 7,879,000 downwards.
CGAGAACGAACAGAAGATGCTAAGTTTTTGAGAGCAGACATGACATTATCAAAAATATACGAGCTATATAGCGATGAAGCGAAGACAGCTGGCATGAAAATATTGTCTACTGCAAAAGTCAACCAATTGTTTCTGACGAAGTTTAACCTGCGTACCAAGTCTCTTAAAAAAGATACGTGTAACAAGTGCGACTACTTTGAAAGCCAAATAATGCATGCTTCGTCGGAACAAAATAAAGCCGACATTGAAGAGAAGCGCATAGCGCATCAACAAATCGCAGAATCTCTACAAAACCAAATGAAAACTGATATGAAGCTTGCTAAAGATGATTACTCTGTTGAAACTCTGACCTTTGATCTTCAAAAAACGCTGCCTCTACCGCGTATACCCACAAATATCGTATTTTACAAACGACAACTTTGGGTTTACAATTTAGGTATACATACTGGGAGTAATGATGAAGCTCATTGCAATGTGTGGATAGAAGGAGAAGCTGGCAGAGGTGCTCAAGAAGTGGGCTCTTGTCCCATCAAACATATCATAGAAAGGCTTGATGATAAGGTAAAAAATCTTATTTTATGGAGCGATTCTTGTGGTGGCCAAAACCGAAACATAAAACTAACTTTAATGCTTAAAGCAATGTTAAATGAGCATCCCACTTTAGATAAAATCAATATAAGATTCCTTGAGTCGGGGCATAGCTTTCTCCCAAATGATACAGATTTTGGAAAGATAGAATGTGCCTTAAAACGTCAACAGAGGCTCTATACACCGGATGACTACATGCAGGTTATGAAAACTTGTAAAAAAACTAAACCAATGCATGTACACAGAATGAAAAATGAAGATTTCTTGTCATCGTTAAACTTGGAAAAAAATATAATCAATAGAAAGAAAACGATAGATGGAGAGAAAGTTTCATGGCTCAATACTAAAGAAATTATGCTGAAAAAGGATGAAATGTACAAAATTTATATGAAAACTAATTTAAACGAAGATTTTAAGGTAGTGGATATTAAAAAAAATGTTCGTGGAAGACAATATGTTGTAACAAAAGAGATAATGGAGCCACTTTGGCCAACAGGAAAACCTGTCCCTGACGCAAAGTTAAAGGATTTAAAAAGTATGCTACACCTGATTCCGCAAGACTCACACGGTTTTTACGTGAAGCTTATCGGAAATACAGATATAGAAGACGATCTTGAAGGTTTTTCAGGTCATCCTGATTTTGAAGTAGAGTTTGATATTAATAGTTAAGTCATTTTGGTACTTATGTAAACATACTTGTTTCTTTTTAACTTTGTTATATTAAATAATTAGAAAACTTTAAGGATTTATTATTTTTCAATAAAAATTATAAAATAAATACGTGTTTTTCATTATAACTATAAAAATATGTAAAGGTATAATAAATTAACAAGGAACCAACCCACACACAAACAGTTTCGCTAAAAGGAACCGATGAGTTTTTATAAAATAATACTAGGAAATCTTAATGCTTAGCTTCAAAATTATATTTGTGTATATAGAAAAAAGTATTATGTACAATATTACCAACAAACTTTATTAAAAATAATAAACAATTCTATTGTACACACAATTTAGACAAAAACGGCTTTTTCTCAAAACTATCATTGTGTGGATTGGTTCTGTTTTGCATAAGTAGGTCCAATTAACAATATACACATGAAATCAACCCCAAGAGCATGCACCTCTGACTTTTCTAAGTTACGTGTATATTCAAAGGATTTAAGAAAAGAAAAATGATCTCATGATTTATGCAATGTCACGCAGTAATAAAGTCTGAGTAATACGAACAATACGTCGAGGGTGCAGAGGTTTTTGTTTTTTTATAGTATAGGCCTGCAAACGAGCAAGTGGGTCACCTGGTGGTAAGTGATCTCCACCGCCCATGTACGCCCACAATACTAAAATAATCTTGGGCGCGGTGCCGACCTTAAAGGAAAGGGATAAGTTAGGGATTGGAAAGGGGAGGGGAATTTGGGCCTCCGGATATCTCACTCACCGTACGAAACGCGGCAGCAAGCTGCTACTTTACGCCGGTTTTCTGTGAGACAGTGGTAACGACCCGGACGAGCCGGCGTATTCATGCTGTAGACAGAACTGTCTACAGCGTGTCTCTACCACTCTAAAATAGGTTGTATGATGGAAACATTTACTCTGCTGCGCGTGCACAAGCTGCAGCAAAAATTAGAGACACGGTACGTGAGTAGAAACCATCACAACACTGAGTTTAGTATAAATTGTCATTTATAATAAGATTAGTAGCACTATCTGAAAGCGCAGAGTTATGATAGACTCGGTAACAATAACGGAATTTCTTTTAGGATTTAAAAGGTTTTATTATTTATATAAAATATAAATTAAAAGCATATTTTTGTGCCAAGTATATTCACGTTGTAGTTATATTTAAAACAAGAGGAGTGTAAGTGGGCCACCAAGACCTTGCCCCAAAGTCAACCTTAGCTGGTTGTGGTACACTCTGCGGATTAACGGACGAGGCAATGGCGAAAGTTGGTTCCCGTTGCGGGTTGTACGGTCGCCCCATATAAAAAATACTATTAAATTTATGACACGAGAAGGCAGACCCTGGTAATAAGCAGCAAATAACGCCAGGCAAAAAGAAAGAAGGATTCATTCGTTCTACTAAAACAAACAATGGTATCTACAGAAGTCTATAATCTTGTGTCATAAATCTGGAGTAGTTTGTGAAGATGTATGCACTAAGTATGTTCGGTATAATGACGATATACGATAATGTTGCGCGCCATTATCAGCGAACTCTATAATGGATCCATTGTGATGTAACGACCAGATCGCTTAATTAAAGATAGGCCAGATATCCATATGATGCTTTGAATCGAGCCTCATTTATGTGTGGCACCACACTTGATTTAAAAGATAACTAGCGTAGGGCGATTTTCTAATTTCCGCAATAAAAAAGGATATTTCAAACCCTACTTCCTACTACTATGTTTGTAAGTTTGTGAGTTTGGATGTTTGTTAGTCAATTACGCCTTTACATCTGAACGGTTTTGGATGAAATTTGGCACAAATGTAGACCATGACCTGGATTAGGTCATATCCTACTTTTTATCCCGGAAAAGGTCATTCACGCGGGCGGATCCGCGAGCTAAAGCTAGTATTTTTATAAAAGCCATTATGAAAGGCAATCACGATGATAGCAATGCAAAAGCTAAAGTTTTTGTCCCTCCGGTTTTCGGTAAGATAATGCTACCATCCCATCTAGCCAGCTCCTTCATGCTCATGTAGACAATATTGGCTTTAAGCGTTGAGTTGTCATAATGCAGTATTTTTTTCTCCTTATGTCAAAGGCTACAGCAACAAATACGTAGGTAATTACTGACGAGATGAGTACGACAACGGTTTTCACAATAGTATGTTCAATTAAGCACCAGTTTCACCATCTCTGAGTAAACGCTGTTTATAAAGTCACGTCACGTCACTTAAATATGTCACGTCCAATAGAAGTCGTATTTTGACATATATTTTTTTTTTATTACTTTGAGTGATACGACCAGGTCGCTGGGCTGATGGTAAGCGCAACGCTTGCCCATAAACAGAAGTAATACCACACAGAACACACTTTAATTATGAAGCACTGCATAGCATTGGACTACGCTCGTCACCCAGAGACATAAAATGCTATTTCTTATAATGCCCAGTAAATTCATTGGCTTCAATGTCCTTCAAACCGAAACACAACAGTGCTTACTCACTGCTATTTGGCGGCAGAAATAGACAAAGTGGTGGTACCAACCCAGACGGCCTCTCGCATACGTAGAACCTGCCACCTTGTAAATTATGTGGAGGTATACCGGCGGAAAGGCGACTTCTGGGTACTTTCAAAAATAGTCTGTCTTATACGTTAATTAGTGGTTAAATCTTTTTCGAATATTGTGAAACGGCCCTAAGAGGGGAATTTCATAGGGGAAGTACATACATAATCTAATGTTATAACAAATTAAAAAAAAAACAGAAAGACTGCAGAAGCGCCTAATTACAGTACACTACGAGACTATCCCACCCCACACCCGGCACTGTAACTCCTGTAAGCCAGTATCGACAGTGGCACGCATATTTCGACATCGAGCAATCAAGCTCGGCGAGTCTCTGTACAGTACACTAATAAGTACTTATTATATTTTCATCTTTCTCTCTGCCTGGAACGGGAGTTCCGTTTGTATTATATGGACGACCTGCCATATGATCTCCGCAACCCGCAACGGGGACCAAGTTTCGCCATTGCCTCATCCGTTAATCAGCAGAGTGTACCACGTGCAGTTGATGTTGGCTTGGGCCTATGATGTTAGCGACCAACATACACTCCAGTTATTATATTTAAAAAAAAATCAACCATTATATTTGTAGAAAATGTAAGATGGTAAGCTTATATTATTGTGGCTAACTGGCACGTAAAATTGGCATTTAAATAGACGCTAGGGTACTGTACCGAAACGACCTCGAAGCATAACATCGTGTTCCGTTCTATTAACTGAAATTCAGTGAAAATTAGTCTAAATATATAATTATATTTGAATCCATGTTTGAGGGCGAATATGTTTGCTTTATATTCGCGAAGTATGAACATTAACATATGAATATCTATTATAAAATTCTATAGGGACTGCTTAACTTAATTTATTTATAATATGTAACAATAAAATAGCTTTTGTTAATATAATAATACGAGAATATTGATGGATTTTTTAAACTTCAACTGACTATATCCGCATAAGATATTTTTATAGGTACTCCAAAAATACTTTATCATGTACTAGGTGGTAGGTCTCTTGTGTGCGAGAGGTCGTCTGGGTTGGTACGGCCGCTTTGTCTAGTAATGCCGTGCGTTGATGTTTCGGTTTGAAGGACAGCCAGTGAAAATACCTACTGGGCATTATGAGACTTAACATCATATGTCTCGGGGGGATCAGTTCAGTCCAGTGCATTGTCATTCAAAATTGGGTGTCGTGTTGTTTCTGTTTATGAGCAGAAGTGGCGCTTACCATTAGGCGAGCGACCTGCTCGTTTTGTAGTTCAGGTTAGACTTGCAAGAAATGTGATATTAATACAAGAAATTAACGATTGTATATAAATAATGACTGTGTCCTGATTCGGACAATAATACAATAATATTGTACATATTTGTAATAATTAAGTAAACAAGTATATTTTGTTATCATGCATTCTTTTACAGAACTTCCTCGTATAAACAACGCGAGTTTGCATACATAATTAAAAATATCCTTAGGGAACTTGCCGTTTTCATACAACAAAATATGCTATGAGTAAACTTATTTCAAGAGACAGATTTTCGCTAAATTGCTTATTTAAATAGAGTGAAAATATATGTTTCTGGCATTCGAATGACAACTTTATGTAGATCTAACATTGTTGTCTAGATTAGCAGCCGTAAAAGCCATTCTCGGGCTCAGTCGAGTTAAACAGGTACAATATCGTTCAGGCCATTTGTATTGGGCTTTATCTAAGTATGCTACAAGTGCCTGAGCTCGAGCTACAAGTCACTGGGGATTTAGGCACTAATATAGTCATGGGATTTATATGGGAACACGCAGAACAGTGTATCAGTAGTCAATATCAGCCTATATTAGAATTTGTATTTCCCAAGGGCTAGCGGAGTTTGAAGTAATCTAATCTAGTTGACTGGCTAATGTTGGTTGGTGTGGACATACAAAGTAGTTAAATATGTCTGCATAGTTTTAGGTCTGAGGAGGTTTTCAATATTATTGGATTCGGTTTCAAGTTATTTATTGGTGTAGGTACATTGTAATGGCGTAACTTAGAACTTTGCTCGTGGTGCACTCTTTTACAAGTAAGGTAGGAATAATATTCACGACATTATCTTATTAACAGTAGTATAGTAATATGTAACACAACAACAATGTATGTAGCATAGTGTGCGTATTGTTATTAAGAAATAAACTCGTGCGATCCTGACCGATTTCAACGACCGTTTTACACGTGTCGTCTATGATTGGAGGAACGACATTTCAGGCATTTTCACTGGTGGTTTATGGGTCATACGAGTGCATTTCTTGAACCGATCAAAGTCCAAGGCGATATTTTAGACACGTGTAAGAATTATGCATTTTTATTGGTTAAAATAAAGTTGAGGGGTGATTTTTTGCAACTGTTGCTGCGTATAAAAGAGGCCGCGCTTTCCACAGTATTGTATTCCTCCGAGTCAACTATCAGTGGTCGAGCATACAGTTGTGAAATAAGCGCCTAATTTGGTTAATTGGTAATATCTTACTTTTATTTTCCTTTATTATTGTACTTGTGATTCCATTCGTGTTTGTGTTTAATTTCAGTATTAGTTTCCGCGTTAGTCAGACAGATTGTCACAGTTTCACCTCCTCGATCATTGATAGTTTGAGAAAGGACTTCTACGCATCCTTCGTAGCTCCGCTGAGTGTATCGAGACCCAGTCTCGCAAGTACGTTCTCGCTGGCCAGAGCCGTGCCAGCCCCGTACAAATAAGTAGCAATATTCTTTCATTTTGGTTAATTTTGTCTTCGCATATCCATGCATATACAGTGATAGCTCAGTGGGGAGTGGGTACGGACTGTCGAGACGAAAGTCGCAGGTTCGAGACCAGCCCCAAGTGCACACACCTCTGACTTTTCTAAGTTATGTTTGTATTAATTGTTAATTATCACTTGCTTTAACGGTAAAGGAAACATCGTGAGGAAACCTGCATACCTGAGAAGTTTTTCATAAGAATTTCGAAGGTATGTGAAGTTTGCCAACCCACATTAGGCCAGCGTGGTGGATTAAGGCCTAACCCCTCTCATTCAGTAGAGGAGGCCCGTGCCCAGCAGTGGGACGTATATAATACTGGGCTGCTATTATTATAGCCAATTACAAGTATTTAATATATTTTCAAGAATTTACAAGAATTTTACTACCGAACTGCATAATACTTTAACTTTTTACGTACAGAACGGCAATTTCATAGATAAATACCTATTATTATAATTTTATTTAATACCATTATTAATAACTTTTAAACCCTAATACTGTGGGGTGAGGACCTGGTGATCTGTATAACAGGTTAATGCTCAGTTCAGCCACCAGCTCTTCTCACATATTAGACTAGATAATAAAACAAGTTTAATGCTTAAGTCATGCCGTTTGTAATAAGGTCTGTTTTGTGAGAAGAAATAAATTATATTATTATTATTATAACTAAGTAACTATTTTAATAAGAAATATGAATAGTGACCGCTTATTCTGACGTTCTCGATGAAACTGTGTATTTTTTTTATATACAAATGTTTAACGTGCCTTTTATAGTAAAAAATATAAAAATAAATTACATATTACCAGCACATTCTGAATTATTAAAGATGTTTAGTTATATTTTCTCATTATAAGAGCTATACATTAAAAAGCTGTAGAAGTGATAAGTTTACGCAAACCCATTTATGTTCGTCTGTAATTTATAGAGTACCGAATCGGAATAATTTCAGGTGACCCGTGAAGCTGTGCTCTGTGCCGACAATGGTATTGATTCGATTTATTTATGGACTGCACTCTAACCAGTTTGGTTCGTCTGGGTCGGCGTTCTCACACCATCAACCACCAGCTAAATTTAAACTGAATGTCTGGCGTATTTGCGATAATGCATTCTCGGCAGGTTAGTCAAGATTGTTTAAACCTAACCTATTCGGATCGGAATAAAGCTCATAATAATCTAACTTTTAAATCCCTCTACGTCAATAAGAAAAAAGATCTGTAACTTTTTAATTGTGAAGCTTTGAAATAAAAAAGCGCATTAAATTCGGGCCATTCATAATACAGACAGATAGATAGAGGGACAGAGAGAGAGTAAGAGAGCAGTTGTCACCCTCCTTTTTGTCAGAGGTTAAAAATGATTTTTCTAAATAAAGAATGATTAATAAACCGTCCTAAAGCTTGTCAGGCGTAAACAATGGTAGCTGAGCTTGTTTATACAGTTGTTAGAGCAGATTACACTAATTGTGGCTAAGTGATCATGAGTGATGATCCTTTTACTTTTGAGAAATAATTGCGAATCATTTTCGCTAATAACACCGTCCTGGTTGGTGTTAAGATTTACGATTTTATTCAATCCAACGTCCCGGTAAATTACGAGGAGCCGAGATCCATTAAGTGCTTAAGTGCCTCCCGAGCACAAAATTGGGGATGATAATGGAAATGGGTTCCTTACTATGTTAATATGGGACTTTACACCAGGAGGAAAATTTCACGGGATCTCCCGGGCAGTATGCAACGGTTTACCAGTGTTGACAAGACTGTATGTAAATAGGGTTAATGTCCCGAGTGTCGACCAAATACATGGGTTTAGCTTGTAAATGTGATTACCGTCTGGCGAGAATAGTCAAAATGTACTACGCGAGTTACGATATAGATAAAATAAAACACCTATTAATTTTAACAGCTCGAATTATAATATGTTTTGATTGCATTAAGATATATAAAGTGGCAGACTGCTTCTCATCGGAGGCCCCACTTGCTTATTTGCCGGTCCCTGATATAAAAGGAAATAAGTAATAGGTATGTTACCCTATTCATTTTTCTATGAATGTAACTGATAGTTTTATATTTCAAATGCAAGCATGTTACAATAAAAGAATCCAATTCATCACAGTTTATATTTATTTTGCTTCCGTTCGTTGTACCAAAAAAACACAAAGGTTCAAAAAGGTCGAAGAAAAAATATAATTTAATCTTGAATAATCCTTTGGATTTAGTGTTTGCTTTAAATAAGGTACTTTTGTGGAAATAACTTGTTCACTTACACACACTTTGTATATCGTATTTATAAAGTTCTTGACGTCTAATCCCGAGAAATTGCCGAGGCTTTATTTGCCGGATCCGCATTCCGTACACCAACAACTTTATATATACTATGTGAGTGTATATACGTGGTGCGACAGTAATAATTTATTAGTTTTGGATTCAGTAACTCGATAGAAATGGAAATAGTCATTCTCATTCGTAAGTTTGGTACAATAAAGAAGTTCCAATTCCTTCACGCTGGGACTACAAATGGGATAAGTTTAAGAAAGCAATCGGCCTTATATGGTCGTTACAGACCACTATGTTAGTAGCGGGCGTGAAAACCATTCGAAAGTTTCCCTTATCGCTTCATTTGTTATAACTCTTCTGGAGTTTGTTTCCGTACGTAACTTGTGTGCGTAACTTTATAAATAATTAATTGTGAAATAAATTTAATTTTAAAGGTGAGGGGGATAGGTGCGCGATGAGCTCGCTCGGGGTTGCTAGAAACAAAATTAATTACGAAATAGTCGAGGAAACTTTTGGGTTAGCGCGCGTCGCCTCGTCGCCGGAATAATTGTTGCTAATTGAGTTCCACCCACCTGGCTTAAACGGAGAGAAGGATGGATTACATTAGTGACAATAACTGTGAACTGTGTACCTTACCAGTGCATCTAACGAGTCGCCATTTAATTACACACGTCTAAATTTGCTCCGGCTTTCATACGCCGCGCCGTCGAAAATATTTTCACCTCCTCGTTGTTAAATTGTAACACCTTTTTTTCTTTCTTCGGTTCTTTTGATCATTTTCATTTTAAAATGTATATTATTAATTCGTTTGAAAAATAACACATACATTCTCATCATTAATTTTCATATACACTATTATGTAGTTACTTTAGAACTTAGGTGACATAAATACTATATCTAAATTGATAGTAATATCTCACGGCAACTGTTTTGTATAAGAGCGTAACTTAGTGTGATCAAATAGGTGGCTTTATTTCAGAGATAGGATGGCAAATGGCCTTGTTTATAATGGGGTGAAATCCGACGTGATGTCAATTTTGGGGTAAAATACGAGACAGTTTCTCTAGATTGTTCAGGTCGCGGCGCGTCGGCTCGTTTACAACGTGTCTTATATAGAACACATCAGGGTCATCAATAGGTTTAGGACGTGTTTGGAATTGTATTTTTCTTACACTCACTCAAATGTCAATATTCTGTTCAGTACGTGCTATTAAGTTATACGCTTACGCTTTGGCAATCATCGTTTATCATACACGATCCAATATAGAGCAGTTGAGAATATTATTATTATTAATTGCTTTTTTTACTTTTTCCATAGTGCCTGACCAGGGTCGGAAAGCCGGAGATTGTATGCAAATTCATACTAAAGCGTCTTCTTCTTCTTCCACCTGCCCTTATTCCACTCGCAGTGGAGTTGGCGCAACATGCTTTTTTAACACATGTTACAGAACGATTCGGCTTGTAGTTTTTGCGACCGGCCGCATGCCTGACGTCAATCCCTCAGGGGCAAAAACACCCAGACCCGAAACAAATATTTGTGGATCACACAAACATTTTATCTCAGTGCGGAAATCGGACCCTCAGACTTTCGCTTTACAGCTACTCGCCGACTGTGGTGCACTGGAGGCTGTCTTTAAAGCATAAAAAAAAACAAAATTACCGAAGTGCATAATTTTAATTATACAAATGTTTAACCATAGTTGGAAATTACATAAATAAGTAAAAATAATAAAAGAACTTGTGTTAAATAAAAAATCAGATCCTCAGGTATCAGGTACTATGACACGCTGGTCACGGCCCTGGGGGACAACTATGCGGACGCTGCCCGTCTTGCCACGCAGGCGGTGGCGCAGGTTGTCGGCAGAATAGAGATGTTGGGGCTCAAGGTCGCGCTCGAGAAAACCGAGGCCATTTGTTTTCATGGTCCTCGGCGGGCGCCGCCGCATGGGTCCCACATACTCATCGGCGAGGCTCGAGTCGAGATCGGGCCACATATGAAGTACTTGGGGCTCGTACTCGACAGCCGCTGGAATTTCCGCGAGCATTTTAGACGTCTGGCTCCCCGGTTAATGGGCGCATCAGCCGCTTTAAAGCGGTTGCTGCCTAATATCGGGGGGCCGGGTGCAAGCAGCCGTCACTTGTATTTGGGTGTGGTGCGATCCATGGCCCTTTACGGGGCACCCGTATGGGTTGACGCCTTGACTGCATCCAACGTCGCCCTTCTGAGACGACCTCAGAGGGCGATGGCAGTTGGGGCGATCCGTGGCTATCGCACCATATCCCATGCGGCGGCTTGCGCGTTGGCGGGGTCCCCTCCATGGGATCTGGAGGCCGGAGTCCATGCGTCGATGTACGAGTGGCGCATGGAACTTCGGCTCCGAAGAGATCGACCCCACCCGGGGGAGATGCGATTGCGGAGATTCCACACTCGACAGTCCTTGCTTCAGGAGTGGAGGCAGCTGCTGGCCAATTCCTCGGCCGGCGTAAGGACTGTCGAGGCTGTTGGCCCAGTTCTGAATGATTGGGTCGACAGGCGGCACGGGTCACTGACCTTCCGGCTGGTGCAGGTCCTCTCGGGGCACGGTTGCTTCGGGAGGTACCTGTGCCGGATAGCCGGAAGAGAGCCGACACACCAGTGTCACCACTGCAGCTGCGACGAGGACACCGCGGCGCACACTCTGGAGGAGTGCCCCGCGTGGGCAGAGCAGCGTCGCGAACTCGTCGCAGAATTGGGGGACGACCTCTCGCTACCAGCTGTGGTTAAGGCCATGGTCGAGAACGAGAGGTCGTGGAACGCGATGACCGCCTTCTGCGAAACAGTTATGTCGCGGAAGGAGGTGGCGGAGCGTGAGCGGGAAATAACATCCCAGCTCGCTATCCGCCGCCGAAGGGTCACGCGCAGGAGGATGCGGGAGGCACTCCTACCCCCCTGACAGAGGCCTGGGCGGCGGACTCGTGGAAGTCCGTCGTCCGACAGTTAAGGCCTCGAGGTGACGCGCGCGGCGTTCCCGCGCGAACCTCTCGAGCGGAGCAAAAAGGTGGGTGGATAACTCCCCCAAACACCCACCGACCGGAGAGGTCCTGTACAAGGGCCGGCGCCGTCGGGGCCGCGGAAGAGTACAATAGCGTTCCCGCAGCCCCGACCGAACAAGCGTACCCGGAGGAACACCGTTGAGTTTTAGTCCGTGGGAGTCGGACATAACCGCCCCGACTGACCACGCGGTGGGGCGGTACCCATAAAGGGTTTCCGAACGTTAAAAAAAAAAAAAAAAAAAGGTATCAGGTACTAAAAGTATAATCAGTTTCGTGTTCCCCCAAAGACAGAACTGTTCGAAACTTAAATTACGTTATATGAAATTGAAACAAAGCAGTAACTTAATTTTTGCTAAACAAAAGTTTAATAATGTTAGTGGATGTTTTATGATTTGTGTGGTGGAAACTACTGTATTATGCAGTGGTGAGTAGGTAGAGCTGGTAAGGGATGGGGCGATGCGACGTCGCGTCGCGTCGGGGCGAAGGCTGAGTGACGGGTCGTCGCCGCGTCGGGTACATAATTATCATGAAGCTAATGAAAACGTAATATATTCCATGTAATAGAATTATACTTGCCTTAGAAGTAATTTAATTAATAAATTTATGTGCCTCCTTTCGTCCTGTAATTAGAACTGAAAGGAATTATAACAAAAATATATTATAAAATTTTGATTGATTTAGAAGTTAAATAATTGTATGTTATATATATAATAATATTTACTTGGATACCTATCTGACATTTTCGCTTTTATTAAAATGGTGAAATGATTTAGGAACCCGAAATATTTATATTTTATAAGATGAACGAGTACAGTCATAATAATCAAGTACAACAAATAAGTACATACATACATAGCTCACGCCTTTATTCCTTCAGGGGTAGGCAGAGCTGCATTTAATGCAATAATGATTCGCTTTCCGTCGCATGATGTGATATGTGAGGAGGTGGGTATCGCCATACCGGCCACTAATTTTAATTCCGGGCAATACATATGTGAGTTTTCAATTTGAAAACTCAAACATAAGTTGTGACCAATCGGATAGACCTAGGAACTGAACCTAGGACCTCGCGGTTCTAAGCCTTACCACGGAGCCTCTAGACCAATGAGGCAATTGGTGTAGAGCGAATTAAAATTGTTATTAAAATCCAAATACTTTAATGTATACTACAGTTTTTGTTAAAATGTACCTCTAGTCTCCTCCTCTCCTCTAGTCGCGTCATTGGTCTAGTCAAGGCTGCGTGTTTAAGCTGAAAAACCGTGAGGCTCTGGGTTCAAGTTCATAGTCGGGCAATCAGAATCTGTGTTTGTATTTTATATAAAATTATCTGAGCTGCACCGGATTTAAATTTGTGCTGGATATTGCGATACTAAGGGCTGCCCAAGACTGAGAGAGTTATCGCTCACTTGGGGTGGCTTACGTCTCACAGTGGACGACAACAGGCTGAGGTGATGATGATGATGATGATGGCGATAATATTATCATGCGACGGTGATAAGCGTGGCGAGCCGTTGCACCTCTGCCTATCACATCGTAGATCAGGCGCACCGAATAATTTTACTCGGACGGGAAACGGTGTAAGCTTATGTACTCGTATATGTTACCAATTTGCAATAGAAAGGAACGTTAACCTCGAAAAATACTACTAGCTCTCTTTTACAGACTGTCGCTTCATGTTACCTGAGTATTGCCATTGCTTTATTTTCCCAGACGTGACTTCCACTCTAGAATTCAATTTTCTAATTTCTACCACTACAGCTCATTACTAAATCATGTCATAAATAAAATATATTATTAAAATACAACCAAGTCGACAAATCAATAAGTGTTAAGCTTTTTAAATGAGACATTGTATCCTAATAACATTATAAATGTGTAAGTTTGGATGTATTAACTCAGACAGCCTCTCGCATACGAAAGACCTTACCACCTACCAAAATACAATTAATTACTTGAAATCAAGTTGATCTTGATTTGTATAAGCTTGAACTATAGAACAACTCTTTAAAGTTTCGTTGGACTAATATCTTCCTTCCACCTGCCCTTATCCTACTTAACACATGTTATAGAAAGATTTGGTCTGTAGTTTTTATGACCGGCCGGTGTTTATGTATTATCAAGCAAATGCTTGATAATTATTACTGCTAAGAGTATGACGTCAGCGTAGAAATTATTGAATTTGTACCTACGCGATACACAGAAAAGGGTTACTATGAGTTTCTTTAAGTTAGTTGTAAATAAATACTGTATTTTTGTCTATATGTTTCCATAGCTATATTCTGTAATAAATGTGAGTGGTCAGAGTATTGGATAGTCCTAACTCGTGTATTTTTATATTGTGGCCGCATTTTGCGATGCAAACACGTACAAGTTCTATGTGGCAGATGTGAGAGGTAATGGTGCTGAAATAATTTTCTTCGTTCAATACTGAACGCTATTGAACTTTAAGAGGAATAAAGATCAATGTACCGTTATAGGTTAAGCGTATTCAATATAAGTTAATTCAAAGTTTTTTTATTTTTATTAAGTATTTATTTTTATTTGAACCTCAAATGTCCCATTCCGAGGCCTTCCCTCACTTCTTTCACATATTCTTTTTTAACTTGGGTTAATTCCACCAGTCTTTCTTGAAGGTGCCAGCTCATCTTGCAATCTCTTTATTGGCCTGCCACGCAGCCTTTCTGCCTTTTGTTGTATTCCTTTGTTTGTGTAAAGTGGCAGAGCCACGCTTTAGATAGTTTTTTCTACGTCACGAATGGGCCGGGTCGTTACCACTGTCTCATAGAAAACCGGCGTAAAGTAACTACTTGCTGCTGCGTTTCGTACGGTGAGTTAGATAGAGGTAGACAAAACTATCTACAGCGTGGCTCTAGCTGGCAGATGACGCCCATTCTCGTATGCCGCCTCTGCTATAAAAATACTCTGTTGTTGCTTGTGCCCACATATCACTGGGCATGTGGTAGAAATTACATAAAGAAAATAGAGTTGATTCGGTTGGCAAACCTAAAAATATAGAATAATTTTAAATGAGTTCAGTTGAATAATTTCAAAGTCAATCTAGTGTCTTGTGTATCAATTTATATTGTTTGCCACTCTTGTCAAACTAAAATTAGTTCGTTATCATCCATAATACAGTTGTAAACTATATTTTAGTTAAGGCCTAATTTCATTAAACTCTGTTAGATAATTAAATGTCCTGTTATATATTTTGACGGATTGTGAAGGTTAGTGTTTTATAACGTGCTAAAGGGTCCTTAATTTTCTTAATCAACTGTTAAACTTAACCACTACTCCCCAGGGCCGTTATATTCGTAATAGACGAGTAGATTACTGTAAAATTAAATATCGCTCATCACTGACGTCCACATCAATGACTTAAAACAATTATGTACATTTTTATTTTGGTCGTGTTACAATAAGAGTAAATGTTTTGAAAGCCATTCGGATAAGGTTTGATTTATCAATGGTCTGTCACATTTTTTCATGGGATTTAAATATTAAACACTGATTGACTGATGAACGATTATTATAAAGAATTCGGTGAAACTGGCCATTGGGTCTTGGTTCGTAATAACAGAATTGACACAAGTGTTTAAGGTAAACTATTTAAAGGAATGTCTACATGGGTAATAACATTCATGATTTCCCTTCACCTGTTCAATTTCAAATGCCATATATCACACAAGGAATTTGTCAGAATTCCTGCCAAGGAGGAATTTGATTAAGTTCGTTGGTTTCTTTTGTTTATTGGTGTATATTTAAGTGAATACAATTATGCAAATATAATGTTGGATTACTTTGATAAAAAAAATAAAAAAATAAGTACTTTTTAATTAAATTAAAATGTTATTGTCTCACAGAAAACCGACGTAAAGTAACTGCATGCCGTTGCGTTTCGTACGGTAACTAGATATCCGGAGGCCCAAATACCACAATCCTTCCCAGTCCTTTAATCTCTGATGTGTCCATACACATCAGGTGAACCAATTGCTCGTTTGACCGCTTATCTTATAACAAAGGCACTCAAACAATTAAAAAAAGCAAAGATACTCACATGATAAAAGACCACATATTACTTATTACTGATACATTCTACTTCTTATTTTACTTCTTTTTGATTAGAAACGTACAGAAGGTAAGGTAAAAATAATTAATATTTTAACTAGGTTGACTGGCATAGAATGCTTTTCGTCTGCCTATAAATTTATGTATAAATTAGGTAAAATAAATAAATATTCGCCCAACCCTTCTCAGCGATCTTTGTAAACAATTTAAGATAAGCTAATTTACGAAAACTCAAAACTAATCATGAGCTGGTATAATAAGGAGCTAACGGAGTAAAGTACTTTGGTTTTATTTCTAAAACCGGAGAAAATCGTATGTTGGTGCAATATGTAACAAAAACCCTATAGGGCGTTTTAACTGTGATACCAGAATCGGTATTCAAACGTAATGAAACAACTCACATACGAAAATTGGACTATAAAATAATCATATTTATGTTTTAAACTTGAATTAATTTATTGTTCGTAAACCTTATTTCGATTGATTACCTCTGCAAGAGCGATGACTTGGAGCCAGAGCGAGATAGCAAGTTGCGGCGTCCACGTATGTACATCAAACGCGCCGCGACGAGCGCGCGCCCTCGGCTTCGACAATACACACAGAAATTCAGATGTAAATATTATTTTTTAAATGTGTTTATTTTTCTAAGCTACCTGTGTAAGGATAATATCTCACTACTATTTATTATTTCCCTAATTTAACTATTTTTATTAAGCTGTTTATATGTCTATCGTCACGACCCAAAAAGAGCCAACAGAGTTTTTGTCACATACTGTATAACTTATCACCGTACCTAGATACACATGATAAAAATCCGCTATAGTGGCCGTTCTGACGAGGCGTGTTCCAGGTTCAGCAGATGTACGAGTATATCCAAGATGCAAGGTCTTTATAATCGACATTATGTTTGGACTGCACTGCTCTTACTATAGGGTACAGTGTAGTTACATTAATATGTCAGCATAAAAAATATCAGCACATTCTATATCGCTTCTCTATACGGTTCAACTCATACGGCAATTCGCACGCGTCTCGGTCCATAGGCAAATATGGCCGGCGGCGTCTAGTGTCGCGTCTTTGAACTGAAAGGTGGAAATGTCAAATAATGGCCAATGCTTGCTACGTGTACTGAGATATAGTTTGAGTTGCAGAAAATTACGTAAGTAGATGATAAAATATGTATTTCTATGTATAAGGTTTACTATGGATATGTAACTAATTATATTTAAATTAATGGCTTGGGATAATACTCGTATGTAATCTTTAGCTTCATTCTTTTGGTTTGGCTTAGGATCATTAAGTTTATTGAACATGATATATACTTCATTGCCCTAAAACCAAATTATGTCGATTAATTACAAATTGTAATTAAATTTCATATGCTTCGGTGCACCTGCATCATAACTGGGCTAGTAAATACCTACTTGTAACTAAGGTCTGCATTTGGTTTCGAAGTCCGTTTCGAATTTGATCGAGTTTGCATTAGAAGAGATTGAACATTTTTTATAGCATAGGCTGGCAAACGAGCAAGTGGGTCACCTGATGGTAAGTGATCTCCATTATCCATGTACACCCACATTACTAGAAGAATCATAGGCACGTTGCCGTCCTGAAAAGAAAGGGATAATTAAAGGGTTGGGAAGGGGAGGGGATTTTGGCCTATGGATACTTCACTCACCGTACGAAACGCAGCAGCAAGCCCCTACTTTCCGTCGGTTTTGTGTAAGACAGTGGTAACGACCCGGTCAAGCCGGTACATACGTGCTGTAGACGAATTTGTCTACAGCGTGGCTCTACCACTCTACATAGTATGGCGATATACTCGCGCCTTATCAAAGGATCAGAATAGATAATTCAAATATTTTTTGCACGACTTGCTATATGAGCGTGATATGTTTCTATACGTATAGAGATATTATATGTGCCTTTAATTATAGACTGAAATGTATAGGATTACGGCTGTCGCGTAAATATCAATAAAGTCAAACTTAATAAATATTTACAAGACCACGCGCACATAGCCAGACTCGGCCAGAATCGGTCTATTCTTTAGTATTTTGTCTTCTCTTACGAGAATACTGCGAGTCGGTAAATCATGTTATATTCCAAAAGAACATTTATATTTTCTAAGTTAAGATAGGTGTTGGAATATGTCACCCGACACGGTCGAGGCATTCAAAGAACATGCATAATTTAGCTGTCCATCCAACGTCTAAATATTCAGGGAGCACTCTCTACTGGAAAAAGGCACGGTTTAAAAAATTACAATGTTTTAGTCATAATTCTCTCTTCTGCCCGATGCATGTGCTCAAAGTGTAAAGCGTTTTTGCCGTTTCGTATATTAGCACTGTATCAAATGGAAGGTGTTTGGTATCTACATGCATATCTTTTTTGCCCAGTTTGTTTACTCTAATTTTGCTGTAGTTTGATGCTTTGATGTAAAGGAATTAGCTTTTATTTCTATTACATCTTTATGCTATTTTGCATCGTATCGTATAAATATCGGTGGTATCGGTGAAATATGCTGCAGATTTTTTTTTATTCACCTGAGAAATAGAATCTACAATTTTATCAAAAACTAGCTGTTTCTCGTGGCTCCGCCCACTTAAATGTCTTTTATGGAAAAAAAAGTAGCCTATGTTTTAATTCATGTCGTGGTCTACTTGTGTGCCAAGTTTTATCCAAAATTCAACACCAAATCCCCTCACCTTTCGCGAGTGGAATTATTTCTTCTGATTTAATAAAAAAATGCGCGTATATAATGTTGTGTAAAAAATTCAAAACGATCGGTAAAGAACTTTAGGAATTATCGATTTTGAACAAACGGACATTTTTATATATTCAACGTGCTACAGAAAGGTGTGGTCAAATTCAAGCAACGTAAAGTGTACAAGTATTTCATACCCCGTAGTACCAAATCCAATTTTAATGCTAGGACATAAATAAAACATTTTCTTTTTTATCGGATAAGGAACATGCCAGTATTCAACTTGCAATTATACAACAACGGACAACGCTAAATGGGTTATCAGCTGATACAAATCAAGCCCTTATTGGACGCGCATAGATAATGCAAATAATTTATATTGATCTAATCGATCTTGTCGATTAATATAAACGAGTGATTATTATTAGCGTGACATTTAATGATCTCTAGATTTTGATAAGATCCAGTCCATAAACACTCATATAATTAATATTTCACCATTAAATATGGCCACACACACCTTTCTGTAGCATGTTGTTAATTTTGTCCAAAATTCAACAACAAAGACAATCCCTTTCGCGAGTGGAATTATTTTTCCTGAGTAAAAAGAACATGCGCGAATATGAATACAACGTTTTGTAAAAACTTCAAAACGTTCGGTAAAAGCTGTAGGAGATTTGCGATTTTGAACAAACGAACGTATTTTTTTAAATATGTATATAGATTAAGATTTATGATATTGGTGCATCCATAAAACTCCGTTGATGGTTCTGTACATGTGGCTGTGTCATAAAAATATCACAGTATTTATTGATACATCCGTGTCATTGATTTCTAAATATATGTTATTTTAAAACGGCGATATTCAATAATATGCCAGTTTTGCCATAGTACAAACATCTCCATTAGCGTTCTATACGAAGCCAGACTGCAACTTATAAAACGGATATGAAACTGCAATGAGTGAAATATGTAATGAGCCAAGTCGACGCTATTCAGCCGGCCAAAGTTCCACGCCTTCAAATCGAATCTCTCGCTTTGAGGTCAAAGGGACGGGAACCTTAATAACGTTTTATTGCTCCAGTATAGAGAACTAAACGATTATGTATTATTGACGCTTGCCCTTACGTAGTGGGGAAAAAACAAATCATTTCGGACGCTTTGAAAAATAAATTCTGGCAAACATTTTTCCGTATTGATTCCGATTGTTGTTTTTGTTTGTTTCTGTCAACCCAGGGTTTCAAAGTGGCTTTCTTTTGTCCCCTTTGTTTGTAGAGCGGTATAATGAATGTTTATTTATGTCTTCGTTTAAGTTTGCTTTTCTACGGAAACTATCAACAAGATTAGAATCCGTGTAGTGTAAATTGGTGTTTAAAAGAACTAAGTTATTCCTATTATTTGAAGTAAAAACGTATCCTTAATAATATAAAATACTTTCACTGCTTTGTTAATTGTCTACTACAAATTATTCTAAGCTTAGAAACGCGAAAAGAGCTAGGCAGAGGTGAATTAAGTGCACCCACAGTTCGCCGAGTTTATTTCCGTTCCATGATGTGATAGGCGGCAGGCATAAATTCCAATCCCAAGCAATTAATGTCAGATTTTTCGAATTGAAATGCCGAATTCAAATATCGAAATCGATATTGAAATGTGGTATTTGAATACCAGTTTCCCACCCTATGTACGCTGCTACTGACCCAATAAGGCGATACATATGTTCATTCGTGCTCTTTTAAAGAAATAATCAAAATGCTTTCAGTTTTCGAAAGTTATACCTAAAAAATTAATAAAATCGGGTTTTCCCAAAGTTAGAAAAGTCGGAACTGCTGGGTACGCGCCTTCTCTGTGAATGAACCTACCAAGCTAGCCTAATGCATCTTGAAAAAATATATCTTTGTCTTTATATGAAGTCTATACCAACGAAATTCTTATGGAAAATTTTCAAGTATACAGATGACTTTATTAAGTTTTCATCACCATTAAAGCAAACGAAAATTCACAATGAATACACACGTAACTTAGAAAAATCTGAGATTGGAACTTGGGGCTGGTTTCGAACCTACAACTTTTGATTCAACAGACCGTACTACTCTCCGCTCACCTATCGCAGCTAATGAGTATACTTTTTTAGTGGTAGAGACACGCTGTAGACAGTTTTGTCTATAGCATAAATGGGCCAGCTTGACCGGGTCGTTACCACTGTCTCACAGATAACCGATGTAAAGAATAATAAATTAAATAAATACATCCAACAGTCACAAACATAGTTCTAACCCCACACTAGGTTAACCTGTATCGTGGGTATCAGGAGGGACTTCAGGGATCCCACAACACCCCGACCCGAGACCAATATTTGTGGATTACACAAACATTTGTCTCGGTTTCGGAATCTAACCCACGGTCTCTCGCTTCCCAGCCGGCTACTCGCTATCGCTAACTTGCTGCTGCGTTTCGTGCGGTGAGTGAGATATCCGGAGGCCCAAATCTCCTCTCCTTAACAATCCTTTAATTATCCTTTTCCTTTGAGGTCGACAACGCGCCCATGATTCGTCTGGTAATGTAGGCGTACATGGACGGTGGAGATCACTTACCTTTAGGTAAATAACTTGCTCGCTAGCCGGCCTATGCTATTAAAATATATTAAATAATAACGATAGGAATTGGAATATGTTATAGTAAGCATTTTTAGCGCATATGTATGTAACACCAACTTTAGACTGCCTCGGTGGCGCAGTTGTAATGGCGTTACGACTGAGGCTGACGCTGAGGTCTCGGGTTCGATCCCCGGGTCGGGTAAAAGTATAATGGCCTTTTCTGTTGCGAAATGCTCAGTATCAGCCCGAAGTCTGGAATTGTGACCGGTATGGAGATGGGCTCGCCTCCTATCACATCATAGGACGGAGATACGCTCGGCGAAATGAGGGTGTACTGGTTATATCTCTGCCTACCCCTTCGGGAATTACAGGCGTATGTATGTACTACCTTTATACACTAATATATTAGACTACATTGCCGTTAAATTGTTCCAATTTTATTGCAGAACTCCCACGATAGTTATTGCCGCTGTTCTCAACCATAATTTGGCAAAAATCCTTGGGAGCACTTGAAAATGTTGGACGGCTGTCTGGAGCACGCGTACTAAAAGTTTCTAAGAGAAGGCGTCCCAAGGAGAAATCTCCTCGGAAGTCGCGGAGATTTATGGCGGCAGTTAACGTGACGCAGGTATTTTCTGCTGCTTCGAGGGAAGTTGACCGACACCTCAACACGTTTTTTTTACGAAACGTATTTTTGTTATGTTACGTTAAGTATATTAAGTGAGTTAATGTTTTGATATTGTACTAACTGCGGTATTTGAATGTTACTTTTTTTTAAAAAGTTCGAAAACTGCTCCGCAATGTTGCCAGCGATACTTTCTTGCTGAAATATTATTACAAAATCTTGTAACGTATATTCCGGGATACAAACTATAACGTGCAATACCACCGGGTTATAGGTACTATGAGATTGCTGCAAGTAGCATGATATGGAAAGGCTTAATTTGCTAGGTTTGTGTACAATTAGTTGATTAAATTATGACGATAATACTTAGTGAAAGGTTCAAATTGCCCAAGGGTATTCCAAAATAGTGTTACGTAATATACTGTATTCCTCAGGAAGCAGACATTAGGGAAATGGTTGGACCTACATTGACATCACTATTATCCACAGCCTCCGTGGCGTAGTGGGGAGTAGCCGGCTCCGAGAGGCTGTGGGTTCGATTACTGCACCGAGACAAATGGTTGTGTGATCCACAAATATTTGTCTCGGGTCTGGGTGTTGTGGGACCACAAGTCCCTCGTAGTTTCTGATACCCACGATACAGGTTAACCTAGTGTGTGGTCAGGACTATGTGTGTGATTGTTGGGTGTATTTATTTATTTAATTTTTATTTTCCATCCTGAATCGTTTGCTCGGTCTAGGTATCGAACCTAGGAGTTCGCTCTTCAGTGACACCATTTAGGTATGTTTTATTCATACAGCAGAGACCGGCAAACGAGCAAGTAGTCACGTTGCTGACCTTAAAGGAAAGGGATGATTAAGAAATTGGGAAGGGGGCGGGGATTAGGGCCTCCAAATATCTCACTCACTGTACGAAATAGTACAGCAAGCTGTTATTTCACGTTGATTTTCTGTGAGACAGTGGTAACAACCCGGTTGACCCGGAGCCGACCCATTCATGTTGTAGACGAAATTGTCACGAAAAACTTAATAAATTCAAGTTTATAAATAAGCAAGGCTCAGTCGTTAGCGGGCAGTTTAAGACATTGCCAACTAATTTTCAAGTAACGTGCAGCTTGTTACGACAAAAGCAATTACAAGTTGTTCCGCACTTGTTGATTTCTTTTCCTTTTATCGATTAAGAAAAAGCAATTTATTTGAGCGTCCGCCGGTATTAACGGTTGATTCACGAAGTTTACACTGCCACTGTTATATAACGTTTTGGTCTTCCCGACGTGGCCTACATAGACGATTAACTATGGTTGCATTTATTGAAAAGGGAATTGTTTTATAGAAATGTTCTACAATGTTTGATTTGTTTCATGATTAAAGTATGACTACTTTGTACGAACTCGCCGGGCAATTGTATCATGCCTCGTGTAGCCGGATTATCAAAATGAAACTCGAATTTTATATACAACTAGCTGGCCCGCGCGGTTTCACCCGCAACTACAGTAACGCCACCTACCGGGTCCAATCGTGAATCTAAACTATCCAGGGCGCCACCCAAACGCATACAATAAAAAAAATATTCAAATCGGTCTAGCCGTTTAGGAGGAGTTCAGTGACATACACACGTACAGTAGAATTATATTTATAAAGATATGCGATACGCGCAGCCATATACGATCTCATTATGGAAGACACTATACACACACTCGAATAATTAAACAGAAATGCAACTTCCTCTTATTTCTTCTTATTTCAAATGCAACTTAAGCTTTTAAGATTTTGGTGTGTCAAACACTCTTTATTAGTCAAAATGATAGGCCTATATCCATCACTCATCACGCGTTTGAATTCTCCAAGTATACGAAGATTGCCGAAGTGCATAATTTGAATTGTAAATTGTAAAACTGTTGTTCTAAGGAGTCTTTTCGAAAATTGTCACGTCATTCGTACACAAGAAATCTAAATGATACGTTTTCGATATTATCCGCTAGTGGCTTTGTACGGATCTGCATACATATTTTGGTAAATACAGATGTCGTGGCAGTTATCGAATAACTTTTAAAATCTTGCATTACGGACACTATGCTATTAATCTATGATTTTAAATGCCAAAATGTTTTGGTGGCTAGCGTCTCATGTATTCAGAGAAGCGCATGTATATCTGTTTCGAAGGTAAGCATTGTTTATTAAATTGCGAGTAGTCCGTTGTGAGACCAAATTGAATTCGGTGGGAGTGACTGCACTGGCTTAAGGCCAGACGTCTGCCGAGCCCGCCAGTCCACTATACTCGTAATATATTTAAAACTGCTGAATCAGATTTCACTTCCGTGCTATTTAACATTTCATCCTTTATTATGGTTCCCGGGAAAGTATGGAATTCATAATTAATTACGTTTTAAGAGATATAAAAATTGAGAGAGATCTTCTCAGATATGCAGGTTTCCTCACGAAACAATAATTAAAAATAATAAAACACATGTAACTTGGGGCTGGTTTCGAACCTGCGACTTTCGTCTCGATAGTCCGTACCTCTACCCGCTCAGCTATAGCTATTATGAATAAATATTTATATTTTTTTATTCGCCTAAAAGACGAGATGGATGGTAAGCGTCACGCCTGTCCGTTAATAGTAGTAACACCGCTCAGAGCTTCGATTTGGAAAGTACTGCATGTCACTCCACTACGCTGTTATCATGTTATTGGATTGATGACATGTTGTTAGGTCTCATAATGCCTGTAATTTCACTAGCTTTAATTTTCTCTCAACCGGAACAGTTGGTGCTTGCACACTACTGCTCTGCGGTAAAACATATAAATTATATATAATTTATTTTATATATATAAACAAATCAGTATGTACGTCAAACGTACAATAAGTCCATGAACTATATTGCCGTCAGTAATGAAAACGTTAAAGGAAACGTTCAATATCAACGTCGGAGCTATCTGTTTTCACTGCATCATAAAGATAAAGGAATATAAATAAACTTTACGGTTGCATAAAATCAATAGCGTATCTTCAGCGGACATAGAGTAAACTTGCAAAATCTGTCCGGCTGACTCGGCCAGCTCATTACATATTCCGTTTCGACGAGCGAATATTTCGACAACAAACATTATGGTAATTTGGCAGTATAACGATCCATTTTACACCTGTTTACGTAAACACGCTGCCTAAGCTTCAGGGACGATTTTTCCCTGTTTACACTAGTTCGTTAGTCCTCATAATAGCTGTTTACTCAGAAAGCGCCTAAGTACGTACCATTTAAAGCGCCTTGATGAGCCTAATACTTTTGTTCTATTAGCATAATGGTATCCAAACGTTATGGACGCTATTAGGGACACGCTTTTAGAGTATGTCAATAAAATATGAATTATTAAAAAAGGGAGTGCACAATAAGTATAATCGCTATGAAAGCTTATTTCTACGCTTTAGTTTACTTTCATAATCTTTATTAAATCCATTAGACCATTACTGTCTGATGGATATGGGCCATAAGTAACATTGTTGTAAAACCATTAAGTAACTATGGGTACAATGTACCATCCGCCGATTAAATTTATTGTAGCAAGCGATTGTTGACGATATCTACAGATTTTGTGTTAGTACTGAAAACATATGATACAACTTTAAATAATATGAGCCATTGGTTTACATAAAATTTAACTTTAACCTACCGATGGTGCAAGCTACACTATGTGTATTGATCACAAATC